>CM059793.1:48318229-49775729 GCA_030435695.1 Brachymystax lenok tsinlingensis
TGAATCTTGTTATGTTCATACAAATATTTACACATGTTAAGTTTGCTGAAAATAATTGCAGTTGACAGTGAGAGGACGTTTCTTTTTTTGCTGAGTTTATATATGTATGTGTACACACACACACACACAGTACCAGTCAAAAGTTTGGATACACCTACTCATTCCAGGGTTTTTCTTTATTTTAATTTTTTTTTACATTGTAGAATGAAGACATCAAAACTATGAAATAACACATATGGAGTCCTATTGTAACCAAAAGGTGTTAAACAAATCAAATTAAATTCAAAGTAGCCACCCTTGGCCTTGATGACAGCTTTGCATACTCGCTCTGATGATTTCTCCGGTGAGATTCAGCCACTTGTGAATTGACGGAAAATTATGAAAACACATTTAAAAACATTTATAGGTCAAATATTTGGGAAGCCTGGCTTCCCTTGGCATCCATGAATACACACCACTGCGCTGGCACACATCACTGTTGGACGGAATTAGCCAATCCAAAGCCTTCCAGGTTGGACAAACCGTTTATTCCACTGTTTTCCTTGAAAACCATTTTTATCCAGGAACATAAACAAGGAATATAACAAATACCTGACTCCTTTGCAGCCAACGTGAGTAAAACATTTAAACGTGTTAACCCTCGCAAGGCTGCCTGCCCAGACGGCATCCCTGGCCGCGTCCTCAGAGCATGCGCAGACCAGCTGGCTGGTGTGTTTACGGACATATTCAATCAATCCTTATCCCAGTCTGCCGTTCCCACAAGCTTCAAGAGGGCCACCATTGTTCCTGTTCACAAGAATGCTAAGGTAACTGAGCTAAATGACTATTTCCCCGTAGCACTCACTTCCGTCATCATGAAGTGCTTTGAGAGACTAGTCAAGGATCATATCACCTCCATCCTACCAGACACCCTAGACCCACTCCAATTTGCTTACCGTACCAATAGGTCCACAGACGACGCAATCGCAATCACACTGCACACTGCCCTAACCCATCTGGACAAGAGGAATACCTATGTAAGAATGCTGTTCATCGTCTACAGCTCAGCATTTAACACCATAGTACCCTCCAAGCTCGTCATTAAGCTCGAGACCCTAGGTCTCGACCCAGCCCTGTGCAACTGGGTCCTGGACTTCCTGACGGGCCGGCCCCAGTTGGTGAGGGTAGAAAACAACATCTCCACCCCGCTGATCCTCAACACTGGGGCCCCACAAGGGTGCGTTCTCAGCCCTCTCCTGTACTCCCTCTTCACCCATGACTGCGTGGCCAAGCACGCCTCCAACTCAATCATCAAGTTTGCTGACGACACTACAGTGGTAGACTTGATTACCAACAACGCAGACGGGCGGCTACAGGGAGGAGGTGAGGGCCCTCGGAGTGTGGTGTCAGGAAAATAACCTCTCACTCAACATCAACAAAACTAAGGAGATGATCGTGGACTTCAGGAAACAGCAGGGGGAGCACCCCCCTATCCACATCGACGGGACAGTAGTGGAGAAGGTGGAAAGTTTTAAGTTCCTCGGCGATACATCACGGACAAACTGAAATGGTCCACCCACACAGACAGCGTGGTGAAGAAGGCGCAACAGCGCCTCTTCAACCTCAGGAGGCTGAAGAAATTCGGCTTGTCACCAAAAACACTCACAAACTTCTACAGATGCACAATCGAGAGCATCCTGTCGGGCTGTATCACCGCCTGGTACGGCAACTGCTCCGCCCACAACCGTAAGGCTCTCCAGAGGGTAGTGAGGACTGCACAACGCATCACCGGGGGTAAACTACCTGCCCTTCAGGACACCTACACCACCCGATGTCACAGGAATGCCAAAAAGATCATCAAGGACAACAACCACCCGAGCCACTGCCTGTTCACCCCGCTATCATCCAGAAGGCGAGGTCAGTAAAGGTGCATCAAAGCTGGGACCGAGAGACTGAAAAACAGCTTCTATCTCAAGGCCATCAGACTTTTAAACAGCCATCATACATACTGACTTAAATCTCTAGCCACTTTAAATAATAGAAAATTGGATGTAATAAATGTATCACTAGCCACTTTAAACAATTTTGTATATAATGTTTACATATCCGATATTACTCATATTAAATGTATACACTGTACTCTAAACCATCTGCTGAATCTTGCTTATGCCGTTCGGCCATCGACTCAAATCTCTAGCCATTTTAATAATTATAATTGGATGTAATAAATGTACCACTAGCCACTTTAAACGATGACATTTATATAATGTTTACGTATCCTACATTACATATGTATATACTGTACTCTATACCATCTACTGCATCTTGCCTATGCCGGTCATCCATCACTCATCCATATATTTATATGTACATACTCGTATTCATTCCTTTACACTTGTGTGTATAAGGTTGTTGTTGTGAAATTGTTAGATTACTTGTTAGATACTACTGCATGGTCGGAACTAGAAGCACAAGCATTTCGCTACACTCGCATTAACATATGCTAACCATGTGAATGTGACAAATAACATTTTATTTTATTTGAAATCACAGATACCCTCAAATCTTTTCAGAATTCCGTCTAGTATCACATTGTTGACCTCCAGTCTCATCCATCCAGTTCTCATCAATCCATAAACTGGATTACAACATGAACCTTCTGACTTTCCAACATTGTCATTCATAGATTCTCTATAGAGATGCTGATGCATCTTTTCACTTGATATCTCAACTCCTTTCAAGGACATTTCTGGTGCTTTTTTACCTATGCTCCTCATTTTTATTCATGGTTTGTGCGTTAGGGTAAAGCGCTAAGTCATGCATGACTTCACCAGACATTTCAGTGTTCATAATGCCAGGGAATTTAATCAACCTTTTGAAGGATCTATCCATGCTCCTGGTCTGAAGTCAAATGATCTTTGAGCTACTTTGTAATATCTCAAGCAGTATTTCTTTAAAGCTCAGGTATAATACATTATATATGCAAAAGTATGTGGACACCCCTTCAAATTTGTGGATTAGTAGATGTAGTATTTTTCTGCTTTTGTTTTGAGTAGCACTGTTTTTTTCGTGGCATCATTACATCATCTACTTACATTATATACGTATACACGTTGGCTGTGACATTGGTTTTGCACATCGCTGCTAAACTAGACATGATTCCGATATTGGCATTTTTTAGCTGATATCGTCCGATTCCGATATGCTCAACGATATATCGTGCATCCTCAATAAACACCAAAACATTTTGTTACCCAGTTCTCATTATTGAATTATCCTGAGTTTAAACACAAAGTCAAAAAACTACTCTCAGCTCCTCTCTATTTTCCCAAAACGGGCGATAACAGTGGAAATGGAATAAGTGGAAATAAACAGTTTTGATGTTATGATTGATGTCCTCAAACGGTTATGAAAGGACTTGTGAAGCTACACATTTCTTATGCGAGAAGACCTACATCACACACTGGTTGAATCAGCGTTGTTTTAAAGGTCTCGCCGCACTTCACAAGAGATCTCCTTATAGCCTCCTTTTGTCTAGCGGAACTTTGACCTGTGAGTAAACCAAATCCCCAGTACTGGCAGCTTATGCAGATGTTTCTAAAACAACACAGTCCTCAGGAATGGAGTCCGGCATAGACATATATATTGATATCTAAATATAAGGCTCTGTAGTCTGGGAGAAACCAGGTGTTGAAGTCAAAAGTAAAAGAAGCGTGATCTTTAAGACGGAGTGAGATGTGATACCTGTTGACAGATAGCATCGCCACGGGGACACTGATGGCTGCCAAAGGAAAACCAATTATAATGTAGGGGCCACTCTCATCTCATTATTCTCACTGAGAAGGGAATTCACAAGAGTTTAAATTGCTGCCTGACCTCTATGTGCTGTTTCAGCACAAAACTGTTTTTCATTTTGTGGCAAATTGAAGAAAAATATGTTTCAACTTGCGTGTGTTTGTTTTGAAGATTGGTTTCGACAGAAGTGGTGCACTAATCAGGATTCCAGCAATGGTGTGCATATTTGTAAAGTTAATACACATTCCCTAATTACGCATTACAATGCAGCAACAGTTGATCGTCCTTTAGTTTCCAGTCCTACTCACGCTGTCTGGTCATAGACCCCTAATGAACAGGAGAGCATTTCAAGTGTCACAGTGGAAAGTCATAAAAGCATAATTTGGAATTTGTTTCCCGTTTGAATAGCCCTCATCGACGGTGTTCATCCTCTTAATTTAATTTGGAAATAGGGATGGTAAAAGGAAATAGAGTAACTCAACAGAGCCATCTACTTGATGTTCTTCACATTCAAATCAAATTAAATCCACCATGTCCTCCCTCCTCATAGTCAGACACCAAACCACCACACCCATTTAACATAGTTTTTCATGACTCCAGACAAATTTTCGAATTCAATTAACATTTAAGGGAAAGTAGCCTCCTCCCTCACCATGATTATAGAACCTGGCAGTTACAAGGGTATCATGGCATAGCTGTAAAGTTCAATGCCCAGTTTAATCGGCAGCTGTACAGCAGGCTTATGAAAGTGCTTCGGGAACAGTTTAAAGAGGATATGTCTGATTGAGTGTGAAGTTAAAGGGGATGGAGTGTGATTCTTCTCTCTATCAGCAAGATTAAAGGTGTAACTCCAGCGGTCAGGTTGAGTGGTACAGAGCTGATAGAAGGAGAGCATTAGATAATGACTGTCACTTATCAGAGGTTTAGTTCCATGTGAAATCCTAGCTCTCTCTAATGTTGCTACTACAGCACAGTAAAAATGAATAGGCTCAGAACTATACATGCAAAGACAATCTGATGGCAATAATTAGCGGTCATTTCAGCGTACCAGTTAAATCGTTAGTTGAGGACGGACACATTGAGCTACATGTGATGTAACATACCAAAATGGTCAATGGGACCCTAAGCTGGTGACCTCTGCTTATAAATCGTATTCCTCAACATTTAGAGCATTTAGTAATGAGATGCATGTAACCATTTTGTGATTCTTCACTATCTAGTGTGTCAAATCGGATGACTATATCTGTGGTCAAAAACAGTGTCTTTACAGTGTCTTTCCTTTCCTCAAGTACTTCAGTTTACTTGGAGTAACACAATGGATACCTTGGTTGTAGCCTATAACCACAATGGACACCTTGGTTGTAGCCTATAACCAACACTGAAGCATGCATGAGAGCACCAGCTGTTCTGGGTGATAACGCTCTCGGTAACCGATGTGAGCAAGAACTTTTAAACAGGTCAACATTCACCAAGCCGCAGGGCCAGATGGATTACCAGGACGTGTACTCAAAGCATGCGCGGACCAACTGGCAAGTGTCATCACTGACATTTTCAACCTCTCCCTGACTGAGTCTGTAATACCTACATGTTTCAAGCAGACCACCAGACCGCCCTAGGAAGCGAAGGTAACTTGCCTAAATGATTACCGCACAGTAGCACTCACATCGGTAGCCATGAAGTGGCTCACATCAACAGCATCCTCCCGGTTACCCTCGACCCACTCCAATTCCCAACAGATCCACAGATGACGCAATCTCAATCGCACTCCACACTGCCCTTTCTTACCTGGACAAAAGGAAAACCTATGTGAGAATGCTATTCATTGACTACAGCTCAGCGTTCAACACCATAGTGCCCACAAAGCTCATCACTAAGCTAAGGACCCTGAGACTAAACACCTCCCTCTGCAACTGGATCCTAGACTTCCTGACGGGCCACCCCCAGGTGGTAATGGTAGGCAACAACACGTCTGCCACGCTAATCCTCAACACGGGGGCAGTCCTGTACTCCCTGTTCACCCACGACTGCATGGCCAAACACGACTCCAACACCATCATTAAGTTTGCTGACGACACAAAAGTTGTAGGCCTGATCACCGACAACGATGAGACAGCCTATAGGGAGGTCAGAGAACTGGCAGTGTGGTGCCAGGACAACAACCTCTCCCCCAATGTGAGCAAGACAAAGGAGCTGATCGTGGACTACAGGAAAAGGCGGGCCAAACAGGCCCCCATTAACATAAACGGGTCTATAGTAGAGCGGGTCGAGAGTTTCAAGTTCCTTTGTGTCCACATCACCAACGAACTATCATGGTCCAAACACACCAAGGCAGTCGTGAAGAGAGTACGACAAAACCTTTTCCAACGCAGGAGACTGAAAAGATTTGGCATGGGTCCCCAGATCCTCCAAAAGTTCTATAGCTGCACCATCGAGACAATCCTGACTGGTTGCATCACCGCCTGGTATGGCAACTGCTCGGCATCTGACCGTAAGGCGCTACAGAGGGTAGTGCGTATGGCCCAGTACATCACTGGGGTAGGCTTGATTACCAACAACGACGAGACGGCCTACAGGGAGGAGGTGAGGGCCCTCGGAGTGTGGTGTCAGGAAAATAACCTCTCACTCAATGTCAACAAAACAAAGGAGATGATCGTGGACTTCAGGAGAGGGAGCACCCCCCCCCTATCCACATCGAGGGGACAGTAGTGGAGAAGGTGGAAAGTTTTAAGTTCCTCGGCGGCGTACACATCACGGACAAACTGAAATGGTCCACCCACACAGACAGCGTGGTGAAGAAGGCGCAACAGCGCCTCTTCAACCTCAGGAGGCTGAAGAAATTTGGCTTGTCACCAAAATCACTCACAAACTTCTACAGATGCACAATCGAGAGCATCCTGTCGGGCTGTATCACCGCCTGGTACGGCAACTGCTCCGCCCACAACCGTAAGGCTCTCCAGAGGGTAGTGAGGACTGCACAACGCATCACCGTAAACTGCCTGCCCTTCAGGACACCTACACCACCCGATGTCACAGGAAGGCCAAAAAGATCATCAAGGACAACAACCACCCGAGCCACTGCCTGTTCACCCCGCTATCATCCAGAAGGCGAGGTCAGTACAGGTGCATCAAAGCTGGGACCGAGAGACTGAAAAACAGCTTCTACCTCAAGGCCATCAGACTGTTAAACAGCCATCACTAACATTGAGTGGCTGCTGCCAACATACTGACTTAAATCTCTAGCCACTTTAAACATAGGAATTGGATGTAACAACGTATCACTAGCCACTTTAAACAATTTTGTATATAATGTTTACGTATCCGACATACTCATATCAAATGTATACACTGTACTCTAAACCATCTACTGAATCTTGCCTATGCCGTTCGGCCATCGACCCAAATCTCTAGCCACTTTAATAATTATAATTGGATGACCCCTAAGCCATAAGATTTTTGAACAATTCCTCAAATGGCCATTACATTGACCCCTTCCCCCCATTTGTTTTGTACACTGCTGCTACTCGCTGTTTATTATCTATGCATAGTCACTTCACCCCTACCTACATGTACAAATGACCTCAACTAACTTGCACAATGACTCGGTACCAGTACCCACTCTTTATAACTGTGGGCGGCAGGTAGCCTAGTGGTTAGAGTGTTGGACTTGTAACCGGAGGGTTGCAAGTTCGAATCCCCGAGCTGGCAAGGTAAAAATCTGTTCCCACTGTTCCCCGGGCGCCGAAGATGTGGATGTCTATTAAGGCAGCCCCCCGCACCTCTCTGATTCAGAGGGGTTGGGTTAAATGCGGAAGACACATTTCATTTGAAGGCATTCTGTTGTACAACTGACTAATAATGGTGACTTTGATAACCTCGTTATTGTGTTACATTTTGTTATTTTTTACTTTAGTTTATTTGGTAAATATTTTCTTAACTCTTCTTGAACTGCACTGTTCGTTAAGTAATCATTTCACGGTAAGGTCTACACTTGTTGTATTTGGCGCATGTGACAAATAAAGTTTGATTTGATAACCACAATGAAAACCTTGGTTGTAGCCTATAACCACAATGGAAACCTTTTGTTGTGTGTACTCTGCTTAGCTATGGAAACAAGCTGTGGTCATTTTTCAGCTGAACTATCATGTCAACACATTTAGACATTTATCAGCTTCCATACTAATTTGCGTAGACTACATAAATAACATTGAATAGTTGAAAGAACCACCTAACTTTTCTTACAGAAGCGTCACGTTAATTTGGAGTGAGGTTGGGTTTATGTAGGCTACATTGACATCTGATTTGCCCAAAGGACACCATCATTTCAACGTGAAGCTAGGTATGCTATCATTCGACCATGGTTGATTGGATCTTTGGAAGTTTAGAAATAGTTACTGTATCTTTTGGCCCTATAAATATGATGCCAAATTCATGATACTAATAACACAATTTTACCTTTGGATATTGTCTTGTATATAAAGATGGTATCATTAATTTGGCATACTATTTTTAGGGCTAAAGGTAACAACTTGGATGATTGGATGATTGATAGTATACTTAGCTACACATTGAAATTATGGTTTCCTTTGTTGGGAAAATCAGATGTCAATGTAGCCTACATAATCCCAATCTCATGCCGAATTTACTTTCATATACAGCTTGTGTAAGAAATGTTTGTTAGGTCCTTTCAGCTACACTATACATACAAAAGTATGTGGACACCCCTTCAAGTTAGTATATTCAGCTATTTCAGCCACACCCTTTACTGACAGGTGTATAAAATCGAGGACACAACCATGCAATCTCCATAGTTAACATTGGCAGCAGAATGGCCTTACTGAAGAGCTCAGTGACTTTCAATTTGACACTGTCATCTGGGTTTGGCGGATGCCAGGAGAACTCTACCTGCCCCAATACATTTTCTTTTTCTTTTCTTTTTTTAATCTTTATTTTAACATGGAAAACAGACTGAGAACTGGATCTCTTTTACGGCTGTGCCCTGTGTAAACATGTTGACATGTACAGTTCTAGGCATACAGACAAGAAAATTTCAAAACATACAAAACAAAGACACAAGTGCCAACTGTAAAGTTTGGTGGAGGAGGAATAATGATCTGGGATGTTTTTCATGGTTCAGTCTAGGCCCATTAGCTCCAGTGAAGGGACATCTTAATGCTACAGCATACAATGGCATTCTAGATGATCTAAATGATTCTGTGCTTCCAACTTTGTGGAAACAGTTTGGGGGAAGCCCCTTTCCTGGTTCAGCATGACAATGCCCCTGTGCACAAAGTGAGGTCAATACAGAAATCGTTTGTCAAGATCGGTGTGGAAGAACTTGACTGGCCTGCACAGAGCCCTGACCTCAACCCCATCGAACACCTTTCGGATGAATTGGAACGCCAACTACGAGCCAGGCCTAATCACCCAACATCAGTGCCCGACCTCACTAATGCTCTTTTGGCTGAATGGAAGCAAGTCCCCACAGCAATGTTGCAACATCTAGTGGAAAGGGGGAAAGCCTTCCCATAAGAGTGGAGGCTGTCACAGCAGCAAAGGGAGGACCAACTCCATATTAATGCCCATGAATTTGGAATGAGACGCTCGATGAGCAGGTGTCCACATACGTTTGGTCATGTAGTGTATTTAATGTTATTTACATAGTCTATGGAAATTAGTATGAAAGCTGATCAGTGTCTAAATGTGTTGACATGATACACAACATGTTTCCAAAGTTAAGCAGGGTACATAGAGGTTGGCATCTGGATGGAAGACTCGTTCTCACTGAAGTGCATTACCCCTCCTATACCAATAGGAGGCACTATTCAGGCGGAAATCATTAGACTGTGGCTTCAAATTGTATTTTAATATACCTCTTTTATTTAGGTTGATAGCATGACGTTTAAACGATGTACTTGGAAAACATACCATTTTACTATCAACATTGAAACAAGGTCAAATAAAATATGGCTAATCAAATCTAAAATTCAACTTAATTTTCACCACCCAATTAAACAGGATAAAAAATAAAAGAAAATCTATGTCAACGTATACATAGTTGTGATGATTATGTTAAAATGTGATTGATGTAACAACCTGTTATTCAGGTTAAATCAATGTCTTTAAGTTGACATCTTTACACATTTTTTCTGTTTGCAACGCTGGTTGAAATGAGATGAGAACAGTACTGATTGATGACTGTATTTTCCATGTTGATTCTACATCACAATACGTTGACAAATCTCTCGCAGTTCTTTGCAACACTGATTTTCCCCCAATTGTATTTTCAATGACACGGAATACCAACCGCTGCCTGCTCTAATGCTCGCGCTCTGTGTGGTTGCATGTGCTCATGTCTCAGACTGTGTAGTTGTTGGGTAAAAATGAAAGGTCTTTCTCAGCTATACAGGCTTGTTGTCACTGGGGACTTTACTGAGAGAGGAGAACAGTGGATGTATTACAGTCCTCCGTTGGGAGAAGAGTGGTAAGCGAATAGCTAAACTCCCCACCTACCTGAAGCTACTGTATAGTACATTGTTTTGCCTGCTGTCAAGGCTGCGGCTCATGTATTCTGGCTCAATGTTTTTGTTTGTTTCTGCTCTATATCATGTTTATGACTCATATCTAGTGGAGGAGGCATATAAAATAAGCGAAGCAAAAACTACACTTTTAGTGCTCTTAAATGATGTATCATTTCAATACTGTAGAGCACCGGCAATGTGACATGAGTTTCTTTGTGCTCAGACAAGGTCCCATGAGGAACCAATACTGATCTGCATCCTTGGCAGCAGATGTTTTGATCCAAAAGAATCGTTTCTCCCCTCTCTGGCCAGTTAGTTTGGTGATCATCAATGACTAACGCCTTGCAACGTAAGGTACAACACTTACACTTCTGACTCCCTCTTCAAAAGCCCCTCTTTACAATAGTTTAACCAGAAAGTGTTACAAGCAATTGAAATATTGAAAGGAAATGGTTATTCCTGTAAAGATGCCTGCAAGCCATGAGGTCTTTAGTGTTTTGTCTCTCAGACTTTGATGCTCCATTGGGGATAGGAGTGTGGAGGATGCATTTGGAAAAATCCCTAACAAAAGACAACTGATATTTTAGACAAACAGACTTCTGGAATGTACTGTAGGTTATCTGGGGAGTGTGTCTATTAAACATAAAAATACCCAAAGAGAGAACCCCACTCTGCACTAGGTTGCTAGACTAGACTGCAATACTCAAGGTAGATCCTGTTTCATCAGTGTATTCTTTACTGAAATAGTTATCTCCAGCTTTTCAGCACATAGACTATTCTAGTTGAAAACATGGGAAGGCAATGAAATGCAGAAATGCAACATTCCCAGCATCAATAGCACACAATACACCAGATACTGAACTTTGAGATTATTTCTGTAATGAAAAACGCTATTTAAATTGAATAAATTCTTCTTCTTATTATTATTATTAGACTACATGGCATATTTTCTCTGCCACTAAAATGTATTCCTTTCTCGCCAAATAAATGCATACCGATACAGTGCCTCTTTTGTTTGTGTGCCCAGATGATTTTTCTTAAAATGTCTTGCAAATGTGTTTTAATTAGATCCCCTTCAGAATACATTTTAATGATATAACCATAAAGTTTTGGAGCTATGAAAAATTGATTACCCCAACGTCATATTTCAAGAGCACAGCAGAGGCTAATTAATTGAAAAGAGCTGCATAAACCAGACAGCCACATTTGAATAACATTGATTACTTAATCCATCGCTGGATCGCTCCATCATTGCCTCAGCCATTCAGTGGAGTTCAGAGCAGCCTCAGTCTGTACACAGGGCTACATTTAAACAAACAGCATCAAAAAAACAAGTTCTATTTTGACAACCTCTGAGTTAGACAGAGCGACTGTCATGCCAAAATACGACCGTTTGCCAAAAAGTGTCTGGGCTACGTAACTATGGGGTTTGAATGGCTGTTGGCGTGTAAACAAACACCAACCTTTATGTTGACAACCATTCATTTAGATTTAGACAGAGCCACTACCAGTACCACCCACGCAGTGACTTGTTTAGTTGTTAAACCCCTATACTGGGAAAATCTCCAGGCAGAGTACAACAGAACCTATAGGCCTAGCATAGGCTAGCACAAATCTTCCAAATCCAATATCTTGGAGCCTGGAGATCATGACTGTTTGGTTTTGGGCGACAGCACACATCATCAGGTTAGTAATTCCCCCTGCTTGTGCATGTCACACTTTGGCTGATTTGTTTACAACGAAGTCATGCTATGCACATTAACTTGACTCGCGACTGAGTTGCCAAGTACAGAGTTTCTATGCTTGAGTGAACTGCCTGGCCGATACATTTGGAGTGGAATGATTGACACCTGAAAATAAGCATGTAAGTCAAATCAATAACCCAACTAATTATATAGTAGGCCTACATGGAATTTATACTTTATTGCCTTGCCTTTCCCCTATTGGCTATTTATTGGAATTGACTCAATGGAGGTGCATATTGTGTAAATAATGTATACCTATGCTTGGTTTATTTTATATCAAAAAGGTGTTTTATTGAATAGCAAAACTTGACCTAACAAGTAAAAATCTTCTTCAGCTTTTGACATGTTGATGTTTTCAGATTTGTTTTGCTAACTGCCAAGACCTGAATAATTTAACTATAAACCCACACTTGCAAGTGTATCCAGAATAATTATTACTAAAGGGAGTTGGTAGGAGGAGTAGCAGCAGAAAAGAGCCTCAGCAAAGCAACCTTTTCTGGGTCATGTTGACCAAAAGTCTGGGCTCATATTCATAAAGCATCTCAGAGTTGGACTACTGATCTTGATTCATTTTTGCCATTTAGATCATAATGAATAGGATTATATGGGCAGTGGGGACCTGATCCTAGATCAGTACTCCTACTCTGAGACTCTTTATGAATATGGGACATGATGCTGCATGGTGCCTCTTCTCCAAAATCACATTAATTTGTTCTGCACCTCCACCTGATTAATTAGGATTACTAATAATTACCCCTTGAGCTTTTCCATTCCAGCATGAAGAGTAATTCACAATCTAATATCACAAGACTTGGCATTAAACAATCCGAATAATTTATTATCAAGCCACCTTCTAATCTTTGTTCTGTGATGAAAACATTTAATCCTCCTTTGACAGAATTTAGACAGATCCTACGTACCTTACCATACGATGCCTTCATTTATGGGTTACTGTAGTCCCCCTATTCATGAATTCATAATGCCTTTATAACAGCAACTTAAGACATCATAACTTCTGTCGTAAGATGTTTTCCTGTAATGCAGTTGTGGTTTTCTCAACAAATTCAATTCTATGTTTGTTTGAGTGGGTGTAGAAAGGTCAGAGATACAGGAAGTGAGCCAGCCCAATACATCAGTCAAGTAATGACTGTCGGTGTAGTCTTGAAAAACACATTGAAATGTCCCGCTATAAGTAAATTATTTACATAGTTCCATTTAATGGTGACTTAAGAAATCAATTTCCTCCTTATTAAGGAAATAATTACTCTTCCTCTTATGAGTAGGTTTTATTCCCTGGAGTTGGTCTTAAATGGAATCAACAACTTGGAGGTCACAAAAGGTTAAAGTCTCTTATTGATTTGAAAGTAATTAACTTGTATAAATCTTTAGGAACACTTTTATAAGCATGAATCCACCGCCTGTAGGTAGTGAGTACTGTTCAACGTTGATCTGACCAATTGGAATTTATGCTTCAGGATTGTTTTGATCACACAGACTGGGAAATGTTCTGGGTTGCCTTTTGGAATAGTATCGACGTATACATTGAGTCAGTGACTGGGTTCATCAGGAAGTGCATAGAGGATGTTGTTCCTACTGTGATGATTACAACTTATCCAAACCAAAAACCCGTGGATAGGTGGCAGCATTCACGCAAAACTGAAAGCACAAAGCAACGCATTTAACCATGGCAAGGTGACTGGGAACATGGACGTGTACAAACAGACCAGCTTTGACCTCCGCAAGGCAATCAGAGGCAAAAACAACAGTACAGGAACAAAGTTGAGATTTATGTGGCAGGGACTCCAGACAATCACTGATTATAAAGGGAAAGATGGCCACGTTGCGGACACCAACGCCTCACTCAAGCTAAACTCCTTTGCCCGCTTTGAGGAAAACAACACTGAGCCGTCAAATTGGGCCCCGCCGTTTACGAGAACTGTGTGCTCCCGATCTCCGTGGCCAACGTGAGTAAGACATTCAAATGTGTTAACCAGGGGTGCTGGCCCAGACAACATCCCAAGCTGCGTCCTCAGAGCATATGCAGACCATCTAACTGGAATGTTTACGGACATATTCAATCTCTCCCTATCCCAGTCTGTTGTCCCTTCAAGATGTTCACCATTGTTCCTGTACCCAAGAAAGCAAAGGCAACTGAACTAAATTACTATCATCATGAAGTGCTTTGAGAGGCTAGTTAAGGACCATATCACCTTCACCTTACCCAACACCCTAGATCCACTACAATTTGCATACTGCCCCAACAGATCCACAGATGACGCAATCGCCATTGCACTGCACACTGCCCTATCCCACCTGGACAAGAGGAATACCTATGTGAGGATGCTGGTCATCAACTACAGCCCAGCCTTCAACGCCGTAGTGCCCTCCGAGCTCACCACTAAGCTTAGGGCCCTGGCTCTGAACTCCTCCCTGTGAAACTGGGCCCTTGACTTCCTGGCAGGCCGACCCCAGACGGTGAAGGAAGGCAACATGGGTGCGTGCTCAGCCCCCTCCTGTACTCCCTGTTCACCCATGACTGCGTGGCTACGCACGTCTCCTACTCAATCATCAACAACGGCGAGACAACGCTGAAAAACATCCCCACAGCATGATACTCTCAACCTGCTCCACTACAGCCCCGTCAATAGGGGTGTGTTCAGTCCTCCTTTTCCTGTAGTCCACAATCATCTCCTTTGTCTTGATCATATTGAGGGAGAGGTTGTTGTCCTTGCACCACACTGCCAGGTATCTGACCTGAGTCTTATCATTGTCGGTGATCAGGCCTACCACTGTTGTGTCATTAGCAAACTTAATGATGGTGTTGGAGTCGTGTCTTGCCGTGCAGTCGTGAGTGAACAGGGAGTACAGGAGGGGACTGAGCATGCATCCCGGAGGGGCCCCCGTGTTGAGGATCAGCGTGGCGGTTGTGTTGTTACCTACCCTTACCACCTGGGGGTGGCCCGTCAGGAAGTCTAGGATCCAGTTGCAGAGGGAGGTGTTTAGTCCCAGGGTCCATAGCTTAGTGATGAGCTTTGAGGGCACTGTGGTGTTGAACGCTGAGCTGTAGTCAATGAATAGCATACTCACATAGGTATTCCTTTTGTCCAGGTTGTGAAAGGGCAGTGTGGAGTGCAATAGAGATTGCATAATCTGTGGATCTGTTGGTGTGGTATGCAAATCGGAGTGGGTCTAGGGTTTCTGGGATAATGCTGTTGTGATCCATGACCAGCCTTTCAAAGAACTTCATGCCTACAGACGTGAGTGCTACACGTCGGTAGTCATTTAGGCAGGTTACCTTAACGTTCTTGGGCACAGGGACTATGGTGGTCTATGGTGGTGAGCGTAGAAGCCTGGAAGGCTCGTGTCACTGGGCATCTCTCGGCTGTGCTTCCCTTTGTAGTCTGTAATAGTTTGCAAGCCCTGCCACATCCAACTAGCATCGGAGCAGGGGTATTACCATTCGATCTTAGTCCTGTATTGACGCTTTAACCTGTTTGATGGTTCGTCAGAGGGAATAGCAGGATTTATTATAAGCTTCCAGGTTAGAGTCCCGCTCCTTGAAAGCGGCAGCTCTACCCTTTAGCTCAGTGCGAATGTTGCCTGTAATACATGGCTTTTGGTTGGGGTATGTACGTACAGTCACTGTGGGGATGACGTCCTCGATGCACTTATTGATAAAGCCAGCGACTGATGTGGTGTACTCTTCAATGCCATCGGAAGAATCCCGGGAACATATTCCAGTCTGTGCTAGCAGTCCTGTAGTTTAGCATCTGCTTCATCTGACCCCTTTTTTATAGACCGAGTCACTGGTGCTTCCTGCTTTAATTTTCGCTTGTCAGCAGGAATCATGAGGATAGAATTATTGTCAGATTTGCCAAATGGATAGCGAGGGAGAGCATTGTACGCGTCTCTATGTGTGGAGTAAAGGTGGTCTAGAATAGTTTTTCCTCTGGTTGCACATTTAACATGCTGATATAAATTAAGTAAAACTGATTTAAGTGTCCCTGCATTAAAGTCTCCGGCCACTACGAGTGCCGCCTCCAGTTGTGATGCTTGGCATTCAGGCCAAAGAGTTCAATTTTGGTTTCATCAGTCCAGAGAATCTTGTTTCTCATGGTCTGAGAGTCCTTTAGGTGCCTTTTGGCAAACTCCAAATGGGCTGTCATGTTCTTTTTACTGAGGAGTGGCTTCCGTCAGGACACTCTACCATAAAGGCCTAATTGGTGGAGTGCTCCAGAGATGGTTGTCCTTCTGGATGGTTCTCCCATCTCCACAGAGGAACTCTAGAGCTCTGTCAGAGTGATCATCGGGTTCTTGGTCACTTCCCTGACCAAGGCCCTTCTCCCCCGATTGCTCAGTTTGGCTGGGCGGCCAGCTCTAGGAAGAGTCACGGTTGTTCCAAACTTCTTCCATTTAAGAATGATGGAGGCCACTGTGTTCTTGGGGACCTTCAATGCTGCAGAATTCTTTTGGTACCCTTCCCCAGATCTATGCCTCGACACAATCCTTTCTCGGGGCTCTACGGACAATTCCTTCGACCTCATGGCTTGGTTTTTGCTCTGACATGCACTGTCAACTGTGGGACCTCATATAGAAAGACGTGTGCCTTTTCAAGTCAGGTCCAATCAGTTGAATTTACCACAGGTGGACTCCAATCAAGTTGTAGAAACGTCTCAAGGATGATCGATGGAAACAGGATGCACCTGAGCTCAATTTCTAGTCTCATAGCTAAGTGTCTGAATACTTATGTAAATAAGGTATCTGTTTTTTATTTTTAAGAGATGGGCAAACATTTCTAAGAACCTGTTCTCACTTTGTCATTATGGGGTATTGTGTGTCGATTTGCTGAGGATTTATTTTAATTTAATCAGTTTTAGAACAAGGCTGTAACGTATCAAAATGTGGAAAAAGTCAAGCGGTCTGAATACTTTCCGAAGGCACTGTATATCCCGGACTCTGACATTGCTCGTTCTGATATTGCTTCGTTCTATTATTTCTTCTTCTCTTGTTTCTTGTTCTGTGACAAATACACTTTGATTTGATTTTCATCCAACTCAAAAAACGAATTGTTATTAGATACAATTATTTTGCAAAGTGTGAGTTACGTATTTTATTTTTGCAAGATATATTTATGTATTTTTTTTTTTCAGTGTGGATTCAATTCAACATTGAACCCCATTTCCCTCCTCTTTCCTATTCCCTCCCCGACTCGGGGCAGACATATTAATATTTATAGTTCTAGTTAATTTAAAGGAAGGATGTATACCACCAGGCAGGTGTTTAAGTACTAATAAAATACATATATTATGCTGTTAAAGGAAAAAGGTTCTGGGCATTTTTGCATACATTAAAATAAAGTAAAAACCTGATTAAACCATATTCAAAAGTATTACAGATATGCTCCCAATTAACACATTTTCACTAAAACATTATCTCTCATTGTACAGTATTGGCATTTTTGGTAAAACCTTGAAAGTGTTAACAAAAAAACTCCCTTTAACATCTTAAAATTGTATAATTGAGAGTTAAGGGTTAGTGGTTCTCCCAATATCCTCCAAACACAACAATTCACAATGTCTTCTCTTTCACCAGGTGGTCTGTACCTCTGGACCTCCCAATCGCACTACTGATCCCATGTCTCCTCTCCTCAGCATCTTAACCAAAGCGGCTTTCTCCGCCCAATTCCCATTCCCAAATCCCTTAACCCAATTCTCCCCTGGACACACAAAAATGTGCAGAAAAAGCATTTCCAGTAGGCAGCCAACTCTTTCATCTTACCAGGAAGTATTATATACAATGTCGTTGACACACTGCACACCCAACATCTTATCCATGCTATTTTTGTTCAGCGCAACAGTATGCGATCATTAAAGTTATCTTTTTGTCCACAGACCAGCAGCTTACCAAAGGGTTAAATGCTAGTTCTAAGCTTAGCTAACATAGTTAGTTCTGAGTCGGTAGAATTAAAATAAGGTCCCAGACATAGCTGACATCATTCATGTCTTTAAAGTTGTCCACCAGATAGACAAGATGCAAGCTGCTCACTGCACAGGCAAATCAATGGTGTACATTTAACTCGGGAAGTGTAAAATGTACACTATTTTCAGTGAACGTATGAGTCCCACTGAACTGGTGTTAACATAACACATAAAAGTGTTCAAGATTTAACTATGTTGCAGTGTTCCCCATTCAACTCTTAAAGTGTTCAAATTAACTCGATTGTGGTGTTTGCATAGCTCTACTGTAGAGTAATATGCAACACCTGCAGTGTAAAACATAACACTGATCCTGTAGTGCTACAGTACTGTAAATAACACCTGTAGTGTTACTGTAAATGACACCTGTAGTGTTACTGTAAATAACACCTCTAGTGTTACAGTAAATAACACCTATAGGGTTCCAGTAAATAACACCTGTAGTGTTACTGTAAATAACACCTGTAGTGTTACTGTAAATAACACCTCTAGTGTTACTGTAAATAACACCTCTAGTGTTACAGTAAATAACACCTGTAGTGTTACAGTAAATAACACCTCTAGTGTTACAGTAAATAACACCTATAGGGTTCCAGTAAATCATTTTGGTGTGTTGTTTTAGCGATGTATGATGTAAAGCCTAATTTGCATATTTCCCAGGGTGCCCTTTCTTTTCAAGTTAATTGTAGACTTACCACCCATGACTGTATTTGTTAGTGACAGAGAGCTGGTTATTGAATTATTTCCTTTTACTAGCCTGTGGCATTAACCAAGTGAGTACCTAGGCAAATGATATAATTAAAATTAAACTCTGAAAATACCATACATTTATGATAAGGCCTTACTTTGATGGTCTCGTTTTACCTTAACACAGTAGTGTTAGAAAACTCCTGGTTTTCAGGCTTCATCAGGCCTGCAAAGTCACATTATGCTGGCTTGCAAAGTGATGTGTAATTCCTATTGGTAGTGATGGGAAACCAAGTCTTTCTGAAGGCTTTGGCGCTTTCACCAAATTGTGCCTAAAACCCGGGTCATTACTCGGTGCTTAATTGTCTACTCACAATGCACATGAGTGACATCTGCTGGTCAGCAATAAATAGCAGCGTGTGATTATCAGATATGTTTTTTCTTTCTCTCCACTGTTTCATCAAAACTCTGTGGCGCAACGGTAAGTCGATGACTTTGTTAGCCTATAATCCGTTGGTATACCATGTTTGCATCTTACATCATCCTTCCCTTTTTTTGCCTTCAAGTTGACTATTTTTCAAAAAACGGAATCTATGGCATTATTTAGGATCCTTAAGACAGAAGCTTATACTATACAAAATAAAACAAATTATTTGAACAGGAGTGCAGAAAGTGTAGTTTCACAGAACTATTTTCAAATTATTGTCTTCAATGGGATTCAACGTCCCTGAATGTTCCATAGTTCCCTACTCGACCTGCTAAACTACCAGTAAGGTGAAACTACATGTTCGAAATCCTAATAATATTTGTAAGTACAGTGTCCAGTAGAGGTCAGTGTTTTGAAAGGAGCTTGGAATCAAAGAAAGCACCGGAACCACGCCGAAATCAGTGGGATCTCTCATTTTGCAACACATGGTTTGAAAAAGCACATGATCAAACAAAGCTTCGGATGTCATTGATGACGTACTTCTGATAAAGTGATACACACATCAGCAAACAGCTTCGAAAGTTAGCTGCTTGGCGATTTCGACTCCTGCCTCGGAGCTCTGGTATCTAATGTAACATCACTACCTATACCGATTGGAATTCAGCCAGATTTAGGATATCCAACATTTGGAATTTGGATTCACCCGCAACCTGCATTCAGAATGATTGTCAAGGTTAGGAAAGTGGATAGGAAGACTTTTCAGTCTGGATCAGTTTAGAAAAATATATGTTAGTTATCAATGTACAGTGGCAAGAAAAAGTATGTGAACCCTTTGGAAATACCTGGATTTCTGCATAAATTGGTCATAAAATCTGATCTGATCTTCATCTAGGTCACAACAATAGTCAAAACGCAGTTTGCTTAAACTAATAACACACAAACAATTATACGTTTTAATGTCTTTATTGAACACACCGTGTCAACACTCACAGTGCAGGGTGGAAAAAGAATGTGAACCCTTGGATGTAATAACTGGTTGACCCGCCTTTTGGAAGAAATAACCACAACCAAACATTTTCTGTAGTTGCGGATCAGACCTGCACAACGGTCAGGAGGGATTTTGGACCATTTCTCTTTACAGAACTGTTTGCTCTCTTGAGGTCATGCCACAGCAACTCAATCGGGTTGAGGTCAGGATCTGACTGGGCCACTCCAGAAGGCGTACAGTGCCTTGCAAAAGTATTCATCCCCCATGGAAGTTTTTCCTATTTTGTTGCATTATAACCTGTAATTTAAATGTATTTTGATTTTGATTTCATGTAATGGACATACACATAATAGTCCAAATTGGTGAAGTGAAAAAAAATATATACTTATTTCGAAAAAAGAAAAAGGAAAGTGGATTGTGCATATCTATTCACCCCCTTTGCTATGAAGCCCCTAGATAAGATCTGGTGCAACCAATTACCTTCAGAAGTCACATAATTAGTTAGATTGCACACAGGAGGACTTTATTTAAGTATCTGTCACATGATCTCAGTATATATACACCTGTTCTGAAAGGCCCCAGAGTCTGCAACCCCAATTAGCAAGGGGCACCACCAAGCAAGCGGCACCATGAAGACCAAGGAGCTCTCCAACAGGTCAGGGACAAAGTTATGGAGAAGTACAGATCAGGGTTGGGTTATAAAACAATATCAGAAACTTTGAACATCCCACGGATCACCATTGAATCCATTATAAATTTTTTTAAAGAATATGGCACCACAACAAACCTGCCAAGAGAGGGCCGCCCACCAAAACTCACGGACCAGGCAAGGAGGGCATTAATCAGAGAGGCAACAAAGAGACCAAAGATAACCCTGAAGGAGCTGCAAAGCTCCACAGTGGAGATTGGAATATCTGTCCATAGGACCCCTTTAAGCCGTACACTCCACAGAGCTGGGCTTTACGGAAGTGTGGCCAGAAAAAAAATATTGCTTAAAGAAAATTTTTTGCAAACACCAAAAGGCACGAGGGAGACTCCCCAAACATATGGAAGAAGGTACTCTGGTCAGATGAGACTAAAATTGAGCTTTTTGGCCATCAAGGAAAACGCTATGTCTGGCACAAATCCAACACCTCTCATCACCCCGAGAATACCATCCCCACAGTGAAGCATTGTGAGGCAGCATCATGCTGTGGGGATGTTTTTCATCGGCAGGGACTGAGAAACTGGTCAGAATTGAAGGAATGATGGATGCCGCTAAATACAAGGAAATTCTTGAGAGAAACCTGTTTTAGTCTTCCAGAGATTTGAAACTGGGATGGAGATTCACCTTCCAGCAGGACATTTAAATGGTTTGGAATGGCCTAGTCAAAGCCCAGACCACAATCCAACTGAGAATCTGTGGTATGACTTAAAGATTGCTTTACACCAGTGGAACCCATCCAACTTGAAGGAGCTGGAGCAGTTTTGCCTTGAAGAATGGGCAAAAATCCCAGTGGCTAGATGTGCCAAGCTTATAGAGACATACCCCAAGAGACTTGCAGCTGTAATTGCTGCAAAAAGGTGCCTCTACAAAGTATTGACTTTGGGGGGGTCATGGGTGGTAACTCTACAATTCACTCGAAAGGCAAGGCACTCTGGGAAATATGCAAATAAGTCTTTACACTAAGCAGTTTATTAATTCCTGTATAGACACTGGACAAGTGTTAAATGTAACACTCAGTGTTAAGTTAACACTGGATAATTGTCTGTATATAAAACAATTACTCTGGTTATTAACACCAACAGTGGAGGTTGTTTTACACCATTGAGTGTTAATTTCACTCGTACAGAGTGAATTGAACTCCTGAATTAACACTCAAAATGTTACACAACTTGAAAGAAAATATCAACTCTTCAAGGACCCTTTTCTTAGAGCACTTTGATCATTATGAAAGGCACTCTGACTTTGGTAAATGCCTTACATTTTAGCACAGGGGTATTGTCATTAAAACCCCACCGGCTCTGAGCAGAGATCTTGAGTTTTTTTTATTAAAAACGGATTAAAAGTGAACCTGACTGGTCTACTGTGGCTGAGGATCTCTGATGGTATGTAAATTATGACGTGAAGTTTTGTCTCTAACTAATTGTGTACTCCCATGATCAGTCTGTACTGAACATGAATTCCTGTTCCTGTCAAGAAAAAGTTCAATCAGAACAGTAGTGAAGTTTTCAGGCACTTTAATAACTGGGCCAGCCGGTAGTTCTGAACTTTTACATCACCAATGGGATTATGGGAACTGTGGTACATGATCATCCTCCCACATGGGTTCTGCTCTGCTGCTTGGTGGATATCAACTACATACAGATGCCCTAAGGGGCAAAGTAGCTTTAAAATGTACATCTTGAAACAGCTGAAAATACAATATTTTTGGTTGAAAAGATATTTCACAACGGTTTAGACGGTACAATGATGCTCTACACTCCGAGTGCTTGTTTTGTCTCGAAAACTTAAATTAGGCAAACTTTTGGAATTTTAGCAGCCAGGAAATGGAGGAGTCTGTTCTCCATATTGCACTTTTAAGTAACGGGTTCCACAGCCTTTTTTAATTTACTGAACTTTTCAATCAGTGTTAACTGAATTTAACATGTTTAGTTGGCCCAAACTTAGCTTCAACTTGAGAAAAGTTCAGTCAACTTAAAATGATGTGTTTGCTCAACTTGTCTTATACAGTGTCCTCCTTAATTATTGGGACAGTAAAGCATTTTTTCTTCTTTTGGCTCTATATTTAAAATCAAACAATGACATTGACGTTCAAGTGCAGACAATCCTGAATGAATTGTGAATTATAATGAGTGGGAACGTTACAGATAAACAACTATCATACCCCCAAGACATGCTAACCTCTCCATTACAGTGGTGGCAGGTAGCCTACTGGTTAGAGCGTTGGGCCAGTACCCGAAAGATTGCTGGTTTTGAATCCCCGAGCTGACAAGGTAAAAATCGTCGATCTGCCCCTGAACAAGGCAGTTGTTCAGGGGCAGGTAGGCCGTCCTCCGGTAGGCCGTCATTGTAAATAAGAATTGTTCTTAACTGACTTGCGTAGTTAAATAAAAATAAATAAAAGAAAAACAATAACGGAAGGTTAGCATTTTCTGGGGGTTATGATATTTGTGCGTCTAACGTTCTCACTCATTATTCACGATTCCTTCAGGATTATCTGTAATCGTGGTAGCATCCACATTCATGTAGAAGTGTTTACAAACATATTCTATCCTTAGTTATAGTAAAGGTTACTCCAAAACCACACAATACATTATTTACCATTCATTTCTATTGGACAATAAGGGCATAGCGATCTTCCTGCTACGCCACCATGTCTGTGTCAATGACTGATTTGACCTCTTTTGCTTCACTTTGCACTTCAAAGTAAATCTCAGCTCTGTTAAAATAGTTTTACTTGAGTGTACTTTTATTTATCATAATGATTAAGGAGTAAAATGAAAAAGAGTATTATGCCCCGCCAACATTAGACAACTATACAGAAAACCCTAGAATTGCTTAAATAACATGTTGAATAATATTTACTGTATACATGAACATGCACAATGTAATCATGTATGTCAACATGTGTCAAATATGTAAGTTGAAAACAAAAGCACCATGTGTGTGTAACTAGTTCCAACACATTGTTTGTGTAAAACAATGCCCAAATAATAATTTCTAGTTGAATGAACATATGAGACAAGTTGAGCCAACACATCATTTTAAGTTGACAGAATTTTTGCCTAAGCTTTCAAGTTGGAGCTAAATTTGGGCCAACTTAAAATGTTAAATTCAAGTAACACTTTGACAGAAATGTTGAGTAAGCTAAAAAAAAAAGGCTGTGGAACCAGTTACTTCATAATAATTTGTTGAAACAACTAGAATTTGTTTTACAGTGAAGGACTTTAATAAAATCACAGGACTGATCAGTCCAATCAAACAAGAACATGGCCACAGTGTCGACAGTGGCTACATCCCAAACGGCACCCTATTCCCTATATGGTGCACTACTTTTTGAATTTATTTTTATAATATGTTTATTATTTTCCAATATATATATATATATATATATATATATATATATATATATATATATATATATATATATATATATATATATATATATATATATATATATATTTTTTTTTTTTTAAAGAAAGCAATACAAACTTTGACATTCATTGTACTGTTGAATGGGATGGCCAATTTAGAAGACAAAACAAAACTTAACTCACACATACACAAAATAAAACAAAATCCTATTAGGTGGTGCATGTATAAGAAGACAGCATATAGTCATTACAAGCAGTGTAGTTAAGCCCAAAATAAATATTGAGTGGAGTACAGCACAGAGTAGCAGCAGATCATCAACCCAGTTATGAAGCGGGACTAGACCATTTATCCAGTATCGGCTGCCATATTTTGTAAAACATTGGACTTCTATTACAGGTATTGTATCAAATCTTTTCCATATGTATTACATGCCCTAACTCCCGTAACCACATTTCAAAGGTAGGTACAGTCTCCAATTTCCAAAATTGCAATATGAGCCTTTTGGCTAATAGAGTACAAAGAGAGACAGCCTTCCCCTCCTGGTTATTCCCATCAACTGTACCAAACAGAGCGATCAACGGGTCTGGGGCTAGAACTCTATCGAAGGCATTAGATAAGTAATCAAAAATGAGAGCCAAGTAAGCATGTATCTTAGGACATGTCCAAAGTAAGTGGGTCAACGTCCCATCCTGTTTGCACCTTTCACACAGTGGTGAGGTGTCCGGGAATATTTTATGCAGTTTTACTTTTGAGTAATGTAACCTGTGTGTCACCTAAAACTGAACAAGGTTGTGTCTGGCATTCACTGAGCTGTGGTTTATATTCCCGAGAGCTTCTACCCAGTCCTCATCTGAGATTTCTGAACCAAGTTCTTGTTCCCAAGCACGTTTAATAGTTTCTGTGGATACCTCTATGTGGGCCTGTAGCACATCACACAGTCTAGAGACCAACCCTTTTGAATGGGGTTTGACAACGATCAGGATATCTAATGTAAGATTATTTGGCTTAATGCCATACTGTGGGATATGTGTCCTTAAGAAATTCCTGATTTGGAGGTATCTGAAAAAATGTGGTGTTGGCATGTTAAATTTACCCTGTAATTGTTGAAATGAAGCTAACTGACCATCAATGTATAATTACCAATTGTTGTGAGCCCCTTCTCCCTCCACTGTGAAAACACCATCATCCAATGCAGGTTGGAAAGCATGATTCAGGCAAATCTGGCTGTCAATGTATACAGTGGGTATGTTAAGAAAATACCTAATCTGTTTCCAGATCCTAAGAGTATGATAAATGACTGGATTAGAGTCATAAGTGGCTTTTCTCACATATGCTGGACTATTAACAAGGGAGTGAGGAACGTTGACAGGCCTGCTCAATCAAAAGCCATGAAGGCATATCATTCTGTCACATCCCAGGTAAACTTTCCCTCCAGAAAGACACAATGTTCAGATTAGCAGCCCAATAATACAGTTTAAAGTGAGGAAGGCCAAAGCCCCCTCTATCTTGTACTTGCTAAAAATGCTTCTTTGAAATTCTGGCTGCCTTGTTATCCCATAAAAATTGAGTTACTATTGAATCCAGTTTCTTAAAGTAGCTTGGTGGTATGAAATTGGGTAGACATTGGAAGAGGTAAAGAAACCTGGGTAGGACAACCATTTTAATAGCGTTTATAAGACCAAACAAGGAGAACGGCAGTTTTCCAAAAAACTATATTTTGTTTAAGCTGATAAATTGTCATGTCCCAATTCGCTTTCAATAGCTGATCAAGGTCTCTTGTCACTACAATGCCAAGGCTTGTGAACTTGTCCATCACTGTTCTAAATGTCGTAGATTGCAGAAATTGCATATCCACGGGCGGTGATATCCGCATCAATTCGCTTTTTTGCCAGTTTATCTTGTAGCCAGAGAATGAGCCGAATGTATTTATCAAGTTAAGTAAGGGGGGAATATACGTTTTAGGCTTGGATAAAAACAAAAGAACATCGTCTGCATATAGGGAAATGTTGTGCTGCGTGTCTTTTATTTTAACAGAAGCTATATCGGCACATGCACGAATGCGAGTAGCAAGGGGTTCCATGGCTATAGCGAAGAGAGCTGGCGAAATAGGGCACCCCCTGTCGGCAGCCCTTGAACAAGGGGGTATGTTAAGATCAATGGGTCTGGTAACAATGGGTCTGGTAACATGGGTCTGGTAACATTTCCTGATTGGTTACCACGGACGCCATTGGGTGTGCATAAATAATTCGTATCCAATTAATAAATTCCTTTCCAAACCCGAAATGCTCCAGAACCGACATCATATACTTCCACTCAATCTGATCAAATGCCTTCTCTGCATCAAGAGCAATTACCACTGCCTCAACTGTATGATCATGATACATTACGTTGAAAAGGCGTCTCAAATTGTAGTATATATGTCGGCCCGGGATAAAACCTGTCTGGTCAGGGTGTATGATGTCAGAAATATATTTTTTCAATCGGTTTGCCAATATCTTTGTCAACACCTGATTTTCTATGGGGAGTAACAACACGGGGCGATTAGACGACAGCTTCATGGAATCTCTATCTTTTTTTCAAGATCAGTGCTATTGTAGCCTCATACAGTGTTTGCGGGAGTTGGATTGTTTAAACATTCGCAACATAAGTGGAGCTAGACTGGCGCAGTACTTCTTATAGAATTCTATTACATATCCATCCGGCCCAGGGGTCTTGCTGTTTGGAAATCGCTGTGTTAATCTCCTCTAAAGTTCTCTCAGCATCGAGTTCAGCAGCTGCCCCCCTGTCTAGTTTAGGAAGTTCACATTCAGCGAGAAAGCGTTCCATAGTTTGTGGATCAGTAGCATCGCATTTTGATTGATATCGCTCTGAGTAAAACTGCGCAAATCATTTATTAATATCCTGCGGATCTGTCACTATTTTACCCTTCTTGTCTTTTATTTTGTGAATAGCTCTAGATGCATGTACATGCTTTAGCTGTCTTGCTAATAATTTATGTGGTTTGTCACCCAGTTCAAAATAACTTTGTTGCGTTCTAGCAAGTAAAGAGCCCACCCGTTTCGAAAGGATGGTATTTGTATTCATATTTCAGCGGAATTCGAGGAATTCGTCCTAAAAACGTTCTCCTGTTCCCCTAACTCTCTTTCAATCTCTCTCAGCCTATTATTGGTGCGTTTCTTACTCTCTGGTGTATAAGAAATAACATAACCTCTAATCACAGCCTTTAGAGATTCCCAAAGGGTGGAGTCGTCAACATCCCCCGTGCCGTTAGCTCCGAGGAAAAAGGCAATCTGCTCCTTCAAATACGGACAAAAAGTCTGATCTTTCAACAGGTATGCGTCTAAGCGCCACGGTCGCAGACCTGTAGACATTATTGTCGAGTTTCAGCACCATGGACAGAGGAGAGTGGTCCGTAATTCGAATAGGGTGATAGGTAACCGACGCAGCTGCTGAAATTAGTTTGGAGTCCACGGTGCACTACTTTTGACCAGAGCCCTATGTATGGAATTGAGTGCCATTTGGGATGTAAGCAGAGTCAACGGCTTCATTCATTCCCAGACTTCACCTACGTTCAAGCCAGACATGACAGGATGATCCTACCTCCCAGTCCCACCAACCCCAGAGGCACTAAGTGACAATAATAACAGGCTTGGTGGATGTAATGCAATTTATACTATTTGATCATGGCTCATCATTATCTCATTCCCAATTCCTAATAACAACATGCAAGCTATTATGCTAAGTCCATAGTGCCAAAGGACAGCACTAGCAACCCAAATGGCACACTATTCCCTATGCATTGCCCCATAGGGCTCTAGTAAATAACTTTCTACTGAACATGGTGCCATTTGGGACTCAGACTAAGACGAGGATGGATGATAATTCCCCATTTGCATTTAGATTATACCTCTTTACACTGACACATGAATGGACTTCTTTGGTGTTTTTCTGTTAGGTTCATGTCAAAGTGGATGATTGTATTCATGGTAATACCTACATTTATACTGGCTTTTACACTATCTCACAAGGAAAGAGAGACAATAGTGGGGAATGCTGCAGGCTTATAGGCATGAAATGCATGGAGTATTCTCCAAAGACTCAACCTACATAGCTGGATGTTCTGTACTTAATTGCACACTTTTAGCTTCAAAAGGCTTCAGGAAATGTATATTATAGTGTTCTCTCGTGGATCAAATGTGTTTTAGTGCTAGGTATCTCATTGCAATAGAAGTGTCACTGTACGTTAGTATAGATGTATATTTTTGTCATTCCACACTATCAAAAGGAGTGTTGGTGAGAATAAAAATGTAAAATCCCCCCAAAAATCAAAGGTCTGCTCTGAGTCATATCATCTGTCTGCTATTGATGAGTTTATTCCAGTGGGGTTGCAACTGACATCCTATTGTTACTGTGTGGTGCAGCTCCTTGACTTTCATTGTGTCTTCAGAACATGTTAGAGAGAAAATCATTTTGGTAAATTCTAGGATTTTACATTGGTGTGTTCCCAGGTGGTTTTTACCAATTGCATCACTTAGGCAAATTACCTTTTCTTAATTCCAGCCCTGTATTCAATATTTTATTGCAGGTTAGCTCTGCCTGCTGTACTGTGCACCATGGGGCCTTCATTCCATTCTGGCCTTCTTCCTGGAGGTTTAGCTCCTTGATTAGAACTATTGATGAGAAGCGGTTGGTCAATCAGGGTGAGTGGACTCAACCATTCATTTTCATTAGCAACTCACGTCTTATGGCTTCATGGTGATTGAGGGAGAGCAACAGACCATCTGCGAGGCTCTGTGAGATCATCAGTAACCCCTCTCTCCAGAGCTTAGGGCTTGGCTTATGTATGAGCAAACCCAACTGAATCTAAGACCAATTCATTAAATGCAACGACATCCCCTTAACACTTTGACGGGTGTTGTTGATATTGCTGTGAAATGTACACACCAACACACAAGCTATTCCATGTGATTCATGTATCTTAATTAAAACATAGTAAACCATTGCAGTCACAGGTAATACAGTGCCTTCAGATAGTATATACCCCTTAACTTATTCCACATTTTATTGTGTTACAGCTGAATTCAAAATGGATTTGATTTTTTTTCTCGCCCATCTACACACAATACCCTGTAAAGAAAAAGTGAAAACATGTTTTAGAAATTGTATTAAAAATGAAAGACAGAAATTGAATTTACATAAGTATTCACACCTCTGAGTCAATACATGTTAGAATCACCATTGGCAGCGATTACAGCTGTCTTTCTGGGTAAGTCTCTAAGAGCTTTGCACACCTGGATTATACAATATTTGCATATTATTCTTTTTAAAATTCTTCAAGCTCTGTCAAGTTGATTGTTAATCATTGCTAGACAGCCATTTTCAAATCTTGCCATAGGTTTTCAAGCTGATTTAAGTCAAAACTGTAACTAGGCCGCTCAGGAACATTCAATGTCTTTGTAAGAAACTCCAGAGTATATTTGGCCTTTTGTTTTATGTTATTGTCCTGCTGAAAGGTGTCTTTTGGAAAGCAGACTGAACCAGGTTTTCCTCTAGTATTCTGCCTGTGTATAGCTCTATTCCTCTATTCCAAAAAACTCCCTAGTCCTTGCCGATTACAAGCATACCCATAACATGATGCCGCCACCATCATGCTTGAAAATATGAAGAGTGGTACTCAGTGATGTGTTATGTTGGATTGGCCCCAAAGTATTCAGGACATAAAGATAATTTCTTTGCCACATTTTATGCAGTTTTACTTTAATGCCTTTTTGCAAACAGGATGCATGTTTTGGAATATTTTTTATTCTGTACAGGCTTCCTTCTTTTCACTCTGTCATTTAGATTAGCATTATGGAATAACTACAATGTTGTTGATCCATCCTCAGTTTTTTCCTATGACAGTCATTAAACTCTGAAACAGTTTAAAAGATACTATTGGCTTCATCCTCTCCGGCAACTGAGTTAGGAAGGCCGTCTGAATATTTGTAGTGACTGGGTGTATTGATACACCATCCAAAGTGTAATTAATAACTTTACCATGCTCAAAGGGATATTCATTGTCTGTTTTATTTTCATACATCTATCAATAGGTGCTCTTCTTTTTGAAGCATTGGAAAACCTCCCTGGTCTTTGTGGTTGAATCTGTGTTTCCACTGCTCGACTGAGGGACCTTACAGATATTTGTATGTGTGGGGTACAGAGATGAGGTAGTCATTCAAAAATCATGTTAAACCAAGTTATTGCACACAGTGAGTCCATGCAACTTATTATGTGACTTGTTAAGCACATTTTTACTCCTGAACTTATTTAGGGTTGCTATAACAAAGCGTTTGACTACTTATTGACTCAAGACAGTTCAGGGTGACTGAACTGAAAAAGAAAAAAATATATACTTTGACATGGGGTGTTGTGTGTAGGGCAGTGACACAAAATCTAAATTTAATCAATTTTTAATTCAGGCTGTAACACAACAAAATGCGGAAAAAGTCAATGGGTGTGAATACCTTCTGAAGGCATTGTATCTATCTTATTGTGGTCTAAATGTAATTTGACTGAAATTACCAACATGGTTTATTCTTGTCACTTTCTCTGGACGAGGCTTCTGTAATTTCCCTCCTCCAACACGTGTACGCATCCTTTCTTCCACTCCTGAGGTTTTCTGAATAAGAATAGACTGGTTGAATTAAATGATGATATCTCTGATTCCTGCCTCATTCTCCTTCACTGGGCCTCAGCTGACAACAAATGAAAGCTCCTGTCTCGTCGGAATTTCAATAGGCTCACAATGGGCTCATTGTTTGCCACATGCTTTCCTTTTCTTCATCTCTCCATGCTTATTCCTTACTCAAAATGTATATTTTGGCTGTCTGACAGTCACTTAAATTAGTGGCACATGTAGGCCTATTCATGAGAGTTTTAATATTTCTCTTTCATTTTCCAGTTGGCAAATCCAGTTCAGAGTGGTTGTTAATGGGATAATGAGGTTGTAATGGGCCTTGCACACTGTACTAGCACTGGCTGCGGATCACTCAGACAGACCGCCAAACAGAAGATCTATTGAGGAACTTGGTATAAATGGTACATAAAGGCACTTTTGCCTTTAAAAACGCACATTGGTCTCAATGTGCTTTAATGTAACAGCGCAGAGGTTGATGCGGTGGAAAAGGTGACAGAAATACATATTGTAAATCCGTAATGAAAGTGAATAATTTATCCCTGATGTAAATGAATGTTTACTCGTTAGTCAGTGGATATGGCGTTGAGTGATGGGTGTTTTCCAGTTTTCACCAGCAGAGGACTATATTAAGTCTAAAGTAATATCTACACCAGGGGTGTCCAACTCATTCCATGGAGGGCCTAGTGTGTGCAGGTTTTTGTTTTTTCTTTTCAATTAAGAACTATACAACCAGGTGAGGGGAGTTCTTTACTAATTAGTGACCTTAATTCATCCATCAAGTACAAGGGAGGAGCGAAGGCACTCGGCCTTCCGTGGAATGAGTTTGACACATGATCTACACTATCAATTATGAGAGAGAACTACGTTTACACTTCCGTCCTCATGCTTTCAACCATTTATCTTCTGAAGAGGCCCATTTACCTGAGGCTAACTTTCACACATTCATGCCCTCATATGTTTAAAAAAAATCCATTTAATGCACTATTAATATGGGTGTCATGGAAAGTCTTACCCAAAGTATTTTGCCACAAGGTCATGTAGAAACAAAGGGCAAAGTGCTACCCAATTCATGTATTCCAGCAGGTTCCATCTGTCTCCAGGTTGTTTGCAGAGCTGTGTAGCCACATGTATAATTCTGACTGGTGCCGTTCCCTGTCCCTGTGCCCCAGCTGCAGAGGGCCCTGTCAGTAAACAGAGTAAACACAGGAGCAGCGTACAGCACAGCTGGCATGTGCCGAACTACAGGCCCACAGAACAGCCCACCCAGAGCCCCGATGGAATACGCTACAACCTCTGCCATAGACGCAGAGGCAGAGACAGAGCCACCACCACAGCCACTGCCTCCGCTTCTTTCTCTGCCTCATCCACAGACACAGCTTCAGACATCCCTCAGCTCCACTGACAAATCCCCCCCAACATCTCAGACCTGCAGCCAACACCATTGGTGTCCAGTCCAGGTAGAAACCAGGTCAAAAATAATGATCGCGCTGGAGGGAATAGCGGCCGTTAAAGATAGAACAATGAGCCAGATATTTCACCGGATGTATAAATGTGAATAAATGTGAAGCATCCGGTTGGCGTTTCCACTCACTACCAAATATGGTGATGAGAGGAAGCCCAGTGGTCGGCAGTGGGAGAAGATGGAGTGAGATGGATTTTGGTCAACATTCTGCACATTTTCTCATCAATTTAAACATTCGATCTCCATAGAGTTTTCTGTTTTCCAAAACTAGACTCTGTAACAGAGTGGACTGCGTTTTGTAGACTTTACCCTTTGCCAAACTTTAAAAAAAATTGGAGTGCAAGGGTGAATTGAGTTATTGCACACGCGCACTTCACAGAGTAGGTGTTCCCTAACGGAAATATGCAAATAAATACTAGAACGCGCCAATAGGATCTCACCAGCTTGTGCTTGGCTCTGCCCACCTCCTTGCTTGTTCTTCCAACTGATTAATTTGCTCCCATTGTAAACAACAGACTCTGGATATGAAAACTATCTTGGGTTAGTTATAAAAAATCTTTGGCTGATGTTTTACGGGCTCCTGACCAATTGTTCTATTTTGTGTATTATTTTGCTCTGATATTAACTTTCTTGTACAAAATGTTTCCTATGACCGAAAAGAGCTTCTGGACATGAGAACAGTAATCACTAACCTCGATTTGGACAAGGACTTTTACTTCAGTGAGTCGGAGGCGAAAGACATTGATTATCCCGGACCAGGCCCAAATCCCCCACGCTAGAAGAAGGAGGAGACGGCAGTATAGAGGCCGGCGTGCGGGATACCTGACGAGACTACTTCGGCGAGTGGATAAACTGCATTTACCTTCCGTACTATTGGCGAACATGCAATCACTGGAGAATAAACTTGATGAGCTCCGTTTGAGACAATCCTATTAATGTGATTTGAAGAAATGTAATATCCTATGTTTCTCAGAGTCGTGGCTGAACAAGGACATGGTAAATATAAATGTAGCTGGTTTTTCTATACATCGGCAGGACAGTGGTGGCATTGGGGAACCTCGGGGGAGGGGTGTGTGTCTCTTTGTATGTTTCTAATATTTAGTTAGAATGCTTCATGATAAGCTGAACAACATACTATTTACCAAGAGAGTTTTCATCTATATTTTTCATAGCTGTCTATTTACCACCACAAACCAATGCTGGCATAGGGCCATAAGTAAACAATAAAATGCTCACCCAGAGGCAGTGCCCCTAGTGGTCAGTGATTTTAATGCAGGAAAACTGAAATAGGTTTTACCTAATTTCTACCAGCATGCAGTGGTGGAAAAAGTACACAATTGTCATACTTGAGTAAAAGTAAAGATACCTTACTAGAAAATGACTCAAATAAAAGTGAAAGTCACCCAGTAAAATACTACTTGAGTAGAAGTCTAAAAGTATTTGGTTCAAAAGTAAATGTAATTGCCAAAATATACTGGAGTATCAAAAGTATAAGTATAAATCATTTTAAATTCCTTATATTAAGAAAACCAGACGGAACAATTTTCTTATTTGTTCATTTGTTTACGGATAGCCAGGGGGCACAGTCCAACACTATAATTTACAAACAAAGCATTTGTGGTTAGTTAGTCCGCCAGATCAGAGGCAGTAGGGATGATCAGGGATGTTCACTTGATAAGTGTGTGAATTGGACCATTTTCCTGTCCTGCTAAGCATTCAAAGTGTAATGAGTGTCAAGGAAAATGTATAGAGTAAAAAGCACATTATATTTTTTAGGAATGTAGTGAAGTAAAAGTAAAAGTTGTAAAAAATATGAATAGTAAAGTACAGATAGCCCAAAAAACGACTTAGATAGTACTTTACACCACTGCCAGCATGTCACCATTCTACTTCCGGCGCCGACAGAGATGGCCGCCTCGCTTCGCATTCTTAGGAAGCTATGCAGTATTTTTTCATTTTTTTATTATTATGTATTATTTCTTACATTGTTACCCCAGGAAATCTTAAGTTTATGCACCTTAAAAACTGTCTGTCCGACAATTATAACTGCACACATTAATTTCACAGATGTGATGTGTATTTGATGTGACATGGTCATGCTGCTGCCACTTGATCCTTGCTGCCTGCCTCAATGTTATGTCCTGTATGTGCTTCAATGTGGTCTCTATGTGATTATTCTTTGTCGATTTGTACTGTTTTATTGTATGAACTGTTTTTATGTCTTTGCAATCTGTGCTTGCTTGTTTCTTGCTTGCCTCAATTGTGTGCCACACATTTAGTATGTCTACTCCCTCTTGTTTAGTCCTGCTGTAAATATAATTGTAATGTATTTTATTTGATTTATGCCTATTGACAACTGGCCGGGGACTACAGCTGGAAATTAGCCGTAGAGGCTAAAGATGCTCTTTTTATCAAAAGGGACTGTCCACGTCATTATAAACTAATAAACTAAACTAAACTAAACTATTACATACAGCCGGGGGGAACTATTGGATATAAGAGCAACGTCAACTTACCAACATTACGACCAGGAATACGACTTTCCCAAAGTGGATCCTCTGTTTGGTCCACCAACCAGGACAATAGACCAATGCCAATGTCCAGTCTCTTGACAACAAGGTAGACGAAATCCGAGCAAGTGTTGCCTTCCAGAGAGACATCCGAGACTGCAACGCTCTTTGCTTCACGTAAACATGGCTCACTCGGGATACGTTATCAGAGTCGGTACAGCCACCTGGTTTCTTCACGCATCGCGCCGACAGAAACAAACATCTATCTGGTAAGAAGAAGGGCGGGGGTGTATGCCTTATGATTAACGAGACGTGGTGTGATCATAACAACATACAGGAACATACAAGTCCTTTTGTTCACCTGTCCTAGAATTCCTTACAATCAAATGCCGACCGCATTATCTACCAAGAGAATTCTCTTCGATTATAATCACAGTCTCGTATATCCCCCCTCAAAATGACACATCGAACTTCATTGGACTCTTTTTAGGAAACCACATATCCTGAGGCTGCATTTATTGTAGCTGGGGATTTTAACAAGGCTAATCTGAAAACAAGGCTCCCTAAATGTTATCAGCATATCGAATGTGCGACCCGGGCCGGCAAAATCCTGGATCATTGCTATTCTACCTTCCGCGATGCATACAAAGCCATTCCCGGCCCCCCTTTCGGCAAATCTGACCATGACTCCATTTTGTTGCTCCCAGCCTACAGACAGAAAGTAAAACAGGAAACGGCCGTGCTCTGGTCTGGTCTGTTCAACGACCAATCTGATTCCACGCTTCAAGATTGATTCAATCACGTGGACTGGGATATGTTCCGCATAGCATCGGACAATAACATTGATGAATACGCTGATTCGGTGAGCGAGTTAATTAGCAAGTGCATCGGTGATGTTGTACCCATAGCAACTATTAAAACCTTCCCCAACCAGAAAGCGTGGATTGATGGCAGCATTCGCGCAAAACTGAAAGCGCGAGCCACTGCTTTTAATCAGGGTAAGGCAACCTGAAACATGACTGAATACAAACAGTGTAGCTATTCCCTCCGCAAGATAATCAAACAAGCTAAGCGTCAGTATAGAGACAAAGTAGAGTCGCAATTCAATGGCTCAGACATGTTTTAAGTTCCTCGGCGTACACATCACAGACAAACTGAAATGGTCCACCAACACAGACAGCATGGTGAAGAAGGCGCAACAGCGCCTCTTCAACCTCAGGAGGCTGAAGAAATTCGGCTTGTCACCAAAAGCACTCACAAACCTCTACAGATGCACAATCGAGAGCATCCTGACGGGCTGTATCACTGCCTGGTACGGCAACTGCTCCGCCCACAACCGTAAGGCTCTCCAGAGGGTAGTGAGGTCCGCACAATGCATCACCGGGGGTAAACTACCTGCCCTCCAGGACACCTACACCACCCGATGTCACAGGAAGGCCAAAATGATCATCAAGGACAACAACCACTGCCTGTTCACCCCGCTATCATCCAGAAGGTGAGGTCAGCACAGGTGCATCAAAGCTGGGACCGAGAGACTGAAAAACAGCTTCTATCTCAAGGCCAACAGCCATCACTAACATTGAGTGGCTGCTGCCAACATACTGACTCAAATCTCTAGCCACTTTAATAATAAAAAAATGTATATAATAAATGTATCACTAGGCACTTTAAACAATGCCACTTTATATAATGTTTACATATCCTACATTACTCATCTCATATGTATATACTGTACTCTATACCATCTTCTGCATCTTGCCTATGCCGCTCGGCCATCGCTCATTCATATATTTATATGTACATACTCGTATTCATTCCTGTACACTTGTGTGTATAAGGTAGTTGTTGTGAAATTGTTAGATTACTTGTTAGATACTACCTCATGGTTGGAACTAGAAGCACAAGCATTTCGCTACACTCGCATCAACATCTGCTAACCATGTGTTCGTGACCAATAAAATTTGATTTGAATTTGATTTGACCTGTGCAACTGGAGGCAAAAAACTCTAGATCATCTTTACTCCACACACAGAGACGCATACAAAGCTCTCCCTCGCCCTCCATTTGGCAAATCTGACCATAACTCTATTCTTCTGATTCCTGCTTACAAAAACTCAAACATGAAGTACCAGTGACACGCTCATCACGAAAGTGATCCAATGAAGTGGATGCTAAGCTGCAAGACTATTTCGCTAACAGACTGGAATATGTTCCGGGATTCATCAGATGACATTGAGGAGTTTACCACATCTGTCACCTGCTTCATTTCTAGTAAGTGCATTGACGTCATCGTCCCTACGGTGACAATATGTACATATCCCAACCAGAAGCCATGGATTACAGGCAACATCTGCACTGAGGTAAAGGCTACAGCTGCGTCAATACAGGATCAAGATCGAATCCTACTACACGGCTCTGACGCTGGTCAGATGTGGTAGGGATGCAAACTACCACCGATTACAAAGGGAAACCCAGCTGTGCGCTGTACAATGACGCGAGCCTACCAGACGAGCTAAATACCTTCTAGGCTCGTTTCGAGGCTACCAACACTGAACCATGCATGAGAGCACCAGCTGTTCCAGACGACTGTAATCACGCTCTCCATGGCCAATGTGAGTAAGACCTTTAAACAGATTAACATTCACAAGGCCACAGGGCCAGAAGTATTACCAGGATGCATGCACAGAGCATGCACTTGCCAGCTGACAGCTGACAAGTGTCTTCAATTACATTTTCAACCTCTCCCTGACGCAGTCGTTAATACCTAGATGTCCCTGTGCCCAAGAACACCAAGGTAACCTGTGTAAATGACTATAGCCCCGTAGCACACATCTGTAGCCATTAAATGCTTTGAAAAAACGACCCCAGGTGGTGAGGGTAGGCAACAACACATCTGCCATGCTGACTCTCAATATGGGGGCCCTTCAGGTGTGCATGCTTAGTCCCCTCCTGTACTCCTTGTTCACCTACAATTGTGAGGCTGTGCACGACTCCAACAACATCATTAACTTAGCCGACTACACGATGGTGATAGGCCTGATCATCAACGACAACGAGACCGCCTACAGGGAGGAGGTCAGATACCTGGCAGTGTGGTGCCAAGACAACAACCTCTCCCTCAATGTCAGCAAGACAAAGGAGCTGATCGAATACGCCCCCATCCACACCGACGGGGCTGTAGTGCAGCAGGGCGAGAGCTTCAAGTTCCTCGGTGTCCACATCACTAAGAATGTATCATGGCCCACACACACAAACACAGTCGTGAAGAGGGCACAACAATGCCTCTTCCCCCCCAGGAGGTTGAAAAGATTTGTCATTGGCCCTCAGATTCTCAAAAGGTTCAACAGCTGCACCATTGAGAGCATCTTGACTAGCTGCATCACCGCCTGGTATGGCAACTGATTGGCATCCGACCGCATGGCGGCTACAGATGGTAGTGCGTACGGACCAGTACATCACTGGGGCCGAGCTGCCTGCAATCCAGGACCTCTATACCAGGCTGTGACAGAGGAAGGCCCTAAAACCTGTCAGACTCCAGCCACCCAAGTCACAGACTGTTCTCTCTGCTACCACACGGCAAGCGGTACCGATACACCAAGTCTGGAACCAACAGGACCTTGAACAGCTTCTACCCCCAAGCCATAAGACTGCTAAATAGTTCGTTTTGCAACTCCGCTTGGAGTTGCAAAAAGGTAAAGGACTCTCAGACCGCGAGAGACAAGATTCTCTGGTCTGATGAAACCAAGATTGAACTCTTTGGTCTGAATGCCAAGTGTCACATCTGGAGGAAACCTGACACCATCCCTACGGTGAAGCATGGTGGTGGCAGCATCATGCTGTGTGGATGTTTTTCAGTGGCAGGGACTGGGAGACTAGTCAGGATCGAGGGAAAGATGCATGGAGTAAAATACAGAAAGATCCCATGATGAAAACCTGCTCCAGAGTGCTCAGGACCTCAGACTGGGGCGAAGGTTCACCTTCCAACAGGACAACGACCCTAAGCACACAGCCAATACAATGCAGGAGTGGTTTTGGGACAGGTTTCTGAATGTCTTTGAGGGGCCCACCCAGAGCCTGGACTTGAACCCGATCGAACATCTCTGGAGAGACCTAAAGCAGTGAAGCTCCCCATCCAACCTGACAGAGCTTTTATTTGAAATCCCTGTGATATCACATTAAAGGGCCTGATTGACAGAACAAAACACAGATACAGAGGGTCAGTAGGGAAGTAGGGCAAGAGAGAAAAATCAGCTTAGTGGATTCTCTCAAGGGCTGCTTCTGTACTGTAGGTATCTCCTCACAATCAGTTGACACCTCCACCACACACACACACACACACACACACACACACACACACACACACACACACACACACACACACACACACACACACACACACACACACACACACACACACACACACACACACACACACACACACACACAAAGGCTGTTGTGATCCATTAGGGGAATGATGAGAGGAATGTCTGGTAGAGGAAAGCCTGTAGATCTCAATGCAAATTTTCCTCTATCTCCTGACAGAATGAAAATACTATTCTTTAGGGGAAAGCGTGTGCTGTGCGGCAGCTTAACCAGGCCAAAAGAGGAAGATGGTAAACAAGAATTAAATGATGCCGCTGAGGAGGCTGCCGTTGCCGTGGAGGAGGCTGCCGGAGCCGAGACGACGACATGACATTTCCACTGTGCGAGATTAATAATGAAGGAGATTACACAGACACCTCGACAGGGATGTGTGTGCGCGTGTGTCACAAATGAGACCAACCCAGGAAGATTATTAGAAGACCGACAGACAGACAGACAGGGAAGCAACCAACGCCAAATACCAAAGAGGGCCAATGCAGGCAGCTGTTGTGAAATTCATATTTTATGTCCTTCCATCAAAGAGCCACAAGAAGGGAATCTTTTCTTTTCCAGACGTGCTTGACTTTATAAAGTATAGACAAAACTGTGTTGTGTATGGTAGGCATGTGCCAGGATCTATTTCACCAGATAATGAGCGAGAAAACCCCCTATGGAGAGAGGGGAAACATATAACTATTGATGTGGAGATACAATGACCTACATTACTTTCTGCGTTTGACGTTCCTCCCCCATCTGAACCTCTTTTTCTATATTTTGAACCAAACGCTGAACCGTGTTTGTCACCGAAACTCTGTTCCTTTCATTTTCCAGACATGGCAAGATGGTAGCCTATCACATGAGAAGCCAAGAAGCCAGGGGAAGACCGTACAGTAATTGTTGAGAGTGGCTCTTCGTGGTATTCTGTATGTAAAGGACAGTTGAGGAGGAGACTTTTTTTTGTTTTCAATGATTTCACTTCAGTATGCTTGATTGACTTCCCAAGTACAAGTGGGCCAATTGAGAATAATGAGCCATGGATTTGGCTTTTAACCCAAAATGATAGTTCTCCATCATCCCTCCTGGTAAGCTCATTATTGTAAAAGATAATGTGTTCTCAGTAACTTACCTGGTTAAATAAAGGCAATAAATAAATACATTACTAGTATAGGTAAAAAGCTAAGGGCACAACTCAAACACAGTAACCAGCCTCCCAAGATACACCAAAAATAACAGGACCCTAATTACTATGACAAGCACTGTCATTCAGGTTGACAGTGACATAGGATCAAACACAACTGGATGGACAGGTGAATATCATTTGCAAGCTTTGCTCGTTTAGCTCCAAATGTGTTTTGATTTTCGGAGCGATATGACAGCACTCGCTGTCTCCCCTGCTTCCCCAAAAACAGACGGGAAGCTCCAGCTGAGAGTATCTGACCCTGTTTAATCTTTCAAAATGTCTCTCGCAGACAAACTTAGCATGCCAGTGTTTAAGAGAAACCCCAAAAGGTGTCACAGAGGACAGGAGGAGCAGTGTTAACATGTTTGTTTTCTCCTCCCTTGGGGGGTGAGCTGTGTTTGACAACCCCATCCCTATCCTAACCGGCGGAAATAGACACCCCGGCTGAAAAAAATAAATAATAAACGCTCCATTCTCTGAGGCTGTGGTGGTAATGTTAATAGTATGTGACAGCCAGTTGAAATGTGTAAGCCATTTTTGAGTTAGCGGTTGCAGTTAACACATCACCATACCTGCAGCCCAAATGGCACCCTATCCTCTATATAGTGCACTACTTTTGACCAGGGGATGCAATTTGGGATGCAGATGTGTTGGAGTAGCAGCGAGGCCACATGCAAATAGCTCCTGACTGCTTCGTGATGTATAGCCATGTCAAACACAACCTCAGTGTAGCAGAAGGTCACCATGCAGCGAGGGCTGTGTCCCAAACGGCACCCTATTCCCTATTTTAGTGCACTTCTTTTGGCCATGGCCCATAGGGTGCCATTCAAAAGTAGTGCACTACATAGGGATTAAGGTGCCACTTGGGATGCAGATATGGAGATAGGCCAGGGCTGTCCTATATCACCCCTCATGTTCAGATTGTCACACTGGGAAATAGGATTCATTACTTTTATTTTGCTGGATGCATTTCATTAGCCTCGACTAGCCCCCATACAGTGTTGTGGCATCCAGGGCAGCAATACATACTGCAGATGGGAATGGTGTAGGAGGTTTAGAAGTATTATAATCCCACACAGGGAGCATCAATGTTTAATGGGAACTGTCTAATATAATATGAGTTCTTCATTAGATCTCAACTAAGATTATACAGCTGTTGTCCCTAATGTATACAAGCACTGAATGAATATATGTATGAATATATATTTGAATGTATGTCTATGTTTGTCCCCACTGACTCTGAAAATAGGGAAAACCTGGATGGACGTCCTCGTCTTAGATGAGGGTGATCATGATGCTTTTTGATTCCGTGAATTAATATCTAACACAATGAGAGAAAATACAGATTTGTAATTGTAACATCTTAAAATATTATAGTATGTATGGTAATCTGGAGTGCATGCATCAAGGCAGATTCATGTCATCCATGAGTGGACTTTCGCTTCATGGATGGAGCCCCAATTGCCAACATTTATGTTAGAAAAGGCTGGTTGATAGGTGGGAGTCATCTGCTTGTGTACGCTTGGGTTCCCCCAGAGAGCCTCAATAACATCATGTCTCCTTCCTTCTCCATAGATCTTATCACACCTGTTTATTGTCCATCTTATTATATCTGTTTCACTCCGATGGTTCTTGAAGTGTTATTACCTATTTACATACATTTACATTCATATTCAGTATTCTTTCATAACCTGGTTTGGATGATTCCAACCGATGTGTTATCAATCTGTCATGCCTTGTCCACAATATGTTTTTGACAGTTTACATATTTGGATTATTCAAATTTGAAATACAATTGCCATCGAGGCGTGAGGAATTGGTTCTGTATGGAAGTCTATGGAATGGATACTGACACTTGCGACTGAATGTGAACGAAACTTTAACAAAGAGGGCACAGAAATCTCCACTATAATGACATCAAACTGCAATGAGAGGTTTGTTTACATGTGACCAAGATAAAGCAATTCAATCAACAACAAAAATAACAGTTTTCCTGCTAAATTACCCTCATCTAAGCTGGTCGAGGAATATTTCACTTGGAAGAATTCCAGGAAGTTTACCGCTGGCACTGATTTACGTTTATTCTTATCAACATGTCGGAAAGGTTTCCCTCTCTCTACCTGTGTGTGAAGATCAGAGGCAGCTTGCCGAAAAAGAACCCCTCCTTTTATCTCTTCAGAACGCTTAGGATCAAGAGGAGCCATCATATTTAATGAGGAAACTAAATGGCTGGAGATTTGATCAAGGTCTCGCGGACAAAACGAGCTAGCAGTGAGCCCAGAGAAGCCCAGAGGAGGGAGTTTAAGAGAGTACAGATTGACTGGCATCAAATGGGTCAGAGAGAGAGAGAGAGGGCAGCTGTCAGGCAGAGCGGCGGCTCAGAAAAACGTTCACATTAACAGGACGAGAATAATTCAAATATCCCTGGAAAGATAATGATAACACAAGCTGTATTCAAGATAGGAAAGGTATAACAGAGGTTGTATTAGTATATAGGTATAGTTGATACTTTGATATTTGAAACAAATGTATTTACACTTCACAGTGTAAGCCAGTGGTCAACAACCTTTTCTGAGTGATGATCACTTTGCAGTCAAAAAGCATGCCTAGATGCATGGCTCATATTTTCTTTTAAACATGAACCTAATAAAAACAGTTACGTAGGAATGAGGTTTGTGCAGTAGGCCTAATACATTATCACATCATATTGGCTACATGCCTGGCCTGCCAATATCGTTCTTCTCAGACCATATTACACTGAAACCAAAAATATATATGCAACATGTAAAGTGTTGGTCCCATGTTTCATGAGCTGAAATAAAAGATCCCAGAAATGTTCCATATGCACAAAAAGCTATTTCCTTCAAATGTTGGGCACACATTTGTTTACATCCCTTTTAGTGAGCATTTCTCCTTTGCCAAGATAATCCATCCACCTGACAGGTGTGGCATATCAAGAAGCTGATTAAACAGCATGATCATTACACAGGTGTACCTTGTGTGGGGGACAATAAAAGGCCATTTTAAAATGTGCAGTTTTGTCACGGAACACAATGCCACAGATGTCTCAAGTTTTGAGGAAGCGTGCAATTGGCATGCTAACTGCAGGAGCTGTTGCCAGATCATTTAATGTTCATTTCTCTACCATACGCTGCCTCCAATGTCGTTTTAGAGAATTTGGCAGTACATCCATCTGGCCTCACAACCGTACACCACTTCTAACCACACCAGCCCAGGACCACCACATCCGGCTTCTTCACCTGCGGGATCGTCTGAGACCAGCCACCTGGCCAGGTGATGAAACTGTGGGTTTGCACAGCCAAAGAATTTCTGCACAAACTGTCAGAAACCATCTCAGGGAAGCTCATCTGCTTGCTCGTCGTCCTAACCAGGGTCTTGACTTGACTGCAGTTTGGCGTCGTAACCAACTTCAGTGGGAAAATGCTTACCTTCGATGGCCACTGGAACGCTGGAGAAGTGTGCTCTTAACGGATGAATCCCCGGTTTCAACTGTAGCGTGCAGATAGCAGACAGCATGTATGGCGTTGTGTGGGCGAGGGCTTTGCTGATGTCAATTGTGAACAGAGTGCACCATGATGGCAGTGGGGTTATCTTATAGGCAGGCATAAGCTATGGACAACGAACGCAATTGCATTTTAACAATGGCCATTTGAAAGCACAGAGATACCGTGACGAGATCCTGAGGCCCATTGTCGTGCCATTCATCTGCCGCCATCACCTCATGTTTCAGCATGGTAATGCACAGCCCCATGTCACAAGTATCTGTACACAATTCCCAGAGCTGAAAATGTCCCAGTTGGTTCATGGCCTGCATACTCACTCACCAGATGTGTTACAGATTGAGCATGTTTGGAATGCTCTGGATCGACGTGTATGACAGCATGTTTCAGTTACTGCCAATATCTAGCAACTTTGCACAGCCATTGAAGAGGAGTGGGACAATATTCCACAGCCACAATCAGCAGCCTGATTAACTCTGTTTGAAGGAGATGTGTTGTGCTGCATGAGGCAAATGGTGGCCTAATGAATTCATTTAAATTGATTGATTTTCTTATATGAACTGTGACTCTGTAAAATCTTTGAATATGTTGCATGTTGTGTTTATATTTTTTGTTCAGTGTATATTGCAAAACTCGAGCTTTGATAACAAAATAGATTGGTGTAGCACATACAATGCGCAGCTGAGCATAAATGTAAATAATATGCACTAATTAGCTTTATTCTTTTACTGGACTGATTTGTAGGCTACCTGCATCTGATGGTCATGGTGCTTTCAAGAAAACTGAGAACTCTGGAAAAAAAACTAGGTCGAATCATAACGTCAGTGATCTTCAGGTCGGAAAGTCGGAGGTCTAGCAAGATACCAGAGTTTCCAACTTGGAATTCCGAGTTGGAGGACCGTTCAAAACTATTATTCCCAGTCGGATCAAGTTTTTTTCAGAGTCCCGGTTGTCTTCAACGCACTGAAGTCAGAAGTCGGAGATTTCCGAGTTCCTAGTTGTTTTGAACACGGCATTAGTCTAATCGGAAAGAGGGAGAGAGCAGCAGACGGTCCGCCTCTCATGGTCCCTGCTCTTTCCTTCCTTTCCTCAGTTGAGACTGACCAGAGAGAGGGGACACCGTCTTCCACCTGATGGCGAAACTGGAGTCGCACCCTATCCCCCTCAGTCATGCTCAAATTCACGTTGTTCCTGTGACCAGAGAAAGTGAAATATTCCTCCAAATTAAAATATGCACGACGAGCTGCTAATAATAATAGAAACACAGGCCTATCGGTACACATGGCTACTCATTCATTGCAGTGGCAACGCGATTAGAAGTAGGGAGAAATGCGTTTGATGTTTTCTAATAGTGTTGAATAAAAACTGTTGACTACTAAATAAAAGCATGAACTCATGAACAGCAGCTTTTCTGCTGTATTCTTTGACAGTACTGGTCATGGTTTTAAAAGTTATGAAACCTCACGTAGGCTAGTAGCAACCTTTGCTGTGGCCTAGGTCTTGGAAGATGTAGGCACGGTGATTTGAGGTATCCGATTGGCCAGCTCAGTAGCCGCACACGATTGAGCCACAGATCTCCCGGTCCCGCAGGGATTCTGAATAAAGTGCACCTACCACAACAGCGTAACACGATTTTTTTTTTAAAAGGGAGCGTAAGCCTTTATCGTTGGCTTTTCTACTGAAATGTTTTGTGATCGACTTGGAATACCTTGAAGATCGACCAGTCGATCGCGATCAATGGGTTGGTGACCACTGCTGTAAACTGTATGAAGGGCATTACATAAGATCCAGGTTATGTGTCGATACGCTTTAAAGAAACAAAGGCATTGCATGCACCAGCGTCGTTAGCGCCATATAATATAAACAATCTTTAAAAAAATGTCCCACCCTGGCAGAAAAGTTAACGATGGTGGCTAGTTCTGCTTTTTGAGTAAATTGATGCCATTTACGAGTGATGCCCTCGTTAAAAAGTACCATATAATCTTATGTGCAGCGGCATAAACAGCAGAACGTCACATGTACCTCACATGTACCTCTCAGTTGGTGAAGCATGGCGCTTGCAACGGCAATTATTATATATTATCAAGGTCTGAAAGGGAACAGGCAGTTCATGTCTAATATAACGGGTGATATGTTGCTCCCAATATAAGTTTTAGGACCCTGAGGTTGACCTGTGGGGAAAAGGATGTGGTATTGTCTGCGTTGATGAAGCAGCCCTTTGCATCGTTCTCCTGGCAGCCCAGCATGGGATGAATGGCTATCAGTTGATTCAGGTCCCTGTCCGTTTCTTCTTCTTAGAAGAAATATTAACCCACCCGTTCTGCTTCCTCCCATTGTTGAATGGAATCTAATTTACACTATGCCTACCCTTTCCTTTTACAGGACCCCTTTGTATGTGGGTAAGCGGAGTGCGTGTATGCACTAGAGAGAAAGGGGGATGAGAGAGAGAGGGAATATTGGAGAGGAGTGCCATTCATATGCGTGGTTCTGTGCAGAGTGCATAATCCCTTCTATAATAATAGGATGCTGCTCTAAGAAAGGACATTGACAGACGAAGACAATCTGTGTCATGAAGTCTGGGATGATGGCACCTCCCATTTGTGTTTTGTCTGCAGGCTATATCAACCAACATTAAGGTCTTCCATCTCTCTTGGAATAGAAGGCTTTCTTAGGGGTTCTGTGCTAAATAATCTCTGTAAAGCTGAGACAGACCAGAGGATGGAAATAATACGACTTCATTAAGGATAATGCATGCACATGCATTTTTGCTCGAAGGATTTTATTGTCTCCCCCCTCTCTGTCTCTCTCATATAACCAAGTCAATAGTTTGATGTCAAACAATGTCAAACATGACACAGAATAAGATAACCGTTGGTGGCTAACAAGCTGTATATATTTGACAAATAAGGTGGAACAAGGTCTAAGAGGAATCACTAACACGTGTAAGGGGTTGTTGCTGTCGTTATGGATGGCGTCTTTCTTATTGTCTAACCTCTTGACATTGAACTTGAGCATCCACTTTTTAGACCTTCTTGAAAAAGACAATGTCACATTTTGAATGCTGCCTGGTAACTACCGCTGATTGGTTAGACGCTGTGTCTCCCCAGCGCTGTCTCTTGAGTGACAGCCACTGAAAGATGTGTGAAAAGCTCCGGCTTGATGCCACGACGAGTCTTTCTTCTTGACATTTGTTCTAGGCGGTGTGCCATCATGAAGTGGTAACTATAGAAGAACAATGGATGTATTGTAGCTGGCTTGCACTTTGACTTTGCACTTTGACACAATGTCTAAACATATGTGTCGCCTATAGTGTTTGCCTAAATCTTCAACTAAGAGGGATCACTAGCCGTATAAAAGCCAGACATTCTCAGAGCCTGTCACTTCCTTCTTTCACTGATATGACTACCAGGCCTTGTGTTTTGACAGAATTATACATTTGACATACTGCCACCACATTCTGGGAACATATACTCTCCAACTGGCTGATTGACATTGGCTACCTTATCCATATGGCTAGCCCACACAAAGCTCATATCAAGCCCACACCAGCCAAACATGGGCTCGCACTGCACGGGCTAGCACGCAACATCCCTACATCAGCCAAACACAGGTTAGCCCTCACCAAGACCAGTTATTTCATAATGTACAGGCAGGGGCTCTTTCGAATATGGTTTGCAAATACCCCAATTCATGCTGTTAAGTTAAAAATAATACAAGATAAAAAGTGCTGACACCATTCAAACCAATGAGGGTTTGAAACTTTAAAGCCAATTATCTTGGAATCATCTTTTTTCCGATTTAACCTTATAGCTCTAAGTTCACAAGTTGGATTTGTGCAACCGTTACAGAGAGTGTCGTTCCAGTTTATTGTGGACATGTTTGCTGGGTAACTACACTGGGTGCTGGAGGCAAGCCTTCACTCACCTTCCTATAACGCCACCATACCAAAGCAAAGCAGCCCACCACAGCTAATCCTCGAATGCCAGTAAAAAGATAAACATCTGCCCTTTCCAGATGTTTCCTGTCTCTTCTGCCATCCCTCCATCTCTCCAGCTTTCCATCCTCCCATCCCTCTCAATATCAGATTGCTGTCCTGATAATGCTCACCCAAATGAAATCACTTGCACTTAGGCTAATGACAATAATCCAATTCTGTCCTTTTGTCATCGTAGAACAAATCCACTGCCTGCTCAGTGCTTGGATTGTAAATAATGCTGTGTTGCTTCCATAAGCAGATTTCAATACTAACCCTTCATTCTAGAATATAATGTTCATAACTTTACATACTTTATGAGATTCCTTTGTTCTCTCCGTGTCTGTGTTCATGTCCTTAGGTAGATTGGGAGTAGAGGGCACACCTGAGGAATACTGTGCTCAAGGGTATCATATACAAGCTAATTATCTTTCTGCTGCATAAAACATACAGCACCAAAAGCTGCAAAGCAACGCCGCAGATTATAGATTAGATTTTACATTTTTGCATCTCTGATATCCATTTCATTTGCATGTTTGCCGAGACGCATGCCTTCCAGTTTTAAATTACGATGAGCACGTTATTTTGTCAAAAACGTGAACACAACTTCTCATAACAGAAATGGAAGTGTATCTAGGATGGCGTTGGTGAGCAACAGATAACAAGAGTCTTGAGTTATCAAAGTTAGCGGTATTCACTTTTCTCCTTCACCTAGTTTACTAACAAATGAACACAATTACCTGGAAAGTCACATTTACACGTCTATGGTTGATGAATGTCTACTGACAGTTATTGCAATCTGCAGGAGACAAACATTATACCACGTGTGAACCGGTGGCGCGTGGCGGTACGGTATGAAAATACAGAAATGAGGATGATTGTTATGACAGTGATGTATAGCCTGTGTGCAGATGTAGGCCTTAGTGTGGTTAGCTTTGTGGTGCACGCTACTCTCTGGGAGGGAGAAGGAGATTCTTAACTGCTCTACCTTTTGAATATAGATTCTACACCATTAGCGAGATACAAAGGAAGGATACAAAGTTATAGAGTGTGTTTGTAACAGGATCGTTCCACAAAATGAGTCCCTTTTATGTCCCTGATATTTTAAGTAGAAATTGTGCATGATTGTGGTTAGTGAGTCATTTTAAGGAAGAAAAAAAAACACTTGCCCTCATTTTGAGGTCAACCCTGTTATGTGGACTGAACTCTCGTTTTAATATGGTGAAACTATTCCTTTTTTAAATAATTGGGGTCAACTCAAGTTTATTTGTGGTACACAGTACAATTAAATTCTTACTTGCAGGTTCCCTGTCAACAATGCAACATAATATGAATATTTTTTTTTTTATAAAATAAGCTCAATGGAATAAAAATTAAAACCAGCCTTATTCTATAACCAAATACATCAGTACCTGTATAGCTATTTTGTGTTTGGCCTTATATTCCTAGCCTGGTCGAACCAGACTGAACGCTGTGCTCAACATTGTTTCATGGGGAGCACAGTATTCAGTCTGGTTTAACCAGGCAATTTCTTCACTGGCTTGATCGACCCTAATGGTCTGTGGGACCCTGTGAAACCAGTGGCTATGAATCATAAAAATGAACAGAGTCAGACTTCTGTCACCTAATAAAGAATAATGGCCATAAAATCTTCAAGGTCATCAGAGAACGAGTCCAGGCCTGGATCCCAAATGGCACCCTATTCCCTATGTATTGCACTGCTTTCTCCACTGCTTCCTTTGGCCCTGGTCAGAAATAGTGCACAACATAAGAAATAGGGTGCCATTTGGGGCGCAGGCAGCCCATGTTCTGTAGTCACTGTGTTCAGTGGACTGGGTCGTCCTACTTTCCAGCTCTGCATTCTTTCCATCATTCTGTTGTTCAACCATCATCCTTGCACGTACAGGCTGTATGGTACAGCTCACCTTGGTCTATTCACTTTAAGAAAACTAAGAGAGGGCGAGAGAAAGAGAAGAAAGACAAAGAGGGATTGAAAGATAATAGTTAAAGAGCTCATCAGAGGAATTCAGTTCTCTTTTGGTCTAATACAAGACTTGAAAGGACTTGAAAGCCAATTATTTGTGTGCATGACATAATAGAAATGTGGTTGTGGGCATGAGTATCCCATGTTTATTGACTGAAAGACAAAAACTGATAGTACATTAGTGCAGAGAAATGAGTACCTACCTAGCCAAAACGGTGCTATTAAGGTGTCAAGATACAACCACCATACGCTCCCTTAGGATTGTGAGAATCCTTGAAGCAATGTTTAGTTTGGCTGTTATTGTGAGGAAATTCATTCTTTACACTTGAGAGGTTATTGAAGTGACACTAACCACCTAAGGGCTACAGGTTGACATAACAATTATTTGAACCAAGTTCTCATTTTCACAGCTTTCACATCGGTAATTGCAAATTACTATAACTTTGGTCTTTCACAGTTCATTTTTCTCTCAGGCAGAGATATGACAACTTTTACATGGACAAATGCACTATTATTTTGGTCCTATCCTTCTTAGTAGTGTAATATGTGTACCAAGGTGACCAAGAGTGTGTACCAAGGTGACCAAGAGCACTTTTTAGTGAACTATAGTACCCTAGAACTTTCAGAACTATCATCCCCTACCGGGTTTTGGTATCTCAAGCCTGTGATGTGAGCTGCCGAGCTTTCAGAACCCAGGACACCTGGCTAGATTCTCCTTACCTAGCACAGGTGTTTATGTCATCAGCTCAAAATCAATGCACCTGAAAAAGCAACAGCTTTAGTACACACACGCACACACACACACACACACACACACACACACACACACACACACACACACACACACACACACACACACACACACACACACACACACACACACACACACACACACACTGCTCTTGCTAGATTTCATTAGGAAGCATGAAAGAGGCAATTATGACCGTGCAAGTCTAGATCCAGTGTGATTGAAATTTTCCCACATTAGAGGAGACTGCATTCACGTAAACACTGCATATGCCGGTTCAATTGGAAATTATCTTTACATTTCTATTGTGCAATCTGTAACGATTCGGCAATACAGATCGGATAGACCCCTAAGTCTTTGTCCCGAATGGCACCCTGTTCCCCATAGGGCTCTGGTAAAAGTAGTTCACTACACTCTTAGAAAAAAAGGGTTCCAAAAAGGTTCAGCCGAAGAACCCTTTAAGGTTTTAGATAGCACCTTTGTGTATGCAGGGAATAGAGTGCCATCTGGGACGCAGCCTAAAACAATTATAGACTAACCCGCTATGACTAATGAAATGGAACTCACTCAGTTCACTCAGCACTGACTATAATACTGCCAATGATATAATGAGGAAGGGTAGACAGTGTTTACACTGTGCAATAAATGTAAAACCAACCCTATGTGCACACAGGGTATCAGTGTCAGTGACAGACATCATTTATTAATTCCAGTGTTCAGTGAGGCAGATGCAGGCGGAATGAGATTGCTTGTTCTTATTGGACATGGACTGTGTCCCAAATGGCACCCTATTCTTAGGACCACAGGGCTCTGATCAAAAGTGGTGCACTATGTAAGGAATAGAGCGCCATTTGGGATGCATTTGTGGACTCTGACCTAGATCTCATGAATAAGGAAACAAGCCTGCAAACTTTACAAGAATGTCACTGAAATGAATATAGGAGACAAATACAGAGTGCAAAGAAGTATGTATGTGTACAACTTGGCTACCAAGCATGTCGATTATTTGATTTCCGTTGGGAGAATAACAGTGGTTTATATTGTACAGATTCTCAGCATCAAATTGCATCAGTATGCAAACGTTATATTTGCTGTCTTCATTAAGGCATGTCATGAGTAGGGTACACTATGTCCAGCAACTTAATGCACCAAGCATTGACTAGTATTCTAATATAATGTAAATGGAGATGAAATACTGGACCTTTTACTGGTAATTGGTCTCACATCCTTTGAACACTCTAGACACATTAATACAATTGACATTTGGAGCTACCTTAAACTTTTCACAAAATGCACGGATTCAAGGTAACTAAGTATTCTAATTAAAATCCAAATAAATAATACATGGGCAATATTTTTACCACTGCACTTTGGAATGGAGGTTCAACACATTTTATAAATAATTCATTGTAATTACGACCTTAATTACATTCTAAAATATTTACATGTTTCTCCCTAATTGGAGTCTTAATGCTTTCGTTCGTTCGTTCAGGGTGAAATCAAAACAACAAATGCCACATGAAGCATTGGGAGCAACACAAAAACAAGAGGAAGCTGAATGGATTACAAAAAGGATAACAGCATTCTACCAATAACGAATCAGAAGAACAACAGTGACAGCACACCTATTTCTGAAACAGTTTGTGTCTTTAAAAAGTTGTGATAGTCTTCTTGGCGGGATCCCAGACCATCACATCGGAAATAGACATAACCATTGCCCAGAGAACTGTAACTGAACATCTTGAATGACCTTATTAATGGAACACACTGGCTAGTGACTAGTAGTTGTTCAATACTCAGTCTAAACAACTGTTACAGTCAGTGGCGGCTGCCGAGGGGGAGATGCCTCACAATAATGACTGGAACGGAGTAAATGGAATGGCAGAAAACACATGAAAAGCATGTGTTTGTTGTATTTGATACCATTCCACCAAATCCGCTCCAGCCATTACCACGAGCCCATCCTCCCTAATTAAGGTGCCACCAACCTCCTGTGGTTACAGTGTGTGTACAACTGGATAGTGTGTGTGCATGAGGTAAGCAAAAGAGGTAATATAGGACATGGGATACATTTCTATACAGGCGTTAACATGATCATCTTAAGGAAGGTCGGTGAGATGGGTGCTGCTGTTTGTTGTCCGACAACTGAAACAGTCTAGTTCTTGACCGTTGGATGTACCCCATCTCTGCTTCCCCTGTGAGACTTTCCAGACGCCATAAAAGACCACCCATGTTCCACCAAAATAATATGATTAATGGTGCTGCTGCGATTAAATAAAACCACCCTACTGCTGTGATTTAAACACAGAAGAATTTAACCTCTTTATTATACAAGACTTCACATATTCCAAATCCTCTATCGAGTAATTGGCACACAACGGTGTGGCGGTTGCTTGATTAAGACTGCTATTTAGAGCAGCTGGCTCAGCAAAACGGCTCTATAGCCCGTCATACACAGCCTCTACGGCAGGTGTCTCCAACAATGTTCCTGGAGAGCTACCGTCCTGTAGGTTTTCACTCCAACCGTAATCTACCACACCTGATTCTAATAATTAGCTGGTTGATAAAATGAACCAGATTAGTCACAACTGTGTTTGGAGCGAAAACCTATGGAGGGTAGCACTTCAGGAACTTTGTTGGAGACCACTGCTCTACAGGCGCCACTACCACAGTACATCTGGCACAGTAGAATTCCCATTCCCATTATACTACAGCTGTGATATCACAGATCAAACCGGCCATCAATTTTCCAGAGTGATATCAATAGGCGCTTCATCTGCAACAAATCACCAGTCGGTTACATGCCTCAGTCATGCCAGTATAGTCTTAACCGGAGTGAGGCCGCGCGAAGCAGGCCTGGGTTTAAATACTATTTGAAATCTTTCAAACACTTTGAGTGTTTGCTAAAGCCCGCCTGGAGGGCCAGATGGGTGGGGTTTGCAGTTTGACACTTTCTATTGGTCAATCAAGCACAGATAAAGTATTTGAAATTATTACAAACATTTAACAAGAAGACATGACAGACAATTAAAATACTTGACTGGTCCAGTCACATGGTTAATCTTTTATTTATTTGTATATTTTATTGAAGGTGAATTTCATTTTTGCCTGAGAAATGTGAGTTGGTAAAGGATTCAATTCAGTGATGGCTTTGTGTAAAACTGTAGATTTGAGGAGATTTGTCCTTAGCCTGGGGTTTAGATGCCCTGAACTTGCTTGTCTGGTTTTTTAACCCAGGTATGCCTGGGAAACACTATAGAGCAAATGATCTATCCACCTCAAACTCAACTCTGGACCTCAAAGACAGTTCCACTTCATTTGTCATTGTTCTTATCTAATCAGGGACTGATTTAGACCTTCTACCTGATCAATGATCAGGTAGAACAGAAAAGCAGCAGGCTCCGGACCTTGTAGGGTAAGAGTTGAATACCCCTGTCATAGGGTAAGAGTTGAATACCTCTGGTCTATCCTATTGTCTCACATGTCAGGATCTGCATCAACATCTAGAAATCCAAGTCTTTCTCCATAGAATGATGAGAGGGAATTTGTCGTTTTTTCTCTTCAGGTAATCCTAAAGTTTGTCAGCAATCATTCATAATAGATCCAGGAGGCTGTGTGACAATTAGGGACGAATTGGCCGTCTGGCAAATCTGGCAGATGCCAGATGGGCTGGACCATTTTTTCAGGTGAGTGGGCTGGTCGAAATTGAAAAAATTATATTGTTTATTTGGCCTGTTCTTTTTAATATATTTTTGTAGCCTAGGCTATACCTTTTTCTCTGTTGACATAATCTATCAGCTTTCTCTATCGGGCCTTTGCAGTGGGAACAGCCCCACTACTTCGATGGCCCGGCCCGGTTAAGTTCAAAGTCAAACCTGCCATCAGTGAGCCAGCCTATATTCCTACTGAAGTTGCCAAAATGACCAGTACAAATTTAAAAGAAAATACATATCAGGCACTTATTTGCAATACTGTATGTAGCATATTGAACTCACTAGAATTCATTAATTTGCACAACATGAAAATATTAACATGAACTTAGGACATCATAATCTATAAATCAGCGTGGCTGGGGCCGGTGTGGTACAGCAGTAGTGGGCCGGTCTGGCTGAAATACCAGAGCCTCATTTCATTCCCAGTCCGTGTGTGTGTATGTATTATAGCTGAGGAGATGGCAGTGAGGCCGTGTCAGTGGTGCTGCTATCTGTTTGACATTTCTGGTATTTGAACCGCTGGATGGGCTCTGACAAATGCCAGTGCTGTCACTAGACTCAAGTTTTAATTACACCTGAATATTAGTGCGTCCCAAAGGGCACTCTGTTCCCTTTATAGTGCACTACTTTTGACCAGCGCTTTGGTCAACAGTAGTGCACTTTATAGGGAATAGGGTGCCATTTAGAACGCAACCTGGGTCTTTCAGGGGGCTTCTTCGCCCATGAAGTTAATTAGCAGGTTTCCAAAGGGCTAGCCTACCGCCGTGTGTGTGTGTCTAGAGCTCGATTTCGGAGGCCCTCGCCAGTTGGTGCCACCCACAAGGCTTTTCAGTGGTGTTTCGATGGCATTTTAATGGTCTCTGTATAGACAATGTGATTAACAAATGAGAGATGGGCAATGGGAAATGAGCTTTTGGGTTGGTGCGAGGGAGTGTAAATTTCAATCCAAGGTCTGGAGCTTAACGTTCAGTCATTGTGTAAATGGTTTTTGTGTGTGCGCCCGGACGGACCGGTGTGGGTTGGAATGTCCGGTATTCATTATGAGGGAGGAGAGACTTCATCTCAAAGTCACCCTGAATGTGATGGTGTGATGTGTTCTCAGTGCAGCATCATACTGGGGCTAGTCCACTACTTAAAATGAAGCAATCATAATAGTTGTCCTATGTCCACCGTCACTTTATCCAAAGCCTTGCCTATTACTATAGTTATTACTATAGTAAACATACAATCTTTAAGAAACTGTTTAAGAGAAGAACATTTATTGAATATTTATCTATGGATAGCGTTGTCCTTTTGATTGTTAATCACCTAGAAAGATAAACATCTAGCCTATTAGAGTTGTGGTCGCATGCCGACAATTAGCTTGGTCATGCAAAACCTGTTGTTGTACTTGGCCCAGTATATAGCTCTTTATGTTCATGTTTCTATCGATCAGAGGTTACAACTAAAATGTGATCAAGTTTATGAATTAAAATGTGTAAGCTCATCAAAATAAATGTACATGCTTACCTTGTCATTTCCTCGTTGATCGAAGAGGGTTTTGTTCATTTCCTGATTCGGGTTTTATGGTCAAGACAGAGGGTGTGTTCCAAAGCGCCTGGGTTAATCAGTAGTATGGGTATAGCTAAAGTTGATAATTTCCGGGGGGGAAGTTCATGTTGGAAGCCCTATGTCTATTCATGCTTAAAGCATGGTAAGCACATTTATTGATATGTGTGCGTATTGTAATGGAGGTATGTTGATGAGCTGAAGATCTGTAGACTGGAATTCCAGCCGGTTTAATGTTAATTGGTCATTATAGACAAGTCTTCTTCCTATTGGTTAATTGCATTCTGGGTAATGAAAACACTGTAAATTCTTTGTTTCAGGTGATGTTGCTTATTCTTGTGTTCTACCTGTGTAGGCCTACTTCAATGTAACTTCACTCTGGTCAGGTAAAATGCCAGCAAGGTCCTGTGCTGATAAAGTACCTTCAGCCAGCTTATACTGATGCAAAACCTCTGTGTTTGTGTTTAAATACTTTTGATAGGCTAAGCTTCAAGGAAGGTGGTAAACCTAGAACTGTGTAGTGCTTTTCCTCCGCACTTCCATCACATATACTGTTTCTGTTTGAAGCCCAATACTTTAACAGTCATTTCACACATAATTGGCTTCCAAGCACTGTGACGTGTTGTGCATATAAAACCAGACTGAAGGACACCGTCAAAACATTACTGCAAACGTTCCATAAAGAAAAAAAAAAAGTTGTATTCTCATGTCATTTTTCAATGGTCACAATTATACCACATGTTTACCTGGCTACAAGTGTGCCAACTACATATTACTCCTCCGCACTTCGTGTGTAAAGGAGAAGGTTGAGGAAATGTGAAGGCTGTCCCATGTCCTCCGTCACTTTATCCAAAGCCTTGCGTATTACCATAAATGACCAGACAATGTTTTGCAAAACTGTTTATGAGAAGCACATTTATTTATTGAGTATTTACGTGTGGATAGTGTTGCCCTTTTGATTGTTGATCACCTGGAAAGAGAAACACGTAGCCCATTAGAGTTGATAGACAAGGCTGTGCACTATTGCCGTCCTTTTTCGTACAAACGCAATGTTTATTAATTGGCCATCTTCTTGGGTCGAGTCTTCGCTATTGGCGACAAGTGTTGAGAAAGTGTAAACAGGAAGACATGTATGTCCAGGACAAGTGCCACTAATGAAGAAAGTAATGGAAGGAGGGAAGAAAAACGAGTGTCAGGGTAAATGTCCATAGAGAAATAAGGGAGAGTTTAGACTTATATGCTTCTGAGTAAATGAAACTCCTTTCCTCTAGACAGTCATTTAACTTCAGGGGAGACTTATGTCTGTATTGTACCAATATAGATAGCTCAGCCTAAAAAAAAAAACGATAGAGGGTTTCAATTAACTGCAAACCCCATGAGTATAAAGTAAGTCTTGAGGCGAGTTAGCATGACACTTCAATTTCAACCATAGACGACAAACGGTTCATATCGAAAGATAATTTGAGGAATGTTGGTGAATCCCAATGCGTTCCCCTTATATTTCATGACAGGCCATTGAAATGATTTAGTGGTTGATATATTTTAATGAACTCAGAGCCATCTGAGTCGAAGGTGATTTTTGTAATTGTTAATATTAAACAAAAGGAGAGATCTATTTCACGGGAGGAATTTGAGGTGTAAATGAGTCCAATGAACAAGCCTGTTCTTTTCCAAAAACAATTTGTCAGACTGTTCTCATGTGAAATAATCTCTTGACAATGACTTCCCAAGGAATGCAAGATGCATGAAGATTATAAACTGTGAATATCTCAGTAAAACTGCAAGAGATAATGATGCTTGAAGATATTCAACTTAATTTATGAATGTGACATAACGTTTCTATTTGAGTTAAGCAAGAAAACTAAAAGCAATTTTAAAGTCTAAAGTCTGGATTTTCTGCTTGTTAGAGCTCAATCACATATACTGCTGCTGTTTGAAACCCTATACTTTAACAGTCATTTCGCACATAATTGGTTTCCAAGCACTGTGATGTGTTGTGAATAGAAAACCAGACTGAAGGACACCGTCAAAACATTACTGCAAACGTTCCATAAAGAAAAAAAAACTATAATTTATTCTCATGTCATTTTTCAATGATCACAATTATACCACACATTTACCTGGCTACAAGTGTGCCAACTACATATTACTTGAAATAAGACCATTGACATTGACTTGAAACAAATACAGGAGTTGGTTTCAAAGTTCACACTTACAATATTTAAACTGAAAATGAGGTGTTTGAAACGAGCAAGTACACAGAACCAGACTGAAAAGTATGCAGTTATACATATGTAAAACCTGATTTGACAAATGGAAAATGTACTGCCAAGTTATGAGTCCTGCTCACTGGCAATCATCCAATCCATAACTAGTAAGTACAAGCATACGGAGTATGTGTGGGCTTTGAAATGAGCCGACATTGTTAAAACATGAAATGAAGCCTGAGCTCAAGTTTGAACAATTTTGAGCTGCAACAGAGAACTATAGACAGTTCATAACTAATTTCTTGCCACAACAAAGTTACATGAATCTAATTGGAAACTGTTTAAGGCTTTGTTGAGAAACGTTAACATTGTACAATACCTAACGTGTGGAAAATAAAAGATTATGTAAACATAAATATGCAAAATCTTATGAAAGAGGGTTTACCAGTATTACATTGGAAGTACTCCTGATGCATTGCAGAGCAACTGTTGGCTGCAACATATCACAGCTTGTCTTCATAGCCTCTTGGAATAAAAGAATCCTTTGCAATTAAAATGATTGCAAAGGAAATTGCAAATGGTCCTTTTGGAATGGTGATACATTCTTGGCTTTAAAAGCTTAGATGATCCATACTGTAAACGGTATAGGTCAGGCAGTCCAGTCCTTAGCTAATGTATCTATCTATCTCAACATTGGTTCCCTTAGAATATGCAGGTAGAAGCTGTATGCATTCAGTCCAAGTTATCTTTATCAAATGCCACTTAACTATCTTGTTTTGAAGGAATGTGTCATTGTATTTGGTAAATCAGTGGTTGTAGTTGAAGTTGTATGTGCGTGTGTGGAATTTGCAGAAAGTTCTGAATGTATCTGTGACATTTGTAGAAAGTCCTGACCGATAAAGATAAATCTAATGGCTGGTTTATCAAATCTAGACTGGCAAGAAGTAGGATTACAATACATTTCTGTACTGTACATTCAATTCAACACATCTCCCTCTGGGGGAGTCCAAGTATCCTGACCTGTGTGGGTTGGAATTACTGCATAACAGAACAGAAATATTAAAATAATTGAACATTTTCACAGGATGAAATAAGAAAACGATGAACTAAGAAAGATAATTGCACAGTAATCTCATACAAAAGTGCTTCTGGATCTGGAAGAGGGTGACATCATGAAAAACAGATGAAAAAAATAGAAACAAAATTGACATTGGTTAAAATTCTTTACAAAATGCTATTTTTCGGGTAACAAAGTTGTGAAAAATATTCCTATTGTCCTCATAAAAATGCCACATTGAACGAGGCAAGTATATTATACCACATGGGGTACTGTAGCTAGATCAGTATTTCTCAACCTCTGGTCTAAGAGCCAGGAACAGTCCCTGGGATGTTGCTGACCGGTCCCTAAGATGTTTAATAACTGAAACTCATTTTAGTCCGTTCTCATTTTAGTCACTATTAATATAAGCTGCCCTCCAAGAAGGTAAGAACCATAGCTTGCTGGCCCCTGGTATGAATAAGGTTGAGAAACACTGCTGTAGATTGTGTTAGTTGTATATTATACAGTGGTGACCGACAGGAAGGCGTTATGTACTTTGGACCTGGGGTCATCAGGGGCTTTGGCCCCATGAGTCATCAGTTCCTGAATGGTCATCCAGTTGTCCAGGATCTTCTTGTTGCGCTTCTTCATCATCTTCCTGTGGCTCAGTTCGATGATGCTGACCTCCTTGCGTCCTTCGCTGCTGCTCTGAGGACTCTCCCTCAGGCTTTCTAGCCTGCTCCGCTGCATGAACTCCCGTCTCCTCCGCTGTTCTTTAGCCCTGGCCAGATGCTGCTTCCTCTCCTCTTTACTCCAGTACCGCCCCATCTTCATCTCAGACATAGCGTCGTCGTCCGTGGTCATCCCGCCGCTGCGCTCCTCCTTGATCTTGAGGGCGCGTTCCCGCAGGATCTTGTCCCTGATGGGTCTCTTTGTGATGTAGCGCGTGCCATCTGAACGGATCTTGACCTTCCACTCCATCTTAGGCTCGTTGGCGGGGATCAGCTGGGGCTCCTTGACCACGTTGAGCAGGCTGAGCTGGCTCTGAGCGTACTCCACCGCCGAGCGCTGCTGGATCAACTGCATGTAGCTCTGGTAATGGCGGGCGTGTGCCGGGATGTTGGTGTTGGGCTGTCTATGCTGGGAGCTACGGGACGGGGAGAGGTAAGGGATCTGGGAAGCCCTGGGAGGATGCTGAGGCTTCACTTTCCCGTTCCCGCTCCTTTCATCGTCTGCCGGGGCAGTCTGGTCCGACTCGTAGGGGTTGGGGCTGTTGTCGGGGCTACTGGCCTTGCCTGGGATGAGGGCTCGATGGAGCGACCGTTGTGTTGGGCTGGGGCTAGGACTGGGGCTGGCTGTGGCATGAAGGCTTGCCAGGCTGCTGCGGAGGTTCCTCTGGTTGGTTATGGTGACCATCCTCCTCTGGAGGGAATGCTCGGGAGAGCGGTCCATGGCCAGCGGCGTGCTACGCGAGCTCTCTGCCGTGTTGTAGGCGCTCGAGCTGTCCTTGTCCGACTTCTCCGGTTTCTCTTGACGCTCGTTGATGTCAGCCATCTTGCCCCTGCTGGGCAAGTCCCTGCTGCCCCGGAGGAAGCTTTGATCCTTGGGCATGGGGCGACCGGTTATGGGAGACACCTGCTGCACCTGGTCTCTCTGGGTCCCCACCGGTCCATTGCGGAGCTTGTGGGCCTGCATAATGTTCTGGCACTCAAGCTCAATGCTGCAGAGCTCCTCGTTGAGCATGCGGAGCTCATGCTGCACATCGCCAGCCGGCTCTCCCAGACTACACTTGATGGTGCTGTGTCTGCTGTAGAACAGGTCGTACTCCCCACTGTTACGGATCTGACACTTCAGCTCCAGGAGCTGCTGGAAGCGGTCACCCTCCTTCACCTCAAACTCCTCTTCCTCCTCTTCTTCGTCCAGACGATGATGCCCAGTGTCCTGTCTATCCCTCAGGCACTGGGACAGTCGTCTCTGGATGTGGGTTAGAAGGGCATTGTGGTCAGACATCCCCAGCTCACTGTCCCTGTCCTGAGTTAGGGAGGAACAGGTGGCAGTGATGTCATCCTCTTCTGTTCCTCTGGGCTGAAAGAAAAATAAATATCACAAGTGTTCAGTAAAAAAAGATAAAGGACGGTCTACATCATGGGTATTCAACTCTTACCCTACGGCCTACGAGGTCCGAAGCCTGCTGGTTTTCTGATCTACCTGATAATTAATTGCACACACCTGGTGTGCCAGGTCTAAATTGGTCCCTGATTAGATTTTAAAAAGCAGTGAAACTGACTTCGAGGTCCAGAGTTGAGTGCAGGAAATCTATCTGCGTCAACAGTGTGATCAAATTAACATACTACATCTGTAAAAAAACAACTTGAAGTGCATAGGTCTCTTGTGTACAACTTTGTGGAAACTGGGAATTTAGAACAAAGGAAATGAAATTCGTAACTATTTGGGAGTTTCTGAAATGTATAAAGTCTGAAATAGTTCGAAAAAAGTCAGTGCTTTGGGTTCTCCACTGGGATTCCCTTCTTTATTGTGGAGTTCTGTACCACTTCGCTGCTACGCTGGGAATTGTTGTTTCTTCTCCATGCTTTGCAGTCTTTTGAACTTCCCTATCTACTCATTTACATATTTGCTAATCTCCAAACAATATCCAAGATTTTAAATTGTGGTCAACAATCTTTGGGGTTCAAAATGCTCCTCACCCTCTTCCATATTAATACAGCTTTCAAACTACATTATTAGACATTTCCATCAGATTTGAAAGAACCTCAATACACAGTTTGGTATAATCTCATCCGCTCCACCTAACGTTACTGATTATTTCAAGCTACAACAGCCTTTCTCTTATAACCAGTAATGATGGTCATACAGTCAGTCTTTTCATAATCATGTAGCAGCATTATGCCTTAAGTATACACTCAGTTTGAGATAATTGGTTTCCATGGTCTACTCTTTGGTTTGACCCTATGTTTGACCCTATGGTTGTGGGACCTCACTTGTTCCTCAGGTAAAAGCCCTGTATACAAAAGGAGAAAATAAACCCCTTGGTCTGTCCCTGTGGGTCTCACCTGCTCTTGTTCCTCCTGTAGTGCTTCCAGCTCCATCTCTTCTCTCTGCTGCTCTTCCAACATCTCCATCTTCAACTGCTCCAGGAACTCACTGTGTTCATCATCCAACCACGCCTCCTCTAGCTAGAGATAGAAAGGGAGAGATGGGGGAGCAAGGGAGAGTGAAATAAAGATGGAGAGAAAAGAGAGAGAAGGATTAAAACTAGAATATGAGAAACCCTGGCTTACACCAACTGGCCATTTGAGATCCACAATAAGACACACGTCATGGAGTTTTTGTGTTGCAATAGCTGAATGCATTATAAAACTGTTGATAGTTCATTAACAACGTCCCCATCAAATATCCCTGCCTGACCACACATATAGATAAAGTCAATATACTTCAATGAACAGAGGGTCTTGACCTCTGATCTGGTTCCTCAATGTCATTCATCAGCTCTTTGTCTGCTTGTCTCAAACCAAATGGGATCCATATCACAGCCAAGAGTTTAGATGTATTATGAGAGGCGTATTTAATTACCAACAATGATGAGACGGCATACAGAGAGGAGGTAGGCACTGGAGACGGTAAAAAAACGCTCAAGTTCCTCGGCGTACACATCTCCAAGGAGCTGAAATGGGCAAACCACACAGACAGCATGGTGAAGAAGTAACGACAGCGACTCTTCAACCTCAGGAGAAATTAGGCCTGTCCCTGAGGACCTCACAGTGCTCTACAGGAGCACCATCGAGAACACACTGTCAGGCTGAATCAAAGCCTGGTGCGGCAACTCCACCAGCACTGACAGCAAGGCTCTACATAGGGTGGTACGCTCAGCCGAATGCACCATTGGGTGCCCACTGCCTGCCCTCCAGGATACATACAGCACCAGGTGTCGCAGGAAGGCCAAGAAGATCATCAAGGACCTCAACCTCATTTTGTTACTTTACAGCCTTATTCTAAAATGGATACAATTGCTATTTCCCCTCATCAATCGACACACAATATCCCATAATGACAAAGCAAAAACAGATTTTTGAATTTTGGAGCAGGTTTTCAAGGATTTTTCTGTACTTTGCTCCATTCATCTTTCCCTTGATCATGACTGGTCTCGCAGTCCCTGCTGCTGAAAAACATCCCCACAGCATGATGCTGCCACCATGGGATGGTGCCAGGTTTACTCCAGACGTGATGCTTGGTATTCAGGCCAAAGAGTTCAATTTTGGTTTCACCAGACCAGAGAATCTTGTTTCTCATGGTCTGAGAGTCCTTTAGGTGCCCTTTGGCAAACTCCAAGATGCCTGTCATGTGCCATTTACTGAGGAGTGGCTTGCGTCTGGTCACTCTACCATAAAGGCCTGATTGGTGGAGTGCTGCAGAGATGGTTGTCCTTCTGGAAGGTTCTCCCATCTCCACAGAGGAACTATGGAGCTCTGTAAGACTGACCATCGTGTTCTTGGTCACCTCCCTGACCAACGCCCTTCTCTCCCAATTGCTCAGTTTGGCCGGGCGGCCAGCTCTAGGAAGAGTCTTGGTGTTTCCCAACTTCTTCCATTTAAGAATTATGTGTCTTGGGGACCTTCAATACTGCAGACATTGTTTTGGTACCCTTCACCAGATCTGTGCCTTGACACAATCCTGTCTCAGAGTTCTACAGACAATTGCTTCCACTTCATGGCTTGGTTTTCGCTCTGACATGCACTGTCAACTGTAGGGACTTCATATAGACAGGTGTGTGCCTTTCCAAATCATTCCCAATCAATTGAATTTACCCCAGTGGACTCCATTCAAGTTGTAGAAACATCTCAAGGATGATCAATGGAAACAGGACGCACCTGAGCTCAATTTCGACTCTCATAGCAAAGGGTCTGAATACTATAGATAAATGTAGATAAAGTATTTCTGTTTTTTAAAAACCTGTTGTAGCTTTGTCGTTATGGAGTATTGTGTGTAGATTGATGAGGGAAAAACATGTAATTAATCAATTTTAGAATAAGGCTAATGTAACAAAATGTGGAAAAAGGGAAGGGGTGTGAATACTTTCCGAATGCACTGTACCTTACGAAACGTAACATATCATACTAATAAGAGTGTCCCGGATTTACTTTTACTATGTTATAACTACCCCTGAGTCCAGGTTGTACCCGTTCCGACAGGTGCATGATAATGGCATTTTCTAAATCAAAACTAATTTCACATACAGTATACATTATTTATGTAAAGACTAGATTAAATTGAGAATAGTCTGATGTAGGGCTGGGCGGTATCATGTATTTTACTATATACCGGTATTGATGCAGGGACCGGTTTGGGTTTTTTCTTCACCTTCTATAATGGTATTTCAATGTTTGGTTTGTTAAATGTGATACGCAACTCATTCGGGTGTTATGTTTGTTTTTATAGTTTACTCCATTTGCTACTTGAGTCGCCTTTCTTCCTCCTCCTGCTGCATACTGCTTCCAACACCAAGGCCTGCCCTGTCACTCAAGGAGAGAGCAGTTGCTCGACCACGGAGTCACAAACACTTTCTCTGCAGTCACAAACATTCACTCTGCAGAAAACAATGCTGCTTTCCACAAGCGTTCTACAATTACACTATTAGTTTGTGTATCTTACTGTCTGCTAGTTTGTCTTTTCTTAGCAATTTGTGACAAAAATAAATATTTTTGACGCTAATGCTAATCGCTAGCTTGCTAAATGTACTAAGAGTCAGAGCAAATGTAGATAGCTAATACAGCATCGGTTCCCAAACTAGGGCTCGCGACCCCATGTGGGTTCGCCTGATTTGAAAATGGGGTCGTGGGACAATTTCTGAAATCCTGGAGCATAAAAAAGATACATACAAAATAGATATATGTACTGTATATATATATATATATATATATATATATATATATATGAGATAATGAATGGGCTGGACATGCCGAGAGAGGAGTTTGAATTGGTCTGCCATATAGAAGGCTTCTGTCTATTTGAGCTGGTCAGTCTGTGTTGGTAATCCTGTCTAATGTATTTTTAAAATGTATCGTGTAGTGGAGCTGCATAAGTGTTGTTCTCCACTTTCTGGAGGATCAAGTTTTGAAATCAGTGGAATTAGTGTATGATAGCTAAAGAGATGGAGAAAACTCCTGTCTCCGGATTACATCTTCAAACTAAGGGCAACCATGGCATGGCATCCGTGACAGGGAGACTCGTCCATCATGCATGATGATGTATACAGGTAAGATTGTCTAGCATTAGCTAGCTACATTTTAAGATATTACACGCTTCTAATTTTGACAGAAAGTGGATCATTTCAAGCTAAAGTGTACTGTTAGCTAGCTACCTAACGTTACCTGGCTGGCTCCCTAGCTGACGTCATTCTTTCGTATCCGAGAGCAGTTTGCTTTTCTAGTTAGAGCCTAATATTAGCTATCCAACATTGAACCTGGTTGGTTAACTTCCAGCATATTCATGCAGGGTAGTAACGACATGATTTGGCACTGTGTTCATTGTTGTTTAACTAGCTAACGTTAGCTGGCTGGCTGGTTAGCTAATGTTGCATGACACGTGTGATCTTACACTTTGTTTACCTAGCTAGGTTCATTGTTTACATAGCTAGCTACATGTCTTAAGCTAAAGTGTACAACACCCATTGAATATGGCCGGTGTCAGTAAACGCTGGCAAAAAAACGGAATGAAATTGTTGCCAGCAGAGCTAGTTAGGCTGTTTTCATGTTATCCAGAGGTAAGCAAATCATCGACCAGAGCATCAAGTGTACGCTCCGAGAGCGAAACGAGATTGGTGGGGCTAAAGCTGAAGAGTCTGTGAACGATGGCGAATGGGTGTGGACAAAGAAGAGCTCTTCACTAGATACCAAAACATTCAACGGCCATTTTCTCAAAAGAGAGTTTACAAGTTTATCAACTTTCAAAGCAGAATTACTTTCCCATTGTTCCTAAAAAATGCAGTGTATGAAATACCATTTTGTATCGCTGAGTCTCTACTTTTATCCAATGTAAAAAACACTATTTCAAATTTTGCTACATAAGACCGAATCCATGTGGTGAGCCACATATTGTTCTATCTCACGATTCCCGAGCATGAAAGGGCACAGGGGATGTTCAGTGTGCTGCGTGGCTGTATTGAAGAAAATCAGATTCCATGGGATTGAATGGTGGGCTTTTGCATCGATGGGGCTCCATCTAAAGTGGGACGGCAGGCAGGCCTCTGCACTCTATTTATGAATGTGTCTCCCTCTGTCATATGGACACATATGATACACCAAGACCAACTGGCTGCAAAAGAGCTGAGCACAGAACTCAGAGATATACTGCAGCAGGTAAAATGGATAATATCATGTAAAAAAAACAGACTTGGTTGACTTTCTGTGTAATGAAAATAGAATGTGCCTCCTTGCCTATGTAACAGACATATTTGGGAAACTGAAACAACCGAACTCAAGCATGCAGGGGAAATACAAAAACATTGTATAACAAAGAACTGTTATTGGAGAGAGTCTTTCAAAAGCGAACCATGCCCCCTTCCCTCGGCTGTGCACGTTTCTAACAGAAAGTAACTGTCCCACACCAGTGATGACTGCTCACCTCCAACGCTTGGAAGAGCACTTAGGGACCTACTGACTGTGATCCTGGCTCAGTTGACATGCCGGTAAGTGAAATCGAACAGCTGATCGAGCTGTCATGTGAACAAATCTATTCACGGGTCACTAAGGAGGAGTTTTGATTCTTAGACTCACAGGGAATACCCTGCCGTCTCCCTCTGAGCATTAACGCTGTGTTCAAAACAACTGGGAACTGGGAATTCTGAAATCTCCTACTTCCGACTTCATTGCATTCAAAAACTAGATCTGACTGGGAAAAATATTTTGAACGGTCATCCAACTCGGAATTCCAACTCGGGAACTCGTGTCTCTTTTTAGAGCTCTGACATTATGACATGAAGATCACTGACGTCATAATTTTACCTTGTATTTTTCATACTTCCCAAGTGTCTTGAAATCACCATAAAACTCATCATACCCTTCGCCAGCTCATATCTGTGTGAAGATGGATTCAGTGATCTTGTCTACATTAAAACCAAATATTGATCCAGGTACGATGCGACTAATTTGCAATGACTGCCATAGACCCAAATTAAAAGGTAAATATTGGCTGTTAATTACATTTTTGTTTAAATCACATGGTTTGGGTTGCAAATATTTTCAGATATCAAAATGAGCTTGTGGGACAAAAAAGTTTGTGAACTGTTATGGAAATTTTGTTCTCAATGTTCACAAACTGAACTTTAATTAACCTACTCTGTCTGTAACCCAAAGGTCGTAAAGCTTTGGTTAAGATGAAACAGACAGAGACCCAGCTACAGAGATCATTATGTCAAAAGTTTATTCACAGAGAATTCTCCCATCACAATAAGAACACAGTCCTTTATATAGACATACAATTTAACTCCACCCCACTTTAGATGGGCTGTGTTTTACAAATAACATCTTATCACTTCTAACAGCTTTCTGACCGTTTCTCCCCTCCCTGGGTGAAGAAACCGTTTTCCTGTTATAGGGTCCAGTTATAAATCGTCTGTCGACAGTTCTCCTGTTATCTCAACTCCATCCTGCTTAGGTTGCAAAATAGTAACACGATGTCTTAGTCTTTTTAAAAAGTTCTAGACCTATTCCTCTAATCACCTATTACAATTTAGTCATTAAACCTAAATCATATGGATTTATTCATAACATGAACCCCTGTAATACAGCCTAGTATTATCATTCCAACAGTTCACCAATTAACTAGGCTTCAATGTTTTTCCCATATCATGCAGCCCTGCGTGGTACAGTGTGGAAATGATGACACAAGTGCCGGAAATACAGACATTTTTGAAAATGCTGAAAATTATTTTTGTTTGAAGTTGTATTGAACACTATAAAACTGTCAGAATGTTAAAAGCCCTATTGAAATCACTTATTTATGTGTTGCCACCCTAGGGTCATGAACTACTCATAAAGCATATATAGAACTTTTATTAATCAAAACATAAAATACCGTCAAATATCACTACACTGTATTTAAAAAAAAATATATATATTGTGATATATTTGGGCCATATTGCCAAGCACTAGTCTGATGGGTTCATCACTTGTGAATGATGCCCAGTGTGTGCTGTCTACGGCAAAAAAACAGCTTTCATTGTTTTGCGACTTTTTCAAATCATAGTCACAAGCATCATGTAGCCTAGCCCATAGGCCTATGTTTTGATAAGGTTTGTAGCACAACTAAAGTGGCCAAATCACTCTACACTTAGCCTATCAGCTTAGGATCCCTGGAACAGGGTTGAAGAGCCCATAGCCTGCAGAGCCTAGTTCTTACAACATATGTTCTTACAATGTTCTTACATTGCGCAATTGCGTGTGACAACAGGGTTTTGACTGGCCACTACAGTATTTAAAAGATGATCCCAGCTTTCTCGTGCTGTTATTATTAAATTCTTAATTCTAAATTCAAAAAATTAAGCACATTAATCCACTTTACAACTGGTGTAGCCTACCTGGCACAGGAAGCGCTTCCTCCATTCGCTATTTGAGTGCAGGTTACGGATAACATGTTTTTTTAAATAAATAATTATTACACACATACAGTATATTAGTAGGCTATATGGAAAGCCCAAATTAAATTGAGAATAGTCTGATGGGTGAGAATAGTATCAAGTGCTCGTCAAATTGTGAATGAGAAACTGATGAAGTGTGTGCAGCCTGCGTAAGAAACAGAGCAGAGCACAAGCCTTTCATGCAACATTTTTCAAATCATCATTTGAGTCACATGACGCTGCCTTAGAATGTATTAGAAATCAAATAATGGATTTATTGTGATGGTGTAGGCTATATTAAATTGATTTATTCGACTTTTTAAAATGCAGATGTTTCAAAAGGTCCGCATCAGTGGCTTGTAGGCTATGCGCGGAAGCCCAGAGATGCTAAACATGTTTATGTTAATTAACGGTCAATTACTGTGAGACCTGGAGTTATTGGCTCGACAGTTACCAGCTGACAAAAACTTCATGACCGCCACAGCCCTACGCACGCACGTGCACGCACACGCACACGCACAATTTGCCATGGCCTTGGGCCTGAACTCACTGCATATTAGCATGCCATTAGTTTTTATGGCGTACTGTTGGAAGTCAATTACAGCGGCCGGCACTATATAAAAATAATACATGATGTGAGGTGGTGTTTATACAGGGACATGTAGCAGCCTTGCAATGTTTCATCTAAGAAACATAAGTGGTATATTTGCAGCCTTAGGGCTGTGTTTTGGGTGTTATGTATGTTAACTCAGGATGTCATGAATAAAAAGACCTCTAATGACTGGCGTATTGATCCTTTTGGACCTACAGTATGGACCTGTGCTTACTGTTAAAGGAATAGTTTACAACAAATCTCTCCAGATAAGTAAACTATTAGGATTGGGGTAAAACTCCATCAGTGGGTGTAAGCTCAACTGTATCTCAGGTCTGGCGACCAACACCATGTTCCTACAGTAGTGTGTGTGTGTGTGTGCGCGCACGTGCACGTGTGAGAGCTCACCTGTATCTCGGGCCTGGCGACCAGCAGTACGATGTTCCTTGTGTCTTCGCTGGACAGCACAGCTACAGCCTCCTCTCTGTCCTGCACATCCTGACCATTGATCTGTGGAAACAACACACACACTGTTATTCACACACAAACACACTGGAGAGACACTGCCGTAGAGAGAGAGAGAGCAGTTGCAACCTGAAGTGACCTGAAGTGACCAGTTGCAACCTGAACCTGTTATAACTCACACGTGCACACACACACAAAGGGAAGGGCCACTTCCCCTTTTCTTTTTCTCTCAGTCGAACACTGTAGAAAGAGCCCAGCTGGCAGACAGCTAAAGGTACAGAACCACAAGACCGTCCCTCCTCCTCCCTGTGGATCTGCACCCTATGTGTCCTGTCAGTATTTCATAGCAGGCCAGGCTGGATTGATCGCGAATGGGACAGTGGTCTATGGACCGATCGTCTGCACTAGAAATGCTCGGCTCCTGAAAGCATCCAGCATCTGGAAGCAACACACATTCATACATACAGACGCCCCACACAATTAACTGAGCCGTGACAGGGGGCGTCCGTCTTCCTCTGCCCAGAGTAATGGCCCTGTCAGCATGGGATAATAGTAAAGGGGTGCTTGGGGTGGAGGCATGGATCACTACCACTAGCCCAAACCCCTCTCCCCTCGCTTTGCCTCGTAGCTCAATACAGTCACACAACACATTATGACCTGCACCGCACAAAAGACACACAAATGGACAAGTGCACACAAATGGACAAGTCGCCACGCGGCAGACAATTAGGGAAGCAGCTAGCCCCGGCCATACATTATCTCTCACCAAACCATTCAACAAAAAAAACTGTGCTTACTCTACGCCTTCTTCCTCAAATTACTGCACCATGTACTCATCTCTCTCTCTCTCTCTCTCTCTCTCTCTCTCTCTCTCTCTCTCTCTCTCTCTCTCTCTCTCTCTCTCTCTCTCTCTCTCTCTCTCTCTCTCTCTCTCTCTCTCTCTCTCTCTCTCTCTCTCTCTCTCTCTCTCTCTCTCTCTCTCTCTCTCTCTCTCTCTCTCTCTCTCTCTCTCTCTCTCTCTCTCTCTCTCTCTCTCTCTCTCTCTCTCTCTCTCTCTCTCTCTCTCTCTCTCTCTCTCTCTCTCTGATTACACAGACTAAAAATACATAAATCGTTGGATTTCAAGTTGTAGAAACATCTCAGGGATGATCAATGGAAACAGGATGCACCTATGATTACACACCTATGATTACACATATGATTACACAGACTAAAAATACATAAATCGTTGGACTGGCACTTCATCTTTTATATTTGCAATAATATAGATTAAACCAACTCATAAAAAAGGCACTATAGTCTTTCTTTGAGTGTATATCCCTGTTCTTCAAATAGAACTGACATGTTTTGCAAGCTGAGGTTACACTATTTGTGCCCACAGTCAAGGCTTTTTTCTCTGTTTCTCCCACTAATTGGCAGCACTTACAAAACACTGTCCTCTCTTCCATTCTGCCCAACTTACACTCTCTCTCGCTCTCTCTCTGTACTATTTAGTGGGGCGGAAGGGTAGCCTAGTGGTTAGAGCAAATCCCCGAGCTGACAAGGTACAAATCTGTTGTTCTGCCCCTGAACAGGCAGTTAACCCACTGTTCCTAGGCTGTCATTGAAAATAAGAATTTGTTCTTAACTGACTTGCCTAGTAAAAAATTTTAAAATCCCCTCTACTCTCCTGCACTCATTAAACCTTATTCAAAAACACATCACTCTGTTGTTCTGAGAGTTCACTGTGACTGAAAACAGACCACTCTCTAAAAAACATTCTCCTCAAAAGTGTATCTCCACTCTCTCCAGCACTCTCACTCACATTACTGTAACAACCTTGTGCCTCTGCCTCCCAAAACCATTACTGCTCTGTCTCTACAGAACACTTACACTTAATACCAGTGATCACCAACCTTCCCCGAGCCGAGATCCCATTCTGAGATCTACCGTTCAGATTTGTATTTTTAAACATGACTTAAAAAAACGTAAGCCTATACAACCTATCCCTCTCTCTCCACAAAGCCCTCAATCTGCCTCTCCCTCCAAATATATGACCTTACTTTATCCCTACCTCTCAAAACACCAACCTCTCTAGGATCCTGCACTCTTATTACACCTTAAAACATCCCCCTTTCCCACCCTTCACCCTACAAGAGAGCAAAGCTCACAACCTCCCTCCCTCTCCAATAACATCTAATGGTCCATACAGCTCCACCGACTCTGCTGTTTGTGTCTCTAACCCCACCAGAAGAGTGTCTTTGGAGGGGATACTAGTAGCCTCCAGGGTCCACCGACCCTCCCTGGCCCAGGGATGGAGCTGAGGGGTAATAACATGGAGAGCCTCTCAGTCTAACTCAAGGGTGTGCGTGTGTGTAGAAAGGGAAGAGATCTGGTGTGTGAGTGTGTGTGTGTGCATTCTTGTGGCTGTGTGAGTGTGTTACCCAGAAGCAGGTGGGGGGTATATCTGGAGCACGGTGCATCCTTAAACTGCTCTTATGGCTGTTAAAAAACCCAGTCGGATGCTGAGTCGGTAACTAAAACAGCCAGAGGGACATTTCCTCCCCGCTAACCGTCACAGAGGGGGTGAGTTTCTCTTTTACTATGGCGCCATTAAAAATGAATGGGTTCTCGTGTTGGGAGACAATGGCAGAGGGGGGTGAAATAAAAAAGTGTTTATGTCACCTCTGATGAGAAATGAGAGAGAGAGAGGAGACGAGAGAGAGAGAGGGAGAGAGAAAAGAGGGTCTGAGGGTAAAGATAGAAAGAAATAGTTTCCTACCTGTAAAATGTGGTCTCCTTCTCTGATGCGTCCGTCCCTTGCAGCGATGCTGTTTGGCCCAACCTGATGGGGAGAGACTGTTTGAATCAATGCTCAAAGGGAACACAAAATTGCCTTTTGGAAGTTCGCCAAAATACCTTAACATCACATCTCATACACAAAATACATAACCTTTTGAAAATGAACTATATATATAAAAGTATATGGACACCCCATCAAATTATTGGATTCGGCTATTTCAACCACACTCATTGCTGACAGGTGTATGAAATCGATCACGCAGCCATGCAATCTCCATAGACAAACATTGGCAGTAGAATGGCCTGACTGAAGAGCTCACTGACTTTCAACGTGGCACCGTCATAGGATGTCACCTTTCTAACAAGTCAGTTCGTCAGATTTCTGCTCTCCTAAAGCTGCCCTGGTCAACTGTAAGTGCTGTTCTTGTGTCCTCGAGTTACAAACTGCCTCTGGAAGCAACGTCAGCACAATAACTGTTTGTCAGGAGCTTCATGAAATGGGTTTCCATTGCTGAGCAGCCGCACACAAGCCTAAGATCACCATGCGCAATGCCAAGCGTCACGCGTCACCATCTGGCAGTCCGACGGACACATTTGGGTTTGGCGGATGCCAGGAGAACACTACCAGTCCGAATACATAGTGCCAACTCTAAAGTTTGGTGGAGGAGGAATAATGGTCTGAGGCTGTTTTTCATGGTTCGGGGCTAGCCGGCTTAGTTCCAGTGAAGGGAAATCTTAACGCGTCAGCATACAATTACATTCTAGACGATTCTGTGCTTCCAACTTTGTGGCAACAGCTTGGGGAAGGTCCTTTCCTGTTTCAGCATGACAATGCCCCCATGCACAAAGCGAGGTGCATACAGAAATCGCTTGAGGAGATCTGTGTGGAAGAACTTGACTGGCGTGCACAGAGCCCTGACTTCAACCCCATCGAACACCTTTGAGATTAATTGGAACGCCGACTGCGAGCCAGGCCTAATCACCCAACATCAGTGCATGACCTCACTAATGCTCTTTTGGCTGAATGGAAGCAAGTCCCCGCAGCAATATTCCTACATCTAGTGGAAAGCCTTCCCAGAAGAGTGGAGGTTGTTATGGCAGCAAAGGGGGGGGACCAACTCCATATTAATGCCCATGATTTTGGAATGAGATGTTTGACGAGCAGGTGTTCACAAAACTTTTGGTCATGTAGTGTACCTAAACAACTTACAAGAGACCACTGACCTATAAAAGCACTGTCTACATTTCTTATGACATCCAATAATCATTTAGTCCCCAATATAATTCTAGAACACCTCTGTAGGTTTGAAGTAACAACTGTTATACAACACTTCCAGACAAAGGACCTCTTTCAACACCATCTGGTGATTGTTTGAAGCACCTGCTGCCAGAGGAAGGCCTTAGCTGTCAGAATGTGTTATAGCATCTGTCCAGTCCAGGTATCAAGGCCACTTTACCCTACTGCTGAAGCAGCTAAATGAACAGAGCTACAAACTGGTCAGGACATGTGTCTGGGGAAAGTACAATAAAGTATCACAATCAGGGAACACTGTGTGTTTGTGTGTGTGTGTACTCTGCTTCTTTATCTGTTGATTTCCCTGTTGGGCTAACCTGCACCCTACACCCCTCCTGTTGTGATTGGTAGATGTAACATACCAGACACAGAGAGACATAGTATCCATACAAGGCCCATCCATGCCTCTTCCTTCCCATGATTCTTCCTGACTAATGATACTGAGCGAAGAGGACAGGCCACTCTTTCAACGGCCAATCAATTACTGCCGTCTGGGGCCATTTGTTTTACTCTATCCAATCAGACGGGATCTCCTGAGATGGCTGGGCCAGCCTGAATGTTCCATCTTCATGATGGTCCGTTGTGTGTGTGTGTGTGTCACAAAGGACCGTTCCTTACAAAGCGCTGCCCTGAGGTTACTGGGGATGTCCTTTATTTCTCATGTCACGTCTTCTCTCCTTTCGTCCCTCTTGAACATGTTTTAAGGAGAGGAGTAGAAAGGACCCGAGGAATGGAGGAAAGGACTTCTGCGATTCACCCACTGTCACAACATGTGGAGTGATACCCAGAATGATAATGGCGCCAGAGGGGATGGCTGCCGTATTACGGGCTCCTAACCAACTGTGCTATTCTGTTTTTTTTTCCCCGCATTGTTTGTAACTCATGTTGTACATAATGTTGCTGCTACCGTCTCTTATGACTGAAAAGAGCTTCTGGACATCAGAACAGTGATTACTCACCTCGAACTGGACAAGGATTTCATGAGTCCGACGCAAAGGATATACTGATTTGTCGAGACAAGGCCCAAATCCCCATCATTCGCGTGAAGAAAAGACGTAGAAAAAGGGGGAGGAGGGCGGTGTGCCTTGTAAGAATTTGCCGATGAATAGGTAAACCACCACTACCCTCTGTATTATTGGCCAACGTGCAATCATTGTAAAACAAACTGGACAATCTACGGTTAAGACTATCCTACCAATGAGACATAAAAAACTGTAATATCTTATGTTTCACCGAGACGTGGCTAAACAACGACACGGATAATATGAGCTGGCTGGCTTCTCCCTGCATGGTAAGATGAGGGGCGGGGGTGTGTGTCTATTTGTCAATAACTGCTGGTGCGCGATGTCTAATTTTAAAGAAGGCTCGAGGCATTGCTCGCCTGACGTAGAATAGGTAGAATATCTCATGATAAGCTGTAAGCCACACTGTCTATATTATCCATAGCCGTCTATTTACCACCACAAACCGATGTTGGCACTAATACCGCACTCAACGAGCTGTGTAAGGCCAAAAGCAAACAAGAAAATGCTCAAGCGGTGCTCCTAGTGGCCGGGGACTTTAATGCAGGCAAACTTAAATCTGTTTTACCTCATTTCTGTGCAGCCAGAGGTAAATAAACTCTAGACCACCTTTACTCCATACACAGAGACGCATACAAAGCTCTCCCTCGCCCTCCATTTGGAAAATCTGACCATTTTCTATCCTCCTGATTCCTGCTTACAAGCAAAAACTAAAGCAATCCCACTGTGTCCTCAGACAAACCATCAAACAGGCAAAGCGTCAATACAGGACTAAAATTGAATTCTACTACACCGGCTCTGACGCTCGTCGGATGTGGCAGGGTTTGAAAACTATTACGGACTACAAAGGGAAACCCAGCAGCAAACTGCCCAGTGACGCGAGCCTACCAGATGAGAAAAATGCCTTTTATGCTCGCTTCGAGGCAAGCAACACTGAAACATTCAAGAGAGCACCAGCTGTTCCGACTGTGTGATCACGCTCTTCGTAGCCGATGTGATCAAGACCTTTAAACAGGTCAACATTCACAAAGCCACGGTGCCAGATGGATTACCAGGACGTGCACTCAAAGCATGCGCGGACCAATGGGCAAGTGTCTTTACTGATATTTTCAACCTCTCCCTGACCGAGTCTGTAATACCAACATCAAACAGACCACCATATTCCCTGTGACCAAGAAAGCGAAGGTAACCTGCCTAAATGATTACCACACCGTAGCACTCATGTCGGTAGCCATGAAGTGCTTTGAAAGGCTGGTCATGGCTCACACCAACACCATCATGCCGGAAATCCTAGACCCACTCCAATTCCCATGCCGCCCCAACAGATCCACAGATGACCCACCTGGACAAAAGGAACACCTACAGCATGTGAGAATGCTGTTCATTGACTACAGCCCAGCGTTCAACTGCATAGTATCCACAAAGCTTATCACTAAGCTAAGGACCATGGGACTAAACACCTCCCTCTGCAACTGGATCCTGGACTTCCTGATGGGCCACCCCCAGGTGGTAAGGGTAGGCAACAACACATCTGCCACGCTGATCCTCAACACTGAGGCCCCTCAGGGGTGCGTGCTTAATCCCCTCCTGTACTCCCTGTTCACCCACGACTGCATGGCCATCGTTGTCGATGATCAGGCCTACCACTTAATGATGGTGTTGGAGTCGTGCCTGGCCGTGCAGTCATGAGTGAACAGGGAGTACAAGAGGGGATTGAGCATGCACCCCTGAAGGGCCCCTGTGTTGACGATCAGCATGGCGGATGTGTTGTTACCTACCCTTACCCCCTGGGGGCAGCCCATCAGGAAGTCCAGGATCCAGTTGCAGAGGGAGGTGTTTAGTCTGAGGGTCCTTCGCTTAGTGATGAGCTTTGTGGGCACTATGGTGTTGAACGCTGAGCTGTAGTCAATGAATAGCATTCTCACATAGGTGTTCCTTTTGTCCAGGTGTGAAAGGGCACTGTGGAGTGCAATAGAGATTGCATCATCTGTGGATCTGTTGGTGTGGTATGCAAATTGAAGTGGGTCTAGGGTTTCTGGAATAATGGTGTTGATGTGAGCCATTACCAGCCTTTCAGAGCATTTCATGGCTACAGACGTGAGTGTTGGTAGTCATTTAGGCAGGTTACCTTAGTGTTCTTTGGCACAGGGACTATGGTGGTCTGCTTAAAACATGTTGGTATTACAGACTCAGACAGGGAGAGGTTGAAAATGTCAGTGAATAGACTTGCCAGTTGTTCAGCGCATGCTCGGAGTACACTTCCTGGTAATCCGTCTGTCCCTGCGGCCTTGTGAATGTTGACCTGTTTAAAGGTCTTACTGACATCGCCTGCGGAGAGCATGATCACACAATTCCAGTTGTTATTGTGTTTTATAATGATGCTGATTACCAATATTGACCCCACAATGAACACACTACAACTGGTCCTGCTGTAAATGACGTTCAGCTTATAAAAGCTTCATAAAGCCTTCATAAAGCCTTCATAATGCCTTCAAAGGCTCTACATAAATGTGTTACAAAAAAGTATCTATACCTGCCTGTCATGCTTTATCAAGGGTTCATAAACGTGGCAACTGTGTGACAATAACAAATGTCAAAAATGACATCAAATCAAATCGTATTGGTCACATACACGTGTTTAGCAGATGTTATTGCGGGTGTAGCGAAATGCTTGTAATTCTATCCCCGACAGTGCAGTAATATCTAACAAGAAATATCTAACAATTTCACAACATATACCGATTACACACAAATCTAAGTCAAGGAATGGAATTAAGAATTTATAAATATATGGACGAGCAATGTCGGAGCAGCATAGACTAAGATACAGTAGAATAGTATACAGTGGGGCAAAAAAGTATTTAGTCAGCCACCAATTGTGCAAGTTCTCTCACTTAAAAAGATGAGAGAGGCCTGTAATTTTCATCATAGGTACACTTCAACTATGACAGACAAAATGAGGAAATAAATCCAGAAAATCACATTGTAGGATTTTTAATGAATTTATTTGCAAATTATGGTGGAAAATAAGTATTTGGTCACATACAAACAAGCAAGATTTCTGGCTCTCACAGACCTGTAACTTCTTCTTTAAGAGGCTCCTCTGTCCTCCACTCGTTACCTGTATTAATGGCACCTGTTTGAACTTGTTATCAGTATAAAAGACACCTGTCCACAACCTCAAACAGTCACACTCCAAACTCCACTATGGCCAAGACCAAAGAGCTGTCAAAGGACACCAGAAACAAAATTGTAGACCTGCACCAGGTTGGGAAGACTGAATCTGCAATAGGTAAGCAGCTTGGTTTGAAGAAATCAACTGTGGGAGCAATTATTAGGAAATGGAAGACATACAAGACCACTGATAATCTTCCTCGATCTGGGGCTCCACGCAAGATCTCACCCCGTGGGGTCAAAATGATCACAAGAAAATCCCAGAACCACACGGGGGGACCTAGTGAATGACCTGCAGAGAGCTGGGACCAAAGTAACAAAGCCTACCATCAGTACCACACTACGCCGCCAGGGACTCAAATCCTGCAGTGCCAGACGTGTCCCCCTGCTTAAGCCAGTACATGTTCAGGCCCGTCTTAAGTTTGCTAGAGAGCATTTGGATGATCCAGATGAGGATTGGGAGAATGTCAGATGAAACCAAAATATAACTTTTTGGTAAAAACTCAACTCGTCGTGTTTGGAGGACAAAGAATGCATCCAAAGAACACCATACCTACTGTGAAGCATGGGGGTGGAAACATCATGCTTTGGGGCTGTTTTTCTGCAAAGGGACCAGGACGACTGATCCGTGTAAAGGAAAGAATGAATGGGGCCATGTATCGTGAGATTTTGAGTGAAAAACCTCCTTCCATCAGCAAGGGCATTGAAGATGAAACGTGGCTGGGTCTTTCAGCATGACAATGATCCCAAACACACCGCCCGGGCAACGAAGGAGTGGCTTCGTAAGAAGCATTTCAAGGTCCTGGAGTGGCCTAGCCAGTCTCCAGATCTCAACCCCATAGAAAATCTTTGGAGGGAGTTGAAAGTCCGTGTTGCCCAGCGACAGCCCCAAAACATCACTGCTCTATAGGAGATCTGCATGGAGGAATGGGCCAAAATACCAGCAACAGTGTGTGAAAACCTTGTGAAGACTTACAGAAAACGTTTGACCTCTGTCATTGACAACAAAGGGTATATAACAAAGTATTGAGATAAACTTTTTGTTATTGACCAAATACTTATTTTCCACCATAATTTGCAAATAAATATATAAAAAATCCTACAATGTGATTTTCTGGATTTCTTTTTCTCATTTTGTCTGTCATAGTTGAAGTGTACCTATGATGAAAATTACAGGCCTCTCTCATCTTTTTAAGTTGGAGAACTTGCACAATTGGTGGCTGACTAAATACTTTTTTTGCCCCACTGTAGATATAGTATATCCATATGAGATGAGTAATGCAAGATATGTAACCATTATTAAAGTGACTAGTGTTCCATTTATTAAAGTTATTATGTATTAGTGATTGCTATTTAACAGTCTGATGGCCTTGAGATAGGTGTTTTTCAGTGTCTCGGTCCCAGCTTTGATGCACCTGTACTGACCTCGCCTTCTGGATGATAGCAGGGTGAATAGGCAGTGGCTCGGGTGGTTGATGTCCTTGATGATCTTTTTGGCCTTCCTGTGACATTGGGTGCTGTAGTTGTCTTGGAGGGCAGGTAGTTTGCCCCCGGTGATGCGTTGGGCAGACTGCACCACCCTCTGGATAGCCCTGCGGTTGCGGGTGGTGCAGTTGCCATACCAAGCGGTGATACAGCCCGACAGGATGCTCTCAATTGTGCATCTGTAAAGGTTTGTGAGGGTTTTAGGTGCCAAGCCAAATTTCTTCAGCCTCCTGAGGTTGAAGAGGCGCTGTTGCACCTTCTTCACCACACAGACTGTGTGGGTGGACCATTTCAGTTTGTCAGTGACGTGTACGCCGATGAACTTGAAGCATTCCACCTTCTCCACTGCAGTCCCGTTGATGTGGATAGAGGGGTGCTCCCTCTGCTGTTTCCTGAAGTCCACGATCATCTTCTTTTGTTTTGTTGACGTTGAGTGAGAGGTTATTTTCCTGGAACCACACTCCCAGAGCCCTCACCTCCTCCCTGAAGTCTGTCTCATCATTGTTGGTAATCAAGCCTTCTACTGTTGTGTCGTCTGCAAACGTGATGATATAGTTGGAGGCGTGCTTGGCCACGCAGTCATGGGTGAACAGGGAGTACAGGAGGGGGCTGAGCACGGACCCTTCTTGGGCCCCAGTGTTGAGGATCAGCGAAGTGGAAGTGTTGTTTCCTACTTTCACCACCTGGGGGTGGCCTGTCAGGAAGTCCAGGACCCAGTTGCACAGGGCGGGGTTCAGACCCAGGGACTCAAGATTAATGATGTGCTTGGAGGCTACTATGGTGTTGAATGCAGAGCTATATTCAATGAACAGCATTCTTTCATAGGTATTCCTCTTGTCCAGATGGGATAGGGAAATGTGTTGTGTGATGGCGATTGCATCGTCTGTGGATCTATTTGGGCGGTAAGCAAACTGAAGTGGTTCTAGGGTGACAGGTAAGGTAGACGTGATATGATCCTTGACTGGTCTCTCAAAGCGCTTAGTTCAGTTACCTTTACTTTCTTGGGTACAGGAACAATGTTGGCCATCTTGAAGCATGCGGGGACAGCAGACTGGGATAGGGAGAGATTGAATATGTCCGTAAACACACCAGCCAGCTGGTCTGCTCATTTTTTTTATATAATTTTATTATTTCACCTTTATTTAACCAGGTAGGCCAGTTGAGAACAAGTTCTCATTTACAACTGCGACCTGGCCAAGATAAAGCGTGGGATAAACAAAAGTACAGTCAATAACGCAATAGAAAAATCTATATACAGTGTGCGCAAATAAAAACAATATGGGGATGAGGTGGGTAGTTGGATGGGCTATTTACAGATGGGCTTTGGACAACTGCAGCGATCGGTAAGTTGCTCAGATAGCTGATGCTTAAAGTGAGGGAGATATAAGTCTCCAACTTCAGCGATTCGTTCCAGTCATTAGCAGCAGAAAACTGGTAGGTTAAGGCGGCCAAACGAGGTGTTGGCTTTGGGGATGACCAGTGAGATATACCTGCTGGAGTGCATGCTTCGGGTGGGTGTTGTTATGGTGACCAGTGACATGAGATAAGGCGGAGCTTTACCTAGCAAATACTTATAGATGACCTGGAGCCAGTGGGTCTGGCGACGAATATGTAGCGAGGGCCAGCCGACGAGAGCATACAGGTTGCAGTGGTGGGTGGAATGTGGGGCTTTGGTGACAAAACGGATGGAGCTGTGATAGACTGCATCCAGTTTGCTAAATAGAGTGTTGGAGACTGGATAGCCAGTTTTACGAGGTTATGTTTGGCAGCATGAGTGAAGGAGGCTTTGTTGCGAAATAGGAAGCTGATTCTAGATTCAATTTTGAATTGGAGATGCTTAATATGAGTCTGGAAGGAGAGTTTACAGTCTAGCCAGACACCTAGGTATTTGTAGTTGTCCACATATTCTAAGTCAGAACCGTCCAGAGTAGTGATGCTAGTTGGGCGGGGCGGGTGTGGGCAGCGATCGGTTGAAAAGCATGCATTTAGTTTTACTAGCGTTTAAGAGCAGTTGGAGGCCACGGAAGGAGTGTTGTATGGCATTGAAGCTCGTTTGGAGGTTTGTTAACACAGTGTCCAAAGAAGGGCCAGATGTATACATAATGGTGTCGTCTGCGTAGAGGTGGATCAGGGAATCACCCGCAGCAAGAGCGACATCGTTGATATATACAGAGAGAAGTGTTGGCCCGAGAATTTAACCCTGTGGTACTCCCATAGAGACTGCCAGAGGTCTGGACAACAGGCCCTCCGATTTGACACACTGAACTCTAGCTGAGAAGAAACCAAGTTTGTTGAGTCTGCCGATAAGAATGTGGTGAAAGCCTTGGCCAGGCTGATGAAGACGGCTGCACTGTCTTTTATCGATGGCGGTTATGATATCCTTTAGTACCTTGAGCGTGGCTGAGGTGCAACCGTGACCAGCTCGGAAACCGGATTGCACAGCGGAGAAGGTACGGTGGGATTCGAAATGGTCAGTGATCTGTTCGTTAACTTGGCTTTAGAAGACTTTAGAAAGGCAGGGAAGGATGGATATAGGTCTGTAACAGTTTGGGTCTAGAGTGTCACCCCCTTTGAGAGGGCAGGATGACCATGGCAGCTTTCCAATCTTTAGGACTCTCGGACACATGATCTGAGGACGCGGCTAGGGATTCCGTCTGGGCCGGCAGCCTTGCGAGGGTTAACACGCTTAAATGTCTTACTCATGTTGGCCACGGAGAAGAAGAGCCCACAGTCCTTGCTAGCGGGCCGCGTTGTGGCACTGTGTTATCCTCAAAGCGGGCAAAGAAGTTGTTTAGCTTGTCCAGGAAATTGAAAGTGTCTTTCTTCTGTAACCAAGTTACATGTTCCTCAGTACACAAACACACACAAAACAAAAACTAGCCATGCTGTGCGGTGCTGGGCCCAGTCAGGGCTTTGGCACATTCACCAACTCCTCCGCTGAAAGATCAGCCACAAAATGTTGGCACCATTGTAGCAGGTTGTAATCAAGCCCTGGTCTCCAGCATGAAAACAGAAGAGGAATACCTGGTGCAGTAGTCTGAGGTTGGACTACTCTAAATCATCTTGGTTCTGACACACACACAAACACACACACACACACAAACTCAAGCTTTGCAGGTCCATCAACCCATTGAAATACCTCTCACACCCTACAGTAACCTGTGACTCATGAAAGAACCTTCATAAATCAGCAGAACATCAATAACCTATTTATTGACACTTCATGCAGTGTCTTGTAATACTTAGATTGAAGTGAGACACCTTCTGTCTTTCATTACACATTCATAAAGACTCTGTATTGCATGACGCTGTACTTAATTTAAAGTCAGACCCCTTCGGTCATTTATAACACATACTGTACATAAAGGCTTACTGATGTAAACACAAATGTATTAACACTTAGGGAATTATCACTAACAGCTAAAGCAAATAAACATTCAAGACATGTTTTAACCGTACATTTCAGTTTATTTGTACATTTTTTAAACAATACATGAAGTTTCAAAAAGTCCAGCAATGCAATTACATTGAACATTACACTGGGCTGTGAGCTGGTGGATGAATGGTTCTTGCCTCTCTTCCTGCTGGACGTACTCCATGTTGGTTCCAACCTTAAACGTAGTAATAAAGAAAGTTAGCAGGTCTGGCAACTCTAAATGGGAAGATGGGGAAACTCCATTAGATGTGTATTCTTATATTCCTATGTCATTTACACATCACATGACGTGACTATGAGACATGGCTGTATCTAGGGGGATTTGTATTTGGCTGAGCCTGCTAGCTAGCTACATTTCAGATAGCTAGCAATTGCTGTGAAGTCACTGAAATGATTTGAAATAACGATTGAGGTAGCTACAGTACGTCATCTAACTCAACACTTAACTACTACAAACTCATTTAAATTACAATAAATAAAAGGTTCACTTACTTGTTTTTCGCTGTCCAGTGGGCATTTGATTTGCGAACTCATCACATGATCAGCGGCTTGTCAGCAAGACAAAAAGTCCTTCCAGGTCACAGAATTTCAGAAATAAGATTTTCAGAAAAAAAAGTCCCCCATGTAATAGAAGAAAAATGTCAATAACCATTCATGATTTATGAAAAAAAATATCTAAACTTTAACAATCATTCATATTTGTTCATATTTAAGTTACATTTGCATTAAATGTAGGTTTTATAACCTGTTCCAAGGTCAAATAAATGCTCCCAATGTGAATCACACATTCTGGGTGCCACAGTGAAAGTATTGTAGGGAATAGTCAGTAGGGTCGCTCTTCCCCCCTGGCACTCGAGGGCGCCAGGCTGCCCTGCATTACGCACTCCTGCCACCATCATTTACGCGCCTACCCTCATCACACGCTTCAGCGATATTGGACTCACCTGGACTCACTCAATCACCTGTTTATTACCTCCCCTATATTTGTCAGTTCGCCAGCTCTGTTCCTCGCTGCTGCATTGTTTGTCATATGTCCGTGTTACCCGTGTGCTGACGCTTTTCCTGTCTTGTTCTATATCTGTTCCCGAATAAATGTCTGACTCCCCGTACCTGCTTCTCCTGTCCGGCGTCGGCCCTCACAGAACGTATATATGCAGTGGTGTAAAAAGTACTCAATTGTCAAATTGAGTAAAAGTAAAGATACCTTAACAGAAAATGACAAGTAAAAGTGAAAGTCACCCAGTAAAATTAAAAAGTAAAAGTCTAAAAAAGTAAAAGTCTAAAAGTATTTGTTTTTAAATATACTTCAGTATCAAAAGTAAATGGAATTGCTCAAATGTACTTAAGTATCAAAAGTAAAAGTAAAAGTAAAAATCTTTTCAAATTTCATATTTTAAGCAAACCAGACGGCAACATTTTCTTGTTTGTTTTTATTGACGGATATCCGGGGGCATGCTCCAATTTAGTCAGCCAGAGGCCGTAGAGGCCGTAGGGATGACCAGGGATGTTCTCTTGATAAGTGTGAATTTGACTATTTTCCTGTCAAAATGTAACGAGTACTTTTGGGTGTCAGCGAAAATGTATGGAGTAAGATGTACATTATTTTCTTTAGGAACGTAGTGTAGTAAAAGTAGAAGTTGTCAAAAATATAAATAGTAAAGTACAGATACCCTAAAAAACTACTTAAGTAGTACTTTAAAGTATTTTTACTTAAGTACTATACACCATTGTATATATGGTGTCATTTCATGGCATTCTGAATAATACGTGTGTTTCTGGCCTTTTACTCCACCCATTCCATTGGCAGCCGAATCACCTCACGTTTGCTTACTGCACTACAGAAAACTCACTAACCAAACAAGTATACAACAAGTATAGGGCATGCTCACACAAAAAAGTTTTAGATTTTTCCCAGACCTCAAAAGTCATCCCCTGATTTGGTTTAAGCATTGTTGTGAACACACAAAATCCAACTGAGTTGTTTTCTATTAATTTTTTTTTTTTTTTAAGCTGGGGTAAACCAGAACAAATGGGGACATCAAAAACCTGGAAAAAAACCCCCAAGAAAATGGAATTTGGGAGAAAAAAAAAAAAACAGTAAGCCAAAAATTAAGACTGATTTGAAAAGGCTCTACCAACGTTTTTTTAGCTGTGCATGACTGAACTTTAGAATGTGTGTCATCCTGCAGCACAGCATTTTGGGGGAAGTTGAGGTCAGGTCCAATATTGACTATGCACCCAAAAGGGATATAGGTTGGGCCATCCTAGCAATGTTTTAGTGTAATATAATATATACAATTTTGCCAACGCTTTTATCCGAAGCGACTTAAAGTCATGCGTGAATACATTTTTACATATTTGGTGGTCCCTGGAATCGAACCCAATATCCTGGTGTTGCAATGCTCTCCCAAGATGCATGACAGGGTTATAAATACGTTGTGAAGCCTTCATTCAATATGATTTATAAGGCCTTTATTAAGAGGTGCTTATGCCACCCTTTATAAAGGGTGGGAATAATATATTATGGGGCGGCAGGTAGCCTAGTGGTTAGAGCGTTGGGCCAGTAACCGAAAGGTGTGCAACATGACAAGGTAAAAATCTGTCGTTCTTCCCCTGAACAAGGCAGTTAACCCACTGTTCCTAGGTCGTCCTTGTAAATAAGAATTTGTTCTTAACTGACTTGGTTAAATAATAAAGGTAATATTTTACAATTTGTTCTTAACTGACTTGGTTAAATAATAAAGGTCATATTTTATGTCAGATTTGACATTGGTGAACCTTTTATAAAGCATGACATATGGTTATATTGATTTATAACACACTTATGTAGTGTTTAGGAAGCCTTTATAAGCTGCACGCCATTTAAAGCAGGACCCTACAACTTATAAAGGCTTTATAGAGCATTCATAAAGACTTCATAAACACTACATAGCTTATTCTCAAACCATTTTTAAGCAAAGTCATACTACACAAAGTGTGATATAAAAGGTCCTTTTACACACTACATCTTGTGCTTTGCCAAATAGTATGCATGATACTGTATAGTTCATTGGTATTTATGGGAGATCAGAAACACAATTCACTATCTCAAACACAGCTGAAATACGGAGTGACATTCAGTAGAAGCTCATCTGAATGCAGCACACTCTCCTTGGTTTGACTTTTTATAGACTGAACACTTGAGAGGAGAAGCAGCCCAGTGACTACAGCGATCTGTATTCAACTCATGTTCAGCTGCATATACCTTGCGGGTCTGAGCTAACTTCAAACGAACGAATGAACGAACGAACGAACGAGAGAGAGAGAGAGAGAGAGAGAGAGAGAGAGAGAGAGAGAGAGAGAGAGAGAGAGAGAGAGAGTGTGTGTAAGTTGGGCAGAATGGAGGAGAGGACAGTGCTCTGTAAGTGCTGCCAATAAGTGGGAGAAACAGAGAAAAAAGCCTTGACTGTGGGCACAAATAGCGTAACCTCAGCTTGCAAAACATGTCCGTTCTATTTGAAGAACAGGGATATACACTCAAAGAAAGACTATAGTGCCTTTTTTATGAGTTGGTTTAATCTATATTATTGCAAATATAAAAGATTATGAAGTGCCAGTCCAACGATTTATGTATTTTTAGCCTGTGTAATCATATTAAATTACAGACTATCTACATATTCAATATTAACTTAGCTCTGTATAAGAAGACACAGAGGAATCATATTAATGTCACAACTGATTTAGTCCTGAAAGTCTAGCGTGCTGTATTCCTTTCACAGTTATATCAGTGTTTTTACAGTGCATTCGGAAAGTATTCAGACCCCTTGAATTCTTCCACATTTTGTAATGTTACAGCCTTATTCCAAAATGCATTAAATACTTGTTTTCCCTCATCAATCTATGTTTGCAAAAATGTTTGCAAATGTATTGTATGTGGTCTGAGATGTTTCTACAACTTGACAGGAGTCCACCTGTGATAAACGCAATTAATTGAACATGATTTGGAAAGGCACACACCTGTCTATATAAGGTTCCACAGTTGAACATGCATGTCTGAGCAAAAACCAAGCCCGAAGGAATTGGTCGAAGGAATTGTCCGTAGAGCTCCGAGACAGGATTGTGTCGAGGCACAGATCTTGGGAAGGTACCGAAACATTTCTGCAGCATTGAAGTTCCCCAAGAACACAGTGGCCTCCACCATTCTTAAACAAACTGAGCAATCGGACGAGAAGGGCCTTGGTCAGGGAGGTGACCAAGAACCCGATGGTCACTCTGACAGAGCTCCAGAGGTCCTCTGTGGAGATGGGAGATGGAAGCCACTTCTCAGTACCTTACAACCGCTTGGGGTTTGCCAAAAGGCACCTAAAGGACTCTCAGACCATGAGAAACAAGATTCTCTGGTCTGATGAAACCAAGATTGAAATCTTTGGCCTGAATGCCAAGTGTAACGTCTGGAGGAAACCTGGCATCCTCCCTATGGTGAAGCATGGTTGAGGCAGCATCATGCTGTGGGGATGTTTTTCAGCAGCAGGGACTGGGAGACTAGTCAGGATTGAGGGAAAGATGAACAGAGCAAAGTAAAGAGAGATTCTTGATGAAAACCTGCTCCAGAGCGCTCAGGACCTCAGACTGGGGCAAAGGTTAACCTTCCAACAGGACAACGACCCTAAGTACACAGCCAAGACAACACAGGAGTGGCTTCGGCACAAATCTCTGAATGACTTGAGTGGCCTAAGCAGAACACGGACTTGAACTTGATCGAACATCTCTGGAGAGACCTGAAGATAGCTGCGAAGCAGCGCTCCCCCTCCAACCTGACAGAGCTTGAGAGGATCTGCAGAGAAGAATGGAAGAAACTCTCCAGGTACAGGTGTGCCAAACTTGTAGTGTCATACCCAAGAAGAATCGAGACTGTAATCACTGCCAAAGGTGCTTCAACAAAGTACTGAGTAAAGGGTCTGAATACTTATGTAAATGTAAAAATGTCCATTTTTGCAAACTCATTATGGGGTATTGTGTGTAGATTGATAAGGGGAAAAAAAACAATTTAATCGTTTTTAGAATAAGGCTGTAACGTAACAAAATGTGTAAAAAGTCAAGGGGTCTGAATACTTTCCGAATGCACTGTATTTACTATGATCCACAGTGATTGTAGTTCACAGTAATTGTAGTATGGTAGTACAATTATGTTAACCTATTTTACATAAAATGCACATGAAACCTCAAAGAACCGATAAACACACAGGACTGGTGGAAATGCATGCGTACATTTTTTATAAAGTTGATTTACATTTTCTTTTATCAACAACTATAAATAGTAGCTGTTATTTTGGTGTATGCTTTAGAACTCTGAGGAAAGGAAGCATTTGTACACTGCTGAGTGTTGTGACAGACGTGTAGGTGAGGTGAGAGCTTCAAAAATACCTATTTCTGAATAAGAGTGGCGTCTATAATAGCATTTTCTTAAGTGAAAACTGAAAGGATGGAGAGAGAGAAGAAGAAGAAGAATGAGAAGAAGAATGAGAATAATAATAATAATAATAACAGCAGCAGTTCCCTAGCTACCCTCAGTCCCAATCCTGCTGTCTCACCTCACTGACATAGATAGCCATGTCCTCCTCCTCGTCTGTCCTGTAGCACAACGTCAGGCCCAGCTTCTCCTGGCTGTTCAGTCGACACAGCTCCACCTCCTACAGACATACAGAGAACAGAGGTGAACAGACCACACGTGGATAACAACACTAACCAGCTCCTCCTGGCTGTTGAGTCGACACGGCTCTATCACCTATGCACACAGAAGGGACAAGAACACACCACCTGTGTTGTGTCGTTAGAGCAAATACGGTGGCAATAAATTGAGAGATTGCATATTTTTGAGTAAAAAACATGAGTCGACTTTGAGACAACATCCACATATTGCTTTCGAGAGTTTGACGTTGACTTCAAAAGTATATTTAGATTTATATTGAGAGATGCAGATGCATTATAAAGTGCCCTGAGTCCTAATGAATGCAATCCATTACATTCCTTAGCGTAATTAGATACCAAAGAGCAACAGTGACCACATACAAATTATGTTGTAGGTGTGCCAATGTATATCAATGTATATCAATGCAGTTATTGAAGCTGTAGCCACATACATCATACCCTACTTGATATCAAACAGCATATTGACTTTGGCTGGGTAGAAGAGCTTGTCTTAACTGTTTGAGTGTGTGTGTTTGATTAAAGCTGTTCTCTAAACGTTCTGTGAATGGCTTGATCAGTCATGTTTTTGATCAGTCAAGTGTTGTTACCGAGTTGGTAAATACACTCATATAATTATGCTAATGTAGTGAATATATTCAGAGTTGCCACTGAAGTATTCCTCATCTCTGCAGAGTCCTCATGGAGAGAAAACCCACAAACCGGGAACATTCCCAGAACATTAGCTAATATTCCCATTAAGTTCTGGTTTTATCAAACATTAGGATGAGAACATCCCCAAAACATTCAAAGAATGTTTTTGATAACAAAATGTTTTCTGTTGTTGTTTTTTTATCTTTTAAATTAAATATCCTCCTAACATTCACTATAATGTTCCCAGCAAACCAAAATTGGTTCTGTGAAAGTTCCCAGAACATCTATTAGGTTGTGGCAAATGTTCTCATAACATAAAAACTAGTCATGCTGATGATTGTATAAAACATTTGCCTGATGTTGTAAGAATGTTCCGATAACACATTTTGTCTGTTCTTTAAAGGTTCCCAAATGTTTGTTGAAACAGTATGGTGGGAACATTGTGGGGACATCACAAAACTGTCCAGTTGTGCAGATGATTGTACAATGTTTATTTTAGGATGAAAAAACATTCACCTGATGCTTCAAGAACATTCCCAGAACAAATCTTTTTATGTTCTTTAAAAGTTCCTAAAACATTTCTTTAGGTTGTGGGAACATTGTGGGGATATGACAAGAGATAGGTTCATAAAACACCAGAACTGTCCACTTGTGCAGACATTCAGAGAACATTTGTACTATGTTGCACAACACATTCATTTGATGTTGCAAGAATGTTGACAGAACAGCCTTTGAGTTATTTAAAGGTTCCCAAAACATAACTAGGTTGTGGTAACCGTGTGGACACATTACAAGACATATGTTCCAAAAGCACTAAATATGCTCAGTTGTGATGACATTCATACAATGTTTAAGTTAGTTTGCACAGGACATTCCTTTAATGTTGTAAGAATGTTGACAGAACACCTGGTCTAAGTCCTGTCAGTACAATATGTGAATATCACAAGAATATTCTTGTAACATCCCAGACTCCCATAACTTAATAAAATGTTCTGGAAATCTTTAAGAGTTTGCAGAGAAAACATTCCTACAATGTTTCCAAATAAGTCACTTTTTATTTTTTATTTTATTTATTTAACCTTTATTTAATTAGGCAAGTCAAATTCTTATTTACAATGACGGCCTACCAAAAGACAAAAGGTCTCCTGCGGGGATGGGGGCCTGGGATAAAAAAAAATAATCAGAAATGCAATATAAATATAGGACAAAACACACATCACAACAAGAGAGACAACACAACACTGCATAAAGAGAGACCTAAGACAACAACATAGCAAGGCCAAAAGACAAAAGGTCTCCTGCGGGGATGGGGGCCTGGGATAAAAAGAAATAATCAGAAATGCAATATAAATATAGGACAAAACACACATCACAACAAGAGAGACAACACAACACTGCATAAAGAGAGACCTAAGACAACAACACAGCATGTAGCAACACAACACAACAACAACATGGTAACAACACAACACGGTAGCAGCAAAAAACATGGTACAAACATTATTGGGCACAGTCAACAGCACAAAGGTCAAGAAGGTAGAGACATTCAATACATCACACAAAGCAGCCACAACTGTCAGTAAGTGTCCATGATTGAGTCTTTGAATTAAGAGATGGAGATTAAACTGTCCAGTTTGAGTGTTTGTTGCAGCTCGTTCCAGTTGCTAGCTGCAGCAAACTGAAAAGAGGAGCGACCCAGGGATGTGTGGGCTTTGGGTACAATTAACAGAATGTGACTGGCAGAACGGGTGTTGTATGTGGAGGATGAGGGCTGCAGTAGATATCTCAGATAGGGGGAGTGGGGCCTAAGAGGGTTTTATAAATAAGAATCAACCAGCGGGTCTTGCGACGGGTATTCAAAGATTTACAGTTTAAGGAGGAGTATAGAGTGCAGGGATGTGTCATATAAGGAGCATTGGTGGCAAATCTGATGGCCGAATGGTAAAGAACATCTAGACGCTCGAGAGCACCCTTACCTGCCGATCTATAAATTATGTCTCTAATCTAGCATGGGTAGGATGGTCATCGGAATCAGGGTTAGTTTGGCAGCTGGGGTGAAAGAGGAGCGATTACGATAAAGGAAACCAAGTCTGGATTTAACTTTAGCCTGCAGCTTTGATATGTGTGAGAGAAGGACAGTGCACCGTCTAGCAATACTCCGAAGTACTTGTATGAGGTGACTACCTCAAGCTCTAAAACCCTCAAAGGTAGTAATAACACCTGTGGGAAGAGGGGCATTCTTCTTACCAAACCACATGACCTTTGTTTTTGGAGGTGTTCAGAACAAGGTTAAGGGTAGAGAAAGCTTGTTGGACCCTAAGAAAGCTTTGTTGTAGAGCATTTAACACAATATCTGGGGAGGGGCCAGCTGAGTATAAGACTACCATCTGCATATAAATGGATGAGAGAGCTTGCTACTGCCTGAGCTATGTTGTTGATGTAAATTGAGAAGAGCGTGGGACCTAGGATCGAGCCTTGGGGTACTCCCTTGGTGACAGGCAGTGGCTGAAACAGTAGATTTTCTGACATTATACACTGCACTCTTTGAGAGAGGTAGTTAGCAAACCAGGCCAAAGACCCCTCAGAGACACCAATACTCCTTAGCTGGCCCACAAGAATGGAATGGTCTACCGTATCAAAAGCTTTGGCCAAGTCAATAAAAATAGTAGCACAATATTGCTTAGAATCAAGGGCAATGGTGACATCATTGAGGACCTTTAAGGTTGCAGTGACACATCCATAACCTGAGCGGAAACCAGATTGCATACCCGAGGGAATACTATTGACATCAAGAAAGCCAGTCAGTTTTTCCAAGTTTTTCTAACACTTTTGATAAACAGGGCAAAATAGAAATAGATCTCCTCCTTTAAATAAAGGACAAATTATGGCTGCCTTCCAAGCAATGGGAACCTCCCCAGAAAGGAGAGACAGGCTTGGGGATGATAGGGGCAGCAACCTTACATAAGAAAGGGTCTAAACCATCTGACCTAAATGTTTTTTGGGGGTCAAGTTTAATGAGCTCCTTTAGCACCTCAGACTCAGCAGGGAGGCAGCAGGGAGAAACTTTGTAGCGGGGCAGGGGAAAAAGAGGGAGAGGCATCGGGATAATCGTATTAGAATGGGTGGGAGATGAGGAAATGTTGGACGGGCAAGGAGGCATGGCTGAGTCAAATAGGTATCCTGACTTAATGAAGTGGTGATTAAAGAGCTCAGCCATGTGCTTCTTGTCAGTAACAACCACGTCATCAACATTAAGCGACATGGGCAGCTGTGAGGAGGAGGGTTTATTCTCCAGGTCTTTAACCGTTTTCCCAGAACTTCTTGGGGTTAGACCCACAGAGATAGAACTGCTCTTTAAAGTAAATAACTTTGGCCTTCTGGATAGCCTATGTGCACTTATTTCTCATTTACCTGAATGATAGCCAGTCAGCTTGAGTATGCGTGTGCTGAGCCTTTTGCAAAATGCAATTCTTGAGGTGGAGTAACTCTACAAGATCACCCTCGAACCAGGGGCTGAACCTGTTTTGAATTATTATTTTCTTTATGGGGGCGTGTGACATTTATGACATTCATAGGATATTTGTTTTAGGTTTAACATAATATTCCATTGATGGGCAACCTAATTAAATGTTCTGGGAACCCTTAAAGAACTAATAAAGGCTGTTCTGTCAACATTCTTGCAACATCAAAGGAATGTTTTTATGCACCCTGATACAAACATAATCTGAATGTCAGCACAACTGGACAGTTTTAGTGTTTTATGAAAATGTATTTTGTGATGTCCCTACAATGTTCCCACCAGACTGTTCCCACAACCCAATGACACATTCTGGGAATCTTTTTGCATGAAAGGGGGCCAAAGCTATATCAATGCCATATAATCATATGAAACAAAACACAATTGGCCTTGTATACCACACACTTTTAGATTAATAGCTATTTTCTGAACCTAATGTACATTAACAGCAGGACATTGATAACGGAAGGAAATTACATCTCAATCATCACTTTCAAAATGCATTACACACATACAGTAGGGTAGACTACAGTACCAACAACACAGACTAGTAGAAAAACAACAAATAGTCCAGCTGGTTATGTCCCAATGTTATAACACGTCAAGGGTGTTGAGGGGGGGAATCGAGTGTGAAATGGACTCTCACAAGGCCTTCATTAGCGCACCACAGACTCCTCTAGACACTGTGTATGTGTGCGTACGTGCTTGCATGCGTGTGGTTGTGTGTGAGTGTGCATGCGTGTGTGTGTGTGCGCGTGTGTGTGTGTGTAGAAAAAAGGGGCTGCAGGGGCAAAGGGGGCTCAAATAGGTTTGGGATAAAGAAATAAAGAAATAGAGAGATTCATTTTGTCTGTGACATCTGTGGGTTGGCTGGTTACACGTGTCAGATATGTCAGACACTTTGGGAAGAGGGGAGAAGGGGGGGCTCAGAGACCAAAGGCTGGAAGAGGAGAGAGCGGAGAGTGGGAGCAAATAGAGCTGCCACAGACAGCCACCTGGTGCCTCTCCACTCCAGCAATACTGTATGTCCCCTCATTGAGACACTCTCTCCCTAAGGCTTCCCAATCTACCACAGACCCCGTACACCCCATTTCCACTCCCACCACAGCCCTCCGCCTCCTTCCCATTCTCCCCTGCTCCACCCTGGCCATACTGTATATGCCCCCCATCCCCTTCTAGCCACTGACTCCCCCAAGGCTCTCCCCTTCCTCCTCCCCCCTTTACCCCCAGCCTTCCCACTGTGACAGACCATCAAAGAGACCATTGACATGCTGCAACACTAATCAACCTGGACTCAGGGGTAGACGTAGCATAGTAAATGTAAATCTGTCCTACTCCATTTCTTATGGTATGCTTTAATTTATGGATGTCCATCATCCATTTCGTGTGATATGTTACAAAAATGTTAAGAATTTGCAATATGTATGATACTGTGTTACGAATTGCAATTTGTTGTGGCTAACGTTAGCTAGGTAGCTAAAATTAGCTAGGCTAGGGGTTAGGGTTAGGGCTTTTGCTGTGAATGTATTACCACCACACCAGCAGTCATGAGTCATGACCACAGTAGAATTCCATGTGATCGCTAAGTTACATTAATCACCTCTTATGCACTCTGGACATGCTTTAGTAGTACCCACCTCTCTAACGACCATCAGGTCGCTAATGACCTGGTTCTCAGGGCTCTATTGTCCCTCTAACCACTCTGGCATCAATGCAAATGCAATGGAAAATCACATCAAAAACTTGTCATCAAAACAGTATGTGCTTTTTAATCTCACCTCACTGTGATTGATCCATTTGAAGAAAGAAGTTCAACAACAGGTTGAAACTGAGTGGAAAACTTGGTCGTTGTGGATGTTCTTTCAAAGCCTAACACAATGAAAATGGACAGCGCTCTCTAAGGTGATGATTCATTCAAAACACTCATATGCATATTAGAGCTTATGCATACGAATAGGCCTATATTGTCACGGATCCCTCCGGTACTGTTGCTCATTCCGGGAACCAGTTTCGGAGGTCTACACGTCACCGGCCTCTAGGCACTGAACTGTCTAATTACGCACACCTGGTTCCTATTTCCCACTGATTGTATTGCTATAAATGTGCCCTTTGTTCTCCTTTGGGTCGATTATTGTTCCAATGTCCACGTGACAGGTGTGGCATATCAAGAAGCTGATTGAACTGATTGAACATATCAAGAAGCTGATGACCATTACACAGGTGCACCTTGTGCTGGGAACAATAAAAGGCCACTCTAAAATGTGCAGTTTTGTCACCCAACACAATGCCACAGATGTCTCAAGTGTTGAAGGAGCGTGCAATTGGCATGCTGACTGCAGGAATGTCCACCAGAGCTGTTGCCAGAGAATTGAATGTTAATTTCTCTACCATAAGCCTCCTCCAATGTTTCCGAGAATTTGGCAGTGCGTCCACAAGCGCAGACCACATGTAACCACGCCAGCCTAGGACCACCACATCCGGCTTCTTCACCTGCGGGATCGTCTGAGACCAGCCACCTGGACAGCTGATGAAACTAGGTTTGCACAACTGAAGAATTACTGCACAAACTGTCAGAGATGGTCTCAGTGAAGCTCAAATGCGTGCTCATCGTCCTAACCAGGGTCTTGACCTGACTGCAGTTCGACGTCGTAACTGGCTTCAGTGGGCAATGCTGGCACACTGGAGAAGTGTATTCTTCATGGATGAATCCCAGTATGAACTGTACCGGGCAGATGGCAGACAGCGTGCATGGTGTCGTGTGGGCGAGTGGTTTGCTGATGTCAACGTTATGAACAGATTGCCCCATGGTGGCAGTGGGGTAATGGTATGGGTAGACATAAGCTACGACAACAAACACAATTGCATTTTATTAATGTAAATTGAATGCACTGAGATACCGTGACGAGATCCTGAGGCCTATTGTCATGCCATTCATCTGCCGCCATCACCTCATGTTTCAGCATAATAATGCACTGCACCATGTCGCAAGGATCTGTATACGATTCGATTCCTGGAAGCTGAAAATGTCCCAGTTCTTCCATGGCCTGCATACTCACCAGACGTCGCCCATTTGGGATGCTCTGGATCGACGTGTACGACAGAGTGTTCCAGTTCCTACCAATATACAGCAAATTCGCACAGCCATTGAAGAGGAGTGGGACAACATTCCACGGGCCACAATCAACAGCCTGATCAACTCTATGTGAAGGAGATGTGTTGTGCTGCATGAGGCAAATGGTGGTCACACCAGATACTGACTGGTTTCTTGATCCACGCCCCTATGTATCTGTGACCAACAGATGCATATCTGTTTTCCCAGTCATTTGAAATCCATAGATTAGGGCCTAATGAATGTATTTCAATTGACTGATTTCCTTTTATGAACTGTAACTCAGTAAATATGTTGAAATTGTTGCATGTTGCATAAAAGAATGGCATGGGACTTTGTCTTGTCTGCTAAGCCTACACCCTATGGTATGGTTCATAGCCAGATAAAATCAATTTTCTTCATATCATAATGTTTCTTCAAACCTACCTAAAATAAATAATTTATTTGTTGTGATGGTGTATATTCAATTGATTTATTAGACTTTTTAAAATATAGATGTTCTTAAGGCGCGGATCAGCGGCTTGTATGCGACTTGTACATGTGGATGCCTGGAGATGCTAAACATGTTTATGCAAATTATTGGGCAATTACCGTGACACTGTCAGTCTTTTGCATGACAATAACCAGCTGCCAAAATTTCATGACCACCACAGCCTTAGTTAGGGTTAAGGTTAGGGTCATGGTTAGGGTTAACGTTAGGGGAATTGTATTGGTCACATACACATATTTAGCAGATGCTATTGAGGATGTAGCGAAATGCTTGTGTTCCTAGCTCCAATAGTACAGTAATATCTAACAATACACAGCAATACACACAAATCTAAAGTAAAATAATGGAGTTAAGAAATACTGTCACGATCTCCGTGAGTGACGGACCAAGGCGCAGCGAGGTATCCAGTATACATTCTTATTTATTCAACGTAACTGGCCAAAACAATAAACAAAATGAACGAAGATCGTAACGTTGAACATAACACGTGAACTAACAAAGCTATGTACAAACAATAACCCACAAAATCCTATAGAATAACCCCAAACATATACGTATATGGTTCCCAATTAGAGACAACGACACACTGCTGCCTCTAATTGGGAACCATTACCCCAACATAGATATACAACACCTAGAACAAAAAAACCCTACACCCAAAACGAAACTAAACACGCCAGCCTATAAATATCAGGCCTGAACGTGACAAATACATAAATATTAGGACGAGCAATGTCGGAGTGGCATTGACTAAAATACAGTAGAATAGAATACAGTATATACATATGAGATGAGTAAAGCAGTATGTCAACATTATTAAAGTGACTAGTGTTCCAATATTAACATGCGGTTGCGAGCAGTGCAGTTGACGTACCAGGCGGTGAAACAGCCCGACAGGATGCTCTCAATTGTGCATCTGTAAAGGTTTGTGAGAGTCTTAGAGGCCAAGCAAAATTTCTTCAGCCTCCTGAGGTTAAAGAGACGCTGTTGCTCCTTCTTCACCACACTGTCTGTGTGGGTGGACCATTTCAGATCGTTGATGATGTGCACGCCGAGGAACTTGAAGCTTTTCACCTTCTCCACTGCGGTCCCGTCGATGTGGATAGGGTCGTGCTCTCTATGCTGCGTGCTCTCTCCATGATCAGCTCCTTCGTTTTGTTGACGTTGAGGTTATTTTCCTGGCACCACTCCGCCAGGGCCCTCACCACCTCCCTGTAGGCTGTCTCGTCATTGTTGGTAATCAGGCCTACAACTGTTGTGTTGTCTGCAAACTTGATGACTGAGTTGGAGGCATGCACGGCCAAGCAGTCATGGGTGAACAAGGAGAACAGCAGGGGGCTGAGCATGCACCCTTGTGTGGCCCCTGTGTTGAGGATCAACACAGTGGAGGTCTTGTTTCCTACCTTCACCACCTGGGGGGCGGCCCGTCAGGAAGTCCAGGACCCAGTTGCACAGGGCGGGGTTCAGACCCAAGGCCCAAGCTTAATGATGAGCTTGGAGGGTACTATAGTGTTGGATACTGAGCTATAGTCAATGAACAGCATTCTTACAGATAGGGCAGTGTGCAGTGCAATGGCGATTACATTGTCTGTGGATCTATTGGGGCGGTAAGCAAATTGACGTGGGTCTAGGGTGTCAGGTAAGATAGAGGTGATTTAACTAGCCTCTCAAAGTCAAAGTCACCATTATTAGTCAGTTGTACAACCGAATGCCTTCAACTGAAATGTGTCTTCCGCATTTAACCCAACCCCTCTGAATCAGAGAGGTGCGGGGGGCTGCCTTAATCAACATCCACGTCTTCGGCGCCCGGGGAACAGTGGGTTAACTGCCTTGTTCAGGGGCAGAAGGACAGATTTTTACCTTGTCAGCTCGGGGATTCAAACTTGCGACCCTCCGGTTACAAGTCCAACGCTCTAACCACTAGGCTACCTGCGGCCCCCCCTCAAAGCACTTGATGATGACAGAAGCGAGTGCAACGGGGCGATAGTCATTTAGTTCAGTTACCTTTGCTTTCTTGGGTACAGGAACAATGGTGGACATCTTGAAGCAAGTGGGGACAGCAGACTGGGATAGGGAGAGATTGAATATGTCCACCATTGTTCCTGTACCCAAGAAACTAAAGGTAACTGAACTAAATGACTATTGCCCCGTAGCACTCACTTCTGTCATCATCAAGTGCTTTGAGGACGCGGCTAGGGATGCCGTCTGGGCCGGCAGCCTTGCGAGGGTTAACACATTTAAATGTCTTACTCACGTCTGCCACGTCTGCCACGAAGAAGGAGAGCCCACAGTCCTTGGGAGCGGGCCGCGTCGGTGGCACTGTGTAACCCTCAAAGCGCGCAAAGAAGGTGTTTAGCTTGTTTTGTATACTCAGTATCTATTGTCAGAGCTCTCTGGTCTTCATTTCTTTTGACAGACCCCACCTGCTGATACCTCAGATCTCTAACTGACTGTTTCTTAAACTATGAAATGAATGTGTCCCAAATAGCACCCTATTCCCTATAGGCCCTGGTCAAAAGTAGTACACTATATAGGAATACCAAATAGCACCCTATTCCCTATAGGCCCTGGTCAAAAGTAGTACACTATACAGGAATACCAAATAGCACCCTATTCCCTATAGGCCCTTCGCAAAAGCAAATCACTATATAGGGAAACGATTGCCTTTTGGGATGCAACCTATGACAACTTAAAATCCCCATCACTGAATGAAAGAGGATATGAAAGGAAAAGGGATGACAGGGTGTACAGCTGAAGAGATATGAAAAGGCAAATTAAAACATCAGTCAACTAGTGATATTATAACTACTACTAATGGTGTATCGTTTGACATCATCAATGGGAGCGTTAGACACAGTGACTGAGGCTACTGAGGGTTTCATGACGCAATAAAGGAGTCATGATAGAAACAGAGATTGTGTGTGGTGTCAATGTAGATGAGAGGAATTAATATGTAATATCATTTTTTTTTCTTTAAACAGTATATGAAAATCTAGGGGAATGTCTCGATCCCGTGATGGATGTTGAATAGGAAGAGTTTTTGATGTCAAATATCTGCCTTATCCATGGGGTTGTCTCGAAGACATCTCGCAAAAAAATATACCACACTAAATGATCAAATAAAACTGAAGGCACAAGTGAAAGTGTGTGATGTTTAATGTCTTTCCCATCTCGTTGAGTGGAAGAAGCCTGAATAAGAGTCTAATTAATGACTATGTGTTGGAGAGGACCTGTGGCTAAATAAATAAACATGAAACAATGTGGAGTGTGTGTGTGTCTGGAATGGGAAGTGTTCTGGCAGCCCTGTTTCCTTTCCCAAATGTTTACCCCCCCCCACACACACACACACACACACACACTGGTGTGTAAATCCTTGATAAGGCCCCTTCTCTTGATCCATCACATACACTCTGCGGTCTCTCTCTCTCCCTCTCTTCCTTTTACGTTTTTCCATTTTCCGGGCGAGCACTCAGCCTCTCAGGCGGGAGATTGCGATGTAGCGGCTGCAGAGCGGGGACGGAGGACGATGGCCTGACAGTAAATTAATGACTGCGATGGCGTGATTAGAAGGGACTGCCGCCCACCGTCAGGCTGCATTGGATGCTGTCATAATAATCGCTGCCTTTGATTACCAGTAATTGAAAAAGTTGTCTGTGGATGGCTGCCACCGGTACAGGCAGAGAAGAGAGGGGAGAGCTCCTCTCCTATCAGGGAGAGAGAGAGGGAAGATGAAGAAGAGCTCCTCATACTGGAGAGGAACGGGGCAAAATACTTTTGTGCTAAAAGCTTAAGATACAGCCTAATACATCTGGTGAAGAAATGTCCCTATGGTCTACCGTGTTGAATTGTATCAGGCCTACCTATACAATCAATCCCTCATGTTCCTCTATTTAAATGTACAATGCCCAGCGAAAGTCCACACATCTCTTGCACAGCTTGCACATTTTGCTGCATTAAAATTAAATAAAACAATTGATAGAATTATATCTACACAATCTACTCCACATTTCAAAGTGAAAGAACAATTATAAACTAAGAAAAAAAAGAAACGTCCCTTTTTCAGGACCCTGTCTTTCAAAGATAGTTTGTAAAAATCAAAATAACTTCACAGATCTTCATTGTAAAGGGTTGAAACACTGTTTCCCATGCTTGTTCAATGAACCATAAACAATTAATGAACATGCACCTGTGGAACGGTCGTTAAGACACTAACAGCTTACAGACGGTAGGCAATTAAGGTCACAGTTATGAAAACTTAGGACACTAAAGAGGCCTTTCTACTGATGCTGAAAAACACCAAAAGAAAGATGCCCAGGGTCCCTGCTCATCTGCGTGAACGTGCCTTAGGCATGCTGCAAGGAGGCATGAGGACTGCAGATGTGGCCAGGGCAATAAATTGCCATGTCCGTATTGTGAGACGCCTAAGACAGCGCTACAGGGAGACAGGACGGACAGCTGATCATCCTCGCAGTGGCAGACCACGTGTAACACCTGCACAGGATCGGTACATCCGAACATCACACCTGCGGGACAGGTACAGGATGGCAACAACTGCCAGAGTTACACCAGGAACGCACAATCCCTCCATCAGTGCTCAGACAGTCCGCAATAGGCTGAGAGAGGCTGGACTGAGGGCTTGTAGGCCTGTTGTAAGGCAGGTCCTCACCAGACATCACCTGCAACAACGTCGCCTATGGGCACAAACCCACCGTCGCTGGACCAGACATCACTGGCAAAAAGTGCTCTTCACTGTTTTATCTCACCAGGGGTGATGGTCGGATTCGCGTTTATCGTTGAAGGAATGAGCGTTACACCGAGGCCTGTACTCTGGAGCAGGATCGATTTGGAGGTAGAGGGTCCGCCCGCCATTGGTCTGGGGAGGTGCGTCACAGCATCATCGGACTGAGCTTGTTGTCATTGCAGGCAAACTCAATTATGTGCGTTACATGGAAGACATCCTCCTCCCTCATGTGGTACCCTTCCTGCAGACTCATCCTGACATGACCCTCCACATGACAATGCCACCAGCCATACTCCTCGTTCTGTGCGTGATTTCCTGCAAGACAGGAATGTCAGAGTTCTGCCACTGAGCACGTCTTGGACCTGTTGGATCGGAGGGTGAGGGCTAGGGCCATTCCCCCCAGAAATTTCCGGGAACTTGCAGGTGCCTTGGTGGAAGAGTGGGGTAACATCTCACAGCAAGAACTGGCAAATCTGGTGCAGTCCATGAGGAGGAGATGCACTGCAGTACTTAATGCAGTGGCCACACCAGATACAGACTGTTACTTTTGATTTTGACCCCAATTATAATACAAGGAATAAATACACAATGAGTAACGATAACTTGGCTATATATACGGAGTACGAGTCGATGTGCAGGGGTACAAGGTAATTGAGGTAGCTATGTACATACAGTATAGGTTGGGATAAAGTGACTAGGCAACAGGATAGATCATAAACAGTAGCAGCAGAGTATGTGAAGAGTCAAAAGATAGGTGCAGTGACATTTTGTTTTACAAGGTCAGCCATAATAGTACGGCGCCCCTGGACCGAATTAGGTTTAAGTGCCTTGCTCAAGGGCACATTGACAGATGTTTCAACTTGTCTGCTCAGGTATTCGAACCAGCAACCTTTATGGTTACAGGCCCAATGCTCTAACCGCTGGGCTACCTGCCACCCATCCGAAGCTGTTTAGGGTACTGTTGGTTCCAGACTTGGTGCATCCGTGGTACCGTGGCATCCGTGGTACCGACCGTTGCCGTGGTACCAGGGCCTTTCTCTGACCTCGCCTGGTATAGAGGTCCTGGATGATGTACTGGGGCGCACGCACTACTGTCTGTACTGCCTTGCGGTCGGCTGCCAAGCAGTTGCCATACCAAGTGGTGATGCTGGGGCGGTATGCGAATTGGAGTGGGCCCAGGGTGTCTGAGATGATGGTGTTGATTTGAGCCATGAAATCCTTTCAGAGCATTTCGTGGCTACAGATGTGAGTGCTACGGGGTGATAGTCATTTAGGCAGGTTACCATGGCGTTCTTGGGTACAGGGACTATGGGGGCCTGCTTGAAACATATACGTATTACAGACTGGGTCAATATTCAAACCTTGTCTCTGATTTTCAAACAAATTTAAGTCAGGACTGAGACTGGACCACTCAGGAGCACTCAACATCTATAGGAAAGCCACTCTGGTGTATTTATTTTTTGTAATTGTCCCGCTTCACAATTCTAGGGTGGGTTTACCCTCTATGTTGTGTTGTATTGGATTTGACCCAGACCTGTAGTTATTCATTTATTATTTTTCTTTCATTCTGAAAATGTGGAGTAAATTGTATAGATCGGTAGGAAAAAATTCGATGTAATCACTTTTTTAGATTACATTTTAAAGGCAGCACAATTTTCAGATGTCCACTCACTGAGAAGGCATCACCTGTCAAGTCCTTATCTTGGGTTATAAATAGTATACAGATAGTATACAGTGCAAAGAGAACATGGAGGCTGAACAAGAGAGACATACCGCACAAGAGTTTTTAATAATGAATCTTTTGATGGCGTGTCTCTCACTACTCAAGCCATTGTACTAAAGGAAATCATCAATGTCCTTGCTTAATGAAATGGTTAGCCAACATTTCATTACCTATATTATGTTTCTGCTGTGATGTAAAGGCAGGGTGCCCACATTATGATTTTTCATCAGACTGAGGTCGTTTCAGAAATCTCTCTCTCATTTTGATGAATGAAGGAATAAACCTCACTCTGAAATAGAGGCGTTCAGCTCTGAACTATTGACGTACGCTAAGTGGAGGTGTGTTAGCGGGGAATATACCTTCTCTCAAAGCACAACATAAAAAAGGGTGCAGGCAGGCTGCAAAGTACACACAATATAATATGATTTGTTAATAGAAATGAGGCATAAAGAAAAGAGGATTCATATATTATATTTGCGTTGACTCTAATGCCAAGGCTGAAGCGGAGGCGACACAAGTGGATGAGCAAATCTCTTTAGAGAAGAAGGCGGAGAAATAACTCGAGCTCAGTGGGTGGAAGGAAGGAAGCTTTCGAACAAATTCAAATGAAACAAAAGAGAAAATGTAATCATCATCCATCACTCAAAGCAAAGCCAGACTGGCAGCACAGTTTACCTGGTCCTCAACGATGTGGAGATAAAGAATATTAGTACAGGAGGAAGATGAGAGGAGGAGTGGGGGCCTGTTGGATTGAGACAGCCGAGTGTCGACATGAAGCCAGTTTATCATCGCCTCCTGTCTCATCTGCATCTAGATCAGTGGCTGTGTGTGTGTCTAAATTATAGGCTTAAATCATCATCTGTCAAACTAACCCAGGAGTCTGCCCATGCACCTGTGGGTTAGTTCAGCACAAACAAAGATGGAAGAGGAGGATTGGTGTGACCTGACACACTGCTGTATGGAGATTTTTTTGGTTTGTCTACACTCAGGGCTTTATTTGAACAAACCTAACGCAAAAATATTTTTGCTATTTTCACAACCGGTAAAAGGCTGGGTTTTGATGAATCAACAAGTAGTGGTGTCGAGGTTTGGCCCCTCACTGGCCAATCAGAACCTGCTTCTTGGCTAAATATGTGGTTGCTTCAAGTTGTGAAATTTACGGTCCCCATTGTTCTAATTGCATTGCTTCAAGGATTTTTTTTTTTTTAAACATAGGCTATAGCATTCACACTGATTTAAGAGCTAGGCCTACTGTTAATTGTAGTCTGGACGCTGACATGCCAAATGTAGTCAATAAGCAAGATTACATTCACTAGGCTATTGATGAGGCCAAAAAAGACAGTGTATAATTATAATAAAAACAAAACAGCAACTTGTTTTAAATAGGCTGTGTGCAGGGTTGGGTAGGTTACTTTCTAAATGTAATCCGTTACAGTTACTAGTTACCTGTCCAAAATTGTAATCAGTAACGTAACTTTTGGATTACCCAAACTCAGTAACATAATCTGATTACATTCTGTTACTTTTCGATGACTTTCCCCCCTTAAGAGTCATTCGAAAAACATATGTTACCAATTGAACGACATCTATTGCAGGATAAATCAATGTTAACTACTTAGGGAGTGGTGGAATGCAAGGCGCCATTTCACCCGACACTACCCGGTGAAATGCAAGGCGCCAAATTCAAAATCCAAAAGTTCATCAATATACAAGTGTTGCATAGTCATCAAAAGCTCTGCTTCTTGGCAATATCACAGCGTTGTCAGATATCAAAAAGGCTTTACGGCGAAAGCACTACATTTGATTGTTTGAGGGTAGCACCTCCAATATTTTTCCATTAGCATAAATTCATAAACCATCGCGGTTCACACAAAACACATTTCACAGCGAAAACAAATCCCTTACCTTTTGAAGAACTTCTGCTGAGGGCTTCCCAAGTGTCCAACGAAGACAATCCATGGTTCTTGTGTTAGAAAAAGTCATTTATTATATCCATAAATCTCCGTTTGGTTGGTGCGTTATGATCAGGAAATACAGCGTCCACTCGCCCATTGAACCGTGAAGAGAACTCGTTCAACCTATACCTATACACTTGTCCAAGAACAATCAAACATCATTGATAATGTATCCTTAGGAACACTTTAATGTATATTTACTATAATATTTCAACCGGATTATAAACTGGACGATAAGAAAGGAAAAAAACCAAAGCACGCGCGAGCCCGTGAACGAGCATCCTCTTCTGTTTACATCTGGTGACCACTTCGAAATTCTTCTTCTATTACCATCCAGAGCAACTAAACATCATTAACCACTGTCTAGAGACTATTTACATCCAGTGGAAGCAATAGGTACTGCAATCTTACTCCCATATAAGGTAATTTTCAATAGGGAGGGGTTCACAACCACTTTTTCCAGAACAGAAATTCCTTGGGTTTTCGCCTGCTATATCCGTTCTGTTATACTCACAGACAATATTTTAACACACTTAGAAACTTCAGAGTGTTTCCTATCCAATATTACGTGCATATCCTATTTTCTGGGCCTGAGTGGGAGGCATTTTACTTTGGGCACGCCAGACTCTCCAAAACCGTCACCTCGGGAGCCGCTCCCTAAGAAGTTAAAGTTTAGATAGCTGGCCATATATGGATGTTACATTTTACTTTATGGGTTGGTTATGTAGGCTTCTTCTAACCCATCACTTTCTACTACATATTATAATACAATTAAATTACATCTTTACATTAAAAACCAAAGTCTATGTGAATTCCAGTCATTCTGGTAAATGTACTACCCCTTGATTTTGTTGTCATGGAGGACTGATTGGTCCCATTGATTTGAGTTGAAAAGAAATGCTGCGCTCATGGAATGGCATGTTTTGAGCACTACTGAAAAGTGCTATTTACATCTGAAAAAGTAATGCCATATGCTGCATTTGCTTTAGGCCTATTGTTGACCTTTTTGTTGGTGACACTTTGATATCTTGATAATATGCAGCTGTTTAAAGGGTAGATCCACAGACGAAACAATAACAAAACGGACACCCCGCCTCTGTTTTGGGAAAAAGCTGAGGGATGGGCCTTGAGAAATGTAACCACTCTCAGATTAATAGACAGAGCTTTGGATGCTCATCCACGATATAAAAGGTATTGTTCAAATCATGTTATGGGGCTATACAGTGTTTGTTTACATTTACAATGTGAAAAACAAGCTTATATTTTGGGTTCTCATGGAGTGTGACAGTTGAACTAAGCTCATGAGGCATTTATAAGTTATATTTAAGCAATAAGGCCTGAGGAGGTGTGGTATTGCTGTTGCTATTATAAACTGGTTACCAACGTAATTAGAGCAGTAAAAATAAATGTTTTGTCATACCTGTGGTTTACGGGCTGATATACCTGGGCTGTCAGCCAATCAGCTTTCAGGGCTTGAACCACCCAGTTTATACTCTTCAAGAATGAATGGATATATACAGTGCATTCTGAAAGTATTCGGACCGGTTGACTTTTTAGAGAAAAAAAAAGTACATTATAGCCTTATTCTAAAATTGATAAAATTGTCTACACACAATACCCCATAATGATAAAGCAAAAACAGGTTTTTAGACATTTTTGCTAATATTTTTAAGACAAAAACGGAAATGACACATTAACATAAGTATTCAGTCCCTTTACTCAGTACTTTGTTGAAGCCCCTTTGGTAGTGATTACAGCCTCGAGTCTTCTTGGGAATGACACTACAAGCTTGGCACACCTGTATTTGGGGAGTTTCTCCCATTCTTCTCTGCAGATCCTCTCAAGCTCTGTCAGGTTGGATGGGGAGCGTCGCTGCACAGCTATTTTCAGATCTCTCCAGAGATGTTCGATGGGTTCAAGTCCGGGCTCTAGTTGTCTGTTGGAAGGTGAACCTTCACCCCCAGTCTGAGGTCATGAGCTATCTGGAGCAGGTTTTCATCAAGGATCTCTCTGTACTTTGCGACGTTCATCTTTGCCTCGATCCTGACTAGTCTCCCAGTCCCTGCAACTGAAAAACATCACCACAGCATGATGCTGCCACCACCATGCTTCACCGCAGGGATGGTGCCAGGTTTACCCAAAACTTGACACTTGGCATTCAGGACAAAGAGTTTCATCAGACCAGACAATCTTGTTTCTCATGGTCTGAGAGTCTTTAGGTGCCTTTTGGCAAACTCCAAGCGGGATGTCATGTGCCTTTTAATGAGGAGTGGCTTCTGCCACTCTACCATAAAGGCCTGATTGGTGGAATGCTGCAGAGATGGTTGTCCTTCTGTAAGGTTCTCCCATCACCACAGAGTAACTCTAGTCTTGATGGTTCCAAATTTCTTCCATTTAAGAATGATGGAGCCACTGCGTTCTTGGGGACCTTCAATACTAAAGGAATGCTTTGGTACCCTTCCCCAGATCTGTGCCTTGACACAATCCTGTCTCAGAGCTCTACGGGCAATTCTTTCGACCTCATGGCTTGGTTTTTGCTTTGACATGCACTGTCAACTGTGGGACCTTATATAGACAGGTGTGTGACTTTCCAAATCATGTCCAATCAATTGAATTTACCACAGGTGGACTCCAATCAAGTTGTAGAAATTCTCAAGGATGACCAATGGAAACAGGATGCACCTGACCTCAATTTCGTGTCTCATTGCAAAGGGTCTGAATACCTGTTTTCGCTTTGTCATTATGGGGTATTGGGTGTAGATTGCTGAGGAATCATTTTTTACTTAATCTATTTCAAATAAGGCTGTAACGTAACAAAATGTGGAAAAAGTCATGGGGTCTGAATACTTTCCGAAGGAACTGTATGTGTATATATATATATATAATTTATAAATCCAAAAATGGATCTAGCAACTACAGATTTCCCCTTTAAGTCTATAAAGATTTTGTAAGTTTGAGCATGTGTCCATTAGGCCTATGGATTTATAATTTTATCAACATGAATTAGACTGAGCAATAAAAGCCCCACTTTTACTCCACAGGCTGGGATCTGCACTATGCAGCTGTTATTCCACAGGCTGGGATCTGCACTATGCAGCTGTTATTCCACAGGCTGGGATCTGCACTATGCAGCTGTTATTCCACAGGCTGGGATCTGCACTATGCAGCTGTGCATTTTTCACTGGCTGTCAATTGGTTTAAAAAACAACGATTGATAGGCAGCTTAAACGTCTTGAATTCAAGCATTATTGAGTTCAAATACACATTTAGATTTGTGAACAGCCATCCACAACAACCACAAGCTGTAAGGTGCAAATAGTGATGAGAGAGCAGCAGTGAGATTCAAATCAATAATAAGGGATATCCGTATCACCGTAGACTACACCACTGCTGTCATCCTTACCTCCAAGCGTTTATTCAAGTTGGATATTCTTTGGGTGTCATCAGCAGTCGCACCATTTGAAGACATAGCTTGGACTGGAGCCTACAAAAGCCTATTTCTGCTCTTTTCCCGTGATCCATCAAAAACACTTGGTGTGTCATCATTGTAGTCTCTGACTAGTGGTCAGACTCGCTCAGGAGGGACAAATTTAAACTTGCACCTTTTTTCAATGCTGATGTGTTATGTCATTGAGAAAACAGGGAAGTGTAAAATATTTTTTTTTCTCGCAAACATCCTTTATGAATTTTAAACTAATCCTCTAAGTAATCATCTAGTTTTTTCAAAAGTATCTGTAATTTGATTACAATATTTTTGCTGGTAATGTAACACATTACAGTTACTGTTTTTGTTTTGTAATCCCTTACTTGTAACAGAGTACATGTAATCCGTTACTCCCCAACCATGGCTATGTGTAAATACAGTTACAGGCACCATCATTTCTTCCTGTTGGCGTGGGATTTTAGACTATGGAGGGTTTTACATACATCCAAACTTTTCAAAAGAGCTGGATAAAGAGAAAGGTAGAATGTCCACTCACCGTTACACTGCTCACAAATGTAATATTTTATAAACATCATGGAACCATTCACAGATCATATTTGCACTTCTCCAGAAATAGCAGACAAAGTTCCATTGCATTTGAGCCATGTACGTTCCTACCATAAACCCATGGATGGTGAATCTTTCGAATAAATTTGAAATTGGCATGTTGTCGCATGTTTTTAAGGACACACGTCAAATATTTCCACCCCTCCCACCTCAGTGCAAACAAGATGGCATAAGAGAGGTAAATTACAGAGCCCCTGCTTTTACAAGTTGAAGTTGCCAAAGACCGTACGTTTGACTCTAGCGCCACCTTAACGCCAGCCCAAAATAGAGCCCTCAGTATTTTACAGGACAGATACCTTTTTTTTCTCAGATGCCTCAAATAGGACAAAGTTAAGGGTGTGAGGTTGCTACACTTTCAATGAGTTATAACCAACGATATATTAGAAATATTCCCTCATGAAGACCTCATAGTACATGAACAACATCATTATTGGCAGCGGCTGTGGCTGTAAAAGGTCCTGTAGATATCCTGAGCTGTCTGTAGTGTGAAGTGTGACCTGTCATCTATCTGTCACCACACTCCCCCAGGGACAGGGCTGTGGAGTCAATTATAACTGAGCCCTTCCCTTATTGGTAAAGCCCCGTTATGAGATGTGGTGTGTGTGTTTGAGAGGGGGTGGGGTGGGGGGGTTGTAGGTGTGTGTGTGTTTTGTTTGTTGGTCAAACGTTGTTCACAACTATGACGGGAGGTGTAATCAAGTCTTACCTCGTACTCAAACTCCTCAGTCCTCCCTCCATCAGCTGTCCCCTCATAGTAATCCTGTTCCATGGTGTGGAGAGAGTGACAGCTGTCAGGAAAGAGAGAGAGAAGGAGAGAGAGAAATGGGAAAGAGACAGAAAGAGAACGAGAGATCGAAATTAGTTAAGAGGGAGCAGTGGCATGTATTCATGGATGCCAAGGGAAGGTTTCCCCAGAATAATATATATATATACAGGACCAGTCAAAAGTTTAGACACACCTACTCATTCAAGGGGTTTTCTTGTTTTTCTTATTTTCTACATTGTACAATAATAGTGAAGACATTAAAACTATGAAGTAACCAAAAAAGTGTTAAACAAATCCAAATCCATTTTGTGTTTCAGATTCTTCAAAGTAGCCACCATTTGCCTTGATGACAGCTTTGCACACTCTTGGCATTCTCTCAACCAACTTCATGAGGTAGTCACTTGGAATGCATTTCAATTAACAGGTGTGCCACAAATGTGGATATCATCCGTTCGCCTACTTCTTTGTCTCACAAAGACACGGTGGTTGGAACCAAAAATCTCACATTTGGACTCATCAGACAAAAGGACAGATTTCCACCGGTCTAATGTCCATTGCTCATGTTTTTTGGCCCAAGCAAGTCTCTTCTTATTATTAGTGTCTTTTAGTAGTGGTTTCTATCACAGCAATTCGACCATGAAGGCCTGATTCTCGCAGTCTCCTCTGAACAGTTGATGTTGAGATGTGTCTGTTACTTGAACTCTGTGAAACATTTATTTGGGCTGCAATTTCTGAGGTGCAGTTAACTCTAATGAACTTATCTTCTGCAGCAGAGGTAACTCTGGGTATTCCTTGTCCTGTCGCGGTCCTCGTGAGAGCTAGTTTCATCATAGCGCTTGATGTTTTTGCGACTTGAAGAAACTTTCTTGAAAAAAAAAAGGTTCTTGACTTTTTACGGATTGTCTTAAAGTAATGATGGACTGTGGTTTATCTTTTCTTATTTGAGCTGTTCTTGCCATAATATGGACTTGGTCTTTTACCAAATAGGGGTGTCTTCTGTATACCACCCCTACCTTTTCACAACACAACTGATTGGCTGAAACACATTAAGAAGGAAAGAAAATCCACCTTTTAACAAGGCACACCTGATAATTGAAATGCATTCCAGGTGACTACCTCAAGAAGTTGGTTGAGAGAATGTCAAGAGTGTGCAAAGCTGTCATTAAAGCAAATGGTGGCTACTTTGAAGAATCTCAAAAAGATTTGTTTAACCCTTTTTGGTTACTACATATGTGTTATTTTGTAGTTTTGATGTCTCCACTATTAGTAAAAATAGTAAAAATAAAGAAAAACCCTTGAATGAGTAGGTGTGTCCAAACTTTTGACTGGTACTGTATATAAAAACAATTTATCTTTAGTCTCTCTGTGCTTTCAAATAATTAGCCAATCAACTGTGGCTGATCCTGATGCAGCAAAACGCCCCAAAAGGGAGCCCAGTTTGGATTTGGCATCACACAAATCAAATCACATCAAAAGCAAAACGGAATTGTCAGATAAAAATATGTTTCCGGTGTGTGATGTGTTGTTGTCCCCCTGCAGTAGCTAGCTAAATCAGCCCTTTCCTTAAGCCATGGTTGGGGATTTGGACTTGTATTTAATTCTCCATACAGGCCAATGATTATGACAGCGATTCTAATCTAACCATAAATTCATATTGTGCCACTAGCTTGAGACGACTGAAGTTCAATATGTAGCCTAGATGTACTGTAGTAAGCTCACGTTAACTAGCTAGCTAACTACCTGATCTGGTTCATTGTTGGCTATGCAAGGAAGTTAGGCGAGCAAGCATTTTAGCCAGGTAGCCTAGTCTAGGACATCAAAAACTAAAAGCGTGTCGTACTGTATGACAGCCATAGACCGTTTTGCCAACATGAAAGAGAGGAGGATGGCATTGGCGTTCATCTAGTCTACAAGTAGGGTGAGTCAACAACATGTTTTTGTACTTGCTTGAGCACGCATCCACCCACCCACCCACCCACCCACACACACACACACACACACACACACACACACACACACACACACACACACACACACACACACACACACACACACACACACACACACACACACACGGTGCTGGAATATCGGAGTCAGTGCTCCTGTTTTTCTTTGTGCTGACTTGCTCTAACTCTCTGTGGTTCTAAATCAGTAGTTGTTTCGCAAACTGTCAAAAACGTTAACTTGCTTAACCATGTCGTAGGTCAGGTAACTGTTTGTTACGCAATATATGCGTTGTGGACTTCACCAGACAGATGTTGCTCTCTGGTTTTGTGATGAAACAGATGAATGTGTGGTTGAATTTATTTCCGCCACTGCGTGACTGTTGTCTGGCTCCCGAGTGGTGCAGTGTTATGGCACTGGATCTCAGCGCTAGAGGCGTCACTACAGACACCCTGGATTTAATCCAGGCTGCATCACAACCGGCCGTGATTGGGAGTCTCATAGGGCGGCGCACAATTGGCCCAGTGCCGTCTGGGTTTGGCCGGTGTAGGCCGTCATTGTAAATAATAATTTGGTCTTAACTGACTTGCCTAGTCAAATAAAGGTTAAATAAAAAATAAACATGTGTTGCCTTACTGTATATCAAGGTGGTTTATGAACAAATGGGTTATAGGTCAAACAACGCATTGATCACAACGTAGGTTGTACTATGGCTTTTTTCCTGGCTTGGCTTCCCCAGTGACTTTATCCATGCACTGAGAGTTCTCTCTCTCTCTCTCTCTCTCTCTCTCTCTCTCTCTCTCTCTCTCTCTCTCTCTCTCTCTCTCTCTCTCTCTCTCTCTCTCTCTCTCTCTCTCTCTCTCTCACACACAATCGCTCTCTTACATACACTGACTGTAAGCGACAGTTTTCTTTGTCTTTTCCCTGCATGGGACTGCTAAGAGGAGAGGAAGAAAGGATGTCAGTGCTGTCTAGGATGATGTTGCATGCTGTTGCATACCCAGGCATTTCAATTAAATAATCCCACACTTACTAAATGTCTCTCTCTCTCTCTCTCTCTCTCTCAATATCTCTGTCCTTGAGTAAACTTGGGAAAAAGTCCCATGAATTTTGTACAGTGTATATGGAAAGTGAATATGTTACTTTATGTGTCTCATGCACAGAGCAAAACAGCTTTGCTTTGGGGGTTTGTAAGGTAATTTTAGAGCATAATGAGTGCTATCAAATACCACACACACTATTTTTGACATGAAGCATTCACTTTTGCACACTGTTGAACATATTGAATTTATTTCCATTATAAATTCAATTTCATTGCGTCTGTGAGTACATACAAACACGTGTTATTCTGTCCCAAAACAATCTTCTGGTGACAAAATGAGCCTTGTAAACGTCAAAATGTTTTATCCTCCGGCACTACAATATTGCAGCACATCGTAACATTGCTGGCCGTGTGTGTTTGTTTGTGTGTGTGTGTGTTACACCGCTTTACTGCCCACGTTCAAAACCCGGGGAAACAAACATTTGTTGTATCTATAAAATGTGCCGTAATCTTGGCGTCTGCACCTGATCGCAGATGAAGAGGAGAAAATGTCTCTTTTATGGGTCACATTGATTACATTTAGGAGTCTAGCCCGGGGCTATAACTAGGCTGTGGATGAATGTTGCACTGTATTGCCTGGTTTTATTAGCCCATTCTGTTTAATCACCTTGTAAACCTTCCATGAAACCAAATGGCTATGCCAAGCAGCACCAATTATTACAAGCAGGCCCTGTGGGTAGTGGTGCTACTGAGTTATGGAGAAAATATCTGATATTACGAAGGAACAAAGCGTTGAATCTCGTCAGGTTTAAAGGGTTGGGTCTGGTCACGTTGTGGGTACAGCAGTGACACATGTAGATTGGTCATAGCTTAACATGGTTAGTCTCAATTTGACACAGACCATGTTTCTTTCTGAAACGTGTGATAGTCTTTTATTACAGACTAGTATAAAAAAAAATCTCTAAAGACTAAGCACTTCATGTAACTAGGGCTGTGGCGGTCACAACATTTTGTCAGCTGGTAATTGTCAAGCAAATCACTGTCGGTCTCACGGTTATTGACCGTTAATTAACATAAACACATTTAGCACCTCCTGGCTTCCACACATAGCCTACAAGCCACTATTGCAGACCTTTAGAACATCTACATTTAAATATATATATAAATCTGTGTAGTATAGCCACAATAAATCCATTATTTATTTCAGACAGGTCTAAAGAAGCATGATATGAAGAAAATGAAGTCTATTTCAGAAGAACAGAATAGCATACTCTGAGTTGTCCTTAAGTTAGGTCCTGATCTGGCTATGCCATATGGCTGTGGGCTACACTAGTTCATTTAGCAGACAAGTTTTGCTAAGAATTCCATGGCATTATTTTAGATTGTTTCATACTATGAAGAATACAATTGAACAAAGCTGAAATAAATATAAATATTTCCCCCAACGATTTGAGTGAGTGCGCACATGCGGCTATTCTGTGTTGAGCGGTTAACAAAGAAATAGGTACTCCTATATGCTTAATTTAGAGTTATTAATGTAACTTTAGTTGTTCTACAAACGTTGGGCTATATGTTTGGATTTTTAATACATTTTAAGGCTGCATAATGCGACTCTAATGATGATTTGAAAAAAGTTGCTTGAAAGGCATGAGCTCTGCTTTGTTTTTTTCTCAGGCTGTACACACTACATCAGTCTCTCATTCACAATTTTACAAGCACTTGATAATGCCTCGAATTTCACGGCAGCATCCCCTTTGTGGCCCGTAATGTACCGTAAAAAAATCCATGCCATTGTTGTGCCATTTTCCCTGAATGCTGCGCGCTCTACATCACATGATCGGGTCTTAATCACAGGCTACAAGTGAATACAGACACATCGGGACGCAACTGTGCGAGTCCTTATCGAATTCCGAGATGCATATTGAAGATATTGGAAGAACTGTCCACAATTACTTTTCGTCAGCCAACAAGATGAGTAGGCCTAACGAACAGCAAAAGCACTAGCCTATGTCAATCTACTCTCCCACATAGTACAAAAGTTGACCTATTCTATTCTGTGCAAGAAAGAAAGAAATATTCCAAACATAGTCTGGGACAGTTGTGGAATGCAATAGATCCGAAATTAATACAACCACTTGAATCCCAAAAATATTTACGCAATGTGGCTGACCCAACAGACCAGAATGTTTAGCTTAAAATGTTGATAAACTATTAGGCTTTCTTCACATTATAAGCGCAGCAATGCACACATGGCAGTAGGCTATAAGCGGGAATGTCCATTAGCGGGAAAACACCATTATCAAAAGTGACCACAAATGTGATTATGCATGTAATGCTTTTATTATAAAGGTGCATTTTTATGGTGAAAATTATCTTCCCCAAACTTGAAACCCATGCACTGCTTATGTATGCCAGTTCGGCTCTAAATCCCTTGTAAAGCGGATTAATATGCTTAATTTTAAGACGTTTTTTGGCCACTTTAGTTGTGATACAAACCTTATCAAAAACATATAGACCTATGGGCTAGTCTACATGAGCTGTGCGACTATGATTCGAAAGATTTGCAAAGAAAAGTATGTTTCTTATGCTGGGCATCATTCACAAGTGATAATATATAATTCACAAGTGATAGGCTAATAGTCACCCATCAGACTATTCTTGATTTAATCTTGTCTTCACGGCGGCATCCCCTTTGTGGCCGTAATTCACCCTAAAAAAATCCAATGCGAAACAGGGGCAGCGGGAAAAAATACATGTCATCTATGCACTTAAATAATGGATGGAGGATGCTTTTCCCGTGGTTCATTTTCATGCCAGCCAGGTAGGCTATACTTCTGTTGTAAAGATGAGCAATGTGCCTAATATTAGGAAAGTTGAGAAATGAATATAGTAGGCTTAGCCTGTATAAAGCTAATGGGATCTTCATATATTTAGTAGAGGTCATCACTCTGTTTTCTCACGCAATTGCATAGCCTATAGAAATGGGCTCTCATGAAGTGTTTGATTCGATTTTCGATGACATTTGCATTGATGTCATAGTGATTAAAGGGACAATAGAGTGCTGAGTGCCAGGCAGTTAGCAAGTTTGGTAGGCTACTAGTGACCATGAGCAGCATCAGAGCTTGGAGAAGCCTAATTACCGTGACTAAACGGTCACATGGAATTTGACTGCCTTCATGACTTGTAACCGCTGGTGTGGCGGGAATGCAGTCACCGCAACAGCGCTACATATAACTCCAACTGACATTGGATACTTGGTTAATGTAATATACCTCCACCTGACATTGGATACTTGGTTAATATAATATACCTCCACCTGACATTGGATACTTGGTTAATATAATATACCTCCACCTGACATTGGATACTTGGTTAATGTAATATACCTCCACCTGACATTGGATACTTGGTTAATATAATATACCTCCACCTGACATTGGATACTTGGTTAATGTAATATACCTCCACCTGACATTGGATACTTGGTTAATGTAATATACCTCCACCTGACATTGGATACTTGGTTAATGTAATATACCTCCACCTGACATTGGATACTTGGTTAATGTAATATACCTCCACCTGACATTGGATACTTGGTTAATGTAATATACCTCCACCTGACATTGGATACTTGGTTAATGTAATATACCTCCACCTGACATTGGATACTTGGTTAATATAATATACCTCCACCTGACATTGGATACTTGGTTAATGTAATATACCTCCACCTGACATTGGATACTTGGTTAATATAATATACCTCCACCTGACATTGGATACTTGGTTAATATAATATACCTCCACCTGACATTGGATACTTGGTTAATGTAATATACCTCCGCCTGACATTGGATACTTGGTTAATATAATATACCTCCACCTGACATTGGATACTTGGTTAATGTAATATACCTCCACCTGACATTGGATACTTGGTTAATATAATATACCTCCACCTGACATTGGATACTTGGTTAATATAATATACCTCCGCCTGACATTGGATACTTGGTTAATGTAATATACCTCCACCTGACATTGGATACTTGGTTAATGTAATATACCTCCACCTGACATTGGATACTTGGTTAATGTAATATACCTCCGCCTGACATTGGATACTTGGTTAATGTAATATACCTCCGCCTGACATTGGATACTTGGTTAATATAATATACCTCCGCCTGACATTGGATACTTGGTTAATGTAATATACCTCCACCTGACATTGGATACTTGGTTAATGTAATATACCTCCACCTGACATTGGATACTTGGTTAATATAATATACCTCCACCTGACATTGGATACTTGGTTAATGTAATATACCTCCACCTGACATTGGATACTTGGTTAATGTAATATACCTCCACCTGACATTGGATACTTGAATCCAAGACAAGTAATTATCCACGGGATGTTGTTGGAATTAATTACCAACTTAATATACTGTATCCCTCGTTCACAGAGTCTCAATTAACTTCTCAGCTTCGTGTAGAGAAGCCCCCGAACAGCTTATATTTCACTGTCTCAGTCCCTAAAGAAGAAATCCAGACATTCTTCATGCTAAATTTGATCTTGATCTTAGTTTTCCTCCCCTTAGAGAGATGAGTACAATATGAAGAAAAACAAAAAGAAAGAGAAAAGACTGAAACCATTTTATTTTTTTGTCTTCAAGGAAACCCCCAGTTGATACTTGAAACTCTCTAAATTGTGAGGGTCTACCTCAAGTATAGACGTTGTAAGACTGGATTTTCTGACAGCCAACAATAGATTGGTCTCTTTGGCATTGCAATTAAGCTTCAAGCCTTGAAATATTACTGTACTGTGTGAATAAACAATAAAACCCAATTTCAGGTGGGTTTAGGTTTGTAGTCTTCTTAGCTAAAGTATTACATTATTTATTTATAGTCGCTCTGATCAGAGCTAGCCTACCTGTCACACAGAAGGGCCATATGTGAGCTGATCTAGGATCAGTTTAGCCTTTTAGATCATAAAGAATAGAGGGACCTGATCCTAGATCACCGTTCCTACTTTGAGACGCTTTATGAACAAAGGCCCAGATCAGCTCTTACCTGTCAGACAGCAGGAAGGGGCAGATGTCAGGCACGGGAGGTGTGGTGGCACGGAGCTTGGCCAGGGCCATGATATGTTCGAAGGTGATATCTGTCTGCGTGCACATGTCCACCACGTCCACTTCCTGACTGGAGCTAACATGGCTGCCCCGGCCAGCAGTGTTCCTCCTGAGGACCTGCACCACAATGGGGTCCTTAGCGGAGCGGAACACCTCCACTGCCTCGTCGTGACTGGCCTTGGAGAGGTCCTTTCCATTCACCTGTACAGGACAGGAGATAATACAGTTTGAAATAAAATTACTGTAAAGATACTGAAAGACAACAGTTACTGTAAAGTACTTTGTGACTACTGTTGACGTAGGGCTTTTCCTTCCCACTCACATGTAAAAAAAACAGGGGAGATTACAGTTACTGTAACACTGTTTACGGAATTCATGGAAAGACAAAGGCTACAGAGGGCAGGAGAGATTTGTCAGACACAGACCCATTAGGCAGTTGGCTTGTCAGTTTGACATGTGGCTAATCCGATAATACCTCACTATAAGCAGGGTGGTATTATACTATAAGCGTTATGTGTTATTATAACAAATGAGTAGATGACCAAAGCCATTGACTCATTGGTGTAAAGCCATGTCTAAGAGGATTTATGTCTATTAGTTTATTATGTGCATCATGCCAATCTCATTTCAATATTTCACAAAGCAATAAAGGGGAAACAAATAGGAAAACTGTTGGGGAATGGATGATGCCAGTGGTTATGAGTTAATGGACCGCCTTTCACCTTTATTTAACCAGGTAGGCCAGTTGAGAACAAGTTCTCATTTACAACTGCGGCCTGGCCAGAATAAAGCAAAGCAGTGTGACACAAACAACAACACAGAGTTACACATGGGATAAACAAACGTACAAACGTACAAACGTCAATAACACAATAGAAACATCTGCATACAGTGTGGGCAAATGAAGTAAGGAGGTGAGGCAATAGATAGGCCAACAGTGGCGAAGTAATTACAATACAGCAATTAACACTGGAGTGATATATGTGCAGATGAGGATGTGCAAGTAGAAATACTGGTGTGCAAAAGAGCAGAAAAACTAAAACAAATATGGGGATGAGGTAGGTAGTTGGTTGGATGGGCCATTACAGATGGGATGTGTACAGCTGCAGCGATCGGTAAGCTGCTCTGACAGCTGATGCTTTAAGTTAGTGCGGGAGATATAAGTCTCCAACTTCAGTGATTTTTGCAATTCGTTCCAGTCGTTGGCAGCAGAGGCGGCCAAAGGAGGTGTTGGCTTTGGGGGTGACCAGTGAAATATACCTGCTGGAGCGCGTGCTACGGGTGGGTGTTGCTATGGTGACCAGTGAGCTGAGATAAGGTCGAGCTTTACCTAGCAAAGACTTATAGATGACCTGGAGCCAGTGGGTTTGGTGACGAATATGTAGCGAGGACCAGCCAACGAGAGCATACAGGTCACAGTGGTGGGTAGTATATGGGGTTTTGGTGACAAAACGGATGGCACTGTGATGGACTGCATCCAATTTGCTGAGTAGAGTGTTGGAGGCTATTTTGTAAATGACATCGCCGAAGTCAAGGATCGGTAGGTATTTATAGTTATACCTAGGTATTTATAGTTATAGTCCACATGTTCTAAGTCAGAACCGTCCACAGTAGTGATGCTAGTCGGGCGGGCGGGTGCGGCAACAATCGTTTGAAGCGCATTCATTTTGTTTTACTAGCATTTAAGAGCAGTTGGAGGCCACGGAAGGAGTGTTGTATGGCATTGAAGCTCGTCTGGAGGTTTGTTAACACAGTGTCCAAAGAAGGGCCAAAGTGTTGCTGGGAATTGAGGGTGATGACATCAGAGGGATACCACCTGGGTACCCCGTGGCCACTCCCTGAGTCACTTGAACATGCGTGATGTCATGTTCCTAGAAACACAGCAGATACCCAACTAACATTCTTATGGTGCTGAGGGTGAAGTAGGGTAAAGTTGCCCATAGAGGCTGATCTTGGGTCAGTTACGCATTTCCCCACTACACTGGTTTGGGTTAAGACTGATCCTATATCTGTACCTAGCGGTAACTTTACCCTGCAGCGGTGCTGAGACCATTGCAATATAACTAAGAAGCTGATCAAAACAACTACAGACATCTTATTGATTCCTAATAAACAAACTCAATAAACAATGCGTGCAAGAACAACAGGATAAACAAGCGAACACTTTGAGAAACAAGACTTTGAGTAAAGCCCTCGGTTCTACACATTGACGCTCCAGTAGCTCTACATCACTGACTCTATGCATCATCATGAGAGTCAGACAGTAGGCCTACCAAACAGAGTAAACGGTTTTCTGTCAGAGTGAAAAATGTTTACACTGCAGCTGGCATCTATGGAGAAAATCACCGGTTCATTTAGCCCAGTAATTGGACTGGAAAGGTAAGCATGCCGAAATACCTCAGAGAATGTATTTTGGTATAAGGCTGAAAACAGAGATTATAATTTAGATAGCCTCTCCCAAAACGGTACACGCAGCACAATTCTCCTGCAGTTGTAATCAAATTATGGCATTCAGTTGTAGCGTTTTGCCTGCGGGGCAGACCGTTCATGGAATACGTTGGAATGAAACGATAAACTGGAAAAGTTTGAAAAGATAACTTTCTCATCTGCATTACAAGTCAGTAGAACACGCAATAACACACCTCAGGCTCGCTACCAACGGTTTATCTTGATATTCCGCGTAGCAGACACTTTTATCCAAAGTGACTACAGCACCGTGGGTGACTGAACCCACAACCTTGGCATTACAAGCGCCCTGCTCCTACTATACCAACTGAGCCGCACAGAACAACAGTATGTCAGTGATAAGTCTGTCTGTGATGTCTGCATTCCCTCATCTCTAAGGACAGGTGTATCTGAGGAAGCTTTCACCTTCTTTCCATGATAAGGACTTCTAATCAGAGAATGCCCTACAAACACACAACGTATCTCCAGCCACAACCGGAGGCGATAAATAAAGTGGTCCGTTCCTCTGGTATCTGGAGTGACCTTTGTGTGATGTGATGTTGCATTAATCACCTGAGAGATAAACTGGGTCAACATATAGAGTTCCTGTGGAGCAGTGCAATGACTGTAGAAGACTGGAGCACTCTCTCTCCACTCTCTTCCCCCAAAATGTGCTTTTCTTTGTGGCCAGTCAGCAGTTGCTACATACTGCTACAGACCTCATATATTGTGCTAAAAAAAATAGGACTTAGAATAATTAGGCTATCCCATATAGTAGCTAATTTTGGTCTGAACCAAGTCTCTGTGTCTCTCTCTCTCTGTGTGTGTCTCTCTCTCTCTCTGTGTGTGTCTCTCTCTCTCTCTCTGTGTGTGTCTCTCTCTCTCTGTGTGTGTGTGTGTCTCTCTCTCTCTGTGTGTCTCTCTCTCTCTCTCTCTCTCTCTCTCTCTCTGTCTCTCTGTCTCTCTCTCTCTCTCTCTCTCTCTGTGTGTGTGTCTCTCTCTCTCTCTGTGTGTGTCTCTCTCTCTCTGTGTGTGTCTCTCTCTCTCTCCCTCTCTCTCTCTCTCTCTCTCTCTCTCTCTCTCTCTCTCTCTCTCTCTCGCTCTCTCTCTCTCTCTCTCTCTCTCTGTCTGAGGAGCCTAGCTAACTAATCCTGGAACAGAACAGAGGCTCTGCCTGAAGAAGGAAACAAAGGAGTTGTACCAGATAAATGAGGATGCCGATGGCATATGACAGTCCTTGGTCTCTGGTCCAGTCTGTCCTGCCTGGGCTCTCGCCTGCGTTCCAAATAGCACACTATTCCCTATATAGTGCAATACTTTTGACCAGAGCCCTATGGAACTAGAGGAAACATGCACACACACACACACACACACACACACACACACACACACACACACACACACACACACACACACACACACACACACACACACACACACACACACACACACACACACACACACACACACACACACACACACACACACACACACACACACACACACACACACACACACACACGTCAACACCAGAGAGGAGGATGGAGGGATTTTCTCTTTTGTAGATTTTCACCAGGATGGTCCAGATGGAACAATTAATCTCCAATCAACAAACTGAATATTAACTAACTCAGGCTGTCCCACTGGCCACAGACGTCCGCTCAACATACATTTTGGATTTACATTTGGTTGAGTTGTCAACTGACGTGAATTCAACATAAAATCAACAAAATATTTCACCATGACATTGGATTTAGGTTAAAAGTTGGGTGAAAAATGTTTTATTCCCTCACATTTCATTTTTGTTGTTGAAATGACGTGGCAACAACGTTGATTCAACCAGTTGTATCTCCTGCTTATACTCACTGCCCTGGTTAGTGTGGATCTATCCATCTATTCAATGTGTAACTATAGCTAGATATTCATACAGCCTTTTATGATTTTATCACACAGATTTGATCACAGTTCAACTATCATAAACTCTACATTTCCATTTGAGTCATTTAGCAGACGCTCTTATCCAGAGCGACTTACAGTTAGTGCATTTCATCTTGAGCTAAGTGGGGACAACCTCTACTCTCCAGTGTGCATACAAAGCGTGCAAATCCATATTCATTCACAAACACACACTGGTAAACAAAAGGTGTTCGCAACAAATGATTTAGCAGAACTGTAGTGCTGATAGTTTCAAACCGTAGCTCCAAGAAGCGCCACATGTCCACAACAGCTCCATTCATTCACAAAGAGTCAATATGAATTATCGTTATAAGCTGCAGCAACAGACAGCAACTTTATATGTTCATAGCAATGGCTGTATGCTTCCAAGACCGTGGCAATCTGAAATATCAAATGGACTTGGAAAGAAAACGGGACACCGGGGGATGTAGGCATGGAGGGATGAAGGGATGGAGGAATTGAATGTGTGGAGCGTGCCACATCTGGGTTGTGTTTGCAGATGGATACGCAACAGTGTTTTCCTTCAAAGCCCACGAGAGGACGACCATCACCTCTCACAACAGATGCCATACACCGGCTTACTGGAGTGAAATGGCAAGATGAAACCTGTTCTTTCTCTCTCTCTCTCTCTCTCTCTCTCTCTCTCTCTCTCTCTCTCTCTCTCTCTCTCGACAAAGAGTGCTGGAAAAAAAACAGAAACACTTTCTGTCCAACCATAAAAGCAAACAATTACTTTGTTGAAATTCTATAGGTGTGATTTGGGGAAGCAAGATTTAGACCAAATCACTGCCATTTGTTGAAGACTTACATGTTTAAACAGATATTCGCCCCATGGTTCTATGAAACGTAGTTGAAGAGGCAAAGTATCACATCTCCCCTCATAGAGCTATCTAGAATCAAACCTCAGTTGAAGGTACAAGGGAGGGAGGCATGAGAGTACAGGCTTTGACTAGAGGCTTTGCCTCCTTAGTCGGCTTTGCTTTACGCTCAGTGTTTTGTCTTACAGACAATATCTTCACAAAGTCAATGTCCGCGCCCACTCTGAAATCGAATTAGCGCAATAAAAATATCCCCGTCAAAATCCGCCTCTTTAAGCTAGAGAGATTTCTGTTTCTCTGCAGGGGCTGCGTCTCCATCTACCACATCCGCCGATGCCGGCCTTCCGCATCTGCGCTGGAAGGTGGCAGAGCTACAGCGGTGTTTGTCGGTGTTTCCTGAGCTTTCTTACGTCTCTCAGATATAGGAGAGACACTTCAAAACATCCATCCTTTTGATTTATTTTTGGACTATCGGTTTTGCCATGTATGACTTACTCAATGTGTTTCTATGGGCTAATAGCGCTAGGGCTAAATTCTAGGTTTCATCAAATATTTACTTGATACCTACTGTACAGGGGTCCTAAAACGGAAAATCAAATAGCTAAATGTTCCATGGTATGACCACCAATTCCATATGTTAGCTTAGCAGACCCCCTCTCCAAAGGCTAAGTGTCTAGGGGACAGAGCAGACTGTACTGACGGACAGGTGGGGAAGCGGACAGGGCTTTATCCACTAAGATGTCAACTTCAGCCCTGTCTGATTCCTCTGTCTGTATGTGTGTGTGAGTGTGTGTGTGTGTGTTGCTGTGTGCCAGAGTGTTTCAGTCAGTGGGTAACAGCAGCAGGCGTAAAGCTCCTCTCAGCTAGCATGGATTACTGACAGGGACTGGAGTGATTGATGTACTTCTGCTCTGTGAAAGGCAATAGCAGCTCGGGGCCATAGACTCTAATATACTATTAGCTTTTTATGGCTTACAATAAACCACATACATAGTTTAACTGCCTCAGCGCCACACACTGTGTGTTAATGAAGTGTTTTTATTTGTAATTTAAGATAGTTTAGATGTGGTTCTCTTGTATATTGGACCACAAGCAGGTGAATTTCTAAAAGAACATGTCATGAATTGAAAAGACTGCTTTCCTCTGCAGCAGATAGATAGAGCATGTGTTATTTGTAATTATAGAAACTTTAAATGCCCTTTTATGTCTTTAAGAATCACTGACATGCCGGTAAAGGATTACCATTACGTGTATTGAATTGAAAATACTAATTTCTTCTGGCAGTAGATGCATATCTCTGCTGTGAAATGCCTCCTCTATCGTACTGGTTCAGTTTGAGTGGCAGCCTTGTGGGCTTTATTAAGCATATGCAGGCCCCAGACAGACGGAGAGAGAGAAAGAGAGCGAGAGACGGAGAGAGAGAGAGTAACATGTAGGTCATTCAGCCTCTGGAGCATAGCGCTTACAGCCGTTGATTACACGGCTGTTCCATCAACCCCCTGTGGGGACAGGTGAGACGGCCCCAGAGCGATAGGACAAGGCCAGCTGTGTGGAGACAGCAGATAAAGCTGGAGCTGTACGGGATGGAGGACAGAGGAGTTTACCCACCCGCCAGAGAAGATGAAGAGGGAAGATAAGGAGCCTTGGTCTGTACAGCTGTGCTCCATAGATATGGCTACTGCAACCACGGGACAGTGGCTTGAAGTCATGCATTGCTAATAGAAAAAATGGTGTGTGTGTGTGTGTGTGTAAACAGCATTACGTCAGCCACAGTTTTCCCCGACTGGGCTAGACAACAATAGGATTCACAACACAATGAGGAGGGAGGGTACTCAGCCTCAATGCTGCCAGCTACTGTGTGATTCTCCAAGTTAATTAATGAATAGCAAACGCACTGTCAACTGCCGTCTTTGAGCTACAATATGCAGGTGAAAAAATGGAACAATTGAGAAGTGGCATAAAATTCTTCCTCCTGTTTCCTCAGAGGTAATTCCCTATTGTGGCCTGTGATTGTCAAGTGAATGCGACTGCTGCCCTGCTCTCTACCCCATCTCGTCGAAGAAAGAAGTGTGTGTGTGCGCAGAAAGAGGCTGGGATTCATAATCTCAACGCCAAAATGTCTCATTTCAACAATAAGTGTCAGAGTAAAACAGGAGCAGCGGTTCACTACAATTAAGACGTTAGGACTGCATAATCGAGAGAGAGAGAGAGAGAGAGAGAGAGAGAGAGAGAGAGACTCTATGAGCGATTCCCCAAGCTATAATCCTAACCACTATCCTTGCTGCTCCAGTGACATGGAACTGCAGTAAAAAAAGACCAGCAGCCCACTGGGGAAATCTGACAATCCACCCCAACATCTCAACATGAACCAACTAACATCCCTCCTTTAACCCGTCGCCTACGGTAAGTCCCAAATGGCACCCTATTCCCCATATAGTGGGCACTGGTCAAAAGTAGTGCACTATATGGGGAATAGGGTTCTATTTGGGAGTCAGACAACATAAAACACACTGCATAAGAGACTCCCGGGCTGTGTTTCACATTCAAATAACTACTCACTTGGTCTTTCTGTCAGGAGTTTTATGTCCGTGAAACATTTGATCAATTCCAACTACCTCTAAACTCAGCCTTAAAACCGATAGAGTGATGCTCACGTTGTTGTATATCACCCTCGCACCCTAAATCCCCATATCTGTTGTCCACTTGTGATCCATGGGCGGCCTTAAATAGATTCTTCGGTACTTTTGAATACTTTTTAGCCAGTAGTTCTGAAAGTAGCGCTAACAGGTTGCGTACCACGTCACCATTTCATTGCTCTCTCTTTCTCCCGCTCTGCTGTGTGTGCATCTTGCTAGCTTTCACTCAAATGGCGAAAGGGCTGAACCTCATTGTCTTGATCTCGAATTGCTAGAGGGCTGTCCGGCGTGGGGGAAAATGTAGAGAAAACGGTGCTGCACAGCTTCCAGTAAACAGTCACTTTTAAACTAGGGATTTCGTGGCTAATTGAGGTAAAATAGTAATTCTGCTCATAGATTATGCACGTACGAACTACACATTGACACAATCAACCCAAAGTGAGAGGTTTAAAAAATACTAACAAGTCGCCAAAGTTCCGGAGCATGTCTTTTAGCAAGTGTTTTGTGTTATCTAATTTGAACACATTGTGGAAATTTCTACGCAAAGATAACTATTCCAAAGCGTGCCAATCTATTCCAGACCTGACCTATGTTCCATTTCAAAGACGTTACATTTAACAATAGGCAAAGACAGCTCCTTGAATTTGAATGGATTGTGCAATGATCTTTAGAAAGAAACCATCCATAACAACCAGCTATTATCTCTCCTCTGCTATAGGCTGGGGGTGATGGAGGGAGGCCCACTGCTAGTCTCTGGCAGGCTGCTTTGGGGTCATTTCTGCTGGGTTAATGTAATACAGAGAGCCTGAAGAGCACCAGCCTCCGGGTCTGGATAGATAAGCATCCTACCAAGAAGAATCACATGTAATCAAACACATACAGTAGCCACACAGTATGCAGGCACACACAGCTGAGTTAACAGTATGTCATGCATAGGAAAGATCGTTAAGCATCGAGAACACATTTTTCAATTGTAGTCCACATAGGTGCAACTGGATATTGGATTATTGCTTGGGCTTAACGCTTCTGAGGTGCTTCTGAAGCACAAAGCCTGCCTCCCAAATGGCACCCTATTTCCTACATAGTGCCCTACCCTATGGGCCCTGGTCAAAAATAGTGCACTATACAGGGAATAGGGTGCCAATTGGAATGCAGACATAATATCTCCCATGTTCAGCAGCTTATTGCCACTTTAGCATGAAATTAGATCAATAAACTATTTAATCTTCATCACTAACAGATTACCGGCAAACACGAGGAGCATAATTACACTATCCTATTTCAGCTGAGTTATGAATTTCTACTGCTGTGGATTCCAAACAGTGTGTCTGTGGAGAGGGTGTGTGTGTATGTTAATCAGCTTTTTCAAGGTTAATGACACGCGTACAGTATGTAGATAGTGTAAAATTATTTAGAGATGCATAGTTAACTTCTCTGCTTTAAATGCCATGTCTTACTAACTTAAAATGGGTTTTGATCTAAAAGATAGCGAGGTTGTCGAATTACAGAGAATCACGCCACTTGCCTAAATGACTAAATAATGGCTATACAGCCTCCTTGGTGATGAGTGATAATGGCTGTAGCTATATGTTGTACAAATCAGCAAAACGGCCAGGCAGCTGTAGAAAGATGTAAGGAAGTAACGGTGCCACCCATTTGCTGACTGTGTAAAACTAGGAGGAGAGGGTACTGTCATGGAACACCTCTTCTCTTCATGCTGCATCTTCGAAAGAGAGGAGGGAGGAGAAAAGAGAGGAGGGAGGAGAAAAGAGAGGAGGGAGGAGAAAAGAGAAGAGGGAGGAGAAAAAAGAGGAGGGAGGAGAAAAGGGAGGAGGGAGGAGAAAAGAGAAGAGGGAGGAGAAAAGAGAGGAGGGAGGAGAAAAGAGAGGAGGGAGGAGAAAAGAGAAGAGGGAGGAGAAAAGAGAGGAGGGAGGAGAAAAGAGAGGAGGGAGGAGAAAAGAGAAGAGGGAGGAGAAAAGAGAGGAGGGAGGAGAAAAGGGAGGAGAAATTAGAAAAGAAAGGAGTGGCCTGTGCAGTAAATTGTTGTTGTCCTATGTTGCTGTAGCAAAAGATGGCACCAAAATGTTTGTGTTCAATTCTGTGCTACTGCCCAGAAACTCTCTTCCCTCGCCAACACTAAATGGAGATTTAGGCTATAGTCCCAGAGCTGTGTTTGTACAGTATAAGGCACAGTTAACAATTGGTACCAAAATGTTTCCGTTCAAATCTGCATTGTTGCCCAAGAAACTCTCTCCCCTTTCCAACACGTTGAGTGAAGACAATGTTTGGATAGCGTACAGCCAGGTAGCAGACAGACAGCGCCTGCTGTGGCATGGGATGACAATCTCATGCATGTCTTATTCAGAAACCAACCAGGCAGGATTTTAAAGCTTCCTTCCTCGACATTACTAATATGCACTCTTTTCTTCCCTGGCACTTAAAGCAGCGCATCACAACACAGTGGAGGCAATTAGCATGGGATGAGCAGTATTTACATAATGCCAGACGCCACAACGCAACGCGGCTCATAACAACGTCTCGTCCGACACCTCGCCAGCCCCGCCACACACACACACACACATCCTATCCCCTCGTCTCTGTTGTTGCCACTGCAGCCCACCACTCATCAAGGAACAGGGGGGGTGGGGGTAGGGGGGGTTAATGAGGAAGGGGGTCAGAAGGGTGGCACGTGAGTTTTAAGATTCAACATACTAAACGGGGGGAGTTTGACGGGTCACTCAGGACCCCTGCAGTTGCCCATTGATCTGCCTGTTAGGTGGGTAATTGGGAGCTGTGTGAAGCAGAGAGCTAAGGGACTCTGTCTGCATGGTAGAACCAAAGGCGAGAGAGAGAGGGGGAGAAAGAGAGAGAGAGAAATACAACAAAGTAAGAAAGAAAGAAAGAAAGGAGACATCAACTTTGTTTCCAATCCTCGTCCACCTGCTGAAAAATGAAGTATTCTCACGATACCAATCTCTCTTCACGGCATGCAATTGTGGTCATCCTGTGCCTCAGGCTGCTGTTTTAACCCCTTTCTACACAAAGTGCAATTAGTGTCCCCTCACAATGGCAATGTCAACAACCACAATAGTCATGACAAGAGGAAAGAGCAGTAAAGACCAGATCGCCCTGAGGACTGACAGCCGACAGCCCATGTCAATCCTGCCCACGCCATCGAGAACAATAGGTCAGGATTACTGATGGTAGCCCAGCGGCTAGAGGGTTCTGATACCACATTCACAGGCAGTCCAGGCATGACCAAATCAAATCAAATGTTATTGGTCACATACACATGGTTAGCAGATGTTATTGCAAGTGTAGTGAAATGCTTGTGCTTCTAGTTCCGACAGTGCAGCAGTATCTAACATGTAATCTAACAATTCCACAACAGCTACCTAATCCACACAAATCTGAGTAAAGGAATGGAATAAGAATATATCCATATAAATATATGGATGAGCAATGACCGAGCGGCATAGGCAGGATGCAATAGATGGTATAAAATACAGTATATACATATGAGATGAGTAATGCAAGATATGTAAACATTATTAAAGTGGCATTATTAACGTGACTAGTGATCCATTTATTAAAGTTGCAGGTAGCCTAGAGGTTAGAGAGTTGGGCCAGTAACCGAAAGGTCCACTTGAATCCCCGAGCTGACAAGGTAAACATCTGTCGTTCTGCCCCTGAACAAGGCAGTTAACCCACTGTTCCCCGATAGGCCATCATTGTAAATAAGAATGTTTTTTTTTTTTTTTTTAATGGTTTTTTCTATTTGTATGATTTCAAGTCTGTTATGTAGGCAACAGCCTCTCTGTGTTAGTGATGGCTGTTTAACAGTCTGATGGCCTTGAGATAGAAACTGTTTTTCAGTCTCTCGGTCCCAGCTTTGATGCACCTGTACTGACCTCGCCTTCTGGATGATAGCGGGGTGAACAGGCAGTGGCTCGGGTGGTTGTTCTCCTTGATGACCCTGTGTGTATGTGTGTGTACCAGCGCTCTACACTCATCTCCTGATCTTAATTCAGGCCAAGACAATGACTGAAGGAGGGAGGGAGAGGAGGTGATGTGTGACAGAAAGAACATCTTGGTCTGATTTAGTGTCAGAGTGCCAGAGCAAAGAAGACTCTCACTTGTTCAATGAGTAAATAAGAGGATATAGAGACTGAACTACAGTGCTGCTCCAAACGTATCTTACTCCACTTTTCAATAGATCCAATGGGGAGTTGAAAGAGTCCCAGAATGTCAATAGTGAGTCGGGGATGGCCGATACCTGTATTTGGTAATCTGATTATAATTTTAAAATGTAGTTAATGAAGCCCATTAAACTTGATGTGAAGAAAACAGCATGTTGCAGAGCCACTTTACTTCCAAACGACGGAATCAAAGGAGTGAACAAGATCAATGATCAAGCGTCCAACTCCCAATGAATAGTCGAGCTGTTCACAATTAGGACGGCATTTACAACGAGACAATGATGGAGTCCCCTGTGATAATCTTTAACATGTACAGACTGGGGAACAGAATGCAATGAACACGATTAAAAAGAGGGGGCATTATCTCTGAAGAATGATCACAAATGTAATCAATCTTCTTCACAGGCAGATTCCCTTTGCTTTTGTTCGTTCTCTGCATAGTGAAGAGAGTCAGGGTGGAGATGGAGTCAGGCAAAATCACAGGCTCGGAGATGCATCTCCTGCTGGGTTTAAATGTTGCTGATTGCACAGTGGAAACAAAGGAAACAGAACTAATACTCATTGAAGCTGTGGTAGACATTAATCCTGTAACTACACTACTGTTCCTGTGTATTGGAGGGAGAAAGTGAATGCCAGACTAGAATCAGTTATTTCTCAGACGTGTTTCTATTCTTTGGTGGTGAGGGTAGGCAATACCTCCGTCACACTGATCCTCAACCCCAGGGCTTTGTGGTCAGCCCCATCCTGTACTCCCTGTTCGCCCATGATTGCGTGGCCACGCACAACTCCAACTCAATCATCAAATTTGCTGATGACAGGACAGTGGTAGGCCCGATTACCAACAATGATGAGACAGCCTACATGGAGGTCAGAGCCCTGGTGGAGTGGTGCCAGGAAAATAACCTCTCCCTCAACGTCACCAAACCGAAGGAACTGATCATGGACTACAGGAGGCAGAAGAGGGAGCACGCCCCCCAACATCCTCATCAATGGGGCTGCAGTGGATAGGGTGGACCGCAAGTCACTACAGAGGGTAGTGCGTATGGCCCAGTACATCACCGGGGCCAAGCTTCCTGCCATCCAGGACCTCTATACCTGGCGGTGTCAGAGGAAGGCCCTACAAATTGTCAAAGACTCCAGCCTCCCTAGTCATAGACTGTTCTCTCTGCTACCGCACGGCAAGCGGTACCGGAGCGCCAAGTCTAGGTCCAAGAGGCTTCTGAACAGCTTATACCCCCAAGCCTTAAGACTCCTGAACAGCTAATCAAATGGCTACCCAGACTAAGCCCCTTACAAACTTCTACAGATGCACCATTGAGATCATTCTGTCGGGATGCATCACCGCCTGGTACGCCAACTGCATTGCCCTCAACCGCATGGCTCTCCAGAGGGTGGAGCGATCAGGTCAGCCCATCATCGGGGTTACACTGCCTGCCCCCCAGGACATTTACAGCACTCTGTGTCAAAGGAAGGCCAGGCAGATCATTAAGGACCTCAGTCACCCAGGCCACAGACTGTTTACTCGGGAACCGTCTAGCAGACAGAGTCAGCACCGGTGCATCAGTCCCAAGACGGAGAGACTAAAAAACTGCTTCTATTACAGCCATCACTAGATTATCTATCAGGTGATGCACACTGACTCACACAAATACTAACAAACACACTCTCACACACACAATCCTTCGCCAAGATAACCCATCCACCTGACAGGTGTGGCATATCAAGAAGCTGATTAAACATCGGACAAAGCGTAACCACGCCGGCTTAGGACCTCCACATCTGGCTTCTGTACCTGCGGGATCGTCTAAGACCAGCCACCAGACAACTGATGAAACTGTGGGTTTGCACAACTGAATTATTGCACAAACTGTCAGAAACCGTCTCGGGGAAGAAAGGAGACATCAACTTTGTTTCCTATCCTCGTCCACCTGCTGAAACTTGAAAAAATAAGTATTCTCACGATACTGATCTCTATACGTCACGATATGCATACAGCATGCAATTGTGGTCAGCTTGTGCTTCAGGCTGCTGTTTTAACACCCTAATACGGATTCGCACAAGTCCTTGCACTTTGAAAAGCGATGATGTTTAGGTGAGTGAAATAAGTCAACAGCAGATATATGTTTGGTGTTGTCGATGTTTGACGCTGTGAAACTTGGGGAATAGCTCACAGATTAGCAAGTCCTGTCATGTCATGATAACTTGGTTGGTACAGGTGAGCAAATCAGCAGTGGAGCAGGAGCTCGAATGATCGTTCTCTGTCTCATGGAAATAGTTGCAGTGTTTAGCTGCATATAGTCAGCTAACTAGTTGGTTGTTTTGTCTTATTTCTACCGATATAATTCATATGGAAACGGCCCACCCTTCTTGCTATAGCTAGCTAGCTAACTAGTTAGTCTGTCAGGCAAGAAAATGTGTGTGTGTAGCGATACATTTGGTCTGCGCTCTAGAAGCGTCAACCTCAGCTGTCACTTTCACTAGCTAGCCATAAAGACAACAAGCTAACTAGCCACCGAAATGAAGGCTAGAGTAATTTGTGTTTATCTGTTGGGCTTAGGTTATGGCTTGTCATGTTTGCTAGGTGCAGATAATAATAGGCTAGGGCAGTAGATACCCGCGCAGTGGAGTTCATATGATGAGTTGGATATTTGTTTACATAGCCAGCTAACAAGTTGCTTGTTTTGTCCCGTTTCTACCCAATGCAATTCATTTGGAACCTGTTACAGCTTCGTAACTAATCAGCTAACATTGGTGAACTCTGTAGTTATTCTGTCAGGCAAGAAAGCAAGAGTTGATTGGAGGGGAGAGAGAGAGAGAGAGAGAGAGAGAGAGAGAGAGAGAGAGAGAGAGAGAGAGAGAGAGAGAGAGAGTCTGTGTGGAATGGGAGGCGTGTAACTGTATCACACAATGTATTATGGAAACCCGTTATTAGGAAGAGAGTATGTGTGTGGTTGAGAAAAAGAAAGAGAGGAAGGAAGAGAGAGAGATTACGTTCCTTGTATCCTATTTGTTGATGAGGAGGGGAGCGAGAGGAAAGTGGAGGGAGAGAGGAAGAGGAGAGTGAAGAGGAGGGAGAGTTGAGGGAGATAGGAACAGGAGAGTGAAGGAGAGGAGAGTGAAGGGGGAGAGGAAGAGGAGAGTGAAGGGGGAGAGGAAGAGGAGAGTGAAGAGGGAAAGTAGAGGGGGAGAGGAAGAGGGGGAGAGGAAGAGAAGGAGAGTGGAGGGAGAGGAACATGAAGAGGGAGAGGAGGAAGCAGAGGGAGAGGAGGAAGCAGAGAAAGAGGAGCATGAAGAGGGAGGGGAAGAGGAAGTGCACACCTGAGAGGGGAGCCTACGTTTCCATGGCATGTGTCTGCCCCAAGTCCCACCATTCACCCTTGTACCACACAGCCTGGGTCTAAAGTCACAGTGGCAGGGGTTTTGGAGTTGTTTTTAAAAGTGGTAGGAACGTATATCTGTTCCAGAGCTTGTAATGGATTACAACAAGAAAATGGGCGGGGTTGACCATCTTGACCAGCTGAGGAGCTATTACAATGTTGGACACACAGGCAGAAAATTGTGAAAGTATGTGTTTTGGGGGATGCCCAACATATCTATTATAAATGCGTACATTGTGTGGACCCTGCAAAGGCCCCTTCCCAGAAACTGCAGGCTCTGGTCCCTGAAGGCATTCAAAATGCAGCTTGTGCATTCACTTTGTGCTATGTCTACAGTGGCAGTAAGAGGGGAGCCAAGAGTGTGGCACCAGGGCGTGTGGACCGAGTTGTAACTCATTTGAAAGTAGGTGACGTTTGAAGGGCACAAGAGAGGGTGTATGGTGTGCCTCCTCCTTTCGAAACCTCCTTTGGTTGCTCTACATTTTCTCTGCCACTTTGCACTAAAGTGACAGTGTGAAATATGAATTTGTCCAACAAATCTTTTATTGTATCTGAACAGTTGTGTTTTGTGTCTTCTTTCTCTGTCTCTATCTAATACTTGTTGCATTCAATGAATACTTTGAATATTGTCCTCGGGTCACATTTTGGATGTTTGAGGTTGCGCTCTAAAACTAAGTTAACTTGTAATTGTCATTTGTTCTTTGTTTTTGAGCCATGTCTGTATGTTTGAAATGTCTGCGAAAATTAGCTTTATCTTGAAAATTCTCAGTAATCTAAAGCAGCATTCTAGAATTCTATTGAGGTCTAAAGGGTTAACCCCTTCCACACATCCACCAAGTGCAACTAGTGCCCCCTCACAATGTCAATGTCAACAACCAAAATAGACATGACAAGAGGAAAGAGCAGTAACTGATAGCCAACTGACAGCCGACAGCCCTGGTCAATCCTGCCCACGCCATCGAGAACAATAGACCATGATTACTGATGGTAGCCCAGCGGCTAGAGGGTTCTGATACCCCATTCACAGGCAGTCCAGGCATGACCCTGTGTGTATGTGTGTGTGTACCTGATCTTAATTCAGGGCCAGGTAATGACTGAAAGGGGGAGGGAGAGGAGGTGGAGTGTGTGACAGGAAAATCGTCTTGGTCTGATTTAGATAAATAACAAGTTAGACACTCCAGAGCAGTGGCGACCCGTCATTCAGGGTTCTGACTTGGTGTACAGGGAGAATACTGTAAGAACGGCCCATGTTCTGAATTCTGTCGCTGTACATTTCGCAAGTGCTGAACAAATACGCTGTACATTTCACAAGTGCTGAACAAATAGCTATATTGACTACGTCCGTCCTAGCTCGCTCATTAACGCTCCAAATTACGGATTGCCTCTTATCCGCTGGTCGTCCCCTTATACCATAGTTTGTACATCTCAATTGTCAGTAGAAACCACATTTGTCTATGCAAATTAGTCATATCAGCTATGTTTTTTTTAAAAGGCAGTAAATGAGGCTGAATGAACTGTTTCGCTGCGGGACAAGGCTTCGCTGATAGCCAGGTGTAGCAGTGGTAAGGTGTTGGGACTGCTGTTGGGACTCTGCTGTTGTGACAGCTTTATGTAGGCCCTAACGTTTTGTGGGCGCCATTTGTCACCGTTATAGTGCAATTAATGTATTGTTTAGTATTGTGTTGTGTTGTGTAGTGGCTTTGCTGGCATGCATCTAAAAAAAATTTACATGCTAAAATGGCCACTGCTCCAGAGCAAAGGCTAAGGTGGATATAGGGACTGAACTACTGTGCTGCTCCAAACGTATCTTCCTCCATTTTTCAATAGATCCAATGGGGAGTTGAAAGAGTCCCAGAATGTCAATAGTGAGTCGGGGATGGCCGATACCTGTATTTGGTAATCTGATTATAATTTTTAAATGTAGTTAATGAAGCCCATTAAACTTGATGTGGAGAAAACAGCATGTTGCAGAGCCACTTTACTTCCAAACGACGGAATCAAAGGAGTGAACAAGATCAATGATCAAGCGTCCAACTCCCAATGAATAGTCGAGCTGTTCACAATTAGGACGGCATTTACAACGAGACAATGATGGAGTCCCCTGTGATAATCTTTAACATGTACAGACTGGGGAACAGAATGCAATGAACACGATTAAAAAGAGGGGACATTATCGCTGAAGAATGATCACAAATGTAATCAATCTTCTTCACAGGCAGATTCCCTTTGCTTTTGTTCGTTCTCTGCATAGTGAAGAGAGTCAGGGTGGAGATGGAGTCAGGCAAAATCTGTGTCTTTCTCCAAAGTCACTCCAGTCTAATCCCCCTTTTCCTTTCCTTAGCTCGGCTCATCCCTCTCTCCGGTCCTCCCCACTCACATCTTCTCTTTTCTCCTCCTACCCTCATCTCACTGCTGTCCTCTTCAGGTTATCCAGTCAATTAAACAAAGTAAGTGAAGAGAAGATTGGATAGGATTCACAGGCTCGGAGATGCAATGCACCTTATGTGACTTGTTCAGCACAGTTTTTACTCCTGAACTTATTTAGGCTCACCATAACAAAGTGGTTGAATACTTATTGACTCAAGCCATTTCAGCTTTACATTTTGTATTATTTGTAAACATTTTGAAAAACATAATTCCACTTTGATATTATGGGGCATTGTGTGTGGGCCGGTGACACGAAATCTCAATGTAATCCATTTTAAATTCAGGCTGTAACACAACAAAATGGGGAAAATGTCAAGGGATGTGAATACCGTCTGAAGGCATTGTATGTATCCGCAGTTAATGGAATTAGCCACAAATCAATGAATAGCAAAACGTTGTCACCAGGTTCATTCTAAGTGTAATGAAATGACAAACTTTAGAATCCTTTTTAAAACTCAAAAAAGTTGGCATTTCCTGCTCTGCAGGAACATTTTCAGCAACAAAAGAGTGATCAAATTAAGATCCTGCATATCTAGAGCCCCATAAAAAGCAGACACTCCTTGAGGTCACAACTAGGGCTGAATATTGTCCCGGTATTTTACAAATGTTCCATCCTGAGAATACATCACTTTTCTCCCGGGTAACCCGGTATTTCCAGATAAAACCGGAAGTGTCATTCAAAAGCATATAAAGCATGTAAAAAGGTCTATATATGGATTTGATTAGATCAAAATGTTACATGACATTTTTATGAGTCCTACATAAAAAAATTTGGGGTGACCCCATTTAGTCGACTAGTCAATTTTTTTGGTAGATAGGCTGTTGGTCAAGCATTCTAAAATATATACACAGTACCAGTCAAAATGTATGACACACGTAGTCATTCAAAAGTTTTTCTTTATTTTTACTATTTTCTACATTGTAGAATAATAGTTAAGACATCAAAATTATGAAATAACACATGGAATCACGAAGTAACCAAAAAAGTGTTAAACAAATCGAAATATATTTTATATTTGAGATTCTTCAAAGTAGTCACCCTTTGCCATGATGACATTTTTTCACACTCTTGGCATTCTCTCAACCAGCTTCATGAGGTAGTCACCTGGAATGCATTCAATTAACCTTGTTAAAAAGTGGAAGTGGAATTTATGTACATCTTAATGCGTTTGAACCAATTAGTTGTGTTGTGACAAGGTATACAGAAGATAGCCCTATTTGGTAAAAGACCAAGTCCATATTATGGCAAGAACAGCTCAAATAAGCAAAGATAAACGATAGTCCATCATTACTTTAAGACACAAAGGTCAGTAAATCCGGAAAATTTCAAGAACTTTGAAAGTTGCTTCAAGTGCAGTCGCAAAAACAATCAAGCGCTATGATGAAACTGGTTCTCATGAGGATCGCCACAAGAAAGGAAGACCCAGAGTTACCTCTGCTGCAGAGGATACGTTCATTAGAGTTAACCGCACCTCAGATTGCAGCCCAAATAAATGCTTCACAGAGTTCAAGTAACAGACACATCTCAACATCAACTGTTCAGAGGAGACTGGATCAGGCCTTCATGGTCGAATTGCTGCAAAGAAACCACTACTAAAGGACACCAATAATAAGAAGAGACTTGCTTGGGCCAAGAAACACGAGCAATGGACATTAGACCGGTGAAAATCTGTCCTTTTGTCTGATGAGTCCAAATGTGCGATTTTTGGTTCCAACCGCCGTGTCTTTGTGAGACGCAGAATAGGTGAACGGATGATCGCCGCATGTGTGGTTCCCACCATGAAGCATGGAGGAGAAGGTGTGATGGTGTGGGGGTGCTTTGCTGGTGACACTGTCAGTGATTTATTTAGAATTCAGTGCACACTTAACCAGCATGGCTACCACAGCATTCTGCAGTGATACGCCATCCCATCCCATATGGTTTGCACTTAGTGGGACTATCATTTGTTTTTCAATAGGACAATGACCCAACACACCTGCAGGCTGTGTAAGGGCTATTTGACCAAGGAGAGTGGGATGAGTTGGACCGCAGAGTGAAGGAAAAACAGCCAATAAGTGCTCAGCATATGTGGGAACTCCTTCAAGACTGTTGGAAAAGCATTCCAGGTATAGCTGGTTGAGAGAATGCACAAGAACAAAAAGTTCCCATGATGAGATGATAGGTCTACATGCATTGTGAACTGCGCTCCATACTGGGATGCGCTGTCTGTCCCCAACACGAGCATTGACGATTGATCATGCAGAGAGCAGTGAGATGACTGCAGAGAAGCAAGATCTAGACATCGCATATAATTTAACAGTTCCATTTCACGTCATGCTGTTGATGTAAATAATGTATTATAATGTTCCGCTTTCTCCCAGTTATTTATCCCGGGAAAAGGGAGTGGTTTTGGGCGGTCAATCTCGGCAAGTGGATTCCCGCCATTCAACCCTAATCACCACCTTTACATATCTCTTCCCTCTAATGATATCACTTCATTAATATACTGAACAAAAATATAAACGCAACATGTAAAGTGTTGGTCCATTGTTTCTTGAGCTGAAATATATATTTAATGTTTTATTTTTTACCTTTATTTAACTAGGCAAGTGAGTTAAGAACAAATTCTTATTTACAATGACGGCCTACCAAAAGGCAAAATATCCCAGAAATGTTCCATATACACAAAGCTTATTTCTCTCCAATTTTATGCACACATTTGTTTACATCCCTGTTAGTGAGCATCTCTCCTTTGCTAATCCATCCACCTGACAGGTGTGGCATATCAAGAAGCTGATTAATCTGCATGATCATTACACAGGTGCATCGTGTGGTGGGGACAATAAAAGGCCACTCCAAAATGTGCAGTTTTATCACACAACACAGTGCCACAGATGTCTCAAGTTGAGGGAGTGTGCAATTGACATGCTGACTGCAGGAATGTCCACCAGAGCTGTTTGCCAGACCATTTTATGTTAATTTCTCTACCATAAGCTGCCTCCAACGTAATTTTTGAGAATTTGGCAGTACACCCAACCGGCCTCATAACCATAACTTCTTCACCTGCAGGATCGTCTGAGACCAGCAACCCGGACAGCTGATGACACTGAGGAGTATTTCTGTCTGTAATAAAGCCATTTTGTGAGGAAAAAATCATTCTGATTAGCTGGGCCTGGCTCCCCACCCATGGCTGCGCCCCTGCCCAGACATGTGAAATCCATAGATTAGGGCCTAATGAACTGTAACTCAGTAACACCATTGAAATTGTTGCATTTTTATATTTTTGGTTAGTATACAGTATATTCTGGCCTGAAGACTATTTTTTTCCCAGCTGATATGGATGACATTACCATTGCATCATTCATTCGTAGGAGTGAGTAATACAGGGGCTTCTCTTCACGCTTATGTTGACTCCATATGCACCTCAAGATCAAAGCCCCTCAACTTCAATCACAGTGGAGGAGCCACAGAGAAGATGATCTATACCTACAAGTGACGGTTTTCAATAGCAGACAGTCCCTGACGAATTGGAGTGGAGCACCTATCAGTTTATTAGGTACACCCATTCAGTACCAGGTCCGACCCCCTTTTGCCTCCAGAACAGCCTGAATTCTTCAGGAATGGATTCTACAAGTCGAAAACGATCCACAGGAACGTTGGTCCATGCGGATGCGACGGTATAATGCAGTTGCTGCAGATTGTACGGCGGTACACCACCGCCACTAGCCTGTATCGTTGACACAAGGCAGGATGTGTCAACGATACAGATTGTGCTTATGCCAAATCCTGACTCTGCCATCAGCATGACACAAGAGTAACCGGGATTCGTCGGACCACGCAATGTTTTTCCACTCCTCAATTGTCCAGTTTAGTAATCTAGTGCCCACTGTAGCTGTTATTTGTCTGTATGTGGCCCGCCTGTTAGCTTGCACTATTCTTGCCATTCTCCTTCGACCTCTCATCAATGAGCTATTTTTGACCACAGGACTGCTGCTGACTGGATGTTTTTTGTTTGTCACACCATTCTCGGTAAACCCTAGACACTGTCGTGCAAGAATATCCCAGGAGGGTGGCCATTTCTGAGATACTGGATCCGGCGCGCCTGGCACTGATGATCATACCATGCTCAAAGTCACTTAGGTCACTCGTTTTGCCCAGTAACTGAATGCCTCGATGCCTGTCTGCCTGCTTTATATAGCAAGCCATGGCCACGTGACTCACTGTCTGTACGAGATATCCATTTTCGTGAACGGGGTGGTGTACCTAATGAAATGGACCTAATAAAATGGTTAGTTAAAGGGGGGCTGAACTTCCTGAATTGATACTTCGGCTTGGTCATTAAGAAATTCAGCGTTCATGACTAAAGCCAAACAAGAGTTGTCTTGGGGGCGTGGTTTAATGTGTGTGTCTCTTGTGTGTGTGTGTTCGCACGTGGCAAGCATTTGTGTATTCACTATGTGCACTACAGTGCACAGTTACTCACCCTTCTAGGTCTTGTGTCTTGAAGTCGCCTAGGTTAGCTAGTGCTAGCTAGCTAGTTTAAATTTGGTTTGACATTGGATAGCCTATCTATGGGGCTAGTTAAGGACTGTCAATAAATTACACGTCTTTTAGTTGTCTCATTAAATGCTTTCAATATTTGTATATTAATGTTTACAATTTATAGTTGGTTTGAGGTTTTTAAGTCATTGAAATTTGGCGCTATTGACCTTTTAAAATGTTGTCCCATGTACAGTACTTTGTACTGATGGTCTCTAACTAGCCCCATAGGGATATCGAATGTCAAACCAAATCGACCATGGGCGCTGCCCGCTGTGGGCAGGATTGCAATAAACCCAACCCAAGGAAAACTGTTATGGTACCCTTCATTTTGTGACATAAATGTTTTTCCTATCATCTCACAAATCTCAGTTTTGATGAGACTGACTTTATGACCATCCTATGTGCACTTTGTAGTCAATTTTGACACTAGAATAAATGTTTCTGACATATGTGACCGACCGGCTCGATTCGGTCTTATGTAGCAAAATTTGAAATTGTGTTTTTTACATTCGATAAAAGTAGAGACTCAGAGCTAGAAAATGATATATCATACACTACAATTGAGGAAAAATGGGAAAGTCATTCTGCTTTGAAAGTTGATAAATTTGCAACCTCACTTTTGGAAAATGGCCCTTGAATGTTTTTGGTACCTACTGGAGAGCTCTTCTTTGTCTACACCCATTCAGAATCATTCACACCGTTTTAAGCTTTAGCCCCACCCATCTCTTTAAGGATTCACATGTGAGGCTATGTACTAAACAACTAAAGATTTCAAGACTAAAGGCTGGCTTATACTACGGGTGTGTTTCGTAAATTTAATCTGGAGTGCCAGAGTATGCTCTGGGTGTTCGTAAACTCAGAGCGTTGTCAGATTGGCCATTCGTAAATTCAGAGCGCTTCACTCTCAGAGCATTTAGAGCCCACACTGGACGCTCTGGCCGAAAAGTAGGGTTGATCTGAGCGTTCTGACCCTAACAACAGCAGTCAAGCACTGGCTAAAGTTGGCTAGTTTGCTAGCTACTTGTAGACACAAATGAGAGAACATCTCACTCTGACCATTTTACTCGCCCTAGCAGAGCTGGTTAGGCTGTTTTTATGTTATCCAGAGTGTTGGTAACTGCAACTGTGGCAACAATTTAAGTACGCTTTTTTCGCCAACATTTACTCAACGGGTGTTGAGCATTCGTAAATTCGACAGTTATTCTGCACTCTGGCACACTCAGACGAGTGTGCTATGAAATCGGAGTAGATAGCCAGAGTGAATTTACCAGCTACGTCTATCGACAATTGTCGTAGTGACATCATAAACATTCTATTGAAATAGTTACTTGCATAGTGGAGTCTGTTAAGACATGTCGCTAGCTAGTTAGCTAAACAATCAACCATAATCCCAACTCATGATGTTACAACCCTGGTATGAATCTGCAGGGAGCTAACCAACCAGGTTCAATGTTAGCTAGCTAACATTAGGCTATAACCAGAAAACGCAAATGGCTCTGAGATACGAATAATATTACTACACAGATCATACACGTAACGTTAGCTAGCTAGCCAGCCAGCCAGCGTTAGCTAGCTAGCTAACAGTACACTTTAATTTGAAATGATTGCCCTTAGTTTGAAGATGTAATACGGAGCCTTCTGTGTTCTCTATTCGACTCTGTCTGCATATTTGCAATCAAATCCGAATGTTCTCCATCTCCTTAGCTATCATACTCTAATTCCACTGATTTCAAGCGTGCTACATGGCAGACCAATCCGAACTCATCTCTCGGCATGTCAAGCCCACTCATTATCTCAGCCAATCATGGCTAGGGGGAGGTTGCTGCCTTTTTCCGTGACTAAACTCATTATCTCAATATCAAACCATTTCTGGGTAACAACTAAATACCTTACTGTGATTGTTTTTAATTAAAATGGTAAAAAATAAACAAAAATTGCTTCTTAGCAAATAGCCATTTCTCAAGTACGAATTTTGCTAGGACTGTCTGGGAGTGGGGAAGGGAAAACAGAAAATTAGCTGTTATTAGCAGAGACGTTTGGAGCTCTCTTTCTTATTAGTCAATAGCAGGCAGGCCAAAAGTCCATCCCACTAAAACAGGCTGAGATTTCAGGTGCTCTTTTCAAACAGCTCTTACACTAAAAGGGCAAAATCATAATTTCACAGTTTCACAGTATTATTCAAACCTCATTCTGTGGAAATATCGTTTTTTTGACTGCACTGGGCATTTAAAGATGACTCATAAGTCAGTGCACGTGGAAAACCTGGACAATGACATGGTATGGTTGTGCAAAGATTGATACCCTGTCTGGAAGCAGACTGCTTTGTAGTTAGTATCCATCTCCTCAAATGAGCATGAATCAAAGGGCTTCAGAAACACATTTCTGCTCCTTTGACTCAGGTAGAGGCTCATTATCAATAGCAGTGGCCGTGAGCCTGTACAACTTATCCTTAGGAAAGACGTGTGCACTTCAAAACGGCTATCGCCTTCTTTTATACCGCAGCATAAATCCAGTCTGAGTGTATTGTTTGTGCATGACTGTGTGTTTTTGTGGGTGTGTGTGCATGTTTGGGTGTATGGAATGACACCAGACCCAGCAGCTTGGGCTTTCTACTTTGAACGGGATCTAAAACAAAGAGCCATGGAACTGGGACACACACAGGACGTTGTGAGTCTGCATCCACAGCTCCCTCAGCTGTGTTTGGCAAGACAGAAGGACCCTCATTCATTCATTAGCATATTCTCGTGGAGACGTCTTCTAGACCAATTAAAAAGAGGGTTTGTGAGGAGAGTGGAACCTATTTTTCGCACCTCACTGAGAGGGGATGGACGTTACTGACCCTCACACTCATACAATCACCGAAGTCGCACCCTCATTCTATTTCTACCTAGTATCTATGTTGTGAATTCTGTACGTGGGTTCTGTTAAGCCACTAGTAGCCTCAAGCAAAGATATCAAACAAACAATGTCACTTGCACTGCGTATTCTATTGCATATGTCCCACAAACACCTTTGCAACCATTTGACTGTGTGATCTTTTGGATGTGCATTAAGCTCTGTTCATTTTAGCACCGCTCAAAAGATAATGGCACACAACTTATTTTTGGGGTCTTAATCCAAAGGGAAGGTTTACTTTTGTTTGTGTTTTTATGTTGCTAGTGGATGGTGAGCGACCAGCCAAGAATGTTCCTTTTCTATTTTCTTGACTTTTTCCATTAGCGAAATAAGAGAAGACCTATGTGAATACACAGGACACAAATAATCCCTTATCTCCACCATAAAACTAGGGCTGGGAATTGCCAGGGACCTCATGATACGACACTATCGTGATACTTAGGTGCCGATACGATATGCGATTCTCCTGATTCTATTTGTATTGTTATTCAATATTGCGATTTGATGTTCCGAACACTGCAGATGTAGGACCTTAATTTGAGCAGGAAAATAATCCTGCGGCAACAAGAAAAGTGAATTATCATGTGGACTATAATTGATGGACTTTTTTTGTAGGGGTTGATACATTTTTTGTTAGGCCAAATCAAGTTTCAAACTTTAGAAGCCTTTTTAAACCTTGAATACACTACAAGTTTGAAAATCCTCAGCAACAAAAGAGTGATCAAATGAAGATCCTACATCTGTATATGTCTGCTGCAGAGAGACACGAGAGAGAGCATGAGAAAACCAGTTGGGAATTAAAGTGCTGAAAACATTTTGGCTCACTATAAAAAAATCTAAAACTTGCCGCTGGTACAGCCGACTGGCGTTAGCTAACGCTACCTACAGTTTTTACAAATCGATACTTTGAGTCAAATATTGATATAATATTGTCCCAAAATAATATGTAACTGTATCCATTTTTCCCCTATCACTACATACAACAAGACTAGCCAGCGTCCTGTTTCCCCTCACGCCTACCTTTAACATATCAGTTTCAACAATCGCTTGGAGACATTCTGAGAAATAGGCCAGAGTCAACAGAACAGAGCCTCCTGCTGCAAATCTGATCTCAAGTCGATAGTGGTACCAAAGTCATATGGGCTGTGTCCCAAATGGCATCCTCTTCCCTATATGGTGCACTACTTTTGAGCCCTGGGTAAAGGCAGTGCACTATATAGGGAATAGGGTGCCATTTGGGATGCAGAAGTGGCCTTCCTGTGGCGACTCCATCCTTCTCTATCCCCATCCTCAGCCTCTACGCTCACCTTTGCACTGCCTCTGTTAGGGATGTGTGTGTGGGGTGGGGAGGATTGTGGGTGTGTGAGTGTGAGAGAGACACAGAGAGAGAGAGAGAGAGATGCTGAGGGAGGAAACCCATGGGATCAGGGGGATCATTGGGGAAGGCGGACTCAAAGGCCCAGGGGTGAGTCAGCGTGCTCGGTGTCACTCTACAGGTCACTGCGCACCCCCTGGAGCTCCTCTGATAAGGAGCAGGCGGTTGATGGGGTGGCTGACACACAAACACGGCGGCTCGCATGGCCGGGCCCGAGGGAGGCAGGCAGCGATAAGAAGCTTCATGAATACAGCCTCAAAGCATCACATTAGCATTCTAGCAGTCACCGCTAAAGGCCCCATCCTCGCCACAATAGAGTCTAGACCGGAGAGACTAGCAGGACACTGGTAACTAGAAATTGTAGTGCAGCTAATAATAGCTGATGTGAGAGAGGAGTTTGTGGTTGGCTAGCGCTCGAGGCTGTGCAGTGTTTACTGTTTGGATTTCAGCGAGGCTAGCTAGCTCGATATGGCACTTGTTTATTATTTGCGCTCTAGTCACACTGACACACTGACACAGTTCCACGGGCGTTTTTTAATTTGGCAATTTGTCAAAGAGATCGTTCCAAAAGTTTCGATAAAACTCCACGTCTTTGTCAGATGAAATCCATTCCTCGTCAATGCAGGGGAGTAGCGTAAGGATAATTTATTCCAATTGTAAAATCTATTTGAAAGTCCAATAGCGTTAGTACCTGGAGCGAGAGACGCTTCCTACGAGCTAATTGAATTGCAAATCTTTAAAGAAATTTCACTTCCAGTCAGATGACAATGTGTAAAAAGAGTAATATAAGCCAAATGGTCATCAGCAGTGTAAATGATTCATTATGTTTGATGTACCGAAAGTATATTAATCAAAAATGTTAAACAGGTTTCTGTTAAATCTTTCAATCTTAGGCATAACTATCATCTTATTAATATCAATATTTAAGATGTATCGCGTTTGAAGTCCTCTAATCTACAGATAAGCCATTTCACAAGCCCACTGCACACATTCCTCTAGCAGTAGAATCACTATCAGAAGGAGCTCACAGTCGAGAAGTGGTGCACCTCAGGGGGTAACTGGTGTGTGTGTGTGTGTGTGTAAAACGTACTACTTCAGGGGGTTAACTAACTCGTGGCTATGTTCTGTTCTCTCCCCCGCAGGCAGGCAGCGTAGTGCTGCAGTATACCAGCCAGCACCTCCTCCTACACACCAGAGCTCCTCTCACACACAACCAGGCCTCTCAGCCTTCATAGCCCTCGTAGACTCAACACAGGGAGAAACACTAGCTGACATACTGGGGAGAACCCTCCTGCTTCATATGTCACCTAGCTGAATGCCTCATCCACATACAGTATTCATCCAAAGTATCTCTCTTATACCCGCTGGTTATACTGATAGAGATGCTACAATCCTAGGTTGGCATACAGTAGGTCGTATTGTTCTCTAATTCGAATCTCTCTCTGTGGTCAGTTCCAATGCTCTGACCAGCAGACGCACGCAGATGTGTATGTTTTTGTGCATGCGTGTGTGGGAAAGAGAGCATGTGCAGTGCCAACGGGAGTCCATTAGTGCCAACGCTGTGTCTCCCATCTCATCACGAACACTCTGAGTGTCATCACTCATGTCAGTTCCCCTCCACCGCCCGGGGCTGCCTGTCAAACACCAGGGGGAGCGTCTGCCACAGTGGCAGCGGTAGCACACTCACTTTTAGGGGGCTGTTAAACACCACTCACACCGACCTGTCGGCTCATAAGGAGCTTTGTCCAGTGGGGCTCTGTCTGTTGAGAGCAGATTAAAGAGCAGGTTTGTGTTTCGTGACAGAACAACTGAATGTGTGTTCTCCAACACTGAGGTGGATTGAGAGAGTGGCTACAGGGTAGTATTATAGCCAACCTTTATTTAACTAGGCAAGTCAGTTAAGAACACATTCGTATTTACAATAACGGCATATCCCGGCCAATCCCGGACGAAGCTGGGCCAATTATGTGCTGCCCTATGGGACTCCCAATCATGGGAGTGATACAGCCTGGAATCGAACCAGGGTCTGTAGTGATGCCTCTAGCACTGAGATGCAGAGCCTTAGACCGCTGCACCACTTGGGAGTCCCAGGCTACAAGTTAGAGAGTATCCCCATTGTTGTGTGTCTGTCTATCTGTCAGTTAATGTGTGCTGGGGAGTGGTGTGTAGATTTTGAAGAAGGGCTTTCCTCGAAGGCTGCTATGGGACTAGTACAAATCCAGTACAGCTCGAGGGAGACACAGAGAGAGATAATCAATATGAGAAAGTCTGTTTTCAGACGCTGTGGGTGTTTGAGTCTGTGTTTATTCAATAGGATAATCTGTTTTTAGCAAGGGATGGGGGCTTAGATTTGGACTTGTCCATTCACCTGAGGGCTGATATACTTCAGAGCACCGACAGATCTGTGTAAAAGCTGTGAGAGGAGCAAACAAATAGCTCCCTCAAGAACCAACACGTGTGTTTTCGAGAGACAAAAAGAGAGAGAGAGAGAAAGAGAGAGAAAAGGAAAGCCAGAGGGAGAGAGAGAGAAAGAGAGATAGAGAGAGAGAGGAAACAATATAAAAAGAAAGAGAGAGGAAGACCCATCATATCATGCCTTTCCAGCTGTCTACCAGAAACCCCCCAGCTCCAGGGAGACATTTGTATTTTAGGCCCTGAACACTGAAATATATCCAGTCTGCTTGGAGAAATCAATGTTTTCTGTTCTTTGTTTAGAAGTGAACTCCTGTCCCATAACTAAGGGAGGTATGTGTTCCCCTTGTGTCTGACACTCAATATTTCAGGCATCACCTCAGCGATAGCTCCAGGTGAATGTTATATAGGTCAGCTTATGGCAGGGAGATAGATACTGTTTACTGTCTGTACCCCACAGCCACAGCATCTGAGCTATCCTCTCTCAGACCAGGCCCATTGGCTGGGAGTATGTGGCAATATGTGTAGCTAAAAGAGCTTGTTTGTACGTACAGCTAGCAGAGGACCAAGAAACTGAAGAACTGCAGCTAAAGAAAATATTTATAGATGAACACAAAGTAACATGTTATCCCCAGTACGTGTACACCTTGAGGTGAGATTCTTGGAACTAGATGCTTACACAACTTATTATCTTCAATATGAGTAACCCTGGGTAGTGTCTTCCTTGCTGAACCCCTAAAGCAGTATACCACACGTGTATATTAACCACTGCTGTGTGACCTGCTGGGTGAACAGGTGGGCTCATTTCACATTCTATTAAAGTCAACATGGTGTTTCAGTCCCTTTCAGCCAGACTGGTCTCTCAATCCATTATCTAGACTGGGAGGACATACCATGCTCCGTTAGTGGGTGAACACAGTAACACAGTACAGTACCCAGCCCATCTGAATTCACAAATGGGGGCAATGAGGAGGGCAAAATGCTTGCATTCATTGAATTCACAGCATGCACTGTTACCTATTGTTGGACCAGTAGCACTTTAAAATGAATGTGGACATGATTGATTATGAGACCATGAAGAAGTTGAAAGCATACCAGCAGACCACTAGGGGGTGTCTTGCTGACCCCCAGAGGGCCAACCAACCCTAGTTTTGGGAACCTCTGTTCTGTGGTGACATGTCGATGCTATATGGGGACCGGGGAATATGACTGAGACAAAGAGAGAAAGCCCAATATACTGTAAAAGATGCAGCACGTCTTTAACAGGTCGGCTGACTGCTGTTATCAATGTTATCAAACCCGTAGAATTATCATCCTGAAAAATCGCAGTGGAACAGATACTTTGCTCCCAAGCAATTGGGATCATCTAATTATAAAACACTGGGTGAATGTGGAGCAGATGCCCTCCTCTCTCACCCCCCCCCAACCCTGTCTCCCTCTGCCTCCCTCTGCTTCCAATCGTGGGAGCCATTTGGTCTCATTCTAGTGTTACATTGGATCAGCGTGGAACATGCTACCGTCCATGCCAAGCGCTGCCATGGTATAAATGAACCTAATCGCTTTCCGGCCCTCCAGCCCTCCCTCCCCCTGCCATCACCCGCTGTCACCCCGTCAGCCTGGCAAGGACCATAGAGCTCCAGGCTCCACGTATATCAGATCCGGTGTTCTGTCACTACCTGGACTGTCGCCTGACTCGGAACAACAAGTCTCCCTCGCGTGGGGAGCTGCTCCTTGAGAGCAAAAGGGCATGAGCGCAACTCCTTAAGAGGTACCCAAACTACCAGTTAATGGCTCCAGTGTCCGGGGTCACCACTACACGTCTGCTAGTGAAGAAGAGAGCGATGAAGAGAAAGAAAAAGGGCTCTCAAAGGATTCTTTTCACTGACTCCACCCTGTCTAGATCACCTCCACACCCTCCCTGGGCCTGAGAGGAGACAAGAGCAGCTGTCACCTTGCGTGGCCAGAGGGCCCCTGTCTTATCTATCCACAGCCAGCATTGACCTCCTTCTCTCCTTCTCTCTCAATGACAAACCTGGGTCTGATGTCTGACCCTCTGTTCGCCTTATCAAGATACAGTATATAGCCTCGTTGTGTACATCAGAGTGGGACACTGTACTGCAGTCTACATCTCTCCACGGCAATGTGGCCTTGATTGGTTAATTGCTGATTAAAGATGAATGGGGGATTGTAACATTCTAGGGGGGGATTCTAACGATTCACACACACACACACACACACACACACACACACACACACACACACACACACACACACACACACACACACGCTAGGTAGCATCTATTACCCAGTCAGAGGCTGTAAATGTGCCTGGGAATTAACAGGCAGTGAGTAGAGGCTGTCTCAGCACACTCTCCCAGGAACGAGAATAAACGAGCGGACCCTCGTCTCACACTAACAACAATCCTTCATTATGGCCATTAGACAGATGAACCAGAGCCTGATGAAGGGAAAGAAAGGGAACACTGAACAATAGCCACACCAGAAACATTCAACACAGCCAATAGACACCAGATTTTAAGTCTTCAAATATTTGCACCTGTGCTATTATTGAGCTTGGCTAGTTCAAAAGAACCAACGTGATAGCCCCCAAAGTGCAAACCCCACCCATATGGCGCTCCAGGTTGGCACAAGCAAATGCTCAAACAAGCAATCTCAAAGTGCTTAAAATATTTTGAATAGTGTTGAACCTACAGCCACATGAGACCCACTCACTGCAGGTTCCCATGCCAACGCAAACTGTCTCGCTACATCCCTGGCCATACTCGGCTGTGTACGTCCTTGTAAAGTCAAGATACTTCCAGACAAATGAACATTGCTCTAAAGTGTTTGCGACAAACTCCTTGCTATTTTCTTCAACAAAATGTTCTCTAGAAGCTTTGAGAGGCACCTGAAGGATTAATCAGATAGTGTGTAGTGCTGAAATCACTTAGCGTCCTCGGGACGCTCTCCTCAAACGCCAGGTGTTTCAAATCAAGATTTGTTTGTTTTTGTCTTGTGTTTTGTATGCATTCAAATGACCAGGTGTGCTACTGTTTCAGTAGTTTGCCACTGACGGGAGGCACTGTAACAGTTCATTTAACACCCAAGCAGGCCTGGACCTCATCAACGCGCAGGTCGGATAAACATGTCACAACACACGCGCACACACACTGAAGCTACCTACACATAGAGATAGAGGAGATGAGAGAGCGAGAGAGAGAGAGAGCGAGAGAGAGAGAAGGGCGAGTGAGTGGAGGGGATGCAACTCATTTTGAAGAGCCCTCGCGTTCGGTCAGCGGGGCTGAGAAGATGGTGAACGGGGCGGTTCGGGGATTTGATATATGACTGAAAAGGTCAACACCGCTCTTATTGGGATAAGAAAGCGACAGAAAAGGAAAAGGTCAATTCATCAACTCCCTCTTAAATCCTTCTCTTCCTGCCCGCGCCTCCTGAATGAGATTTTAGCAGAGTGACTGATAAAGCCAGGGCCAACGTCAGTGGGGAGAGGGGAAATCCTTGCCAATGTTGCAAGACAAAATAAGACAGTCATGTTATCTAGAGTTACATTATCAGTGGGGAGAGGCTTATCCTAGACAACAAACATATGAGCTGTTTGAGCTATTTACATTTTAGCATGTACATCCTGGTGGGGGGGAAAAAAAGTGGGATGCATGCCATGAAAGCCACTACACAACACTAAACAATACATTAATTGCACTATAACGGTGACAAACGGTGCCCACAAACTGTTAGGGCCTACATAAAGCTGTCCCAACAGCTTACCACTGCTACACCTGGCTATCAGCGGAACCTTGTCTGGCAGCGAAACAGTTATTTCAGCCTCATTTACTGCCTTTTAAAAAAAAACATAGCTGATATGACTGATTTGTTTAAACAAATGTGGTTTCTACAGACAATTGAGATGTACAAACTATGGCATAAGGGGACGACGAGCGGATAAGAGACAATCCGTCATTTCGATGAAGACATTAACTTCTTAGGGATCGGCGCACGAGGTGACCGTTTTGGAGAGCCTGGCATGCCCAAAGTAAAATGCCTCCCATTCAGGCCCAGAAAATAGGATATGCAAATATTTAGTACCATTGGATAGGAAACACTCTGAATTGTCCAGAAGTGTTAACCATTTGTCTGTGAGTAAAACAGAACGCATATGGCAGGCGAAACCCCGAGGAATTTCTGTCCTGGAAAAAGTGGTTTTGACACATTGCTCATTTGGAACCCCTCCCTCATGAAAATGCCCATATAAGGGCATATGAATGCAGTACCCATCGCTTCCTCTGGATGTCAACAGTCTCGAGACAGTATTCATTTTCATTTTGGATGAATTAGACCAGAGAAGAAGAGGAAACCAGGAAGTGTCTCATTTATGTCAACACAAGGGAATGCGCGCTCCTGACAAGGCGCGCTGTGTGTTTTTTACCGTCTTTATCGATCAGTTTATATTCCGGTTGATTTATAATAGTAAATATACGTAAAAGTGTTCCTAAGGATACATTTAAAACTATGTTTGATTGTTCTTGGACAAGTTTATAGGTATAAGTTGAACGAGTTCTCATCACGTTTCAATGGAGTAGTGGAAGCTGTCGTTTCTGATTATAACGCGCGAACCAAATGGAGATTTATGGATAAAATACATTACTTTTTCTAACAAAAGAACCATGGATTGTCTTCGTTGGACACTTAGGAAGACCTCAGCAAAAGTTCTTCAACAGGTAATTTATTTGTTTTCGCTGTGAAATGTGTTATGTGTGTGCCGTGATGGATTATGAAATTATGGTAATGGAAAAAATATGTGAGGTGCTACCCTCAAACAATCAAATGTGCTGCTTTCGCTGTAAAGCCTTTTTGAAATCTGACAACGCTGTGATATTGCCAAGAAACAGAGCTTTTGATGAGTATGGAACACTTGTATATTGGTGGATGTTTAATAATTCAACTTTTGGATTTTGAATTTGGCGCCTTGCATTTCACCTGGTAGTGTCGGGATTGGGGTGGGGTGCTAGCGCCCCAGCAATCCCCAAGAAGCTAGAATGGACATAGTCAATATAACTATTTGTTCAGCACTTTTAAAATGGACAGCGACAGAATTCCGAACATGGACCGTTCTTACAGTTCCCAGTTGTCTTGAACTCACTGAAGTCAGATTTTGCATTTCCGACTTAACAGTTGTTTTGAGCCAATAGTGTTCAAAGCTGTCATCAAGGCAAAGGGTGGCTAGTTTAAAAAATCTCAAATATAAAACATATTTTGATTTGTTTATCACTTTTTAGGTTACTACATGATTCCATATGTGTTTTTTCATGGTTTTGATGTCTTCACCATTATTCTACTTATGTAGAAAATTGTAAAAATACAGAAAAACCCTTGAATGAGTAGGTGTGTCCAAACTTTGGACTGGTACTGCATGCATGTTTCAACCATTTTCAATCCTAAAAAATGTGGAATAAGCAATGGCTGATTTCTGGTCAATCAGATAGAAAAGGGGTCTTAGAAAACATCCACGAGAAAAAGTCTTAAAAAGTATTAGAAATACATTAAAACACAATAATGTTGAAGTAACGACCCCTGCTAGTAGATAGCGCAATGACTGGAAGTCTATGGTAACGCTAGTTAGTACTGACTCCTGAAAGTACTGCTAACTTCCTTCATACTGGACACAGAAGCTGTCTTCGAAAACCCATACTAACATACAGTATACTACATACTTAATGAGTATATACTACATACTATATACTATTAGTTCATTTTAGTACATTGTAAATGAGCGGTATCCTTTCAGTTGAGCCAACTAGCGCTGTCTACCGGAAGTTGATGCTGTTGCTACGCAACTTCTTGCTAGCTTGTTAGCATAGCTAACACATTACTAGCTAGACGTCTTACGATTTTCATTAACATTGTCAATTGAGAAAGCACAATGACTATACCACTTAGCTAAGCTGAGAATAACGTGAATAATCAAGTCAATAAACGTTGGGTGGGTAGTTAGTTAGATAGCATATAGTTAATATACTGGTACATACAAGCAACTGCTGTAATGTTATGTTACGCTATTCGTAAGGCTAGCGTTGCCAACAAATTATCAGCCAACGTAACGTAACTTATTTGACAAGTCATTACTTTATTACATTGCTGTACATTTTCTTAAAACATTTGTCATATTTAGTTAAAGCAACTAATTTGTATCCACTCTCGTCGGACTTCGGCTGCATATTTTCCACAATTTTCGTAAAATCAAAAAATGTTGTGAAGCCACGCCCATTTTCGGAAGAATTTGCATCATGGGCCCTAAAACCACAGAAATAGTGTCCACTGCTTGTATACTTCGTATTCAGGCGAACGTGGTACGACATTCGGGAACTGTTGGCATACTAACTATATCCACGTCACAAATAGTACGGTTAGTGCGCTTAGCATGAGTATTCTAACACAGCTAGAGACATACAAATGGTGTCCACAAGTTCATCTGACTCTGGGGAAGTAGATAAAGGCCCTAATAAAAAAATGCTATTGTGTTCTTTGAAATACATTTTATTTTCTAATGTTACCCGAAGACCTTCATAAATACAACAAGATGATTATTCTTCCGATGGAATGTATGACATGTATTAATTCGACATTGCCTTTCAAAAGACACGTCGTTAGACTCAAGGGGGAGGTAATCACTGTCACGGAGGCCAATCGAAGTAGATCAGCTGTGCATTAGGTCACATGCTACATATTAAACACCAACAACAAAGGAACTGAAATGATAGCCCAACAATATGCTAACACACATAACAGCCCATAGCCTGTATAAGTAGAGAGAATTATTTATTTCAGCTTTTATTTCTTTCATCACATTCCCAGTCAGAAGTTTACATACACTCAATTGGTAGCATTGCCTTGAAATTGTTTAATTTGTGTCAAACGTTTCGGGTAGCTTCCCACAATAAGTTGGGTGAATTTTGGCCCCTTCCTCCTGACAGAGCTGGTGTAACTGAGTCAGGTTTGTAGGCCTCCTTGCTCGCACACACTTTTTCAGTTCTGCCCACACATTTTCTATGGGATTGAGGTCAGGGCTTTGAGATGGCCACTCCAATACCTTGACTTTGTTGTCCTTAATACATTTTGCCACAACTTTGGAAGTGTGCTTGGGGTCATTGTCCATTTGGAAGACCCATTTGCGACCAAACATTAACTTCCTGACTAATGTCTTGTGATGTTGCTTCAATATATCCACATACAGTTGATGTCGGAAGTTTACATACACTTAGGTTGGAGTCATTAAAACTTGTTTTTCAACCACTCCACAAATTTCTTGTTAACAAACTATAGTTTTGGCAAGTCTGTTAGGACATCTACTTTGTGCATGACACAAGTAACTTTTCCAACAATTGTTTACAGACAGATTATTTCATTTATAATTCACTGTATCACAAATCCAGTGGGTCAGACTTTTACATGCACTAAGTTGACTATGCCTTTAAACAGCTTGGAAAATTCCAGAAAATGATGTCATGGCTATAGAAGCTTCTGATAGGCTAATTGACATCATTTGAGTCAATTGGAGGTGTACCTGTGGATGTATTTCAAGGCCTACCTTTAAACTCAGTGCCTCTTTGCTTGACATCATAGGAAAAGCAAAATAAATCAGCTAAGACCTCAGAAAAAGGTCTGGTTCATCCTTGGGAGCAATTTCCAAATGCCTGAAGGTACCATGTTCATCTGTACAAACAATAGTTCGCAAGTATAAACACCATGGGACCACGCAGCCATAATACCGCTCAGGATGGAGACGCGTTCTGTCTCCTAGAGATGAACGTACCTTGATGCGAGAAGTGCAAATCAATCCCAGAACAACAGCAAAGGACCTTGTGAAGATGCTGGAGGAAACAGTTACAAAAGTATCTATATCCACAGTAAAACGAGTCCTATATCGACATAACCTGAAAGGCCGCTCAGCAAGGAAGAAGCCACTGCTCCAAAACCGCCATAAAAAAGACAGACTACGGTTTGCAACTGTACATGGGGACAAAGATCTTACTTTTTGTAGAAATGACCTCTGGTCTGATGAAACAAAATAACTGTTTGGCCATAATGATCATTGTTATGTTTGGAGGAAAAAGGGGGATGCTTGCAAGCCGAAGAACACCATCCCAACCGTGAAGCACAGGGGTGGCAGCATCATGTTGTGGGGGTGCTTTGCTCCAGGACGGACTGGTGTACTTCACAAAATAGATGGTCATGCAGAAGGAGGGAGAGATTGCGAGTCGAAGTAGAGAAGCGTGTTCCATGATTTCTAAAAGTGTTGAATAAAAACCGCGTTGTATTGCTGTTCATTGTCTCTGAATGTACTGAAACTGTGATTGATATAGAGGGGGACTGGAGGCCTTCATGGTGAGATCACTGATATCAAATGACTTGGCATTGATTCAACGTCACATGCTTTTTGTAGACAACAAACACATATTGTTTCTGCTATAGACAACTATTCTATCTAGTATAGCTATTGTACTACAGTATCATTGCATTATCATCCTACGAATGGCTCTGCCACTGTATTCAGTGAACATTCACTGTATATTTAGTGAAATATATGTCAAATACTTTAAAGAGAATGCTGTATGAGCTCGGTGGTTCTGTATTCAGCGTGAGCGCTTGGTTATGTAATCCACTGCAGTAGTCTCTCCTCTAGCAGAGACCAGAGAACTACTGTGTGAATAATACCACACGCTTCAGGCTGAGACAGGGAACAGGGAGAGGTAAATATTCCTAGTTTGGAAACAACTGTGCAACTGTGGTTGAATGGTGGGAACCCAGTTACCGAGATTTACCGGGATTTACCGTCCAAAACCACTCCCTTTTCCGGCATAAATAACCGAGAGAAACAGATAAATCATAATACATTATTTATATGAACAGCACGGCGTGAGATGGAACTGTTCTCTACGGCCTGTTCATGATGAATCAATGCTCAGGGTGGGGACAGACAGCCCATCTCAGTATGGAGCGCAGTTCACAATGCATGCAGACTTATCATGTCATCACGGGAACTTGTTTTCTTGTGACAGGTAGGCATACATTTGCTGCAGGACAACGAAACGTTTTTCATTTAACTGTTGAAAGCGAGGAAGGAATGAAGCAACAATAGAGAGAGGTAGGCTAACAAAATTAAATGTCGTTAATGTAGGGCTCATAAAATGTATTTAATATATGTCTCATCAGGCTCAGGTAGCGTCAGGTTTGAATTTTCATGCTGATCAAAGCTCTAATCAAATCCAGACATTTATTTGCTTTATAATGCCTTTGAATGACACTTCCGGTTTAGGCTGGAAATACCGGGTTACCCGACAGAAAAGTGATTTATTCTAGGGATGAAGCATTTGTAAATTACCGGGAAAATGTTCAACCCTAGCCGGGACGTATCTCAATATTTTTTCCATGCCAAAAATGAAAACACGAAGCAGACCAAACTTGTTGGTCCTTTAAAAACCCGCTGTATGTAAAATATTGTGTGACAGCTTGGAACATAAATAAATGTGACTCTGGATGACAACATAATGATGTTTGTTTCCAACATTAGGGCGGTTTTCCTAAAGATCCGGATTTCCTTGCCACGATACTAACGAGTATTGCGATACTGGTATCATCCGGGCCCTAGTGCAAAGTGGATAAAGATCAACTCAGCATATGCATTAGATCTCATTTCCTGCCAGTTCTCGAACCAGAGATGGGGGGTTGAGAGAGAGAGACTCCTTCCGATGTGAAGCGACATCCATTTGTGTCGCCAATCAAACATGGTGGAGGTGGATAATGATAGATCAGGATTCGGATTAAAACCAGGAGGATGATCTGCATTTGGAGCGTTAGGCTGGTGACGGGATATACGGGGTAGAAATATGGGCCTGGGTTATTCCCAGGTAAATGGGTGGACAAGAAAAGGAGGGCCAGATTATATTTCAGTGTAATCTCTGGCTGGTGGACACAAGATCAATCAAGCTGCACATTTCTCTCCCCACCCCCCTTTGTTCTCTCCTATCAATTTTTATGGTTGAGGGACATCATTCAAAAAAAATGTAATGGGACAAGAAGATGGATGAGAACATTTGTAGCTAACAGTCGAGAGAGAGAGAGAGAGAGAGAGAGAGAGAGAGAGAGAGAGAGAGAGAGAGAGAGAGAGAGAGAGAGAGAGCTTATAGTACCAGTGAAAACCATCACAAACGCACACACCACTTCAGTATGTCCCCACACAAGGGGGTTCTCTTCATCTAATAGTCCCTCACAAGACACGTTGATAACACTGCATCACTATTGGTTTTTGTGTGAGATATTTGGGCTTCTGAGTGGTGCAGGTGTCTAAGGCACTGCATCTCAGTGCTAGAGGCATCACTACAGACCCTGGTTCGATCCCGGGCTGTATCACAACCGGCCGTGATTGGGAGTCCCATAGGGTGGTGCACAATTAGGCCCAACGTCGTCCGGGTTAGGGGAGGGTTTGGCCGAGCTCTGCCGTCATTGTGTTCCTAACTGACTTGCCTAGTTAAATAAAAAAACTATCGATGTGTTGAAGCTACCGAACTGTCTGTTCAAGCAGTTGGCACACATTTCGGACACTCATCAGGTACGACACAACACATGCAATCAGAGGTCTCTTCACAGTCCCCAGGTCTAGAACAGAGGCTGGGAAGCGCACATTATTAAACAGAGCCATGACTACATAACTCTCTGCCACCCCAAGCTAGTAGAAAAAAACAGATAAAAGAACACCTTACTGCACAAACGGGACTGTGAAGAGACACATCCCATTCTATATGTCTTGTATCGTGATTCGCACTGTAGTCTTGTTGTGCAAAATTAAACAGAGCGTCTTTACTTCAGATCAACATGTTAACAGCTCTTACAAAACTCCCTCACACCTCCGTTTAAGCAACCCGTGCCTGATACATCCTTAAAGCAACGGTGTTCAACACTCAACTGAGCTACAATACAACATTATGTATTAGATATTTTGTGTATGTACTGATATGTGGGCCATGCGTGCCGTTTTAAATGTATGCACAGTAGTTCAGTCCTTGACTAACAATGTTCTGTACTATGTATTATGGCATGTTTCATGTGGACCACAGGAAGAGTAGCTGCTGCTTTTGCAGATCAGGGTGATGGGGAAATGTCACCCTACTCCCTGGTCCACAGGCTGCAGCACATGCAGTACTCGGGTAGCGCTCCTACCTCTTCACGGAAGAGAACCCGTACTCCATACATCATAGAACTCTTTGGAATCAACCTTTTCACCCAGGCTCAGATGGTTTCCGGATCTGCCTCACTTCAGCTCTGTCACCCAGAGACACCACTCAATCGCTGGCTAAGCACCACAGGCAAATGCCACGACAGCTTTAACATTACAGTACATTGGTTGAAAAGTTCTTCATTTTTTCGACATTCAGAAATCTCTAGAAGACAACTGCGGCATTTACAATCCATTGCTTAAGCAGCTCTTCACCAAACATGTCAACACACCATATCCATAATGTATTTTTCCTGATACAATTTCTGGATGCAAAGAACAATCTCATGCAATCAATTTATTTCCTAAAGCATTTGGGGTAGAGTGAACATCTTTCCTTTTTGTCATATATACTGTATCAGGGTCAGTTATCAGGAGGTGTCGTGCCTCATTGACTTAAAGCTGGTTTCCCGTTTCATTCCCAAATGCAGCAGAGCTTGACTCTGCCCCTATCTCCTCGCGTCTTTCAGAACTCATCATCATGCTCTGCTTTCTTCTAAATGGATTCCTTGGAAAGCAGGACAAAATGGTCATTGGAAAATGACAAACAGTCAACTCTGAGAAGGTGTTATAAGGGTAGAAACGTTGGTCATTCCGTCGGTAACAGTGACAGCTGTCTGTTAGTGTAGCCTAGTGGTGACATATTAACATGACCTATTGGATTCACAATCCCCCCAGACCAACCTACTACAGTAATGCTTTAAGGTAATTCAGTTTGTACACTCCTATCATGGATATACCATAACAAGAAAGCACAATGGAGAACACATTCGTCTAAGATAATGGACGCTTACTGTAAACTACTATAGCAGACTGCTGGAATCCCATCATAGCCATTAGTCTCTGAGCTCCACTCTGCTACGTTGGCTGCACCACTCATCAACATCTGTGGTGTCGCTAATTAGCCCTGCAAAGCCGCACATCAGTGGGTCTGAGCAGAAAGCAGACATGATACAATGAGATTTTTCAAAAAGCTTTACGAGCTCACAGAGCGAAGAAACTATGCTATTGTCTAGAAGAATGTGTTTTTGGAGGTTTGGGTAGCCTACTGTGTCACTTGAGGGAAAGTAAGAGCTGTTGAGCATTTCAACAGAGTTCACATGTGTTTTATCCTTGTCACTGAAACACTCTTCACCAACAGGACAATCACTGGGAGGTTAACGAGAGAGAGAGAGAGAGAGAGAGAGAGAGAGAGAGAGAGAGAGAGAGAGAGAGAGAGAGAGAGAGAGAGAGAGAGAGAGAAATATCAAATAAATGATGTGGCCCTTCGGTCAGGTTCAGAGCCGATAATAAATTCAACATTTCATCCTGGGGAGCCAGGCCCACCCAATTAGATTGAGCAAAACAAATAAACAACATTTTTGTTCCAAGTGTGCCAAATGAGACATTATTTTTACCTAAGCACGACGAGATACAGTATATTTTCAGGTCAACTGAGAGAGGTGAGCATTCTCATGTCAAACACCTGCAGCCCTGGCAGGAGAGAGAGTGGGAGCAGAGAATGGAGAGGGAGAGCGATAGCAGCTGGAGAGAGAGGAAGAGGGAGAGGGGCAGCGAACAGAGAGCGCGAAAGAGAGAAAGAGCGGTAAGAGAGAAAACATCTCCCACAGCTCATGGGGTCAGTGCAGCGGGGATAGTGTCACAATTGTTTCTGAATGTGAATAGAAGAGAGGAGAGGGGAGGTGTGAGGGTGACCAACCACTGTGACTGACTCCTGCTCCTGAAATCAGTCTGCTGCAAGACTGGTCTCTCTCACGCCGGGAAGATGCTCTGCATAATAACAAAGGATTCCAGCTCTCTGTGTGGCAGAGAGAGAGAGAGAGAGAGAGAGAGAGAGAGAGAGAGAGAGGTAGTGTGAAAGAGAAGAACCAGAGAGAGAGAGCAAGAGAGAGAGTGAGACAGAGAGAGAGGGGGACAGAGAGAGAGAGGGGGAGTGTGTCCTCTGTGCAGCAGAGCTCTCCCAGACAAACACAGCGGGTTGGAAGTGTGTCAGTGTGTCTTTGTGGTCAGGAGGAGACGTGTGTTATGACAAGGGAGGCTTGCGTACAGAGCTCACACACCGCAACAGCTAACCTAGTCCTCCATTCCTTCTCACGCTGTTCCTTCTGACACTTGCTCTTCTTGCTCAATACCTTTCTATCTCTTCAGCTGTTTCCATGATTCTCTTTCCCATTTTCTTTCAACAATCTTCCTCTGTTTTTCTTTCTTTCATTTTCTCCCTCTTCCTCTATCGCTCTCCCTCTCGTTCTCTCCTTTCCTCTCTCCTCCCTCCCTCCTTCTCTCTCATCCCCTTTCCTCTGAAAGTTTCAACTAGGCTTGCTTTAAAGACAAAGATTATTAACCAAATGGCTCCTCCATTACTGGTGCTAGTACAGAATCTTAAAACTATCTGACGCAAGCATCACCTTTACTCATTCATACAACGCCAATTACTATGACAACACTCCCTCACTTGAGTATAGGACACAGACTCCAGTTGCACAGGACGAGCTGAGAAACGACAGGCAGACACAGCCTTCCCCCCTGACCAACCTCCTCCTCCTCCACCTCCTTATCCTCTTACTCTCTCTCCTCTCTCTCCGCTCCGATCTCCACAAGGGCAAAGAGAGACATTTCCCATCTAATTGATGCACAGAATGGGTTTTATAAATCAGCTAATGAGGGCTGTGATCACACTCGTGTGAAGACACTGCATGTTGGAGGGGGGGTTGGTGGAGTTCAATGGTTGAGCTCCAGGAGAGGCTGAGCTCCTCCATTATTAGCCTGTCGTGAGATGAGGGCTGGAGGGGGAGACTTGGGGGGGAAGTAAGGGGAGAATGGGGGGAGTTTGAGGGAGATTGGGGAGAATAACACCACACGTTTACCACTGAGCCACATAATTAAAAGATGCTTAAATATCGAGATCCACATACCGGTAATCAAAATATTACAGTATGTGAGTCATGCTTACTAAAGCTTACTAGTAATCCAATGGGTAGTTAGACCATAAACTCTTTGGTGTGAGCCATACTTTTTAACTCAGGCATGAGGGTCATTGTTTCTTGAAGACCAAAGGTGAAAGAGTAAAGTACTAGTGTAAATTGCCTAAGGCACTGAACTTCAGTGAGATTGAAGACTTGAACTTGAAGAGAACAGAAACACATAGGTATCTTCCAAAATGAGAGGAAGTTCTCCAACTGGCTATAAACTCAAACATGCTCAAAGCACTCCCACACAAAGACAATTACAAACATTCTCAACCCCAAACAACCTAGCAAGACTCACAAGACTCAAACAGTCCCTGAAACCCTAAAGAATCTGCTACCGATCACACAAAGACAGACGGCTCACTTTGTACAAGCCAGTCACAAATTGTTCAAACCCCAAATAACATGTGCCCAAACAAACAGCTTTTCACCCCAGAATGTGTGACACAACACCAAATTGTTAACAACCCAAAACAGACTGCACAATAAATATAACCCATCTGTTTAATCACAACAGTCTGAACACTTCAAGTGTGCTTTTAGTAAGACTGACTGTTCTACCTGCTCTCAGCCTCTCTGACTGAATGAATGGATTCCACTCCACTCTGACACATCTAAAGCGTTCTTCTGACGAAGTGCTGAACTCATCGTCAAAGCTCTCCGCAGCTGGAAACGCACAAGTCCGTCTCTCTTCTCTCTCTGTATTTGTCTCTCACTCTCTCTCTCTTTCATGATGTGAAGCACTTTGTTACGTGTATTGAAAATCGCTATAGAAATAAAGTTCTTGTTATTGGTTTCAGCTAAAATATCTCCTGTTCTCCTAACAGGAGAACAGGAGATTCCTTGCCTCTTTTCAATACACAGAGATGCTTTGCACACAGCACACAGCAACACCATCAGGGCCGGCCCTAGCCTTTTGGGGGCCCTTGTGGGCATAACATTTTAGTGGCCCCCATCTTGATGGGGGAAGTTTTAGAGTTAATTTCCTGAAATTCGACACATCTTGCGATGGGGCATAGAGAGAATGTAGCAATTTTAAAGCAAGGGGCCCTAAGCGGTCGCTTATGTCGCTTATGCCTAGGTCGGGCCCTGCTCATCATACACAGCGTACATCCCACACCATCACAGAACACACAACATACACACAAACACCCTGACTGAATGGCAGCACCGTGACAGTGAGACTCAGCGGTGTCGGTATCCCCCACTCACCTGTGCGATCTCATACAGCAGTTTATAGTGTTCCTCTCGTTTCTGTAAAGTGCACAGATTGCAGCCCATTCTAATCGTCGTGGCAACGCCGGGCGTCCAATCGTCCCCGAGCGACAGCAGCAGCAGTGGAACCGCACGGACAGGGGGTCACCCTCCAGACCGGTGCACCCGTTCTCATCAGTCACTCCGTAGTGGGCATCTCACACACACCACACATTGACACACTCACATTTGCAAACACACACACAGTCATACACGCCGAGCCAAGGATATGCAAAGCTCCAGCGTGGTAGAACAGAAGTGTAATGGATACAGCAGCAGCAGCTGTGATAGTAATGGTAGCGGTTTCAGCATCAGCCGGTGCCTCTCTCTCTCTCTCTCTCTCTCTCTCTCTCTCTCTCTCTCTCTCTCTCTCTCTCTCTCGTCTCCTCTCGATCTATGTCTCTCACACACTACACGCTGGAGTTGTGACTCCCGCTCTCCCGCTCACCGAGAAAGACACTCCCCCTTTTCCCTATCAGATCACTTAGCCTTGGTGCACATGACTATATAGATAGCTGCTCATGAATAAGGAGTTAGGCTGGGTTCATATTCATGGGGGGGGGTGTGGTCAGGGGAGGGATCTGGTGAGGTAGGAGGGTCGTGTGGTACCCAGCGTGTTGGCTCATTAAGATCGAAGAACACTTACACAATGAGGTTCCTTTGTGTGAGCAGCACCTCGGAGGAGGCTGAGCAGCACTGCATTCCCTCTGAATTATACAGAGAAAGAGAGAGGAGAGCTCTTATGAACTGATCGCAGAGAGTAGCCTCATCAACAGAGAGAGAGCGGAGGAGAGAAGGAGGCAGAAAGGAGGAGAGAGAGAGAGAGAGAGAGAGAGAGAGAGAGAGAGAGGGATATATAGAGAGAAAGGAAGAGAGAGAGTGAGAGGGTGAAGGAGAGACATGGAGAGAGAGAGGGAGAAGGGGAGAGAAAGAGATTGAGAGGGGGAGAGCCGCTTGGAAACAGAGAGTGGAGGATGACGACGAGGATAGACAGAGAGAGAGAGAGAGAGAGAGAGAGGAGAGCCGCTGAACTGAACTGATCACAGAGTATCCCGTGTAATGCTCGACCACAAGCTTCCTATTTGAATAAAAGGAAAGGTCAAACCCCAAATTAAATGCTAACAAATTAAATGACTTCATGGAGCTCTGGACACTATGTGATCAATATGTACTGTACACACACTGTCTGGGTGAAAATAGTGTGTATTTCTATGTTAACAGAGCCTAATGTGGAGACAAGACAGTCAACAGCATAATGGATATTTCTCGGCCATCACAGAACACACAGCATATTTACCTAAATCGCACAAGCCACGACCGTCTGACAACACACCGAGTCACTGTGAATGACAGATTATAGTCACAATGAATGACAGATTATAGTCACAATGAATGACAGATTATAGTCACAATGAATGACAGATTATAGTCACAATGATTGACAGATTATAGTCACAACGAATGACAGATTATAGTCACAATGAATGACAGATTATAGTTAAAATGAATGACAGATTATAGTCACAATGAATGACAGATTATAGTTACAATGAATTACAGAATATAGTCACAATGAATGACAGATTATAGTCACAATGAATGAAAGATTATAGTCACAACGAATGACAGATTATAGTTAAAATGAATGACAGATTATAGTCACAATGAATGACAGATTATAGTTACAATGAATTACAGAATATAGTCACAATGAATGACAGATTATAGTTACAATGAATGACAGATTATAGTTACAATGAATGACAGATTACAGTCACAATGAATGACAGATTACAGTCACAATGAATGACAGATTATAGTCACAATGAATGACAGATTATAGTCACAATGAATGACAGATTATAGTTACAATGAATGACAGATTGTAGTCACAATGAATGACATATTATAGTCACAATGAATGACAGATTATAGTCACAATGAATGACAGATTACAGTCACAATGAATGACAGATTACAGTTATAATGAATGACAGATTATAGTTACAATGAATGACAGATTATAGTCACAATGAATGACAGATTACAGTCACAATGAATGACAGATTATAGTCACAATGAATGACAGATTATAGTCACAATGAATGACAGATTATAGTCACAATGAATGACAGATTATAGTTACAATGAATGACAGATTGTAGTCACAATGAATGGCAGATTATAGTCACAATGAATGACAGATTACAGTTACAATGAATGACAGATTATAGTCACAATGAATGACAGATTACAGTTACAATGAATGACAGATTATAGTCACAATGAATGACAGATTATAGTCACAATGAATGACAGATTATAGTCACAATGAATGACAGATTATAGTCACAATTAATGACAGATTATAGTCACAATGAATGACAGATTATAGTTACAATGAATGACAGATTGTAGTCACAATGAATGGCAGATTATAGTCACAATGAATGGCAGATTATAGTCACAATGAATGACAGATTATAGTCACAATGAATGACAGATTATAGTCACAATGAATGACAGATTATAGTCACAATGAATGACAGATTATAGTCACAATGAATGACAGATTATAGTCACAATGAGTGACAGATTATAGTCACAATGAATGACAGATTATAGTTACAATGAATGACAGATTATAGTTACAATGAAAGGCAGATCATAGTCACAATGAATGACAGATTATAGGCCGCTGAAACAGTTGTCGATGGCACTTGTTGTTTTACAAAAATAAACAGCATATATTAAAAGGTTGTGTGATAAAATAAATAGCATGTTACAGTATGTATATATGCTAAATGATAGCTCACCGATCTCAGAGACAGTTATAGATGGCACTGATTGTTTTGCAATTAGAAGGAATGGAGAAACAGCCGAGTTGAACAAATCAATTATATGGTATACAAGCGGGTAAATACATGACAATAATATCAAACTATGTTATTGTTTTAGATACATATCACAATAGAATGCTTGAGCAAATAAATAGTATGGTATAGCTATGGGCGGAAAAATACCCCCAAAACATATTGTCAGTAAGGGAGGCCGGGGAGACTTGAAGAAGATGTATAAATCGCTGGTTTCTCTCAAACTGCGATAATTACAAGACAAAAGACCCTAGCGCGGGTATCAGCCACGGTAGCCTTGCCGCTATCAGGAAGCTCGGCTAACGAGCAGTAATTGTTAATAAATTGGGCCTCGGAGCCGTCAGTGTGTGTGAGTGTGCATGTGTGTTTGTGTGGCTATAAGAGTAGATGAGTAGCGCTCATCATCCGTTGGCTACCGGGCATCCCACCCCCTGGGACTCCCTAATGCGATTTTCTGGGCTTTAATTTTGTCTGGAGGCTTGTCAAATATGCTTGCCAAATAGCTACCTACACTGAAAAAATATATGAATGCAACATGTTTCATAAACTGGTGTTGGTCCCATGTTTCATGAGCTGAAATTAAAAATAACATTCCCAGAAATGTTCCATACGCACAATAAAAAAATATTATCCCTGTTAGTGAGCATTTCGCCTTAACCAAGATAATCCATCTACCTGACAGGTCTGGCATATCAAGAAGCTGATTAAACAGCATGATCAGTACACAGGTGCACCTTGTGCTTACAACAATAAAACGCCACTTTAAAATGTGTAGTTTTGTCACACAACACAATGCCAAGTTTTGAGGGAGCGTGCAACTGGCCTGCTGACTGCAGGAATGTCCACCGGAGCTGTTGCCAGAGAATTGAATGTTAATTTCTCTGCCTTAAGAACGTTGTTTTAGAGAATTTGGCAGTACGTCCAACAGGTCTCAGAATCACAGACCGTGTGTATGACGTCGTGTGGGCGAGCGGTTTGCTGATGTCAACGTTGTGAACAGCGTGCCCCATGGTGGAGGTTGGGTTATGGTATGGGTAGCCATAAACTACTGACATTGAACACAATTGCATTTGATCGATGGGATATCGTGACGGGATCCCGAGGCCCAGTGTCGTGCCATTCATCCGCCGCCATCACCTCATGTTTCAGCATAATAATGCACGGCCCCATGTCGCAAGGATCTGTACACAATTCCTGGAAGCTGAAAATGTCCCAGTTCTTCCATGGCCTGAATACTCATGTCACCCATTGAGCAAGTTTGGGATGCTCTGGATCGACGTGTACAACAGTGGGTTCCAGTTCTCGCCAATATCCAGCAACTTCGCACAGCCTTTGAAGAGGAGTGGGACAACATTCCACAGGCCAGAATCAACAGCCTGATCAACTCTATGTGAAGGAGATGTGGCAAATGGTGGTCACACTGACTGGTTTTCTGATCCACCCCCTACTTTTTTTAAGGTATCTGCGACCAACAGGGTCAAATTAATTTATTTAATTTGACTCATTTCCTTGTATGAACTGTAACTCAGTAAAATCTTCGAAATTGTTGCATGTTGCGTTTGTATCACCATGCATAACCATAAGGTTACACACTTAATACTATACTAACAACCATCCCCCCTGTTCCTCCAAATCACCCCCCAAACACACACATGCTCATTGCTCATGCACACACACACACACACTCCACAATCCAGCAATACCATCCGTTCCTCATCCTGGAGAGAGAGAGGGAGAGAGAGAGAGAGAGAGAGAGAGAGAGAGAGAGAGAGAGAGAGAGAGAGCAGCAGCTTTTTTGCAGTTGCCTGGCAATACCAAATCCATGAAAATCTGTTCACTAAAGTGTCAATTTGACATCAAAAGAACTTGTTGTGAAAGAGAAAGACCAGAGAGTGAGAAAGAGCAGAGCAGTGGGATACAATGATATTGCATTTGGAGGAGAGTACCGGCGACTGGGTGCACACTAGCTGTTACAATGAGATGTAAGGAGGATGTGAAAAGCACAGGAAGAGAGGCTGTGATATTTAAGTGATAATGCCCGAGAAACCGGTGTTTGGAGGACATATTGGCACGGGTGTTGTTAGGCACCCGTAACCATGCCAATATTGGGCTGGCTAACCATGCCAATATATCCTCCAAACACCGGCTTCGAGGCCATTATCACTATTATACAACGGATTACCAACATATTCAAACAATGATTTACATATTTTCATTTGCATTTTTATTTAGTCTATAAGGCACTGCTTCGCAGAGCTAGCTGTGCCACTAGAGAGCCTGGTTCGAGGCCAGGCTCTCTTGCAGCCAGCCGCGACCGGGAGACCCATGGGGCAGCGCACAATTGGCCCAGTGTCGTCCGGGTTGGGAGAGGGTTTGGCTGGCAGGGATTTTCTTGTCCCATCGCGCACTAGCGACACCTGTGGCAGGCCGGGCGCAACGGTCAGAGTGTTCCAGCGTGTCTTTTAGGGAAAATTCAAATCAACAGTCTTGCCCCAAAACCCCTTCAGTGGTTGACTATCGTCCAGTATGTCTCCTCTCTTAGAAGGATTCCATTACACAGACTGCGCTGACATAACGACCGTACTAACACAAATGTTTAGCTTTAAACGGCCAAAATAGTATCTTCAAACAACCAGTTCTGGTTGTCCAACACTTTTTGATGCTGTGGTCAGTGACCCGTTAAGGTTAAGATGCTCATCGGTCAGCCTAATGGTCCTTCTCAGTAGCCCTGAACCCAGGGCCGATACAGTAACCTCTGCCTGCGGTCAACCAGTCAGCGGGCCACCTCTCAACGGGACGTGTTGAGTGAAGGATGACGTCCATAAAGAGTGCATTATGTGCATTGAGCACATTAAGAATGATACAAGTTCTCCAGTGGTAGTTTAATGGCTGTGGGTTTTACATTCTGGCACTTTGAATCTACGTTAGATGGCATTTCAAGTGTTGCCTAAGGATAGGTTCAGCACATTATACTAACATTTAGTAAAACCATTAGCTAAACCACATTCTTGCAGGGCAAAGGTGTATTTCTGTCCTGTGGTGAATGGTCCCATACGTGTTGTTTTGCTTTAAATAATATAAATTATGAGAAATCTTCTGCATATGTGAATACATTTGTATGTATCTTCATTACAATGTCTACATAACAATGTCTACGAAATCTGCATTTTGTAATTAGCTAGTATTCCGTTACTCATGATAGTGACTTACAACAGTATTTCAGTCTGGTTTCCATCCTTGTCCTTTCTCTCAGCCGACTGTCCAGCAGTCGTTTATCACAGGGCTGCACTTTGCCTGCCCGACTAGAAAAAAAGGGTCCTTCATCGTGTTCCCAGTCCCAGTTAATAGGGCATGCCTGCATGGGCATGGGAAAGCCATTCGTTTTCCTGTGATGGGCCTATTTCTATTTCGAGGTTTCTTCAATTCCATTTCTGACAAACTGCTATTTGAGCCTCACCTTACACCTTGAGGTACAACCTTCAGCCAAGTGTATAATTCAGGCATATGGGTGAGGTGTAAACTCTCACACACATTTACAGCACACACACAGGCAGACAGGCAAACACACACACACACACAAAACGCCCACACTCACATTTCTGATACGCATGTCCTGACATTTTTCATAGTGACTAAGCTACCCAATATGAGGCTCCATTTTACCCTCTCCTCTTCTCAGCTCCAGAACCAGCCAAAGCTCTGAGTTTCCGCACAACATCCTACTCCAACATGCAGAGATCAGTAAGATTAGTTTGATTAAACTCAGTGTAAAAGCATGTAATTACCGGGGTCAGAAGGGCAATGGGAAGAGGATCTGAGAGCCACACGTACATGGGAGGATTACGCAAGGCACATACACTTACATACGTACGTACGCCTCATGTGCGCACGCACGCACATACATATGCACGCCGCACGCACACACACACACACTTGCTAAGAGCACTCCATGCGGATGCAACATAGATGTAGACGTTTGTTTGTTTCCAAACAACACTTCAAGATTTTGGTAACCTTGACAACAAAACAAACACACACACACACACAGACGCGTGTAGTGTGTTATGTGATAGCAGGAGAAGGTTTATTAAGGAACAGTGGTCGTACGGTTGGTACTGTCTCTCTATGCCACTTACTGTGAGGAATATCAAGTATCCCTCCTTTCACCTCTTCCTGTAGCTTGTGGACTTCAGTGCACAACACAACAGCTGTCTGTAACCAGGCGCAATAACCTTTCCAAGCCAAACCTTCATACCATAACTGCTAACCATATTAACGTTATAGTCAACAGACTAGAACTAATGCGTTAGTAAACCCACAATCCAATCCATGTATACAATCACGCAGTAGATAAACTAGACTGAGCCGTGGGACTATATTTTTCTTGATAGGCTGGTCTGGGGGCCAGAACATAATTACAGGTCAATTGTAGACTGTAGATTTACAGCAAGAATCCCAAACAGATAAACTCAGCAAAAAAAGAAACGTCCTCTCACTGTCAACTGTGTTTATTTTCATCAAACTTAACATGTGTAAATATTTGTATGAACATAACAAGATTCAACAACTGAGACATAAACTGAACAAGTTCCACAGACGTGTGACTAACAGAAATGGAATAATGTGTCCCTGAACAAAGGGGCGGTCAAAATTAAAAGTAATAGTCAGTATCTGGTGTGGCCACCAGCTGCATTAAGTACTGCAGTGCATCTCCTCCTCATGGACTGCACCAGATTTGCCCGTTCTTGGTGTGAGATGTTACCCCACTCTTCCACCAAGGCACCTGCAAGTTCCCGGACATTTCTGGGGGGAATGGACCTAGCCCTCACCCTCCGATCCAACAGGTCCCAGACGTACTCAATGGGATTGAGATCCGGGCTCTTCGCTGACCATGGCAGAACACTGACATTCCTGTCTTGCAGGAAATCACGCACAGAATGAGCAGTATGGCTGGTGGCATTGTCATGCTGGAGGGTCACGTCAGGATGAGGCTGCAGGAAGGGTACCACATGAGGGAGAAGGATGTCTTCCCTGTAACGCACAGCGTTGAGATTGCCTGCAATGACAACAAGCTCAGTCCGATGATGCTGTGACACCGCCCCAGACCATGACGGTCCCGCCACTTCCAAATCAATCCCGCTTCAGAGTACAGGCCTCGGTGTAACGCTCATTCCTTTGACGATAAACGCGAATCCGACCATCACCCCTGGTGAGACAAAACGGCGACTCGTCAGTGAAGAGCACTTTTTGCCAGTCCTGTCTGGTCCAGCAACGTTGGGTTTGTGGCGGCGTTGTTGCCAGTGATGTCTGGTGAGGACCTGCCTTACAACAGGCCTACAAGCCCTCAGTCCAGCCTCTCTCAGCCTATTGCGGACAGTCTGAGCACTGATGGAAGGATTGTGCATTCCTGGTGTAACTCGGCCAGTTGTTGTTGCCATCCTGTACCTGTCCCACAGGTGTGATGTTCGGATGTACCGATCCTGTGCAGGTGTTGTTACACGTGGTCTGCCAATGCGAGGACGATCAGCTGTCCGTCCTGTCTCCCTGTAGCGCTGTCTTAGGCGTCTCACAGTATGGACATTGCAATTTATTGCCCTAGCCACATCTGCTGTCCTCATGCCTCCTTGCAGCATACCTAAGGCACGTTCACGCAGATGAGCAGGGACCATGGGCATCTTTCTTTTGGTGTTTTTCAGAGTCAGTAGAAAGGCCTCTTTAGTGTCCTAAGTTTTCATAACTGTGACCTTAATTGCCTACGATCTGTAAGCTGTTAGTGTCTTAACGACCGTTCCACAGGTGCATGTTCATTAGTTGTTTATGGTTAATTGAACAAGCATGGGAAACAGTGTTAAAATCCTTTACAATGAAGATCTGTGAAGTTATTTGGATTTTTAAAAATTATCTTTGAAAGACAGGGTCCTGAAAAAGGGACGTTTCTAATATTTGACTAAAACATAATAATTTCAAACCTTGCTTACATTTGTATACGATCACATCTCATTATTATGCGTGGGAATACTTGGGAACAGATTTTCTTAATTAAAATCAGTTTGAGCTGTCCAACAAAACATGGAGGGACAAATAAAACCACCCAAATTTCACTCGCAGGCCTCCAGTTGGGGAACCAACTGTCAGTTTAGCAGTTAGACCGGCGGGCCCCGGTGGCAATAAATGAATAAAACTGAAAGCTTAAATTAGCAGCATTAGCTAAGAAGGTGAAAGGTAAACTAAGAAAACAAAATACAAAAAAATAGCTCAATCTCTCTCTCTGCTGCTTCTCCTTCATTTTTTATTAATTAATTTGTTAAAAACGAATGAAATATTGTCTCTCTGAGTTAACAATTTAGGGAGCGGCAGCCGAGGTGTCGGTTTTGGAGAGTCTGGCGTGCCCAAAGTAAAATACCTGCCACTCAGGCCCAGAAACTAGGTGTGATGTTCGGCTGTACCGATAGGATATGCACATAATTAGTACTCTGAAGTTTCTAAAACCGTTAAAATAATGTCTGTGAGTATAACAGAACTGATATAGCAGGCGAAAACCAGAGGAAAATCCATCCGGATTTGCTGTTTTTTTATTTGTTGACCTTTTTCTCCTGGCTGCCTCTTCTATTCAACGTTATCTAGGACACAGACTGCAGTACCTATGGCTTCCACTGGATGTCAACAGTCTTTAGACAGGGTTTGATGACGTTAGGTTGAATTAGAAGCGAATAGAATAAGAACTTAGACGTGGACCCCGGAACTCAATAGAATGACATGCTCGTTCGCGGTCTTGCGCTCTCTGTGGTTTTTTCCTTTCCTATCGTTCAGGCTATAATCCGGTTTAAATATTATAGTAAATATACATAAAAGGATACCTAAGGAAAGTTGATAGGTATAATTTGAACGCGTTCTCTTCACGGTTCAATGGCGACTCGACAGTGGATTTTCTGAACATAACGCGCCAGCCAAATTGAGATTTATGGATATAATAAATTACTTTTTCTAACAAAAGAACCATTGGATGTCTTCATTGGACACTTGGGAAGCCCTCAGCAGAAGTTCTTCGAAAGGTAAGTGATTTATTTTAGCTCTTAAATGGGTTTTGTGTGACCCGCGCTGGTTATGAATTTATGCTAATGCATAAATATGTGGGGTGCTATCCTCAAACAATCAAATGTTGTGCTTTCGCCCGTAAAGCCTTTTTGAAATCTGACAATGCTGTGATATTGCCAAGAATCAGAGCTTTTGATGACTATGCAACACTTGATGAATGTTTAATAATTCAACTTTTGGATTTTGAATTTGGCGCCTTACATTTCACCGGGTAGTGTCGGGAGCAGCCCGCTAGCGCGCCGTTTATCCCTAAGAGGTTAACTACTCACCACATTTTATGCACTGCAGTGCTAGCTAGCTGAGCTTATGCTTTTAGTTCTAGATTCATCCTCTGATCCTTTGATTGGGTGGACAAGATGTCAGTTCATGCTACAAGAGCTCTGATAGGTTGGAGGATGTCCTCTGGAAGTTGTCATAATTACTGTGTAAGTCTATGGAAGGGGTGAGAACCATGAGCCTCCTAGGTTTTGTAAGGAAGTCAATGTACACGGAGGAGGACGGAAAATAGCTGTCCTCCGGCTACACCATGGTGCTACCCTAGAGATTTCTGTTGAGGCTACTGTAGACCTTCATTGCAAAACAGTGTGTTTTAATCAGTTGTTTGGTGACGTGAATATATTTAGTATTGTTTGATCAAAAATGTATACATTCTTTTACATTTCATTTCTTTTCTGAAATTCACTGACTAGGATGGTCCTCCCCTTCCTCCTCTGAGAAGACGCCACTGCTCTATACTCCACTGACTTGCGACAAAAAAACATGTTTATTATACAGGACATTGATGTATCAGTTGTGTGGAAAGTATTTCTCTTTGGTGTATTGGCTTTGAAGAACGGAATTCAATTTACATGAATTGAAGATCCCATGGAGCTTTCAGATGTGACGCAAATGTGACCTGTGTGTGTGTGTGTGTGTGTGTGTGTGTGTCTGTGCGTGTGTCAGAGAGCCCTCAGATGTAATACGTGTGGCTCAGATGTCACAGCAGTGTACCAGTCTCTCTTCTGAGGCATACCGTGGTCTGATTTAAGACTAATTAAATGGCACTCTCATTTATGAATGAATCATCCACACAGCCCTACCAACTACCAGCTGTGACAGTCCTGATGGTATTCCTTCCAACACACACACACACAAACACACACACACACACACATACACAGGTGGGTGCTTCAAAGCCAGTGTGTGTCCAGATCGTGCATGGGAAGCCAACCAAAACATGTTTCTCAATGACAATAAATAATTAAAAAGCCTTGAATCATTAATTTATGTGGGAACGTGGCCATGGATATAAATAGCTCATGGATACACAGCCTTGCATGTTAACATTTATAATTTTGTATTTCAGGCAGTCAACATAATGGCCATCTAATTCATACCCGGTACACTCTTAGAAAAAAGGGTTCTTCCGCTTTCCCCATAGGAGAACCCTTTTTGGTATCAGGTAGAACCCTTTTTTGGTATCAGGTAGTGTAGAATCATCTGTGGAAAGGGTTCTACCTGGAACAAAAAAAGGTTAAATCACTGATTATATGTATCTGACTGTCATTAAGCATTTGAACAGAATAGTATGCATTGAATTACAATGTCTGTCTACTATTTCAATGGATGGACAATGATTTGATACCAGCTTGAATTCAAGTAAATTATCTGATTAAACAGTCATCTTGTCATGTTATTTCATGCCATTAAGAATGTGTCGATGGAAAGACAACATACAAATAAATAGCAACATGTCAGGCCAGAACTCCAACATCATTTGGTTAAAACGAATTTCTCCACTTCACATGATTTTCTATTACAGTTTGTCCATGGGTCAACATTTCGGCGTGAACCATGAAGAGCCCCAAACATACAGAGAATTCAGTGAGTAAACACACCGCTCTGCTCCCTTTGAGGGTAAGCGAAGCTCAAGGTGGCTATGTCTCACAACCCTCAGGGGGACAGTAGAAACGTCGAGTTTTCAGGGATACAGTATCTTTAACCTAGCTTCCTGTTCCCCTGAAAACCAGATGTGGGGACCCCGCTCAGGCGTTTATTTTAGGCCTGCTACATTGGGTTAATGTCTCACTGACAACTAGCATCAGGCAGTCAGACAAAGAACATGTACAAGAACAGGCCAGAAATCGATTTCACACTCTCTGTCCGCTCCTGGCTGAGCGGCCGTCAATACAGTCAATAAAGTCCGGATGGTGAGTTTTGCTCCTCCTGAAGAGAGAAAGGCAAAGCAGATCTATTGTAGAACAATCAGCGCAGAGGACAATGGAAGTGTGTGATTGTGTGTGTGTATGTGTGTACAAGGACGAACAGCAAAAGAATGAGGTCACTGAAAAGGTCCTCCATTCAGTGTTATGTTGATTAAAGCACTACAGATAGCAAACACACAGACAACCACAGAAATATTCCGCATAAGGCCTTTTGGGCGATATCACCTATACAACCAAGGGACACCTCAATGACAAACGTGTCTGGTCCCAATGTCATCAATGTACTGTAACTGACCACAAAACAAAGGGGACACTAGCTGGATGTCATGGGTATTGGAACTTGGGGAACATTTTACTACTTAAGGCAGGGCCTGTATTCATAAAGCATGCTGATCTAGGATCAGTCCATATCATTTTAGGATCTAAAAGACAAAACTGATCTCATATCAATACTCCTACTCTGATAGTCCACTACGGTTTGTGAATAGAGGCCCAGATCATTAGTTGAAATATAAAAAACATGGCAACGTTAAAATAAAACAAATATATCACTTTGTATTGTTTACTAGGGGACTATGCCAAGTCAAACCCCCAAACCTCCAATCAGCCAGCTGAGATGAGATGTATTGAACTTGTATGGCTTCATTTTCACAGGCAGCAGAACCGAGAGGAGTAGCGGCCTGCATGTCTGTCATCTCAATAGCTCTCCAGATTGATTTCAACCGAGGGGGCATTTCTCCCTGATCTTGGGGTGGGAAACACTTTGAAAATCCTGTTATGTATCCTCTCCAAGCCTGAGGTAGGAAGATTGACTCATAAAAGTTACATGTCCATGGAATAAATTCAATAAAAGTTTGACATGTACATTTGTACTTAAATTTATAGAGAAAGTGATAGTAGTTTTAAGGTGCTAATATCAGCTGAAATGCATTGTGGAGTACCTATCACTATGGCGATATGATATGACCTTGATTCTGAGGACTTGAAAATGAAAAAGTGAACAGACTTCACTTCCTCAAGACAAGTCTCCACAGAACCCAAGATAAATTGAAAATGTAAAACCTTGGGTCTAGACAGACGTTGGCAGTGGTAGCAATTTGTGTCTCTCTCCCCATCTGTGCTGAAACGGGCCACTTTTGTGTACTCCGTAATTTCTGTTGTGATGGAATAGTTCATTGTGCTCTTCCGAGCTATTTGAGCCAGACAAGCGCACACACGCGCGCACACACACACACACACACACACAGACATCCATTTCCCTTCGCTGCTCCGTGCTATGACGCAGGGTGGGAAAAAGCCATCAGCGAAAGCCTGAGGATAAGCTTAAAAAACATCCAACCTAAAATGCATCGCTCCAGAAGGAAAGCGGGCCAGATCTGCTGGTAGTAATAACAGCGGTGTAGATGGATCGGCTCGCCTTGTTTTCACCATATAGAGATTAGTTGGGAATTATGATGATACCCACATACTCAGGAGGCAGGAATCTTATTTTCACTGTCTCCCTGATATGAAAACAAAAGCAGACAAAAAACCTAAAGAGTGGCGCTGGAGAGGATGGCTGCTGTTTTACGGGCTCCTAACCAACTGTGCTATTTCGTGTGCTTTTTCGTATTGTTTGTAACTTATTTTGTACATAATGTTGCTGCTACCGTCTCTTATGACCGAAAATAGTTTCTGGATATCAGAACAGTGATTACTCACCTCGAACTGAACAAAGATTTTTTCTTAAAGGAGTCTAACGCAAAGGATATACTGTTTGTGTGACACCAGGCCCAAATCCCCGTCATTATCGTGAAGAAAAGACGGAGGTACAGGGGCCGGGGATTGGGGTGCATTGTGAGAATTTGTTGGCAAGTGGGACACCCGCCTCTACCACCCGTTCTATTGGCCAACGTGCAATCACCGGAGAATAAACTGGATGAGCTTCATTCGAGTCTATTCTACCAATGGGACATTAAAAACTGTAATATCTTATGTTTCACAGAGTCGTGGCTGAACAACGACACAAATAATATACAGTTGGCTGGGTTTTTCGTGTATATGGCAGGACAGAACAACTACGTCCCGTAAGACGAGGGGTGGTGGTGTGTGTCTATTTGTCAATAACAGCTGATGCGTGATGTCTAATATTAAGGAAGTCTTGAGGTACTGCTCGCCTGAGGTAGAGTACCTCATGGAAAGCTGTAGACAAGATCTACCAAGATCTGGTCTATATTTTTCGTAGCCATCTATCTACCACCACAAACCGATGCTGGCACTAAGACCGCACTTGACGAGCTGTATAAGGCCATAAGCAAACAAGAAAATACTCACCTAGAAGTGAAACTTAAATCCGTTTGACCTAATTTCTACCAGCATGTCACATGTGCAAAACTCTAGACCGCCTTTACCCCACACACAGAGACGCATACAAAGCTCTCCCTCACCCTCCAATTGGCAAATCTGACCAGAATTCAATACTCCTGATTCCTGCTTACAAGCAAAAACGAAAGCAGGAAGTACCAGTGACTCGCTCAATACGGAAGTAGTCATATGACGCGGATGCTACACTACAGGACTGTTTTGCTAGCATAGACTGGAACATGTTCCGGGATTCATCCAATGACATTCAGGAGTATACCACCTCTGTCACCGGCTTCATCAATAAGTGCATCGACGACATCGTCCCCACAGTGACAGTACATACATATCCCAACCAGAAGCCATGGATTACAGGCAGCATCCGCACCGAGCTAAAGGCTTGAGCTGCTGCTTTCAAGGAGCGGGACACTCATCCGAACTCTTATAAGAAATCCTTCTATGCCCTCAGGCGAACCAACCAACAGGCAAAGCGTAATTACAGGACTTAAATTGAATCCTACTACACCGGCTCTGACGCTCGTTGGATGTGGCAGGGCTTGCAAACAATTACAGACTACAAAGGGAAGCTGCCCAGAGCTGCCCAGTGATGCGAGCCTACCAGACAGCTAAATGCCTTTTATACTTGCTTCGAGGCAAGAAACACTGAAGCATGCATGAGAGCACCAGCTGTTCCGGACGACTGTGTGATCACGCTCTCCATAGCCGATTTGAGCAAGACCTTTAAACAGGTCAACATTCACAAGACCGCGAGACCAGACGGATTACCAGCACGTGTACTCAGAGCATGTTTTTACACTGCTGCTACTCGCTGTTAATTATCTATGCATAGTCACTTTACCCCTACCAACATGTACAAATTACCTCGACTAAGCTGTAGCCCCGCACATTGACTCGGTACCGGTACCCCCTGTATATAGCCTCGTTATTGTTATTTCATTGTGTTATATACATATTCTTTTTTTTACTTTAGTTATATTTTCTTAACCAACAATTCAGTTCAAGAAATAGAGTTAAGGGCTTGTAAGCATTTCACGGTAAGGTCTACACCTGTTGTATTGTGACAAAGAGAGAGAAACAAAGAGAGAAAGACAAAGAGAGAGCGAGAAAGAGAAAGAGAGAAAGAGACAAAGGGAGAGAGAGCCAAAGAGAGAGAGAGAGATGTGTGATTTTGCACGCTGTGTCGGATGTTACTGTTGTTGGCGCTCCAATTTAAGAGACTGGATTAGATACAGTTGAAGTCGGAAGTTTACATACACTTAGGTTGGAGTCATTAAAACTCGCTTTTCAACCACTCCACAAATTTCTTGATAACAAACTATAGTTTTGGCAAGTCGGTTAGGACATCTACCTTGTGCATGACACAAGTAACTTTTCCAACAATTGTTTACAGGCAGATTATTTCATTTATAATTCACTGTATCACATTTCCAGTGGGTCAGACTTTTACATGCACTAACTTGACTGTGCCTTTAAACAGTGTGGAAAATTCAAGAAAATGATGTCATGGCTTATAAGCTTCTGACACAATTTGAGTCAATTGGAGGTGTACCTGTGGATGTATTTCAAGGCCTACCTTCAAACTCAGTGTCTCTTTGCTTGACATCATGGGAAAATCAAAAGAAATCAGCCAAGACCTCACAAAAAAGTATGGTTCATCTTTGGGAGCAATATTCAAATGCCTGAAGGTACCACGGTCACATGTACAAACAATAGTACGCAAGTATAAACACCATGGGACCACACAGACGTCATACCGCTCAGGAAGGAAACTGCATTCTGTCTCCCAGAGATGAACGTACTTTGGTGCGAAAAGTGCAAATCAATCCCAGAACAACAGCAAAGGACCTTGACAAGTCCTATATCGACATAACCTGAAAGGCCGCTCAGCAAGGAAGAAGCCATTGCTCCAAAACCGCCATAAAAAAGCCAGACTACGGTTTGCAACTGCATATGGGGACAAAGATCGTACTTTTTGGAGAAATTATGAAACAAAAATAGAACTGTTTGGCCATAATGACCATCGTTATGTTTGGAGGAAAAAGGGGGGAGGCTTGCAAGCCGAAGAACACCATCCCAACCATGAAGCACGGGGGTGGCAGCATCATGTTGTGGGGGTGCTTTGCTGCAGGAGGGAATGGTGCACTTCACAAAATAGATGGCATCATGAGGGAGGAAAATTATGTGGATATATTGAAGCAACATCTCAAGACATCAGTCAGGATGTTAAAGTTTGGTCGCAAATGGGTCTTCCTAATGGACAATGACCCCAAGCATACTTCCAAAGTTGTGGCAAAATGGCTTAAGGACAACAAAGTCAAGGTATTGGAGTGGCCATCACAAAGCCCTGACCTCAATCCTATAGATTGTGGGCAGAACTGAAAAAGCGTGTGCGAGCACGGAGACCTACAAACCTGACTCAGTTACACCAGCTCTGTCAGGAGGAATGTACCAAAATTCACCCAACTTATTGTGGGAAGCTTGTGGAAGGCTACCGGAAACGTTTGACCCAAGTTAAACAATTTAATGGCAATGCTACCAAATACTAATTGAGTGTATATACACTTCTGACCCACTGGGAAGGTGATGAAAGAAATAAAAGCTGAAATAAATCATTCTCTCTACTATTATTCTGACATTTCACATTCTTAAAATAACATTGTGATCCTAACTGACCTAAGACAGGGAATTTTTACTAGGATTAAATGTCAGGAATTGTGAAAAACTGAGTTTAAATGTATTTGGCTAAGGTGTATGTAAACTTCTGACTTCAACTGTAGCTCGAGTCTGGTGTGTATTGTTTCAATGGAAACAGGCAACACAAATACAACATCAGCAGGCAGCATTTCCTAGTGGTACTGTACACAGACTATGGATCAATTTGCACTTAATTGCATTTAATTAAGTGGTGGTATTTCAAGGGCTCTTTACGTGAATATCACACAAGTGGTGGGGCACTGGAGAGAAAGTGGCTAGCATGTACGAATAAGTCGATGGCTATATAAGGAATAAGGAATCAGGTTATTGAATGAGACTCACAGGTCAGAGTATTGTCTGATGTTGAGCACAAAACAACCGCATTGCTGTTTGACACAGGGGCCAGAGAGAGGGCTGAAATGATCCCATCGCTTTAATATGCTAATACTGACTCTAATTTCACAAATGCACACACTCCTCCATCCCTTCATTCCTCCCTCCTTCCCATTGTTTGTGCTCTGAACAAATTGATTGATGTGTTTCTTTGGGGAGTTAGAAAGACAAACATGGTTCTCAGACCAACTTGAAATAAATGTCCACCAAAACATTTTTTACAACCCATCGGAACATTTGATTGCAAACAAAGAATAGGTTTGCTCACTGTTATTATTCAAATTAAACCAAAGCCATCCCAGCCATGCCTGTCTGGGAGATTCTGATCTTTCTTGATCAAAGAATAAGGTTTGATTAATAGATTTAAACAAATTTGGAGCTTGGGTTAGGGTTGAACCAGGATGTGGACATGAAGCTAGAGTTATGGTTAGGGTTCTGGTTGAGTCTAAGGGTGGGTTAAACCCGGATGTGGACATGAAGTTAGAGTTATGGTTAGGGTTCTGGTTCTGGTTGAGTCTAAGGGTGGGTTAAACCCGGATGTGGACATGAAGTTAGAGTTATGGTTAGCGTTCTGGTTCTGGTTGAGTCTAAGGGTGGGTTAAACCCGGATGTGGACATGAAGTTAGAGTTATGGTTAGGGTTCTGGTTCTGGTTGAGTCTAAGGGTGGGTTAAACCCGGATGTGGACATGAAGTTAGAGTTATGGTTAGGGTTCTGGTTCTGGTTGAGTCTAAGGGTGGGTTAAACCCGGATGTGGACATGAAGTTAGAGTTATGGTTAGGGTTCTGGTTCTGGTTGAGTCTAAGGGTGGGTTAAACCCGGATGTGGACATGAAGTTAGGGTTAGGGTTGTGGTTAGGGTTAGTACGTTCATATGGGTACAGTGCATTCACAGTGCATCCACACACAGGCACAGTGAGTCTAGCCTTGTGGAGTGTAACACAGCTCATTAAAGAGTCAAGTGCCGCTGTAGAGCCAGCATGCCTCTGATGTGCGTTCCTCGACACCAAACACGGAAACAAATAAGCAGCCACTGTCTGTCCCTCCAACGCACACACACACACACACACACACACACACACACACACACACACACACACACACACACACACACACACACCATTGATTTTCCAGTTATTATCCACACCAAATTATTAAATGTCAGATGATGGAGCGTTTGGGTCTACAAGTATTTCTCTCAAACGGGTTATCTTGCCCCTCCGCTGTCGCCAAGGCAACCGCACTGTTGACACAGCGTTATTTTCTGCGGCACCAATCTACAAAAGGAGTTCCCTGTTCCTCCTGCTCGAGGCACAGCACAGGCCCAACCAGGCAACCCCATAAATACGTGGTCAATGGTAGCAAAGTAAGCCACCATACTGCTGGTAAGTGGGCACAAACTGCGATGATGGACACACACACCACTCAGATGTCCTGGGAACCATTCTAGTGTGACCCTGAACAAGGCCACCATAGGTCCGCACACCGCTATATGCATTTTGTCCGGTCAAATACCCTCAACCATCAATCAGACCTATTGTTAATCATATGTCGCGGTATATCGAACCCACAAGGGCGACCTTACAGAGGATCTGACAATGAGCACTGTGGCAGAACACCAAAGGTAACAGTTACTGTATGTCCTGCTCGATGGATGTCCTTTAGGTCTGTGGGGTAAACCATAAAAACATTGAAGAGATCCCGCAGTCCATCTGTTTTTAAGGTTGAGGGTCAGTGCAGGTCACTGTTAGTGTGTTTTTTCCTGTTTGCTTTCCTGTGCTTGCTGTGAGAGGGTGGAGCTGAGACTGCCCCTTCCCCTAAACCCCCTGCTACACAAGAGATAAATGAACACCCCCACCACCCCCTCACCCAGGGGCTTTCTGAGAATGGGTTGTCCCTCAGAGCACAGGGCAGATTAAACCAAAGGTGAGCAATAATTTTGAAATCAGCCAACGGTTATGAATGAAGGGGCAATAGCGACGTCATGTAGCGACGTTATGCTCGCTGGAGGGCTTCCTCTGCTTCCCGGTCCTCACAAACCACACACTGTCCTCACGAAACACACACTGTCCTCACATAAGACACACTGTCCTCACATAAGACACACTGTCCTCACAAACCACACAGTGTCCTCACAAACCACACAGTGTCCTCACAAACTATACGGTGTCCTCACAAACTATACGGTGTCCTCAAAAACCACCTCATTGAGCCAACCACCCGGTGAGCTCTGATAATAAAACCAATGTTTTTTTTATAAATGTATAAAATAAATGACGAAATAAACAAAGCTCCTTGAGTCTGATTTGGGTCTGGTATGATGAAACCATAAATAGAAATGGTATACAAAGTGCACCAGGCAAGCTACAATTGCATCGCTTTTTATAACACGGTGCTGTGCACTGCCACAATAGTCTCTCCAGTCCATCATCTTGTAAAGCTGTGATTTGTGTTTATTTGCCTTGGCCCAACAACAATACTCAATTATTATTATTCAGTCCGGCATTTTACAATGGTCTCTGTTGTGTGCTACTACTGTCTGTTCTACACTCACTCCATTGACAGTAGAGACCTGGTGTGAATACCAAGCAATATAGCTTTACTATATTAAGTTTGTCAGTATTCCAAACAGTAGTGTCAAAGTGAAGCTTTTTTTATTACTTTTATGGGAAGTTATGGACTGGTGTCAGCAGTCTGTCTATCAGCCTTCTGCTACATTTGACGAGTAAGAAAGAAAGTTTGGCACTGTAGAATTGAAGGCTGCAAATAGTGGGCTGCCAATGAATACAATGAAAATCTCCCAGACCAATCTTTCAGTTGCACACATTATGTTCCAACAGACATTCAGGACAACAGTCATTTCAAAAAGAGTTATAAAATGCATTTGTTTATCATACAGACAACAACATAACTACGACACAACCACTACACTCCCTTTGCAGTATGCAGACTGTACAGCAGCACCCTTGTCCCCTCCACACCCTAGAGGCCATTCCCCTGACATCATAAAACTGCTGCCAGCTAATACTGTGTGTTTAATTCCTTGTTGTGGAGCTCACCTCGAGGTGGCCCTGCCAAGCCCTCCCCGAAGCAGATTTACTGTCGGCCATTTTCTCGACTAATTGCCCGGCTCTGGTGTAGAGAGGTCAGCCGTGTCCGACGACAGGCTCATGCAGAGCTAGGAGAGTAAGGCTGTTCCTGTACAAGAAACATCACACAAAGGGTGAACTCTTCAAATAACAAAGTACACAGGAGTATTCTTGGTTCTTTTGAATAGGCTCTGTCAGACAGGCTACAACATTATTTACAGTACTGTTTAAGGCAGAGAGTTATAAGAGAAGGCCATTACTGTACAAGCTACTAAACGTTGTACTTTCCTATCTTACACATAAGCCTTATTGGTTCTTCTGAACTTGCTCTGTTAGATACAACACTGTATGTAGTCCATTGTTTGCAGATAAACACGTGTACCTCACACAGAGGGCAAACTCTGTACATAAGCAAGTACATTTAAGCCTCCTTGTTTCTTTTGAACATGCTCGGTTAGATGCAACACAGTGCATAGATTGCAGATTTTTCTGCTGCACTGTATCTTTAGTAGAACATAAATCAAACTCAGCTAGATAAGCAGCGAACAGACGTTTGATAGTGGAGATCCAGAGGAACACTTCTCCCTATCTCCTGAGATGATATGAATCTAATCAGTTCTGCTTGGATCATATTGTATCATGTTGCTGATTCATGATATTATCATCCCAGTCCCTCCAGGATTCCGCAAAATCAACAATTCCACGCATATTATGTGAGGGCTTGCAAATTTGAGCAATCACCGTACTATTTCCACATAAAACGGTCAAATCGTTGCAATATCGCATAAAACTGACCAATAACCGCAGTACATAAAGAGCGCTCACAATTTCAACCAATCACCGCACATTTGCCGCAAAATATGATTCAATCAAGCCACAAGTCAACAAACTTTTTTCCTAGTCAGCACAGTTCTGCCAGTGTTAATAGCTCTTAATATCTCTCCAATAAAGGCACAATCCATAATACATTTTTCAAACAAACGGTAACCCAACCACTTTGTTTGCTACATAACATCTGAGGGATCGGGCTGGAGGTACAGGATACAACTACTGACAAATTCATAGAGCTATGAAATCAAGGATGGAATCGTTAATTGAAATGACCATTGAACAGCTGTAAATATTGCAGATTGCCCCTTTAAAGGCCACTACAAACCCAGCTACTCTGGGCTTCCTCCCAGCACGTACTTTATGGGTACCAGCTGACACTCTCATCATTCAGTGTCTCTCTTGACTTTGTCATTGCCAGTGACCTCTTCCATCGAGCTAATTAGCCACAATTTAGTAATCACATGGCGGGAGTACTTTCCAATGGCTGTATAGCCCTACATCAGTAAGCAATGTAAGTGTGTGTGTGTGTGTGTGTGTGTGTCCAGTCAGTATGATCTTCTATCATTGATCAGGGACAATAGCCCATTAACAGGGAGCTCCCACTTGTTAGCCCAGAGTTGCTGGGTTTGTAGTGGCATTTGTGTAGTGTGTGTGTGTGTGTGTGTGTGTGTTTGTGGTCATGCACCCACCAGAAAAGGAATTCCGTGGCCCAGGAAATAAAAGTGCAAAGTCTCAATATCATTAGGTAGATAATTTTATGAATGAACTCCGTGTTGTTCAAAACGTAAAAGTTGCACATTCCTTCCGAGATCATGGTGCATTTTGGTCATTTTCCCAAGCAACATTTTGTTGCCATGTTACAATCGTTACACACGTTCCGGACCGGAACGAAAGAAGCTGTTGAAATCAAATCAAAGTCAAATCAAATGCTATTTGTATGATTCGCCCGAATACAACAGGTGGAGACCTTACCGTGAAATGCTTACTTACAAGCCCTTAACCAACAATGCAGTTCCATAAATAGAGTTAAGAAAATATTCACTAAATAAACTACAAATAAAATAAAAAGTAACACAATAAAATAAATAAAACGAGGCTATATACAGGGGGTACCGGTACCGAGTCAATGTGCTGGGGTACAGGTTAGTCGAGGTAATTTGTACATGTAGGTAGGGGTAAAGTGACTATGCATTGATAATAAACAGCGAGTAGCAGCAGTGTAAAAACAAAGGGGGTGTGTCAATGTAAAAAATCCGGGGTGCCATTTGATTAATTGTTCAGCAGTCTTATGGCTTGGGGGTAGAAGCTGTTAAGGAGCCTTTTGGACCTAGACTAGATTCTCCGGTACCGTTTTCCATGTGGTAGCAGAGAGAACAGTCTATGACTTGGGTTACTTTGATAATATTTTGGGCCTTCCTCTGACACCGCCTAGTATACAGGCCCTGGATGGCAGGAAGCTTGGCCCCAGTGATATACTGGGCCGTACGCACTACCCTCTGTAGTAACTTGAGGTCGGAGGTCGAGCAGTTGCCATACCAGGCAGTGATGGAACTGGTCAGGATGCTGTTAAACTTTTTGAGGACCTGGGGACCCATGTCTAATCTTTTCAGTCTTCTTTGTGGGGAAAAGGTGTTGAGTTGCTCTCTTCATGACTGTCTTGGTGTGTTTGGACCATGATAGTTTGTTGGTGATGTGGACACCAAGGAACTTGAAACTCAACCCATTCCACTACAGTCCCGTCAATGTGAATGGGGACGTGTTCGGCCCTCCTTCTCCTGTAGTCCACAACCATCTCCTTTGTCTTGCTCACGTTGAGGGAGAGGTTGTTGTCCTGGCACCACACTGCCAGGTCTCTGACCTCCTCCCTAAAGGCTCTCATTGTTGCCGGTGATCAGGCCTGTTGGAGTTGTGCTTGGCCACGCAGTCGTGGTTGAAGAGTATAGGAGGGGACTAAGTACGCACCCATGACGGGCCCCCATGTTGAGGATCAGGGTGGAAGATGTGTTGTTGCCTACCCTTACCACCTGGGTGCGGCCCGTCAGGAAGTCCAGGATCCAGTTGCAGAGGGAGGTGTTTAGTCCCAGGGTCCTTAGCTTAGTGGCGAGCTTTGTGGGTACTCTGGTGTTAAACGCTGAGCTGTGGTCAATGAACAGCATTCTCACATAGATGCGATTGAGATTGTGTCATCTGTGGATCTGTTGGGGCGGTATGAAAATTGGAGTGGGTCTAGGGTTTCTGGGATGATGGTGTTGATGTGAGCCATGACCAGCCTTTCAAGGCACTTCATGGCTACCGATGTAAGTGCTACAGGGCGGTTGTCCTTTAGGCAGGCTATCTTCGCTTTCTTGGGCACAGGGACTATGGTGGTCTGCTTGAAAAATGTAGGTATTCCAGATTCGGTCAGGGAGAGGTTGAAAATGTCAGTGATGACACTTGCCAGTTGGTCCGCGCATGTTCTGAGTACACGTCCTGGTAATCCGTCTGGCCCCGCGGCCTTGTGAATGTTGACCTCACATCGGCTATGGAGAGCATGTGTCTTGCATCGAAGCAAGCATAACATGCATTTAGCCCATCTGGGCAGATTGCGGCTGGGATTCCCTTTGTAGTTAATTCAGACGAGCATCAGAGCCGGTGTAGTAGGATTCAATCTTAGTCCTGAATTGACGCTAAGCCTGTTTGATGGTTCGTCTGAGGGCATAGTACTGTCACTGTGGGGACGACATCGTCGATGGACTTAATACTTAGGGAGCAGTGGGGCGCTAGCGTGTTGCAGGTGTTGCATAGTCATCAAAAGCTCTGATTCTTGGCAATAGCGTTGTCAGATTTCAAAAAGGCTTTACGGCGAAAGCACAACATTTGATTGTTTGAGGATAGCCCCTCTCATATTTTATGCATTAGCATAAATCCATAGCCAACGCGGGTCTCAAAAAATTCATAAAATTGCTAATATAAAATCCCTTACCTTTCCTTTCGAAGAACTTTTGCTGAGGGCTTCCCAAGTGTCCAACGAAGACATCCAATGGTTCTTTTGTTAGAAAAAGTCATTCATTATATCCATAAATCTCCATTTGGTTGGCGCGTTATGATCATAAAATCCACCGTTGAGTCGCCCATTGAACCGTAAAGAGAACACGTTCAAATTATACCTATACACTTTCTACAAACAAATCAAACATCATTTTTAATGTATCCTTAGGTATCCTTTTGTGTATATTTGCTGTAATATTTCAACCGGGCGATAACGTGAACGATAGGAAAGAAAAATAAAGTGGTGCGCGTTCACAATCTTGCGTGTGTCAAACCTTGTTTACAAAAGTGGTCCCCTGACTTCTTCCTCTTCCTATCCATTCTGGTTACTCCTAGAATTCCCAGTCTTTGTATAAAGACTGTTGACATCTAGTGGAAGCCATAGGTACTGCAGTCTGTGTCCTACATAACATTGTATGCAATAGGCACAATGGAGAAGATGGTCATTTACAAAAAAAAATGCAAATCCGGATGGATTTTCCTCGGGTTTTCGCCTGCTATGTCAGTTCTGTTATACTCACATAACACTCTTAGAAACTTCAGAGTGTTTCCTATCCAATAGTACTAAGTATGTGCATATCCTATTTTCTGGGCCTGAATGGCAGGCATTTTACTTTGGGCACGCCAGACTCTCCAAAACCGTCACCTTTGCAGCCGCTCCCTAAGACATTAATGAAGCCGGTGATTGAAGGGGTATACTCCTCAATGTCATTGGATTAATCCCGGGAACATATTCCAGTCTGTGCTGTCAAAACAGCCCTGTAGCGTAGCATCCGCATCATAAACGATATCATAACCGGCATCGATAAGAGACAATACTGTGCAGCTTTATTCATCGACCTGGCCAAGGCTTTCGGCTCTGTCAATCCCCACATTCTTATCGGCAGACTCAACAGCCTTGGTTTCTCAAATGACTTCCTCGCCTGGTTCACGAACTACTTCTCAGATAGAGTTCAGTGTGTCAAATCAGAGGGCCTGTTGTCCGGACCTCTGGCAGTCTCTATGGGGGGGGGTACCACAGGGGTACCACAGGGCCGACACTCTTTTCTGTATACATCAATGATGTCGCTCTTGCTGCTGGTGATTCTCTGATCCACCTCTACGCAGACAAACCATTCTGTATACTTCTGGTCCTTCTTTGGACACTGTGTTAACCTCCAGACTAGCTTCAATGTCATACAACTCTCCTTCCGTGGAATGCAAGTAAAACTAAATGCCCACACCAGCCCTCCCGTCCAGCATCACTACTGTGGACGGTTCTGACTTAGAATATGTGGACAACTACAAATACGTAGGTGTCTGGTTAGACTGTAAACTCTCCTTACAGACTCACATTAAGCATCTCCAATCTAAAATGTAATCTAGAATCGGCTTCCTATTTCGCAACAAAGCATCCTTCACTCATGCTGCCAAACATACCCTCGTAAAACTGACTATCCTACCGATCCTTGACTTCGGCGATGTCATTTACAAAATAGCCTCCAACATAAATTGGATGCAGTCTATCACAGTGCCATCCGTTTTGTCACCAAAGCCCCATATACTACCCACCACTGCGACTTGTACGCTCTCGTTGGCTGGCCCTCGCTTCATACTCGTAGCCAAACCCACTGGCTCCAGGTCATCAACAAGTCTTTGCTAGGTAAAGCCCCGCCTTATGTCAGCTCACTGGTCACCATAGCAGCACCCACCTGTAGCATGCGCTCCAGCAGGTATATTTCACTGGTCACCCCCAAAGCCAATTCCTCCATTGGCCGCCTTTCCTTCCAGTTCTCTGCTGCCAATGACTGGAACGAACTGCAAAAATCACTGAAGCTGGAGACTCATATCTCCCTCACTAACTTTAAGCACCAGCTATCAGAGCAGCTCACCGATCACTGCACCTGTACACAGCCCATCTGTAAATAGCCCATCCAACTACCTCATCCCCATACTGTTATTTGTTTATTTATTTTGCTCCTTTGCACCCCAGTATCTCTACTTGCACATTCATCTTCTGCACATCTATCACTCCAGTGTTTAATTGCTATATTGCAATTATTTCGCCACTAAAGGCTATTTATTGCCTTACCTCCCTTTTCTTACCTCATTTGCACACACTGTATATATACTTTTTTTCTATTGTATTATTGACTGTATGTTTGGTTATTCCATGTGTAACTCTGTGTTGTTGTTTTTGTCGCACTGCTTTGCTTTATCTTGGCCAGGTGAAAATGAAAACTTGTTCTCAACTGGCCTACCTGGTTAAATAAAGGTGAAATAAAAAATTAAAAAATATCTGACCACTTCCACATTGAGCGGGTCACTAATACTTCCTGCTTCACTTTTTGCTTATAAGCAGGAATCAGGAGGATAGAATTATAGTCAGATTTGCCAAATGGAGGGCAAGGGAGAGCTTTGCATGCGTCTCTGTGTGTGGAGTAATGGTGGTCTAGAGTTGTTTTTCCTCTGGTTGCACATGTGACATGCTGGTAGAAATTAGGTAAAACGTATTTAAATTGACCTGAATTTAAGTCCCCAGCCACAAGGAGCGCCACTTCGGGATGAGTGGTTTCTTCGTTGCTTATGGACTTATACAGCTCGTTGAGTGCGGTCTTAGTGCCAGCATCGGTTTGTGGTGGTACATAGACGGCTATGAAAAATATAGATGAAAAGGTAGTGTGGTCTACAGCTTACCATGAGGTACTCTACCTCAGGCGAACAATACCTCGAGACTTCCTTAATATTAGACATCACGCATCAGCTGTAATTGACAAATAGACACACACCACCACCCCTCGTCTAACCAGACATAGCTGTTCTCTCCTACCGATGCACGGAAAACCCAGCCGCCAACTGTATATTATCCGTGTCGTCGTTCAGCCACGACTCGGTGAAACATAAGATATTACAGTTTTGAATGTCCCATTGGTAGTGTAGTCTCGAACGGAGCTCATCCAGTTTATTCTCCAGTGATTGCACGTTGGCCAATAGAACCGATGGAAGAGATGGGTTACACACTCGCCAACAAATTCTCTCAAGGCACCCCAATCTCCGCCCCCTGTACCTCCGTCTTTTCTTCACGCGACTGACGGGGATTTGGGCCTGGTCTCAGAGAAACAGTATATCCTTCGCGTCGGACTCCTTAAAGAAAAAATCTTTGTCCAGTTCGGGGTGAGTAATCGCTGTTCTGATATCCAGAAGCTCTTTTCGGTCATTAGAGACGGTAGCAGCAACATTACAAAGTTACAAACAATGCGGAAAACCCCCCACAACATAGCACAGTTAGTTAGGAGCCTGTAAAATGGTATTCATCACCTCCGGCGCCATTTTCTCATTATTATTGAAACGCGCTAAATAGATTTTTCCCAGATGCCAGAACAGCGCTTTACAGTATGTAGCTGATGGGACTGAATATTTCCTCATTTCGGAGTTCATCTGGATCAGTGAAGGACCGGAAACATGTGTTGCTTGAGCTTATGCAAGGACAAACACCGAATGCACAATTGGTTATTGAGTTCTGTGCGGCACCAAGCAACAAAAGTAACCAAGGTGAAACAAAGCAACGTCGGGAACGTTGCTTGGCAATTTAAATACTAAATATTGAAACTTTGATACAAGTTTTGAATCAGACAGTGTTCATGTTCATAACATTATATACACAATATTGTTAAATTTAGCAGTTTTGCTTCACGGAACAACAGATTTTTGATGGGTGGCCTTCGGACTACAGGAGAGTAGAAGCGTTATATAAATCACACTATATAAAGTTTGCTGAAAGCTGTAACCTCCAAAGTGAGAGGAGGAAAAAACAATTTCAGGTTTCATTTTACAAGAGGAGGTGGAACAAATCAATAGGCTGAGCGTGGGCTTATTGCCAGCCTGCTGTGGGAAAAAATGAAAAATATAAGAAGATAATAAAAAGCAGCAGGTTTTCTTCCCCAGATTTCTGGGTTCCAAATCGCACCCTATTCCCTACATAGTGAACTACTTTTGACCAAAACCCAATTGGTACTGGTCAAAAGTAGTGCGCTATATAGAGAAAAGGGTGCAATTTAGGACAAACTTCTGAGTCCTAGTCCTAACTCTGGATTACATCACAACTGCTGCAACACTGCAGGGTGATTCAATGTGCCAAGCCAACACGCACGCGCACACAGCAGGTACGCAATTAATGTATGTAGAGGTAGAGAGGAAAGACCCGTCTTACCAGAAATGTAAGATTCACTAAATTACACCCCTTAAGCACGTTACTCTCCCTTCTCCCCTTCACTGGTATAGAGAGAGAAATTGCTTCAGTATTACACACAGGTGTTCATTTCACTCACCCTCCAATTTTTGAGTTTCAGACAGTGAGAAAGAGGTTCAGACATTTCCAGAGTTTGTATTATACATCATAATGTGTAGTTGGCTACTGCATCTGTTGTTCTATTTGAGTTGAGCGATGCAAAGCACATTTCTGGACAAATTGACAATAAAGTACAATCACATGTAGTTTGTTACTGTATCAGTTTTATCCATCCACCCTATTCTAAAACCTATTTATAACCCAACCCAATCAACCCGGTGCAGTCAATCACTCTCCATGGCTCCAATCCATATAACTCCCATCTTCCATTCTTATGAGCCCTGGTCAAATGTTTGTGCACTACATAGGGATTAGGGTGCCATTTGGGATGCAGGTAAGGTAACCGGGTGAGGGTGGAGCTGCTCTGCTGTGGTCTGTCAGTGAGGACGGGCATCAATAACCAAAGTGGAGGCCTTTAGGTGTAATTGTGTTGGAGGGGTCAGGGAAAGGTCAGGCGGGCATTTCACCAGCTCTGCCCCTGCCTAATGAACGGAGCAGAACACACAAGCACAAACATTGTGTACGCACAAACTCATGCACGCGCACACATGCAGGCAGGTCGGGACAAGCAAGTTTTTACACACATACCATGCACAACCCCTCCCCCACACCCACACATCACTGTGACATTGTCCAATCCCAGGCCCCATTTCCCCTGCCAATCAAAACCCTGCGTGATGGATCTAAAGTAGATCCCAGCACTGCCCGAGGTCCACTGACTGACCACACACTGACACAACACCGCCCGGCCACAGATATCACTCACTCACTCATTCACCATTAGGTTGAGTTGGAAGATGATGATTGGCTTAAAAAGCATTGGTGACTACAGATGCAGATGACTCTGGTGTGCAAAAGCAGAACAATTTAACACAAATATTTTGTTATCTGAAGTCATATTTTCAAGAGCTAAGTTCAAAGAATGAACTTGTGAGAAAAATACAGTGTACAATCTGTGTCCAAGGAGAATGTAACACAAAGTTGATTTTCATTCGGCGTTTCATTAATTCCCTTTATTAAATGAACAATGCTAATTAGCAAACCTACAACGTGCACACCATCACACGATGCCGAGTACACTTTGCATCCAATAGACACACCAATTGAGTGGAGAGCCAAGCTAAAATTAAATTAGAAAGGAATGATTTGGCTCCGGTTACATCAAGAGCAGGCTGTGCCAAATCAATGTATTCTTTCCAAATAAGAAGCTTCACTGCATCAGTCATGTAATTAAAATAGTATCGGAATGAGATTGGGGAAGCTGGCTGAAGAGAGTTGAGAGAGAAAGAGAGAAGGAAAGAGAGACAAGAGAGGGAGAGCGCGAGATGAGGCTTGAGAGAGTGAAATACGGAGAGAGAGAGAGCAAATCTAAATATTGAGAGAGAGAGAGAGAGTATACAGTCCCTTCAGAAAGTATTCACACCCCTTTACTTTTCAACATTTTGTTGTGTTATAGCATGAATTTAAAATGGATTAAAACTGAGATTTTGTGTCACTGCCCTTCACACAACACCCCATAATGTTAAAGAGGAATAATGTCACGTAATAACTTTAATGAACTCACTCTGTGTTTAATAAGAGTGCTAAGCATGATTTTGGAATGACTTCTTTGTCTCACTAACCCACACATACAATTATATGTAAGGTACCTCCGTCGAGCAGTGCATTTCTAACACAGATTCAAGAACAAAAACCAGGGAGATTTTCCAATGCCTTGCAAAGAAGGGCACCTATTGGTAGATGGTTAAAAAAATAAAAAGTTCATTTCACTTTGGATGGTGTATCAATACACACAGTTACTACAAAGATACAGGTGTCCTTCCTAACTAAGTTGCTGTAGAGGAAGGAAACCACTCAGGGATGTCACCATGAGGCCAATGGTGACTTTAAATTAGTTACAGAGTTTAATGGTTATGACAGGAGAAAACTCAGGATGGATCAGATCAATAACATTGTAGTTACTCAACAATACTAACTTAAGAGTGACAGAAGCCTGTACAGAATACAAATATTCCAAAACATGCATGCTGTTTGCTATAAGGCACTAAAGTAAAACTGCAAAACATTTGGAAAAAAATAACTATGTCCTTAATACAAAGCATTATTTTATTTTCAGTACATTTGCAAACAATTCTAAAAACATGTTTTCACTTTGTCATTATGGGGTATTGTGTGTAGATGGGTGAAAAAAACAATACATTTAATCAATGTTGAATTCAGGCTGTAGCACAACAAAATGTGGAATAAGTCAGAGGGTATGAATACTGTACTTTTTTCACTGTATTGAGCAGTATGGGACGCCTGTAAAAAGAACCTGTCCAATTACAGAGCCAGAGTCAGTGGCCCCCGTTCCCCATCCCTGTCCACAATACTTTACAACACAACCACTTCACAACCACTTCATCTTCTTTTTAAATAGGTAGCCAACATGTTTTCAGCACTTATTTCCCTGATTGATCAAAACACATTTTCTCGTTCTCTCTCTTGTCTCTCTGCAGCAGACATATAGTGAGCAATATGTTTGGAAAATCAAATCGCAATACATTTAGAATCGTGAGAATTGTGAGAATCTCAATACCGATCGTATCGGCACCTAAGTATCATGATAATATCGTATCTTGAGGTCCCTGTCAATTCCCAGTCCTACTGTCCCTTATGAAGATGGATCGTTCTATCAATATCCTATGTGCTGGCTAACGTGAGCTCTCCCAACCATTCACCAAATTACACCGTATTCCCTATATAGCGCACTACCTCTGATCAGGGACCATAGGGGCTCTGGTCAAAAATAATGCAATATATAGTGAACAGGGTGCCGTTTTGAACGCAGACCTACTCTCCCGCTCTCCATGGCGCGCCTGGCTGTATGACTCTCCATTCCTGGCAGAAATAAAAGTATTTAATGCTTGCCCAAGAATCTACGTGCGCTGCTGTTTCCATTATCCATTTAGCAGGCTCTAAAAGGAGGATTTATTCCTGTAAATTAGCTCCTGTATAACATGATTGTATCATGGATCATAAACTTTAAGTCAATACAGGACGGGCGGATAGGAGGGACATTGTGCTTCTGGAAAAAGTGAAATCCCTGGCACTGCACCCCAAATGGCACCCTGTTCCCTATATAGTGCACTACTTTTGACCGGGGCCTTTTAAAGCTCTCGTCAAAAGTAGTGAGCTGTAAAGGGAATAGGGTGCCATTTGCGACGCAGACCCTCTCTCTCTTCCTCCCCAATAGTATTCAGCCAGGCTGGGGGTGTGTGGGTAGGGCAGCAGCTGTTTCAAGCAGAACTTTATCTTAGGCCTCCTCCATATAGCTACAACCTCTACAACCAATGTCCCACAGTAGCCATTTGCTCATTGGCCTATTACTTTCAATAGGCATGTCAGTAATTGGCTATTTCACACATGTAAGGGTTGAGCTGGCAGAGGGTAAAGGCCAGGCAACCAGCCTGTCAGTGCCGGGTTCTACAGTCATCCATCAATTATGATCAGGCACTGGGAGAGCGACCACGGCCCTTAGCAAGGCACTCTGTCAAGCCCCATTCCAGCCTCCTAGTATCCTGCTTCATCCATTAAAATATGTGTGTGTATGCATGTGTGTGCCTGTGTGGGTGGGTGTGCGTGCGGATGGGTGGGTGTCTACAGCAGTCATAGCCCAGAAAAACCCACCATTAGACCTCTCTGAGAGATGGAACACAAAAATAACATATTCTATTTCTTCGGACTCAGGGACTACTTTTCCTCCTTTGTCTCTATGGCTACCAGCTACCATCTGCCAGTCACCCACCCACAGATTGGCTCTCCTTTATTTCGACTACATCAGAAATGCCCTTTCATCCACAATAGTTGGATTTATGATTACTGTTTTGTTTGTGTTGTTCTGAATCTGAAAGCGATAGAATCAAACAGCCGATAAGCTGGTTGGCAGCCTTCTAAAACTGCCTGCTAAAACACAGCCTTTTTTCTGTACACAAATAAAACAACTAATCTGGCAATGAGTGATGGTTGTTTATCTAGAGCCTTCATTCACATGCACATTGTTGTTGATTTAGTGTCTGGAAAAGGCGCTCAGTACTACACAGGCACCATTTGAAAGGCAGCAACTGTTTGATGCTATGGTTCACCCATATACTGTTATTTATATTTATTTTTCTCCTTTTTCTCCCCAATTTCGATCTTGTCTCATCGCTGCAACTCAAATCAAATCAAATCAAATGTTATTTGTCACATACACATGGTTAGCAGATGTTAATGCGAGTGTAGCGAAATGCTTGTGCTTCTAGTTCCGACCATGCAGTACTATCTAACAAGTAACCTAACAAATTCACAACAACTACCTTATACACACAAGAGTAAAGGAATGAATACGAGTATGTACATATAAATATATGGATGAGCGATGGCTGACCGGCGTAGGCAAGATGCAGTAGATGGTACGGAGTACAGTATATACATATGAGATGAGTAATGAAGGATATGTAAACATTATATAAATGGCATCGTTTAAAGTGGCTAGTGATACATTTATTTCATCCAATTATAATTATTAAAGTGGCTAGAGATTTGAGTCGATGGCCGAACGGCATAGGCAAGATTCAGTAGATGGTTTAGAGTACAGTGTATACATTTGATATGAGTAATGTCGGATATGTAATCATTATATACAAAATTGTTTAAAGTGGCTAGTGATACATTTGTTACATCCAATTCCTATTATTTAAAGTGGCTAGAGACTTAAGTCAGTATGTTGGCAGCAGCCACTCAATGTTAGCGATGGCCTACAGTCTGATGGCCTTGAGGTAGAAGCTGTTATTCAGTCTCTCGGTCCCAGCTTTGATGCACCTGTACTGACCTCGCCTTCTGGATGATAGCGGGGAGAACAGGCAGTGGCTCGGGTGGTTGTCCTTGATGATCTTTTTGGCCTTCCTGTGACATCGGGTGGTGTAGGTGTCCTGAAGGGCAGGTAGTTTACCCCAGATGATGCGTTGTGCAGTCCTCACTACCCTCTGGAGAGCCTTACGGTTGTGGGCGGAGCAGTTGCCGTACCAGGCGATGAAACAGCCCGACAGGATGCTCTCGATTGTGCATCTGTAGAAGTTTGTGAGTGATTTTGGTGACAAGCCAAATTTCTTCAGCCTCCTGAGGTTGAAGAGGCGCTATTGCGCCTTCTTCACCATGCTGTCTGTGTGGGTGGACCATTTCAGTTTGTCGGTGATGTGTACGCCGAGGAACTTAAAACTTTCCACCTTCTCCACTACTGTCCCGTCGATGTGGATAGGGGGGTGCTCCCTCTCCTGAAGTCCACGATCATCTCCTTTGTTTTGTTGATGTTGAGTGAGAGGTTATTTTCCTGACACCACACTCCGAGGGCCCTCACCTCCTCCCTGTAGGCCGTCTCGTCGTTGTTGGTAATCAAGCCTACCACTGTAGTGTCGTCAGCAAACTTGATGATTGAGTTGGATGCGTGCTTGGCCACGCAGTCATGGGTAAACAGGGAGTACAGGAGAGGGCTGAGAACGCACCCTTGTGGGGCCCCAGTGTTGAGGATCAGCGAGGTGGAGATGTTGTTTCCTACCCTCACCACCTGGGGCCGGCCCGTCAGGAAGTCCAGGACCCAGATGCACAGGGCTGGGTCGAGACTTAGGGTCTCGAGCTTAATGACGAGCTTGGAAGGAACTATGGTGTTAAATGCTGAGCTGTAGTCGATGAACAGCATTCTTACATAGGTATTCCTCTTGTCCAGATGGGTTAGGGCAGTATGCAGTGTGATTGCGATTGCGTCGTCTGTGGACCTATTGGGACGGTAAGCAAATTGGAGTGGGTCCAGGGTGTCTGGCAGGATGGAGGTGATATGATCCTTGACTATTCTCTCAAAGCACTTCATGATGACAGAAGTGAGTGCTATGGGGCGATAGTCATTTAGCTCAGTTACCTTAGCTTTCTTGGGAACAGGAACAATGGTGGCCCTCTTGAAGCATGTGGGAACAGCAGACTGGGATAGGGACTGATTGAATATGTCCGTAAACACACCAGCCAGCTGGTCTGCGCATGCTCTGAGGACACGGCCAGGGATGCCATCTGGGCCAGCAGCCTTGCGAGGGTTAACACATTTAAATGTTTTACTCACGTTGGCTGCGGTGAAGGAGAGCCTGCAGGTTTTGGTAGCGGGGGCGTGTCGGTGGCACTGTATTGTCCTCAAAGCTAGCAAAGAAGTTGTTTATTTTGTCTGGGAGCAGGACGTCGTGGTTCGCGACGGGGCTGGTTTTCTTTTTGTAGTCCGTGATTGACTGTAGACCCTGCCACATTCCTCTCGTGTCTGAGCCGTTGAATTGTGACTCTACTTTGTCTCTATACTGACGCTTAGCTTGTTTGATGGCCTCGGGAGGCGAAGGTCAAGTCCTGCGAAACATGACCCGCCAAACCGCGCGCTTCTTAACACCCGCCCGCATAATCCGGAAGCGAACCGAGCCAATGTGTCGGAGGAAACACTGTTCACCTAACGACGAGGACAGTCTCCACCTTACCTGCCATCCTAGACCCACTTTAATTTGCATACCGCCCCAATAGGTCCACAGACGACGCAATCGCCATCAGACTGCACACTGCCCTATCCCATCTGGACAAGAGGAATACCTACAGTTGGTCGGAAGTCGGAAGTTTACATAGCCAAATACATTTCAACTCAGTTTTTCACAATTCCTGACATTTATTCCAAATAAAAGGTCAGTTAGGAGCACCCCTTTATTTGAAGAATGTGAAATGTCAGAATAATAGTAGAGAAAATGATTTATTTCAGCTTTTTATTTCCCAGTGGGTCAGAAGTGTACATGCACTCAATTAGTATTTGGTAGCATTGCCTTTTAAATTGTTTAACTTGGGTCAAACGTTTCGGGTAGCCTTCCACAAGCTTCCCACAATAAATTGGGTGAATTTTGGCCCATTCCTCCTGACAGAGCTGGTTTAACTGAGTCAGGTTTGTAGGCCTCCTTGCACACATATGCATTTTCAGTTCTGCCCACACATTTTCTATAGGATTGTGATTACTTTGTTGTCCTTAAGCCATTTTGCCACAACGTTGGAAGTATGCTTGGGGTCATTGTCCATAGACTATCTTTTGGTATTTGTTTCATTAGTCCATTGTTGGCATAGTCCCAAATTGTTTAGCTTGTCAGCACTCAAGTTTTCAAGATATGCAACTTAAAAAAACACATCCCTGTATCATGAATCTTGCATCATATGATGCACAATGCATGCTACAGGGATGACTTCTGTATTTCTTTAAGTTATATATCTTGAAAACTTGAGTGTTGACAAGCAAAACATTTTGGGACTATGTCAACAATGGACTAATGAAACAAATACCAAAAGATAGTTATGGGCGGAATTTTCCTTTACGTGTGTCTTATACTCATATTCAGTGTTATATTTGACAACATCACATAAATAAATGTCCACTCAGTACAGCAGGGGTATCATATCTTCATATCAACACATGAGGGATAAGTATACATGTTCCTATTTATGAAAAGGGAGTGAGTGAGTCCATCTCTGCTCCCTCCCTTCAGTTCTCCCACTCTCCCTCTCCCTTTTCCCAAGCTCCTTCCCTCCCTTTCTCCCTCCCTATCTCCAGTACGACTTTGGTAGTCTTTATAAAGGAGTGTACAGCAGGTCTGTGCTGGTTGGCTAGCTGGGCCTCTGCTGAAAGGTAGGTAGTGAGAGGTGCCATCTATCACCTGAAACCGGCCTAAAGGCTCACCACACCATCAGTGCCAGATGTTACCGTCGCAGCAGCACCACACACACACAGGCGCGCATACACATGCATGCACGCACACGGATACAGACACATACACACACACACGTGTGTACACATACATACCCATCACTATACCCATCACTGTTAACTACAGTTTACAACATGGTGAAGTGGTCCTCCCTTTCCACCAGAAGGTTTAAGCATTGGTACATATTTTTGTACAAGGCAGCGCTTGGATTCCTCCCTACATACTGTATCTTTGCTCTCAACTGACAACAACTTCACAATCCTACAGCCTCCGCTCTCAGTCAGGGCTCTCTTTCACAGTTCCTAGGACAAGGACTGAAATGGGGAAACAATCCTTCTCCTATAATGCTCCTTGTTCCTGGAACGAACTACAAAATACTTTCAAACCGGAGGAGAGAGCATCGCTGTCTGAGTTTAAAGCTCTGATTAAAGAAAATGTCACTAATTATTGTAATTGTTTTTAATGTATTGTATTTTATTTAGGGCTGTCAAACGGTTAAAATAACTAATTGAGTTAATGGTAAATAGTTGACCCCGATTAAAGGGTAGGAAGCATGAGTTTTTACTCACCAAAGTAACAACACAGTGTGGTCAAAGACTTAGTAACTTAGTTGTAGTCACATTCTGGTTACCTATAACTACAAAAATAGTTATGTTTTGGGGTTTTTACATATTTATTTACTTATTTACGGATATCTTCTAAACTACCCACAATGTACTATTTCTCAATGTCATATGGAGAATCGACTCTGTGCTACCAAGTTCGTATGTTAGCTCGGTAGATGCTAGCCATGCTAGCATGTAATTGCTAGCATGTAATTACATTCCAGACCAAGTGTTGGCGGTGGTGAGCTTCAATCCACCACACTCTGGTGTCTTCTTACTGTGGGCTGAAAACGAAATAGAAAATCTTATTTGTGTAGTAGCTCTTCTGAGGGTAAACGTTCTTGTTTCCAACACACACACACACTATGACATATTCAAAGGGATAGTTTACTCAAAATACAAACGAACATGATTTCCCACCTACCTTGGCTGTAGTTTATTCAAGGTATATTTTGGGATAGTAGTTTCCTTTCGAGACTTAATAGCCATATTTTGTTACTGTTAGCATTCTCAGTAACACTGAACATTAAATTGTTCTTGTGCCTGCGTAATAAAACTGTCATTACATTTGGAACAACCTTTTATTAGCATGGTGTTACATAATACTTTGGTAATGGCATTTGAACTGCATAGCACTGTGTAACTACTGTACACAAGAAGAACAGTGACCGTTCCTTTTATCACTTATGTAACAACTCCAATTCTAAAGCAATTTCCAAAGTCCTATGTAACAACAATAGTGCTATTGTAATAATCACACACTTATGTATAAGAACTTCATGTCAAGTGTTAATTACCTTATGTCTCACTCATTATGAAAATATATTTTTTTGTCATTTTAAGCTGCAAAAGTGGTCTGGTCTTATGTTGAGGCGAGTCCATGCCCCTCATGTATTTCATTCTTGGCTATTGGCTATATTAATATTGATAGTAACTTTTAACCATACCTACATGTACATACTACCTCAATCAGCCCGACTAACCGGTGCCTGCATATAGCCTCGCTACTGTTATAGCCTCGCTACTGTATATAGCCTTGCCACTGTTATTTTTCACTGTCTTTTTACAGTTTTTGTATTATTTTTTATTATTTACTTATCTATTGTTCACCTAATACCTATTTTTCTTTATAAAAAATTGCACTGTTGGTTAGGGCCTGTAAGTAAGCATTTCACTGTAAGGTCTACGTACACCTGTTGTATTTGGCGCGCATGACGAATAAACTGATTTGATATTTGAGAGCCCTCCAAATAATACTAACGGTCATATATTTAGACTAATTCAACTAACTGTTGTAGTTTTTGGTTCTTCATCCAATATTTGGCAGCCATCAAATAACTATTTTGGTTTTGTTTCAAATAACTTGCATATATTCAAATCCCTTCAAATACTATTTGGTTTTCTGAGAGGTATTCAAGATACTTTCAAAAAATCTATGAAAATAGTTGCCTTTTTATTGAAACTCTATATAAACTAATATTTCAAAAGTTGGAATGTTCCATTTACAAAATACATACATTTTCTACCCAGGTCAGTTGTGTGCCATTGCTGTCCTTCATGTGCACTCACTTACACACTCTTTGGTCTTTCTCTCTGGATATCCAGACGCACACAAACACAAAAATACACCAAAGCAAGCTATTGTCCTTACACACAAATGCCCAGCCCAGTAGAGTGACCTCACCCCACCCAATAAAGCAAGGCAACATACCATCATATCACACACAATAGAATGACCTCATCATCAGGTTAATGATATAGCCACAATAGTCCCTGCTCCCCTCTGTCTTGAGGACACCGAGAGCAAGCGACATAGGTGGCCAGCTCACTGCCTGAGTAAAAACAGCACCACCTCCTCTGGTCCTTTATACCCTCAGGTTTAGTCATCAAAGACAGGGATGGCCAGCTCACTGCCTGAGTAAATACAGCACCAGCCACATTGGATCCTTCATACCCTAAGGGTTAAGCATCATCGTGGCCCAGCCTGTCCGACTGTCCCGTTCCTCTTTCCTCAACAAACATGCACTGGGTTGGTGGTTCTCAATTCGTTTGAGGAAGAAGGAAAGCTAATGTTGTAATACTTGATAAGTGCATGATTAGCACTAATTCATCACAAGGATGCGAATAGATCAGACATACAAATGTTAAAATGTGAAAACATCGATGAGGTTCAAGTGTTGGAATAAAACTCAACAATTTTTTAACAACCAAGGTTTGCCTTCACACACATCATAGGCAAATTTCTTCACGAACACACACACACACAAGCTTTCACATACACACACACATCAAGTGGTTTTATAAGTGGTTTTCGTTGTGCTATATTTCTTAACTAAGCTGTCCAATTATGCGGTGGAAAGGGCCATATTAGAATATATAATAAACCTGTTGAAGCCTCTCAACCTCTAATTTGATTGATAACATTTTAACCACCATGCTCTTGGAATATGTTTCATTTACTCGTTAATCTAGTAGGATTCAGAAATAAGTGTTGCAGTAATGTACTGTACTGTTCCACCCTGTTACAAATGGAATCAAACCAGGGCTGTCATGGAGCAGTAGTTTCCCAAAATCCATATTATTTTTGCAGTTGTAAATCTGAACTGTGTCAGTGGGCTGTAGTGAGGGGGATTGGGGAGAAAACGGACCCCTTAATGCTCTATATACAGTGCATTCAGAATGTATTCAGACCCCTTGACGTTTTCAACATTTTACTACGTTACAGCCTTATTCTAAAATGTATTAAATTGTTTTCCCCCCTCATTAATCTACACACAATACTCCATAATGTCAAAGCAAAAACTGTTTTTTTTTTTCAAATTCCGCAAATGTATATAAAAAAATAAAAACGGAAATATTAAATTTACATAAGTATTCAGACCATTTACTCAGTACTTTGTTGAAGCACCTTTGGCAGCGATTACAGCATTGAGTCTTCTTGGGTATGACGCTACAAGCTTGGCACACCTGTATTTGGGGAGTTTCTCCCATTGTTCTCTGCAAATCCTCTCAAGCTCTTTTAGGTTGGATGGGGATCATCGTTGCACATCTACTTTCAGGTCTCTCTGGAGAAGTTTGATCGGGTTCAAGTCCGGGCTCTGGCTGGGCCACTCAAGGACATTCAGAGACTTGTCCTGTGTTGTTTTGGCTGTTTGCTTGGGGTCGTTGTCCTGTTGGAAGGTGAACCTTCGCTCCATTCTGAGGTCCTGAGCGCTCTGGAGCAGGTTTTCATCAAGGATCTCACTGTACTTTGCTTCGATCCTGACTAGTCTCCCAGTCCCTGTTGCTGAAAGAATTCCCCACAGCATGATGCTGCCACCACCATGCTTCACTGTAGGGATGGTGCCAGGTTTCCTCCAGACGTGACGCTTGGCTTTCAGCCCAAAGAGTTCAATCTTGGTTTCATCAGACCAGAGAATCTTGTTTCTCATGGTCTGAATCCTTTAGGTGCCTTTTGGCAAACTCCAAGCGGGCTGTCGTGTACCTTTTACTGAGGAGTGGCTTCCGCCTGGCCACTCTACCATAAAGGCCTGATTGGTGGAGTGCTGCAGAGATGGTTGTCCTTCTGGAAGGTTCTCCCATCTCCACAGAGGAACTCTGGAGCTCTGTCAGAGTGACCATTGCATTCTTGGTCAACTCCCTGACTAAGGCCCCGATTGCTCAGTTTGGCCAAGCGGACAGCTATAGGAAGAATATTGGTGGTTCCAAACTTCTTCAATTTAAGAATGATGGAAGCCCTGTGTTCTTGGGGACCTTCAATCCTACATAAAAAAATTGTACCCTTCCCCAGATTTGTGCCTCAACACAATCCTGTCTCTGAGCTCCCTGGACAATTCCTTCAACCTCATGGCTTAGTTTTTGCTCTGACATGCACTGTCAACTGTGGGACCACATATACACAGGTGTGTGCCTTTCCAAATCATGTCCAATCAATTGAATTTACCACAGGTGGACTCCAATCAAGTAGAAACATCTCAAGGATGATCAATGGAAACAGGATGCACCTGAGCTCAATATTGAGTCTCATAGCAAAGGGTTCGAATACTTATGTAAAAAAGGTATTTCTGTTTTCTACTTGTAATAAATTTGATAAAAATTCTAAAAACCTAGAAAGTCAGAAAGTCTTCACACCCCTTGACTTTTTTCACATTTTGTTGTGTTTCAGCCTGAATTTAAAATGTATTACTGTCACGTTTCTCTACTGGGGGGACTGACCAAGGCCTTGCGATGTAGCCAGAATACATGATTTAATAAATCCAGGGAACAAGGCGGAACAAAACAAAGAACGGAGAAGCGTAACGATGAACATAACTGAACAAACAAACACAGCTATGAACATACAATAACCCACGAACCCAGAAGTGAAACCTACTAGCCTAAATATGGTTCCCAATTAGAGACAACGACACACAGCTGCCTCTAATTGGGAACCATTCTCTTTATAAATCGACACCTAGAATGAACAAACCCTACACAAAGACAAAACCAAAAGCGCTCCAGCCTGAAACTCGGGACTGGGCGTTACAGTACCCAAAGCGCGGACTCGGACGGCCAGAAAAGTCTGTGGGGTCTTGAATGGTCGCTTTGTCCCAGGTGGAGGCTCGGTGCTGGCCGTGCTGGTCTGACATCAGAACCGGAGGCCTGGGCCTTCTCCTGGAACTCTGGTGCGTGGAGTTGGAACTGGCCGTACTGGACTCGTGATGCTCACTGGGCAGCTGGTGCATGGAGCAGGAACTGGCAGTACTGGACTCGTGATGCTCACTGGGACTCTGGTGCGTGGAGCAGGAACTGGCAGTACTGGACTCGTGATGCTCACTGGGACTCTGGTGCGTGGAGCAGGAACTGGTCGATACTGGACTCGTGATGCTCACTGGGACTCTGGTGCGTGGAGCAGGAACTGGTGGAAGTACTGGACTCGTGATGCTCACCACTGGAACTCCTGGTGCGTGGAGCAGGAACTGGCAGTACTGGACTTGTGATGCTCACTGGAACTCTGGTGCGTGGAGCAGGAACTGGCAGTACTGGACTTGTGATGCTCACTGGAACTCTGGTGCGTGGAGCAGGAACTGGCAGTACCGGACTAGTGATGCTCACTGGTACTCTGGTGCGTGGAGCAGGAACTGGCAGTACTGGACTTGTGATGCTCACTGGAACTCTGGTGCGTGGAGCAGGAACTGGTCGTACTGGACTTTCTGAGCATACGGGGAGCTTAGTGCGCGGAGCCGGGACAGGGCGTGCTGGACTCTCTGAGCGCGCAGGAGCTTGGTGCAGCGGGCGGGACAGGGCGTGCTGGACTCTCTGAGCGCTGCGGGGAGCGCAGTGCGGGCCGGGACCAGGCGTGCTGGACTCCGGAGCGCCGCGTGGAGCTGGAGTGCGCGGGCGAACAGGGCGTGCTGGACTCTCGGGCGCGCAGGGAGCTTGGTGCGGGCGGAACAGGGCGTGCTGGACTCTCGGAGCGCACGGAAGGCAGTGCGGGGCGGAGCAGGGCGTGCTGGACTCTCTGAGCGCGCGGGGAGCTTGGTGCGGCGGGCGGGCAGGGCGTGCTGGACTCTCGGGCGCCGCAGGAGGCTGGGTGCGCGGGGCGAGCAGGGGCGTGCTGGACTCTCGGGCGCCGCGAGGGGGAGCTGGAGTGCGCGGGGGCGGAGCAGGGCGTGCTGGACTACTCGGAGCGCGCGGGAGCTGGAGTGCGTGGAACAGGGACTGGGCGTGTAGACACCACTACCGCGGACTGGGATCTTGGAACACGGAACAGGGATCTTGGAGCGGAACAGGGATCTTGGAGCGCGGAACAGGGATCTTGGGCAGCGGAACAGGGATCTTGGAGCGCGGAACAGGGATCTTGGAGCGTGGAACCGGGATCTTGGAGCGTGGAACCGGGATCTTGGAGCGTGGAACCGGGATCTTGGGCGTGGAGAAACCTCCACCGGACCTGGGACCTGATACGGAGAGCCGACACCATACCTCCAGCTAGCTCACTAACCCTGGCCTCATGGGTGAGTGGAGCTGGAATCTCTCGGACTGGGCTGTGGATTCATTACCGGAGATTCTGCCCGTAGAGACCACAGGATAACATGGACCCAAAAAGGCGCACTGGAGACCTGGCTGCCAGAGCTGGCACCACTCTCCCAGGTAGCACACAGACCTCGGCCCGACCAATGAGTGGCGCTGGGATCTCTCGCACTGGGCTGCGGACACGTGCCGGAGACACCGCTGCGGAACTGGAGCAGGATATCGGGTCCCAGGAGGCGCACCAGGAGACTTAGCGCGGAGAGCAGGCACCACTCTTCCTGGCTGAGCCGTTTACCCGACTGATGAGTGGGCGGGAATCTCTCGCACGACCTCTGACTCCGTATAGGGAAACCGTGCAATACAGCATAACCGCGGTGTCCCCTCGGTGCGACGTTCTCCCTAACGCTCTCTCCACAAGGCACGAGGAGTTGGCTCAGGAGTCCCTCCTGAACCGGCCAACCTCCTCGTGTGCCCCCAAAAGTTTCTTGGGACTGCCTTCTGGGCTTCCTAGCCGGCGAGGTTCGAGAAACCTGCCACTCACCGGATCCCATGCTCCCATCCGATCCTCACACCCTGCGCGCTCCGCCGCCCGCTGCTTCCAGTTCCTCTCTGGGTCGACGATACTCCCCAGGCTGGTCCCAAGCACTCCCATAGAATAGCTCCTTCTCCCAAGACCTAAGCTCCGGGTCTCTCGCTGCTTGGTCTTTGTTTGGTGGGTTATTCTGTCACGTTTTCTCTACTGGGGGACTGACCAAGGCACTTAGCGATGTAGCCAGAATACATGATTTAATAAATCCACGAGAACAAGGCGGAACAAAACAAGAGCGGAGAAACGTAACTTGATGAACATAACTGAACAAACAAACACAGCTATGAACATACAATAACCCACGAACCCAGAGTGAAACCTACTAGCCTAAATATGGTTCCCAATTAGAGACAACGACACACAGCTGCCTCTAATTGGGGGAACCATTACTCTATAGAAATCGACACCTAGAATGAACAAACCCTACACAAAGACAAAACCAAAACGCTCCAGCCTGAAACTCGGGACTGGGCGTTACAATTACATTTAGATTTTTTTGTCACTGGCCTACACACAATACCCCGTAATGTCAAAGTAGGATTTATTTTTAGAAATGTTTACAAAAAAGCTGAAATGTCTTGAGTATTCAACCCTTTTGTTATGGCAAACCTAAATAAGTTCAGGAGTAAAAATGTGCTTAATAAGTCACAAAATAAGTTGCATGGGCTCACTCTGCAATAACAGTGATTTTTGAATGACCACCTCATCTCTGTACCCCAAACGCAGAACTGTCTGTAAGGTCCCTCAGTCGAGCAGCGAATTTCAAACAGAGATTCAACCTCAAAGACCATGGAGGTTTTCCAATGCCTCGCAAAGAAGATGGGCTGGTAGATGGGTAAAAATAGAAAAAGCAGACAATATCCCTTTGAGCATGGTGAAATGATTAATTACACTTTGGATGGCGTATCAATACACCCAGTGACTACAAAGACACAGGCTTCCTTCCTAACTCAGTGAGCCCAATGGTGACTTTGAAACAGTTACAGAGTTGAATGGCTGTGATAGGAGAAAACTGAGGATGGATCAACAACACTGTAGTTACTCCACAATACTAACCTAATTGACAGAGTGAAAAGAAGGAAGCCTGTATAGAATAAAAACGTTCTAAAACATGCATCCTGTCTGCAAAAATCCACTAAAGAAATACTACAAAAAATGTGGCAAAGCAATTCACTTTTTGTCCTGAATACAAAGTGTTATGTCTGGGACAAATCCAATACAACACATTACCACTCTCCATATTTTCAAGCGGCTGCATCATGTTATGGGTATGCTGGTAGTCGTTAAGGGCTGGGGAGTTTTTCAGATTTCTTTTTTACGGAATGGAGTTAAGCACAGGCAAAATCCTGGTTCAGTCTGCTTCCCACAAGATATTGGGAGATTCATTCAATTTCAGCTGGACAATAACCTATTGACCAAATGTACACAGGAGTTGCTTACCAACAAGACAGTGAATGTTCTTGAGTGGCTGAGTTGCAGTTTTGGCTTAAATCTATACTTAAAAATCTACTGCAAGACCTGAAAATGGTTGTCTAGCAATGATCAACAAACAATTTGACAGAGCTTGAAGAATTTTTAAAAGAAGTATTGACTCAGGGGTGTGAATACTTCTAAAAACATGTTTTCACTTCGTCATTATGGGGTATTGTGTTTAGATGGGTGAGCATTTAAAAAATATATATATATTTTGAATTCAGGCTATAAGACAACAAAATGTGGAATAAGTCAAGGGGTATGAATTATTTCTGAAGGCACTGCATATGATGACATTCATATCATATCAATGGGCAAAAATACATAAACCACAAATGTTGAATGTAATTAAAGCTGGAATCCAAAATGGTGAAACTGTTCATTTGGGATATTACAACAACAACAAAGAAGTTACTGCAAACAACGAACACTGACATCATTGCACTGACATCATTGCACAATAGAACAGCAGAATATGTAACGCAATTAATTTTTTACACACTGCTCGACGCACCCCACCTCAGTTTCGTTCACAAAACAAAAACAAGACACAAAGGTGGAGGGGCGGACAGTGGTGCTGTTTCCCCTAATGCTGATTCCATCTTCCTTTCATTGAAACTGAAACTCATTTGCATCATACTCAAAGTTTTTTGCATGAAAAATACTAGACATACCATGTGTAACAGTGATTAAAATATCCATAGCTCGACTGCATATTCAACTGATGGCAAGACATAAAACACCCTTTTTTCCCAAATATTAATTTATTAACACAAGTTAAGACCGGGACCGCAAAGGTGTGAGGAACAGAGAGGTCGATAAATTATGCCGACTCGTCATTGTGGTGCCAAAATACAGTACATTTCAATTGTGAAATTGGATTTCCCGGGCGCATTAGAGGATTGAGAATCGTTGAGAGGTTTCACACTCCCTCCCTAGGTCCCATCCTTCTTGATGCACTGCCTTGGTCACGAGACAGAGACCTAGCCTGAGTCCCAAATGGCACCCTATTCCCTGTATAATGCCCTACTTTTGACCAGGGACCATGACCAGAGCCCTATGGGCCCTGGTCAAGAGTAGTGCACTATATAGGGAATGGGGTATCATTTGAGATGCAACCCTACCAGACTGGCTGGTCCTGGTTGATCTTTTACAACCATGCTCAATGCTCCTAGCTTCTACTAGCTCCTGCTATACTGACGGTGGTGGTGTTATGAGATCAGTAAGTCAACATGGACAGATGTGTTTTTCTCTGGTAACAGCCACAGCTATGAGGGATTAATATAGATGATTACAGTTGTCTGCCCATTCTGAGGTTGTGTCCCAAATGGCACCTTATTCTTATGGGCCCTGGTCGAAAGTAGTGCGCTATGTAGGGAATAGGATGCCATTTGGGATGCAAGCCAGAGCCATTTTCCTTCTTCTACCAGTGATTGGGTCCTCGCTTGACGGTCATTTCTGTCACGCCCCCGATCGATATTGTTTAAAGCCAGCGCTGTGTAGCTGTGTATTGTCACTGTAAATAATATTTGTAGACTCAATAAAGATGTCCGGGTCATAAGGTGGGTACGTGTAGGTGGTTTGAAGGGCCTTTTTTACTATAGATGACGTCGACTACTGTCTCTTTGGGATGGCCATAAGAGGTGGGAGTGAGTGAACAATTCCAGAAACAAAGGATATGCCACGTGTCCAAATGTGCTGTGTGGTTCAATCTTCACTATAGGGGTTTGAATAAACCACACTATCTTCTCAAGAATCAAAATATCTTCCTCATCTTTACATAAAGACATCCTCTCCAAGTATTTGTTGGAGAGGAAACATGCAGCAGATTGCCTCATGTGTAAAGAGTGAACATGTGACCATAGAGACATCATGAGGGACATTAACGCCAAGCATCCCTCATTGGTTCCTTATCCTGATTGGTCAGGTCGTTGGACTGTTAATAACAGCTAATTGACACAGGGAGGGGGCGGAACATTCCATAGGGTACACTCTCCACAGGGTTACCTTAAACTACACATGACCCCGTCAGGCTAATGACGCTTAACCCGGCCCCACTGTGTGCGTGCCAGTGTGCATGTCACATGACCCCGGCCAGAGACACACAGACGTAAACAACACAAATGGCACATGCAGTACTCATAGACAAACTTCCTTTTCTCCTCCTGTCGTTCCCACCTTTCAGCTGACATTTTACTCTAAAGGAGATTCTTTCTTCAGTTTGCTGCACTGCTTTCTTTAAAACTTGAATGGACTCATTGGATTTATTGAATGAAACTATGTATTTTGGTGAGAGACTTCATTCGTACAATAGGCTATCAATTGCCCGCCACCCCACCCATTGAGGCATGTAAAAGCCTCAAATAAATACATTGCCATTGGATTGCCATCCATCTTGTTTTTTGAGGCATTTCAAGGTTTTATTGCTGGTCAATGGGCTTATTTAAAGCCTGTTAACCCACATGTTTCAAGGAACAAAGGACCATGTAAAGGCTAAAATAGAGGTAGAGACATTTGACAGAAAACCATTAAATATATTAGGCTATACTTCAAACCGAAAATGTAATTAGTTACCAATAAGCTTGAGTACTGCAAGTGTGATAAACATTGCTGAAATGAACAATTATATTAGGCACACTACTAGTGCCTTTAATGCAAAACATCAATGATAAGATATTTCTCATTACTGGTATCAATGTATGTATTATTACTGGTACACTCAGTGATTTCAATCATTCAGTGCATATAGTACATACCTATAACGTGTACACTAATAATCGGTAACAGGGAGTAAATTTCATAAATAAACAAACACGGAACAAAACAAGAAACACCAGTAGAGTAACAGCCATGGGAGTGACAGATAAAGGGGAGGTAATCAGGAAGGTGATGGAGTCCAGGTGAGTCTCATGAAGCACAGGTGCGCGTAAGGATGGTGGCAGGTGTGCGTAATAATGAATAAACTGGCGACAACGAGCGCCAGAGCGGGGGAGCAGGAGTAGACATGACAATACCTGTGAGGTACAGAATCTAAAGTGGATGGCGCAATGGCAAATTAATACTCTCTCATTAATGAACCTGTGAGGAGTTACTGTTCATAACCATGAATAAATGTATACATTATCTGATAACCTGGCTTGAACCTATCTACATAAGATAACCTGGCTTGAATTTGAACGGCAGCACCTCAAGAGAGAGTTACAATGTCTCTCAATAACTCTAGTCTCAATAACTCTAACATTCAGAGAGGTTCTGATTTGAATATCACTCTTGCAAGGTTTCCACGCCATAGTTTATAACAGGACTGTAGGTTGAGAGCTCTCAGAGTGAGCCACTCAGACTGGGGAGTTGAAGAGCAGAATGTGTCAATTTCTAACACGTTCTGGAAATGCTGTTATCTTAGAAAAATAACTGCCAGACTAAAACAGCAGCCCCTCTGAAATGTGTTCTGTTTTATAGTGAAATAAACACTATGTTACATTAGTAAAAGGCTTTCATACGAGCAAAGCTTTAATGCATTAACATACAAAGGATAATTTTTGCTTAATACATAGAAGCTGAAAATGAACACCTGTCAAACAGACTATAAACAAACCCTAACTGCCGTTTACTCATACATGTGTTTAATGTGTGTGTGTGTGTGTGTGTGTGTGTGTGTGTGTGTGTGTGTGTGTGTGTGTGTGTGTGTGTGTGTGTGTGTGTGTGTGCGTGCGTGCGTGCGTGCGTGCGTGCGTGCGTGCGTGCGTGAGTGCAAGTGCGTAGTGAGCGTGAGCTTCCCCTCACCTCCCTGACACTCTCCCATCCCATGTATAATGCATACAGTACTCCAGCCTTCACAGCTGGCTCTGGTAATACCCTCAAATAGCTTCATTTATCTGGGTGTTAGGTTATGGCAGCTTTGGGTTGCAGCCATGGTCACGTCCTCTATCTGTTCTGAATCCCCACTTTACGCCTCACAGATAGCAGGTAAAGATGTCTCTTCAGCAGGTGTGTGTGTGTGTGTGTGTTGAACCAGACATATACCCCTTATTATCAATTCATTTCACTCCTCGTCTGGTGAAGAATTTCACACTTAAATCCTGACGCGAGACAGTTGACATTACCAATCATTGAATCATTCTTTTTTTTAATGTTTGTGTGGATGGGTTGTAGGTGAATGGTGTGTATCATTATGGTAACAGCTTGCCAGAAGATGAAGAGGGTCCACTGCTGTGCCACTGGTCATCTGGTGAGGTTAGAGTTCAGCTAGTATCCTCTCTAAGGATCCACAGATACTTTTCACCACCCAGCTGCAATTATCTATAGTTTTTGTTCACATAATGCCATCTTCTCTGCAATTCTGTCCCATCATTACAGCCCATCCATGAATTTCCAAAGAAACACAATAAAACAGCGGACAACGGTCTCTCTCTATATGGATAACCGGATGTCATCTGTCCTATATGCATCCTTTCATTAGCTGAGTGGCTGGTTAACCCAGGTGGGACAAATCCAGAGGTCTTATGATGGATCAGAGACCCTCCAGGCACTGGACTGACCCCTGACCCCTAACCTCTCTGAGGACATTCCCCCACACCTCTGGGGTCACAGACTCTCTGATCTTTCACTCCTAACCTCAAACCACCAACTACCAGCAATGGGACACCTTCCATTAGAAGGAGAAGCCCAGGAGCATATGCAATAAGCCAAAAGGACGATCTGAGAGGATTAACTGCAGTCAGATATCAGGATCAACTGGGTATTGGATTCATCTAGAATATTCAGATAGCTCATTGTTGCTCATTGTTGATAGAGCAGGGAACCTTAGCCAAATGTATTCTAATGTAATGCAATGTACACATACGATCTGCATCATTCTGCCATCCATCAGGTCATTTGAAAAGCACAACGTGTCATTACCATGTCTGGGTGAGTAAAACGCAGTAACACAAATCAAAGGAAGGAGGCCGCGAGACGCCCTCTCTCCATCTCCTCCCATTCCCAGCATGCATTGATAAAGGGCATGGGTGGCATAAATTTACTGCTAAATGGGCGCATGTCATGTAGAAGGTGAAGGATCACATCACTTCTCCGCCAGCAGCAGATGCCTGTGAAGGTCTAATGACGGTGACCTAGTGGGTGCGTGTGTGTGTGACACCCAACCTAGACAGACATCCCACACACACACGCCTACACACCAAGACCCAGGGTTAGGCAGACTAACACCCACACACTCCAGATGTGCCACAGAAGGAATCATTAGATACATTGATTCAACAGACCTTCAAATTAATATAGGTCTTCAGAAAAGAACAATAAGAAAGAGAAGAGAGAGAGAGAGAAAGGAAGGAAGGAAGGAAGGGTAATGGTAAGCCAATTTTTCATTAAGGAAAGCTGATGACAAAGTCCAGTAGCAGTGATGTCATGTAGCTTCCTGTGAATAAAACCCCTATTTTAACCTCCAGCAACACACAAACACACACACACATACACACACACACGACTACACACCCTCACATAAATGCTTTGAGCCAGGCGTATCTGCCTAACCACCTATTGGCCCAGTGGTATATGACTAGCGGGCGGGTGGGTGGATGGGTGGGGACGTTTGTAAAGCCTAATTTGGGTAATGCAAAGTGACAAAAGAAAAGGGGCTCACACAATGCATTAATACACCATCCATCATGGAGCTAACTATTCAATGAGACCTAATGGGAATAAGGCTGGGTTCAGCCTCACACACGCACGCAAGCTCACACACACGTGCACGCAAGCTCACACACACACACACACACACACACACACACACACACACACACACACACACACACACACACACACACACACACACACACACACACACACACACACACACACAGGACTCGGCCCACCCTGGCAGGCTGTGAATACAGCTGAATTCACTCATCTGAACAGGGCCCTTCATCATCTCATCTCATCTCCCAATAATACTGATTGCATCCCAAATGGCACCCTATTTCCTATATAGTGCACTACCGTTGACCAGAACCCTATGGGCCCTAGTCAAAAGTAGTGCACTACATAGGGAATAGGGTGCCATTTGGTACACAAACACTACCTTCAACGTTCAACATAAACAGTGGGAGTTTCAACAAAAACAGAATAAATGCATCAATTACAGAGAAGATTATTGTGTGGGAAGGACACAAAGAAAAAAAAAGGGATGTTTTTCTATTGGAAGGAAACAGGTCACATCAGTATCTTAGAGTATAAGCAAATTCATTATCTGCTTTTGGGTGGCGAGGGAGGACGGATTAGAGATCCCTTTATGCTGAAATGTGATTGAAAAAGATAGCACATCTCATTTCTCACACGCAGGCAAAATGTGATTTGATACACTGGTGCTGCCTTCCTTTCCTTCTCTTCCTGTTGCTGTTTCTCAGTTAAAGGCTGGCTGATCTTCCTGATTTGTCCTCATTTTAGATTTGGTTCATTAAGAAATGCTAGCAGCCATTACTGAATTCAAACGTGAGTTGGTTTTGCAGTGTGGTTTGATGTGGGTGTCTCTTGTGTGTGTTCGCAGGTGGGAAGAGTTAGCCCAATTATTTCACCAATTAGCTTCAGCTGGCTGGTGTGCGACCGTGGCAAAATTGGTTTGACTTTGGATAGCCTATCATCGTCAATAAATTATAACACAATATAAATTAGGCAATATTTTCATGTAGCAAGCCTTTTGGTTTTCTCATTAAATACTTTTAATATTTGTATATTAATTTCTACAATTTATAGTTGGTTTGAGGTTTTTAAGTAATTTTAATTTTGAGCTGTTGGAATTTTAACATATTGTCCCATGTACATTGTGTAATTTACAGACGGTCCTAAACTATCCCATAGGGATATCCAAAGTCGAAATTGACCATGGGCATTATGACCGGGTCTCGTGCACCTGCACTCTGAATTGATGGTTACTTGTGTGCCGCTGTGGGCATGTGGGCAGGATTAAAACAAACTCAAACTTAATTTACTTTGTGATGCAGTCATGACCACAAGTCTCACAACTCTGTTTTGGATGAAACTGACTTCATGACTAAAATGATCCTATTTATACTTTGTTGTCAAATTTGACATCAGAATAAATGTTTCTGACTCATATCGATGCCCCATAGGCTGTTTTCTAAATGAGAAGTTGTTTTTAAGGGGCAGTGAAAGCCCTGAAAGTAGAACCAAAGTCACGGAATGTGACAGGGACCTAGTTAGAGATAATGTCAAGTGATATCATAGAAGAACAAGATGTACATTTTGACTTGAATTTGATCAGCTGTAAGTTGTTAAAAGCAGTGGTCACCAACCTTTTCTGAGTCAAGACCACTTTCTGAGTCAAAATGCTCAGACTTAAAAAATGTAAGCTCATGCAACATTAACCTATTAAGTTCTGTAGCAATGAGGTTTGTGCAGTAGGCTATAGGCCCAATACTTTATCAATGCATTGTGTCTTTACTTGAATTTCCCTGCCAATGTATTGTTGTCCGGACCATTTGAGGTAGCCTAAATGATCACACTGGTAATAGATCAGTTGTTGTATTGACTGAGTGATCATACATGTCAATTAAAAAGGGGAGGGACACAGTCTTCCAGATGATGGAGAAACTCGAGTCGCACCTCATTACTTCTGCTCATTCACAAATTCATGTTGTTACTCCTTTGAACAGAGAAAGTGAAATATTAAAAAAGACCCAAACTGCTAATAATAACAACAATGCAAGCCTATAGATATATTTTCCTACTCATTCATTGCTGCTGCAGTGCTTGTTGTAGCGCTGAGTGGAAGTAGGAAAAAGCAGATTTTATGGCTTATGAAAGTGTTGAATACAAAGTGTTGACAGTGCTGAGTAAGACAAACATGAACTCACTCATAAAAACAGCAGCTCTTTGCTGTATTCGTTGAGTCTCTCTCTAGTCATTGTTTTAAATGTTTTGAAATCTCACAGCTACAACTTTGCTGTAGCTTTCTTTTATTCCTGCTTTGTTACTGCAGCCACGGTAATCTGAACCATCCGATTGGCCAGCGGTAGGCCTATAGTGCACTTGATTTGCTCTCCGGGCCCACCAGGAAGGCAGAGTTTGTACCTTCAGACACATGAAATGGTTCAAAATGGGAACACTTCACCTACCCTGTGCGCAGGGAAGCTGTATCAACTACAGCCAACAGCCTGAAACGAATACAAAAAATAGGAACGCAAGCATCACCAGACTAAAATGACACCCATGTAAAGAGAAGACCATTTCAGCAAACATTTTCAACACAGCATACATTTGGGGCAGCAGGTAGCCTAGTGGTTAGACCGTTGGACCAGTAACTGAAAGGTTGCTGGATTGAATCCCCGAGCTGACAAGGTAGAAATCTGTTGTTCTGCCGTTAACCCACTGTTCCCCGGTAGGCCGTCATTGTAAATAAGAATTTGTTCTTAACTGACTTGCCTAGTTAAAAAAGGTTAAATAAAAAATTAAAAAATGTAAGTGATAATGCCCTCGAAGCCGGTGTTTGGAGGATATATTGGCACGGGTGTTGTTGGCATGGGTGTTGTTGCCAATACATCCTCCAAACACCAGTTTAGAGGGAATTATCACTATTTATACAACGGGTTACCAACATATTTAAATAATGATTGACATATATTCATTAAAAACATTATTTTGATTAATTTATTCATACTATTTAATCCTTCCACAAGACAAAGTCCCAACACAAATCTAGGATTGCTACCCAAGCCGGCTGGTCATTCGTTCTATTGATTCGGTTGCTAGAGACGCTACCCAGTCGTTTAGTCTTTTTGTTCTGTATCTTTGTACGCGACCCAGTCATTCGTTTTAAATGTGCCATTGCCATACTGGCTGGCAATGTTCTTATCCCTGGCTTGCTAGCTAGCCAACTACGGCTACCTTACAGTCACGCCAGAATAACAGCAAAGTAGCTGCATTTGCATTTGTTTAAGCTGTTTTCTAGTGACATTTATTTGGATGCATCCATAACAATGAGCTAATGATGCGCAATTTCGCCTGGCATCGAAAATGTGCTTACTCGTCAGGACACTGTAGTTCAGAGGAGCTAGCCAACAACACACCTAACACAATCACTTCAAACTGACGCTGGAAAGACTGCAAACTAGCTGCACTTTGTTTCGTTTAACCTTTTTTGAATTGACATTCTTTGTACAGTATACAGTGGGGAAAAAAAGTATTTAGTCAGCCACCAATTGTGCAAGTTCTCCAACTTAAAAAGATGATAGAGGCCTGTAATTTTCATCATAGGTACACTTCAACTATGACAGACATGAGGGAAAAAAATCCAGAAAATCACATTGTAGGATTTTTAATGAATTTATTAGCAAATTATGGTGGAAAATAAGTATTTGGTCACATACAAACAAGCAAGATTTCTGGCTCTCACAGACCTGTAACTTCTTCTTTAAGAGGCTCCTCTGTCCTCCACTCGTTACCTGTATTAATGGCACCTGTTTGAACTTGTTATCAGTATAAAAGACACCTGTCCACAACCTCAAACAGTCACACTCCAAACTCCACTATAGCCAAGACCAAAGAGCTGTCAAAGGACACCAGAAACCAAATTGTAGACCTGCACCAGGTTGGGAAGACTGAATCTGCAATAGGTAAGCAGCTTGGTTTGAAGAAATCAACTGTGGGAGCAATTATTAGGAAATGGAAGACATACAAGACCACTGATAATCTGATAACGAAGGAGTGGCTTCGTAAGAAGCATTTCAAGGTCCTGGAGTGGCCTAGCCAGTCTCCAGATCTCAACCCCATAGAAAATCTTTGGAGGGAGTTGAAAGTCCGTGTTGCCCAGCGACAGCCTCAAAACATCACTGCTCTAGAGGAGATCTGCATGGAGGAATGGGCCAAAATACCAGCAACAGTGTGTGAAAACCTTGTGAAGACTTACAGAAAACGTTTGACCTCTGTCATTGCCAACAAAGGGTATATAACAAAGTATTGAGATAAACTTTTGTTATTGACCAAATACTTATTTTCCACCATAATTTGCAAATAAATAAATAAAAATCCCTACAATGTGATTTTCTGGATTTCTTTTTCTCATTTCGTCTGTCATAGTTAAAGTGTACCTATGATGAAAATTACAGGCCTCTCTCATCTTTTTAAGTTGGAGAACTTGCACAATTGGTGGCTGACTAAATACTTTTTTGCCCCACTGTATATCCATAAAAATGATGCCAGCTGATTCATGATTTCGGCTGGTGGAGAATCGCTGCCTGCCTGTCTGTCTCGTCCCAACTCCCGACACGTTCATTACTATGGGTCAGCTGGAGATCGAATTTTAATATCGTGTCGGAGAGACAGACAGCAAGGTTTTTACAAATCTCCGCTGTTGAAAACGAAATGTTAGGCTAAAAGAAATGTGAGTGTCACGTCCAGGCCTGAAAAGACAGGCTGGCGTGTTTTGTTTTGGTTTTGGTGTAGGGTTTTTTATGTTTTTGTGTTATATATCTATGTTGGGGTAATGGTTCCCAATTAGAGGCAGCTGTGTGTCGTTGTCTCTAATTGGGAACCATATATATGTTTGGGGTTTTCGTATAGGTTTTGTGGGTTATTGTTTGGTCATAGCTGTGTGTTTTGCCAGTTATGTTTTCTACTTCATGGTCTTCGTTTACGTTTGTTTATTTTGCCCAGTTACGTGTGTTTCGTTTCATAAATAAAACATGTATACTGGATGCCTCGCTGCGCCTTGGTCTGTCTATCCGGAAGATCGTGACAGACTAACCCACCACAAAAGGACCAAGCAGCGAGAGAGCCAGGATTTCTGGACCTGGGAGGAAATCCTGGCTGGAAAGGGGCCTTGGAGGAAGACGACGGAGCATCGTCACCCCAAGAAGAGGATGGAAGCGGCTAAGACTGAGCGAGGCAGTTACGAGGATATATATGGAGCATGCGATCCGGAGCGAGAAAAGTTTATTGGAACTCGCCTGGCACGGAAGCCGAAAGGCAGCCCCAAAAACTTTTTGGGGGCACACGAGGAGGTTGGCGGTTCTGGAGGGACTCCTGAGCCAACTCCTCGTGCTTTGTGGAGAGAGCGTTGGGGAGAGCGTCACGGAAAGGACACCGTGCTATGCAGTTTTGCGCACGGTTTCTCCGGTGCGCGTTCACAGCCCGGTGCGAGAGATTCCAGCGCCACTCATCTGTCAGGCTACGATGAGTGTGCAGCCTGGTAGAGTGGTGCCGGCTCAGCGCTCCTGGTCTCCGGTGCGCCTCCTAGGACCAAGATATCCTTCACCGGTTCTGCGTGCAGTGTCTCCGGTACGTGTCCACAGCCCAGTGCGAGAGATCCCAGCGCCACTCGTATGTCAGGCCAAGGTCAGTGTGCAGCCTGGTAGAGTGGTGCCAGCTCTGCGCGCTAGGTCTACAGTGCGTCTCCTAGGACCAAGATATCCTGCACCGGTCCTACGGGCAGAATCTCCGGTTCGCATCCACAGCCCAGTACATCCTGTCCCTGCTCCACGCTCCAGTGAGGGTCCCCAGCCCGGGTCCGCCAGTGAGGGTCCCCAGCCCGGGTCCGCCAGTGAGGGTCCCCAGCCCGGGTCCGCCAGTGAGGGTCCCCAGCCTGGGGCCGCCAGAGAGGGTCCCCAGCCCGGGGCCGCCAGAGAGGGTCCCCAGTCCTGCAAATGGCCCAGGGCCTCCGTGACCTCGGGCCGGCACCGGAGCCCACCCGAAGACCCCCCCATGGACTTTGTGGCGCGGTCAAAGTCCGCGCCACAAAGGGGGGTACTGTCACGTCCAGGCCTGAAAAGACAGGCTGGCGTGTTTTGTTTTGGTTTTGGTGTAGGGTTTTATGTTCTAGGTGTTATATATCTATGTTGGGGTAATGGTTCCCAATTAGAGGCAGCTGTGTGTCGTTGTCTCTAATTGGGAACCATATATATGTTTGGGGTTTTCGTATAGGTTTTGTGGGTTATTGTTTGGTCATAGCTGTGTGTTTTGTCAGTTATGTTTTCTACTCCATGGTCTTCGTTTACGTTTGTTTATTTTGCCCAGTTACGTGTGTTTCGTTTCATAAATAAAACATGTATACTGGATGCCTCGCTGCGCCTTGGTCTGTCTATCCGGAAGATCGTGACAGTGAGATAACGTCTAGATGCTTTTTACGGGGGAGATCAAGTTTATAAATTGCCTGGCTGGGCTGATGAGACAGTGGATTGCGCAGTCAGACGGAACAGAGTAAATAGGCATTTTAAAGTCATAGATTTAGCCGGAGGTAACTTGTGGAATAGACACCAGCTAGAATGCGGTTTTAACCAATCAGCATTCAGGATTAGACCCACCCGTTGTATAATTCACAACACAACATGTTCTATCTCCTCTTATTACGACAATAAGATCAATGCTTTACACACACACACACACACACACTTTTCTTAAACCCTCCCCATCCAGATAAACGTCAGGTAAATCAATAGGAAGAATACACTGTAGTACACGTCAGGTCTATCACACTTACGTTACAAAATGAGTTCTGAAGCACATGGGCACATCAAGGTTGGTGGAGCGCACACGTTTCATCTCATCCTCTCCACCTTGTATACAGTACAGAAGACCTGTGAGTGTGTGTGTTGGGGTGCCAGTGTAATGGGGGTGGGAGCATAAGGACACTACAGCACTGTGATCATGACAGAAGGGAGGCCTTGCCCCTTATTTCAACTGTCAAGGAGCATTGGGTGACACACACACACACAGAGACACACACAAGCACACACGCTCTAGTAGCCCCTGATAATCAATGTGACAGGTACTATACATAACACATATCCTGCCTGTTAGTGGACATTCAGAGGCCACCATGACATGTGGAGGGCTTATTCCATTACGATGGGAAATAGCAATTCTACGTTTTCTAAGTTTGATTGCATCTCTCAGCTACTCTGCCTGCCAGGCAATTTAGAGAAGGACTGGATGCTAGTAGTGAAAGATGGTTTAGATTCAGGGTTATCATAATAAACATGAACAATTTGTGCGTTCTTGTTTTTTTTGTGCTCTCACACTGCTTTTTGCTGAAGGCTCCATTAGCTGGAGGTATTATACAGTAAGTCTGGGTATTGGGTAATTTGGGCACAAGATGTTCTTGCTCATGAAGATGCATAGTAAAGGGTTCAAATTTGAGCCTATTATGCAGAACTGAAGAGGCATTCTTTTTGTGCTAGCTGGCTACTATCTCGAAAAGGACACTTACCCTCTCAAGGGATCTCCACACAGTAAGGATAAGCAACACAGCACAGGGAACCAAGCAAAACAAATATTAAGCACTACAGCCTACACTATAGTCATAGTGTCAAGGTTATTGTCAACCAGTATCTCCTCTCGTTCTCCTCTCTCCCATCTCTTACACCGGGGGAAGCAAGAAGGAGCTTCAAATACGGCACTAGGAGAAAATAACTACATTCCAGGATGGTTGTATTTGATACTTACATACCTTGAGTGTGTTGTGTGTGTGTGTGTGTGTGTGTGTGTGTGTGTGTTTGTGTGTTTGTGTTTGTGTGTGTGTGTGTGTGGTAGGAGGCCTTTATCAGGTCGTCTGGTTATCTCCAGAGCACAAGGCTAGGGCCATTGACTTTACGGGTGCCTGATTGGCAGCGGGCGGCTGATGGTTTAATGTGCTGATAAGGAACCGCGTTGGGCGCTTTCCCCGTCTGCCTACCCTGCCTCCCGCTCTCTCTCTCTCTCTCTCCTCTCTGTCTCTCCCTTTCCCTCTCTACTCTTTTTCAATTCAATTCAAAGGGCTTTATTGGCATGGGAAACATGTTTGCATTGCCTATCAAGTGAATTAGAACAAAAGTGAAGTAAACAATCAAAAATGAACAGCTAACTTTATACTCACTCAGGTTTATAGAGACATTTCATATGTCAATATTATGGCTATGTGCTATGTGCTTCTACACCTGCATTGCTTGCTGTTTGGGGTTTTAGGCTGGGTTTCTGTGCAGCACTTTGTGACATCAGCTGATGTAAGAAGAAATATATACATTTGATTGATTGATTGATTGATTGATTGTAACGATGTGCAAATAGTTAAAGTACAAAAGAGAAAATAAACAAACATAAATATGGGTTGTATTTACAATTGTGTTTGTTCTTCACTGGTTGCCCTTTTCTTGTGGCAACAGGTCACAAATCTTGCTGCTGTGATGCCACACTGTGGTATTTCACCCAGTATATGGGAGTTTATCAAAATTGGATTTGTTTTCAAATTCTTTGTTGGCCTGTGTAATCTGAGGGAAATATGTGTCTCTAATATGGTGATAGATTTGGCATAAGGTTAGGAAGTGCGACTCAGTTTCAACCTCATTTTGTGGGCAGTGTGCAAATAGCCTGACTACTCTTGAGACACAGATTTAATGTCTATGGCGGCCTATCTCAATAGCAAGTCACTGAGTCTGTACATAGTCAAAGCTTTCCTGTGTATTCTCTATTCAGAGCCAAATAGCATTCTAGTTCGCTCAGTTTTTTTGTTAATTCTTTCCAATGTGTCAAGTAATTATCTTTTTGTTTTCTCATTGTATGGTTGGGTCTAATTGTTTTGCTGTCCTGGGGCTCTGTGGGTTCTGTTTGTGTTTGTGATCAGAGCCCCAGGACCAGCTTGCTTAGGGGACTCTTATCCAGGTTCATCTTTCTGTAGGTTATGGCTTTGTTATGGAAGGTTTGAGAATCGTTTCCTTTAAGGTGGTTGTAGAATTTAACGTTTCTTCTCTGGATTTTGATAATTAGCGAGTATTGGCCTAATTCTGCTCTGCATGCATTATTTGGTGTTTTACGTTGTACACAGAGGATTTTTTTTGTAGAATTCTGTATGCAGAGTCTCAATTTACTGTTTGTGCCATTTTGTGAATTCTTGGTTGGGGAGCAGACCCCAGACATCACAACCATAAAGGGTTCCATAACTGATTCAAGTATTTTTTGCCAGATCCTAATTGGTATGTCGAATTTTATGTTCCTTTTCATGGCATAGAAGGTCCTTCTGGCCTTGTCTCTCAGATCGTTCACAGCTGCTCTCTCTCTATTCTCACTACACTGCTACCTCTTTCTCTCTCTTTCTCTCTCTCTGCTCTCTTCCTACTCACGCTACCTCACTTCCTCCCTATTTCCTACCTCCCTCCCTCCTTCCCTCACCCACCTTCCAGCTGACCCCCTTTGTTCTCCCATCAAACCTGGCACAGGGACCGGTACACTGATAAGGACATTGACTTTGCTGGCGCTGCTAGATTTTACACAGTGGAGGGGGAGGAACAAAAAATACAATACAGTAACACCCCCGTAGAGAAGGAAGGAAGGAAGGAAGGAAGGAAGGAAGGAAGGACGGACGGAAGGAAGGAAGGAAGGAAGGAAGGAAGGAAGGAAGGAAGGAAGGAAGGAAGGAAGGAAGGAAGGAAGGAAGGAAGGAAGGAAGGAAGGAAGGAAGGAAGGAAGGAAGGAAGGAAGGAAGGAAGGAAGGAAGGAAGGAAGGAAGGAAGGAAGGAAGGAAGGAAGGAAGGAAGGAAGGAAGGAAGGAAGGAAGGAAGGAAGGAAGGAAGGAAGGAAGGAGAGGATGGGGGAAGGCGGAGGTGAGCAGGAAACACTTGTGTCTGTATTTATTGGTTCATGAATCAATATGGCTTTTCTTTTTACAGAAAGTTCTCGTCCATGGAGAGGAGTGAGTATCTATCATATCTTCCTGGAGCTGCTATAGGACTAGGGCAAGGTCACCACTGATAGCCTGGCCCGGTGTGTGTGTGAGTGTGTTTGGTTAAATTATAGGGACATTTCGCCGGTCCCCACAAGGAAAAAGGCTATACTAGGCTTAGGGGTTAGGTTTAGGCTTAGGGTTACAATTATTGTTAGGGGTTAGGTTTAGGCTTAGGGTTACAATTACTGTTATGGGTTAGGTTTAGGCTTAGGGTTACAATTACTGTTATGGGTTAGGTTTAGGCTTAGGGTTACAATTATTGTTAGGGGTTAGGTTTAGGCTTAGGGTTACAATTATTGTTAGGGGTTAGGTTTAGGCTTAGGGTTACAATTACTGTTATGGCTTAGGTTTAGGCTTAGGGTTACAATTACTGTTAGGCGTTAGGGAAAATAAGATATTGAATGGGAATCAATTGGTTGGTCCACACAAGAACTGTAAAACAAACACGTGTGTGTGTGTGTGTGTGTGTGTGTGTGTGTGTGTGTGTGTGTGTGTGTGTGTGTGTGTGTGTGTGTGTGTGTGTGTGTGTGTGTGTGTGTGTGTGTGATGACAGCTGGGGTGATATGAGGGATATTTATCATTTCAAAACAGACCATGGAAATGTCCCTGATTATATCACCTGATTTACTGCATGTATCTCATTCACAAAGCCCTTTAAACATCCCTTAACAGCTACCTATAGGATGAACCCTGCATACTGCATACTGTATGTCCCCTGCTTTAGGCTGATTTTGTGCACCATTAGGTCTATTTACACAAGCCTGCTGACCTGCAGATCTCCTCCACAGTGATAAAACATGCCTCTTGTGGTTTATCAACCATATTATGTACATTAAACACACATCAACAACCCTGAATGAGCTGCGTGTGTGGATACAGTAAACTAGGAAAGTCATATCTGAACAAGTGGGCTTTGACCCCAGGCAGTTGGTGAACCCATAGAACAAACATTGAAAGAGTCTTTAAGATGTGAGTAAAAATACAGAGAGCTTACGCATTGCGGAACAGACACCCAACAGAAGACAGAATACAAAGTATCCTATTATGAAAAATAACATTCCACCCATGAAGCCACTAGAGGGCGATTTGTCATTTTGCTGCAGGAAAGGCTACGAAACTTAAAGGTGTTCTAGAATCTAGATTAACAAAGACCACTCCACCCTCTCAACAGCCCAGCCCAGCCCCCTGTCTATAGAGATACATATATATTGATTAATTCATTCATCTATTTAATTCTGTGGCCCTGTCTAGCAGCAACATCACCTCTGATTAACATCAATTAACTGCAAGGAGAGATATGAAGATGCCCTGTTTTTATGCTAATGCTATCTGCTACTCCCACCGCTGGCTAATAAAGGGCTTTATCGCTAACCACTGTGACAGGATTATTTGTCAGTCAGTCAGGAGAGGAAAGGAGGAAGGAAATCAGAGAGAGAGAGAAAGAAAGAAAGAAAGAAAGAAAGAAAGAAAGAAAGAAAGAGAGAGAGAGAGAGAGAGGAAATCAAACGGACACAGCTCATGCATACTGTACATGGGGGAAATGAAGCCCCGCCGTTTGATGTCATCAGTAATATATCTGTCTGGGATATCACTTAATTATCATATGCCAGTGGGGGTAGGGATGTTGGTGGAGATGGGAAGTGCAATCAGCTGAATTTAGATTGTGTGTTGCCTGTACGTACTATCATAGTGGACATCAATACCATGTGATATTATTCAAGAGATGTATGAAAAATTCCGATTTTTCCTAGCCTTACTCTCACATTTTCATTCTACCATCTGCCTTTCTATTTTTCTCCAATTCTCTCAGTTTCCCTCAGTCTCTCATGGTCTTTCTCTGTCGTGCATCCTTGGTCTTGATGTCTCTTCTTGTTTTTCTCTTTCCCTCTGTGTGTCTGTCTCCCTCTCTCTCCTTCTCTCACTCTCACTCTCCCTCCTCCCTGCACTAAGCCATTTGATTCCTCTCCTGGGTGGTTCTGCAGTAATGAGTGAGAGTGGGGTCTGTGCGGTTATCTGTCCTGGACAAGGAGGGGGGAGACCCAGCCACAGTGTGATCCTGCTCCTGTCTGATTAAGGGCCACAGTGACACGGGGAGAGGGGACGTCTCAGTGCCAACCCTTCTGATCCTCTCTCTCTCTATCTCTCACTGTTTCTCCATCTCTCACTCTCTCTCTCGTTCTCTCTATTTCTCTCTTTCTGCCAACCCCTCTGACCCTCTTCCCAGGAGACAGTGAGTGGCAGGGGATACGGCAGGGTAATCAACACACTCATCCAACAGGAGGGGATACAATCAGAGAGTAAGTACTCCGCAGGTAAACACAGAGGAGGGAGGGGAGAGAGCTATAGGGGAGAGAGAGATATAACTATTTGAACATCATTACAACACTGTATATAGACATTATATTATTTTGGAACTTTTGTGAGTGTAATGTTTACTGTAAACGTTTCATTGTTTATTTTACTTTTGTTTATCATCTATTTCACTTGTTATGGCAATGTAAACATAAGTTTCCCATGCCAATAAAGACCCTGAAATTGAATTGATAAAGGGAGAGAGATAGATATATAGGTGAGAGAGAGATAGATGGATTGACAGATAAATAGATAGATAGATCATGATGCCAAATTGTCCAGACCATACAGATTCACAGACAAGGCTTGATGACCAATATCTACAATTGAAGTTGTAAGTTTACATAAACCTTAGCCAAATACATTTCAACTCAGTTTTTCACAATTCCTAACATTTAATCCTAGTACAAATTCCCTGTCTTAGGTCAGTTAGGATCAACACTTTATTTTAAGAATGTGAAATGTCAGAATAATAGTAGAGAGAATTATTTATTTCAGCTTTTATTTCTTTCATCATATTCCCAGTGGGTCAGAAGTTTACATACACTCAATTAGTATTTGGTAGCATTGCCTTTAAATTGTTTAACTTAGGTCAAACGTTTCGGTTAGCCTTCCACAAGCTTCCCACAATAAGTTGTGTGAATATTGGGCCATTCCTCCTGACAGAGCTGGTGTAACTGAGTCAGGTTTGTAGGCCTCCTTTCTCGAACACGCCTTTTCAGCTCTGCCCACACATTTTCTATAGGATTGAGGTCAGGGCTTTGTGATGGCCACTCCAATACCATGACTTTGTTGTCCTTAAGCCATTTTGCCACAACTTTGGAAGTATGCTTGGTGTCATCGTCCATTTGGAAGACCCATTTGTGACCAAGCTTTAACTTCCTGACTGATGTCTTAATATGTTGCTTCAATATATCCACATAATTTTACTTCCTCATGATGCCATCTATTTTGTGAAGTGCACCAGTCCCTCCTGCAGCAAAGCACCCCCACAACATGATGCTGCCACCCCCGTGCTTCACGGTTGGGATGGTGTTCTTCGAATTGCAAGCCTCCCCCTTTTTCCTCTAAACATAACGATGGTCATTATGGCCAAACAGTTCTATTATAGTTTCATCAGACCAGAGGACATTTCTCCAAAAAGTACGATCTTTGTCCCCATGTGCAGTTGCAAACCATAGTCTGGCTTTTTTATGGCGGTTTTGGAGGAGTGGCTTCTTCCTTGCTGAGTGGCCTTTCAGGTTATGTCGATATAGGACTCGTTTTACTGTGGATATAGATACTTTTGTACCTGTTTCCTCTAGCATCTTCACAAGGTCCTTTGCTGTTGTTCTGGGATTTCGCACCAAAGTATGTTAATCTCTAGGAGACAGAATGTGTCTCCTTCCTGAGCGGTATGACGGCTGCGTGGTCCCATGGTGTTTATACTTGCATACTATTGTTTGTACAGCTGAATGTGGTACCTTCAGGTGTTTGGAAATTGCTCCCAAGGATGAATCAGACTTGTGGAAGTCTACACATTTGTTTCCTGAGGTCTTGGCTGAATTATTTAGATTTTCCCATGATGTCAAGCAAAGAGGCACTGAGTTTGAAGGTAGGCCTTGAAATACATCCACAGGTACACCTCCAATTGACTTAAATTATGTAAATTAGCCTATCAGAACCCTATAAAGCCATGACATCATTTTCTGGAATTTTCCAAGCTGTTTAAAGGCACAGTCAACTTAGTGTATGTAAACGTCTGACCCACTGGAATTGTGATACAGTGAATTATAAGTGAAATAATCTAGTCTGTAAACAATTGTTGGAAAAATTACTTGTGTCATGCACAAAGTAAATGTCCTAACCGACTTGCCAAAACTATACTTTGTTAATAAGAAATGTATGGAGGGGTTGAAAAATGAGTTTTAATGACTACCACCTAAGTGTATGTAAACTTCCGACTTCAACTGTAGCATAGGGTTGCCATCATGGCAACCCAGTGTATTCTAATCTAACTCACACCCTGAGCTCCAAACCAACCAACCATCCATTCATACATCCATACACAGTATCATAACATGAGGAAAACAAACGGCATATTACCACATTTTGTCTCCATGCAGTGTCCTTTCCACCATACCATGGCAACCAATCCAAAGCAATCAACTCCATATCTCCTGACCTTCCCAACCCATCCACCCACACCACCCACAGACCGACATCACACACACACACATACGCGCTCTTGTTATCTCCCAGATAGGTCTCCTCTATGACAACCCACCGCAATCAAATCCCCATCTAATGATAATACAGCCTCGGATCCAACCCACCCACTCAGAGGAGATAGGGGACTGGAATAGGTGGACAGTGGATATGGTATTCTGCAATCTATCTGCATAGCGAAAAGATATCATTTAGGCCCCATTACTGTGTGCGTGTGTGTGCGTACGTGTCGACAAAACATGCGCGTCTGGGTTACATCTCATGTTGGTGCTGGGTCTGGATGGGTCTGGGTCTGGGTCTGGATGGTGCTGCGTCTGGATGGGTCTGGATGGTGCTGGGTCTGGATGGGTCTGGGTCTGGATGGTGCTGGGTCTGAATGGGTCTGGATGGTGCTGGGTCTGGATGCATTGATTCTCCCACTTGTGCTGGTCTTAGTATCACATCATGTTGCCATGTTACTTGTACGATGCATTCTCCTTAAGCTAAAGAGGCGAAGAACTACTCTCAACTCTGAACCCTGAGGTCAACAAGCGTTGTGACCCAGAAGGTTTGCTGTACAGGTCACAACCCTAGGGAGGTCATGTCGGGTCAATAGCAGATATTCTATAAGATGATGAGACTTCCATTTGCCTTTGCTTCAAAACAACCAGAACTATTCCTAGGGAATTTGTGTCAGACCTATGTCAGACCTTCTCTGCATCCATATAAATAAGGCAATGACATTTCCATTGCAGAGGAGAAGTGTTATTTCCCAAAGGACATAGACATAATAGCATCACATCTCAAAATACCACACGTCTCATGTCACTTACTGTATGTTAATGGATTGCAGTTGTCATCCACACATCTAATAACAGTTAGGTGCTGGGTAAATGAATATATAAGACCTTGTTGTCCTTTTCAGGCAGTGGATGTATGGCTGAATGCAGTATAATGGCATAATCATGCTCACCTCAGTCAGGTAGCAGGATGAGACCCTGAGTATTGATTTCAGAGTTAATTGGAGGCAGGTTTAGAAGAGTGGTTGAGGAGGAGATGATTTGATGGGTACGAAAATGAAGTGGTACGAGTTTGACAAGTGGTCCTTTAATGAGTAGACTGTGTAGAGGAACTTTTTTATTTAAAGATAATGTGTCCACTAACATGGCAAGGTGATGCTCGGTGATTTCTCTTTCTACTCTCTGTCAATGTTCCAAATGGCACCGATTCATTAATATATAGTTACTTCTACAAAGGGAATATGGTGCTGTTTTTGACCCAGGCTTTCTCTTGATGGTTATTCCAAGATGGAGGACGATGAGGTTGGAGAATGGAGAGGGATGGCAGGACCATTCTTTCTTATCTCTCCGTTGATTCCAGACGACATGGAAGGAAAAGGAATGGATGAACGGATGGATTCCATCAGCAGCACCCAGAGGTGAACAAAAACTTTCCATGGCGAAGGGTGTACAGTGGGTCTACAGCCTGAGATAAATGCCTGACTGAGGGCTATTTCCTGGACCCGGGGATCTTAACGATCGGCAAATGTGACACACTTATCTCTTGTGGTACTTGAGGCCCAATGACATACATGCTCTTCTGGCCAATCTGTCAGAGCACATACTGTACAGGCAGGTATTGAGGGGTGAGTATGTTTTGGGGGCCACCAATTTTCTGCAGGTGGTTGCAAGGTTGTCTATTTAAATGAATCATTTAATTATAGTAGGTGTCTGTGAGTAGAGCCTGCTGTAGAGATATTGTCCATCAGGAATTGCAGAGGGAAGAGAGAGGAAGAAAGAGAGAGAGAGAGAGAGAGAGAGAGAGAGAGAGAGAGAGAGAGAGAGAGAGAGAGAGAGAGAGAGAGAGAGAGAGAGAGAGAGAGAGAGAGAGAGATAAACAGGATAGGAGAGAGAGAGAGAACGAGAGAGAGAAAGAGAGAGAGAACGAGAGAGAGAACGAGAGAGAGAACGAGAGAGAGAAAGAGAGAGAGAATGAGAGAGTGAGAGAACGAGCAACAGCGAGAGATAGCGAGAGAACGAGAGAGAGAAAGAGAGAGAGCGCGAGAGAGAGGAGAGAGAGTGAAAGTGATAGACAGAGTGGGAGAGATGGAGAGACCAAATAGGAAGATGAAGCGAGTTTGCAGCATGTGCCTAATGTTAGTGCATCGTTAACTGGCGGGGAATTGGGGAGATAGCATCAACAAGAATAGGCCAATCCAACCAGAGGGGATGAATTCAATTAATCCGTAAAGCCCATGATGTGCACATAATATTGTAAGGACTGCATGGGCTGCATGACTGGAAAAACATAGGCATGATCATAATTCTCAATGACATTTGTTGGGCTGGGGGGTGTAAACGCAACTCTTAGCTACAATCTGCAATAATTACAGCCCCTTACCTCAACTTTATTGCAAAAAAAGTGTGAAAGAAAATACGGATTGTGGCTTTAAAACCAATGACTTCTAGTAACAGTGTCTCTACTGAGGCTCTACACCTTTTCAGCTAAGTACACCCTCATTTCCTTTCCTGTTGGCCCATTAAGTGCGCTGGACCACTAACTAGCGAGCAGGAGAGTGAACCTCCATTAGCGCTCACAATTACCTCCATTCCCCCATTAACAGAGAGAGGAGAATAGTCAGTGACTGAGCTACAGAAATCACATGAAATACAAATATGCCCTTTAAATGTAACCTTCGGACATAGCACCCTTATTAATGCGGTGCGGTCTCCTCTCTCTTTCTAATTCTGCATATCATTACAGCCCTGTGCCCCAAGTTTCAGAGCTATCCGACGTACGCAAGTCATTAAAGCACATCCATCTAAATTAGGCAGTGCATTAAGACTATGCCATGTGAGGCGTTCCTACTGCAGCTCTCTCTCTATCTAGACTTACGGCACAAGAAACCTGGCACAGTAACCTAATGAGACACACATTGAGTGTGTCTCAAATGGTACCGCATTCCCTATAAAGTGCACTACTTTTGACCAGTGAACATAGAGAATAGGGTACTATATATACTTTATAGGGAAAAGGGTGCCATTTGAGACCCCTCCATGTTACAGATGGTAAATGGGCAGACGCTGACACCCTATAGCACAATTAAAAAGAATAATAACACACGACTGCGTTCTTTTCCATTCCTTAATTTCCCAGACAACTGAGTGAAGACAGAGAGGAGGTCGTAAAAAAAACTGCACGATGATGAATAACCTTGCGATGAACCGCTAATGTACGAACCATTGAATTCATGAGTGGAGAGTGGAGTGGATGGAGTCTAGTGCTTATAGGGGTTTTGCAAATGAGACCTCCTGATTGGGTAGCAGTATGTTGGTATGACGACGTCAAGTCTAGTCAAGTTTATATGTACAGGCAACACATCGTACACAGTGCAATGAAATGCTTACTGGCAGGATCACCTCTCAACAATGTGAAATGACATAATAAGAATAGGTGTAAGTTAAGAATGATAAAAATAGAGTAAATTTAGCAAAAATAAAAATACAAGCAAGGCACTCCAACACATTTACAGTAGGACAGTTACATATGTGCAGGGGAGCTACTCTGCAATGTAGCTAGCTTTCTCCTGTGCTCTTTTTATGCCGCAAACCAATTTCATGTTTGGGACGATAAAAGAACCAAACTTCGACTCACACTTATGACTGAATACTTGGCCTATCAAGGTGGTAACGACTGCCCACGTGCCACTTCCTATCCTTCCAACCGAACCTTAACCCATTGATTTTGATCAGTTCCTGTCCCCTCAGAGAGGATCCGGGAGCCGCTGGCGATGACAGCACCTCACGTCTTCATGTCAACGACAGAGCCATCCGTCACCCTGAAGGGTCGAGTGAGGGGGCCTGACGTTGCGTGTGCGCTTCTCACTCTCTGCCCCCCTCTGTGTCTGATGGATGCCTTGTGTCTAACCGCCACCTCTCTTCCTTTATCTGCCTAGGACTAGGCAAACCAAACCCCTGTATCCCTCTATCCCCCTATAATTATCTCAGCACCGCCCCTCCTGATCCCCCCCCAGGTCTCTGCTAGATATATTTATTCTTAATGTCAGATAAGAAATTGTTTGTGTTAAGATATGATAGCTACTGTATGTTGGGGGATCGTGTGAAAAATGACAGGTCTGCAAATAGGAGGAGATTGTTTTTTTCCCTCCCTTTCGCTTGCTGATAAATGGGGTTTTGATGGATTTGATTGCTTATTTAACCTTGGTAATAGCAGCAAGCTGTCGACAGCAGGCCAAAAGTGACAAAAGATCGAGTTCTTCTCCTTGCTACTATTGATGACTGCAATGACTCACTGTGTTAGGAGGAGGAGGAATACCATGTACAGTGGCAGTGTGTGTCATTTCTCAGTTGTTATTTTGAGACCTATAAGGGCCTTTTTAGTAAGTAGTAAACACATTTTGTTCCCTGTTGGAATTACAGTAACAATACGCAAGGCTGTCTGCCTTTTGCCTTAAATATGAAATATAATAACAATATTCATATCTCCCTGAAGAGATAGGCAACTTCCCTGTTGTGTAGTTGTGTATTTGTTACTCTAGCTCCTCCATTTGCTACAGGCCAAATCAGGCCGAGTCCATATCCCTCCCCAAACTCCTCTAAGATCCAGCAGGTCTCCACACCTCTAGTCCTCTACCAGGCCCCGGTCTCATCTCCCCACCTCCATGTCCAGGTAGGAAGCTTCCAAAGACAGACAACTTCTTCCCTTTGCCAGGAGGGTATGTCCACTGCTGGAGCTGAGATTGAGATGCCACCCGGGAAGTGGTGAACTAAAATCCAGCCTGTCTGATGAATTTCTCTCCATACTAAATGGCCCCTCTTAAAGTCCCTTGCACACCAAGTTAGATTTTTCCAGTTCGCAAAATTGTACCAGTTTCGAAGCCTTGACGACACTACAGTGGTGGGCGTGATTACCAACAACGACGAGACGGCCTACAGGGAAGAGGTGAGGGCCTCGGAGTGTGGTGTCAGGAAAACAACCTCTCACTCAACGTCAACAAAACTAAGGAGATGATCGTGGACTTCAGGAACCAGCAGAAGGAGCACCCCCCTATCCACATCGACGGGACAGTGGTGGAGAAGGTGGAAAGTTTTAAGTTCCTCGGCGTACACATCACGGACAAACTGAAATGGTCCACCCACACAGACAGCGTGGTGAAGAAGACGCAATAGCGCCTCTTCAACCTCAGGAGGCTGAAGAAATTCGGCTTGTCACCAAAAACACTCACAAACTTCTACAGATGCACAATCGAGACCATCCTGTCGGGCTGTATCACCGCCTGGTACGGCAACTGCTCCGCCCACAACCGTAAGGCTCTCCAGAGGGTAGTGAGGACTGCACAACGCATCACCGGGGTAAACTACCTGCCCTCAAGGACAACAACCACCCGAGCCACTGCCTGTTCACCCCGCTATCATCCAGAAGGTGAGGTCAGTACAGGTGCATCAAAGCTGGGACCGAGAGACTGAAAAACAGCTTCTAACTCAAGGCCATCAGACTGTTAAACAGCGATCACTAACATTGAGTGGCTGCTGCCAACATACTGACTTAAATCTCTAGCCACTTTAAATAATAGGAATTGGATGTAACAAATGTATCACTAGCCACTTTAAACAATTTTGTATATAATGTTTACATATCCGACATTACTCATCTCATATGTATATACTGTACTCCATACCATCTACTGCATCTTGCCTACGCCGGTCAACCATCGCTCATCCAAATATTTATATGTACATACTCATATTCATTCCTTTACTCTTGTGTGTATAAGGTAGTTGTTGTGAATTTGTTAGATTACTTGTTAGATACTACTGCATGGTCGGAACTAGAAGCACAAGCATTTCGCTACACTCGCATTAACATCCGCTAACCATGTGTATGTGACAAATACAATTTGATTTGATTTGATTTGCAATAAAACAGTTTCACAATTGATGTTGACATAAAAATCGGACTTGGTGTGAAAAGCTTTCCAGAGTTTTAAGCACTTTCTCTTGTCTACTTTTTTTTTCTAAATCCGTTGCCTGGCTATGCGTAAAGACAAGTGTATTTTGTGTACATTTGTGGTTTTGTCCCCTCTCTCTAAAACATTCACATTAGTCAATATAGACTTCTCCAAACTCTCTACCGCAACACTGAGCATTGATTCATTGTCAGGTGAAATCGTTGGTAACTGTTTCGTTAAGAATAAGACTTGCATTGGCATAGGCTTTGGTTTCCCGGGCTAAGTAACACACAAATCCTGTTGGTCACACACACGCACACACAAACAATATCTTATAGTGCATACAGTATGGTCAAAAGTAACACAGTCTTAGAAAAAAAGAACCAAAAACCGTTCTTCAGCTGTACCCATACAGTAGCAGAACCCTTTGAAGAAACCCTTTTGGTTCCAGGGAAAAACCTTTTGGTTCCAGGTTCCCTTTTGGGTTCCCTTTCCACAGAGGGTTCTACATGGAACTCAAAAGAGTTCTACATGGAACCAAAAAGGGATCTACCTGGAACCAAAAAGGGTTTTCCAATGGGGACAGCCACAGAACCCTTTTGGAACCATTTTTTCTTAGAGTGCAGGGCTCTAGTAAAAAGTAGTGCAATATATATGGAATAGCCCAGCTAACAACAAATGTTCCCACAATTTTAGAGAACGTTCCCTTAATAATCTCATTAGGTCATTAACTACATTTTTCATAGGAATGTTCCTGTGATGTGCAGGGAATGTTTACAAGAGACCATTCCTTTAGGAGAATAGTCCATCAACGTCCCACCAAACATAGAACATGGTTACCATGTTCTCTGAATATAAGATATCAATGTTCTAGACAAGTTTCAGGGGAACGTTACAAGAACATTTCTGTGCATCAGTTGTCATGATGTCGCCTGATGGTCCCAAAGGAATGTTTTCCCCAAAAATATAATTTTTCATTACACATCACACCTTGTTACTGTTGCCGAGCCAATCAAGGCCCTGATTAGTGAACCACTGATCTAGTCTTTGTCTGTTGGCAAGGTTGGGAATACTCACACACAATGCTTTTATAATAAAGCATTTTCAACTTACATATTTGACACACAACAGTCCTCACCTGGGATTTGAACTCACAACCTCTCGGTTCACCAATCTTCTTGGCACCAAGTCTGTGTCATTTATCAGTTAATCTTACTATTCTCATTATTGTTTTGAATGACTTATTTCAGCAATTTAAGTTCATTCAGTATAGTAGGTGGGGCATGTTAACCTATTTTAATGATACTGTCTTGAAAGTACTTTTAACAGAACTGAAATTGACTTCAAAGTGCATGTTATCCTAACTCTAATGCCAAAACATGCTAAAAAAGGTTCTCAGAAGGTTTTTGCTAACATAGATAGAATGTTCCCCTAGCTAATGGAAAACTGCACCCTCAAACAATAGGGGAGCATTACGGGTAACAATACAAAAACATTCTCTCTCCCTAGAATTGTTAGCTGGGAAGGTGCCATTTGAGATGCAGCCATGGCATTCGGTTGGTCACTGGGCATGCCATGCGAGCCACTCAGTGGCTTTACTTTGTGTAGTCTAATAAAACGTTAAGTGAGCAAAAATGCATTTCATAAAAGGTGTCGGTTCAACAGCTTTATCATCCAGGGTCCGTAGCAAATGTCAAGCAGGAGAATTTCACTGGCGCTCCATCAAATCTCCATCATGTAAAACGGTCAATATAATACCACTCTGCCAATGAAATCATCCCTTAATTGTTAGAGCAGCAATTCTGACCAGATGCGCATTATCCTCAAATCCAAATCTGGTTCTACAAGCAAATATTTCATGAAATGATTCGAACGATTCATATAAAATAAGCTTAATAGCGTTTGAACTATATTGATATTGATTGGAGAATTGATGTGTTTGCTTTGAGTTGTTACCCATTGATTTATTTGGTATTGGCTTCATATGCATACAGTAGTATTAATTAGTTGGTGATCAGTTCTAAGTTGACCTAGAAGGTCGGCAAGACTGGTCTCTCTCGCACACCCTCCACCCTCCACCTCCCATCTCTATAATCCATCCTCAGAACGAACCTCACCCTTCCCCCCACCCACCACAGCCAGTTGCTCATTTCCTACAGTCTCAGCAGTGCCCTTTGGATGACTGTTAACCTGCATGCACCTCCAATCTCACACACCAGACCTAGGCTGTGAAATAAAAACCTCATGAGCGCAACCATGCATATAAATCATAAACAGCTATCAATAAATAATTACATTTAAAACGTATCTTAATGGCGGAAGTTTCGCTGACTGGGCCAGCATGTTTATGGCCTCATGATGGAAAGGCACAAGACATTTACAATGCGGTATGATGTCATAACAGGTGACCTGCTAATGGTCCTCAACACGTTGACTGCATTGACGATAACGCTCCTTCAATTACTGCCATGATAACGGCATGCTACAACTGGATAATGCAAACACTACAGTATATTAACAATCAAGCATTGAGGCCCTTTGCTCCACTAAGAGCTAAAAGCAATATGTCAAATCAAAATGTGTGTCAGATTGCCAACGTATTTCTACAGAAACGATCCATTGCAAGGCATCAGGTTAGAAAAAAACGACAACATTTTGTTCATGGAGAAATTAAAAGAAAAAAAAGAAAGCTAGTAAGACGAACGCCATATCAATGAATCCCAGAGAGAATGTTCCGGTATGCTTTACAGTATGATCTCCTTACTGCAGTTTTGGAACAACACGTGCTTTCCATTCATAGCCCCAGAGTCTCAAGCAGAGATCCACTATAGGACTGACAGTCAGCGATACACAAGGATAACAGCAGTCAGTCTACAGTGCATATGAAACATTCCCAAGATGCCAGGGAATACGTATATTCCACTGTCACACTTACTGTGCGGTTCTTTGTCTGGCAGAGAAGACAGAGACAAAGGTATCAATGAAGAAACACAATGGCTGTTCAAGCCACACCTGGCAGACCGGAAGGTTAGGTTGAAATGAGCTTCCCCTTCAGGTATTGTGCTGTGTACTGTGTAACACTGTTATATTGTATTGTACATGGGTCTCTTATCCACATGCTTATCTTTAATTATTAATCAAGAGTGGTGACTGTGTGGGGCAACAGGGACCTGTGTGTGACATGATGAGTGCAGTAGACATATGAAACAGGTGCAGTGCTGCCTCAGCACAGTGTGTGGCCACAGACAGGCAGACTGTGACACACAGTCTCACACACACGCACCCTCTCCGTCCCCTTCCCCCTCCACTGCCAGACGTGTACCTGTAGAGCCCTGGGCTGTCACTCTGTGGTTCCCCTGATGACACCAGAGGGCCTCCTGTGACAACACATCCAGGCAACCCTTGAACGTCCATGACTGTCACCTCCTGTCACCTACCAGCCATGTGTGTGTGTGTGTGTGTGTGTGTGTCTCAGACCTCATGCGTATGTATTGTTATGAATAATGAATGATTTACACTGTGACAACATGAAACCCAAAACAGTACCCTGCTGCTGAAGAGGAGAATGGGAGCCGAGGAGAGTGGGCGGTCGGCGGGAATGTTTTGGTGAACGCTCACCACTGAGGAGATGACAGAAAGAAAAGAGCGAAACATCACAAAAGAGAGGGAAAAAACAGGAGACAAAAGTGAAGGAAGCCTAAAAGAAGCTGCGAGGAGCGATAGAGCGCCTCTCCTCCTACACAGTCAGGGCTGAGGATGAGAGGACGAAGAGATCAGAGCCTCCCTGTTCACTGTTCGTTGTCTCCTTCCATAGTGGATGAGGAACATTCAGAGCGTGAATGAAAAAAAAATGTATTTGCTTGACGTTACGGCACGGCGCACAAACAGTCTGTACTCTCCCCGCTTTATGGCGCTTGTGTGTGTGTATATGTGTGTGTGTGTGTGTGTGTGTGTGTGTGTGTGTGTGTGTGTGTGTGTGTGTGTGTGTGTGTGCGCGTGCGTGTGTGCGTATGTGCGTGTGTGTGTGTGGTGTGTGTATTGCTCAGTAAGAGGGGCACATTTCCCTTCATGTGGAGCAGCTCTACCCAGCAGGCTCTTGAATTTGCAATTATAATGAGAACGCTACACTTATTACAGATAATAGATAGAAAGCTATAGGCAAGTTATTAACCAGCACCACATTATGGAAAGGATATCACCCATTTCAAACAGCTTCTCAAAAGGTGAACATAACACAATTAAGCGGATGTAATTTAGTTACATAAACAGCAGACATGATTGACAGAAACGCTGAAAAACACCTAGATATTCTACAGGCAATTGACTGCAATTGTCCAAGACAGTATCAATCCATCACATCAGTGGCAGGGGTGAGTCTCCAGTCTATTGTCTTCTATCTGAGTGTGTGAAGATGTGGATCAGTTAATACCCTAGCCCCAGGCTTCGGCCCTCGGCGCATAAATCAAGTGTAAACAGCATGGCTGGTGGTACAGTGTCTGATGTTAAGGTTTGGACAAATCGTTCTGCCGATCCGTTCAGCACGCTGTAGATATCTGACTGCCAACATTTTCGCTTGAGTCTACATGTAAAGCCGGTACGTACTCAGCGAGCAAATTACTTCCGGCACTCTGTTCAGAGGTGCTAAGTACCCTAGAGACTCTACTAAATATGTAAAGCTGAAGCGTTACAGATTAGGCAATAGAAATGTAAAGGTGATTTCCTATTGAGCCGACATAAGCAGTGTTTACTGTGAATGTAGTCTCCGCTAACGCGGGAACATTGCCTTTAAACTCCAATCACGCTGTAAAGCTGAATTTTCCGCGATGCGGATTGAATAGAGCCCTAGGCCAGCAAACAGATAACACCTTAGCCCCAGGCTTCGGCCCTCGTGCATAAATCGAGTGTACACAGCATGGCTGGGGGTACAGTATCTGATAGTTAAGGCTCGCACAGAATGTCTGTCCGACGATTCATTGTTCAGCGCGCTGTGTTTTTGGGCCCCGCCGCTGTAGCAATCGGTGCGCACTCCTTGTGCAAATTAAGGCTGGCACTCTGTTCAGTGGTGCTAAGCACTTGGTGCGTCTGAGCCCTGAGCCCCCCACCTGTCTGTATGGCAATGGCAAGCTCCATATGAGAATATCACACTCATACACATCACACACACACGCATGAACACGCACACACACACAAACTTGTATTTATTTATGACCTTTACTTTGACAGGGAGTCACGCTGAGACCAATGTCTTTTTTTTTTTTACAGATGAGCCCTGTATACACTTTAATATATATACACACACACACACCAATATGAGGACAATATTTCTCAGCCTTACTATTCGTCACTAGAGTAAACAGTCATAAAATCCTGATAGAACCTCCAATTACGTTCGGGAACCCTGACATCTCTGCATGGCAAAAAAACAACAGGAGGCCGCTGCATATCGCCAACACACCAGAGAGAGAAATAATGGCACTTGTTATCTGCGCCCATTTGTGGCAATTAAAAAGGAACCCAGGAGAGCAGGCGGTGTTCGGGGGTGCACTCAATGTACCCTGCCACCCTGGCCCCCTGACGTATGGCACAGTGCTGGTAGACCTCCGGGGGGAGCTGTAGCGCCAAGCCCCCCTGCCGGAGACAACTGATTTATCACCTGGCCGCCGCGGCTAATGCACCGGGCTCTTCGGTTCTCCTTGTGGGGATCAAACAATGATAGAGAGAGGAGACGCTATTATCCACGTTGGCATCCACATACAGTAGCCCACATAGCACACAAACACACATAGACAAACTGAGAGAGAGAGAGCCCTGTATTATTCATTAGATTGACTATTCATTCCCTCATTCTAATGCGGCTCCATTATGGAGAGTGCAAACATAGATTGAATTTATGGTTTTTCTCTGTGTACACTACAATGCTACAGATGATGATTTTTCATCATGGTTTTCTATGCATCGGCAGGACAGAACGGCAGCGTCTCGTGAACTCGTAAACAACAGCTGACGCACGCTCTCTGATACTATGGAAGTCTCGAGGTCAGTAGCGGCCAAGTCAGAAAAAACAAACATATTACAAACTATGTGTTGTGATAATTGCGTTGTTTGCTCTATAACCTGTAGGTTCATATGACTTTCGACTGTGATATATAGGCCTAAGGCAGAGACAATAAGAAGACCGTGTCAGAATAAATTCAACCACACCTTTTGTTTCATCACAAACAAAAGGTCCACAAGCATATTGCATGTAACAAATAGTTACATGACCTACAGCAGGGTCAAGTAAGTCAACGTTTCTGACATTTTTGGACTACTAAACAACTATTGATTTCGAACCACAGAGAGTTACCGCAAATCGCAAAGAAAACAGGAGCTGCCTCTGCTATACCAGCACCATTTCAACTTCAACATTTCAACATCATCAAATCACCTATGCTTAGTCTAATACAATGACAACTAAACAATTGAGTCCAACCAACGTAAGCTAATTATGATGTGGCTGTCCATGATTCTGATTTCTCTCTCTCTGTTCTCCATCCATGGTTCTCCATCCATGACTAATTTAGGAAAGGGCAAAAATAATTATATCTAGCTAGCTAGCCACCGGAGGACAACGATACACTGAGATGCAACAATGAAAGTTTTTTTCTGTAAATTACGTTTTGCTTTTGATGTGATGTGATTGGTGTGAAGCCAAATACAAACTGGCTTCCCTTGACACAGTTGAGCTCCCTTAGTTAAGTTCAACGATTGGCTATTATTATTTATATTTTTTTTATCAAGGGAGGCCAAATGCTCGCTGTCTTCAATGGAATTCGATGCTATGGGTGGCAACAATGTCATACTCTTTTCAACCAGACAGCATCAGATAGATGGGCTGCATATACAGAGACAGAGGGGCGCTGTTTCGCTCGCACAGATACTTTCTCCGGTGAGATACATTCAGCCTCTTGCGAATTTAAGGAAAATTATGAAACAAAGAGAGACGAAATAAACTTTATTTTATGGGGGGAGTTTTTTCTCGTTTTCTTTTATGGAGTGGTGGGGGGGCTGGTTTCCCTTGGCATCCATGAATACAGGCCACTGCAAGTTTGAGTTAGAATACCTCATGATAAGCTGTAGACCAGGGGGTGGGCAACTCCAGTCCTCAAGGGCCTGATTGGTGTCACACTTTTTCTCCATCCCTAGCAAACACAGCTGATTAATCAAATTGCACTCTAAACTGAAGATCACGATTAGGTGATTATTGGAGGTGTGTAAGCTGGGGCTGGGACAAAACTGTGACACCAATCAGGCCCTCGAGGACTGGAATTGCCCACCCCTGCTGTAGACCATACTATTTACCAAGAGAGTTTTTATCAATATTTTTCATAGATGTCTATTTACCACCCCAAACCGATCTATATAGGGCAATAAACCAAAAAGAAAATGCTCATCCAGAGGCAGCGCTCCTAGTGGCCAGGGATTTTAATGCAGGAAAACTGAAATGTGTTTTAGCTCATTTCTACCAGCATGTCACCTTTTCAAATAGAGAGGAATAAACTCTAGAGGATCTTTACTCCACACACAGAGACACATACAAAGCTCTCCCTCGCCCTCCGTTTGGCAAATCAAATCATAACTCTATCCTCCTGATTCCTGCTTACAAGGAAAAACTCAAACAGAAAGTACCAGTGACACGCCCAGTGGTCCGATGAAGCAGATGCTAAGCTACAGGACTGTTTCGCCAGACTGGAATATGTTCCGATGGCATTGAGGAGTTTACCACATCACTCATCGGCTTGATTAATAAGTGCATCGATGATGTCGTCCCCACAGTGACCATATGTACATATCCCAACCAGAAGCCATGGATTACAGGCAACATCCGCACTGAACTAAAGGCTGTTCTTTATTTTACTGTTATTATTATTTATCCTGATGCCTAATCACTTTACCCTGCCTTCATGTACATATCAACCTCTAATACCTTGTACCTCTGCACATTGATCTGGTACTGTAATGCGTCAGTGTGTAGCTGGTGTAGAGGAGTCAGGCGCAGGACTAATAAAAGCAATTTACTCAACGAAATAACAATACACGGCATAATACTGCCAAGCCCACAAATACGGACCGCAATACAATAAACAATCACTCACAAACCAACATGGGGGGAACAGAGGGTTAAATAATGAACAAGTAATTGGGGGGATTGAAACCAGGTGTGTAAAACAAGGAAAAACCAATGGAAAATGAAAAGTGGATCGGCGATGGCTAGAAGACCGGTGACGTCGACCGCCGAACGCCGCCCGAACAAGGAGAGGGACCGACTTCATCGGAAGTTGTGACAGATACTTGGGGCTGTGGCGGTCATGAGATTTTGTCAGCCGGTGATTGTCAAGCAAATAACTGCCGGTCTCATGGTAATTGACCGTTAATTAACATAAACACATTTAGCATCTCCTGGCTTCCACGCATAGCCTACAAGCCACTGATGCAGATCTTTGGAGCACCAACATTTTAAAAAGTGTAATAAATCCATTTAATGTATCCTACACCATCACAATAAATCCATGATTTATTTTAGACAGGTCTAAAGAAATATGACATGAAGAAAATGTAATCTATTTCAGAAGACCAGAATAGCATACTCTGAGTTGTCCTTATGTTAGGCCCTGATCTGGCTATGCCATATGGCTGTGGGCTACGCTAGTTAATTTAGCAGACAAGATGTGCTTTATTTTATATTATTTTATAGTATGAAGAATACAATTGAACATAGCTGAATAAAATCGAAAGGCTATTTTCTACAAATGATTTCTGAAGGAGTGCGCACATGCAACTATTCTTAACAAAGAAACAGGTCCTCCTATATGCTTAATTTAGAGTTATTTATTCAACTTTAGTTGTGATACAAATGTTGGGCTATATGTTTAGGTTTTTAATACATTCTAAGGCTGCATGATGAGACTCTAATGATGATTTGAAAAAAGCTGCATGAAAGGCATGAGCTCTGCTTTGTTTCTTGCGCAGCCTGCACCCACTTCATCAGTCTCTCATGCACAATTGGACAAGCACTTGATAATGCCTCGACTTTCCCGGCAGCATCCCCCTTGTGTGGCCGTAATGCCCTCTAAAAGAATCAATGCTTTTTGCGACCAGTGGCCGTTGTGCACTTGGGCTGAATATTTCAATTATAATTCTACCAGCTGCATACTCCGAAGCACCTCTCACTCACATGGCTCTCTCAGATATCTTAATTCTGATTAGCCAATGCCCGTCACGTGATCGGGTCCTTCTTATCGAATTCCGAGGCGCATATTGAAGATGTTAGAAGAACTGTCCACATTTACTTTCGTCAGCGAACAAGATGAGTAGGCCTAACGAACAGCAAAATCACTAGCCTATGTCAATCTACTATCCCCCATAGTACAAAAGTTGACCTAGTTTAAATATTCAAAAAATAGTCTGGGACAGTTGTGGGATGCGATAGATCCCACTCGTATAAAAAATAAAAAGTTTTAAAAGCAATGAGGCTGATTCAACGGATCCGAACGTTTAGCTCAAAATGTTTATAAACTATTACATTATCAGCGCAGAAATGCACACACGGCAGTAGGCTATGAGCGTGAATGTTCCATAATGCAAAGAAATTGCAGGAAAACACCATTCTTGCATGTAATGCTTTCTTAGAAAGGTGCATTTTTATGGTGAAAACTATCTTCCCCAAACGTTAAACTCTCGTACCGCCTATGTATGCCAGTTAGGCTCTACACCGGTTGTAAAGCGGATTAATGTGCTTTTATTTGGCCACTTTAGTTGTGATACAAACCTTATCAAAACATATAGGCCTATGGGCTAGGCTACATAAGGTGTGCAACTATGATTTGAAACAGTCGCAAAAAAAAGGAATGTGCTGGTTCTTGCCTTACTGCACACAAGCTGGGCATCATTCACAAGTGATACTGTATAATTCACAAGAGATACGCTAATATTGTCACCCACCAGACTATTCTTGATTTAATCAAAATAATATATGTGTAAAATTTGTTTCGATTTAGAATGGACCATTATCATGCATCTGTCTCGGAACCTGTAATGTAAACATGTAAACATGTAATTTGCATAGTCTATAGAAATGTTTGCGCAACATCAGCTCATGGGCGCTCATGAAGTATTTGATTTGATTTTCCCTTATATTTGCATTGATGTCAGAGTGATTAGAGGGACAATACAGTGCTGAGTACCAGGCAGTTAGCAAGCTGGGTAGGCTACTAATGACCATCACCAGGATCAGAGCTCGGAGAAGCCTAGTTACGGTGACTAAACGGTCACGTGGACTTTGACTGCGGTCATGACTCTTGACCGCCAGTGTGGTGGTAATACGGTCACCGTAACAGCCTTAGGTACTGGTACTCCCTGTATATAGCTCCATTCTTGTGTATTTTATTTTATTCCTTGTGTTACTATTTTATTTTTTAACTCTGCATTGTCGGGAAGGTCTCGTAAGCAAGCATTTCATGGTAAAGTCTACACCAGTTGTATTTGGGGCACGTGACAAATATAATCTGATTAGATTTAGAGCTGCCGCTTTCAAGGAGTGGGACACTCACCTGGACGCTTCTAAGAAATCCCGCTATGCCCTCTGACATACCATCAAACAGGCAAAGCATAAATACAGGACTAAGCTTGAATCCTACTACACCGGCTCTGATGCTCGTCGGATGTGGCAGGGCTCGCAAACTATCACAGATTACAAAGGGAAACCCAGCCACGAGCCGCCCAGTGACACAAGCCTACCAGACAAGCTAAATGCCTTCTATGTTTACTTTGAGGCAAGCAACACTGAACCATGCGTGAGAGCACCAGCTGTTCCATGGGGACTGTGATCATGAGTAAGACCTTTAAACAGGTTAACATTCACAAGGCCGCAGGGCCAGATGGATTACCAGGACCCAGTCTGTAATACCACAGCACATCTGTAGCTAAATTCTTTGAAAGGCTGGTCATGGCTCACATCAACACCAACATCCCAGACACCCTGGACCCACTCTATTTCCATAGATGATGCAATGTCAATCGCACTCCACACTGCCCTTCGCCACTAAGACAAAAGGAACACCTACGTGAGAATGCTGTTCATTGACTACAGCTCAGTGTTCAACACCATAGTGCACTCGAAGCTCATCAATAATCTATGGTCCCTGGGACTGAACATCTCCCTCTGCAACTGGATCCTGGAATTCCTGATATGCCACACTAGTTAGGGGTAGGCAACAACACATGGGCCCTCAAAATCCTCAAAAAGTTCTATAGCTTCACCATCGAGAGCTCTTGACTGGCTGCATCACCGCTTGATATGGCAACTGCTTGGCATCCGAACGCAAGGTACTACAGAGGGTAGTGCATCCGGCCCAGTACATCACTGGGGGCCGTGCTCCCTGCCATCCAGGACCTCAATACCAGTCGGTGTCAGAGGAAGCCCCCCCAACTCTGAATTGCTGGAAAAGGACCCATAAGTAAGCCTTTCACTGTTTACACCTGTTGTCTACGAAGCGTGTGACAAATGAAATGTTATTTGATTTGATGATAATGTTGATGATAATGGTGCTAAAAAGGAGAGCAGAAGGAAGAATAGGCATTAAAGGGCTTTAAAATGCAAGAGAGTGAGGGATAGAAAGAGAGAAAAAAGCAGTGAGAGAGAGAAATCAAATGCTAGAACAGTCTAGCAAATAAGATGAATTACAGTCCCTCCTCAACATACTTTTAGAATAAACTGAAGCAAGACAAAGGGAATAGCAAATAATATGTTCCCTCTGAATTATGCTGAATGTGAACAAGACAGAAGGACCAATTCTCCCAACTGACACCCATCGCCACTTGTCTAGGGGACTCCATTTGAACAACTAGTGCAGCAGAAATCCTTGTAATATATGGATTAAACAACGGAGAGAAATATAACCTACAAAAAAGAAAGAAATGCTTATTTTCTTTTCAATCTGTAGTGTATCTATCTATAAGCGGTGCCAATTACAGAGAGCCAAACAATGAATGCTAAAGCTCCGCACGGCAACAGGAGACTTCTTCAACGTGATCGCCCGCAGATCAGTATAAAACATCGATTTTATGCCCTTCTCCTTCGGGCTGCGGTAGATTCTGTAATTTGTTAAGAGGAAAACTTTTAGAGGGAAAGCCAACACGTTCTCAGAACAAAACCACTGATTCCTCACACTTCGGAGCATAGGAACACACACTTACACGCACACACACAAACTGACACAGCCCCACACACACACACACAGGCAAATGACTCTCACCAGTAATATGAGTGTTCAACCCTTGATAGTCCAGGGATATTGATTCAGCAGCACAACTGCACTCAACGGCCACTGAGTGATGAGGGAAGACAACCATTGGCAAATCATCCCTGGGATTCATTAGGCCTGAACCGGAAAAAACGAACTAGTTGGTCGTTCCACCTCAAAAGGCACAATAAAGAGAATTTCGACACCCACCATCTCGGATTGTTCTGAAATTGCTTCTGTAGTTAGTAACAGATACGATTAGCATTCCTGAAACATTATTTTATGAAAATATAATTTGATCTCTGAGAAACAAAGCTAATCAATTGCACCCAAATTTGCCATTTTAATTTATAGGATTCAGATAATATTCAATAACTATAGTACCTAACATCCGATTTGGACCAAACTTCCTACCAATGAGTAAGACATGAGGAATCCCTTAAAAAATCTAAAGCCACCCACGGACCTCCCACACCCAATGCCAATACCACCCCAATAACCAGTATATGTAACAGTCTCACTTCCTTGCCACAACCTTGGCTTGAACCAGTGACCCTCTGAACACATCAACAACTGCCTCCCAAGGAGCATCGTTATCTATCGCACCACAAAAGCCATGGTCCTTGCAGAAAAATAAACAATTACTTCAAGATCTCAGAACAAGTGAAGACAGCGATTGAAATGCATTTTACGTACACCACTAACTAGCTAGCCATTTCACACTGGTTACACTCACCTAACCTTTGACCTCCTCCTTCTCCACAGCAACCTAGCAGCTGGGCAGAGCCCGACTGAGCTATCCGGGTCAACAGCATCAATGACCACGTTTACATCCACACCAATATCCCGTTATTTTTCGTGATACTCAAGTATTCTGTTTTTGAGTTGACACATATAAACATCATATCCTGTTTAAAGTAAACCGAAAGAGTTTGTATCCTATTTATGAGAAACCCGGATAAAATGCGTGGGATATGCTGATCTTAGATGAGATACTGTGGCATGTCAACACCTTTTCCCGTTTACTGTAGTTTTTTTCCGCAGTCTGTGCAGGCTCAATTTCGCATTTCATGGGTGTTGTGTGGTCATGTTTTCATCTGATTGTCAAACCAACCACTTACAAAAGTAGGTTTTACCTGCGCAGTTCAATCCACCATAATAATTCCATAATAGTTGATTTTGCTGATACACTGTACTGGACCTTATAGCCTAGCTCTGCTGGCTTAGGTTACTTTAACCCCTAATTTAGAAACTTTTTCGCTTATAATTTCCAACATTTGGTAGGCCATATCATAAATTCCGACATTTGGTAGGCCATTCGTTTGTCAACTATAGTTAGATACATGCAGCTTCTCTTCTCTCATACAGTAGTAACTTGTTACCCTGGCCTAGAAGACTAAATAAAGTAGTGCTCACCAGAATAGTGTATTACATCGATAGTATATGAATGCATTTGTAATCTAGTTAACACCGGTAAAGTTGTCTGTTTTTTGTTTAGGGACCAGGGACCAGGGAGAAAACACAATAACTCCAAAACAGTGGAAAGATTATTCCTGTGGAAAATGTCCAAATGTCATCAGTTTGACCAGTATTAAGGAAATGAAAAGCTGTGAAAAGGATGAAACACGTTTCTGATAAGACTTCAGTTCGTCTTGGGTGCATATTTTATGTGGTTAAAATACTGTCTGCTTGCATAACAGTGTCAAAGATAAGATGCTGAAAGAAAGAAATCATATTTGTCCACTTCTGTTCCCGAGACAAAATTTAAATCTGTTGTATAATTCTGCTGCAAGAAATGCATAATTCTGCAGGAGTTAGTATTATATTACTCTACATGTGAGAGGTTATGGGCCTACAGTCAGTGTCCATATTTCAGTTACTATTTTGTTTATTCATGGACACTCGTGAGCAGAATATCAAAAGTCCATGTAAACAGCTTATCCTGAATAATACCTTACGCGGAATATGAGCTACTATTTGGAGTACTGTGCACATGTAAACTTGGTCACGGTAACAGTGTTTCATCCGTCCCTCTCCTTGCACTTACCTGGGCTCGAACCAGGGACCTTCTGAACACATCAATAACAGTCACACATGAAGCTTCATTACCTATTGCTCCACAAAAGCAAACAACTACTTCAAGGTCTCAGAGCGATTGACGTCACCGTTTGAAACGCACACCGCTAACTAACTAGCTCATTGATGAGAGAATGGCAAGAATCGTAGGAGAATGGCAAGAATCGTGCAAGCAAACAGGCGGGCCACAAACAGAGAAATAACGGCACAGGACAACAGCAGTGTGCAGGACGGCATCTAGGAACGCACAACTTGTTGATCAATGATGGGCTATTGCAGCAGACAACCACACCAGGTTCCACTTTTACCAGCTAAAAACAAGAAGAAGTGGCTCCAGTGGATATGCGATCACCAACACTGGACAAATGAGGAGTGGAAATACATTGCCTGGAACATGACAGTAAGTTCAGTTTACTTGAGTGGCCTGCGCATTCTCCAGACCTCAACCTAATTGAGCATCTTTGGGATGATATGGAACGAGCTGTTCACAGCATGAATGTACCGCCGTCCAATCTGCAGCAACTGCGTGATGCCATCGCGTCGGCCTGTACCAACATCCCTGGGGAACGTTTCTGACACCTTGTAGAATCTATGGCCCTGAAGAATTCAGACTGTTCTGGAGGCAAAGGGGGGTCCAACCCAGTAATAGATGGGTGTACCTTATAAACTGTGAGTGTACACAGTGTCAGTTCTATATGTTTGACAAATAGGATGAAGCTGTGGCTTGGGGTATTGCTTCTCCATACTATATAATGTATTCCCTGTGAATCTGGTTATATTTTTTCCCCCTGTTCAGAGAAATTTGTAATTGAAGTCGCTTGCATTATTTACGATAAAGTAGTGTGAAAGTACCGGCCTTTGACCACTAGATGCTGCTGTTCTTGCTATACTGCCACAGTGTTTATTAAACAGATCACAACATTTTCTTAGCAAATTTGTGTTCTAAACCAATAGATTTGGCTCATTATGAAATTAAATTGTGTGGTCATCCTCAGTTCAATCCAGTCCTCCATAAAAGCAATTCCATTTATCCTTCTCTTAGCAACTCAATGCTTCAACCCAACTCTCCTTGAATAGTCCATCAAGGGGCCACTCTCTGAAAGGGCTATTTCTATGCAATTCTCATATGAAGACCTTTCCTACACTACATGCCCAAAACGTTGATAGATAAATGGGCTAGCAACTAAAATGTTGCTAGCCCATTTAAAACCCTAATAAAATAATGAATTGCATGTCAGTCTTATGTTTTTCAATAAAATGATCAGGAAACAGCTCTATATGTATTGTGATTAGTGACATTATCATTAAACCCAACACAATCCAATACAATTGCAAAATGTATACTGTGTGAGTTTGGGACTTTTACCATCAAAGACTATTAGAGACCATAACATTGATGTGCTGTGATGTGCCTAATAGTTTGCTTGTTCACCAGGAATGGTCTAACAGTAACTAATCCAGAACTTTTTTAAGGGAATAAACCACACACAAAGAAGCTGTTTCCTGGACACTGATTAAGCATGAAAGAAGGACCAACTAATTTAGTTTAATGGAAGACCGGCTAGAATTGTGAGGATGACCACACAATTTATTTTAATTATGAGCCAAATCTATTGGCTTTCTACCCAAAGTTACAAAGGAAATGTTGTAATCTATTTAATAAACACAAGAGACCAGCAAAATGGATAAAAGAGTGTGTCGGTATAGTAGAAACAGCGGCATATAGTGGTCAAAACCTGGTACTTTCACACTACTTTATGGTAAATAATGACAGTTACTGAATTCTCTGAACAGGGGAACAAAAACCTATCCAGATTCACAGGGAAAACATGACATAGTATTGAGAAGCAATACTCCAAGCCGCAGCTTCACACTACTTGTCAAACATAAAGAACTGATACTGTATACTCGTTGTTGGGGTAAAATTGGCATGGGGGTGTGGAGGATGTCCGTTGGGATTCCTCATGTCTTTCTCATTAGTAGGAAGAAATGTGGTCCAAATAGGATGTTGGGTACTATATTTACTGAATGTTATCTGAATCCCATAAATGAAAATGGCCAATTTGGTTGCAATCAATTAGCTTAAAACTTCTACTTAAATTTCAACAAAATAATGTTTCAGGAATGCCAATCCTATATGTTTCTAACTACGGAAACAGTTTCAGAACAATCTGAGATGGTGGGTGTCATGGCTTGCTGAAATGACATGGAATGTCCTAGTCAATTGGAACTTAATCAACAACTGCTGCTTAACAAATAAGGAGAAACAATGGCTGGAATGGGTCTTGACGTTTTCCCAATTGTTCAAAGTGTTAGGGGGTGGCTTGTGTTACCAGTTACACCACTAGGAATCAACTGGTTCAATACAGTTCTTCATGAAAAATCAATGTTGTTTAAAACTAACATTGTGCAACAGTTCTTTTGGGGGGGGAACCGAGCCAATGTCATCTCGGGAACATACCTGGCCACTTTCTGTGTAGACTAGAACATGACAGGTTCGTAGCATGGCTCTTTGATCTTTGAGAGAGTTTTATGTAAGTCGGAGGCTCTCTTGGAAGTGCATAGAACCGAGAGCACAGCTGAGATGACTCAAGACGGGAGACGAGAGGGGAAGGGAAGCTGAGCAGTACCCTTCACATGGGCTTTGAAGCCTTGGGGAGATACTCTATTTTTAAATAGTCCTGTATATATTCTATTGACATACACAGAAAAAAACACACGCCGTAACACACAATATCTAGACCCAAGCTGTTTGGCAAAGAGTAGAGACCATTCCATGTGCTGCCATATAGAATGCAATCAGTTTCTATTTTAGCTGAACCAGTAATAAACATAGAAATTGGAAAAATGTACCAGCTGTAAAATGTGCAGACAGTCCCAGAACAATTCAATCCACAATATCAACTCAAATCCTAGAATGCTATCTCTCTTCCCTCTCTTCAATCACCAGCTTCACAATACCAAATTTGCCAACACCTGTACCTTCCATTGACGGTGTTTTTCCCCTACACAGAATGTGTATTCTGCCATCTGCTGGAGAAAGACTGTAGTCACCCTACCACCCTACCTACCTACCTACCACATTCAAAACAGACTCATACAGACTGGCTTGGCTCCAGGTATAACAATTTACTAAACAAATGGCATATAATAGGAACCACATTACACACACTTAAATGAACAATCTGATCTCAACGTTGGAGGCAGCATTGACGCAATAAAATAGATTGGATCTGATTGGCTATTATCTTATCTGATCCAACCAGAGTTTGGTCTAGTTGTCTGTTGGCAGAGGGCTGGTACCAACAGAGAGGCTATGACCTCACTATGATGACTCAGCACACCCACACACACACACACACACACACACACACACACACACACACACACACACACACACACACACACACACACACACACACACACACACACACACACACACACACACACACACACACACACACACACACACACACACGCACACAAACACGGTGGAGGTCAATTAGGGAGAAATGGAGCAGAGGAACACTGACCGTCCAGAGAGAAAACACACTCAGGCCCGCAGAATAACAAAATAAATACAGACACACACATCCTACTGGGCACACACTGGTTGAATCAACATTGTTTCCATGAACCGACGTGGAGTAGACGTCGAATTGACATCTGTGCCCAGTGGGATAGCCTACACTGACTATGCATGTTAGCACACACACAAATGCACACTTGATGGACAAAACATAATAATTCCTCTGACGGACAAACTTTACCAGAAGAGACCCACAGGTTACATTTGAAAAGACAATTGCATTTTCTTGCTGAACGTCTCTTCCAATCCCAGACAACTAATCAGCTACTTGGAGCTGGTTGATAACCAGTGAAAGGTAGTCTTCCTCCTTCCTCCTGTCTTTACAGGAGTGTTGCAACAATTAGGATCAAAACGACAATGAAGTTTACCTAGGAGGCGACATGACTGCATGTTTCCTCGGAGTGAATATTTATAATCTCAACCATCCCCTCAGACTCTACCAAATGTACCTCATTAAAATCAAACCCATCCCAGCTCCTGTTCCCTCTCTATTGCAGTCAAACTAAAGAGAGGGCGGATTAAATTAAGCAGCTCTATTCTGTTGAATACAATTCCAATAAGAACGCACACAAAGCTTGCCATTCTTCATTTCCTCCTACAAGGCCAGACGATACAGAGCTGTCAGTAGTGAGTTGTGACACATTTGACCATTGACGAAGATCTGTCAAACCTCCCATATAAAATTCCCCACTGTTATTGTTCACTCACGTCTTTCTCCTCAACTTGTGGGATTTCACTAGAAGACTAGAAGGATTCTTTCAAAGGACAAATAATAGGGCTATGCATATTCATTAGGAGGGATTTATGGAAGGCAGACAAGGCAAGGCAGACGTCTGTGAAGCTGTCTGTTTGAGTGGGATGAGCGTGTTTGAAACTGCATGCCTTTCTCTACGGGGTCGCATGAAACGTCCTGAAGAGAGAAAACCGACGCAGCTGACGAGGAAACACTTTGTCAGACAGTTAAGGAGGAGTCTCTTTCACTTCAAAGTAAACACTGAGTGCCTCACAAGAGGTTCTGACGTCTTCAAAACCCTCTTGCTGCGACTTGGATGAAGTCAGATAGCTTTTCTCTACGTTTTTCCTCTGATACTGTGCCAGGGTAACTGAAAGCCTATGAAAACAAAGTGTGGGGTTGTTTTCATGTCTTTTAATTCAGCGATGAGGAGGGTTGTCTTACCCTTCAACGTGAAGTAGAAAGCAGGAATTGTTTTTCCATCCCTTGTTTTTGTCCTTCTGGCTTTCCCCTTGGCAAGAGTACAGTGCAGTGGCCAGCGTCAAGCTTAATGAACTAGTACCCAGTGCACCTGGCATATTACCTTGGCTTATCTCTCCCTTCAACACATCCATAATGCACTGTACTTTCCTATACTGTACAGGCTTTAACTGTACACCTGTCTCTCTGCATCGAACGGCTTCCTTCTCCCTCACCTAATTAGGACTTAATCCTCCTTCTGAACAGAGAGGCTGTCTGAGACTGGGTGCTGCTGATTGGAGCTGAACTAAATGATGGTACAGTAGAGGAGACATTTCTTTTGATGGTATTTCGCCGAATTTCATGTAATTCAACAGTGCTGACACTGGTCATGAGGGCTTAGTTTGCGGGAGAGAATCGTCCCACAGACAAAACTCCCCAGCAGGCAGACCTGGCCACATCTAGCCCTAAGGCTCATATCCACAAAGCATCTCGGAAAAGGTCCTAGGAATCCTGTTAAAGCCTGTCTTAAGACAGTTTGAGGTACCGCAAAGTAAAGATAGTGACGACGCTCATGGACATTATGGCAAATGATGGGGAATAAGCAATCGCAAATGTTACAATGGTAAAATGTTTTATAGAATTTTAGCATGACACGATCACTTTGCCTACTCTTAATTCTTGCCTAATATGTTGGCCTTTTTGAACAAATTCTGATATTTTGAATAACGTAATAGGCATAGGCTATTGCACTGAATTGTGCAATATGAATCGTCGTTTTGATAATATTCCTGTTATGTCAACAAACTCGTCACTCCCGTTCAATAACTCGCTTTTGGCACAGTAAGCATCAAGTTACTTGCAATAGTGTTGCATTAAAAGTTTGAAAGGTCTATCATTAATCATCAAACACATAGGCCCTAGATGCTGTCAATTGCCCAACGTATAGGCATGCCCAATATAGGGATAGTTTGAAATTACATGATGTAGGTTAATGAAATAATTGAAAGAAAAATATGCCTCGTGAAATCATTGTCAAAAGCACAAGAGATAGTGGTGCATTTAGTGTAGGTCTACGTTACATAGAAATATAAAAAATATTCTTTCAACTCCAAAGCATACCACTGACTTGCTGCATTTTCTATAGTCAACACACCTGCTGGTAACTCTTAACTGGTTAGGACAGCTCATGAGGTCTCCTAAATATCTGTCTACTAGGTTGGGCTCATATGACTAAAGAGGCTTCATGCATTGCTTTTATTTTGACCCATAAGAGCAGGAGTAAAATGTCTCTATTCTTATCACTTATGACCAATTTTCGAATTTTCTACTCTGAGACCCTTTTGTGGATACGGCCCCTGATTACATACTCATGTCACACCGCGGACAGAGCCTTGATGACAAGGAGCCAGCTGCGTGCGTGCATGTGTCCTGAATCAGGACTTTCCTAATCATCCTGTAACAGCTACGCCACATGTCTGTCCAGGATACTCTAAGAGTGTGTAGGTTTCTGTGATGGTAAGAGACCCACCAGGTCAATGACTAACAGATTCCCCAGCTGTGAGACTTGAAGGGTGGGGGTCTGGGGCTTTTAACAGTCAACCACAGCAGCCATTTTGTGGGGGAATCAAGTCACTACAAAGCGATCTACTCATCACAGAGACACAGAGAGCTAAATGCTCAGTCTCGCGAGAGCCCTTCCATGCGGTAGAGCCTTTAGCGACAGGAGTTACCAGAGGGGTGAAATCATCGGACACAGATGTGTGTGTGTTTGTGTAATATATATTTTTTTAAGTCCCTCAAAATACATTTTCTCAACCTGTTAATCTCATCAACTGCCTGGCTTCTGACTCATTGCTTACAATATGTTATGGCTTTGAACTGTGTCATGATATTAGACGTCTTTACCAGATGCTGCAGCCATGGGTGTTGAGCTCTGATCTATTCTATGCCACCCAGGTTCAGTGGAGAGGCAGGCTCCAGGCTACACTCATTACGGTGTGAAGAGTGCAGAGGTCTCCCTTGCTGTTTGAGCGAGTGGTATAATGATGTATTGCTCCAGTCATTGGGCGGAGGGCGCTCGGCCTCAGAGTGCCTGAAATCTGGGTCACTCGTCTGAGAGCAAATCTGTTGTGCTTTGACGTTCACTATCACAGACACAATAAACACAGATGTGCCCACAAACATGCTCACATGTTGATGAACCAGCAAAGTTTATTGTACATCAAAGTGGATTTCAAGTGTAGTTCTTGGGGGTCAACTAGTGTGATTCACCTAAGATCAGGACATAAGCTATACTCCAACCATCCACAGCTCAAACTAACTAACTAACAACTCTTCAACTGCTTGAAAATAGCCTTTCAAAAAAGCCACAGTTTTAAAAAAGCAGCATGTTAGAAGACCCCACAACCTGAATAATCATCTACTGAGACATACTTGAGGCACACTTTTTGATATCTCTTAAACAAAAAAGACTTGATAAACCAACCACATCTCACATATAGGTATTTATACAGGTCTACAGAGCTATGAAAACACCATTATCTTGGCCTTCCCTACAGGACTACAATCTAAATAAAGCCATGAAGAAGTTTATCGAAGCTGCTCCACTAAAAGTCAGTTGTGCGTATTAGTCAAATGATACAGGAAGTAGGAAATACGGCCAGGAGCTAGAGTAAACAGTTACACTGTGCTCACTCTGGACGACTGACCACCGCAACCGAGCATGTCAGGTACAGAAAACACCCCCCTAAATGCCGACCTTCAGTCTATTAGAAGCAGACTGCAAGGAACTGACAGACGACACAGTTAAGCTGTCTAGATAAGCAACCAGGGTCCGAATAGACATCAGAAAGACAGCCAATGGAAGTGTCCATCCCCAATGGACGTGACCAATGAAACACCAGTGTCTTACAACACACAGAGGTGAAGATTATCTGATACTGTATGTCTCTCAGCAAACTAATTGGATGGGATTGTTTCTCCTTTGTTTCTCCTCAAACATAGCAGACGACATTGAGTTTGCTGTGGGGAGAAAAGTCCAATTGAAAATCCTATTGTTTATCAGCAATCATCTTTTCTTTGGACTCAAGTCTCGCTTCCTCCCCCCAAAAAACGGGAATTAAATCAGCTGACACGAAAGTACAGGTGATAAATCTATATTTTCTCTTGTCACAGCACAATCTATTTCTGTCATCTTTGTTCTCTGGGCCTAATCAGAATGGCCATCTCTCTCTCTCTCTCTCTCTCTCTCTCTCTCTCTCTCTCTCTCTCTCTCTCTCTCTCTCTCTCTCTCTCTTCTTCCTTTAGTCTCTACCACTCTCTTCTTCCTACCCTACCTCCATCCATACCTCCCTCCACTCTCTACCTCCTTCCAAACCTCTCTCTCTCTCTCTCTCTCTCTCTCTCTCTCTCTCTCCCTCTCCCTTCCTCACTCCAGGCTAAGGTATCATTGAGAAGAATCACTCACAACCAGGTGAAAAGGCCTGATTGTGCCTTAGGTTTCACTTTGTTTTAGTGAATGGCACCTCTCCAGAGTACCATTACTGTGTCAGCAACACTCTAAACTATGGGCCCTTTCCACTTGAAAAGACTAACGGAGTACCTCCCGATCTCTTCCCATTGACAACGACACTGAAACAGTGAGCTACACATCTAGCCATTACACATTGCATAACAGTTACAATGACAATACGTTACAAGTATCCACAAAAGCTATTTCAAACTGTGCAGTAGTGGTGGTAGCCTCATGTCCTTGGTCCCTTAGGCTTAGGACATCAACGGAGGCGAACTATAAGCCCGCAAAGCGTGTTTAATCTCACCAAGTTTTCATCTCCTTATCTACTCACAGGGAAGGATCCTTTGTAAGGCAGGAGGGAATCAGCCTGCTCGTCTTGCTTAAAGGATTCCTCTTCAATAACACACAACTGTCTGTCATCCGGCTAACTGTCGCCATCCTCTGTGTGAGGCCAGAGGGAAGACTTTCAGCTGCACCCTCTAAATCAACCATCCGACTCACAGCATGCTGTAGAACCCACAGTGGCACTGCTCACAACTGGATAACTGTATATAGACCAATGAAGGGTCCTCAGAGGAGGAAGGGGAGGACCATCCTCCTCAGTGAATGTAATCAAAATCTAAATAGTGAAACATTCAAAAAAAAAGTTATCCTTTATAGAAAAAAAAACTAGAATAAATATTTACATCACCAAATAATTGATTAAAACACACTGTTTTGCAATGAATGTCCTCAGCAGCACTCCGTAGGGTTAGCACCATAGCGTAGCCGGAGGACAGCTAGCTTCTGTATCGCGCAATAGAATGCTGTGTCTCACAGTTGCTTGGCTTGCAATGTCTCGCAACTTCAGTCAAGCAGGCCCTATCATCAACGAATAGGCTAGGTTATTCTACACGCAAAAGGCCAAAGACTGAACACACACTCGCATCATTAGCATAAACCATCAACAAGTCACAACCTGAAGTGGTCTGCTTTGCGTTGGAAAATGGTGCCATATTAAATTCCCCAATCCAGAGACAACATGCCATAGGTGGCACTGGTGCACATGCCGCCTCAGATGTGTCATGCTGTAAAAAAAAGAATGTAAACAAATTGTTATTGTTGTCGGTTCTCTGTAATACTACTAGCCACCTAGCAATTTTATGAAGTTGGCTTTAGCTAGCCCAGATAGGTTCCCAATAACAACCTATGAAGAATCCATCACATTCCAGTTATAACAAAACAGATTATTTTTCATGTTATACCCTAACTAGATGATAGGCTACAAAAGCCTGGGGAAAGTTGTGTAAAATGGAGAATTTGCAAGACACGCAAGACAAGACATTGTGAGATACAGATTACTAAGACATGCGCACGGTTCTTTCTGCCTGGCCCCTCCTCTCTCTCCTTCGCCTGCTCTTTCTCCTCGCTATTGATGAAAGTGTGTGTTCAGTCTTCGGTCTGTAGCGTGTAGAATATTCTAGCCTATTCATTGTTGATGGGCCCTGCTTTACTGAAGTTGCGAGACATTGCAAGCCAAAAAATTGCTAGATACAGCATTCCATTGCGAGATACAGAATATATTTTGGGCTTTCTTTACATTTCACCCCTTCTTTCTCCCCAATTGGTAGTTACAGTGTTGTCCTATCGCTGCAACTCCCCTACGGACTCGGGAGAGGCGAAGGTCCAGAGCCATGCGGCCTCCGAAACACGGCCCTGCCAAGCCGCACTGCTTCTTGACACACTGCTCGCTTAACCCGGAAGCCAGCCGCATCAATGTGTCAGAAGAAACACTGTACAACTGGCGACTGTGTCAGCGTGCATGCGCCCGGCCTGCCCCACGAGTCACTAGAGCGCGATGGGACAAGGACATGCCGGCCAAACCCTCCCCTAACCCAGACGACGCTGGGCCAATAGTGCGCTGCCTCATGGGTCTCCCGGTCGCATGTGCCACTCGGGAGGCCGAGATATAGCTTTTGATTGCCAATTGATAGGCCTAGTGCACGGTTCTGACTGTCTGCCTAGTCGACCTGCCTATACTGTGCCCCTGCCCTCGCTCTCTGTCCCTCGCTCTGGAAGATCCACGTTTTTGTGTTCTAAGAATTACGGCAACTAATCAATCTCCTCCGTTACAAAAATACTGAAGCTTAGGAATCGACTCTTGACACTCAGTAAAGGGAGTCGACACCAGGAGTCGATGTGCAAGGAATCGAGGAATCCATTTTTTTGGAGTCGACTCTCCACCACTACGTCATCGTCATTAACAGTTGCAAAAATGTCAGGGAGAGGCAAGCGACAGCAGCGAAGTCCTGTATGGCAATACTTTGAGAGGTTCAATGAGAAGGTGGTGAAATGAAAATTTTGCAAGGTGGAAATTAGGTACAGTAATGGTAGTACACATGCAATGCTTAACCATCTGACGCACCGTGAGACCCAAACCATTGCTGGCATCAGCACAAATGCAAAAAAAAAAACCTGTCAAGCTAGAGTAGCTAGCTTGTCTAAATACCTTAGCTGGCAGGCCTGCTGGCAAGGTTGCTAGACTTTAGAAAAACAAGCAATAACTAAATGTCCTGAATAAGACTCACATTCCTTTCAATATTTTACACAGATTTTAGCAGAGATGCAGAGAACCATATTTCGTCTCTTTCACCACTAGTCAAGAGGATACAGACAGCTCAAAAGGTATATTAGATATGCAGTAAAATACACATATTCTTACATAGAATTAGGCATAATGATTATGGATCTAGATTGCAGGAAAAAGCTGCTTCAGGTGTTTGAAAAATTTGATATTCTCCAACTCAGGTAGGAGTAAATTATGTTCTCTGGAAAAGCCCAAGTATGCCATTCAGGTAGAATTACAGAAGATGTAGTCATCAGTAGAGTTAGAATGTTGCAGTGGCTTACCTCTGGTACCAGGCCATTCTCCTCCTGGTCCTGGAGTTCGTCCACCGCATCAGTTGGACCTTGTTCAGATAGCTGGGACAGGCAGACTCCAGAAGCTCCTGAGTCACTCTGTATACATTATCATAACAAAAAAGAACAGTAAAGAGAGATAGCCTAATAGTGTATGTTGCTGGATAATGCAATATAGTGTTATAGATGCCATCTAATGTGTCCATCTCAAATACAGCAGGCATACCTATCTTGACATTATGTAATTGTATCACATCAAAAGCAATACTTGGTGTTGGGACTGAGTTGAATATGATACAAGATACAAGTTCTCACCTTGTGATATCCAATAACCTGTTTGGCTATGTTGTTGATGTTCAGCATGTATTGGTGCAGCTTTTGCTGGTACCTCAGAGCAGTCAGCTGTGCTTCGCTTTGGAGGGATGACACCTGGGCCAGTAGGGACTGCTCTCTCCTGACCCACCTGAGCCGCTGCATCCGGGCTTCATGCTCCAAGGTAACGCTCCGTTCCTGGAGCGCGTCGTTCAGCGTACGAAGCGCATCTAAACAGCAATGGTCTCCCTGGACGATGTCTGTCTGCATGAGAAGTCTGCATCCTTTCTTACAGACACCCACGTCTCTGTGGTCAAAGTTGGAGTCGTCTTTTACCATACACAAATCATTATCCATCTTGCTTGGTTTCAGAACCTCTCCGCTACTTTCTCCGTCCTTCTTGCACAAATTGGTCAGTTGGAGCCGCACATCAATATTTATCTTCCTCGCTGGTCCAGAGTCCGGTTGATCAGTATCATATACAGCCTCTCTACAGTGGCAGTATAAAAAAGCCTAGGCAATAGAAACTGCGCTTCAGGTGAAAATGCGATGTCAACGTTTGCCGCGCCTACGTCCATCGATGTCGACGTCCCGTACTAACTGTAAATGAACTGGATGACTTTTAACCTCCCACTTGTTGCTGGAGTTGTAGACTAACTAGTCTACTCACCCTTGTATATTCCCAATATAATGAGAGAGATAGAAAATATGCGTCATGGGTAAGCCCCCTATCCATAATAGTAACAAAAACATTGGTGGTATGCTAATAGTACTGAATACATTTTAAACAGAGTACACTACATGAATGTCCATTAATTGTTATCAATAGAACCAGCAGAGGTCACCCAAGCCTTCAGATAACACGATGTCATTGATTTTCAGACTATTGGATTTCGGCAACTCAACAAAACCCTTTGCCTCCACAATGCATTTTGTATTTATTTCAAAATAATAATAAATTATCTATTCTAATTTATTTTCAATGCTCTACAAAATAGGCTGCACTGTAGCACTTGGCTCTATGACGACTAACCATCACAAAAAGTGGTATTTTGGGAACTCCTTCTCTACAGCTAATCTCTGTAATATAATATATTTGTAGAGATCACTACGTGAGCCTGATCCCGTGGCCTACAGCCCAGTGTCCATCCACCATCTAACTGTCTAACCCAGCATGACAGAGTACAGGCACCTCTCAGAGAGAAAGCTTCATGTTTCAGGGCTCTGTGTCTGGTATGGAGTACATAAAAACAGTGACATCACTCTGGCTGTGTGTTGTATGACATGTCAGAGAGAGAGCGAGAGGCTGGCAGGTGTAGATTTACAAAGTCAATAGTTCCCAGCCCTGGGATGTTTTCCAACTATCTGGAAAGAACACATACACTAGTCTAGGCCATATGTCTCTGACATACTAATAGTGTTTACTGCTGACACCAGTCTTGGTGAAACACAGCCTCCAGAATTACTCTGTCTAGTGTCACATCACACTTCATAAACAGTATGTTGATTCCAGACCAAGCTGCTCTGTGAGGAAAAAGTGAATAGTCCTCCTCATTAATAATAATACAAAAAAAAGTCATTAACAAATCCTCCTTGTCAATAAATCAAACCAAGACAGATTCATTTTCTAGTTAGACAATCAAGGTTTGTTTTACATCACAATTGAGTAACTACCCACTGGGCACAGATGTCAATTAAATGTCTATTCCACATTGGTTCAACCAGTGTCTGCCCAGTGGGTATACTTTTTGGACTCTGGTTCTTTCAGATGGAATTTACAGATTAAACTCAGTGGGCGGAATCTATAAATCTGACAATCTGATTTCCCTTAGGACCTTAGGAGATGTAGCAACAAATGATGTCAACAAGAACATCTAAACAACAAAACCACCTGGGATGAGGCCTATCACCTATCACAGAGAGGCCATATGTACTGGCTGATAAGCCAATTGATATGAGACACATTCAGGGAACAGTTATATCCCTCTTTTCCCCATAATCTTCCTCTGTACGTTCATGTGTGTAGAAGTGACTATTGAAGCCCTTTTGATTAGCAGGGAGTGTGGATAGATTCCCTTATCTGATTCTGAATCTAAATCTGACTGATAAATAGGCTATGACCTAATCCCCACAAACAAAGGGGAAATACATCGTTTTGACTTTGTTATCTGAAATCATTGTTGGATACAAACTGGAAAACAAAACTCAGACTGTTTCTGTTTCTGGCATAAAATAAATAGTATCCTGAGAGAGCTGGTGTTATCTATAATGGAGAACAGAGTTGTAACACTATCTCTGATCTCCAATCAGCTCTACTCTCTGGCAGTGAAAAGGGATATTTTTCACCTGAGATGTTATCACAGAAATAGTCAATTATTGGAGAGGACGAATGCCTAACAGTGAAGATGATAAGGTAACTTGGGGTACTTTGGCTTGATAGCAGTGAGTTCAAGCAGTTGAAATTAACATTTTAGAATTTCATGTTTTCACAGATGGGGTCTTCCTGTGGCGTACATCTATAAATCAAATCAAATTGTATTTGTCTCATGCGCCGAATACAACAGGTGTAGACCTTACAGTGAAATGCTTACTTACAAGCCCTTAACCAACAATGCAGTTTTAAGAAAAAAAGTGTTCAGAAAGTATTTACTAAAATAAACTGAAGTAAAAAAATTAAAATAACTAAGGAGCAACGATAAAATACCAGTAGTGAGGCTATATACAGGGGGTACCGGTACAGAGTCAATGTGCGGGGGCACCGGTTAGTCGAGGTAATTTAGGTAATAATTTATGTAGGTAGAGGTAAAGTGACTATGCATGGATAATAAACAGAGAGTAGCAGCAGAGTAAAAATGGGAGATGTGGTGGGGACAATGCAAATAGTCTTCGTAGCCATTTCATTAGCTGTTCAGGAGTCTTATGGCTTGGAGGTAGAAGCTGTTAATTAAGAAGCCTTTTAGACCTAGACTCGAGCCCCGGTACCGCTTGCCGTGCGTTAGCAAAGAGAACAGTCTATGACTAGGGTGGCTGGAGTCTTTGGCAATTTCTTGGGCCTTACTCTGACACCGCCTGGTATAAAGGTCCTGGATGGCAGGAAGCTTGGCCCCAGTGATGTACTAGGCCATACGCACTACCCTCTGTAGGGCTTTGCGGTCGGAAGCCGAGCAGATGCCACACCAGGCAGTGATGCAACCAGTCAGGATGATCTCTATGGTGCAGCTGTATAACTTTTTGAGGATCTGAGGACCCATGCCAAATCTTTCCAGTCTCCTGAGGGGGAATAGGCGTTGTCGTGCCCTTATCATGACGGTCTTGGTGTGTTCGGACTATGATAGTTTGTTGGTGATGTGGACACTAAGGAACTTAAAGCTCTCTACCTGCTCCTCCACCAAATTTCACAGTGGGTGCAAGACCTGGAGAGGCCTACAAGCCACAGTGTGAAATTTGGTGGAGGATCGGTGATGATCTGGGGGTGCTTCAGCAAGGCTGGAATTGGGCAGATCTGTTTTTGTGAAGGACGCATGAATCAAGCCACGTGCAAGGTTGTCCTGGAAGAAAGCTTGCTTCCTTCTGCTCTGACAATGTTCCCCAACTCTGAGGATTGGTTTTTCCAGCAGGACAATGTTCCATGCCACACAGCCAGGTCAATCAAGGTGTGGATGGAGGACAACCAGATCAAGACCCTGTCATGGCCAGCCCAATCTCTAGACCGGAACCCCATTGAAAGCCTGTGTGATGTGATCAAGAGGAAGATGGATGGTCAAAAGCCATCAAACAAAGCCGAGCTGCTTGAATTTTTGCGCCAGGAGCCACGCAACATCAATGTGAAAGACTTGTGGAGAGAATACCAAGACACATGAAAGCTGTGATTGAAAGTCAGGGTTATTCCACCAAATATTGATTTCTGAAGTCTTCTTAAGTTAAAACATTAGTATTGTGTTGTTTAAAAATGAATATGAACTTATTTTCTCAGCATTATTCGAGGTCTGACAACATTGCATCTTTTTGGTTATTTTGACCAGTTGTCATTTTCTGCAAATAAATGCCTAAATGACAATATTTTTAATTGGAATTTGGGAGAAATGTTGTCAGCAGGTCGTAGAATAAAACAAAAATGTTCATTTTACCCAAACACAAAGCTATAAATAGTAAAACCAGAGAAACTGATAATTTTGCAGTGGTCTCTTAATTTTTTCCAGAGCTGTATATTATGCTCAGTCAGCTGTGCCTCAAAAGTAATAAAACGCATGATATATTAACTGTGGTAATCATATACCAAAATGTTGTAAATATAATTTCTAAATGGTCTGAGAAGAACAACATTGGCAGGGCAATTCAAAAATAGTGATAAGGTATTGGGCCTATAGCCTACTGTACAAACCTCATTGCTAGAGTACTGTTTTTAATTGGTTAATGTTGCATAGGCTTACGTTATGTCATGTTTTAAAAAATCGGAGCGGTAAATCTCTGCTTGCATTTAGACCACTGATATAGGGGAAACACTAGAATTACATGTTTTCACAATTAGAGTGTATAGGCCCTTTCCATGACAATATCCTAAATCCAAATCCTAAAAACCTGAAACTCCGGTAAAAAGGTATACCACAGCTATGTTACTGAGGAAGAACTGCTTTGAGCAGAGAGAGCTTTATGATTATGAAAAATCGAATGCATTCCAACGTCCGGTGCAAAGTCCATACATCAGCAGTTCTAGAGTCAACCACCTCTAAAAGACCCCACTAGGAGATTTAGGAATTAAATTGCTTTTCAAAAAAGCATTTTTCTAACACTCAGTAGGAATTAGGAAACATATCTTCAACCTACGTTCTGATCAGCTGATTTTTCCTGCGCTCTGCCAAAGGGCATCCTCGTCCAGAGGTGCACACTGTTATTGACTGTTGTGACACCATTGGGGAAGTCCACTTTGCCTAATATTCAATTATGTTTATTATTGTCTTTGTATTGGTAAATATTAATACCCATGGCCTACATACAGTGAGGGAAAAAAGTATATGATCCCCTGCTGATTTTGTACGTTTGCCCACTGACAAAGAAATGATCAGTCTATAATTTTAATGGTAGGTTTATTTGAACAGTGAGAGACAGAATAACAACAAAAAAATCCAGAAAAACGCATGTGAAAAAGTTTATACGTTGATTTGCATTTTAATGAGGGAAATAAGTATTTGACCCCTCTGCAAAACATGACTTAGTACTTGGTGGCAAAACCCTTGTTGGCAATCACAGAGGTCAGACGTTTCTTGTAGTTGGCCACCAGGTTTGCACACATCTCAGGAGGGATTTTGTCCCAGTCCTCTTTGCAGATCTTCTCCAAGTCATTAAGGTTTCGAGGCTGACGTTTGGCAACTCGAACCTTCAGCTCCCTCCACAGATTTTCTGGCTAGGCCACTCCAGGACCTTAATGTGCTTATTCTTGAGCCACTCCTTTGTTGCCTTGGCTGTGTGTTTTGGGTCATTGTCATGCTGGAATACCCATCCACAACTCATTTTCAATGGCCTGGCTGAGGGAAGGAGGTTCTCACCCAAGATTTGACGGTACATGGACCCGTCCATCGTCCCTTTGATGCGGTGAAGTTGTCCTGTCCCCTTAGCAGAAAAACACCCCCATAGCATAATGTTTCCACCTCCATGTTTGACGGTGGGGATGGTGTTCTTGGGGTCATAGGCAGCATTCCTCCTCCTCCATACACGGCGAGTTGAGTTGGTGCCAAAAAGCTCAATTTTGGTCTCATCTGACCACAACACTTCCACCCAGTTGTCCTCTGAATCATTCAGATGTTCATTGGCAAACTTCAGACGGGCATGTATATGTGCTTTCTTGAGCAGGGAACCTTGCGGGCGCTGCAGGATTTCAGTCCTTCATGGCGTAGTATGTTACCAATTGTTTTCTTGGTGACTATGGTCCCAGCTGCCTTGAGATCATTGACAAGATCCTCACCGTTCTCATGATCATTTCAACTCCACGAGGTGAGATCTTGCATGGAGCCCCAGGCCGAGGGAGATTGACAGTTCTATTGTGTTTCTTCCATTTGTGAATAATCGCACCAACTGTTGTCACCTTCTCACCAAGCTGGTTGCCGATGGTCTTGTAGCCCATTCCAGCCTTGTGTAGGTCTACAATCTTGTCCCTGACATCCTTGGAGAGCTCTTTGGTCTTGGCCATGGTGGAGAGTTTGGAATCTGATTGATTGATTGATTGCTTCTGTGGACAGGTGTCTTTTATACAGGTAACAAGCTGAGATTAGGAGCACTCCCTTTAAGAGTGTGCTCCTAATCTCAGCTCGTTACCTGTATAAAAGACACCTGGGAGTCAGAAATCTTTCTGATTTGAGAGGGGGTCAAATACTTATTTCCCTCATTAAAATGCAAATCAATTTATACAATTTTTCACATGCGTTTTTCTGGATTTTTTTGTTGTTATTCTGTCTCTCACTGTTCAAATAAACCTACCATTATAGACTGATCATTTCTTTGTCAATCGGCAAACGTACAAAATCAGCAGGGGATCAAATACTTTTTTCCCTCACTGTATTTACTGGAAAAACATACAAATTATTCCTGTTCACAATGCAATGTTTATATTTGAGATACTTAACTGTTGCGAGGTTTGAGTATAATTTACCCCTGTTATTGGACCAAATTATATTGTCCAGAGAAAAAATAGGCAAGTTCAATCTAATGGAGTCTGTTTTAGCAGCCTGGTCTCATAGACTAGACATAATATAATAAATGTAAATCTGGGAAAATCAAATTAGTATGATGTTATGTTTGATATGGTTACACAAGACAGAAGGTTACTTAAGACAAAAACAAAAGGTGGGTGTTTGGTTAGGGTGGATGGGTGGGTGGATAACGTGAATGTCTAGCAACCCAAAGGTTGCGAGTTCAAATCTGATCACAGACAACTTTAGCGAATTAGCAACTTTCCAACTACTTACTACCCCGGAGTCCAGGTGGTTTTTGGCTGTGGAACAGCTGCTATAGGCCTAATTAACACCGCTTTCTGGAATTTCATTTAGCTCTTCAAGGATCTTATGTTTATTCAGCTGAGACTTTTTGGTTTTGTGTACACAGAGTTTTGTCTTTTCTTCATTTATTCACCGTACATTCTGTACTTCAGTCGGCCTATGGACATCCAAGACAATATATAAAAGAGACAAGTCACCTTAAATGAATAGTTAACTAAACTTTTATTGTTCCTTTTATGTCCAGCCAATTGGAGAGTCCAGTTTCAGCCCTCTCAACATGTGCGATTCAGATTCAGTACAGTATGAGTACAGCACTGAACATACAGCCAAACACTGCTGCCTTATCAACAACGGTGATGTCATCAAAGCCCAACCCCTCTTACAGTAATGCGTGAGACCGACCGCAGGACTGACCAGTAGGGCCTACTGAACTTGAGTGAGTGAGATTCCTTTAGTCAGTTTAGTTTTTTTCTGTCAGACCTTAACCCCCATTAGGATGAAAAAAATCCAGACATTTTTCCCAAATTTCCAGGTGAATCCTCCAACTGGATTTCCTGGAAAACTTGGGAATTTTGTGAATCCTCCATTTGGGATTTCTGGAAAAGCTGGGAATTTTGGGATAGTTTAAAAACAATTTGCAATCCTGCCCTCCATAGACTTTCCCTTGAGATGACTGGCTTGATGAGGCAACGAATACACATGTTAGGCTTATCTATAGAATGTGCAGTATATGTATACATAACACACAGTCTCTGACATAAAGGGATGTCACTCGTAATGGAATGAATGTTCATTATTATTTGCCACAAAGGCATGTCGAGTTCATATGAAGCTGATAGGAAGTTGCCTGTATGTATGATGAGTTGACTCATTGCAATGTATGGATGGAGCTTCTTTACCATATAGGCCTACAATTACTTTCCAATGTCATTCATGTTAGGATGTAGTAATAGTCAACTTTCCTTCCAAATGTCAAAGTTCAAGGCATTCATGCATTTGGCAACTCTTTCAATGACTTGTCGCATGAGGGGAAACCGGGAAAAGCACTTTGGTAGGTGTTTTGTTGATATAGTCACAACGTATGCAGAAGCATAGCTCTGGTACAGGGCGCCGCCTGAGCCTTGCGTAGCAAGCCACTTGAACACCCTGGACTAGAGCTAGTAAAAGCATGGCTAGCATCACACTGAACATGTATTCAGGGAGAAATAAAAAAAATCAGCATTTTTATACTTCTTGAGGGAAATAACAGTAATATATCTCTACTGTTTAACCAGTGGCGGGTCATAATGATGAACAACAACACCAATTGATAATGCATACTCTATATATCTCTGATAACATGGCACTCTCATGTTGTTAATAAAAAGGCAAATGAATGTTGCAAACATAGTAGGACCAATGTATGAGCTTTGGATGACTCTGACACAGATATTGAACGTTTGTTTTGTTTATCTTTAGTTGCACCAGTTGATGGGCCATGATACACAATAATAGTATAACTGTTATAGGAGCTAGGCAGGTTGTGTTATGTATAATACAATTTAAATAGCCATTCAAGATTGAAACAGACATTGCACGGTTACTTACTGAACTGAAAAGGGCTGAAACATAAGAGATACGAAATGAGACATTAAAAAGATGAAACAAAATGCCAACATTCTGTACAAAGCACCAGCATGTAGTCTACCACTAAGGTCTGACACAGTCAAAACAAAACCTTTTTGTGCTCAATGTACTCTTTCATGGAATATTCAAACCATATAAATAGAATCCTTAGAAGGGAAAATACCCATTCTATTATTCTATTTTTTTTAATTCCAAACTCAGTTTAGACATATGGATCCTCCAAGTGTACATGCTTACAACACTGGACACATGTTATGGCAAAGCAACGGTCACAGGACAGTTAGGTGTCCTGACAAGCAAACCAAATACACCACTGTCACACATTGTTTATGTCATGTTATACAACCGGTGGGTCTAATCCTAAATGCTGATTGGTTAAAACCGCATTTCAGCCGGTGTCTATTCAACAAGTTACCACCAGCTAAATCTATGACGTTAAAAAGACTATTTACTCTGTTCCACCTGACTGTGCAATCCACTGTTTTATCAGCCCAGCCAGGAAACTAGGCATATGTCGCAGGTCACTACTTCACGGAGAGCTGTTTGAACTTTTCACTTTTTTATTTATCAAAATGCGTTCTTTGGCAGAAATGCCTTCTCGAACATGTGAACTTTCATGTGCCTTAATAACAAACGTGTATGCCATCTGTAAATACAGTGGCTTGCGAAAGTATTCACCCTCTGGCATTTTTCCTATTTTGTTGCCTTACAACCTGGAATTAAAATGGATTTTTTGGGGGTTTGTATCATTTGATTTACACAACATGCCTACCACTTTGAAGATGCTAAATATATATTTTTTTGTGAAACAAACAAGAAATAAGACAAAAAAACAGAAAACTTGAGTGTGCATAACTATTCACCCCCCCCCAAAAGTCAATACTTTGTAGAGCCACCTTTTGCAGCAATTACAGCTGCAAGTCTCTTGGGATATGTCTCTATAAGCTTGGCACATCTAGCCACTGGGATTTCTGCCCACTCTTCAAGGCAAAACTGCTCCAGCTCCTTCGAGTTGGATGGGTTCCACTGGTGTACAGCAATCTTTAAGTCATACCACAGATTCCCAATTGGATTGAGGTCTGGGCTTTGACTAGGCCATTCCAAGACATTTAAATGTTTCCCCTTAAACTACTTGAGTGTTGCTTAAGCAGTATGCTTAGGGTCATTGTCCTGCTGGAAGGTGAACCTCCGTTCCAGTCTCAAATCTCTGGAAGACTGAATCAGGTTTCCCTCAAGAATTTCCCTGTATTTAGTGCAATCCATCATTAATTCAATTCTGACCAGTTTCCCAGTCCCTGCCGATGAAAAACATCCCTGGTCCTATGGACAGATACTCCAATCTCAGATGTGGAGCTTTGCAGGTCCTTCAGGGTTATCTTTGGTCTCTTTATGGCCTTTCTGATTAATGCACTCCTTGCCTGGTCTGTGAGTTTTGGTGGGCGGCCCTCTCTTGGCAGGTTTATTGTGGTGAAAAAAAATGTAATAATGGATTTAATGGTGCTCCGTGGGATGTTCAAAGTTTCTGATATTTGTTTATAACCCAACCCTTATCTGTACTTCTCCACAACTTTGTCCCTGACCTGTTTGGAGAGCTCCTTGGTCTTCATGGTGACGCTTGCTTGGTGGTGCCCCTTGCTTAGTGGTCTGCCTCTGGGGCCTTTCAGAACAGGTGTATATATACTGAGACCATTTGACAGATCATGTGACACTTAGATTGCACACAGGTGGACTTTATTTAACTAATTATGTGACTTCTGAAGGTAATTATTTGCACCAGATGTTATTTAGGGTCTTGATAGTAAAGGGGGTGAATACATATGCACGCAACACTTTTAAGTTTTCTATTTTTTATAATTTTTCGAAAACAAGTAATTTCTTTCATTTCACTTCACCAATTTGGACTATTTTCTGTATGTCCATTACATGAAATCCAAATAAAAATCCATTTAAATTACAGGTTGTAATGCAACAAAATAGGAAAAACGCCAAGGAGGATGAATACTTTTGCAAGGCACTGTACGAATAAAAAAATTAAATTACGAGCCTAGTTGGTTAGTAAGACAGCAAACTTCCCACTAGTCATGATTGGCTGAGATAATGAGTGGGCTGGACATGCCAAGAGATGAGTTTGGATTGGTCTGCAATATAGCACGCTTCTGTCTATTTGAGCTGGTCAGTATGTCTAGTTAATCCTATCTAACGCTGCTTTTAAAAAAATGTATCACATAGTAGAACTTAACAAAAGACTCCACTATGCAAGTACAGTGAGGGAAAAAAGTATTTGATCCCCTGCTGATTTTGTACGTTTGCCGATTGACAAAGAAATGATCAGTCTAGAATTTTAATGGTAGGTTTATTTGAACAGTGAGAGACAGAATAACAACAAAAAAATCCAGAAAAACGCATGTGAAAAATTTTATAAATTGATTTGCATTTTAATGAGGGAAATAAGTATTTGACCCCCTCTCAATCAGAAAGATTTCTGGCTCCCAGGTGTCTTTTATACAGGTAACGAGCTGAGATTAGGAGCACACTCTTAAAGGGAGTGCTCCTAATCTCAGCTTGTTACCTGAATAAAAGACACCTGTCCAAAGAAGCAATCAATAAATCAGATTCCAAACTCTCCACCATGGCCAAGACCAAAGAGCTCTCCAAGGATGTCAGGGACAAGATTGTAGACCTACACAAGGCTGGAATGGGCTACAAGACCATCGGCAACCAGCTTGGTGAGAAGGTGACAACAGTTGGTGCGATTATTCACAAATGGAAGAAACACAAAAGAACTGTCAATCTCCCTCGGCTTGGGGCTCCATGCAAGATCTCACCTCATGGAGTGGCAATGATCATGAGAACGGTGAGGAATCAGCCCAGAACTACACGGGAGGATCTTGTCAATGATCTCAAGGCAGCTGGGACCATAGTCACCAAGAAACAATTGGTAACACACTACGCCGTGAAGGACTGAAATCCTGCAGCGCCCGCAAGGTCCCCCTGCTCAAGAAAGCACATATACATGCCCGTCTGAAGTTTGCCAATGAACATCTGAATGATTCAGAGGACAACTGGGTGAAAGTGTTGTGGTCAGATGAGACCAAAATGGAGCTTTTTGGCACCAACTCAACTCGCCATGTTTGGAGGAGGAGGAATGCTGCCTATGACCCCAAGAACACCATCCCCACCGTCAAACATGGAGGTGGAAACATTATGCTATCGGGGTGTTTTTCTGCTAAGGGGGCAGGACAACTTCACCGCATCAAAGGGACGATGGACGGGGCCATGTACCGTCAAATCGGGTGAGAACCTCCTTCCCTGAGCCAGGCCATTGAAAATTGGTTGTGGATGGGTATTCCAGCATGACAATGACCCAAAACACACAGCCAAGGCAACAAAGGAGTGGCTCAATAATAAGCACTTTAAGGTCCTGGAGTCTACAGACCTTAATCCCATAGAAAATCTGTGGAGGGAGCTGAAGGTTCGAGTTGCCAAACGTCAGCCTCGAAACCTTAATGACTTGGAGAAGATCTGCAAAGAGGACTGGGACAAAATCCCTCCTGAGATGTGTGCAAACCTGGTGGCCAACTACAAGAAACGTCTGACCTCTGTGATTGCCAACAAGAGTTTTGCCACCAAGTACTAAGTCATGTTTTGCAGAGGGGTCAAATACTTATTTCCCTCATTAAAATGCAAATCAATTTATACAATTTTTCACATGCGTTTTTCTGGATTTTGTTGTTATTCTGTCTCTCACTGTTCAAATAAACCTACCATTAAAATTATAGACTGATCATTTCTTTGTCAGTGGGCAAACATACAAAATCAGCAGGGGATCAAGTACTTTTTTCCCTCACTGCATCCATTTCAATAGAATGTCACTACAACAACTGTTTCCGAGCACTCTCATCTGAGTGTGCCAGAGTGCAGAATTACTCCGGTTGAATATGGCTGGTGTCAGTAAACGTTGGCAAAAAAGCGTAATTAAATTGTTGCCTGGAGCACAGTTAGTCACCAACGCTCTGGATAACATGAAAACAGTCTAACCAGCTCTGCCAGGGCGAGTAAAATGGTCAGAGTTTGGGGTGGGAGCAAAAACTTAAGATGATTCCTATGGCATTGCACACGGTCAGTGTGAACCAGAGTGACTTGACACAACAAAGAACCAAGCAAGCTGTACAAACAAAACGGAAACGACACAGGACGTCTTATTTAATGAAACAGGATGCAGTCTGCCATGAAGATCCATCCATGTATATGGGTAAGAGTCTAGCTATAGTTTCAGATATTATCCGTTTATAATTTTGTCAGAAAGTTGTTTTCATTGCAAGGTAAAACTGACTGTTAGCTAGCGAGCTGACGTTAGATGGCTGGCTCGCTAGCTAATATTGCATTTATGATCTGTGTGTAGTAACTTTAATGTTATATCAGAATGCCATTTTGCATTGCTAGTTATAGCCTAATGTTAGCTAGCTAACTAGCTAACACTGAACCTATTTGGATAACCTTAGCTAGCTATGACAATGGTTTTGTATTGCTAGTACTCTATGGATTGGGATTATGGTTCATTGTTTACCCCCACCCATTTTAAGAGGGTGTGAACAATGCTGAATGGGTGTAGACAAAGGAGAGCTCTACAGTAGGTACCAAAACATTCAAAGGCCATTTTCTCAAAAGTGAGTTTACAAGTTTATCAACTTTCAAAGCAGAATTACTTTCCCATTGTTCCTCAAAAATGCAGTGTATGATAAACCATTTTGTAGCTCTGAGTCTCTACTTTTATCCAATGTACAAAACACAATTTCAAATTTTGCAGCATGAGACCGATTTAAGCCGGTTGGTCACAATTTATAAACTTGATCTCCACTATAAAAAGCATTTAGACATTATCTCACATTTCTTTCAGACTAAACATTTAGTTTTCAACAGCGGAGATTTGTATAAACCCTGCTGTCTGTCTCTCAGATATTTTCACCATTGTTTCAATATTCAAATTCGATCTCCAGCTGTCACATAGTAATGAATGTGTCGGGAGTCTGGATGAGACAGGCAGGCAGCTTGTCTACTGCAGGTCTGATATGTTTTCAAACTAATTTCTTGTTCCCACAGTTTATCAATACATTCAACTTTTACATACACAGATATACATGTGCTAAAAATGCTCACATCACTCTGGCTGAGAAGTTTATCTTGTTTTGTCAGGAAACTCTTTCTGATAACAATGTCTACATGCAAACACTTGTAAACTGGTCTCCTATTCATTTAGAGAATGTTATGAGTTGGAAATAAGCATGTTTTTGTGAGATAAAATCTATGTTTCTCTGAACAAAGAAGTTACTGCATTAATAGGAAGCTATATGTACTGGCTATATATACTTATTAGACAGCAAAACCATATACACTGCATATATTATATTAGCATGACATAAATTGCTCTTTTGTCTGATGATGTTCGATAAGAAAAATCTGAGTATGCCGGGGACCATGAGTAGAGATTTGATTTGACTGTATCTCTGTAAGGGGGTGGTGTAATTCATCTTGAAAAGAAAAGAAAAAGGGAATGAAAAAGCCACTGAAATGCAATTAAAACACATAAAGACATTTTCATAAACTCATACACTTATCCTTCACAACTATATTACCTGCTAAGCTGATATATACAGTATATATGGAATGCTATGTTGTAACAATTGTCCATAATGCCATACATCAAATGAAACACACACTTTGAAGCTACTGTACCTTCATGAATGAACAAGAAAGGCCTGTATCACAATATTTTTTAAACAGTTACCTGCCATCTTTGTGCAGTACCTATGCACTCACACCTCACCCAGTCAAGAGCAAGTCGTGGCATTGTGAAAGATAAGTGTAACCGTTTACATATAAGGCATATTGAAAACGTTGAAAGACCTCCTTAGAGGGCTTGTGTCTTGTATTGTGTCTTTTTCCACAAACAGAGCCTTATTCCTCGAGACCGGTAATATGGGTTTTTGGCCTGCAGGGTGAAACCAAAGATTGTGGAAAACAAAGTTGTCATAGATGGGCATCAACTTCACAGAGTCTCCTTCACTGGACTGGACAGTGAAGACAGATAAAGATGGCGCTACATTCAGAGGCCCATCAGGCAGAGCAGAGCCACCAGGAGCAGGGAGGCCAAGCTGACGGACTTGGCAGCCATGACGCCTCCACCTGGAGGGAGACAGACAGAGGCACAATGGTGACGTTTCAATTACATTTTGGGTAACATTCTAAACTATCAACCAAGCCATGTATATTTGGTCTGTTCTGTTAGCGATCCTGGTTTGGTTTCATGATAGGAAAAGATGACATACGCACATCCAATGTGTTTGAGCAGGTAGTGGATATCAAATCATATGTTTAGCAAATGGTAAAAAGTGCACACCGCAATTTATGCTCCTATGTTGTTATTCGGCAACAAAGTTTCAACCACTTTCTTCATCCTTCATGGTTTTATGATATCATGTCGTGTACCACTCTGAGAGGCCCCTCTCCCTACCACCTATGAAATATGGTGTGACGTTCTCAATAAGCCAAAGATTGGATTTAGAATTTGTATGGCAAGACAGTCTGTTTTTTTTTTCAGTGGCAAAATGTGAGTGCCACATCCAATTTGGAGTTCGATGACATGTACTGTAAATTACTGGCTGACGGTTATGGCTGGCTGACACAACATGTATTGTCATAGAGAGTTCACCTCTGTTCAATCCACACATGCTACATTCATGAGGGCTCACTCCAGTAGAGATGCCATTGGTGAACTGATCACAATTCCAAATGTATGTTTAGATGGGTGTATTGTGTAGCCTATAGCTGATTCCTGAGCTGTCATAAAATAGCAGGATTATTTCAGTTTTAAAGATGGACACCGAAAGCCAGAGTCATTTGTCACAGTCAACCAGGGGGCCCATGGACAGGAGCTGTCACTGACATGTTCATAGTATATATTATTATAGAGGAATAAGATGGGTGGAAAGGCTTTAGTCTAAAGTCCATTACAAAAGCCTGGTGATGGCCCACTGACTTCAGACTGACTGGCCGACTGACTGAATGACTGGCTGAGTGGATGGGGTGGGGGATGGAGGGTTGGCTGAGAGTCTGGGTGGAGGGATGGCGGGGTGGATGGATCAAGGGGTAGAGGGGGGTCTTGTGAGAAGAGGAAGAGGGAAACCCCCTCCTGTGTAGCTGTTATCATGGAGGCCAGGCCCACCTGACAGCATGGTTTCACAGACTCCTGGGAATCAGAGCTCCGGGGGGATTATAATGTAGGGATGTGACAAATGGAGGGCCAGCTGCCTTGGATAAGATGGTGATATCTCCCCACCACACCAAATATGGGATTCAACTTCGGATGGATTACAGTGCTTCACTCAAGTGTTATGATGTTGGCGGTTGGTTACTTAATATATAGCACCTCCTCACAATCATCCTCCATTTTGTGTCATATTATTTTCTGCCTTGTAAAAGGGGCTTTATACATTTTTATAAATGTATTATGTTGATATTTGATTGATGTGTTACCTGAGATGCGTACTTGGGCCACAGCCCCGTCCCCTCCCTCGCTGTGAGCCCTGACCTCCACTATGTAGTCCCCATCCTTGTGCATGGGCAGGTCTATGGACCGCTTCCCAGTGGTAAACAGCATCCCAGTGGATTTGCCGGCCTGCCTGTACAGGACCTGTATGGGGACCAACACACAGACAGAGAGAGAATATTAGATCAGTTCGTATATGTTCATACCAAGGAGCTGTGACTACACCGCAAAAAGTGAACTATAAGCGAGCCTAATTATCTTATATTGACCGATAACTCCCTTAATCGTCTCATTAAGGTAAAATATTTTGAGATAAGAAGAATCAAGTTCAAGTTTCAAGTTGTATTATTTGTATGTACGGGATACACATGGTATACACTGTCCAACGAAATGCTTACTTGCAGATTCCTTCTCGACAATGCAACAACAATAAAAGATTATAAAAGATAAGAATACGAACATAAAGTAAATGGCTCAGTAGAATAGAAAACACATTATAGTGTAATACAGGAAGACACAATTTATAGTTCAGAAATATTCTTGGGATGTCTGGTGTGAACCGTTCTCTTGAGGTCATGCCACAGGATCTCAATCGGGTTGAGGTCAGGACTCTGACTGAGCCACTCCAGAAGGCACATTTTCTTCTGTTGAAGCCATTCTGCTGTTGATTTACTTCTGTGTTTTGGGTTGTCCATTTGTCCATTTGCATCACCCAACTTCTGTTGAGCTTCAATTGGCAGACAGATAGCCTTACATTCTCCTGCATTTTTCTGTCGATGATAGCAAGCTGTCAAGGCCCTGAGGCAGCAGAGCAGTCCCAAACCATGACGCTCCCTCCACCATACTTTACAGTTGGGGTGAGGTTTTGATGTTTGTGTGCTGTGCCTTTTTTTCTCCACACATAGTGTTGTGTGTTCCTTCCAAACAACTCAACTTTAGTTTAATCTGTCCACAGAATATTTTGCCAGTAGCGCTGTGGAACATCCAACTTCAGACATGCAGCAATGTTTTTTTTGGACAGTAATGGGTTCTTCCGTGGTGTCCTCCCATGAACACCATTCTTGTTTAGGGTTTTACGTATTGTAGACTTGTCAACAGAGATGTTAGCATGTTCCAGAGATTTCCGTAAGTCTTTAGCTGACACTCTAGGATTCTTCTAAACCTCATTGAGCATTCTGCGCTGTGCTCTTGCAGTCATCTTTGCAGGACGGCCACTCCTAGGGAGAGTAGCAACAGTGCTGAACTCTTTTATAGACATTTTGTCTTACCGTGGACTGATGTACATCAAGGCTTTTAGAGATACTTTTGTAACCCTTTCCAGCTTTATGCAAGTCAACAATTCTTAATCTTAGGTCTTCTGAGATCTCTTTTGTTCGAGGCATGGTTCACATCAGGCAACGCTTCCTGTGAATAGCAAACTTAAATCTCCAATCTCGTCTCACCGATTGGACTCCAGCTGTCTCCTGACTCCAATTATCTTTTGGAGAAGTCATTAGCCTAGGGGTTCACATACTTGTTCCAACCTATACTGTGAATGTTTAAATGATGTATTCAATATAGACAAGAAAAATACAATAAGTTGTGTGTTATTAGTTTAAGCACACTGTGTTTGTCCATTGTTGTGACTTAGATCAAAATCAGATCAAATTTGATGACAAATGTATGAAGAAATCCAGGCAATTACCAAGGGTTCACATACTTTTTCTTGCCACTGTATATATATGTGAGTGTATGAATGAGTGAGTGCATGTGTGCTAAGGTACAGTGTCAGTGCAGGTGGCTAGTCTAGAGGGGCCAGCTCTCTGATGACTTGTAGATAGAGCCTGTTGGTCTCTGAGCCTGTTGGTATCAGACCTCATACTCCAATACCGTCTGCTCGACAGTAAGGATGCTGCCGGCCTTCCACACTGTTTCGAATAGATGTCCTGGATGGGTGGGAACACGGTCCCGGTGTTGTACTGGACCGTCTTCACCCGTTGGAGGGCCTTTCGGTCGTGGACGGAGCAATTCCCCGTACCAGGCCGTGATGCAACCGGTCAGGACGCTCTCGATGGTGCAGCAGTAGTAATTGGAGAGGACCCGGGTCGGCATGCTGAATTTCTTCAGCCGCCTTAGGAAGTAGAGACACTGTTGCGCCCTCTTGACAAGAGTGGTGGTGTTGTTGGTCCGTGTCAAGTCCTCGGTGATGTGGAATTAAAACGTCTCACTCTCTCTACTGCAGTCCCATTGATGTGGATGGGGGAATGTTCCCTCCCCTGCTTCCTGAAGTCAACAATTAACTCCTTTGTTTTGCTGACGTTGAGGGAGAGGTTGTGGGCCTGGCACCACAATTCCGCTTACCTCCTCTCTACAGGCCGACTCTTCATGGTTGGTTACCACCGTGGTTTCGTCAGCAAACTTGATGTTGCAAAGGGTCAAGCTTGGAGGGAACAATAGTGTTGAATGCTAAACTGTAGTCAATCATCAGTATGCTCACATAGGTGTTCCTCTTGCCTAGATGTGTTACGGCCATGTGAATAGTGATGGAAATGGAATCTACCGTGGATCTGTTGGAGCGGTAGGCAAATTGGAGTGGGTCCAGTGTGCCTGGCATGCTGGCCTTAATGTGGGCCATGACCAGGCCCTTGAAGCACTTCATGAAGAGCGGGGTGAGTGCGACAGGGCGATAGTCATTTGGGCATGTCACCTTGTTTTTCTTGGGCACTGGGATGATGGTGGTGTCCTTGAAGCAGGTGGGCACTACAGCCTGGGACAGGTCGAATATGTCAGAGAAGACGCCCGCCAGCTGGTCAGAACACACTCTGAGGATGCGGCCAACTTTGTAGATATTCCCTCTTTTGAGAGAGTTTCCCTCACGTCAGCCTCGGAGAGCGAAAGCACCTGGTCGTCCGGAGCAGCGAGAGTCCTCCTGGATGGCTCGGTATTGTCTGCCTCGAAGCGAGCATAGTATGTGTTAAGATCCTCTGGGAGGGAGGCTTTGGTTCCCTTACTTGTAATAAGCCTTTTTTAGGTTAAAATAAGCAAAATTATCTGCCAATGATGTTAGATAATTTAGCCTGGTAAAAACTCACAAGAAAACAAAGAGTGAATTATCACTCAATATAAGATATTTAGGCTTGCTTAGATTTCACTTTTTTGCAGTGTATGAGAAAGGCTTGAGTAAACTGTACGTTGTGTCGAGTAACGTGGACCTTCTAGCCTGGTCGAGTTTTGAAAGCTGTGGCGTTAGGAAATCTGTTACGTCTCATGTGCGTATGTGACGGACGCCAGAGACTATTGCTCATGTGTTGATCTGAAGCACAGACCTTTTTGTTTTGTTTACTACACTACAAGCTTCCATGCATTTGTAAAACTGTACCCACCTTGTAGCCGTCTATTGTTGACTCGTTGGCCATGGGTTCAACATGTTCCCAGGCGATATTCACTGATGTGCCTTTCAGCTTTTTGCTGGTTATTTTAGGAGGCCGGCATGGGGCTGGCGAAAAACAGAAGAAAAAATTGTTCTACAGTGTAAGGATCGTGTGACAATCAAACAGAATCAGTGAGATCACACTTTTGCACCCCGGGGAACAATACCTCAAAATATGCTGACGATTAGTTAGCTGAGGACCAGTCTCCCAGACACAGACTAAGCCTAGTCCACCACTAAGGCACTTTCAATAGAGAAACTCCATTGAAAAATGTTTTAGTCTAAGAGTAGTCTTCATTTCTTTCCAGGAAACCAGCCCTGAGATAAAAAATACGTACGGGCTTTCTTGGTGTAGATCTGGACGTGTTGGCTGGGGGGTCCGTATCCGGCTGCATTGTAGGCCTTGACCTCTATGAGGTAGTGGGAGTCTGGCCTCATATTATCCAGCCTGGTCTGGTTTTCTCTGCTGGACACCACCACCCTCTGACTGGATGTCTCGCTGTCCTCCGCCTTCCTCCAGTACCGCACCTAGACAGGAGGAGATGGAGACAGTCACAGAGACTCAATATACTGTATATAATATTCTAGGGCCTAAATACTTCCTGGTAAATTAATACGGTAAAGACTATTAGCTGACTGTACTGGATCAAATACAACGGAGTACTCAGGGTTAGTTCGTCCATTGTTCGGAGGACTCTGGGTTGGTGCAGACAGGTCGCTTCTACCTCTATCTGATAAATTGTAATGTTACTCCTCATAGACACAGACACATAGTACTGACCTGGTAGCCTTCTACAGTGTGCTGGGTGACAGGAAGCCACCACACGATGGCCTCAGTAGCGGACAGCGCTCTGGCCCCCACACTATCAGGGGCTTTAGATGGCACTGGTGGCACACACAGATATATAATTTAAGACAGAGAGAGAGAGACCCTGTAAAAGTATTTCCTCCATATACCCACCTACAGTAACTATACATTTTCTATGAATATAGCTTTTATTTTGCTTTACAACTTCATGTTGGCACCAAGTCTGACCTGTTCATGCAGACCTCCCTCAGTCTTGGTAATGAGGCATCTGTTAACAGGCATTAATCATTACCTAGAACAAGCTCAGTGACAGAAATCTCTCTCTCTCATCACATTCTTTCTGCTCTCCAACAAACACTTTCCTCTGAGTTACGACCCATGGCACACTCTCACTGTATTCGCTCCAAGACAGAGCGCTGTCCTTCTTTTGATGTTTAAATCTCACGCAGGGCGCCGCACTAAGAAACCTTCGCACACACGTCACCAGGCTTAACTGAATGCTTCTCCCCTCTTTCACACTCCCAAAGAGCGTTACCGCGGCAACTGAGCATCTCTCCGTAGTAGCTATCTTGACTGTCTGTCAGCTGAAGTTAATAAGTGGGCTAAATGCATGGCATCCTTGGGGCGAATAATCAGCTTTCTGGTTCATGCCACAAAGATCACGATAATCCTACTTTGATGAGGGCGGGGAATGGAGGGAGGTAGGGAGAGAGGTAGGGAGGGCTCACATTCTAAGGGTACAATTCTTCACATTCATCTTTGGGATAAGTTATTAAGTATATCCGCCTCCACTGAAAAGTCACGTGCTGATAAATAATTGACACTGACAGACTGAAACAGTTGATCTGAAGGTGTGGCGTTCTGAAGAGCCCCGCTCTCTCTATGCTGCTGACAGAGTCCAATAATCTGGGGTCAGTTTTTCTGTTTTCCCACCTATGCTTGAGTTTGGGCTGAGGAGTAAGATGATCCTAGATCTGTGCTTACCGTCCTGTGCAGAGTAGATGACAGCCATGAGACTATAAGGTCCTTCCCCTTTGCTGTTGAAGGCCTTGACTTTGACCTCAAACTCTGAGGAGGCGAGGATGGATGAGTCTTTGTGGACGTAGTGTCTAGCCTCGGGGTCTGCCACAGTCACCTTCCTCCACTCGTAGCCATCCCGGGGCTTAAAGGCGACGATGTAGCCGGAGTTACGTCCATAGTAGTACTGTGGCTGCACTGGCTGGAGGTAGACGGAATAGGGGTTGAAAGACAAAGAATAACAGAAATATCCACAGCAAGAAAGACATCCTTGCAGACAGAGTTATGCTGAGTGACAAGACAATGGCCAGACCCAAAATAAGGGGTCATCATCACTCTAATGCATGTTTACATAATATATAATACTATTCTAGTTAACACGACGACTGTGTTTCTGACAGAGTGTTTATTACAAAGTTATGACACTCTTATTATTGGACCAACACCCTCTCCCCATGCCTCATCTCCTAGCTTGGCTCAGGCACCATCACACCATATGTTCTGCGTGACGTACACGCATCAGACACCGCTAACCTCTAAACACACACTGTTAACCTTTAAACACAAGCCTCATCACATCGACCAACTGCTGTAGGATTGATGCTGCCAGGCTTCTAGCAAGAAAAGGCAATTTGCCCAGGAGCGCAATAGGAATTTGTCAAAGGGGGCGGCACAGAAACGGAGGCTAGCTAATGCTTGATATCTATCGCAGATAGATTTGCTGGTGATTGTGTTGTGAGTGTAAACAAGTGAGAGACCGATACAAATGCACTTCTGGATTCCAGTATTCATCCATCAAACCGTACTGTTCTGAATGTGCTGTGGTGTGATGCGTTTTCTTTCCTCTTCCTCCGATGAATGTAGCTACCGTACTTCCGTGGCTGTTTTGCACTGCCATGCAATGAGGAGGAAAAAAACTAAAACGTATTTTGCATGTGCAAAACTTCTGCTAATGCTTGTCACCATTGGCTTGCTCCTGGCTGCTGTCAGATCAGATTTAGGAAGAAAGTTGAATTTTTGGTCATAGTTCACCCTGGCAGAGACAGAAAAAAAGTATTGGCTAGACCTACCGTCCAAGTTATGGTCAGCTCCCTGCTGGTCCCGCCACCGCCGCCGATGTCCGAGGGAGCCACCACAGGGACTAAAAGCAAACACCAAGATCTGAGTCCACATTCACAGGCCAGTATTCCCAAAGCACATCAGAGTAGGATCCTGCCTGTCCATTTAATCATGTTCATTATGATCTCAAAGGTCAAACTAGATCCTAGCTCAGCACTGCTACTCTGAGACACTTTGTGAATATGGGCCATTGTCCACACCGTACAATGCCAAACAAGACATACTGTACCCTACCGTTGGCACCTGTACTGACGCAGCATTGGCTTTGCAAATACCATATCACTGTCACTAATGCTGCCAAGTGCAACACCTTAATGTTCACATGGGAACGATGCCACACTGTGGGGGTAGAAAGGCTACAGCTCTTTTCTGCTCTGCTTAAAGCTAGGTCTTATCTCATGTGTCTTGGTTTAGTGAGATGTGTTCTAGTAGATATTATTATTTTAGAAAGGTTCCACTAGGCCTACTTTTTCCAACGTTGAACTTAATTTAGCTTATATGGTTGACTTATATGGCCGACTGGGGTTCAAAACCAGATCTCCAGTTCAAAACCAGATCTCCAGATCTCCTGCTGAGCTAAAGCCTAGGCCAGTGGTCACCAACCGGTTGATAGTGATCGACTGGTCGATCACCAAGGCATTCGTAGTCGATCACCAAACATTTATGTTATTTTTTTTATATTTATTTATCGCAGTTGGCAGTAGGTACATTTGATTCAGAAGCTCTGGCACCGGGAAGGCAAAGAGTTCCCATTTTGAACCATTTCATGTGTCTGAAGGTAGAACTCCGCCTACCTGGCAGTCCTAGAGAGCAAATCAAGTCAACCTATAGGTCTACCGCTGGCCAATCAGATAACTCAGATCACCGTGTCTGCACAGTTTCCTCGAACCACAGGCTGTAAAAAGAAGCCTTGCGTGCACAGCAAAGTTGATACTGTAAGATATCAAAACGTTTAAAACCAGAACTAGAGAGAGACTCAACGAACACAGCAAAGAGCTGCTGTTTTTATAAGTAAGTTCATGTTTAAGTTTTTATTCAGCACTGTCAACACTTTGTTCAACAGTTTTATAAGCCATAAAATTAGTGTTCTCCCTACTTTCACACACACTACAACCAGCACTGCAGCAGTAATGAATGAGTATAGCAAAGTGTTTCGATAAGCTCGCGTTGCTACTGTATTATTAGCGGTTTGTGTCTTCTTTAATATCAAGGAATATTTAACTTTCTCTCGTCATAAGAGTAACAACATGAATTGGTGCATGAGGCAGAAATAATGCAGTGCGACTTGAGTTTCGCCATCAGCTGGAAGACTGTGTCCCCTTTTCTCAGCAGAGAGCGAGCAGAGGGAGGGAGGGTGAGTCGGGTGAGAGGCAGCCTCACCGCTGCCCTCGCTCTACCTCCCTCCCCTCAGACTGGGGAAAGGGGATACCTAGTCAGTTGCACAAATGAATGCATTCAAACGTAATGTGTCTTCCGCATTTAACCCAACCTCTCAGAACCAGAGAGGTACGGAGGGCTGCCTTAATCGACGTCATCAGCGTCCGGGGAGCAGTTGTTGTTGGGGGTTAACTGCCTTACTCAAGGGCAGAACGGCCAATTTTTCCACCTTGCCAGCTCTGGGATTTAAACAAGCAACCTTTTCGTTACTGGCCCAAAGCTTTTAACCTTTTACTGCAGTGGGCCAGATGAGGGTCACATAGAGTGTTTCTTGGTAGTCTTAAACAAATCTTCTTTGAAACAAAAGTATGCACGTGACACACATGGTTGTGGACGTACCATGTCAGATATAGAGTTAAAATGTATTCAATATTACACTTTATATACATCACAGGAAACTGAAATATAACAAAGATTTTCGACATAGAACCCCGGCTTTTCAGCATTTAAAAAAGAATCATGCTTATTAATTATGAAATTATGAAAAATATTAATAACATTCCACCCACTCGGTCATTTGACTGCAGAAAAGGGCTTCACGCTAGGCTACATGCCTAAACTGACCATCAGATGCAGGCCATCAGTCCAGTAAAATTAATTATAGAAAATCATTATGCTCACTCAGCTGTGCCTCACAAGTAATACAATTACCAGTGTGATCATATACCCAACATTTTTAAATATAATTTCTAAATGGTCTGAGAAGAACAACATTGACAGGGCAATTCAAGCATAGTGAAATTATATTGGGCCTAGAGCGTACTGCACAAACTGTTTTTAATAGGTTAATGTTGCATAGGCTTACGTTCTTTAAGTCATGTTAAAAAAAATCCGAATGGTAGATCTTGGCTTGCTTTTGGACTCAGAAAAGGATATTGTCTCAGGAAAGGTTGGTGACCACTGGCCTAGACATTAGCTCTGGTAGCCAAGACAAGTTTTCATATCGAAGGCAAGGTTACTCATAATGCGTTGGCGGTTCCGCACCAGCTCCGTTCCACTCACCTGCCTCCAGCGTGGTGACTTTGGGAGAGGGGCTGCTGGGCTCTCCTGTCCCCAGGGTGTTGGTGGCTATCACCCTGAACTCATACTCTGTCCAGGGAAACAAGTCCACCACCGTGGCTGTCTCTGCATTTCCTTCCACATCCGGAGGGGCTACAAATCAAATCAAGCTTTATTTATTTATGCAGCCCATTTCAGACATGGAAATGTTCACATTGCAGGAAAAAATGAATAAAAAGTGAAATATTTACTACACAACAAACATAAGAGGATAAAACACGAAAGAATAACACTAAAAACGGAATGACTGAAAAGCATCCTAAGACAGAGATACATAGAAACACATAGTTTCACCTCAGAGAAGTATCAGATAAACAATCGTAACATATTGTGTATAAATGCTGCCAGCACTTGGACGTCTTTTTCATACAAGTTGTATTACTTCGGTGGTACTGACCAAAGTACTCATTTACAGAACTTTGTAAGAGTTTAGCTCATCTTATTTAGCATTTTGTATAAATGCTGACGTAGGACTTATGAAATGGTGCCTGTGAGGACACATTCCATATTTTCAGAACATTTGTGGTTTTGCTTCTTTAAGAGCTCCACCATGTATAGCTATGTATCTGGCGCTTCTAAAAACCTGTTTTTGCTATGTCATTATGGGGTATTGTGTGTAGATTTATTTTTATTTATTTAATCCAATTTAGAAGAAGACTGTAATGTAACAAAATGTGAAAAAAGTGAAGGGGTCTGAATACTGTATGTATCTGGCACTTAGTCAGTCAGAGTGGCACCACAGCAGTCTCTGCTTCAGTGTTACAGTTTATTTGACCAGAATTTGGTGTTCATGGAGTAAAAAAAAAAGGTATTTTATTGGACCGATAGACAGTAGAAGAGAGACAGAAAAGGTTGGAGAGGAGACACTAGTACGGGTTCTGAAAGCGGCAGCACAAATTGCAAGACCAGACCTACACATTTAGGGTACTTATTTGACCAGTCTACAATTTGATGTACAGTACAAGTCAAATGTTTGGACACACCTAATCATTCAAGGGTTTTTCTTTATTTTTGCTATTTTCTACATTGTAGAATAATAGTTAAGACATCAAAAGTATGAAATAACACATATGGAATCATGCAGTAACCAAAAAAGTGTTAAACAAATCAAAATATATTTTATATTTGAGATTCTTCAAAACAGCCACCCTTTGCCTTGATGACAGCTTTGCACACTCTTGGCATTCTCTCAACCAGCTTCATCTGGAATGCTTTTCCATACAGTTTGGAAGGAGTTCCCACATACGCTGAACACTTGTTGGCTGTTTTTCCTTCACTCTGAGGTCCAACTCATCCCAAACCATCTCAATTAGGTTGAGGTCGGGTGATTGTGGAGGCCAGGCCATCTGATGCAGCACTCCATCACTCTCCTTGTTGGTCAAATAGACCTTACACAGCCTGGAGGTGTGTTGGGTCATTGTCCTGTTGAAAAACAAAATGATAGTCCCACTAAGCACAAACCAGATGGGATGGCGTATCGCTGCAGAATGTTGCGGTGTGCCTTGAATTCTAAATAAATCACTGACAGTGTCACCAGTAAAGCACCATCACACCCCCCTCCTCCATGCTTCATGATGGGAACCACACATGATGGGAACCTCTGCATCTCACAAAGACACGGCGGTTGGAACCAAAAATCTCAAATTTGAAACCATCAGACCAAAGGACAGATTTCCACCGGTCTATTGTCCATTGCTCGTGTTTCTTGGCCCAAGCAAGTCTTATTGGTGTCCTTTAGTAGTGGTTTCTTTGCAGCAATTCGACCATGAAGGCCTGATTCACGCAGTCTCCTCTGAACAGTTGATGTTGAGATGTGTCTGTTACTTGAACTTACATTTATTTGGGCTGCAATCTGAGGTGTAGTTAAATCTATTGAACTTATCCTCTGCAGCAGAGGTAATTCTGGGTCTTCCTTTCCTGTGGCGGTCCTCATGAGAGCCAGTTTCATCATAGCGCTTTATGGTTTTTTGCCACTGCACTTGAAGAAACTTTCAAAGTTCTTGACATTGGTCTATTGTCTGTATACCACCCCTACCTTGTCACAACACAACTGATTGGCTCAAACGCATTAAGAAGGAAAAGAAATTCCACAAATGAACTTTTAACAAGGCACACCTGTTAATTAAAATGCATTCCAGGTGACTACCTCATGAAGCTGGTTGAGAGAATGCCAAGCGTATGCAGCGCTGTCATCAAGGCAAAAGGTGGCTACTTTGAAGAATCAAAAAACACTTTTTTGGTAACTACATGATTCCATATGTTATTTCATAGTTTTGATGTCTTCACTATTATTCTACAATGTAGAAAATAATACAAATAAAGAAAAACCCTGGAATGAGTAGGTGTGTCCAAACTTTTGACTGGTACTGTATGTCATTTATTTATTTGACTTACATGTGGTGGTGTCTCTCCAGTCCTCCTGAGAGAACGAGTCCCGGCACTGGATAGTGTATTTAGAGATGGGGCTGTGGTTGTCTGTACCTCGGCTCCAGATCAGACGCACACTCTTATCCTTGATCTCCTCCACACGTACCCCACCTGGAGACCCAGGTGGACCTGGAGAGGAGAGGAAGAGAGGGGGGAGAGGGAGGGAGGGTGAGTGGGAGGATGGGGGTGGAGCATGCAGTTGGGTGGAGAAACAGAGATAATCATTGGTCATTAATAACAGAAAATACCAGGTCTGAACAAATAATTTCATAGTATCATGCACACATACTGCAAATGTGCATACCCATATCGAATAGTAAGGTATAATGTAAAACAAAAGAAACAAATGCTTTTCCCCTCCTGTTCATGGGTGTATAGACTTGGCACGATTCCTTGTATGTTAAGTCTACGTTGTACTTATAGTGCAACACCTATTATGAATTAACTGTTAGATGCACATCACACATCAAAACAGGTGATTCCACTGACATCAGTCTTAGCCTTGAGGATTAATACCTATGGAATGAGAGCCTATAGTTTTTTAATCCACTGTTTTTCTAGTTCTGCCCTTCCTGGAGGAGAGAGTGAAGAAGACTCTAATAGAAAATCCAGACTGTTGGGGTGAGTCTCTCTCTCTCTCACACACCCACAGCCTCAGCCTCAGACAACCGCAGAAATCAAGCAGGACTTTCATGTCTGTCACAGAATCCACCCAGAGAACTAAGGCGATTAGACCGTAGAGTGACAGAGAGAGGCAGAGGTGTGTGTGTGTGTGTAGAATGAATGAATGAAATGTTATTTTTGTGTCAAATCGTCATTTGGCAACCCAACCCATTAATTGGCACATAAACAAACATTACAATAATTCACTATGGTAATTACATTTTAATTCTTATTCCGGCGTTCTATGCATTGTGCATCACATAAAGAGTGATATTTTACACACTGCACATATACACATACAGTCGGAAGTTTACATACACTTAGGTTGGAGTCATTAAAACTCAAATTTCTTGTTAACAAACTGTAGTTTTTGCAAGTTGGTTAGGACATCTACTTTGTGCATGACACAAGTAATTTTGCCAACAATTGTTTACAGACAGATTATTTCACTTATAATTCACTGTATCACAGTTCCAGCCGGTCAGAAGTTTACATACACTAAGTTGACTGTGCCTTTAAAACAGCTTGGAAAACTCCAGAAAATGTTGTCATGGCATTAGAAGCTTCTGATAGGCTAATTGACATAATTTGAGTCAATTGGAGGTGTACCTGTGGATGTATTTCAAGGCCTACCTTCAAACTCAGTGCCTCTTTGCTTGACATCATAGGAAAATCAAAAGAAATCAGCCAAGACCTCAGAAGTCTGGTTCATCCTTGGGAGCAATTTCCAAATGCCTGATGGTACCACGTTCATCTGTACAAACAATAGTACGCAAGTATAAACACCATGGGACCACGCAGCCGTCATACCGCTTAGGAAGGAGACGCGTTCTGTCTCCTAGAGATGAACGTACTTTGGTGCGAAAAGTGCAAATCAATCCCAGAACAACAGCAAAGGACCTTGTGAAGATGCTGGAGGAAACAGGTACAAAAGTATCTATATCCACAGTAAAACGAGTCCTATATCAACATAACCTGAAAGGCCGCTCAGCAAGGATGAAGCCACAGCTCCAAAAGCGCCATAAAAAAGCCAGACTACGGTTTTCAACTGCACATGGGAACAAAGATCATACTTTTTGGCAATAAAGATCATCGTTATGTTCGGAGGAAAAAGGGGGAGGCTTGCAAGCCGAAGAACACCATCCCAACCGTGAAGCACGGGGGTGGCAGCATCATGTTGTGGGGGTGCTTTGTTGCAGGAGGGACTGGTGCACTTCACAAAATAGATGGCATCATGAGAAAGTAAAATGATGTGGATATATTGAAGTAACATCTCAAGACATCAGTCAGGAAGTTAAAGCTTGGTTGCAAAGGCGTCTTCCAAATGGACAATGACCCCAAGCATACTTCCAAAGTTGTGGCAAAATGGCTTAAGGACAGCAAAGTCAAGGTATTGGAGTGGCCAACACAAAGCCTTGACCTCAATCCTATAGAAAATTTGTGGGCAGAACTGAAAAAGCGTGTGCGAGTTACACCAGTTCTGTCAGGAGGAATGGGCCAAAATTCACCCAACTTATTGTGGGAAGCTTGAGGAAGGCTACCCGAAACATTTAACCCAAGTTAAACAATTTAATGGCAATTCTACCAAATACTAATTGAGCGTATGATAACTTCTGACCCACTGAGAATGTGACGAAAGAAATAAAAGCTGAAATAAATAATTCTCTCTACTATTTTTCTGACATTTCACATTCTATAAACAAAGTGGTGATCCTAACTGACCTAAGACAGGGAATTTTTACTAGGATTAAATGTCAGGAATTGTGAAAAATTGAGTTTAAATGTATTTGTCTAAGGTGTATGTAAACGTTCTACTTCAACTGTACATACATTCATGCATACATACATACCATATACAGACAAATAGTCACTTGAACACAGTCTGACACAAAGAGAAGATTCATATGGTAGACAAGCCTATACACAATCTATATACACACACCATTAACCACATAGAAGCTCAATATTTTTACTATTTAATTATAGGTAGCCATTTTTCTTTTATTCCAGGCTTTATCAAAATATTCCGCAAACGGAAATACACAATGGACAAAAGACCATTTCAATTTCTCCTCATTGCTCAGCCACATAATGCCAGGGTATATCTGGTGGTCTGTCTCCACATCACTCAGCCACATAATGCCAGGGTATATCTGGTGGTCTGTCTCCACATCACTCAGCCACATAATGCCAGGGTATATCTGGTGGTCTGTCTCCACATCACTCAGCCACATAATGCCAGGGTATATCTGGTGGTCTGTCTCAACATCACTCAGCCACATAATGCCAGGGTATATCTGGTGTGCTTTCTGGAATAAGAGCAAGATATATCGTGGTAGAAAGGGAAATAGAGGACGAAATGAGTTTCATTCTCTATTTCTTCGAGGTCACAATAATTACATATTCTTTCCTCTTCAATTTCACCACAATACCTGTTTCAATACGCAGAGGCAATATCCCTGATCTAACCTGTTTCAATACGCAGAGGCAATATCCCTGATCTGACCTGTTTCAATACGCAGAGGCAATATCCCTGATCTAACCTGTTTCAATACGCAGAGGCAATATCCCTGATCTGACCTGTTTCAATACGCAGAGGCAATATCCCTGATCTGACCTGTTTCAATACGCAGAGGCAATATCCCTGATCTAACCTGTTTCAATACGCAGAGGCAATATCCCTGATCTAACCTGTTTCAATACGCAGAGGCAATATCCCTGATCTAACCTGTTTCCATACGCAGAGGCAATATCCCTGATCTAACCTGTTTCAATACGCAGAGGCAATATCCCTGATCTAACCTGTTTCCATACGCAGAGGCAATATCCCTGATCTAACCTGTTTCAATACGCAGAGGCAATATCCCTGATCTTCCCTGTGCACATAGTGATCTCTTGCTTTTAGGTAGGTTATGCATAATGTATCTCTCGCACACCAATTCACCCTTAATCAAACAAAAGGTTCTACATTTGAGTTTATGATTAAACTCCTCCACCCATTTTCTTCCCATATTGCATCAACAGTTGTTTTTTAATCATATCTATGTCTCCCTTAATTTGGTTTTCATACAGATGTTCACAGTCAGACTGTTGAAAAAGGTCAGACATTTCAGTTGCACAGGCTCCCCCTATGGATAGATCCCATTGAAAAACTTGACTAGCTAGTCTGGCAGTTGGCATATCCAACAGTCTATTCCAAAGTCTCACCATACACACCTTCCATCTCACCTCACAGGGGGTCCCAGCCCATGTCCCCAGTTATTGCAAGTATAGGTGCAAACTTCTGGACAACAAAAAAGTAACATACTGCTCTGTTATGAACATGTTTGTTTTTAAAATACCTCTTAGCACCCCACACTCCTGCTGAATAGTCCAGAACAGGACACACGCATGTCTGATACAGTTTGGAATACGTAGCATGACCATTATCTTTGAGTGTTTTTGTTTTTCCTGTAACTCCCCCAAGAGCTCTACCTGCTGAGTCGGCCAGGGCAGATGTTCCGTATAGAAAGATAATATGTTCAGCAATAAAAATACCCAAATATTTATAAATGCTAGTCAACTCAAGAATGTCTTACCAAAACAAAACTGTAAAACACTGCTCCCAGTAGTTGGTTTTCTAAAAGTCATTATCTGTGTTTTTGTCTGGTTAATCATGAGTCTCCATCTTTTACAACAATTGACTGCACATAATAACATGTTCTGCAGGTCTTGTTCAGTTTCTGCCATCAGAATAATATCATCAGCATATAAAGGGATACTTAACATTTCATCATCATATCTTACTCCAATATTTAACTGTTTCATTTCTTTTGCCAAATCATTTCTAAACAAAGCAAACAAAGTCGGTGATAAGGCGTCTCCTTGTTTTACAACCGAGGGTGTGGGAAACCAATCTGTACGATATTCATTAACACGCACACAAGCAATTGGTACTTTGTAAAGAGACTGGATTGCTTGATAACATTTCCCATCAACCCCCTGTCTTTAACAAACTATAGGATAAAGATCCCGATTTACAAAATTAAAAGCTTTCTGGAAATCAATGAAACATGCAAAAATAGTCTTCCCTTCATGTAATCGATTTCTAATTATTGTACAGACTGAGAAGATATGATCTATACAGGCTCTGGATTTACCAAAACCATTTTGTTCTTCCACCAGAATGTTTTGGTCCTCTATAAATGTAATGAGTCTATTGTTGAGTATGGATGAATATAATATATAAACCGTACTTAATAAACGTATGCCTCTATAGTTCAATGGCACTCTCGGGTCACTTTTTGAAGATTTGGGAATGGGATTCACTATAGACTTATACCAAGTGGATGGCAGTATGCTGTACTCATTCACTGTAGACTTATACCAAGTGGATGGCAGTATACTGTACTCAATCACTATAGACTTATACCAAGTGGATGGCAGTATGCTGTACTCATTCACTATAGACTTATACCAAGTGGATGGCAGTATGCTGTACTCATTCACTATAGACTTATACCAAGTGGATGGCAGTATACTGTACTCAATCACTATAGACTTATACCAAGTGGATGGCAGTATGCTGTACTCATTCACTATAGACTTATACCAAGTGGATGTCAGTATGCTATACTCAAAACACATTTGGAGCAAATCATATAGGATGTCAATTAATTTAAGAGATTGTACAAGTGTGTGTGCATGCAGGTGTGTGTGTGTGTGTGCTAAGCGTCTGTCTCCACTCTGAAGTAGCCCTGAGTTGTTTCACAGGAAGGTATAAGTAACATCTTTTACTCAAATAAGTCCATTTTCAGGCTTGTTGTAGTGTTGTGTGGAAGCGGACTGGTGAATAGAGCAAGCTCTGAATCCATGTCCCAATGCAGGCCAGGGTCTGTGCAGGATGATAAGCTTCAGAGCTAGGATATTTGTTGAATGAATGTCATATGGGGGAAAGTCTATTCGGAAGTTCAAAGGCGCTGCTTTTTTAAATGTTTTTCCCCCATTGAACGACAACAATTCTACATTGTTGTGATACGTAGATGTATTCAGATACTGATAAGATGGTAATAATATGATACAGCTGCTGTGGGATATTTCCCTGGTAAAATCCTTCAATAGATCTACTTCCTCATTGTCAGAATTGATACATGGTCATCTTTCATCTCCTTCCTCTTGCCACTCCACTGGTCATGCCTGCAGGCCAGGGTCTCTGCCTTGTTTTTATAGCACTGCATTCTGGGAACATCACCTTCCCATGTGTCAGCGCCTGCTCTATAGCATCACCACCAGGCCGCAATGAGGATCATCACGCACCGGATCACTCCTCTGCTAAAGGGCTTAGTCCGTTCTAAAGAGCCCCTTTGTCCACTGAGAGAAAGGCATGCAGCGTTGCAGAAGTCATGCCTTGGGAAATACTTTAGGAGTTTGGTTCATACATGTTTAGCTTTCGAGTGACTAAGATGATTGAAATCAAGGAGATTCAGTTGTTGGAATACCAAAGAACCCAAACACTGGAGCATTCATTACCAAGCTCTTTGAGGAGGGCACATAAAAGGCTTGACCTTTCCTTTCCGGATAGATATGCATTTATGTATTTGTGTAAATAAAACCTGAGTCACAACGGTGCACTCTGTCAGTTTACAGTAAAGAAAACGGAATTGCAGTTCAGCTAACATAAGATACTAAGAGCATAAACATGATTAATTAAAAGGAGAAACATGTCAATGTGATTATCTACCCCGTCTAGCATCAGTTTAAAAGCCTTACTAATGATGATATTGGGCTTTTTCTGTAGTGTTAAGCGTTGCATCCGATTGTTTGAACTTTGTAGCTTGAGAGCAAATTTCAGGCACAGCTCCACTCGTCTGCTGCAAAATCTGTAGGTTTTGGCAGGCCGCTGAGTATGTTGTGTAGCCAGAACCTAGAATGATCTTGACGGCCCAGCTCTGGACTCTTTCTAAGGCCTGGTTCTGTTTCTCAGTGAGGTTGAAATGCCACACGGCAACAGCCTACTCCACCACAGGGACGTATGTATGTCTCATAGACAGTTCTCAGGTCTTGGATTGCCAAACCTCCTCAGACTGTTTTGGGACGATGTGTTGACCTGCATGTCCCATCGAAGGATCTGCCTGTACCCACAAGCCTAGGACCTTGGTGGCTCGAACACTCTCCAGCCTAATGCTGTCTATGCTGAGATGCGGCGGGGTAGCACAGATAACAAAACTAGTGTGTTTAAAAATGCCATAGTGTGAGACTCTGGGACATGTGCCTCCTCTCCAGTGGTTAACTTGTTAGGGAGTGGCAGCTGAGGGGTCGGTTTTGGAGAGCCTGTTGTGCCCAAAGTAAAATGCCTCCCATTCAGGCCCAGAAAATAGGATATGCAGATATTTGGTACCATTGGATAGGAAACACTCTGAATTTTCCAAAACTGTTAACCATTTGTCTGTGAGTAAAACAGAACGCATATAGCAGGCGAAACCCCCGAGGAATTTCTGTCCTGGAAAAAGTGATTTTGACACATTGCTCATTTAGGCACCCCTCCCTCATGAAAATGACCATATAAGGGCATGCAGTACCCATCGCTTCCTTTAGATGTCAACAGTCTCGAGACAGTGTATTTTTTTCATTTTGGGTGAATAAGACCAGAGAAGAAGAGCAAACAAGGAAGTCACTCTGTCATGTAAACAGTACCCAGCGCGCGCTCCCAACAAAGCGCGCAGTGTCTTTTTTTACCGTCGTTATCGATCAGTTTATATTCCGGTTGATTTATAATAGTAAATATACGTAAAAGTGTTCCTAAGGATACATTTAAAACTATGTTTGATTGTTCTTGGACAAGTTTATAGGTATAAGATGAACGAGTTCGCGTCACGTTTTAATGGAGTAGTGGAAGCTGTCATTTCTGATTATAACGCGCAAACCAAATGGAGGATTTATGGATAAAATACATTACTTTTTCTAACAAAAGAACCATGGATTGTCTTCGTTGGACACTTAGGATGACCTCAGCAGAAGTTCTTCAACAGGTAATTGATTTGTTTTTGCTGTGAAATGTGTTATGTGTGTGCCATGATGGCTAATCGATACATGGCTATGGGAAAAATATGTGAGGTGCTACTCTCAAACAATCAAATGTGCTGCTTTCGCCGTAAAGCCTTTTTGAAATCTGACAACGCTGTGATATTGCCAAGAAACAGAGCTTTTGATGAGTATGGAACACTTGTATATTGGTGGATGTTTAATAATTCAACTTTTGGATTTTGAATTTGGCGCCTTACATTTTACCTGGTAGTGTCGGGAGCAGCCCGCTAGCGCCCCAGTGATCCCTGAGAAGTTAACCAGGCTCCAGGACAAAAGGCATTTCCTCCTACAGGGTTTTTTCCACTGCTCTGAAAGAGCCACGGAGTTGACAAATCAGCCCATAAAACAGCCATGGTCTCCTACTTCTGGCTAGATTTACAACCCCTCACGCACAAACACGCAAGTACTGTATGCAGGCACACACATTTGTTTGTGTGTATGTGTGCCATTTTATTTGTGCCAAATAAACATTGTGCAGGCTAACTTATGACACCCCCTCTGTGTTAAGAGTTCAGTTTAGTTTCTTATTTAAGCCAGCTACTGTAGCTTGTCATTCAATTTGTAATTTACTTTGTTTTCAGAGGGCAGCTCCTCTTACCCTATAGAAATTAGATCTGTTTAATGAACTAATATACAGAGCAGATATGGAGACAAATTACAGGTTCCACAGAGAGTGAGAAAATGCTGCGTCATCTCCCACTCTCTGTCTAGCACTCCACTTACCTACCTCCCACCTTGTCAACTCTAGTGCTGTGTGTGTTTGTGTGTGTGTGCATGCGTGCGTGCATGTGTGACGTACCTCTGACTACCAGATTGGCGGATGCGGTGACGTTGTCCACAGGGGTCTGGGCGATGCAGGTGTAACGTCCAGAGTGCTTCAGTTGGGTGTTCTTAATGAGCAGCTCTCCACTGGAACCGCCATTCTGAACAGGGACAACAGGACACATCCAGAGATGCAGTATAATACCAGTAATAGTGCAGACGCACAGCCACTTAGTTCTAGTCATTTCAGTTAGAACAGACACTTAGCTACACTATTTATATATCACAATACAGGTATATTATTCTGGGTTCTATTTATATATCACAACACAGGTATATTATTATGGGTTCTATTTATGTATCACAACACAGGTATATTATTCTGGGTTCTATTTATTGTAGCACAATACAGGTATATTATTCTGGGTTCTATTTATGTATCACAATACAGGTATGTTATTCTGGGTTCTATTTATTGTATCACAATACAGGTATATTATTATGGGTTGTATTTATATATCACAATACAGGTATGTTATTCTGGGTTCTATTTATTGTATCACAATACAGGTATATTATTCTGGGTCCTATTTATGTATCACAATACAGGTCCATTATTATGAGTTCTATTTATCTTTCACAATACAGGTCCATTATTCTGGGTTCTATTTATGTATCACAATACAGGTCCATTATTATGGGTTCTATTTATGTATCACAATACAGGTCCATTATTCTCGGTTCTATTTATGTATCACAATACAGGTATATTATTCTGGGTTCAATTTATATACCACAATACAGGTATATTATTCTGGGTTCTATTTATTGTATCACAATACAGATATATTATTATGGGTTGTATTTATATATCACAATACAGGTAAATTATTCTGGGTTCTATTTATATATCACAATACAGGTACATTATTCTGGGTTCTATTTATTGTATCACAATACAGGTGCATTATTATGGGTTCTATTTATATATCACAATACAGGTCCATTATTCTGGGTTCTATTTATGTATCACAATACAGGTATATTATTCTGGGTTCTATTTATTTTATCACAATACAGGTATATTATTCTGGGTTCTATTTATTGTATCACAATACAGGTATATTATTATGGGTTCTATTTATATATCACAATACAGGTATATTATTATGGGTTGTATTTATATATCACAATACAGGTATACTATTCGTCCAGAGTAATACAGCTCAGCGTTCAACACCATAGTGCCCACAAAGCTCATCACTAAGCTAAGGACCCTGGGACTAAACACCTCCCTCTGCAACTAGATACTGGACTTCCTGACAGGCCCAAACACAGTAATTCATTGTGTAGTAATTTATTCACGGTGACAGGGCACTGGCTGAGATGTGACGTTTTGGGAACAGACAGATACTGTTCGTCCCCCTCAGTCCGTCTGTCTACATTGTTTAATCATCGGACACTAACACAACAGGGTGGGGACCAAAACCAAACACTTCCCTCCATCTCTCGCCCCCAGGTGGTGACGGTAGTCAACAACCCATCTGCAATGCTGATCCTCAACTCTGGGGCCCCTCAGGGGTGCGTGCTTAGTCACCTCCTGTACTCCCTGTTCACCCACGACTGCGTGGCCAAGCACGACTCCAACACCATCATTAAGTTTGCTGACAACACAACAGCGGTAGGCCTGATCACCGACAACGATGAGACAGCCTATAGGGAGGAAGTCAGAGAACTGGCAGTGTGGTGCCAGGACAACAACCTCTCTCTCAATGTGAGCAAGACAAAGGAGCAGATCGTGGACTGCAGGAAAAGTTGGGCCGAACACCACTGAAGTGGAGCAGGTCGAGAGTTTCAAGCTCCTTGGTGTCCACATCACCAACAAACTATCATTGTCCAAATACACCAAGACAGTTGTGAAGAGGGCACAAGAACACCTTTTCCCCCTCAGGAGACTGAAAAGATTTGGCATGGGTCCCCAGATCCTCAAAAAGTTCTACAGCTGCACCATCGAGAGCATCCTGACTGGTTGCATCACTGCCTGGTATGGCAACTGCTCGGCATCCGACCGTAAGGCGCTACAGAGGGTAGTGTGTATGGCCCAGTACATCACTGGGTCCAAGCTTCCTGACATCCAGAAACTATATACTACCCATGTCAGAGAAAGGCCCAAAACATTGTCAAAGACTCCAGTCACCCAAGTCATAGACTGTTCTCTCTGCTACAGCACGGAAAGCGGTACCTGAGCGCCAAGTCTAGGTCCAAAATGCTCCTTAACAGCTTCTGCCCTCCTGAACAGCTAATCAAATGGCCACCCGGGCTATCTACATTGACCCCCTTATTATGTACAATTGTTGTGTTACTTTTTGATTGATTCGTTTTTTTTTTACTTTAGTTTATTTCATAAATATTTTATCAACTCTATTTCATGAACTGCATTGTTGGTTAAGGGCTTGTTAGTAAGCATGTGACAAATCAAATTGGATTTGATTGGATTCTGGGTTTTAATTTCTGTAGCACGATACAGGCATATTATTCTGGGTTGTATTTGTCCATGTGGGCCATCTTTTGAAAATGTTAGGCTGTTGTAAAACGTCTTGTGAGCTCCAGCTAGACAAAAAAAATGCCCCTTCCCGTCTTCCAATTAGCCATTGACATAGCCTCTGTTGTAACAAGGCTCCAACTTTCCAAATCCTGAGGGATATAGTCCCGCTTGCCAGACTCACGTCACCACATAGGCTTTGGGAAGAAACTAGGTGGGATACAGAGATCTGAACATCCAATCAGAAGAACTACAGGGAGCTGTACCAGAAGGATATCACCCTTGTGCCTTGTTGGCCGAATATAACATGTGCTTCTTTAGCATTCTCAACGGGAACATTTTATAGACAGAATATTTGACCACAGAAGCCTGCAGAATATCTACAGTAGCCATTCACAGTTTGTTATGTGAGCTGCACTCTCACGGCATGAAGCAAACCAAGGTCAAAGAGGCACTATTTATGTCATTGACCCTTTATTTAATCAGGCGAGTCAGTTAGGAACAAATGCTTATTTACAATGACAGCCATGCTTTCTGTTGATGAAATACTCCCATTGAGAATATAAAGGCAGCATTATATTAACTTACTTACTGTAATATGAGTCATACTATTCTGACGCTACATACATCAAATCAACTGGAGCATGCTGTCATTGTACGAGAGGGAAAATAAGCCTTGTACACAGCTATGCAAGGTCATCAATTGTTATATGTAGATACTCCATCCTGTGGAATGACAGATGAGGAACGCTAGCTGCTGCTTACTGCTAAGGCTGCACGGGCAGAGAGTGGCTCACATCATTGATAATGTATGAGAGTGTAAAGGAAACTGCAGTTAAACTGATACAGGCCACCAGCAGTTAGCAGTCCATGGGTCTTTTAGTAACTAGTGCTAAATGGGTATTACAGTACAGAGGTACAGTGGTATTACAGTGTTACAGAGATATGATTTACAGTATACCAGAGTATTACAGAGCTACACCAGAGTAATACTAACTTAATATTTCAGCCATACCCGGGATTTGAACTGTCAACCTTATGTTTTCTGGTCTGCCTTTCGAATCTCTTACCAGGTTGCGTTCATAGTGGGATCCCTCCCGGTCGAAGTCGATGGCGTGGGCGTCCAGGGTCCAGACGAACGTGATGTCCAGCGTGGAGTCATGTGACGCGGCACACTGCATGTGGGTACTCTCCCCCACCGTCACGTCTGCGTTGGACGGAGCCAAGGTGATCTTAGTGGCCTCTGGGGAAAATAAAACGAAGGGGGTAAAGTAGTCAACTATGCAGTATTGTGCTGAGCTTCGCTGACTACAATGTGCTGACAACAATGTGGAAAGATCAGCAATGGATGTACTCTACAGTACAATTATCCGCCAAAATCCACTTTAGTTTAATATTCAAGCCTTAGGGAAATATGTGCAATTTGTCAGATACTGTAAAAATGTATTGATGTGAACTGGGTGGAGTTAAGTGGTAGTGAGCATCTCTGACCAGTAGAGGACAGTGAAGGGTAAGATATGGATCACTGTAAGGGCTCTTCAGGTCTACATCTAACATGCTGACTTCACCGTCGCAGACATGTTGATTTTGTCCATCCACACCAGATCATATGGCGGTTGACATGCAGGTTGAAATATCAAAACGAACTCTGAACCAACTATATTAATTTGGGGACAGGTCGAAACACATGAAACCTTCATGGACATTTAGCTAGCTAGCTTGCTGTTGTAAGCTAATTTGTCCTGGGATATAAACATTGCGTTATTATTTTACCTGAAATGCGCAAGTTCCTTTTTTTCTGCATTTTTGCAGAATTTTTCCCATTTTGAGTCACACAAAATCACGTGTTTTCTACTCCCAACAACTAATCCACAGATAAAAGGGGAAACCTAGATAGTTTCCAGTAATCTCTCCTCTTTAAGTCTTCTTATTCTACTGCTAACTTTCATATGGTGGTTGGCAACCAACTTTAAGTTGCATTAACACCACCAACTGGACAGGAGTGTGGACCTCAGTTCATCTTTCAATCACCCATCTGGGTATATGCTCCTAACAACCAGTGAGGAGATGGGAGAGGCGGGACATGCAGCGCCTCAAGCGTCAAAAATAGAACCAAGTTCTATATTAGCGCCTGGCTACGCACGCGAGCAGTTTGGATGAAATGATTGAATAACATGAATGTGCACATTTATTTTGCAATGCTCGTTAATTGTGTAGATACTCCTCCAAGAAAACCAATGATCCAAACCTCATGTCTCTATCATAATCCGTTCAAACGCTATTGGAGTTTTTACCCTTGTAGGATGGCCAAGATTAGGGTGACTAAATCAATGGAGGCCAGAGAAAAAAAGTGGTCCAAAATCTGGAACGTAGTAATGCGTCAGCTATATGCTGTGTGAGAATTAAGGCAAACTGACAGGCTCACCGTTGAACACGTCATATTTTTTTCTCGAATCCGGAGGACATGAAACAATATAGAGAGGTAAGATAGATATCGATTTGGAGACATGCAGTATTTTCAGATTAGTATACGCTTTTCACGTCAATGCGAAATTCCTGTTATTTTTAAAGATCTCTCCGAAAAACAAGCGTATCTCAAGCTTTTTATTTTCAGAGCCTTTTACATTGAAATCAGCTCGTGTCACGTTAATTAATGTTTTTGCGACCCACGGAAACAACTTTGCAGACGACCACCACATCATGGAAAATCCTCAAAAGTCGCTTTGAGAAGCGGCACCGCTCTGTCAACAGAGCTCGGTGCTTATTATCGGATGTGTTAGGTTACGAAATCCGACCTTTTAGATACTGAATGTTAATGATATGTTAGAGAAAGACCCCACTGAACGATTCAGAACATGAAGAATCATATTTGTATTGGTAAAATGTATTATATAATATAAGGAAGTGAAATTTAATCAACAAAACGTGTTTTCATCCACTCTTGGCAGAGTGGGTGGACACCCTATTCCTTATGATAATATACTGAACAAAACTTAAACGCAACATGCAACAATTTAAAAGATTTTACTGAGTTACAGTTCATATAAGGAAATCAGTCAATTGAAATAAATTCATTAGGCCCTAATCTATGGATTTCACATGACTGGGAATACAGATGCATCATCTCTTAAAAATCACGGTATTTCTGTGAATTCAAATTGCCATCGATAAAATGCAATTGTGCTCGTTGTCTGTAGCTTATGCCTGCCCATACCATAACCCCACTGTCACCATGGGACACTCTGTTCACAACGTTGACATCAGCAAACCGCTGGCCCACACAACGCCATACATGTGGTCTGCGGTTGTGACGCCGGTTGGACGTACTGCCAAATTTTCTAAAACAACGTTTGATGGTAGAGAAATTAACATAAAATTATCTGGCAACAGCTCTGGTGGACATTCATGCAGTCAGCATGCCAATTGCACGCTCCCTTAAAACTTGAGACATCTGTGGCATTGTGTTGTGTGACAAAACTGCACCTTTTAGAGTGACCTTTTATTGTCCCCGGCACAAGGGGCACCTGTGTAATGATCATGCTATTTAATCAGCTTCTTGATGCCACACCTGTAAGGTGGATGGATAATTTTGTTAATGGATAAATGCTGACTATAAGGGATGTCAACAAATTTGTGCACAACATTTGAGAGATTTTTGTGCATGTGAAACATTTCTGGGATCTTTTATTTCAGCTAATGAAACATGGGACCAACACATGTTGCGTTTATATTTTTGTTCAGTGTAATTACCATAACATGTACTCAAAAATAATAATTGACAAGCCAAACAGTTAATAGAAGCTCACAACATACAGTTGAAGTTGGAAGTTTACATACACTTAGGTTGGAACCATTAAAACGTGTTTTTCAACCACTCCACAAATTTCTTGTTAACAAACTATAGTTTTGGCAAGTCGGTTAGGACATCTACGTTGTGCATGACACAAGTAATTTTTCCAACAATTGTTTACAGACAGATTATTTCACTTATAATTCACTGTATCACAGTTCCAGTGGGTCAGAAGTTTACATACACTAAGTTGACTGTGCCTTTAAACAGCTTGGAAAATTCCAGAAAATTATGTCATTGCTTTAGAAGCTTCTGATAGGCTAATTGACATAATTTGAGTCAATTGGAGGTGTACCTGTGGATGTATTTCAAGGCCTACCTTCAAACTCAGTGCCTCTTTGCTTGACATGATGGGAAAATCAAAAGAAATCAGCCAAGACCTCAGAAAAATATTGTAGACCTCCACAAGTCTGGTTCATCCTTGGGAGCAATTTCCAAACGCCTGAAGGTACCACGTTCATCTGTACAGTAAGTATAAACACCATGCGAACACCAACCGTCATACCGCTCAGGAAGGAGACGCGTTCTGTCTCCTAGAGATGAACGCACTTTGTTGCGAAAAGTGCAAATCAATCCCAGAACAACAGCAAAGGACCTTGTGAAGATTCTGGAGGAAACAGGTACAAAAGTATCTATATCCACAGTAAAACGAGTCTTATATCGACATAACCTGAAAGGCCGCTCAGCAAGGAAAAAAAACACTGCTCCAAAACCGCCATAAAAAAGCCAGACTACGGTTTGCAACTGCACATGAGAACAAAGATCGTACTTCTTGGAGAAATGTCCTCTTGTCTCTTGAAACAAAAATAGAACTGTTTGACCATAAAGACCATCGTTATGTTTGGAGGAAAAAGGGGGAGGCTTGCAAGCCGAAGAACACCATCCCAACCGTGAAGCACGGGGGTGGCAGCATCATGTTGTGGGGGTGCTTTGCTGCAGGAGGGACTGGTGCACTTCACAAAATAGATGGCATCATGAGGCAGGAAAATTATGTGGATATATTGAAGCAACATCTCAAGACATCAGTCAGGAAGTTAAAGCTTGGTCGCAAATGGGTCTTCCAAATGGACAATTACCCCAAGCATACTTCCAAAGTTGTGGCAAAATGGCTTAAGGACAACAAAGTCAAGGTATTGGAGTGGTCATCACAAAGCCCTGACCTCAATCCTATAGAACATTTGTGGGCAGAACTGAAAAAGCGTGTGCGAGCAAGGAGGCCTACAAACCTGACTCAGTTACACCAGCTCTGTCAGGAGGAATGGGCCAAAATTCACCCAACTTATTGTGGGAAGCTTGTGGAAGGCTACCCGAAACGTTTGACCCACGTTGACCCAAATTAAGGCAATGCTACCAAATACTAATTGAGTGTATGTAAACTGTGATGAAAGAAAGAAAAGCTCTCTACTATTATTCTGACATTTCACATTCTTAAAATAAAGTGGTGATCCTAACTGACCTAAGACAGGGAATTTTTACTAGGATTAAATGTCAGGAATTGTGAAAAACTGAGTTTAAATGTATTTGGCTAAGGTGTATGTAAACTTCCGACATCAACTGTACATGCTTGTAATTGGAAAATCTTACAAAACAAATGCAATCTATACTATCCCATGCGCTACCTACTTCCGTTGTGCAAGACTCGTGTGTTTGTGTGTGTGTGTGCATGCGAGTATTGTGTGTGTGTAGCTTGCCTGTGATGGAGAGGGAGCCTGTGCTGTTGGCCTTGCCCCGATTGTTCTCAGCAAAGCAGGTGTAACGCCCCTCGTCTGCTTCGGTCACATTCAGAATTTCCAGACTACCATCCTCCCAGATGAACACCCTGATGATAACGCACAATAGGTGAGTGTTACAAAACACAGATACAGCTACTTCATGCAGCTATAGAAAATATATTGTATGACAAGAGATCTGATACTGATGATCACAAAATCCTCAGAGTGTACAAATTACGTAGACAAGGGCAATACAAAGATGACGAGCAAATCCTGTAAGGCAACATTCTATTCAGCACCCTCTAGAACCTACATGATAGGCAGGCAGTCATGTTGGACATCTCTGTTATTAAATAATTCCTCCATAGTGAGTTAGTGGTAGATGGTTGAGAGTGTTTTTGGTGGGGACAGAGATTATTCGGCTATAGTGACTTGGGTAGTTTGTTTCAGAGTGAGTATGGCACAGGAAGCCCCAGTGTCCGACCCCCTGTGGTGAGGGGTGGGTTTTTGTGAAGGTAGATTAGCCTTGTTTAGTGGTTGAGGAGCAGAGGGGCGGAGGGCAGGGGTTTACACAGGCAGGCTCTCTCTGTCCTGTCTGATGAGCTTTAGAGCAAGCTTAATGTCAGTCAGTGGTGGAAAGGAGACTACAGCACAGTACTCACTGACAAACAAAAGCATCCCCATACCCTGCTAAAGGGATAGAGGAGTGAAGACAGAGGAGACGTACGCATTTTAATAGTTTCTAAGTAACACATCACCTTAAACCCCAAATGACCTAAATGTGTCTCACAGACTGATACAAACCTAACACTCAGCATCTTTTTGAAATTAGTAAGACAAAATATCTATACATACAGTAAGACTAGACTTTGTGAGGTAGCCTGGTCGTCCCTGGCATACCGAAGAATGATAGAAGAGTTCGCTACACTTCAGCACACTCAGACAAGGCACATTTTGAGGAGACTCAAAAACCAGAACTAATTTGATTGATCATCATGACCATTTAGATGAGTTATGACCCCAGACCTAACCAGACCCAACCCAGATGCTGACCTGGTAGAGTTGAAGAGCAGTTCAGTGCCCTTGCTCCAGGAGAACGAGGGTTTGGGAGCTGCTTTAGGTTTACACTCTATGACCACTCTGCCGTTCTTAGCTCCCAGAATCCTCCACTTCACAGGGTTGTGCTCAAACGTAGGGGCACACGCTGTATAGGGTCACAGAGAAAAAAGATTCTAGTCATTACACTAGGGTCTATTCATTAAACTGTTTATGTTAAAAAAAAGTGTTGAAGCATGGGGGTGTGTGTATTAGCAATTAACTTCTGTTCATGCCACATTACCATAATTAGGACGTGTTTTGGATCAAGTCACCGCTGAAAAGGGCATGCTGTCGGTTTATTGGACTATGTTATTGGTTTATATGTGTAACGTAGCCTTGATGAAAACTGACAAGGCAACTTCATGTTTTAATTTAGTCCAAATTAGTCAGCTAGTGCGGTGACCTTTACTCTTTGGACTGAGCCAATCACAATGAATCTGAGCTTTTGACTCACCAATCACTCGCAGCTCTGCGTTAGCATAGATGACTCCATGGCGATTCTCTGCTATACACTGGTACATCCCAGAGTCCTCAAACGTCAGACCACTGAACTTCAAATCACGCTTATCGTACTGCAGAAAATGAATAAATAAAGATGTCACAATTATACCCTTCAGCATTTCAATATTGCATGGTATCCTAAAATGTAATTTTACAATAAAGCATTTGGATGTTTCAATATCAACATTGAGATTTCATCACAATAAATAATAGTGATGTTTTACTGACAACATCGAGATTTCACTTTTGTGAAACCTCAGTATTGACGTTGAAACATGAAAACGCTTTTGAAATCTAGGAATAACGTGTACCAATTGAAGCAGTGTTGAATTAAATAGCATCCCTTTAGCATTAAAATGGCTTTATTTGACTTAATGAAACCCTCATTAATACATAACAAAGTATCACAGTGACATCAGAGTCCTCCCACTCGCCTGCCCTCCTGCCAGGGGTTGGTGTTTGTGACAGTTACTATGCCAGTTAGACACGTAACCTCTTTGGGCTGGCACCCTCAGACACAAGTACTTTTTCCCCTCCTCATTACATTTTAGCAGACACTCTATCCAGAACAACTTACAGTAGTGAGTGCATACATTTTTGTAATGGGCCCACATGGGATTTGAACCCACAAGCCTGGCGTTGCAAGCACCATGCTCTACCAAATGAGCTACACAAGACCCCTCAGCTTCCCTCTCTTCCCTCTTCCCTCCTCCTAATCTCCCTTCTCCTCTCCTCTCCTCTCCTCTCCTCTCCTCTCCTCTCCTCTCCTCTCCTCTCCTCTCCTCTCCTCTCCTCTCCTCTCCTCTCCTCCTCCCTCCCCTCCCCTCTCCACGCTGGCACCCTCTCAGGAACAACAAGAGCTACCTTCTCCTGAATCTTGACTGTGCCCTGTGTTCAAACTATTCAGAGTAGCCATGCCAGCGGCCGGTCACAACGGTGATGATGGCTGCTGAGAGGGTAGTGTCTAACTAAGGGACCTGCTGGAACACTACAGGAGTTTTCACACAACTCAACCCAACCGAGCCGAGCCGAATCAAGCTCTACTGAGCAGGCCCGGTAATGCATCCACCATAGCTGATGGAGCACTATTTAAAAGTGTATATCTTTTTTATTTTATTTAACCTTTATTTAACTAAGCAAGTCAGTTAAGAACAAATTCTTATTTACAATAACGGCCTACCCAGGCCAAACCTGGATGAAGCTCGGCCAATTGTGCGCCACCCTAGCACTATTGCCTGATTCACATTGCAAACCCCAACGACACTGTGCTGGCTCAGATTTTTTTGTCTTCATAGTCTATTTTCCATTACGGTACCAGCAACTATGGTGGGTGATTAACCAGACCAGCTCATCACAGCTCTGCTTGGCTCTGTTCGGCTCAGCTCAGCAGGGTGAAAAGGGTAAGTGAAAGTTCTCTTACGGCATAGCTGTTCTTGAGCCATTGCACGCGGGGTTTGGGCTTGCCGCTAGCCGCACAGGACATGGTGTAGTCACTACTGATGTCCTTCTCTGTACTGTTGATGGACTCTGTCCACTCCGGGAATGCTGGAACAGAGTGAGATGAGGAAACCAGACAGTGTGAGGCCCAAATCCTAACTTGAGATCAACGCTCAACATCAATGCATGATCTATGTGAAAATTGCACGTTTAGCAGATGCTCTTATCCAGAGCAATTTACAGGAGCACATCAACAGATCGTTCACCTAGTCAGCTCAGGGATTCAAACCAGCAACCTTTTGGTTATTGGCCCACTGCTCTTAATCACCAGGCTACCTGCACAACTCAAATGAGGCCCCAAAAAGGTGTTAAATCATAACAATTTGCAAGTCAATGAGTTGCAACTACCAAGCTGGAGAATATATACCGTATCGGTAGCCCCACCTTCTACAGAGACGCGTGCCCTGTGCCAGTCCTTTCCTTTGGAGTTGAGGGCCTCACACTCGTATGTCCCCTCGTCCTCATACTGCACGTTGTACAGGTGGAGGTGGGCCCCCGCCATGCTGACGTCGTGATTGGACGGCAGCTCTCCGTTCGTCCTCTTCCAGCGGATCTGAGGGATGGGGCTGCGGAGAGAGAGGGATGGGAAGTGAGAACAATGGAAAGGAGAGGGACCTTGGACCTGTAATCCCGTAGCCTTGTCATTCGAATCTCTACGTACAGCTGTATTGCAATAAACTATTTCATGCTCTGAGTCTGAGCTAGGGCAGCTGGTATAAAAGGGATCCTCTAATGTATGTACGTGTAGAAATGCACTGGCTTTATCCATACTTACTTTCCCAGGGCAAAGCATTCCATTGTGACATTCTGTCCCACCAGCGCGTAAGTGTCTGGGAACTTGACTTTGATGTCAGCGGGGTATTTCCTGATTGGACCTGGTTGGTGGAGGAAACAACTGGATGTGAGTCACCTGTTTATTTATAGCGGCCCCTAGGAGGCCGAACGACGTAGACCCGCAGCAAGATGTTATGTTAGTTAACTCTGTGTACGGACAAGGTGATGCGCGGTTGGAGGCGCTCTATTGTAAACGGTTGTGTCAGGTAGGAGACGTTTGCTATGGTGTAGCGCGCGCACACACACTGTTTCCAGCTCAGTCTGCCCTTCAGGATGAGTGTCCAGCACAGTGTTAAATATGGGCCATGACACAGCCAGAGGCCCGTGTTTGTGTTGTAGTAAGGTAGCCGTAATAAAACATATGCCGGGTAAACTACTGTTCTCCCCTACAACCTTTTCAACCCGAACACGACATGCTAGCTTGCTCCCTATTATGTCTGTGCTATAGACAACTCCTTGGGTAATCGTCCTGCATGTAATTGCCAAATATGACATGACCATAGGCGTTGCCAAGAGAGAACAAACATATCTGGGACCAGGCTAAGAACATGCAAGTTTGTGTTTTTAAGTCTGCTAGGTTGGCACTAGGTAACGTTAGCATTGCTCAGCAAACAAACAAGGAGGCCCAACTGAGAGTACATCACAAACAAGTAATCATTCATGAACTCTTGAGGAAAGGGAGGCCTTCTCTTCATCTTTATCTCAATTATTTCTCCCCTCAAGCCTTTCCCACGTTCATAAACAACACAAACACAAGGCTCTCTCTCAACACTTCACCTGGGATCTCAAACTCCAACTCCAGAGATGGAGACTGCGTGGGTTCTCGCCTGCTTACCGACCTCTCTTTATCGATGTTCAGATGTGGTTCGCCGGTCACAAGATGGACCAACTCTACTGGCCTAAGCAAACTACAAATAGTAGGCAATTGTGTGATATCTAACACCTTGATATTGATCTCACATACTGTGGGGTAATATGGTGAACAGATTCATCTGAACAGATTCATATATTCCAAACCCCAAAAAGTGGGCAATTGTGTGATCACTGAAATCTTCCAGTAGCGCCAACTTTATTATAGGTCATGGCACGTGCATACTATTAGATACGACGGGACAGGAATCTTTGCGGAATAGATTCCTACTTCAACATATAGGACAGTTCAAACAGGAACTGAAAAACAGGAACTAACGTTCAGTCAGAGGGACGAGGGGGATGAACTTGCTGAAGACGCTCTTGGCGATGGAGGCACTGGAGACGAAGCAGGAGTAGTTGCCACTGTCTGACGAATCCACCTGGGGAGAGACATAAACATTTTAGGTCAACATATTTGATCTTGTGTCCTGTATTATGTAACGCATGTTTGCAACTGCGTTTTTTATGGGAACATTTGTATGCTGAAAATTCAGCCTTTCTTCACTTTATACAAACTGTGAGCGTCACTCACTAAAGTTCAAACGCCGTGTCAGAAACGGCACCCTATTTCCAAGATAGGGCACTACCTTTGACCAGATAAAAAAAAAGTACGGTAGGGTGAAATAGGGTGTCATTGCAGGCAGTCGAAGACACATTCTGAAATCCACCTTAGAGATGTAGAGGTTCCCTGTAGTCTGGGAGACAAAGCGACGTTTATCCAGCGTGATGAAGATAGGGAACTCATTCAGAATCCAGCGGAATGACAGCTCGTCTATGGAGAAAAGATACACAACCCTCAACCTGGCGATCAAGCCTGAATCTGTCAGTCAAAGACACAGGAGGTGGGTGACGGCGGAGTGCCAAGATGGAGCCGAGCCAGGAGAAAGCCTGAGGAGTTGGCTCTTTTATTCTTATACTTATACTATTTTCAAACCACACTATCATGCTGACCCAAACCACACTATCATGCTGACCCAAACCACACTATCATGCTGACCCAAACCATACTATCATGCTGACCCAAACCACACTATCATGCTGACCCAAACCACACTATCATGCTGACCCAAACCACACTATCATGCTGACCCAAACCACACTATCATGCTGACCCAAACCATACCTAAAAATGAAAGCTAACAATGGAAGCATTTGATGCTCTAATATCAAACTGACGCTATGAAAAGAGTTGAAAAGGACAAGTATCACTGAGGAACTGTAATTCAGTAGCCGCGGCAGCAGCTTAAATACATGTATGTTACCATCATTTCACAGAATGATTTTGGTTGTATAATTTGCATAAGAATGACTATGCATATCTGCTGTACAGAATTCTAGTGGAGCTCCCGGTTGATACCAAATAGGTTTGTTTAAGGAAGATCAAAGATTGAGAAATATACAAATAAAGGAGACCAAAATAGGGCCAAGAAACACGCCCGACTCAGAGAGGAAAACCTGAACAGATTAGTGTAAAGTACCTTTGATGAAGAATACAAAGCTACTGTATGAAATGACATTAAAAAAGCATTAAAAACAGCTTATTTTGCCTCACACATCCCTACACTGAGACTAGAAGTGTAAAACTCAGCTCAGGGCTACAGCGTGAGAATATAGCCTAAAATATGTCAGAACAGAAGCAGCCTCATGAAGAAGTACTGCCAGTCACCAGCAGGGGGCACACTTTCATTGATTTTCACTGTTATGACTATCTGGGTTAATTGCCTGAGTCATAACATACTGTTGGATTTAATACTGGAATAGAGACACATCTAAAAAGTGCAATGCTACAGACCATAGTGTTAACCTAGCACCATAGTGTTAACCTAGCACCATAGTGTTAACCTAGCACCATAGTGCTAACATAGCACCATAGTGTTAACCTAGCACCATAGTGTTAACCTAGCACCATAGTGTTAACCTAGCACCATAGTGTTAACCTAGCACCATAGTGTTAACCTAGCACCATAGTGTTAACCTAGCACCATAGTGTTAACCTAGCTCCATAGAGCTAACCTAGCTCCATAGTGCTAGCCTAGCACCATAGTGTAAAACCTAGCACCATAGTGTTAACCTAGCACCATAGTGTTAACCTAGCACCATAGTGTTAACCTAGCTCCATAGAGATAACCTAGCTCCATAGTGCTAACCTAGCTCCATAGAGCTAACCTAGCACCATAGTGTTAACCTAGCTCCATAGAGATAACCTAGCTCCATAGTGCTAACCTAGCTCCATAGAGCTAACCTAGCACCATAGTGTTAACCTAGCACCATAGTGCTAACCTAGCACCATAGTGCTAACCTAGCATCACACTTTGTCTTAAGATGTCTCGGCACATCTTGAGACATTAAGTCAAGACGTCTTGAGACACTTTAATTAAGACATAGATACTTTCAAGACATCTTAAGACATTTTATGATACATTTTGAAGACATGTCTTAAGACAAAAGCTGTGTGTAGTATTAGTATTAGCTGTAGAAATAGCCTAGCATCAGAGAATTAGCTGCAGCTGTTAGCCTAGCTAGCACTTACGTGGGTAGTGTGGAGGAGGAGCGCAGAGCAGGACTGCCCCCTGGCCCTCCTTCACGTACACCGCCTCCCTTTCCTCAGACGAGAAGAAGTCCAAGTCTGGAGGAGAGAGTATGAGTGAGTGAGTGAGTGAGTGAGAGAGAGAGAGAGAGAGAGAGAGAGAGGGGGGAGAAAGAGGGGGAGAAAGTGATGGGGGAGAGGGGGAGGAGGCGAGAGAAGAGGACGACAGAGAGTTCAGATTCATTAACAAGCCTGGAGAATCCACTGTAATGCTGTCCCTCACCTAATTTCCGTAATAACACGTACCCTCCAATACTCTTAAACACTGTAACCTCCTAGCTCAAAACCATTTTAAAACTAGAACCGGCATTACTTTAGCTAGCAGGCTTATCATTTGCAACTGTCATATTTCAAACGGAGGGAACTAACTATTGATTCAGCAGAAGTGATTCCGTCTCGTGCCACACTCTATAAAGTTTGACCATTCAAATGTAATTTCCAAAGTGGTTATGATGTGGCGCTGCTGCCTCCCTCCCTCCCGAGTCCCCATCACAGCTCTACTAATACAGGCATGAAAGTGGAGCCCTTGCCTGAGGGGCTGTTCATAAAACGTCCTTCCGTCCTTTCTGCCTATGATAATGCGTTACACAAAAACTAACCGATCCCGCCCCAGTGTCCCATCCACTTACATCCAAACTGGACGCCAGCCTCTCGGCTGACCACGGTGCCGTAGTCGTTGGTGGCCACACAGGAGTAGTTCCCAACGTGTTTGTTCTTGATGGGGTTAGAGATGACCAAGTCGCCCCCGACCAGGGTGTAATGGTTGTCACCGTCCAGGTCTATGTTCCAGCTGTTCAACCTCCACCTGAAGAAGAAGAAGAAGAAGAAGAAGAAGAAGAAGAAGAAGAAGAAATAGAAGAAGAAGAAGTTGAAGAGGCCTGGATGTTTTAAAGTCCTTCAAGGCCATGTATTAAGACCTCCAGACTTGGCCCTGTGCTGGACATCATGCTGGGTAGAGACAGAGAGGTGGGGGGACATACAACACACACAGCGGGTGGTATTTAAGGGGGTGAGCAGAGAGTGAGAGCAGGGCATATGTTACTGGTATGTGGCAGGTGGGTTGGCTCGTGCTCGACAGCTCATGGTGATTTTGGCCTCAGGAGACTCCTCAGGGTAGATGGTTTCGACCGGCTGATCCTCAAACACCGGCCCGTAACCCGTAGCATCGTCTGAGAGGAAAGAGACACACATACAGACAAATAGGGTGAATGAATTAGGAACTAGTAGGTCAGATAGGAACAATCCTGTCCATCTGTCTGTCTGTTTCTTTTCTGTTTCTTTCGCCTAGTGCCTAATGACTGAGGCACAGGTCTCGGGAGAAGACGTGTGAGTAAGTGATGTGAATTTGAGTTTCATTTTCTTTCACAGAGAAAACATGTGTTATTGATGAACTGCATTCTTGCAGTGCATGAACAGCATGGTGTAATGTCATTCTACTCCCAGCGACCTGGCTCCTACTGTACCCTTGGTATTTCTTGGTACTGGATCTTCTGATGGATCTTCTGATGTCAGGTGGCTAACCTACTATATGCAGAACCATCTCCCACTAGTTCAATTATTGTCGGAAGCTGAACATTTAACCCCCGAATCCTTTCAGATGCCATCATCATCATCTTCATCATCATCCGCAGAGAGAGATCTCTTTTGACGGAAACACCTTGCCTCATTCGACCTGCCTTTCAACCGCGGTCCACACACATTGACAACGGGATCTCGTGCGTGCGCAAGCACACACGAACGCACGCCCACAATCAAAACATCCGCGCCGCGCATGCATGCACGCACACACAAACACATAATTAGATCCAATTAGTCATTAAAAAACACACGCATCACAGAGCTCCCATGAATGAGACGGAAACACAATGCAAGACCAGGCAATGAATAACCAATGAGGCAAAATGTTCCTGGGACGCCGATTATTCTCTCAGATCGTGACTGTTCATTAAGGTGTGCGTGTGTGTGTGTGTGTGTGTGTGTGTGTGTGTGTGTGATCTCGCTCTCTCAGCACATCTGTCACCTCTATGCCACTGTCACTGAGGAGCGACCTCTGCCCACACCACACACACACATCCTGCACATCTCATCTATCTACATAGGCAAGCAATGCCTCTAAAGATTCCCTGAAGATTCGTTCCCCTAGAAAATATAAGAATTACACGCAAACTGCCACCTTTACAAACCCAGGACAAAGGGTTCATAAAAAAAGGCTTAGTATCAACCGGGTGGTTTGAGCGCTGAATACTGATATGTGGCCAATATACCACTGCTAAGGGCTGGATCCGAGTTGCTTCGTGCATAATAACAACAGTGGTATATTGGCCAACCCCTGAGATGCCTTATTGCTATTATAAGTCTTCACTCTCAGTGAGAGAGATTTAGAGAGAGAGACAATGAGGGAGACCGAGCGAGAGAGAATGAGAGTGAAACGAGAACGAGAGAGAGGGAGAACCTTGATTTTTATCAGATACTTCCGAAAATGTAAGAAAACAATTGCAATGGGCAGGAGCGGAGCGCACACACTCCAACCCAAGGACAATGTGTAAGCGCTTGACACTGTCATAGCTTGATGGCCTAGTTCCAACCGTTTGGAATGACTGCTGATTGAGAGAGAGAGAGAGAACTACACGTGCTCTGCCATAAATAGGGCATGGAGGCACGTTAAGTGAGAAGCAGTGTTCAGGGAAGAAGAGAGGAGACGAGGAGAGGCCGTATGGAATAGAGCTGAAGTGGACACACAGGCCTGGCTGGCCCAGTGAAAGGAATGCTAGTCGTCGTAAAGTCACGTGTGTGTGTGTGTGTGTGTGTGTTCACCACTTCTTGACTGTACCATGTGAAGTGACAGATGGCAGAGAGGAGTGTTAAACAGACCCCATAAGGCCCACAGCCTGCAGATACCAGGGACCTTGATGCTCTCACATCTGTATTAATGCTCTCTCTCTCTCCCTTTCCCTCTCACACAATTTCTCTCTCCTCTCTCACTAGTTCTCGTTGCTTCTTGCTGCCTCTCTCTCTTCCTCGGCCGTCTCGCTGTTCTGCCTCTGCTGCTCTCTCAATACAAAAAACATCAATAGTCCCTGTCTTTCTCTCTCTCTTTCCCTGGCTCAAACACAGACTGTTTCTCTCGGTCTCCATCTCTCTCATCTCCCTGTTCCCTGCTTCATGTATACCTCTCTCTCCCTCTCGCAGTCCCTCTCGAAATACTTCCATATTGTTCTCCGTCTTTCTCTCTCCTCTCATTCTGTGTGTGTCTCAGTGTCTCAGACACTCTGTCTCTCTCTCTGTATTAATCCCACTCTCTGTCTCATCTTCTGGCACGACTTGGCTGTGGTAGCAATGGCTGGGTGACTCCGTTAAAGAGGTGTAAAGCTTTTTGGGGTAGGCCTCGGCAGTCAATGGACAAACACACTGACACACGCACGCGCACACACCCCCACCCTATTCTCTCCTTTTTACATTCAAATGAGCCATCCTCTGGACTTTGTTACCAGACAACAGGACTCTATTCAACCACACTGTCTGGCCTATACTATACTGGCCTATACTGGAACAGTACCAACACCATAATAATAGTGTAGAGAACTGTGACAGTGCAGGACCCCGTATATCTCACACAACTGTCTCCCAGCCTGTAGGGAAACAAAAATTATTTTGTTTCACAATGGATATGTGAGCTATATGGTGTTGCACATATTTAGGCAAATGGTGATATTATTTGTAAATGTAATTAATACATAATACAGATGTAACTAGTCGAGCAACAAGTTAACATGCAGTTACCTCCCAGACTCCCAGACAGTTGTTATTCTGGGCGTCTATTTGTTTGTTTGTTTGTTTGTTTGTTTGATTACATGAACAAATTGGTTGTTGTCCAAGTGAGACAGTGAACATATGTACTGTATCCCGAAGGCGCCTCTGCTGCAGCATTCTGGGGAGATATGCACCATGCCATGTCTGTGAGTGAAACGTGGCTAGAGCTTTGTTGCTAGCCAAATCCTCACTGTGAAAGTGTTACTGTAGAGTGCATTGGGTATCAGTGCATCACAAAGAATACGTTAATATGAATAATATTCAGTACTAGAGGTGTGCACGGTCATACTGTATGGTGCATGTGTAGAGAGAGAGAGAGAGAGAGAGAGAGAGAGAGAGTGGTTGACGAGTTTCCATTTAGGCAATTGGTGACAGCCTGTATGCCCTGCCACCTATCTGTTTCATGTCCCAGGTAGGCTACAAACGCCAGCATGGATAGAATACAATAATTGACTAATATTTGCCATATTCTAACAATTCTCATGTGCCAACGTATATCCACGGTTCGTGCCATAGTGAAATTTGCACTGCAGATATGAAATAACTAGGAGGTGAAACTCGAATCAGGTCGTCCAGAAAAGCAGGGTGAAGTAACTCAGGCATTCTTGAAAGTCAGGACAATCCTTGCCCTGCGAATGTTGTTTTCGATTTTTCAAGCAGTAGGCATGTATAATTCAATGTGGAGGGGAGCATTATAGTTAGGCCTAAGTGATGCCATCGCGCACCCCGCGCACCTATTTGGCAATGATATATTCGAGAAACACAATTTGAATCATCATTTGTCACAATAAAGACGGTTAGACAAAATAAAAATACACCTCTGCCGATGCAAATTTTGTCGATCTCTAATACATTTGTCCCGTATCTGCTGTTTCCATTGCACATTTCGGAAATATTTTTTGGGGGGCAAAATCGCTTTTGTTCGATTAAACCTGGGTCAATGGAAACCTGTCTACCGTAGGCCCTAGATCCTGCAGCATGCTATGCACGCATTCACACAGCACGACACAGAGTGCAGATAACATAAATATGTCCTAGGGTTTACATAGATGCAGGGGCCTTAATCTTGCACACCTCTGCTGCTACATTCGCAGACGCACTTACAAAGAAGGCAGACTGGTCCTTTATTCTTGCACGCCTGCTGTGACATCCACAAAAGCGTACCCAATTTGATCGCCCACGGTCGATACGCCACTTATCATCCATGGGAGAGAGAACGTGAGAGGCCGTGAAAAGAGAGAGAGATAGAGAGAGCGAGAGAGAGAGTAAGAGAGAGAGAGAGAGAGAAAGTGAGAGATGATATCTAGGAGAGAATAAACAGCGCACCCTGCATGCATTGTCACAACATGTTCTCCTCTATCAAAATCGTTTCAATTTACCCTTCACTGACTGTCACTGGTTGGTTAGTGAGGGAATATGGTGGTGGGTGAGGGGAATATATAAATAGTGCTATCTATGCATGCCCTGTACACTACGACAGCACAGAGTAAATTAACCATTGCAGGTCCCTGACCTTGTCTATAGATAATTAGGAGGCCTCCCATGTTTCTGTGACAAGGAGTAACCTTAGTGTGTGTTACGTTTTCCAAATGCACAACAAACGTGACTAGAGTCAATGGAAATGCTTCCTATAGCTCAACAGTTAATCGTTTGTGTTGTTTCTATAAAGATCTATATTATTATCTATGCGTTTTATCCAAACAGAAACCAACATATTTCCACATAATCTGTCAACTCTAGTTATTCACCCATTTTATTTTCTCCATAAAGGAATAAAATAATAATATATATTTTTTTATTGTTGCAGAAAATCTATAATACATTACAATAATGTAAGATGCTCTTTCTTCATGTCCAACCTCTGCTGAAATAACTTAAATTTTCTCAATTACAAATTGATGAACCTGATGAACTCTTGGACTTTCAAAAACATCATGCATTCCATCTATAATAGCATAATACATCTAGATAACTGTATTATTACAAGTCCCGTGGCCGCTCCCATGGCAACACAATGTCAGACAAATAAACCATTTCCTAAAGGTCCTCATCATCGTCGTAATGTCAGGATATTTAACCAGATCATCACGTGTTGTTGTGGAGGAACATGCATCATCATCATCTGCCACAGCGGAAGGATCCCCGGAATAGACACGGTGAACGTTAACCTTGACCTCCAGACGACGTTTCAACACGCTCTGTCCTTCACCAGCCAACAACGATGAGAGGGGAACTTCCAGGCTGAGTCCCAAATGGCACCCTATAAACTTTACAGGGCCCTGGTCAAAAGTAGTGCACTATATAGGGAATAGGGTGCCATTTTGGACGCACCCTCGGTCAGTGCCAGTCTGTTAACCCACCCTGACAGGCCGTTAACGTTCTAATGTGTTTCAACCACCACCACCCTGTGGGTCGATGCAAGGCCAGAACTGGGGACTAGGGAGAAATGCGGCCAAATGGCCTTGACATACTTCCATTGTTTGTGGGCTACATTATAAGAGACAGACATACTTCCATTGTATTTTTTTGCTACAAGTATAAAAAAAAAGACATTGGAAGATCCTGGAGGGGAAGGACTGATGTTTTGTGTACTAGTTTGTCAGAGCACAGAAAACCAAAATTAAGCAGGGACACAAATCTTTCCAGGTCATTGAAGATATATGCAGTAGGAAGTATCTCTCATGCTAACAACTTAGCTCTTACAAAAGTTTGTTCTGTCCCTCTCTTAACACCTGCCAGCTACACTCTCATGTCTTATTGGCTGCAGAAGTGACCAAACAAACTGTCAATTAATGAAGTTTGCTGGAACAAACATAGCTGTGTTCTAATCTAGTGGAGGGACACAAAGGCTATGGTGTGTTTTAAAATGGGAAAAAAGCTGTCTAATAACGTCCCAAAGAAGTACAAGTCAACTGCAGGTCAAATATCAATGTGATTGAACGTTTTTTGGCAACGGTCTCGGACTTGTCTGACAACTGATGCCTTAAACTTGCAGTGATGAAATTCTGCTGAAAAAAAACGTCTCCATCTGTGTTATAATCTAGTGGACGAGGGAAGTATAAGCTATGGCATGTCTTTGAATGGAATGGAGCGGTTTACAAACATCCGGAAACAGTCAAAAGGTCTAAAAACATCCGGAAACAGACAAACAAGTCAACTGCAGGCCATACAAACGACAGCAAAGATCAATCAGAATTTTCTCCAACTCTCTCAATCATCCTGGACTTGGGTTAAGAGTCTAACAAAATGGTCTTTGACAGCAGCTTGCCTGTGATGCCTTTGGAGGGCCTCAATGAATCATGGAGGACTTTCCATAGGGCCTCAAGGCCACGGCCCATAAACAGACAGACTGAGAGCTCCATTACAAGGTCCTTTTCAGTAAGGTAAGCAACCAAAAACGTTTTGCAATGGGAAATGAAAATGAGTTTTCCTGTTTCAGTACGCTTTCTTCGGTTATGTTCAGCACGGAGAAAACAAGGTAACACTTACATTTAAGGGGTCCTTATTACAGTGTAATTGCATATGTAATTACACCGTAGCAAGTATTGTAATTAATCGTAATAATTCATAGTTACACTGTAACAGCAAGATGTAACTGGTGGTAATTGCAGTCTGTAATTACAGAGGTGTAACAACGAATGAATGTTACGATGCTTGTTACAAATGTAAAAGTTTTCGATGGCATCCAAACGCGCCATATTTCAGCCTGCACAAATCACGTGATAGGTGTCAGCCAATTGAAAACGTACCACCTCATGAACACAACTCTGCAATAAAGAGCTCTGTAGTCTGATATCCAGGCCCAATGGCAAAAACGGGTTCACTTTTAATTATGTATTTGACAATGGGCCGATTACTTTAACCATCAATAAAAAAAAAAATTACACGTTGATAAGCAGTTCTGGTTAAAATTGTGAGATAGTAATTAGTGCTTGCCAAATTGTAAGTCTATTAAGCTTGGTTTAATAAATGCACTTAAAATGGTCTTATGGAAAACTCTTAATCCATCATGTCACCTTGCAAGGGTTTCTCTGTTGGGGAACATTCTCATTGGATTGGTGCAATTACAGTGCCTTGCAGTGCATTTGTCCTATTTTGTTGCATTACAACCTGTAATTTATATGGATTTGGATTTGGATTTCATGTAATGGACATACACGAAATAGTCCAAATTGGTGAAGTGAAATGAAAAAAATAACATTTAAAAAATTATACAAAATGTAAAACAGAAAAGTGGTGCGTACATATGTATTCCCCCCCTTTGCTATGAAGCCCCTAAATACGATCTGGTGCAACCAATTACCTTCAGAAGTCACATAATTAGTTAAATAAAGTCCACCTGTGTGCAATCTAAGTGTCACATGATCTGTCACATGATCTCAGTATATATACACATGAAAGGCCCTAGAGTCTGCAACACCACTAAGCAAGGGGCACCACCAAGCAAGCGGCACCATGAAGACCAAGGAGCTCTCCAAACAGGTCAGGGACAAAGTTGTGGAGAAGTACAGATCAGGGTTGGGTTATAAAAAAATATCAGAAACTTTGAGCATCCCACGGAGCACCATTAAATCCATTATATATTTTTTTAAAGAATATGGCATCACAACAAGCCTGCCAAGAGAGGGCCGCCCACCAAAACTCACAGACCAGGCAAGGAGGGCATTAATCAGAGAGGCAACAAAGAGACCAAAGATAACCCTGAAGGAGCTGCAAAGCTCCACAGCGAAGATTGGAGTATCTGTCCATAGGACCACTTTAAGCTGTACACTCCACAGAGCTGGGCTTTACGGAAGAGTGGCCAGAAAAAAGCCATTGCTTAAAGAAAAAAATAAGCAAACACGTTTGGTGTTTGGCCAAAAGGCATGTGGGAAACTCCCCAAACATATGGAAGAAGGTACGCTCAAGTTTTTTTTTTTTATTATTATTTCTTGTTTGTATCACAATAAAAAACATTTTGCATCTTCAAAGTGGTAGGCATGTTGTGTAAATCAAATGATACAAACCCCCTAAAAATATATTTTAATTCCAGGTTGTAAGGCAACAAAATAGGAAAAATACCAAGGGGGTGAATACTTTAGCAAGCCACTGTAGTCATCCCAGGAATTAAGGCATCATGTCAAGATCTGCCCATCTGCACAACACGCTCGAAATAACGACAACTGCAAACTTGCCCACATATGTTGACACTGACGTCATGTGACAGTGCGTCACAGAGATCCTATTAAATTACTGGAGGGGGTATGTCATAAACCCTCAATGAATAGCAGCAGAGGCATAGGTCAGGGTTTCCCAAACTCGGTCTTGGCGCCCCCCCTTTTCCCTAGCACTACACAGCTGATTCAAATCCTCAAAGCTTGATGATGAGTTGGTTATTTTGATCAGCTGTGTAGTGCTAGGGTAAAAACCAAAACATGCACTCAGCAGGAGACCCAGGACCAAGTCTGGGCAAACCCTGGCACGGGTGACGCATTTCCTGCTTTCACTTATGCAGAAAAATAAAAGTAAGTCATGTGATGTATCAGAAAGTCTGTAATGGAGTTATAGTCAACCTAAACCTTATAGTCAGCCTATTGTCATATCATTATAAATACAGTTTATATTTAAATTTTGTGATATCCAATTGCGATCTTGTCTCACTGCTGCAACTCTCCAACAGGCTCCTGAGAGGCGAAGGTATTTACATTGATACCACTTGCTGTGCGGCAGCAGAGAGAACACTCTATAACTTGGGAGTCTTCTACCATTTTTAGGGCCTTCCTCTCACACCGCCTGGTATAGACGTCCTGGATGGCATGGAGCTCGGCCCTAATGATGTACTGGGCCCTATGCACTACACTCCGTAGCGCCTTACGGTCAGATGCCAAGCAGCTGACTATAATTTAGGTTGAAAATAATTCTATTACACAATTTCTGAAACATCACATGCCTTCGTTTTCTTTTCCTGCAAAAGTAAAATCAGGATTATGCCTCCTTTGTCATTGATTCCAATTAAGACTGGTTTGGTTTTCTCCCTGACCAATGTCTGCCATTTTATGCCATAGCCCCTCTAGTAATTTAATAAGATCTCTGTGGTCTCCCCTCCCTCCACAGATAGGATATGAACACTATGGCAAAAAAAACAAGAATTACAGGAAATAAACTGCATAATGTTCTCTCAGCCTCATTGCAAAACATGTAAAATGGCATGAAATGAGCTATATATAGTAACTGCACATTTTCCTCTCTGCCCCATGGCAATATATGTAGAATTGCAAGAAATTACCTTTAATGGGAATTCTCTCAGCCTCATTGACAAATGTGTAGAATAGCATTTGATTAGCTATAACACTGCATATTTTCCTCTCTGCCCCATGGTAATATGCTTAAAACAGCAACATTTTCTCTCAACGTCATGTCAAAATGTGTAAAATAGCATGAGATTAGCTACAGTATATTAGCTATATTTCTTTGGTAGACCTTGCGGGGGCCCCCGCAAAAAACTGTTGGATGCCACTGATAAAAAGAGCCTATTGAGCCACACATCGCATCTGTCCACAAGAGATTACAACCTTGTGATAGTTATTACTGAATGGACGCAGCTGAGAAGAAACTAAGCTGTCAGTCTGTCTGGTAAGAAGGAAGTCTGCCACATATTTATTTTTATTTATTTCACCTTTATTTAACCAGGTAGGCAAGTTGAGAACAAGTTCTCATTTACAACTGCGACCTGGCCAAGATAAAGCAAAGCAGTTCGACACACAACAACACAGAGTTACACATGGAATAAAACAAACATACAGTCAATAATACAGTAGAAAAAAAATTAATAACGTCCGAGGTGTTAAATTGCTCTTTCGCTTCCAGTTCTGTCTTTCACATGAAATATTGATATAGATACTTATCAGTTCACTCACAGATTCACTAAATGCCTTGTGGTCTGGTGTGTAATGCTCACTGTACACATGCTAATAACCAGCTGGGGGGGGGGAATACACTTCCAAACATGGTTTCTAGTAACTCTTGGCAGATTTTTAAGTAGGCTACTTACTGATAAATCCCATTTGAGCAGTCTGCATAATGCTGTGTGTGTTTCTGGATACTGCTTGGATTTGGTGACATTGCAACATTTTCTCATTATTCCAAACAGATAAAAAACACATGCACGCATGCGCACACACACACACACACACACACACACACTGTTGAGATGATCCATAACAAGTCTTACCTCCGTAGAAACCAGGTTCCCCTCCGAAGACAGATGCATCTGGAAGAGAGTCAAGAGAGAGGGAGACAAGGCAGGTCAGCATGTTCATTTAGAAAATCCATTACAGATCCTCTTTCTTTTTGCATATTGGAGAAAGCAAATGAATAACAACCTCTCCAGTGCCATTGCTGAAAGCTCCTCCACCATGCACCTGACTGGTTAAAAGCCTCCTCTCCTACCCAGCCTCCGACACAAGCTTCCCCAAGCGGGTGTGATACTTAAACTACTCCCATGGCATGCTGCACTGCTTGGCCCCCACCTTTTCGGTCTGCTCCCGACTACCCAACCTGGCACAAGTACCCCCACCACTTGCCCATTCTCACCCGAGCTTCGGTCACCACTCCAGCACACACTTAGATGCGCACACATACATTAAACCCACACACATGCACCCCAAAAATCTGAGAGGGCTCAAAGTACATGAGGATGGGTGATACATTTTGCCTTTTTCAAACACCTGAAACAACTTTTTCCTGCTTTCTGTATCGTCCTGACTGGTGTTTCTTTTCTTAACTTCTTAGGGAGCGGCAGCAGAGGTGACGGTTTTGGAGAGTCTGGCATGCCCAAAGTAAAATGCCTGCCACTCAGGCCCAGAAAATAGGATATGCACATAATCAGTACTATTGGATAGGAAACACTCTGAAGTTTCTAAAATTGTTAAAATAATGTATGTGAGTATAACAGAACTGATATAGCAGGCGAAAACCCCGAGATATTTCTGTCCGGATTTTATTTTTGTGTGACCTTTGCTCTGATACTCTCCCTATTTATTTTAATGGTATCCAGCTCCGAGATTGCAGTACCTATGGCTTCCACTAGATGTCAACAGTCTTTATACAGAGTTTGGAAGCTCTAGCAGTGAGCAGAACGGAACAGGAAATAGTCGATGTCAGATGTCAACAAGATTTCACGGGCGCGAGACCGTGTGCACGGCCCACTGTAATTTCCAATTATAACGTTTAGGTTACCATTCGAGTGAAATATTATCGCTAATATTCATAAAAGGAAAGCTAAGGATGCATTATAAATGGTCTTTCATTAGTTTAGGAAAAGTTTATAGATATATTTTAACGCGTTCTCTTCGCGGTTCAATGGGCGATTCGACGTTGGATTTTCTGAACATAACACGCCAACCAAACTGAGATTTATGGATATAATAAATGACTTTTTCTAACAAAAGAACCATTGGATGTCTTCATTGGACACTTGGGAAGCTCTCAGCAGAACTTCTTCGAAAGGTAAGGTATTTTATTTATTTTTTATTTATTTTAGCTCTGATATGGGTTTTGTGTGACCCGCGCTGGATATGAATTTATGCTAATGCATAAATTATGGAGGTGCTATCCTCAAACAATCAAATCTTGTGCTTTCGCCGTGAAGCCTTTTTGAAATCTGACAACGTTGTGATATTGCCAAGAATCAGAGCTTTTGATGACTATGCAACACTTGTGTATTGATAAATGTTTAATAATTCAACTTTTGGATTTTGAATTTGGTGCCTTACATTTTACCGGGTAGTGTCGGGAGTGGCCCGCTAGCACGCCGCTACTCCCTAAGTAGTTAAATAAACGAAATATGCTTCTTTGCATCGCTGCTAAAATCGGGGTAAACAATTGAAAGGAATGTGAGTATTATTCAATACATTTAGTTATTTCTTGCTTTTCTAAAGTCGACCAACCTTGCCATCAGGCATGCTAGCTAAGATCGCTACTCTAACTTGATTAATAGCCTAAAATGGCTCCTTGGTAGCTAGTTATGAGGTTGGGAGCTTGGGAACCTATCTGGGCTAGCTAAAGGCTACTTTGTAAAATTTGTTGGTGACTAGTAGTATTACAGAGAAACAGCAAAACAATATTTTTACTGTGTACAGTGTATATATTTTTTTAAATAAGACAAATCTGAGCCCCTGTGCCCCCTATGGGCATGACGCCTCTGCATGCACACACCGGTGTCTCTGATCCAAATTGTATCTTTAGCCTGTGGACTTTTACTCTGGAACTTCTATACATTTCGATTTGTATTACTTGGACTTTATTGTTATCTTATTGTAGCTTATTTTATTGTAGCTTAGGCATATTTGTGATTAGTATGCAACCTCAAAGGCATAATATTTTAGATCTGAGTCTTAGAAAAGTTCCTATGGTTATTTCTTATGTTGATTGATAGGCTGCAAATAAACATGTTGCTGTTGCTGCTGTCTACCCTTGACTCTTACACTGAGGATGATGCATTTAGGGCCTGATGCCCCAACCATGTCAAAGGTATTTGATGGTGTTGAGGTCAGGGCTCTGTGCAGGCCAGTCAAGTTCTTCCACACCGATCTCAAAAAAACATTTCTGTATGGACCTTGCTTTGTGCACAGGGGCATTGTCATGCTGAAACAGGAAAGGGCCTTCCCCAAACTGTTGCCACAAAGTTGGAAGCACAGAATTATCTAGAATGTAATTGTAAGTTGTAGAGTTAAGCTTCTCAGCCAAGTTCTTCCACACCGATCTCAAAAAAACATTTCTGTATGGACCTCGCATTGTGCACAGGGGCATTGTCATGCTGAAACAGGAAAGGACCTTCCCCAAACTGTTGCCACAAAGTTGGAAGCACAGAATCATCTAGAATGTCATTGTAAGTTGTAGCGTTAAGATTTCCCTTCACTGGAACTAAAGGGCCTAACCCGAACCATGAAAAACAGCCTAAGACCATTATCAATCCTCCACCAAACTTTACAGTTGGCACTATGCATTCAGGCAGGTAGCGTTCTCCTGGCTTCTGCCAAACCCAGATTTGTCTGTCAGACTGCAAGATGGTAAAGGATGATTCATCACTCCAGAGAACGCGTTTCCACCACTCCAGAATCCAATGGCGGTGAGCTTTACACAGCTCCAGCCGACACTTGGCATTGCGCATGGTGATCTTAGTCTTGTGTGCGGCTTCTCGGCCATGGAAACCCATTTCATGAAGCTCCCGTAAAACTGCACTCGGCGGTCTGTGAGCTTGTGTGGCCTACCACTTTGGGTCTCAGCCACATTGAAAGTCACTGAGCTCCTCAGTAAGGCCATTCTACTGCCAATGTTCAGCTATGGAGATTGCATGGCTGGGCGCTCGATTTTACACCCTATCAGCAACGGGTGTGGCTGAAATAGCCAAATCCACCAATTTTAAGGGGACTATAAAAAGTTTGGGAACCATTGCTCTGGACTATGGTTCTAGTACTGTTTGTGAATCAAAATGTTGTAAAATCCGGTATAGACTTGCTATTATTTTGATGCTTTTATTGTCAGGAAATGTGCAATCTAACCCAGGTCCTGACATTTCTACCCCATCCGAATTAAAAAGTCAGAATGGCACATAAATGTAAGAAGTTGTAGCGGATGCGTAACTGGTCTGCAGAGAAGTCAGGCGCAGAAGAGCAAAACTGGGTAAACTTAGTCTTTTAATAAACAACCCCAAAACGGTTCAAGCAAACACGGGAGTACATGGGCACAAAAATAGCCCGTAACGCACCAGTATACAAATGTGCACAAGCACTACACAGAAACAATCCCACACAAAGGCATGGGGGGGGTTATATACAAAACATGTAATTGAGGGAATTGAAACCAGGTGTGAAAAACAGACAAAACAAATGGAAAATGAAAAGTGGATCGGTGATGGCTAGAAGACCGGTGACGTCGACCGCCGAACACCACCCGAACAAGGAGAGGCACCGACTTCGGCGGAAGTCGTGACAGAAGTCTTGTTGCAATACTTGATTTTGTGAATATTTGGATAAAAACTGCATACCCAGATGTATGTATGCTTTCTGAAACCTGCCTCAGAAAATCTAGCACTGACAAAGACACATTGGCATTGATGGTTACAATGTCAAATCTGAATTCGTGCTTATGGGTGACCTGAACGTAGACTGGTTGACATCCAGCTCTGATCAACTCAAGAATCTATGTAATACCTATAATCTTAGATTGTTAACAATGTAACAAGAGTGAATGCAGTGTCCTCTGAAATCCTCTTCGATTGATCTTATTTCAACCAACACTCCACATCGTTTTAATGCTGCTGGTATAAATGATATAAGTGATCAATATGCTGCTGCCTGTGTAAGGGATGGTCAAATTCCTAAACCACCTCCATGTATCCTCATGAAAAGAAACCGGAAGCAGTTTGATACTCAGGGTTTTTTACATGATGTTTTGAATATTGCCTGGAATAGAGTTGAATTCATCCCTGATGTTGAATTAGCTTTTTCTTACTTCCATAAAGCATTCCAGGATGTACGCAACAAACCTGTCCGTTCAAATAGTACAGAATTGAGTGCAGAGACAACCCTTGGTTCTCAGATGAACTAAAGCAACAAGGTCTGATTCAGCTGATGATTGAATGGCCTTTAAATGGCTTCGGAATCAGGGTGTGGCTATGACCCAAAAGCTGAAAGCAGACCACTACCTCAAATCTCCTGCTGATAATCTGAATAGTCCTTCCAAATGTGGCAAGTAGTGAAAGGTTTAGAGTGTAAAAAAGAAGCACAGCTCTCTAAACAACTGCTGGTTGACTCACCACTCATGTAGTAATTTATGCAGGCAGATTTTCTTGACGCAGGCGGATTAGTTGATAGGGTTAAAGGTTAACATGAGCCCCCTGTGAAATTCTCGCCCTATTCTGTCTCAGAGGTGCGTAGAGCCCCTGAAAGCAATTCATGTAAAAAACTCCCCTGGCCCTGATGATCTAGACCCCCGCCTACTACAATTAGCTGCAGACATCATTGCTCCCCCTTTAACATGCATCTTTAACCTCACCATAGAATGTAATGAAATCCCCAAGTTGTGGAAATCAGCATTTGTCCTAACCCATTTGAAAGGAGGTGGTCCCACTCTACTGAATAACTATCAGCCCATATCTAAATTGTCTGTTCTGGCAAAGGTATTGGAGTCCTTAGTCAATAAGCAGTTTAAGGAAAATAGTATTTTGAGTGGTATGCAATCAGGTTTCAAGTCTAGCCACAGCACTGTCACAGCAACTTTTAGGGTTTTGAATGATAGTCATTGTGCCCTGGATAATAAGCTGCATTGTGTATCTGTATTCTTGTCAAAAGCATTCTACACTGTGGACCATACTGTCTTGGTGCAGAAATTGAAGTGCATTGGGATCATGCTCTGGAGTGGTTTGAGAACTACCTGTCAAAGGCAGATGGTTGAAAGTCGGACACCGTAGAGTTATGCTCGGGTGTGCCTCAAGGATACATTTTAGGTCCCCTGCTGTTTATTATCGATATCAGCAACATTGGAAGACATATTGAGACAGCTGATGTAAAATTGTATGCGGATGACACTGTTCTCTATTCAAGTGTCAGCAGTTTAACTTTGGCTTCTGAAAAAGCTCAAACTGCTTTTAACATCAATAGAATCGGTACGATTTGAAGCTTGATCTGAATTCCTCTAAAACAAAATGCTCTAAAAAAACATAATTACTACTTTGGAAGGACATTCTATAGAGCAAGTAAACATTTACAAATATTTGGGAGTTTGGGTGGATAAGGGTTAGGGTTTTTCTTTTTTTTTCTTAAAACTTAAAGAATTCCACTGTATTCGGTGCATGTTTCCTTGTCAGGAAACTCAAGCTGCGTGTTGGGTTTTATTACCGGCACAAAGCTTGTTTATCTTTGCCGCCAGAAAATAGTTGATTCGTTTTACTTTTCTCTCTGTGTTGGACTATGGTAATACAATTTATGTACAAGCCTCAAGCTTTACACTGACGGCTCTTTACTCTGTGTATCATGCAGCCCTTTGTTTTGTCACCAATCAGAGACGTCTAACTCACCATTGTGATCTCTACAGTGCTGTCGAGTGGCCATCACTAGCAACACGCAGGCTCAAAGAGTGACACATTCTTATTTATAAGGCCATTTTAGGAAAATGTTCAGTTTTATCTATCCTCCTTTCTAGCTCAAAATGAAAACACATTCAAGCTCAGATCTCAATCTTGTTTCATGCTAACAGTCCCCCAAAAAAGTTTTACCGATCATAGAAAAAGGTCCTTTCATTACTCAGCCCCCTGCTCTTGGAATTCCCTCCAAGCCAACATAAAACCCCAGGACCTGGTGTCCCTGGAGGAGTTCAAAGGACAAATAGATTAACAGAATTGAGAGAATGCCAAGAGTGTGCAAAGCTGTCATCAAGGCAAAGGGTGGCTACTTTGAAGAATCTAAAATATAATTAGATTTGTTTAACACTTTTTTGGTTACTACATGATTCCATATGTGTTATTTCATAGTACAATGTAGAAAATAGTAAAAATAAAGAAAAACCCTTGAATGAGTAGGTGTGTCCAAACTTTTGACTTGTACTGTAGCTGTTTCTAGTTTTCACCCGATGTCACTAGTTTGCGTTGCTTTATATAAGGAAGTTTGTTGTTTTAGTTTGCACACACCACACACATTCCTGCACACACACATCCACTGTTTGTTTCCTGTTGTATTTGTGCTGTTGGCAGTGTCTTCTGTCTCTGTTGTCTATTTTGTTTTACATAGTTAAAAAAAAAAATTATCCCCCGTCCCCAAAGGAGGCCTTTTGCCTCTTGCCAGGCCGTCTTTGGAAATAAGAATTTGTTCTTATTTGACTTGCCTGGTTAAATGAAAGTTAAATAAAAAAATATTAAGATTAACAGTGTGCTGGAGTTTCCTTCTATTCAGCATATTCATCCATCACTGTTGAGAGAAAACAGCAAGGTTAATATTGCAACAAGTTCAACTTCTCACCGCCCAATCTGTACACAGTACATACTGTCACTGGCTTCCTATCTACTGTATCTCCCCTTCTGTATGAAGCAAAGGGTTGAAGGTGGCATGGCTATACATTGCAAGCTTATCGAATTATGCTTGCAGTGAGATTCGACTTGTCTTTTGAATACACTGCTCCATACATTTCTGTCCCTGTTGCATTATAGAATATGTGACAATCACAGTGATTGGGCATTGACAGCAGCCGTGTACTGCAGGCTACAGACTAGGGCCATTCAAACAACCACACTGAGATGAGAGATTTCTCTCACATCTTCAACATGATCAGCTTTGGGTTTCATGTGATGACAGAAAGATAGAAATGTGCACCCTGTAGAATGATGCTGCAGTTTTATTGTGCAAAGGTATTTGTCAGGCTTGAGTTTGATGTCACGTCATGTAACATGACATATGAGACAAACAGTACTGAGGCATTGTCCAATAAGAGCCTTAGTAGGGTGGTCAACGGCAAAGAAATACAATTACTAGAACGGACATTCCTATTCAAGTCAATGCTCTGTGATGGACTTTGTCCCTTCTAGTTACTCTATTTCTATGGTCAACAACGATTATCAGACCTCTGCCCAAACAGACAGTAGCCCTCTGCTGACTTCATTCTCCTTGGTCTTGATTATGTCGTAGTTTACGTAACTACAACAACATTACATTAATCATCAGACTAACTTCCTCCTTGTTGGCTCTCAACAGCTATGTCAAAGCAATGTCCCTTGGCCATAGGGATGACCCATTTATGCATGCGGGTCTGTTGTTGTGTTTCAGAAGAGGCCGGATCAGGCAGGCATACAGCACAATGTGATGGGGTGGTGGTGCGATGCGCTGGGCCAGGCACACACACACACAAACACACCCTGTTGTCATTGCCTTCGGGTGAAGTCGAAGCATGACTCACACACCTCTTCCTATGAACAAATGTAACCTCCACCATCCTAATCTGTTTGAAGGATATGTGTTGGGAAGTAGTGAGAACGCCAGAGTCCAAACAACACATTCTTTGCTTCAGCTGAATTGAAATCTAAACTTCTGAAGGGGTTGTCTGGGGTTACACAACACAGACAGGTCATTTTCAGCCCTGCTCTCTTCTATCTGCCTGCACATACAGTGGATAGTTGCTTGGCCTTGGCTGCATCCCAAAAAGTAGCAATTCAACGGACAAACACATTCTATTTCTCCTGCAGTTAACCTGAAGATGAGACTGTTACTCTTTTTTTATACTACCGTGCCGGCCTGAACTAAACTATGCTAGCTAGCTCTGATATTTTTATTTTCAGTAAAGTTCCAGCAACTACGGTGACTGCATAACTAGGCCAGCGCAGTATTGCTTGGTTTGGCTCGGCTCAGTACGGCTCAGTAGTGTGAAAATCCCTAGAGTGTGATTACCATATGAAACTCACCAGTGGAGGGGAGAGTGAGGGACAGGAGGAAGAGGAGGAGCACAGTGAGGTGCAGCATGTTGCTCTGTGTAGAACCTCCTGAGGTGATGCTTAGAACCACTGCTGATGATGAAACATTAGCAGGACAGGCTGCTTTTCCTGCAAGAGAGACAGAGACAGAGAGTGGAGAGATGTAAATAGCCCAATAATGGAACAACACATTGCACAACTAAAATAAGACAGTGACATTGCATCACATAGCCCATTACTTTCTTCAAAGACACCTCATTAAATCAAGGATTAACCAACAGCAGTTTGGACCAGAAGGTATTAATAAACTTTGGCAGCCATTTTTTTTATGGACTTCTTAAACCCTTAAATATAACGGATATTCTGATGGCAATCATTTTTTGGTAATTGTCGTGAGAGCTGAGCAGTTCAAACTTGCAGTGACATTGCTCTGATTAAGCAGCTTAACCCAGCAGTGTGAAATGTTCATTGGCCAATCAGGGGGAAGACTACTGAGCATGGACATGAAGTAACAGTAACAGTTTAAACATGAAGTAACAGTTTAAAGGAATATTACTGTGCAATAAGATTAATACTCTTGCCCTTTTTGGCATCAGGCGAAGGAGCTATTTCAGTGAATGCAATACATTTCAAGATAAGAGCAAATATGTGACCCGATTCAGGAAACTAGGCGAATGTCGCAAGTCACGACTTCATAGGAGAGCTGTTTGAACGTAAAAAAAATTTAAAAAGGAAAATGCGTTTTTTGGCAGAAATGCCTTCTCGAACATTTGAACTTTCATGTGTCTTAATATCAAATGTGTATGCCATCTGTAAATACGAATAAAATTGTTAAATTACGAGCAACCTTCCCGCTAGCCATGACGGGTTGAGATAATGAGTGGGCTAGACAAATGTGACTATGTTTTTGCCAACCTAACTATATAACAACATAATGGTAATCATTTTATTTTAATGGCAAATCTCTTGATAAACTGGGTAAATTAGGCCTACTCACAATACAGGTGAATGCATATTCAATAGGAGCGTGTGCAAGCAATGAGTTATTGAGCTTATTTTGGCTGATCAGTTGGGTCTATGGTGCTACAGATGACAAACAATCTGTTTGCTTTCCATGTGAGACTTTTATTAGCCTACTGATTAACAACATTAGCATAGAAACATCACTCCAGCATGTCACGCTTGTATGGCAGGACATCATATAGGTAGGGTGACCACATTTATAATACCCAAATGCGAGACAACAGGATGATTTTGCGGGACATTCGCAAGAGAGTAGCCTACATGGTTAATTGGTGTAGTGCAATTTTTTTAAATAAATGTCACGTTAGACCTAAATGACAATCATTTCTCAAAGTTTGTACCGAAAGATGTAGCCTATTGAAGATGTAGCCTACTGAACAAAAGTCAACATGTAAAGTGTTGGTCCCATGTTTCATGCGCTGAAATAAAAGAGTCCTGAATTTTTTCAAATGCACAAAAAAAGTATTTACCTCAATTTGTTTGTCCAATTTTGTTTATATCCCTGTTAGTGAGCATTTCTCATTTGCCAAGATAATCCATCCACCTGACAGGTGTGGCATATCAAGAAGCTGATTAAACAGCATGATCATTACACAGGTGCACCTTGTGCTGGGTACAATAAAAGGCCACTCTAAAATGTGCAGTTTTGTCATACAACACAATGCCACAGATGTCTCAAGTTAAGGGAGCATGCAATTGCCATGCTGACTGCAGGAATGTCCACCAGAGCTGTTGCAAGATAAATGCATGTTAATTTCTCTACCATAAGCAGCCTCCAATGTCATTTTAGAGAATTTGTCAGTAAGTCCAACCGGCCTCACAAATGCAAACCACGTGTAACCATGCCAGCCCAGGACCTCCACATCTGGCTTCTTCACTTGCATGATCATCTAACACCAGCCACCTGGACAGCTGATGAAACTGAGAAGTATTTCTGTCTGTAATTTAAAAAAAGCCATTCTGATTGGCTGGGCCTGGCTCCCCAGTGGGTGGGCCCCTGCCCAGTCACGTGAAATCCATAGATTAGGGCCTAATGAATTCATTTCAATTTACTGATTTCCTAATATGAACTGTAACTCAGTAAAATCATTGAAATTGTTGCATGGTGTGTTTGTATTTTTGTTCAGTATAACTATAGAATATGCATAAAATGCATCCTCCAATTGCTGCTTATGCCCACACATATTGTCTCAATACATTTGTACATTTTTAATACCCTAAAACACCTAATACCCTCAAATAACTTCGGCATGCCTAATTTCAAAATAGGCCATCATCACTGTTAATCATGAATGACAATTCTTTACGTTTCACCGGTGAAACGACGTAACTGTATCTGCATGCCAATCATTTGATCTCAATCAGTTTCATGGGAATATGTATTTACATCTTTTTGAATTACTGTTTCGTAAGTGTAGAGTGCAGCAGATGGTGTTAACAAACTATATAGCCTTCCTGTATTTTATTTCAATCAAAGCACATTTTGCCTAGTTGTGCGCTGTTGAGTTTTGGCCGCATGATCATTTCTATCCCGATTTTTTTTTATTACTAGAAATTAGATGGTGTTTTTAGTATAAGAGTAGTATTACAGTGCCTGTAATACTGTATTCATCCCCCTTGGCGTTTTTCCTATTTTGTTGCATTACAAACTGTAATTTAAATTGATTTTTATTTGGATTTCATGTAATGGACATACACAAAGTAGTCCAAATTGGTGAAGTGAAATAAAAATATAACTCGCTTCAAAAAATTCTAAAACATTTTAAACGGAAAAGTGGTGTATATGTATTCACCCACTTTGTATGAAGCCACTAAATAAGATCAGGTGCAACCAAGTACCTTCAGAAGTCACATAATTAGTTAGTTAAATAAAGTCCACCTGCCTTTTTGAAATTTGACAATGCTGTTAGATAACTTCTTTGGGAGCAGCGCACGAGGTGACCGTTTTGGAGAGCCTGGCGTGCCCAAAGTAAAATGCCTCCCATTCAGGCCCAGAAAATAGGATATGCACATATTTAGTACCATTGGATAGGAAACACTCTGAATTTTCTAAAAGTGTTAACATTTTGTCTGTGAGTGTAACAGCACGGATATGGCAGGCAAAAACCCGAGGAATTTCTGTCCTGGAAAAAGTGGTTTTGACAGATTGCCTCATTTAGAACCCCTCCCTTATGAAAATGCCCATATAAGGGCATATGAATGCAGTACCTATTGCTTCCTCTGGATGTCAACAGTCTCGAGAAAGTGTTCTGATTCTTTTTAGATGCTTTTAGAGCAGAGAAGAAGACGAATAACGAAGTGTCCACACAGATGTCAATACAAGTAAATGCGCGCTCCCGGCTGGCGCGTTCTTTTTTTTTTTCCTTTCTTATTGCCAAGTTTATATTCCGGTTGAAATATTATACTATTTATACATAAGTGTTCCTAAGGATACATTTTAAATTATGTTTGATTGTTCTTGGACAAGTTTATAGGTATAAGTTGAACGAGTTCTCTTCACGTTTCAATGGACGATTGGAGGCTCTATTTTCTCATTATAACGCGCCAACCAAACAAAGATTTATGGATATAATACATTACTTTTTCTAACAAAAGAACCATGGATTGTCTTCGTTGGACACTTGGGAAGCCCTCAGCAGAAGTTCTTCAAAAGGTAATTGATTTGTTTTCGCTGTGAAATGTGTTATGTGTGAACCGTGATGGCTTATGAATTTATGGTAATGGAAAAAATATGTGGGGTGCTATCCTCAAACAATCAAATGTTGTGCTTTCGCCGTAAAGCCTTTTTGAAATCTGACAACGCTGTGATATTGCCAAGTCAAGGTATTGGAGTGGCCATCACAAAGCCCTGACCTCAAACCTACAGAAACTTTGTGTTGTTGTTTTTGTCGCACTGCTTTGCTTTATCTTGGCCAGGTCGCAGTTGTAAATGAGAACTTGTTCTCAACTGGCCTACCTCGGTAAATAAAGTTGAAATAAAAATAAAATAAAAAATTACCCTATGCATACTGCTAAAGCAACACTCAAGTGGTTTAAGGGGAAACATTTAAATGTCCTGGAATGGCCTAGTCAAAGCCCAGCCCTCAATCCAATTGAGAATCTGTGGTATGACTTAAAGATTGCTGTACACCAGCGGAACCCATCCAACTTGAAGGAGCTGGAGCGGTTTTGCCTTGAAGAATGGGAAAAAATCCCAGAGACTAGATGTGCCAAGCTTATAGAGACATACCCCAAGAGACTTGCAGCTGTAATTGCTGCAAAAGGGGGCTCTACAAATATTGCCTTTGGGGGGGTGAATAGTTATGCATGCTCAAGTTTTTTTTTGTGTGTGTTATTTATTGTTTATTTCACAATAAATACAAACTCAGAAAAAATCTATTTTAATTCCAGGTTGTAAGCCAACAAAATAGGAAAAATACAAAGGGGGGTGAATACTTTCGCAAGCCACTGTAGATGAGTTTGGATTGGTCTACCATATAGCACGTGTCTGTCTATTGGAGCTGGTCAGCATGTTTAGGTAAACGTGTCAAACGTGGCTTTTAAAAGAAATGTAGTAAAACTGCATAAACCTAATGTCAAGTTAAAGTGTTCTGTTAGCTAGCTAACGTTAGCTGACTGGCTCGCTAGCTAACATTATGTGTATGCTCTCCACTTTCTGGAGTACCGAGTTTTGAAATCAGTGGAATTCGAGTATGATAGCTTGACTAGTTATAGCCATTGAACCTGGTTGGTTAGCTACCAGCAGATTCATGCAGGGTAGTAACATCATGAGTTGTGATTATGGTCCATTGTTTAGCTAGCTAACGTTACATGTCTTAACAAACGACTCCACTCTAATTCTGACAAAGTATTTTCATTTCAAGTTAAAGTGTACTGTTAGCTAGCTAGCTAACGTTAGCTGGCTGGCTCGCTAACTAACGTTACATCATGCGTTGGGATTCATTGTTTACCTAGCTAGTAATCTAGCTACATTTCTTAACAAAAGACTCTTGTCTTAGTGTGCCAGAGCGCAGAATAACTGATGCATTTTTGAACGCTCAACACCTGTTGAGTATGTCCGGTGATGTTCAGCAACAAGGTGTAATTAAATTGTTGCCAACAGCACAGTTACAGGCTGACTACACCACTTGCATCACGTGCGCGAGCGTTGCAAAATAAATGTAGAAATCTATATTATTCAATTATTGCACCCACACTGCTCGCGCGTGCCAACTAGCGTCTGCGTTGCCAAGCGCTTGTTACGCAGATCGCGCTGCAAGTCCTGCCTCTCCCATCTCCTCATTGGTTTATAGAAGCAGGTACCACATGCCATTTCCTCATTGGTTATACCCACGTGGGTGACTGAAAGACGAATGAGGTCAGTGGCGGTAATGCACCTAATTTATGAAAGTTGCCAATCGCAATATAAAGTCCAGAGAAGAAAAAGTTGAAAGGAGGAGAGATGACTAGAAACGATTCGGTTGACATTTTCTGTGTGGATTAATTGTCGGAGTGGAGGACCTTGTGCATTTCAGGTAAAATAACAACTCAATGTTTATATCCCAGGACAAATTAGCTAGCAACAGCAAGCTATCTAAATAGGACAAATTAGCTAGCAAGTGCAAGCTAGCTAGCTAAATTTCCATAAATGTTTAATGCTTTCGACCTGTCCCAAAATTAATGTAATTGGTTCAGAGTTTGCTTTGATATTTTAACCTGCGTGGCTTGATCGCGTTTGGTGTGGGGGGACAAAATACATTTATGCACGATGGCGTACGATGGCACACGCGTGCAGCAGGTTTGGGTTCCGTGTACAGTCACCAACACAACGCTCTGCGTAACATGAAAAAAGCCTAACCAGCTCTGCTAGGTCGAGTAAAATGGTCAGAGTGGGGTGTTCCCTCATTATGTGTCTGGAAGTAATGTTAGCTAGTCAATGTTAGCCAGTTAGCTTTGGTGCTCGACTGTAGTTGTGAGGTCAGAGCCTTCGTAACAACCCTACTTATTTTCGTCCAGTGTGCGCTCGGAAAGCGAAACCACAGAGCAATAGGGCGATGAAGTGGAGGAGACAGGTTGAAGAAGGATATTTTAAGCCTTGCAACAATTGAGACATAGATTGTCATTCAGAGGGTGAATGGGCAAGCTGGATTTTTCACGCTCAACAGTTTCCTGTGTGCATCAAAAATGGTCCACCACCCAAAGGACATCCAGCCAACTTGGCACAACTGAAGCATTGGAGTCAACATGAGCCAGCATCCCGGTGGAACACTTTTGACACCTTGTAGAGTCTATGCCCCGACAAATTGAGGCTGTTCTGAGGGCAAAGGGCTTGGGGATGATATGAGTGAATCAATTGACTACATGTCATACCCTACAATTGAACAGCACTAGTCATGCCCAGTAAGACAACTCTGGTACATACAGTACTAGTATCCTTTCCACCATTCATGTCATTGGCCCTGAACAACAGTACTGATCATGTCAGCCTTCTAGGTACCACAGCAGGAGACCAGCTCCCTGTCTTCCCTAACAGGTCGACAACACCATGATTGACAGGTCCATAGTTGTCACTAGCAACCACCTAACTATGTGCCCCCCAGATCAGAGTCAGAGACTACCTGGAGCGTACTGTGACATGATCAGCCCATCGCCAAGGAAACACAATATGACAAGCAACAGCTGTTTCAGCAACACTCTAGAATGCGCTACTTACAGACAGCGGAACAAGCAGAATAGAACAGCACAGCGGCATCTTCCTGGTTTCCCTGGAGACGTCTGCCATAGCGACAGACAGGCTCAGGTAATGATGGTCATCACTAGGCACTAGGCTGGATTGCATGCTGGTTCATCAGATAATAAAAACATTTGTATTGTTATTAATAATGTTTAATTAGATACTGATTTCTAAGCATCAAATAGACACTTTCAGAGGACTACTTTATCAGTACCAAACAGGCACTTGAAATGCTGACACTTGAAAATCGACTAATAATAACATGAATCAACCAGAACAACAGTTATTCAGACAATCGATTCATATCCAAGCCATGCTGGATTGCTAACAAGCGAATGAGCTATTAGCATAAAATGTCAGAGTATCTTCAGCAAGGGTCGGAACCAAAATTAATCGTTTAGTTCTGAGTAGAACCATCATTTTGTTCCGTTCCACTGTTCTGACCAACAAAACACATTTTCTGAAACGGTTCGAAAAAAAGTGATGGTTTATATAGTTGCTTCATGTTCCTTTTTAAACCTCTGAACTGGTTCCCATGCTTGTAAAATAACAGCTCTGTTTCGGAACAGTACAGTTTTTTTCCGTTTTTCTGTTGTGTTCCCTGAACTGGTTCCAACACACACATAACATAACATAATGTCTGAGCTTTGCAGCTGGAGAAACGAAACACAGAGGGGATTTTGTCTCCGCTGCGCTCGTATCCTAGCAACACATTTGAAAGGGAGCAGTTGTGTGTTTGCAGGGGCTTTTTGTGACCGTGGCTAAAAACTATGCAAACTCTAATTTTAGTCCGGAACGCCATTGTTGTTGGGGACCTAGGCCTGTATTAGTAGTCCTAAAGTAAGAGTGTTGATCTAGGATCAGTTTCACTCCTACTCTGAGACAGTTCATGAATACAGTTTGATCCAGCAACAGGTCATTACTTCCAGGCCCACAACAACCCAGAAACTCTCATACACTGCAAACATGATCCTCATTTTTACAGCATTATTAAGCTATGAATCATGAAGGAATTGAAGAAGTGCACCTAGGAGAGGATATGCAGAGGCAGATTCTAGAATAGACCTATCAAATATATATTTCACATAGACCTATTACTGCCTGGATAGTTGTTGGTCCCTCAAATTCATTTCAAGAATCAAGCGGACATCTGAGTGCCGGCGCCTGGCTTTCTTTTTCTACGATAGGTGTCCTGGGGTATGTATCACAGTATGCGCTAGAATCAAAGAGTCAGCAGAAAGCAGCAGAAGAGCAGCAGACTGGGTAGTGAATCTAATAATCAGTAGTAATATGGTCTCCTCAGGCTCCAATTTCCTCTATTGTACCAGTCTGAATGCACCTGATGAAGGAAAATCACTTATCACAGTAAATCACCAGCCAGAGGCCAGGGACACGACAGCCAAGGCCATTTCTCATCCTCTATAAATCACACATTGAACAGTACCGCCAGACTTACGCACGGGCACAGACACGCCATTACTGCATGTGGTCAGATTTTCGGGCTGGGTTTCTCATCTTGACATTCTGGTGTGAAATCCTGAGATTACTTAAGGACCCCTTATGCAGTATACAACACAAGGATTTCAATTCAGATTCGGTGATCTTCTTAGATTTTTTTTACTTTCACACTCCAGTAACCAATAACATTAGCTATGGTTTAACAAGACTCCCCACCCACACCATTGACCCCACAGGGCATCCGAGTGCAGAGCAACCCCCCCCCTTTTCCTCCGCTTGGTCTACTCTAAGCCACATAATAGAGGGTGGGAGGTGGGGTGTTTATGGTTTATGAGGACATCAGCCCTTATCAGCCTAGTCAGAGCCAAGGAAGGGGAGGGTAGGGGGGAATATTTAAGTGGTAAACTGCACAAACAAGATGTTCTTCCTTAGAGAGTGAGTGAGTGAGTGAGTGAGTGAGTGAGTGAGTGAGTGAGTGAGTGAGTGAGTGAGTGAGTGAGTGAGTGAGTGAGTGAGTGAGTGAGTGAGTGAGTGAGTGAGTGAGTGAGTGAGTGAGTGAGAGAGAGAGAGAGAGAGAGAGAGAACAGATTTAAAGTAATCCTGTGATAGAGGATACCAAGAAGAGTTTAAAACGGGATGGGTCTCAATCAGAAAGGGAGTGAGTGACCCCTGAGGTCAAAGATGTTACTGGACTGGAGTGAGGTGATAATTTAAACCTAAATACGGTCCATTCATGATTCATCTCGTATATGGTATTAACTGTCTCATCACCATGGAGACACAGCTCTTTATCCACTTGAACTTTCTCTACTGATTATGCTCCCATTGGTTCTTACTGTTCCCACTCACACAGACAGTGAGCTCCAAAAGTCTTGGGACAGTGACAACTATTTAGTTAATGAGGTTAAAGTGCAGACTGTCAGCTTTAGTTTGTGAGTATTTTTTATCCAAATCGGGTGAACCATTTAGAAATTACAGCACTTTTTATAAATAGTCCCCCCATTTCAGGGAACCAAAAGTATTGCGACAAATTCACTTATTCACTTAAGTTTAATATTTGGTCCCATATTCCTAGCGCGCAATGATTACATCAAGCTTGTGACTCTACAAACTTGCTGGATGCATTTGCTGTTTGTTTTGGTTGTGTTTCAGATCATTTTGTGCCCAACAGAAATTAGTGTCAAATAATGTATTGTGCCATTTTGGAGTCAATTTTATTGTAAATAAGAATACAATGTTTCTTTATTCACTTGACCTTTTTCTTGGTTCTTACTGTTCCCACTCACAACTCCATAACCATGTCTATTAAATGTCGGACAGGGGGTAAATGGCTATGCGGTACATTTTTACACAGGACTAATCACTGATAATTATAACGTGAACTGGGATGAACTTTCAATCCAGTAGTCACACACACATGTACCCGCATGTGCACACACACGGACGACACACACATGGACGCAAACACACATGGACGCACACACGCATGCGCCCACACACAAACACACTACTCTGTACTATTTACTAACCCTAACACTCCAGATCAGTAACCCATGTGTTTTGAGGTGTTGTATTGAGATGTTGTACCGAGGTATTGAATCGAGGTATGGAAAGATTGCCATTATAAACCCAAACATGATTAATGAGCTTAAGGCAATATGACGAAGGACGAGTGAACTCTCAGAGGAAAAAGACACACAGCTCAATTACTGTAAGACACATCTGGTCTGAAAAGACAGCAGCTAAGTGGTCTCCATAGAATAGTATAGGATAGCAGTGACAAGCATCAGGCCCAAAACACAATAGACATCTTAACCCCTACACTCACTAGTAACTATGGGTTCATCCAACACAAATAGCTATAATCAGTAGCTAACAATGACACATCAACAGTTGGATTGGTGCTTCCAGAGAGATATACTGTAGGTGCGTAATCCCAGACCAAGATCAGGAAGAGTAATGTCGAAGACTAATACAAAAAGCGTAAATAAATAGGAAGTTAAAAACTACAAAATTGTAGTCTAATGCATCATGCATGTCTAGAATAGAAATAATAGAAAAGAAAAACATAATTTTTCCCAAGAGGGGCCTTCAGTGTGCAATGGAAATATTGAACATTACTGTGCAATGAATCCCAGAGAGGCGTCAATGCCATTTACATTAGCCGGCCAAAACCGATGAGACAAACAATAAACAGATGAATCTATGTTGAGGCTTCCAAGTGCCCAGCCCCATTCATTACATTATTGGATTAAAGGGAATGAATTCAACATTAGGCCACAGATTAACTTAGCCTAAACCACAGAGAGCGAAAACGCTTTAACAGAATAATAAAATAAGCCACGAGCATTCTGCTTAATTGCATTTAGTCCTTCAGAGGGGTTACATTCAGTGGTGCGATGAATATCCATATCCATAACCTGCAATATCATATTGCGTCATTATCCTGGACCTGAAAATAACCAGGATACAAAATAGAGTGGAAAACCATTTGCTGTAGCCTCTGACAGTGTTGTTGTTGTGTGTGTGTGTGTGCGTGCGTGCGTGTGTGTGTGTGTGCATACAACATGTGGTTTCTTGCTTGCTTGTGAGAAAAACGAACCTACGTAGCGGCCCGTGTCGCTACCATCCTCTCAAACGGGTCTTTCCTGCCAACTGTCCTATAAATCCTTCTCTCCATTGTCTGTCTCACAAATGAGCGCAGCAGTGTATGGATGGAGGCAAGCAGAGGAGAGAAGCTCTCAGTCGGAGAGGCGGAGGAGTAAAGCCTAATTCCCTGACGGAGAGGAGCAGGACGGCAGCGATGCAAATTACGCTGCCATTGAAGACGCCTCCCCGCGGCGCAGGGAGAGTAGATCCTCCGAGGGGTTGTCGCTACACACACAGATGGAGAGGCAGACGCACACACACACACATACACGCACGCAGATACGCACACAGCGGACAGGGGACAGGGGAAGGTCTAATCTCTTAAGCCCTCCTCCTGTCTCACTCACTCTCAGACAGACATACACATTCTCTCTCTATATAGTCATACCCCTGGCTGGGGGCCAGACCATGAGACTTTGAGAGACAGCACCTCAAGTGCAGAAGCACCTTTTTCAATTTGTCCTCCTCCTCTTCCTCCTCCTTCTCCTCCTCATCATCATGCTCGCTGTGACACAATGGGGACAAGAGGATACTTGAGCATAAGTATAAATCCCAAAGTACAAGACGAATGAAATACTTGTTTTGCCGGAAGAACAACTCTGCAACTTGTAAACATCCTTACCACACTGAAGCATTTCGCCACACCCGCAATAACATCTGCTAAACATGAGTATGTGACGAATAAAATGTGATTTGAAACATGAGGATGTGACAGACGATTTAATGAATATGGGTATGTCACTAAAGCACTGCCATTAAGCCTTTCTCCCTGGGTTGTTCTAATTCAATACCTACACAGTCTGTCAAACACATTCAGGGTTGCCATGTTTTCTTCAGTGGTAAAGTATTCCCTTCATCCCATACCAGTTATCTTTCGGGAGAGTGTGCCCCAAGTTGAAGGTGGAAACGAATCTGTGAAGCTGGCTCGATTATTAATTCATGAATGAGCTCCATTAAGCTTCTAATTTCACAAATATTAGATGAAGATAGACTTCAATTGAAATTGAATACAAGATGGTATAGCCCGGAATACCAAGCTAACTAGATGTAGCTTTTGCTCTCCATTGGGGACATAATCCAGTCACCATTTACGACAATGTGCTGGGCAGGGATTTGTAAGACAATAGAGAAGTAGATATTGGACGGGGTTTGTCTCTTCGACATTAGCCGCCTTGTCTGGAGTGCCATGAGTCTGGCAAGCGAGACTAGCATTACTACACTACTGAATGCAATGCTCCTTGCAATTCATTTGTGTTGTTTTGAGATGTAACACCTCACCAGATGACCCTGCCGTGGTGATAAATAGTGCAATCAGTCTAAAGATGAGAACCCGCCGTGTGTTCTGAGACGATACATGCACACACACACACACACATAGAAAGAGAGACCAGAGAAACACAAACGGGCCTTGGGATTGATTGGATTTATAGGATTTCATGGTCGGCGTAATCATGCAGAAAACCATGTTGTTTCTCGCTGTCCCATATGCTTCCATTTTAACTGAACAACCACACACACACACACACACACACACACACAGACATATCATCCATCTTAACTGGGCAATTTATGCCTTGCCGACCATGCCAACACTGTGAGAAGAGGAAATGGACCTTAATTGATCTAAGCTCATTCCAGAAGTCTTAAAACAAGTCAGGAAGGAATCGCAGTGACACAGACTATCCTGCAATGGTTTGGAGAGAGAAGAGAAAAATCATTGCTTGTTATTCATGTTGCATTGTATAAGTATGTCAATTAACCACAGTATTGTCATTAGTCATCCACCCCAAAAAAAACAAGTAACCAGTTATTTCACTGGTCTCTCTTGGGAACAGGAAAATGCAACTCAGTAAAAGTGCATCAGTCAAAGCCACCAACAAACATCTAATATCTCTAGTCCACCAAAAATCCTACTTGAAAAGCTAAGGAGGTCGAGAAGAGAGTCAAGGGTGTTCCCTGAGACTACATAGTGAACACTCATGTTATTTAGCCAGGTTCCCATTAGTGGCCGTTACACATTCTAAGACCGTTCTATCAACTATGCAGTGTCCCATTCAAAAACCAAAGCTGCCATGCAAGCTAATCAAAGTCACAAATCCTCCAACGCAACACCCTTTCTCTATGCAAAGCCCATACCGGTACTGTAGTACCATAATAGCTGAGCATAGGGTTTGTGTTGTGTGTAGTTTATGCTGCACACACACACACACATGCGCGCAAACCCACACGCGCACAAACACACACCCAGACATGCACGCACACACACCCCCACATGCACGCACGCACACACCCCCCCACATGCACAAGCACACACCCGGACATGCACATACACAGCTCTGAGGTAGTTCTCCTCTATGTGATTGACTCCAGTCTTCTGACTCAGCACTATAGTCTTTCCACTGAATACATTTCCTCCCTGTTGTCCACACACAAATGCACACACAGGGGCACGCACATCCACAAACATACACACACACACACACACGCAAACACACACCCACAAACACTGATAGGAATACAAGAGGACCATGAGAAAACGCTGAATGGGAAACCGAGAGTCCGACGTTCTCTATCGACCCCACTCATCTGACCACAAGAGCTGATCAAACATCAGGTTATGTAGTCGTGAATACAACATTGACAGTATATTTTATATGGAAGCTGCCGTAGCCTCATTTTAGATGCCCGGAAAATGCTGAGGCTAACATTCTGCATTCTTATGTGTCTCACCTGGATGTTCTTGGTAAGACTACTGGACCCGATGGGAGCTCCAAACCACAAGGTACAACACAGAACATAGGGGCTACAGATTCTCCAGAGGGGATTACAACATGGAGGTTATTAGGGCCCACACAGCATGTTCTGTCTCTCCAACAGTGTACTGTACTTACACTTGATTGTATTTTCCTCTTCAATCTCTCGTTCTAAAGTAGACTAACCAAATCCAACCAGATTGAACTGACTTGACTGTTACCACTTGGGGGTGGCGGAGTGTGTATGTGTGTGTCTGTACGTGAAAGGGAAGCATACTGGGGATATCTAATTAGAACTATAAAGTCAAGTTACTATCAGGTCAGGAACCACATTGCCCCAAACACTTGCCTCCATCCATTAATCCTTAAGAGTCTAAGCTGGGGAAGGAGGGGAGGGGGGGTTCTACTAAGTTAACATGGAATTGTTTTAAGATGGTTATACCAAGGATCATTTGCAATTTGATTTGGAATTTTAGAACCCCTTTAGTTATAAAAATATATATATATACAAATATAATTTGATAAAATGTTAAATGTATTTGGCCTTACTGTGTAGCCCATAGAAACACACTGAATAACATATTCATACATGGAAAGACAGTCAAAAAAGAATATTCAAAAGGAAGTTTGTCTGTCCTATATCTGAGGAATATAAGAAAGATCAGGATTATTATTATGTATTTTATATATATATATATATATATATATATATATATATATATATATATATATATATATATATACACACACACACACACTACTATTCAAAAGTTTGGGCTCACTAAGAAATGTCCTTGTTTTTTAAAGAAAAGCAACTTCTTTGTCCATTAAAATGACATCAAATTGATCAGAAATATAGCGTAGACACTATTAATGTTGTAAATGACTATTGTAGCTGGAAACTGGCTGATTTTTTTATGGAATATCTACATAGGCGTACAGAGGCCCATTACCAGCAACCATCACTCCTGTGTTCCAATGGCACGTTGTGTTAGCTAATCCAAGGTTATCATTTTGAAAGGCTAATTGATCATTAGCAAAATCCTTTTGCAATTATGTTAGCACAGCGGAAAACTGTTTTCCTGACTAAAGAAGCAACAAAACTGTCCTTCTTTAGACTAGTTGAGTATCTGGAGCATCAGCATTTGTGGGTTCGATTACAGGCTCAAAATGGCCAGAAACAAAGAACTTTCTTCTGAAACTCGAAAGTCTATTCTTGTTCTGAGAAATGAAGGCTATTCCATGCGAGAAACTACCAAGAAACTGAAGATCTCGTACAAAGCTGTGTACTACTCCCTTTACAGATCAGCGCAAACTGGCTCTACCCCAGTCTCAACATCAACAGTGAAGAGGCAACCCCGGGTTGATGGCTTTTTCTTTGCAACTCTGCCTAGAAGGCCAGCATCCCGGAGTTGCCACTTCACTGTTGCCATTGAGACTGGTGTTTTGCGGGTAATATTTAATGAAGCTGCCAGTTGAGGACTTGTGAGGCATCTGTTTCTCAAACTAGACACTCTCATGTGCTTGTCCTCTTGCTCAGTTGTCAACCATGGCCTCCCACTCTTTCTATTCTGGTTAGAGCCAGATTTGCGGGATGTCTCATGGTTTAACAAACACTGCTGTTTGCTAATTGTATTTCCACAGGGGAGCAGACACCCATTTTTTATTGATTTAACTAGGCAACTCAGTTAAGAACAAATTCTTATTTACAATGACAGCCTAGGAACAGTGGGTTAACTGCCCTGTTCAGGGGTAGAATGACAGATTTTTACCTTGTCAGCTCGGGGATCTGATCAAGCAACCTTTCGGTTCTTGGACCAATGCTCTAACCACTAGGCTACCTGTCACCTCTATGTATTTAAGGCAATCAGGTCAATTAACCAGAGTGTATACATGCAGGTAGTTCATTTTTATTGAAACCTGGATAATTGTGTTGCTGTTAATAATAAAACGCTGGGCCTCAGCTCTCAGACAAGAGAGGCTTGAATTGAGCCTAAGCCAAAAGCAGGAAAATGACCCATGATTGCCAAGATTTGACCACTGGGATCTGTAGGGCTCAAAGCTGCCTCTTTTGCTGCCTAAACAGTCTGTCTGGTGCCATACGTGTACATCAGCCCTGTGTGGCTTAGTTGGTGAGAGTCTGGTGCCAGCTACACCAATGTCAACACAAAATATGTGTTAGCCTCTTTTTGCGTAACAACACTCTTGGAAAAAAGGGATCCAAAAGGCTACTTTGGCTGTCCCCATTGGATAACTTCTTCGGTGGAACCAAAAAGGGATCTCCACAGGATTCTCTTATTGGGACAGGCCGAAGAACCCTATATGGTTCTTTTTAAGAGTGCAGTCTGTCTGCTAGCATCCAAGTACCTCAATACTACCACACAGCCAACCCTAGCCGTATACCCCATGGCGCCGTCATTATACAGGCATGGTAGCACTCCCAGAGAATAACAGCAACAGTCAGTTAACAACAATGTGGTTAATATGGTTCAGGGTTAAGCCAAATCCATCCTAACCAACACAGAACACACCAGGATGAGCTAAATCAGCCAAGTCGTAGAGGAATCCTCTCCATGTCTATCTTGGAGGTTGAACCAGGGTTCATCTGGTTTCAGTGAAAGGAGGTGGCGTGCAGACGGAGACAGGGTTCTAAAGCTAGAGGTTCTAATTGGATTAGTCGCTGCATGGAAGGACAGAAAAAAACACCCCATTCATAATTTTCGGAATAATATTAAAAAGCGAAATAAACCTGACCTATTATACAGAAGGAAACCTCTGAAATCCAGATTAACATATTCAGGGTCGTACCTCAAAGGCTTATCATTACCATCAACAGTGAACGGGTAATAATATTCAAAGTACATTTTTGTTGATTTGAATTGAAGGTCGTCCTTCGAGTGAACATTAACGCGACCTGCTGTAGCAACCAAACAAGTGCCCTATTCCTCTTTTACACATGGGTGCTTTCTCATGAATTTCTCAAGGAGTAGAAAGAGAATAGAAAATGTGCCTAACCCAAGGGACACCAAGTGAGAACCATTTCCCTGCCTGCTGCTATCCATACATGGCTAATCAAATAACAGCACTTTATTCATGCATACAAACTCGTTATAAAAGGTCACTACAGTACGACACATAATGTCTGAGTCCCAAATGGCACCCTATTCCATATATAATGCACTGCTTGTTCTGTGTTTACAGAGGTGAAATATATCAAATCAAATTGTATTGGTCGCATACACATATTTAGCGGGTGTAGCGAAATGCTTGTGTTCCTAGCTCGAACAGTGCAGTAATATCTAACATTACACAACAATACACGCAAATCAAAAGAAGTAAAAGATTGGAATTAAGAAATATAGAAAGAAATATTAGGACGAGCAATATTGGAGTCCGGAGTATAGAACATGTAAGAATGAACTAAAGCCATTAAATTCCACCGTGCTGATATACCGTGCGTTACAGGGAAATAATACACACTCTAGAATGCCCTTCAAGCCAATCAGAAACGAGTATTTAACAAGACCATGGTATAGATATATACTGTATATGATGGGATGCATAGACATTATGGACATTATGTAGATAGAATATGTAGTATATCTGAGGAATAGTATATGTACAGCAATAGTTAAATAGGATAGGCCTTGACTAGAATACAGTATATACTGTACATACTGTATGAAGTGGGTAAAACAGTATGTAAACATTATTAAAGTGGCCAGTGTGCCATTGACCAATGTCTATGTACATTGAGGGAAAAAAGTATTTGATCCCCTGCTGATTTTGTACGTTTTCCCACTGACAAAGAAATGATCAGTCTATAATTTTAATGGTAGGTTTATTTGAACAGTGAGAGACAGAATAACAACAAAAAAATTGAGAAAAACGCATGTTATAAATTGATTTGCATTTTAATGAGGGAAATAAGTATTTGACCCCCTCTCAATCAGAAAGATTTCTGGCTCCCAGGTGTCTTTTATACAGGTAACGAGCTGAGATTAGGAGCACACTCTTAAAGGGAGTGCTCCTAATCTCAGTTTGTTACCTGTATAAAAGACACCTGTCCACAGAAGCAATCAATCAATCAATCAGATTCCAAACTCTCCACCATGGCCAAGCCCAAAGAGCTCTCCAAGGATGTCAGGGACAATATTGTAGACCTACACAAGGCTGGAATGGGCTACAAGACCATCGGCAAGCAGCTTGGTGAGAAGGTGACAACAGTTGGTGCGATTATTCGCAAATGGAAGAAACACAAAAGAACTGTCAATCTCCCTCGGCCTGGGGCTCCATGCAAGATCTCACCTCATGGAGTTGCAATGATCATGAGAACGGTGAGGAATCAGCCCAGAACTACACGGGAAGATCTTGTCAATGATCTCAAGGCAGCTGGGACCATAGTCACCAAGAAAACAATTGGTAACACACTACGCCGTCAAGGACTGAAATCCTGCAGAGGTGACTATTTAACAGTCTGATGGCCTCGAGATAAAAGCTGTTTTTCAGTCTCTCGGTCCCAGCTTTGATGCACCTGTACTGACCTTGCCTTCTGGATGGTAGCGGGGGGAACAGGCCGTGGCTGAGGTCCTTGATAATTTTTTGGGCCTTCCTGTGACACAGGATTCTGTAGATGTCCTGGATGCTGTAGATGTCCTCTGGGGAGCCCTGCGGTTGCGGACGGTGCAGTTGTTTATTTGAACAGTGAGAGACAGAATAACAACAAAAAAATCCAGAAAAATGCATGTGAAAAATGTTATAAATTGATTTGCATTTTAATGAGGGAAATAAGTATTTGACCCCCTCTCAATCAGAACGATTTCTGGTTCCCAGGTGTCTTTTATACAGGCAACAACCTGAGATTAGGAGCACACTCTTAACTTCTTTGGGAGCAGCGCACGAGGTGACCGTTTTGGAGAGCCTGGTGTGCCCAAAGTAAAATGCCTCCCATTCAGGCCCAGAAAATAGGATATGCACATATTTAGTACCATTAGATATGAAACACTGAAGTTTCTAAAGGTGTTAACATTTTGTCTGTGAGTATAACAGAATGGATATGGCAGGCAAAACCCCAAGGAATTTCTGTCCTGGAAAAAGTGGTTTTGACACATTGCCTGATTTGGAACCCCTCCCTTATGAAAATGCCCATATAAGGGCATATGAATGCAGTACCTATTGCTTCCTCTGGATGTCAACAGTCTCGAGAAAGTGTTCTGATTCTTCTTAGCTGCTTTTAGATTGTAGAAGAAGACGAATAAGGAAGTGGCCACACAGATGTCAATAGAAGAAAATGCGCATTCCCGGGCTGGCGCGTTCTTTGGTTTTTTCCTTTCTTATCGCCCAGTTTATATTCCGGTTGAAATATTATACTATTTATACATAAAAGTGTTCTTGGACAAGTTTATAGGTATAAGTTGAACGAGTCCCCAGTCTAGATTTAATATCATAATTAGCTGATTAATTTGAAACAATTCTGTATACTGTGGCTCTCTAGGAACAGTTTTAGTAGGTCTAAGTCCCAGTTTATGCTAGCTATATAATTTGTTTATAGCATTTATACAAGGCAGAAACATTGTTTCCCTGCTGAAAAATATATAGAGTGGCAGTTTCAGTGAGAAGCATAGCAAAATCAAGGCAACTTTGTCTACTTTTAAGATGCCAAAATATAAAATGTTTTCAGTAATTGTTTTCAGTATCCTCATTTTATTTTTGTTTTGTTTTTTTCTGATTGTTTCAGTGCATGCATTCAACAAGATTTGTCTGAAGGACTTCCACAGGGCCACCATCTCCAAAGTTCACTCAAAAAGGCTATAGTTCTGAAATGGTTTTGATTTATTTTTTATTGTTTATATTTTTCCAATGTTGTTAACTATCTTGTAAATTTCCATTGGTTGAAAGCTACTGCTCAGTTATCACTTGGCTCATGTAAATTCTGTAGTTGCCCATTTAAACATCCCCATAGTGTACACATTTCTCTCATGTAAACTTTGTAGCTACATAAAAATATAAAATAATACATTTATTTGGGAAATAGCCAGTCTTTTCTCTTTTCTTTAGCATGCAGATGATTTCAATTTGTATTGGATTTATTTGTATCTGTTAAGACATTGAATACATGTTGTTTTGTATATTTACTACATTTAGTATGTTTAGCTTTCTCTGTGCGAAGCAAGTTCATTTAAAGGTATATGTGATTTGGTTTATGTATTTCGTTGTTAATGAGTTTGCAGCAAATTTGCAAACCGTAGAATGTTTGCCAGAATTGTTTGATAGAATATCAGTAATCACAGCAAATTTGCCACAAAACTAATTTGCATGTGAAAGTTTTTTTTTTGTAAGGGAAGTTTTATGTACAAGATGTATATTTTGTATAGACCACTTAATATGGAATAGAAGAGGCATTTGAATTTAATTGAATTTGACTAAATTAAATTATATTTCCTTTAATTAAAATTCCAATTGCAATTCTGTATCCTTTCACTACTTTGTTTTCAAATGTAATTCCAATTCAATAATTTTATTGGAATTTATGAGGCATATTCAATTCAATTCTGAACTGAGCACTACCCTGACACATACACACACCCACTACAGACACATCCCTTCTCCGGTGCGGCACTGCAGTAGACAGACAGACTGGTCGGGTCCACTGTGAGCATCTGATAATGAGACCCCTTCCGCAGAGCACAGGCCACAAGCCTGCAGGCTGGTGTTGTACTGCAGCACAAACATACACAAAACAGACACACAGACATACACAGAGAGAGGCATCCAGTCAGCTCCCTACCCTCCCCTATCCTCCACTAGCCCTCTATCATCTCATCCCACCTCACCATCCCACCTACCTCACACACACCCCAGAGGCTTCACACAGACACCCCCAACTGTGTGGCCAGGATGATATCCCTCTACTAAGCCCGGTTACCCTGGTAGAGCTGGAGAGCTGCAACGGATGACATACAGTATACTACATCATTGGTTTCCTTCATACTGGCCCTGAACTCTCTGTTGTCTGTGTCATATCCTGTACGTGCTACTCTGAGGTCATCACAGTGGGCATCTACAGTGTGTGGTGGTCTGTCTGCCTCCCCTTTGACTGAGGTCCGCAAATATAGGTCAGGGTTGTCATTAGCCTACCCATAACAATAGCGCTCCATTTCTGTTGGGGAAACTCACAGAAATAAGCACAATGGCTTAAGTAAAAGCTTGGTCAATGTACCATGAAATCACAGGAAAGAATAGACTGTCACCGTGATACCTTTTATAGGGTGTACAGGACAAGAGGTCTTAGAAAAACACTGGGCCTCGTTGTGTATGGTGAACCGCAGTCCTGAGAAGCATGGGAAGCGGTCGTTAAATAGGGCAATGTTCATGCTCAGTGAATAATGTAAAGCAGACCAATAAATGCAATGGGACAACTGGAAAGATATGGCTAAAGAGAAACTAAAACAACATTGAGAGCCTGTGTGTGCAGTGCACTGTGATATGTAATAGTTAACGTGTTTAGAGGATAGGTGTCTGTGGAATAACATTCATATGGTCATATCTACTTAGCCCGATGATACGAGTACACACACAGACACACACACACACACACACACAGTCAGGCTGAGAGGGATGAGTAACGAGCGGCTCTAAGGGCCTTCTGGCGATCTCTAAGATATGAGCGTTTTCCTCGAGTGGAAAAATAGGTTTGACACTTAATTAGCAAACAAGGTCAGAGCCTGGACCCAGGTCCCGTTTGTTCCTTCTACTGCTCCACATTATAATAACAGATCTGGGAGACACACACACACACACACACACACACACACACAGAGGCATGGACACACACACATGCAGGACCACACGTGTGCCAGGCTACCTACACTGACTACTATATACAGGTCTAGAAAAAACTAAAGCAAAACGTCTTCCCTCATCTCTTAAAACAAAAGCAACATTTCTCCTGTGACCTATTCCTCTTCATCTGATCAGAAGAACTCTACTTGAATATGCCAGCAGGTGACAAAGGCACTCGGAGGACCAGGCCATAGAAGAGACACAGGACTTTTGATCAAAATGACTGAAATCCTATCTGTACATTTCCTCAGTTCGACCCAGGGCTAACACATATCTACCCCGCATCGAACGCTGCCTAAATTGCCTTTGTTTCTTGTGCTTTGTCAGGCTGGGAGACGCAGCAACTTGAATGTGTGTGTGTGTGCGCATTAAATGTGTGAGCTGTAAATGCTTGTCAGCTAAAGAGCAGAGCCACTCTATCCCTGCAGTAGAGTGGCCCTTTCCACTACTAGGCACTCCATGTCGAATGGGAGACTGATGTCAAATATACTGTACACACAAGTACACATAACAGGCGTTGGACAATGGCAGGCTAACCCGATAACGTAACTCTGTGACTGGCACTGCCTAGTCAAAACAGCTCAACCAGACACTTTCACACAGCGAGGATAGAGATGTCTCTGTGATATGGCTGTCTCAAAACCACTAGCCATTAGAAAGCCTAGAATCTTGACAGATACAGCATCTGGTATAAAACATAATATTGACTGAATAAGATGAACACTCCTCTGTGAAGTGTGAGACTACAGTCGTGGCCAAAAGTTTTGAGAATGACACAAATATTAATTTTCACGGAGTCTGCTGCCTCAGTTTGTATGATGGCAATTTGCATATACTCCAGAATGTCATGAAGAGTGATCAGATTAATTGCAATTAATTGCAAAGTCCCTCTTTGCCATGCAAATGAACTGAATCCCCCAAAAACATTTCCACTGCATTTCAGCCCTGCCACAAAAGGACCAGCTGACATCATGTCAGTGATTCTCTCGTTAACACAGGTGTGAGTGTTGACGAGGACAAGGCTGGAGATCACTCTGTCATGCTGATTGAGTTCGAATAACAGACTGGAAGCTTCAAAAGGAGGGTGCTTGGAATCATTGTTCTTCCTCTGTCAAACATGGTTACCTGGAAGGAAACACGTGCCGTCATCATTACTCTGCACAAAAAGGGCTTCACAGGCAAGGATATTGCTGCTAGTAAGATTGCACCTAAATCAACCATTTATTGGATCATCAAGAACTTCAAGGAGAGCGGTTCAATTGTTGTGAAGAAGGCTTCAGGGCGCCCAAGAAAGTCCAGCAAGCACTAGAACCATCTCCTAAAGTTGATTCAGCTGCAGGATCGGGGCACCACCAGTACAGAGTTGCTCAGGAATGGCAGCAGAAAGGTGTGAGTGCATCTGCACACACAGTGAGGTGAAGACTTTTGGAGGATGGCCTGGTGTCAAGAAGGGCAGCAAAGAAGCCACTTCTCTCCAGGAAAAACATCAGGGACAGACTGATATTCTGCAAAAGGTACAGGGATTGGACTGCTGAGGACTGGGGTAAAGTCATTTTCTCTGATGAATCCCCTTTCCGATTGTTTGGGGCATCCGGAAAAAAGCTTGCCCGGAGAAGACAAGGCGAGCGCTACCATCAGTCCTGTGTCATCCCAACAGTAATGCATCCTGAGACCATTCCTGTGTGGGGTTGCTTCTCAGCCAAGGGAGTGGGCTCACTCACAATTTTGCCTAAGAACACAGCCATGAATAAATAATGGTACCAACACATCCTCTGAGAGCAACTTCTCCCAAACATCCAGGAACAGTTTGGTGACAAACAATGCCTTTTCCAGCATGATGGAGCACCTTGCCATAAGGCAAAAGTGATAACTAAGTGGCTCAGGGAACAAAACATCGATATTTTGGGTCCATGGCCAGGGAACACCCCAGACCTTAATCCCATTGAGAACTTGTGGTCAATCCTCAAGAGGCATGTGGACAAACAAAAACCCACAAATTCTGACAAACTCCAAGCATTAATTATGCAAGAATGGCTGCCATCCATCAGGATGTGGCCCAGAAGTTAATTGACAGCATGCCAGGGCGGATTGCAGAGGTCTTGAAAAAGAACGGTCAACACTGCAAATACTGACTCTTTGCATCAACTTCATGTAGTTGTCAATAAAAGCCTTTGACTCTTATGAAATGCTTGTAATTATACTTCAGTATTCCATAGTAACGTCTGACAAAAATATCTAAAGGCACTGAAGCAGCAAACTTTGTGAAAATAAATATCTGTGTCAACCAGCCAATAAATCAATCAATAACTCACGTTTACATTATAATTATGTACTGTAAATGTGACGATAGCAGAGGCATGACTGAGTTTACAATATTGATTGATGATAGCCTTGCAGCCATACTATGTTTACTATAAGAATCCCCAAGAAGCACACACACATACACACACACATAAACATACACACTGGCTGGGCATCTCTAAAACAGTGATCGATATTCTAATGGGCATCTCCAAAACAGTGATAGATATTCTAATAGCCATCTCCAAAACAGTGATAGATATTCTAATGGCCATCTCCAAAACAGTGATAGATATTCTAATGGCCATAAACATACACACTGTTTATGTGTGTGTGCAAAGTCCCTCTTTGCCATGCAAATGAACTGAATCCCCCAAAACATTTCCACTGCATTTCAGCCCTGCCACAAAGGACCAGCTGACATCATGTCAGTGATTCTCTCGTTAACACAGGTGTGAGTGTTGACGAGGACAAGGCTGAGAGATCACTCTGTCATGCTGATTGAGTTTGAATAACAGACTGGAAGCTTCAAAAGAGGGTACTTGGAATCATTGTTCTTCCTCTGTCAAACATGGTTACCTGCAAGGAAACACGTGCTGTCATCATTACTTTGCACAAAAAGGGCTTCACAGGCAAGGATATTGCTGCTAGTAAGATTGCACCTAAATCAACCATTTATTGGATCATCAAGAACTTCAAGGAGAGCGGTTCAATTGTTGTGAAGAAGGCTTCAGGGCGCCCAAGAAAGTCCAGCAAGCGCTAGAACCATCTCCTAAAGTTGATTCAGCTGCAGGATCGGGGCACCACCAGTACAGAGTTGCTCAGGAATGGCAGCAGGCAGGTGTGAGTGCATCTGCACACACAGTGAGGTGAAGACTTTTGGAGGATGGCCTGGTGTCAAGAAGGGCAGCAAAGAAGCCACTTCTCTCCAGGAAAAACATCAGGGACAGACTGATATTCTGCAAAAGGTACAGGGATTGGACTGCTGAGGACTGGGGTAAAGTCATTTTCTCTGATGAATCCCCTTTCCGATTGTTTGGGGCATCCGGAAAAAAGCTTGTCCGGAGAAGACAAGGCGGCGCTACCATCAGTCCTGTGTCATCCCAACAGTAATGCATCCTGAGACCATTCCTGTGTGGGGTTGCTTCTCAGCCAAGGGAGTGGGCTCACTCACAATTTTGCCTAAGAACACAGCCATGAATAAATAATGGTACCAACACATCCTCTGAGAGCAACTTCTCCCAACCATCCAGGAACAGTTTGGTGACAAACAATGCCTTTTCCAGCATGATGGAGCACCTTGCCATAAGGCAAAAGTGATAACTAAGTGGCTCAGGGAACAAAACATCGATATTTTGGGTCCATGGCCAGGGAACACCCCAGACCTTAATCCCATTGAGAACTTGTGGTCAATCCTCAAGAGGCATGTGGACAAACAAAAACCCACAAATTCTGACAAACTCCAAGCATTAATTATGCAAGAATGGCTGCCATCCATCAGGATGTGGCCCAGAAGTTAATTGCCAGCATGCCAGGGCGGATTGCAGAGGTCTTGAAAAAGAACGGTCAACACTGCAAATACTGACTCTTTGCATCAACTTCATGTAGTTGTCAATAAAAGCCTTTGACTCTTATGAAATGCTTGTAATTATACTTCAGTATTCCATAGTAACATCTGACAAAAATATCTAAAGGCACTGAAGCAGCAAACTTTGTGAAAATAAATATCTGTGTCAACCAGCCAATAAATCAATCAATAACTCACCTTTACATTATAATTATGTACTGTAAATGTGACGCATAGCAGAGGCATGACTGAGTTTACAATATTGATTGATGATAGCCTTGCAGCCATACTATGTTTACTATAAGAATCCCCAAGAAGCACACACACATACACACACACATAAACATACACACTGGCTGGGCATCTCTAAAACAGTGATCGATATTCTAATGGGCATCTCCAAAACAGTGATAGATATTCTAATAGCCATCTCCAAAACAGTGATAGATATTCTAATGGCCATCTCCAAAACAGTGATAGATATTCTAATGGCCATAAACATACACACTGTTTATGTGTGTGTGCAAAGTCCCTCTTTGCCATGCAAATGAACTGAATCCCCCCAAAACATTTCCACTGCATTTCAGCCCTGCCACAAAAGGACCAGCTGACATCATGTCAGTGATTCTCTCGTTAACACAGGTGTGAGTGTTGACGAGGACAAGGCTGGAGATCACTCTGTCATGCTGATTGAGTTTGAATAACAGACTGGAAGCTTCAAAAAGAGGGTACTTGGAATCATTGTTCTTCCTCTGTCAAACATGGTTACCTGCAAGGAAACACGTGCTGTCATCATTACTTTGCACAAAAAGGGCTTCACAGGCAAGGATATTGCTGCTAGTAAGATTGCACCTAAATCAACCATTTATTGGATCATCAAGAACTTCAAGGAGAGCGGTTCAATTGTTGTGAAGAAGGCTTCAGGGCGCCCAAGAAAGTCCAGCAAGCGCTAGAACCATCTCCTAAAGTTGATTCAGCTGCAGGATCGGGGCACCACCAGTACAGAGTTGCTCAGGAATGGCAGCAGGCAGGTGTGAGTGCATCTGCACACACAGTGAGGTGAAGACTTTTGGAGGATGGCCTGGTGTCAAGAAGGGCAGCAAAGAAGCCACTTCTCTCCAGGAAAAACATCAGGGACAGACTGATATTCTGCAAAAGGTACAGGGATTGGACTGCTGAGGACTGGGGTAAAGTCATTTTCTCTGATGAATCCCCTTTCCGATTGTTTGGGGCATCCGGAAAAAAGCTTGTCCGGAGAAGACAAGGCGAGCGCTACCATCAGTCCTGTGTCATCCCAACAGTAATGCATCCTGAGACCATTCCTGTGTGGGGTTGCTTCTCAGCCAAGGGAGTGGGCTCACTCACAATTTTGCCTAAGAACACAGCCATGAATAAATAATGGTACCAACACATCCTCTGAGAGCAACTTCTCCCAACCATCCAGGAACAGTTTGGTGACAAACAATGCCTTTTCCAGCATGATGGAGCACCTTGCCATAAGGCAAAAGTGATAACTAAGTGGCTCAGGAACAAAACATCGATATTTTGGGTCCATGGCCAGGGAACACCCCAGACCTTAATCCCATTGAGAACTTGTGGTCAATCCTCAAGAGGCATGTGGACAAACAAAAACCCACAAATTCTGACAAACTCCAAGCATTAATTATGCAAGAATGGCTGCCATCCATCAGGATGTGGCCCAGAAGTTAATTGCCAGCATGCCAGGGCGGATTGCAGCGGTCTTGAAAAAGAACGGTCAACACTGCAAATACTGACTCTTTGCATCAACTTCATGTAGTTGTCAATAAAAGCCTTTGACTCTTATGAAATGCTTGTAATTATACTTCAGTATTCCATAGTAACATCTGACAAAAATATCTAAAGGCACTGAAGCAGCAAACTTTGTGAAAATAAATATCTGTGTCAACCAGCCAATAAATCAATCAATAACTCACGTTTACATTATAATTATGTACTGTAAATGTGACGCATAGCAGAGGCATGACTGAGTTTACAATATTGATTGATGATAGCCTTGCAGCCATACTATGTTTACTATAAGAATCCCCAAGAAGCACACACACATACACACACACATAAACATACACACTGGCTGGGCATCTCTAAAACAGTGATCGATATTCTAATGGGCATCTCCAAAACAGTGATAGATATTCTAATAGCCATCTCCAAAACAGTGATAGATATTCTAATGGCCATCTCCAAAACAGTGATAGATATTCTAATGGCCATCTCCCAAACAGTGATAGATATTCTAATGAGAATCTCCCAAACAGTGATAGATATTCTAATGAGAATCTCCCAAACAGTGATAGATATTCTAATGGCCATCTCCAAAACAGTGATAGATATTCTAATGGCCATCTCCCAAACAGTGATAGATATTCTAATGGGCATCTCCCAAACAGTGATAGATATTCTAATGGGCATCTCCCAAACAGTGATAGATATTCTAAATCTCAATCTACGTTTGAACCTCTATAACTATTAATTAAACCAACTCCAACTTAATGAATCCTCCAGTTAATGGTATTCCCAAATGGGGTTAAATAAGGAGAAACCCTTAAAAACGGTCACAAGCACACCAGTAAATAAACAATAATAAAGAGTGAAGTGCTAACAAGCTCCTCTGTAGCCCCCCCTAAGAGGTTCCTGTTTGTGGATTTTCAGTTGTTTGGCCTAGTTTTTGGGGGGGCCGGAAAGACATTTCTGTTTCTGAGGTTACAGTATTTTATTTTGGGACACAATGGTGAAAGAGCAACTGTATTCCTCCTCAAGTCTTTGAGTGAACAAGACAAAGGCAGCCTTGTGATTGTATTGACTACTGTATGAGTTCGCGACAGATCCCTCTGAAGTGGCGACCTGAATAAGTGGACTCATCACCATAAGGATCTTCTCGTCCTGTATCGTTGAGACTTTGAACCACAAATCCTCCTCAGTTCAGCATCAGGGTTTGGGGTCAGTTACATTTCAACACAGGCAATTCAGACTGGAAGTAAACTGAAATTGTAAGTCAAAGGCTTCTTAACAGCTTCTAGCCCCAAGCCATATGACTGCTGAACAACTAATCAAATGGCCACTGGACTATTACATTTCCACGATGAGTGTCCACCATATTGTTTTCAACTGTCAAGTCTATCCCAATCAGTGTAGATTAACAGAAGGAGGGCATATCTTTAAGCAAAGACAGAGCCCTGTTCTTGGGCTTCTTCCCACTGCTGACACATCGCCTCAATGCAATTCCCTCTTTAAAAACTGTGTGTGTCCAGACTGGCAATGAGCAATAAGCTCTGACTGGGCCCAGGGCTCTGAGGCCTGAGTCACCATCCGCTAGCTGTTTCTGGCCCTGTCACAGAGTCACAGTGTCGGCATCATGGCTCGCCATACTAGGCAGGTGTCTTGTTAGAACAAATGCCTAAAAAAAAACATTAATTTGCTTGTCTCCCTCTACAGCGCTGCTCTGACACACACAGCAATATTATGTCTTAAGGTAGATGTTAAAAGAGACAAGTACTGTGATAATTGTCACACCCTGATCTATTTCACCTGTCTTTGTGATTGTCTCCACCCCCCAACAGGTGTCTCCTATCTCCCCTCATTATGCCCTGTGTATTTGTGCCTGTGTTCTCTGTTTGTCTGTTGCCAGTTTGTTTTGTTCGTCAAGCCTACCAGAGGTTTTCCCCTTGCTCCTGTCTTTTCTATAGTTCCTGGTTTCTTTTCACGGTTTTGACCATTCTGCCTGCCCTGAGCCTGCCTGCCGTCCTGTACCTTGTCCCACCACACTGGATTATTGACCTCTGCCTGCCCTGACCCTGAGACTGCCTGCCGTTCTGTACCTTTTGGACTCTGATCTGGATTACTGACCTCTGCCTGCCCTTGACCTGTCGTTTTGCCTGCCCCCTGTTCTAGTAATAAAACCTTTGATACTTCGACACCTGCTGCATCTGGGTCTTCCCTGAAATGTGATAATAATAGATTAAATAGCAACACAGTGTGTATACATGGTGATGTAATCTCAAATCAATCACCTACTTCATATGGCAGTTTTACAGGAAACTTGTGAAGCTGAAAAGCTAATATATTTCTTAAGTGCAGGTATTATAATAGATGAAAAACTAGAAAAATAGCTCCCTTTCACCATACTGAAAACTCCCAAATTACAGTTTTTCTAACATCCTGATTACAAATGTACAGTGGGGGGAAAAAGTATTTGATTCCCTGCTGATTTTGTACGTTTGCCCACTGACAAAGAAATGATAAGTCTATAATTTTAATGATAGGTTTATTTGAACAGTGAGAGACAGAATGACAGCAAAAAAATCCAGAAAAACACGTGAAAAATTGTATAAATGGAATTGCATTTTAATGAGGGAAATAAGTATTTGACCCGTCTGCAAAACATGACTTAGTACTTGGTGGCAAAACCCTTGTTGGCAATCACAGAGGTCAGACGTTTCTTGCAGTTGGCCACCAGGTTAGCACACACCTCAGGAGGGATTTTGTCCCACTCCTCTTTGCAGATCTTCTCCAAGTCATCAAGATTTCGAGGCTGACGTTTGGCAACTCGAACCTTCAGCTCCCTCCACAGATTTTCTATGGGATTAAGGTCTGGAGACCTTAATGTGCTTCTTCTTGAGCCACTCCTTTGTTGCCTTGACCGTGTGTTTTGGGTCATTGTCATGCTGGAATACCCATCCACGACCCATTTTCAATGCCCTGGCTGAGGGAAGGAGGTTCTCACCCACATGGCCCTGTCCATCGTCCCTTTGATGCGGTGAAGTTGTCCTGTCCCCTTAGCAGAAAAACACCCCCAAAGCATGTTTCCACCTCCGTGTTTGACGGTGGGCATGGTGTTCTTGGGGTCATAGGCAGCATTCCTCCTCCTTCAAACATGGCGAGTTGAGTTGATGCCAAAGAGCTCCATTTTGGTCTCATCTGACCAAAACACTTTCACCCAGTTGTCCTCCGAATCATTCAGATGTTCATTGGCAAACTTCAGATGGGCATGCATATGTGCTTTCTTGAGCAGGCGGACCTTGCAGGTGCTGCAGGATTTCAGTCCTTCACGGCGTAGTGTGTTACCAATTGTTTTCTTGGTGACTATGGTCCCAGTTGCCTTGAGATCATTGACAAGATCCTCCCGTGTAGTTCTGGGCTGATTCCTCACCGTTCTCATGATCATTGCAACTCCACGAGGTGAGATCTTGCATGGAGCCCCAGACCGAGGGAGATTGACAGTTCTTTTGTGTTTCTTCCATTTGCGAATAATCACACCAACTGTTGTCACCTTCTCACCAAGCTGCTTGGCGTTGGTCTTGTAGCCCATTTCAGCCTTGTGTAGGTCTACAATATTGTCCCTGACATCCTTGGAGAGCTCTTTGGTCTTGGCCATGGTGGAGAGTTTGGAATCTGATTGATTGATTGCTTCTGTGGACAGGTGTCTTTTATACAGGTAACAAACTGAGATTAGGAGCACTCCCTTTAAGAGTGTGCTCCTAATCTCAGCTCGTTACCTGTATAAAAGACACCTGGGAGCCAGAAATCTTTCTGATTGAGAGGGGGTCAAATACTTATTTCCCTCATTAAAATGCAATTCCATTTATAACATTTTTCACATGCGTTTTTCTGGATTTTTTTGTTGTTATTCTGTCTCTCACTGTTGAAATAAACCTACCATTAAAATTATAGACTGATCATTTCTTTGTCAGTGGCAAAAGTACAAAATCAGCAGGGGATCAAATACTTTTTTCCCTCACTGTATATCATGTGTATAATCGTCCAAAAGTGTGTACAAAAGTTTAGTTCCTGCAAGTGGAGCAGCTAACAGTATGGGCTCATTTCTCAAATAAAACCTACGCAGCCTGAAATGCACCAAACATATTGGCTGTACACTGACTGCATCCAAAAAGGCACACTATCCACTGTATACTGTGGTGCACTACTTTTGACCAGGGCCCATAGGGCTTTGGTCAAAATTAGTCCACTATATGGTGAATAAGGTGCCATTTGGGACGCATGCAATTTGTTCAATCCCCATCATCTTGATTCCTGCAGCTAAATAGAACAAAGCTAAAGTAGGGTAAAGGATGTGCTACACAATATGCTGCTTCACTACAGACGGATGGGGTTTTGGTTGAGTGCCCACAGAATGGTAGCTATTCAAGTTACTTTGCTTAGTTTCTGAAAGTCATGCTGTTTTGGCTTGTTAATCGTATTTACAGAGATTAGTAGAAGATAGAGGGACATTGCGCACTGTTCTGTGAAATAATCATTTAGTTCACATCTGTTTGGGGGAAAACATTTGATCATTCAAGATCTATTGATGCCAAACACATCAAAACCTATTAAAAGAGAAGCCATGTGAGGAGTTGTTTGCCAAAAGTGCAGGTCCCTGTGGTCTGCAGGGGTGCTGTTGTCTAAGCCATTGCCGCTGAAACACATGTACTGTACAGCTGCAGCATGGGTTTGAATCCACCCCACTGCCGTTTCAACACACTCACTCTCCCTTGTTTCCTCTTTCTCTCTTTCCTATCCAATAATATGAAAAGGTGCAGGTCCCCATATTGCCATAAGCAGTATCCTCCTGTCCCAATGCTGTCCCGATGCTTTGTGGTATTAGTGAGACCATCAGGAAATTAATAGATCATGTCAGAGGAGACCAACAGTCTGGTCTAGTCTCCAGCACACACACACGCATAAGCATAAACACACACACACACACACACACAAACGTCTCCACCAAAAAAACACGGAATAACAGACCAACATCAATCCATCCAGTGTCTGACCAACTGACTGAAACATCATATCATACCCCGCTCTGTAAAAAATGATGTATTAATATATATATAATAATATATAAATGTATTCCACTAACAAACGCTTGTATCCAAAGCAACTTACAGTACAATGAGTCAGCGCATGCTGTAGGCTACATACTGATACATATTGATGAAAAAGACGTTGTTTTGATTCCAATTGGTGACGGAAAGGCATACGGGCAGAGTGTTGGACGCCTCCCAAAGCTCTCTAAAATGTGCTGGATGGTAATGCATAGCTGCAGCTGTATCGCAGACTGGCTTGGTTATTAATGACTATGAGAGCTGTGTAATGGCAGTGAATGGAGGAGAGGTCGCAGTGAGGCAGACGAGGGGGAGACGGGGGAAGACGGGGGGGAAGACGGGTGAATCCTAACCCTCCACCCTGCTGGTTGTTATCTCCCACACACAGCTCCACTCATGCTGCATACAGTCACACAGCAGGACCACACTGTGAGTAGGACGGACAGAGCGAAGGGCACACACGCACATACTGTACATACACACACCACACACTCACACAAACACCAACACAAACACACACACACACTTGAACTCAATCGAAAACACAATCATCTCAATGGCACCATGATAGTTCACTTAACTATGTCTGACTCATCGCTATAGAATCGTTGCATCTTAGAAAAGAAAGAAAGAAAACCATGGAAAAATGGGGCTCATCAAAGCAGATGTGAAAGGATGTCGCACGGCTGTAATATTAGCTGCTTCATCTCCAGACAACGCTCGTTGCTGAGTACGTTGTCAGTTAATACGAGCTGTAGTATGAATAGCGGCATGAATTAGCCGAATTTAACAGAAGTTATTTTCGGTCGGTAAAACTCAAGCAAGGAAATCTGTTCAAAGCACTGCATCGTATTAGCGTCGGTCGAACCAGTCTTTGAGCGATGAGGGTGGCACAGATGAACTGTTTGGTGATATGGCAAATCTCTCTATTTCTCTCTCTTCCCCCTCTTTTTCTCTCTCAGATGCAGCAGGGACATTCGGGTACTGTGGTCTTTTCAATAGCGATTTGTGAGAGTGTGCTATAGCATTACACAATGATGGGGTAAGATTACATCAGACAGCCCCGATGTGAAAGCATCACTCTAGCTAAGGGATGGGCAACTCTGACCTCAACTCATCATGAGGGGCTGCAGTGGCTCACGGTCTGGGATAGAGAATGACCTATAGTCTGAGCCTATATATCGGGCCGATATTGGCCTTTTCTAGTCTATCGGCCCTTCTCATATTAGTTTAGTTTAATTGACTAATAATAAGGCTTGTGTTGACGTGCCCGGCCCCGGACATGTATGCAATACGCAAGCTAGCTAGCTAAGCAGATGGCTATGTGACCTGTTAGCAAAGATTACAATAACTTACCCTTTCATCTGTGGTGCTAGCTAGCTGTCTAGATCAACATGGTGCTAAGATATCAGATAGGAGAAAATAGCCAACATAGATAGCTAACGTTACCTGGTTATCATTTTCAACATGCACCATTTCCGGTAACGAGCCATCTGACTTGCGGTGTAACCACAGAGTTTCTTAACCTCTTTGGTGTAACGTTAGCTATTTACTGTTGTGCCGCTCTGACCAGCTGCAATTGTATTTGTTGACAATTGACAGTTGATAGTTGGATTAGATGATTGCCATAATAGGAAAAGAAGGAAGGGTTTTAAAATGCCTTAAGGCTCGTGCCTGCATGTTTATGAACCAAGAAAGCTGTAGATCAATTCTCAAACTATGGGCAGATATGAGTCATTCAGACAGAATGACTCATCGTCATAATATTTTTTTTTTTTTTAAATCCTACCCTCGCCCTCCTTGTTAGATATTATGCACATTTATGGCTTGGTAGAAAATGTCATTGCCATTGAGCTAGCTATCATAGTAGTAAACAGCAGCCAGCAAATTACTTGAGTGATGGAGAGAGATGTGAAAGGGAGCGGAGTTACAGCCTCGCTCTATCCAATCGTAGCAGTAGGATCAAGTTACAACCTGCCCATTTCTTGACAGATAGCTGAACTAGCCAACTGGGTTGTTTCGAATTTCATCCTTTTTCCAGATCACGGAAAATGACAAATAATAGTAGTTTCATAAGCATCATTGATCACAAATCATGACGTTACGTTGGACTCATTTGCCTTGAATAGATGTTATTTTATATTCTCAAACTAACAGCAGTGCCTATATGTAAGGTGACCACATGTCCCGGATTGTCCGGGACAGTCATGCATTTTGACCTTTTGTCCCATGTCCCACAACCAAACAATAATTTCCTGCATATTATCAACAAATACAAACACCACTCATTTAGAAAGAAATATGGATTTGTCCCATATTTAGGTCTGACATTCCAACCTGTCCATTGTAGTCACGTTGAGCTTATGAAAATATATATATCATAAGGGTGTGGTACTGGTTAAAATCTTCTACAAACATTGTTGAGATCTGATATTCTGTGCAGTGCAAGACAAGACATAGGCCAATGTCATAGGCCTATCGTCAGCCAGTCACATTTCTCAAATCCTTTCAGGCTAAATTCCAGCTAAACTTGGAGAGGAGAAGTAGGCCTAAATACTCACAAAGCATGCTACTGATGAAAATCTACTAAATGAAATAACTAGCCGTAGACTGAAAGATGCACTACTGTTCAAAAGTTTGGGTTCACTTAGAAATGTCCTTGTTTTTGAAAGAAAAGCAAATATTATTTTGTCCATTAAAATAAAATAACATTGATCAGAAATACAGTGTAGACATTGTTAATGTTGTAAATGACTATTGTAGCTGGAAATGGCAGATTTTTTTATGAAATATCTACGTAGGCGTACAGAGGCCCATTATCAGCAACCATCACTCCTGTGTTCCAATGGCACATTGTGTTAGCTAATCCAAGTTTATCATTTTAAAAGGCTGATTGATCATTAGAAAACCCTTTTGCAATTAAGTTAGCACAGCTGAAAACTGTTGTCCTGATTAAAGAAGCAATACAACTGGCCTTATTTAGACTAGTTGAGTATTTGGAGCATCAGCATTTGTGGGTTCGATTACAGGCTCAAAATGGCTAGAAACAAAGAACTTTCTTCTGAAACTCGTCAATCTATTCCATGCGAGAAATTGCCAAGAAACGGAAGATCTCGTACAAAGCTGTGTACTACTCCCTTCACAGAACAGCGCAAACTGGCTCTAACCAGAATAGAAAGAGGAGTGGGAGGCCCCGGTGCACAACAGAGCAAGAGGACAAGTACATTAGAGTGTCTAGTTTGAGAAACAGACGCCTCACAAGTCCTCAACTGGCAGCTTCATTAAATAGTACCCACAAAACACCAGTCTCAACGTCAACAGTGAAGAGTCGACTCTGGGATGCTGGCCTTCTAGGCAGAGTTGAAAGAAAAAGCCATATCTCAGACTGGCCAATAAAAATTAAATATTAAGATGGGCAAAAAAACACACACTGGACAGAGGAAGATTGGGAAAAACAATTATGGAAAAAAGTGTTATGGACAGACAAATCTAAGTTTGAGGTGTTTGGATCACAAAAAAAGAACATTCGTGAGACGCAGAAAAAAATGAAAAGATGCTGGAGGAGTGCTTGACGCCATCTGTCAAGCATGGTGGAGGTAATGTGATGGTTTGGGGGTGGTAAAGTGGGAGATTTGTACAGGGTAAAAGGGATATTGAAGAAGGAAGGCTATCACTCCATTTTGCAATGCCATGCAATACCCTGTGGACGGCACTTAATTGGAGCCAATTTCCTCCTACAATAGGACAATGACCCAAAGCACAGCTGCAAATTACGCAATAACTATTTAAGGAAAAAGCAGTCAGCTGGTATTCTGTCTATAGTGGAGTGGCCAGCACAGTCACTGGATCTCAACCCTATTGAGCAGCTTGACCGTATGGTACACAAGAAGTGCCCATCAAACCAATCCAACTTGTGGGAGGTGCTTCAGGAAGCATGGGGTGAAATCTTTTCAGATTACCTCAACAAATTGACAACTAGAATGCCAACAAAGGTCAGCAAGGCTCTAATTGCTGCAAATGGAGGACACAATTATTTCAATAAAAAAAATCATTATTTATAACCTTGTCTACGTCTTCAGTATATAACTAATTTAACGTATGTTTTCATGGAAAACAAGGAAATGTCTAAGTGAACCCAAACTTTTGAATAGTAGTGTAAGGTTTGCCAAACTTGTGAGGATCTCCATGCTCATTAGTTGGTCATTTAACATGTGTTGCTACTTCACTCAATTCCGTTTTAAATGTCTCCCTTCCTAACTGCTTTACATTCACTGAGACCAACCAGAAAGGTTTCCTTGGCCAAATATTGTCTGATTTTCATAAAACAGCCATACAGTGCCTTGCAAAAGTATTCATCCCCTATTTTGTTGTATTACAACCTGTAATTTAAATAGATTTTTTATTTGGATTTCATGTAATGGACACACAAAATAGTCCAAATTGGTGAAGTGAAATAAGAAAAAAAACACTTGTTTAAAAGATCAAAAATGTAATAGTGGTGTGTGCATTTGTATTCACGCCCCTAAATTAGATCTGGTACAACCAATTACCTTCAGAAGTCACATATTTAATTAGTTAGATTGGACTTTATTCAATTGTCACGTGGCCTCAGTACACACACACACACACACACACACACACACACACACGTTCTGAAAGGCCCCAGAGTCTAACACCCCTAAGCAAGTGGCACCACCAAGCAAGCGGCACCATGAAGACCTACGAGCTCTCCAAACAGGTCAGGGGCAAAGTTGTGGAGAAGTACAGATCAGGGTTATAAAAAAAAAATATCTGAAGCTTTGAACATCCCACGGAGCACCATTAAATCCATTATAAAAAAAATGAAAGAACATGGCACCACAACAAACCTGCCAAGAGAGGGCCGCCCACCAAAACTCACAGACCAGGCAAGGAGGGCATTAATCAGAGGCAACAAAGAGACCAAAGATAACCCTGAAGGACCTGCAAAGCTCCACAGCTGTCACGATCGCTGGAATGAGCGGACCAAGGTGCAGCGCAGGTGTAGTTCCACATGTTTAATAAAGAACTAGTGAAACATACAAATATGCCATAAACAAATAAAGAAAGCACAACGATCGGCATAAACTGTGTAGCACACAAAACACAGTCGAACATACATTCAATAACCCACAATACAAGTGGGGAAAAGAACAAACATATATGCTCCCCAATTAGAGGTAACGACAATCAGCTGCCTCTAATTGGGAACCATCAAAACCAAACAGAAATACAAAACCTAGACAAAAACCCCTCCTGACCAAAACACAAATGATTAGCCAGCAGGCTATCCCAGGCCAGGATGTGACAGTACCCCCCCCCCCAAAGGTGCGGAATCCGACTGCGGCAAAATGTCAATGGGGAGGGTTTTCGCTTTCGGCGGCGGCTCCGGTGCGGGTTGTGCTGGCCCGAGAAGACGCACCGCCCGGTGCGTGGAGCCGGAACAGGAGTCGTCGGACTCGGGATACACACAGTGGACCTGATGCGTAGAGCAGGAACAGGTCGTGCCGGGCTTTGAAGGCGCACAGGGAGCCTGGTGCGTGGAGCTGCCACTGGACTGGTTTCACACACCTCAGGGCGAGTGCGAGGAGCTGGCACTGGATGTACCGGACTGGTCTTACGCACCTCTGTGGGAGTGCAGAAAGATGGTACAGGACGCACCAGACTGGAAGAGCACACTGCACTCATCCCTCTTTTACACTTCTCCCAAAACTCCTTTAAACCTCCCCTCTCCGGCATAGGTCCCACCGGACTGCTGACACTCCCTTCAATGCGAGTGCGGAGAGCTGGCACTGTACGCACAGGGCTGTGGAGGCGCACTGGACTCGGTGTGTGGATCCGGCGTAGCTCTCTCCGGATTGACGACACCCACCTCTGGGCGAGTGCGGGGGAGCTGGCGCAGGACGTATCGGGCTGGACAGACGCTCCTCTTGGCGCCTGCGCTGCAGCTCCCTCCTTGCCTTTTCCTCCCTCTCATAATCCTCCTTGAACTCCTGATAATTCCTCCATCGGCACTCTGGCTCTCTCCTCCGCTCACCCAATAGCCCCATGTGCCCCCCCCAAAAAAAATCTTGGGGCTGTCCCTGGGCTGCATGGGTACGCGGCCCCTGGCGTCGTTGCGGTGGCCCTGGACCCCGGTGTCCTGGCTGCTCCTTCCCTCTCCCTTTTGAGTGCCGCCATGGAAGGGTCTCCCTGCCCCCCCATTATCTCCTCCCAGGTCCAGAACGTTTTTTCCTGCTGCGTGGCATGCTGCTTGGTCCTTGTTTGGTGGGTTATTCTCTCACGATCTGGTAATGGAGCGGACCAAGATGCAGCGAGGGTTCCAGTATGCATACTTTATTTTAAATGCAACTGGCAAAAACCAATGACCAGACCGTAACGCAGGTGTGGCACACAAATACAAACATTCAAATAATAACCCACCAGGCAAGTGGGGCAGGGAACCAACTTAAATGGGATTCCCAACTAGAGGCAACGACAACCAGCTGCCTCTAATTGGGAACCTAACAAAAAACTAACATAGAGTTCCCTACATAACCCTAGTCACGCCCTGACCCAACACACCATAGAGAAACCTAGAGAGCTCTCTATGGCCAGGGTGTGACAACAGCGGAGATTGGAGTATCAGTCCATGGGACCACTTTAAGCAATACACTCCGCAGAGCTGGGCCTAACGGAAGAGTGGCCAGAAAAAAAGCCATTACTTAAAGAAAAAAATAAGCAAACACTTTTGGTGTTCGCCAAAAAGCATGTGGGAGACTCCCCAAACATATGGAAGAAGGTACTATGGTCAGATGAGACAAAAATGTAGCTTTTTGGCCATCATTCGTCAGCAGGGACTGGGAAACGTTTTATTTCATTTTTTGAAATAAGTAATTTTTTTCTTTTCACTTCACCAATTTGAACTAATTTGTGTATGTCCATTACATGAAATCCAAATAAAAATCCATTTAAATTACAGGTTGTAAATGCAACAAAATAGGAAAAACTCTACACTTACGAAACAGTAATTCAAAAAGATCTAAATACATATTCCCATGAAACTGATTGAGATCAAATGATTGGCATGCAGATACAGTTACGTCGTTTCACCGGTAAAACGTGAAGAATTATCATTCATGATTAACAGTTATGATGGCCTATTTTGAAATTAGGCATGCCGAAGTTATTTGAGGGTATTAGGCGTTTTAGGGTATTAAAAATGTACAAATGTATTGAGACAATATGTGTGGGCATAAGCAGCAATTGGAGGATGCATTTTATGCATATTCTATAGTTATACTGAACAAAAATACAAACGCACCATGCAACAATTTCAATGATTTTACTGAGTTACAGTTCATATAAGGAAATCAGTAAATTGAAATAAATTCATTATCTATGGATTTCACATGACTGGGCAGGGGCCCACCCACAGGGGAGCCAGACACAGCCTTTATTACAGACAGAAATACTCCTCAGTTTCATCAGCTGTCCAGGTGGCTGGTGTTAGATGATCATGCAAGTGAAGAAGCCAGATGTGGAGGTCCTGGGCTGGCATGGTTACACGTGGTTTGCATTTGTGAGGCCGGTTGGACTTACTGCCTAATTCTCTAAAATGACATTAGAGGCTGCTTATGGTAGAGAAATTAACATGCATTTATCTTGCAACAGCTCTGGTGGACATTCCTGTAGTCAGCATGACAATTGCATGCTCCCTTAACTTGAGATGTCTGTGGCATTGTGTTGTATAACAAAACTGCACATTTTAGAGTGGCTTTTTATTGTACCCAGCACAAGGTGCACCTGTGTAATGATCATGCTGTTTAATCAGCTTCTTGATATGTCACACCTGTCAGGTGGCTGGATTATCTTGGCAAATGAGAAATGCTCACTAACAGGGATATAAACAAAATTGGACAAACAAATTGAGGTAAATACGTTTTTTGTGCATTTGAAAAAAATCAGGACTCTTATATTTCAGCTCATGAAACATAGGACCAACACTTTACATGTTGACTTTTGTTCAGTAGGCTACATCTTCAATAGGCTACATCTTTCGGTACAAACTTTGAGAAATGATTGTCATTTAGGTCTAACGTGACATTTATTTAAAAAAATTGCACTACACCAATTAACCATGTAGGCTACTCTCTTGCGAATGTCCCGCATAATCATCCTGTTGTCTCGCATTTGGGTATTATAAATGTGGTCACCCTACCTATATGATGTCCTGCCATACAAGCGTGACATGCTGGAGTGATGTTTCTATGCAAATGTTGTTAATCAGTAGGCTAATAAAAGTCTCACATGGAAAGCAAACAGATTGTTTGTCATCTGTAGCACCATAGACCCAACAGATCAGACAAAATAAGCTCAATAACTCATTGCTTGCACACGCTCTTATTGAATATGCATTCACCTGTATTGTGAGTAGGCCTAATTTACCCAGTTTATCAAGAGATTTGCCATTCAAATAAAATGATTACCGTTATGTTGTTATATAGTTAGGTTGGCAAAAACATAGTCACATTTATTGTTTTGATTTTAAAATGGATTTATTAATGCATACATGGCTGTCTCTGTCTCATACATGCCAGTTTATGATATTGAAAATAGGCCTAAAATATTGGTTGTCTGCTTACTCTACCACCAAAAATCGGTATCGGCCCTAAAAAAAATCCAGTCAGAGCTGGCCATAGCCTTTTGGAGTCCCTAAGGGAAATGTTGTTGGTGGGCCTTCCCCACTTTGCGAGCAAAATATGTTGCAGCCACCGTTTGACAGAGGAGAGATTTTTTATGATTTTTTTGTGTTAATTTTGTGCAATTCTACACATTTTGCCATGGGGTGTAGAGAAAATGTTGCAGTTTTAAAGCAAGTTTGCTGCAATTCTACACAATTTGCCATGGCGGAGAGAAGATTTAGCAAATTAATAACACATTTCATGCAATTCTACACATTTTGCCATAGGGTAGAGAGAAATGTTTGCAGTTTTTAATATGATATCTGAGGGGAGGCCCCTCCCCCGGTTTAGATAGATGGCTAGACTTATTTACCAATCTAAAACTTAGCTTATTGAGTGACTATCAGTGACTGACATAACAAGAGAAAAAGTGCTGATACACAACCAAAGTACAAAATTGCACCTCTACTATTCTGACTCTCAATAGTAAATTGAGATACAGTATGTACAGTCAGTTACAAAAGCATTTGGACAGTGACACAATTTCCATCATTTTGGCTTTGTACACCACCACAATGGATTTGAAAGGAAACAATCAAGATGTGCTTTAAGTGCAGACTTTTATCTTTAATTTAAGGGTTTTGTCAAAATTATTGTATGAACCATGTAGGAATTACAACCATTTTTATACATAGCCCCCCAATTTTAGGGGCTTCAAATTAATTGGACAACTAACATGATCATAAATTAAATTGTGAGTTTTAATACCTGGTTGCAAATCCTTTGCAGTCAATGACTGCCTGAAGTCTGGAACCCATAGACAATCACCAAATTCTGGGTTTCTTCCCTAGTGATGCTCTGCCTGCTGAAGCTGTCTTCAGTTCCTGCTTGTTCTTGGGGTGTTTTGCGTGAAATGCATGCTCAATTGAATTCAGGTCAGGTGATTGACTTGGCCATTGCAGAGAATTCCACTTCTTTGCCTTAAAACGTATTGGGTTGCTTTCGCAGTATGCTTCAGGTCATTGTCCATCTGCACTGTGAAGCGCCGTTTAATGAGTTTTGAAGCATTTGGCTGAATCTGAACAGGTAATATAGCCCTAAACACTTCAGAATTCAACCTGCTGCTTTTATTAGCAGTCACATCATCAATAAATACAAGGAAACCAGTTCCATTGGCAGACATACATGCCCACGCCATAACACTACCTCCACCATGCTTCACATATGAGGTGGTATGCTTCGGGATCATGAGCAGTTCCTTCCTTTCTCTTCCCCTCATTCTGGTACAAGTTGATCTTTGTCTCATCTGTCCACATGATGTTGTTCCACAACTGTAAAGGCTTTTTTATATGTTGTTTGGCAAACTCGAATCTGGTCCTCGTGTTTTTGAAGCTTACCAATGGTATACCCTCTGTATTTACTCTGGTGAAGTCTTCTCTTGACTGATGATTTTGACACAGATATGCCTACTTCCTGGAGGATGTTCTTGATCTGGCCAACTGTTGTGAAGGGGTTTTTCTTCACCAGGGAAAGAATTCTTCTGTCATCCACCAAAGTGGTTTTCCGTGGTCTTCCGGGCCTTTTGGTGTTCCTGAGCTCACCAGCGTATTCTTTCTTTTTAAGAATGTACCAAATAGTTGATTTGGCCACACCTAATGTTTTTGCTCTTTCTCTGATGGGTTTGTTTAGATTTTTCAGCCTAATGATGTCTTGCTTCACTGGCAGTGACAGCTCTTTGGACTTCATATTGAGGGTTAACAGCAACAGATTCCAACTGCAAATGCCACACTTGAAATCAACTCTAGACCTTTTATCTGCTTACTTGTAAGTTAACTAATGAGGGAATAACACACACCTGGCCATGGAACAGCTGAGCAGCCAGTTGTCCAATTACTTTTGGTCGATTTTAAAAAGGGGGACCACAAGTGCTCTAATTCCTACACCGTTCACCCGATGGATGCACTTTAGGCTCATATTCATTATTTAATTTTAACTCCAATACGCTGTGGAAGACAGCTAAAATAATAACTTGGTCAATGTCCAAATATTTATGGACCTGACTGTATATTTTTTGCCATTCCTGCTCTAGCTAATGTGTTGTTGTTGTGTTCTGACCTGGCCTGATTGCAGCCAGGGGCCACATCCATACAAATGGCTGTGCTATTTAGTCGAGAGGGCTAACACAAAGTCTCTTATTTAGCCTTTTATCTCCTCTCATTCCGTATGCAGCAAGAGGGTGGCGGTGGCATCTCAGACCTTTTTGGGTGGATCCAGTGGAAAACTCTAAGGGTAGGTAGTGTGAAACTGGAACCCAACCTGTTTTCGGTGGCTCGCCTACATGGAATGCTAATGCAGCCCACATCGATGGTCTCTTCAAAGACTTGGTTCTGCCAAGGGGCCTGGGGGCCAGGGACAGCAAGTAGCAGCCAGCAGAGAGACAAGCATTTCACAAACGCACCAGCAAGCAGCACAGCACAGACAGGCCTTCAGCACTGGGACACCAGCCACAGGGCAAGAGCTGGATGGGTGGTTTTATTTATGGTTACACTGTCGGTTGGAAGGGAAAGAGGGAAGGAAAGAGTCAGAGCTCAAGTTTTTGTTGTCTTCTCCGCCTTAGTCTTGCTCTCTCTCTCTCTTTTTCTCTCTCTCTCTCTCTGGCTCAGTCTCTGTTTATTCTCAGCCAAGCTCTTGTACACCATCACCATCAGAACCCATTTAAAGGAACAACAGTGAATTCTAAATGAGTGTTGAATCAATAACGACCCCGGTGTTGGCCGTGACTTATGTCATTAAAAATGACAGTAATAAATAATAGCCTGTAGTACACAATGTGATCCCGACCTCCATCGGATCGATTCCGCTCAGCACAACAACAACTTCGCATTGAAGAACAATGTGATTGAATGCTGAAAGTTTTCAGCATAACAGTGTATAAACACCGCTCCAAATGATCCAAACCTTTCCAAACAATGGACATGATACAAATATGACTGGATATTTATGTAGGTAATTGTGTTAAAATGGAGAATCTAATAACAAACAGCCGGCTTGAGATGGTGGGGGCACATTGCCATGGTAGAACAACAAACAAGGTATATTGAATGGGGATGTGCTTGTCTGTTGCAATGGAATCAATGCAAAAGTCCCCAAAGTGCAAACCCTGCCCACCTGGCACTCAAGGCCAGCTGTAACAAGTGCGCTAAGAGTCGGGAAGCAAGTTCAGAGAGTGAGTGTTTTAATAAATAAAATGAACACGAAACAGAAACACAGCACCGACATGAAAACAGAGTCAATAACACCTGAGGAAAGAACCAAGGGGAGTGACAGATATAGGGAAGATAATCAAGGAGGTGATGGAGTCCAGGTGAGTGTCATGAGGTGCAGGTGCGCAAGACGATGGTGACAGGTGCGGGATAATCAGCAGCCTGATGACCTAGAGGCCGGAGAGGGAGTATACGTGACGCCAGCCTAAAGAAAACGGTGACAGTATCTGAAAGATTCTGAATCGCATTTGAACCCAGGTCTGTTTGCTAGCTGTGGCCCATCTCCCTGCATGACAGTGAGCTGTGATATTGGGATTTCTGAGTTTTAAATGCACTTCACTCCACCCGGAGCCAGTAGGAAGGTAAACTATTGATCCACAAACGATTTATATGTATAAAATCGAGCACACAGCCATGCAATCATCATAGACAAACATTGGCAGTAGAATGGGCCGTCCTGAAGAACTCAGTGACGTTCAACGTGGCACCGTCATAGGATGCCACCTTTCCAACAAGTCAGTTCTTCAAATTTCTGCCCTGCTAGAGCTGCCCCTGACAACTTTAAGTGCTGTTATTGTGAAATGGAAACGTCTAGGAGGAACAGCTGGGCACACAAGCTCACAGAATGGGACCACTTGAGTGCTGAAGTGCGTAGCGCCTAAAAGGTCGTCTGTCCTCGGTTGCAACACTCACTACCGAGTTCCAAACTGCCTCTGGAAGCAACATCAGCACAAGAACTGTTCCTTCGGGAGCTTCAGGAAATGGGTTTCCATGGCCGAGCAAGCCTAAGATCACCATGCGCAATGCCAAGCGTCGGCTGGAGTGGTGTAAAGTTTACCGCCATTGGACGGTGAGCTGTACACGCTTCACCATCCTGCAGTCCGATGGGCAAATCTGGGTTTGACGGATGCCAGGAGAACGCACCTGCCCCAATGCATCAAACTGTAAAGTTTGATGAGGAGGAAGAATGTTCTGGGGCTGTTTTTCATGGTTTGGGCTTGGCCCCTTCGTTCCAGTGAAGGGTAATCTTAATGCTATAGCATACAATGACATTCTAGACGATTCTGTGCTTACAACTTTGTGGCAACAGTTTCCTGTTTCAGCATGACAATGCTTGACTGGCCTGCACAGAGCCCTGACCGCAACCCGATCGAACACCATTGGGATGAATTGGAACGCCGATAGATAGAACAAAACACTCCGGTAAGACGAGGGGGGGGGGCGGTCTGTGCATATTTGTAAACAACAGCTGGTGCACGAAATCTAAGGAAGTCTCTAGATTTTTCTCACCTGAAGTAGAGTATGATAAACTGGAGACCACAATTTTTGCCAAGAGTTTTCATCTATACATTTCGTGGCTGTTTATTTACCACCACAGACGGATGCTGGCTCTAAGACCGCACACAGTCAGCTGTATAAGGAAATAAGCAAACAGGAAACTGCTCACCCAGAGGTGGCACTCCTAGTGGCTGGAGACTTTAATGCAGGGAAACTTAAATCAGTTTTGCCTAATCTATATCAACATGTTAAATGTGCAACCAGAGGGAAAAAAATTCTAGACCACCTTTACTCCACACACAGAGATGCGTACAAAGCTCTCCCTCTCCCTCTCCCTCCATTTGGTAAATCTGACCACAATTCTATCCTCCTGATTCCTGCTTACAAGCAAAAATCAAAGCAGGAAGCACCAGTGACCCGGTCTATATAAAAGTGGTCAGATGAAGCAGATGCTAAACTACAGGACTGTTTTGCTATCACAGACTGGTACATGTTCCGGGATTCTTCTGATTGCATTGAGGATTACACGACATCAGTCACTGGCTTTATCAATAAGTGCATCGAGGACATCGTCCCCACAGTACATACCCCAACCAGAAGCCATGGACTACAGGCAACATTCGCACTGAGCTAAAGGGTAGAGCTGCCGCTTTCAAGGTGCGGGACTCTAACCCGGAAGCTTTTAAGAAGCCCTGCTATGCCCTCTGACAAACCATCAAACATGCAAAGCGCCCAATACAGGGCTAAGATTGAATCGTACTACACCGGCTCCGAAGCTCGTCTTATGTGGCAGGGCTTGCAAACTATTACAGACTACAAATGGAAGCACAGCCGCAAGCTGCCCAGTGACACGAGCCTACCAGACAAGCTAAATCACTTCTATTCTCGCTCCGGAGGCAAGCAACACTGAGGCATGCATGAGAGGATCAGCTGTTCCGGACGACTGTGTGATCACGCTCTCTGTAGCCGACGTGAGTAAGACCTTTAAACAGGTCAACATTCACAAGGCCGCTGGGCCAGACGGATTACCAGGACGTGTGCTCTGGGCATGTGCTGACCAACTGGCAGGTGTCTTCACTGACATTTTCAACATGTCCCTGATTGAGTCTGTAATACCAACATGTTTCAAGCAAACCACCATAGTCCCTGTGCCCAAGAACACTAAGGCAACCTGCCTATCCCATTATCCCAGAAACCCTAGACCCACTCCAATTCTTCTGCTTCCGGCGCCGACAGAGATGGCAGCCTCGCTTCACGTTCTCAGGAAACCATGCAGTATTTTGTTTTTTTATGTGTTACTTCTTACATTGTTACCCCGGGAAATATTACGTTTTATTACATACAACCGGGAGGAACTATTGGATATAAGAGCAACGTCAACTTACAAACATTACGACCAGGAATACGACTTTCCCGAAGAGGATTCTCTGTTTGTTAACCCAAGCAGGACAATAGACTGGATTGCACCCGGCGACTCAAAACAACGGCGGCGCCGGAGAAGAGGGAAACATGCCGGCCTTTTGGTCAAGCTACGTTGACGGGCGCATCGTGCACCTCTCCCGAGTATTTTAATCGCCAATGTACAGTCTCTTGACAACAAAGTAGACGAAATCAGATCAAGGGTTGCCTTTCAGAGAGACATCCGAGACTGCAACGTTCTTTGCTTCACGGAAACATGGCTCACTCAGGACACGTTATCGGAGTCGGTACAGCCACCTGGTTTCTCCACGCATCGCGCCGACAGAAACAAACTTCTATCTGGTAAGAAGAAGGGTGGGGGTGTGTGTCTTATGATTAACGAGACGTGGTGTGATGATAACAACATACAGGAACTCAAGTCCTTTTGTTCACCTGACATAGAATTTCTTACAATCAAATGCAGACCGCATTATCTACCAAGAGAATTCTCCTCGATTATAATCACAGCCGTGTACATCCCCCCTCAAGCTGACACATCGACGGCACTGAAAGAAATTAATTTCACTCTAGGTAAATTGGAAACCACATATCCTGAGGCTGCATTTATTGTGGCTGGGGATTTTAATAAGGCTAATTTAAGAACAAGGCTCCCGAAATACCAGCTTATCGAATGTGCCACCCGGGCTGGTAAAATCCTGGATCACTGTTATTCCAACTTCCGTGATGCATACAAGGCTATTCTCCGCCCTCCTTTCGGCAAGTCTGACCATGACTCTATTTTGTTGCTCCCAGCCTACAAACAGAAACTAAAACAGGAAACGCCCGTTCTCAGGTCTGTTCAACGCTGGTCCGACCAATCCGATTCCATGCTGCAAGATTGCTTCGAGCACGTGGACTGGGATATGTTCCAGATAGCATCGGACAACAACATTGATGTATACGCTGATTCGGTGAGCGAGTTTATTAGCAAGTGCATCGGTGATGTTGTACCCATAGAAACTATTAAAACCTTCCCCAACCAGAAACCGTGGATAGATGGCAGCATTCGCACAAAACTGAAAGTGTGAACCACTGCTTTTAACCAGGGTAAGGCTACCGGAAACATGACTGAATACAAACAGTGTAGCTATTCCCTCCGCAAGGCAATCAAACAAGCTAAGCGTCAATATAGAGACAAAGTAGAGTCACAATTCAACGGCTCAGACACAAGAGGAATGTGGCAGGGTCTACAGTCAATCACGGACTACAAAAAGAAAACCAGCCCCGTTGCGGACCATGATGTCCTGCTCCCAGACAAACTAAACAACTTCTTTGCTCGCTTTGAGGACAATACAGTGCCACCGACACGACCCGCTACCAAAACCAGCGGGCTCACCTTCACCGCAGCCAATGTGAGAAAAACATTTAAATGTGTTAACCCTCGCAAGGCTGCCGCCCAGATGGCATCCCTGGTCGTGTCCTCAGAGCATGCCAGACCAGCTGGCTGGTGTGTTTACGGACATATTCAATCAGTCCCTATCCCAGTCTGCTGTTCCCACATGCTTCAAGAGGGCCACCATTGTTCCTGTTCCCAAGAAAGTTAAGGTAACTGAGCTAAATGACTATCGCCCCGTAGCACTCACTTCCGTCATCATGAAGTGCTTTGAGAGATTAGTCAAGGATCATATCACCTCCATCCTGCCAGACACCCTGGACCCACTCCAATTTGCTTACTGTCCCAATAGGTCCACAGACGACGCAATCGCAATCACACTGCCCTAACCCATCTGGACAAAGAAGAAATTCGGCTTGTCACCAAAATCACTCACAAACTTTTACAGATGCACAATCGAGAGCATCCTGTCGGGCTGTATCACCGCCTGGTACGGCAACTGCTCCGCCCACAACCGTAAGGCTCTCCAGAGGGTAGTGAGGACTGCACAGCGCATCACCGGGGGTAAACTACCTGCTCTTCAGGACACCTACACCACCCAATGTCACAGGAAGGCCAAAAAGATCATCAAGGACAACAACCACCCGAGCCACTGCTTGTTCACCCCGCTATCATCCAGAAGGCGAGGTCAGTACAGGTGCATCAAAGCTGGGACCGAGAGGCTGAAAAACAGCTTCTACCTCAAGGCCATCAGACTGTTAAACAGCCATCACTAACATTGAGTGGCTGCTGCCAACATACTGACTTAAATCTCTAGCCACTTTAAACAGGAATTGGATGTAACAATGTATCACTAGCCACTTTAAACAATTTTGTATATAATGTTTACGTATCCGACATACTCATATCAAATGTATACACTGTACTCTAAACCATCTACTGCATCTTGCCTATGCCGGTCAGCCATCGCTCATCCATATATTTATATGTACATACTCGTATTCATTCCTTTCCTCTTGTGTGTATAAGGTAGTTGTTGTGAATTTGTTAGATTACTTGTTAGATACTACTGCATGGTCGGAACTAGAAGCACAAGCATTTCGCTACACTCGCATTAACATCTGCTAACCATGTGTATGTGACAAATACAATTTGATTTGATTTGAATTTGCATACCGCCCAAACAGATCCACAGATGATGCAGTCTCTATTGCACTCCACACTGCCCTTTCCCACCTGGACAAAACAAAGACCTAAGTGAGGATTCTATTCATTGACTACAGCTCAGCGTTCAACACCATAGTACCCTCAAAGCTCATCACTAAGCTAAGGATCCTGGGACTAAGCCCCTCCCTCTGCAACTGGATCCTGGACTTCCTGATGGGCCGGCCCCAGATGGTGAGGGTAGGTAGCAACACTTCTGCCATGCTGATCCTCAACACTAGAGCCCCTCAGGGGTGCGTGCTCAGTCCCCTCCTGTACTCCCTGTTCACCCATGACTGCGTGGCCAGGCACGACTCCAACACCATCATTCATTTTGCAGACAACACAACAGTGGTAGGCCTGATCACTGACAACGACTTCCCAGCCTAAAGGGAGGTCAGAGACCTGGCCGGGTGGTGCCAGAATAACAACCTATCCCTCAACGTAACCAAGACTAAGGAGATGATTGTGGACTACAGGAAAAGGAGGACTGAGCATGCCCCCATTCTCTTCGACAGGGCTGTAGTGGAGAAGGTTGAGAGCTTCAAGTTCCTTGGTGTCCACATCACCAACAAACTAGAATGGTCCCAAGCACACCAAGACAGTCGTGAAGAGGGCACGACAAAGCCTATTCCCCCTCAGGAAAACTAAGAAACTCAGATCCTCAAAAGGTTGTACAGCTGCAACATCGAGAGCATTCTGACTGGTTGCATCTTTTACGCCGCTGCTACTCTCTGTTTATCATGTATGCATAGTCACTTTAACTAGATATTCATGTACATACTACCTCAATTAGCCCGACTAACCGGTGCCCCCGCACAATGGCTACCCAGACTATTTGCATTGTGTCCCGCCACCCACCACACGCCAACCCCTGTTTTATGCTACTGCTTCTCTCTGTTTATCACATATGCATAGTCACTTTAACCATACCTACATGTACATACTACCTCAATTAGCCCGACTAACCGGTGCCTGTATGTAACCTCGCTACTGTTATAGCCTCGCTACTATATATAGCCTCGCTACTGTTATTTTTCACTGTCTTTTTACTGTTGTTTTTATTTCTTTACTTATCTATTGTTCACCTAATACCTATTTTTTTATTTAAAATTGCACTGCTGGTTAGGGCCTGTAAGTAAGAATTTCACGTGACAAATACACTTTGATTTGATTTGATTGAGACGCAGCCCATGCAAAAAAACAGATATCTCTAGGTTAAACTGACGGATTTTGATGGCGATATTTTAATGGACGTTTCTCTGTTCCATCTCCGAATAAGAGAATGGAAAGAACTGTTGAATATGCATGTGTACATGATAATGAGAACAGATTAGTAAAGAGGGATTAGGGTTTATCTAAATAGGCTAGAACATTACAGGAACACATCAGGGCCTGTATTCGCAAAGCCTTTCAGTGTAGGATCACACACCAGGAGCCATTCTAAGCTCGGAAACAATGTCAAATATTGGCTCTGGTGTAGGGTGGGTGGCTGGATCAATTGTCATATCTCAACAGCAGAGATGAGGTATCCCACTGGGCAAAAACGGATGTATGTCTGTGCCCAGTGGGATGTGACTAGCGTTTGAATAGAGAAGGCAATACCAAAGAGAAGGATTTATCCATCCAAACCCACAAACCACTAATCAGCTGAAGAATCTATGTTGGAGCGTGAGAAAAGTAATCCTTCATATTTCTGCCTAGGTTGGTTAGCCGCATAATATTTAGACAAGGAATAAACATTCAACAGATAGTCTGCTTGTGTTAGGAACATTTTTGTTACACTGTGACTGCCAATATATGAGAACATAAACAATTTGAGGTCCACTACTCATCAGGATTTATGTAACTCTTAAATAACCTAAATGTGCATTTTCCAAACATATTCTGTTTTGACAATGTATTGAACTAAATCTAGGCCTATGATATCCAGCTAAACAGATGGTTCCAGCCTCCCCAGTGAGAAAACAGCCCACACAGCGAGTGTAATGTAACGAGATCTTTCTGCTCTGTCAAATGCTAAGCTAATGCACATGGGTAAACTGGCACTTTAACACTTTAAGCACGATGGTAATTAACATGTCCATATCATCCACATTAGGAGACTTAAACTTGACCAACTAATTAGACAACTAAAAAAGCTTGACCCTGTTGACTCAGAGTCAGGGAAGGAAATGTAAAATAGTCGAGAGAGAGAGAGAGAGAGAGAGAGAGAGAGAGAGAGAGAGAGAGAGAGAGAGAGAGAGAGAGAGAGAGAGAGAGAGAGAGAGAGAGAGAGAGAGAGAGAGAGAGAGAGAGAGAGAGAGAGATAACATCAGCAACAAACAGCACACCTGAGTTGCAAAATGCTGTGCTTAAATTGTTCAACATGGTATTAACTTCTGGCTGCTTCCCTGATGTCTGGAACCAGGGGCTCATCTCCCCTATCCACAAAAGTGGAGACAATTCAGACACCAATAATTACAGGGGAATTTGCGTAAACAGCATTTTGAATTCAAGAATTCAAACCTTTCTTCAAGAAAAGAATGTAATAAGTAAATGTCAAATTGGCTTTCTCCCTAACTATCGCACTACTGACCATATATACACCTTACACACACTACTGACCATATATACACCTTACACACACTACTGACCATATATACACCTTACACACACTACTGACCATATATACACCTTACACACACTACTGACCATATATACACCTTACACACACTAATTAATAAACACGTCCAACAAAAAAAAGAGGGCAAAATCTTTGCTTGCTTTATTGACTTAAAAAAAAGCATTTGATTCTATTTGGCACGAAGGGCTATTCTACAAAATTCTCCAAAGTGGGCTTGGTGGTAAGGTGTATGACTTAAGAAAATGTATGTACACAGAAAACAGCCCCAGAACTCACACTATTTGACACAGAGGTAAAATACCTGCTATATGCTGATGATTTGGTACTTCTATCACCAACCAAAGAAGGTCTTCAACAGAACCTTAACATTCTAGAGCAATATTGCCATAATAGGGCCCTGGCAATAAATGTTTTTTTTTATTTATCACGATTTAAAAAAAAAAAAGATGTCAGAAACACAAATATAAATTCACCCTGAACAACACCATAATTGAACACACAAAAAATTACACATACCTTGTATGTATGTACTCAAAGGAAAAGCCCGCAGAGCATTGCATGCAATAAAAATGAAATTATTCAAAATCAACATCCCAATTAGAATTTTGACCAAAAATATTTGACAGTGTAATCCTACCAATAACTCTTTACGGAAGTGAGGTTTGGGGGCCACTCAAAAAACTGGACTTTAAAATGTGGGACAAACATCCAATTGAAGCCCTACTTGCAGAATTCTGTCGGAAAAATACAGAAGAAATCATTAAAATGTTGGCTACATCTAAATTCAAGTCTTCAAACCCAAGAGCTGAGCCCAGAAACGAGCCCTCTCAGTCAGCTGGTGTTGGACCTAACCAACCAAGCTGACACCAGCACTGCTTCAAAAGAAAGAATTCCAATAAACAAAATCATGAACCAATCAAAGGACTCATATTTACAACATTGGAAAAACGAAACAATATCCCCAAGTCGACTAAATTGCTATATGGCCCTAAACAGAGAATATGAATTGGCTGATTATCTCTACTCTGTCAGAGATACGAAGCAGAGACAAATCCTTACCAAGTACAGGCTGAGTGACCACCAATTGGCAATAGAAACCGGCAGACGTGAAAAGACATGGCTACAGAAAGAGGAGCGTGTATGTGGTCACTGCACAACAGGGGAGGTAGAAACAGAGATGCACTTTCTCCTTTACTGTGAGAAATATTAATCACCAAGAGATTCATTATTCACAGAAATGACTACATTTATTCCAAATGTAACTTATTAAACCCAGAGGAAAAACTAAAAATACTCATGGGTGAAGGAGCAATGGCTTCTCTTGCAGCCAAATATTTATTTGCCTGCCATAGCCTGAGGAATACTGGATAATAACATCTGCATAGTAAATAGTAACTTACTTATTGTTAGTATTATTGTTATTACTATTATTGTTATTACTATAACTGTTATTACTAGTATTATTGTTGTTGTGATTATCATTCCAAATAGTAGTATTTGTATGGGTAGTAGGGTTATGGTAATGATAGCAGTTTAATGACGGTGGTGGTAGTAGTAGTAGTAATGATGATGGTAGTTGTAGTACTGATGTTATGGTGAAGATGACAGTTATTTAGTTATAAGTTAGTTATAGTTTCATTTTCCATGTTTAGCTTTTTATATTTATTACATTTCTACTATTGACTGTTACCATTTTATATTCTTATTTGTTATTCTTTATAATTGTATTACAGTGTACAGTATATTGTATACATTGTTGCTTTGGCAATATTGACACAATGTTTTTCATGCCAATAAAGCAGCTTGAATTTGAGAGAGAGAGAGAGAGAGAGAGAGAGAGAGGGGGTGGAGAAAGAGAGGGAAAGAGAAACGAAAGAGGGGGAAAGAGAAAGAGAGGGAAAGAGAAAGAGAGGGAAAGAGAAAGAGAGGGAAAGAGAGGGTACTTTGTATTGAAAAAGCTAAAAATATCTCATAGGAAGTCAAGAGACGAATAAGAGAGGTTCAATCCTCTGTCAAATTTGACCTAGTTACAAACCCAAATATAAAGTACTGTACAACCAACAGTCCAAGTCTGATGATGTTTGCATAAAGATGTTATGGAAAGCAATGCTCTTTTACCAAGTCATAGTACTGTACAACCAACAGTCAGTTACAAATACTGTATAAAGTCACCAACAATCATCATCATCTGATGTTTGCATTAAGATGTTATAGAAAAGCAAGGCTCTTTTACTGTATTGTATTCAATGGGGTGGTTCGAATGGACTATAGAGTCATCAATTATTACATGATTTCACCACTACTTCTATATTGTTGCGTTCCAAATGTCCCCCTATTCCCAATACAGTGCACTACTTTTGACCAAATCCCTATGGCCCTTGGTCAAAAGTAGTGTACTATAAAGGGAATAGGGTGACATTTGAGAATGTGTCCTATGAGTGATATAGGCCTACTAGACAAATACATTTCTCAGTTACCATCAACCCCTCTACACTCAGAAAAAAGGTACTAACTAGAACCTAAAACAGGGGTACCCTTTGAAGAAGCCTTTTTGTTTCCAGGTAGAACCCTTTTGTTTCCAGTTAGAACCCTTTTGGTTCCAGATACAACCCTTCTGGGTTCCATGTAAAACCCTTTGCACAAAGTGTTCTACATGGAACTCAAAATAGTTTTACCTGGAACCAAAAAGGGTTCTACATGGAACCAAAAAGGGTTATCCTATGAGGACAGCCGAAGAACCCTTTTGGAACCCATTAATTGAAAAGTGTACCAATACATTCAGCCAATACAGCGCCAGACGTATCTGACATTTATCAATGTCATCTTATTTACCCTATGAAAGCGACAATGGAGGCAGATATGGAGTCAATTTCCCAAAGGTCCTCTTTGTCTAATGGAACATTATCTTAATGAAAGGCGGTAATCTGATTTAGAATGAGACGTCTCGTTGGCAGATAGACAACTTGAAGGGACTACCTCTATATGACTGAGGAAGTCTCAGCGCTTTATCAGCAAACAGAATCGCACTGATAAGGACTGGGGAACGCACACACACACACACACACACACATTTTACAAGCTTCAATGTCAAAAAGACACATGACATACAATTACATGACATTGCAACAAATCTTCCTCAGGCATTCTGATTGTGATGCATTATTCCTTTATAAAGCCATTTCACCCCAAAAACGTTATCCATAAAGTCATCTGTCTTTTACAAGTAAATGACAAATATCACTTTCATACCACCTTGTGATATTGAGAACGAACAATATAAATTGCAATGGGACTTTGATATCGTAAAAATAGCTGATCGACTTTCCTGACTGTAGTATTTTATGTCCCACTCCTCTGCAGGGCTACGTTACCTATCATAGTCCCACTCCTCTGCAGGGCTACGTTACCTATCACAGTCCCACTCCTCTGCAGGGCTACGTTACCTATCATAGTCCCACTCCTCTGCAGGGCTACGTTACCTGTCATAGTCCCACTCCTCTGCAGGGCTACGTTACCTATCATAGTCCCACTCCTCTGCAGGGCTAAGTTACCTATCATAGTCTCACTCCTCTGCAGGGCTACGTTACCTATCATAGTCCCACTCCTCTGCAGGGCTACGTTACCTATCACAGTCCCACTCCTCTGCAGGGCTACGTTACCTATCATAGTCCCACTCCTCTGCAGGGCTACGTTACCTATCATAGTCCCACTCCTCTGCAGGGCTAAGTTACCTATCATAGTCTCACTCCTCTGCAGGGCTACGTTACCTATCATAGTCCCACTCCTCTGCAGGGCTACGTTACCTATCATAGTCCCACTCCTCTGCAGGGCTACGTTACCTATCATAGTCCCACTTCCCTGCAGAGGTAAGTTACCTATCATAGTCCCACTCCTCTGCAGGGCTACGTTACCTATCATAGTCCCACTCCTCTGCAGGGCTAAGTTACCTATCATAGTCCCACTCCTCTGCAGGGCTAAGTTACCTATCATAGTCCCACTCCTCTGCAGGGCTACGTTACCTGTCATAGTCCCACTCCTCTGCAGGGCTACGTTACCTATCATAGTCCCACTCCTCTGCAGGGCTACGTTACCTATCATAGTCCCACTCCTCTGCAGGGCTACGTTACCTGTCATAGTCCCACTCCTCTGCAGGGCTACGTTACCTGTCATAGTCCCACTCCTCTGCAGGGCTACGTTACCTATCATAGTCCCACTCCTCTGCAGGGCTACGTTACCTATCATAGTCCCACTCCTCTGCAGGGCTACGTTACCTATCATAGTCCCACTCCTCTGCAGGGCTACGTTACCTATCATAGTCCCACTCCTCTGCAGGGCTAAGTTACCTGTCATAGTGAAAATACAGATGGTGTGGACACATTATGGGCTGCAGGGCTGGATCCACACAAACACTAAAACACACACTAAATGCACCGATTTACCTCTTCAAGTTCAGTGCCTTGAAAATAAGTGATTCCATAAAGATAATAACTAGCCCTTCTAAGCCCTAGCAACAAACTCAAGCAGCTGAAATCAGTGGGCACAGGTAGGCACTAGGCAACACAAAAGTGCCACCAAAAATGTTATCTGAATTCAAAGCCGCAAACCATCATTTGGCCTCCCTGTGTGGGTGGCGATAGGAAAAGGGGGGTTGGGGAGAACCGACACAGAGAGAGAATGACAAGCCTGTAGCACATACAGTAGTGGTGTGTGGGTCAGCGGTTTGTTCACCCGCACCCACCCGCAATTGCTAATAACCCATCCGCATCCCGCCTAACTGTATGTGATAAGGTCAAGGTCTGAGGCCTGCCCCCTACCCTAACCTGCAAATATAGAACCATTTTTTTTACAGCCAGCACAAGATTTAGATATGTCTCTGCTTATAATTTATTTTTATTTTTGGTCAGATATTTGTTAGTCAACTTGTCTATAATTAGATAGGCTACATGCAGATTCTCTTCTGTCATTAGCCTATATGTTGGCATAGAAGACTAAATAAACCCTTGCTCAACCGAATAATGTAATAGATAGATAACTAGATTGAAACGTTCATTCTGGCATTGATCAAGTTTTCTCTGTCATCTCTGCTTCTTTCATGGAGCAGAGACGTTTAGGGACCGGGGATAAAATGCAAGATTTTCTGTGCAAAATTTTCTAATTACAGTTTGACCGGTTGTAAAGAAAAGCTGTGAAGTAAAGCTGTGAAAATGATCCAACATTTTTCTGATTAGATTTCACTTAGACTTGGATGCATATTTTATGTGGTTAAAATACTGTCAGCTTTTATGATGCTGATAAAGACAGCACCTCTACAGACATTCACATTCTCTCAAGATGCTGAAAGAAAGAAATCATATTTCTCCACTCGAATTTGTATAGCACCTCACAATCATCACACGTAACACCTCAATCAACCTCTTTTACCACTTCACCTAATATTTCCCAAACATAACTTTTCAGGCCCTCCCTTCTCTTTATTTTCAACTCTCCATTTCACAGCTTTTCTCTTAGTGAATTAAACTCTGATATTTTCCTTTTTGCCTCTGAGGATCGACGTTAACTTTTTCTGCCCGTTCCCAAAAGCATTTGGCGACTGGCCTGTAGGCTATTTGGCACGCTTATAGTTAGGCCATAGGCTTACGCACTAATGACCAGATAGCCTGAAATAATGAAAGAACAAATATAAATTGCACAAGAATTATACACTCATGGATTTTTAAGGTATTGTTTTCTTTTTATTCAATCTGCCCACTCTTCATGCACACAATATTTCATGATACTAAACCCCCCTGCCAAGCGGATTTAACCGCTGGGACTACGGGTTATGAGTCAACCCGCGCATCACTAACATACAGTACATATTGGCAGTGGGGACAATACGCATACAGAGATAGCAGTGGGGACTAACTGACAACCATTATTTCTCTCTCTCTCTGGGTTTGAACAGAGAACTAAATGGACCAACCCTTCTGATACATGAGCGACAAGGACAACCCACAGACGTAGAGAATGACAGGCCTGCGGCACAGACAGAGATGGCAGTAGGGACTATACACATACAAAGATGAGAGAGAGCACAGAGAAGGCAGTAGGGACTGACTGACGGACTGAGGGCCTTTCTCCCCCTCTGAATTGAACAGAGGAGGGGTCTGTCTCCGAGCAAACAGAAGAAGAGGGAGAAGAAGACGTCATGTCTCTCTCCCACAGCTAGCCAGCTATCCATTAGTGATCCTCTCTTTATTGTTGGAGGTTTGGCGACATTTCTGAGCAATCTAAAGAGACTATCAAGACAAGATCATCACATGTTTGTCAGCAGGATAAGGAAAGGGATAAGGGTTTTTGTCCCATCGTTACAGCACTTAGAGCTGTGTGTGTGTGTGAGGGAGGGGGGGGATTTGTCTGTCTGTCAAAATGTTTGCAATGCGCTCGTTAGAATTTAGTTAGCATTCTCTATGGGATTTTACATGTACTTGATAACATTGCTAACTTTCAGGCTGCAGAGTATCAGTGCGGTTTGAAAACAGCGGCACCTGCGTTCAGTGCCGGTATTACCGTATATCCCGGTGTGGCAATCAGGATCAGTCCATTTATATTTTCTAACGGGGCTATACATTTGAGTGAGGTTTTTTTCTCGCCTCGTTTCACTGCCAAAAATAAAACTAACCATCTAGTCTTCAGCGAAATAACAACACAATGTCAAATACAGGTAGCCTAGTCAAATAATTAACATCCAATCACATTAACCGTTACTCTCTCGCGGGAATTCCATTAACGGTCCGTACAGTAGAAGTCGGAAGGTTACATACACTTAGGTTGGAGTCATTAAAACTTGTTTTTCAACCACTCCACACATTTCTTGTTAACAAACTATAGTTTTGGCAAGTCGGTTAGGACATCTACTTTGTGCATGACACAAGTAATTTTTCCAACAATTGTTTACAGACAGATTATTTCAGATATAATTCACTGTATCTCAATTCTAGTGGGTCAGAAGTTTACATACACTAAGTTGACTGTGCCTTTAAGCCAGACTACGGTTTGCAACTGCACATGGGGACAAAGATCGTACTTTTTGGAGAAATGTCCTCTGGTCTGAACTGAACTGTTAAGCCATAATGACCATCGTTATGTTTTGATGAAAAAGGGGGAGTCTTGCAAGCCGAAGAACACCATCCCAACCGTGAAGCACAGGGGTGGCAGCATCATGTTGTGGGGGTGCAACATCTCAAGACATCAGTCAGGAAGTAAAAGCTTGGTCGCAAATGGGCTCAAGCATACTTCCAAAGTTGTGGAAAAATAGCTTAAGGACAAAAAAGTCAAGGTATTGGAGTGGCCATCACAAAGCCCTGACCTCAAACATAAAGAACATTTGTGGGCAGAACTGAAAAAGCATGTGCGAGCAAGGAGGCGTACAAACCTGACTCAGTTACACCAGCTCTGTCTGGAAGAATGGGCCAAAATGCACCCAACTTATTGTGGGAAGCTTGTGGAAGGCTATCTGAAACATTTGACCCAAGTTAAGCAATTTAAGACAATGCTACCAAATACTAATTCAGTGTATATAAACGTCTGATCCACTGGGAATGTCATGAAAGAAATAAAAGCTGAAATAAATCATTCTCTCTACTATTATTATGACATTTCACATTCTTAAAATAAAGTGGTGATCCTAACTGACCTAAGACAGGGACTTTTTACTAGGATTAAATGTCAGGAATTGTGAAAAACTGAGTTTAAATGTATTTGGCTAAGGTGGATGTAAACTTCTGACTTCAACTGTATGTAACCAAACGCAGCTGCTGCTCATGTTGGTATCTGTACTGATGGCGCAGAATCCATGACAGGGAGACATAGTGGAGTGGTAACGCATGCAAACAGTTTCTCCCGACGCCACTTGGGTACACTGCAGCATCCACCGAGAGGCTCTTTCTGCCAAGGGAATGCCTGACAGCTTGAAAGACATTTTAGACACTACAGTGAAAATGGTTAACCTTGTTAAAGCAAGGCCCCTGAACTCTTGTGTAGTTTCTGCACTATGCAATGATATGGGCAGTGACAATGTAACGCTTTTACAACATACAGAAGTGCCCTGTTTATCAAGGGGCAAAGTATTGACACGCTGTTTTGAATTGAGAGACGAGCTTAAAGTTCTCTTTACTGACCATCATTTTCACATTACTGGGCTATCTGGGTAATGTTTTTTCTCGCCTGAATGATCTGAATCTAGAATTACAGGGACTCCACAACTATATTCAATGTGCGGGACAGAATTGAGGCTATGATTAAGAAGTTGGAGCTCTTCTCTCTCTGCATTAACAAGGACAACACACAGGTCTTTCCATCATTGTATGATTTTTTTGTGTGCAAATGAACTCAAGCGTACGGACAATGCCAAATGTGATATAGCGGTGTTAGTTTGGTGCGCAATTACGCAGGTACTTTCCCGATTCGTTATCCCTTTCATGCCCTGCCTCCAGTCCACTTGCCGATATCTGAACAAGAGAGCCTCATCAAAATTGCAACAAGCGGTTCTGTGAAAATGTAATTTAATCAGGAGCCACTGCCAGATTTCTGGATTGGGCTGCGCTCAGAGTATCCTGCCTTGGCAAATCGAGCTGTTAAGACACTGATGCCCTTTGCAACCACGTACCTATGTGAGAGTGGATTCTCGGCCCTCACTAGCATGAAAACTAAATACAGGCACAGACTGTGTGTGGAAAATTTGAAAATTGTATTGTAGACTCTCCAATACAACCCAACATTGCAGAGTTATGTGCATCCTTTCAAGCACACCCTTCTCATTAACCTGTGGTGAGTTATTCACAATTTTCCATGAACAAATAAGGTTTTATATGTAAGATGGTTAAATAAATAATAATATTGATTATTATTATATTATTATTTGTGCCCTGGTCCTATAAGAGTCCTTTGTTACTTCCCACGAGCTGAATTGTGACAAAAACTCACACTCATTCTTGTTTAACAAATGTATCGTATAGTGTGTGCGTGGCAGGCTTACAATGATGACAAAAAACAACATATGAGAGTGCACTGACCCTGGTGCTAGAGGGGGTACGCAGCTGGAGGTTGAATGGTTGAAGGGGTACGGGACTATAAAAAGTTTGGGAACCACTGGTGTAGCCAATGCATTTGGTCTCCTCTACTCAAGAGGTTCACCGACACCATGATAATGTCACAGATATAAATCAAATCAAATGTTATTGGTCACATACACATATTTAGCAGATTTTATTGCAGGTGTAGTGAAATGCATATAGATGTGATGTGCCACACAAATCTGTTTCTGCATGGGTTTCATCCATGCAATTCTGAATGAAAGAGAAAAGTGGTGGAGAAAATAGGACTACATACATACAAAGCAACTTTGTTTTAGTGAGCCCCACGATAGGGTGCACATGGAAGAAAATATGTTTTTCCTTGCTACTGGCATTTCTGCTGGTGAGCCTTTCTCAAGGGATGCCCCATCTGGACCTATCTCTGGGTTCAGTTGTGTCACAGAAACACTGACAGAGGACTCCCCAAACCCAAGGACTGCTCCGACTCCACTGAGGCTGAAAATTTGAAACGCGTGATAGGACATGATGGTCCTGGGCAGAGCCAGACATGTCTTGGAGGGCCAGTGACTGTTATGTAATGCGTTTCTCATGTAGCTTCTCTGGCTGCTTTGACTGTGCTGAAACTGTTGCAAAGCACTGAGGGAAACATTTACTGACATCATATTAACTCACTTTTGGGACTATTACACTGGTTCCATCGTGCCAGGCAAGCTCAATCAAGCAGCTGAAGTATCCGAGAGAAAACAAATACTACTTCAACCCAGGTCTGTTATGGTATGCAGCAGCAAGAGCCCAGAGGAGCCTTATCATTCCTCATACACAAAGTCAGAATTTGGTCAGGCTTTGCAGGGCATGGGACAGCAGAAGATGCATTACATTAGCGGTCCAGCTTATAGGATTCAGAAACCTATCAAAATGACAAGCATCCCATGAAATCCTTCTGACAGTTCATGTCAGATTTATGAAACTGAATACGTTGGGTTGAATTGGCTCTTGGCCAACAGTCCAGCATGTACATTGCATCTGTCACATTGAATCGTTTATAGCTCATCTATTATAGTACGGACTCGGCCGTCAGTGTGGTCTTCAGTAGCAAGAATACTGCGAAAACCCAGGCAGGACGCGCCCATGCCATGGTACCTTGGCTGACAACCTGGCTGACATTCTAGTGGTTGAGGTGATTTCCTGATGATGCTGTGATATGCTATCGCCGTCTGTTGGGGCTCCAACTAGTAGGCTACAATGAACCCAGCGACCAATATTTTCTGCTGCGGATAATTCATAATAAATAAAGTGTTAATCTTGCAGGGATCGGTCTGTTAACAGTGAATCGCCGACTGTTTATAAATCAATAACTAGGAAAGAATAGGAGAAGCATTATATATCCTGCTGCCTAGCCTATAATAACCATATCCTAACGTATAGGGATAGATAAGCTACACCGGTAGGCTATTTTATATGTTTAAGGTTTTATGAATGTCATTCATTAACAACGCACACAGGTGTGTAGCTAATCATCCGTAATGTGGATAAAACGTAATCCCACTATTCCTCCCTTCAAGACCATGGAGCCAGCGCACTGTCTGTCCGTGCATGGAAAATGCATGCCACCAAAGTCACCCAGAATAACGTTTAATATCAATGTACAAACAGCATCCATTCAAGATCATCTGTATAGTCTCAGTTTTGCAGTCGGAAATAATAGAGCGAGAACGCAAGATGAACAAACTTGTCTAAATTGTACACGATTCTGCATTGCGGTAGGCTCAATCACTTCATCCCCATCTCAATCATTGTAAACAACACTGATTCCCTTGCATTGCCCAGTGCTGCAAAGACACAGCTTTTCTAGGAAAAAAAATAAATAAATACATAGAATCTCTGAAGCTGCTCATCTTCTTACCTGCAATAGCGAACGATCCGTTCGTCCGTGTATATTCAGGACTCACGCCTGGATCATCGCCGGGTGCTCAGGAACTAGGAGCAGGGAAGAAACTGACAGGCAGCTGCGTCTCTGCCTTGTCCTTTTCGATTGGACGGATGTTTATATAGGGGGCGCTATACGGAACTTTCATTGGGCGACAGGAGCAGCCACCCACTCCAAAAGATGTGTTCATTTCAGAAGAGATCTGACAACATAACGGAGGATCGATCATAGCTAAGTGTTATTTTACATATTCTGCCATGTGATGGTATCGTCTTCATTTTGCCTAAACATGAGCTGTACCTGGATGATGTCAGTACTTCAATGAGAAAATGCAGTAGCCTATTTTAATATTGAATAGCATACCACTGCGCACAGACATCAATTCAAGTCTATTCCACGTCTATTCCAACGTCTATTCCAATTTAATTGAAATTACGTGGAAATAACGTTGATTCAACCAGTGTGTGGGCGTCATTATATATTTTAAAATGTGAGAACGACATTGCCTGAAGCAGTCTACGTGATTGGAGATATGAGAGAGATGTAGGCTATTATTTTCTCCGTCATGCATTATGCCCTAAAGTAAAGTGAATGGCCTTGGTGACACGCATGTTGTCATGCATACTGTCACATTGTTCCAAATCAAGATTATCGGAGACAAACAAGGCTCACAAAGACTAGGTCACTAGTAATTTAAAAAAGTTAAATCCCAATCCACATGACATCCTCAAAACATGTCTACAAGCATTGCATTGCTGTGAATGTATACAAGATACTTAAAGCCCTAAATTATATGTTGGTACCAATGCTTAGGCCAATAGTGAAAACATTTAAATCAGCAATGATGACATGCTCAAAAAATGTCTTGGGATTGTGTACATTGTATAAAATATAAGGTCCTCAAGGATATTTTGGTACCAGTAATCAAAGATTTGTATGTCAATCTGTCGAATAACTGTCATTCATCTGAGAGACATGGCAGTGTACATACAGTAGGATATGAATGGCATTGTCTTCTATCAATCTCCAGGGTGACTCATAAACAGCTACCACCCTACTGTCTTTCTAGGGAAGAGAATAGTTAATTGTCACATATGTGGTAGAGAAAGTGGAGAGGCAGAGACAGAGAGAGTGAGAGAAAGAGAGACGGAGAGAGTGAGAGAGACAGAGAGATAAAGAGAGAGGGGGCGTTTAAGAGAAGAAGAGTGAAGAGTCTGAAGAGGAGAGGGGGGATGCCGTGATTTAACCCTCTACTGATCCCTTTTGGGACTCAACCCGAGGTATCTCCATCCCTGAAATCCAAATCCACATGGGACATGTGTGCGCTCGTGTGTGTGTTCAGGTTGGTGGGAGGTGAGGACGGGGATGCAATCCCCACGCTGCCATAAGGATATCAGGGGGAGGGGAGGAGACAGAGGGCATTAGTGTCAGATTATTAGAACAAAAGCCCTCTCCACTTTATGTATCACCCACCCAGTGGTGCATACGCACACACACACACACACACACACACACACACACACACACACACACACACACACACACACACACACACACACACACACACACACACACACACTGGTAGTACACTGACCTAGGTTTGTGAGAGCCTCTGTTGACTGTATCAGCTAGCTCCCCCAAGGAAATAGCTCCTTCGATTTGATAGAGATGGGAAACCATCACATTTTGCATGATCCTGAGACTTTGCCAGGAAGTAAACACAGGCTTGCCAGTGGGATAGCTATGAGGCATATTTGCAAAATAGGCCGATTAACGGTGGATATCAACACAAAAAAAAAGAGTAAAATTACCCCTTAATGTAGTGCCATTTCAGTTTTATAAACTCTGGGTATACTATCGTTGATCAGCAGATGTGAGTGTCTTGGCTCACCATTCGTCAGCCATATGGAAATGTCACAGAGCAATCATAAAGAATTATCATCTCGGTCTCTCAGGCCTGTTCTGGAAAAGGCCACATTTACATATGAACACAAAGGGCCAGACTCTTCACATCAGGAGCAGACGCTCTCTCAACTTTTGATCACACTACAGAAGGAGAGAGAGAGAGAGAGAGAGAGGTACACCTATAGCTCATCTCTTGGCAGTAGTACTGTAGACCACTGACCTCAACCCAGAGTCTCTCAGAGCGTTCACCGTCAGCCCAATGACACCCCTATCAGATCCCAGAAAAATCACAGCCTACTTGAACAGAGCAAAACTATATAATGAGGCATCAAAGCCAAAGGAACTGAATAATATTAAGACATCTATAGATGGAAGGAAAGTAGTGTGGAAACCTACCAAAAAACACTTAGAAAACAACAACAAATTCAATCCCTTTTGGACAACTTCCTGGACAAACTTGTAAACTTGGCAGTAGAAAACCTAAACAGTATATTTGACCTCTCAGCTTTCCTATCAAATCTAAAAATGTCAAACAGAAAATGAACATCAATTACAAATGGTTTGATGAAGAATGCAAAAACCTAAGAAAGAACTTGAGAAACCTATCCAACCAAAAACATAGAGACCCAGAAAACCTGAGCCTAAAACAATACAGAAATACACTACGGAAAAAGAAGGAACAGTACCTCAGTAATCAGCACAATGTAATTGAAGAAACCATAGACTAACCACTTCTGGGAAAATTGGAAAACACTAAACAAACAACAACATTCGCTTCTACGTCATCACATCACCCCATAACCCGGTAATCCTTGGGCTTCCCTGGCTACGGCAACATAACCCGCTCATCTCATGGAGGGAGGGTCGTATCATCAAATGGGACCCGTCATGCCACTCCAACTGCTTAACTGGCAGCCCTTCACTCTCCATTCAGGCCGTTACGGTAAAGGACGAGCCAGCTCTTTTCCCCACTCTACCCATTGAATACTCTGACCTCATCGAAGCTTTCAGCAAGACCAAGGCGATGGAACTACCCCTCACCGATCAAGCGACTGTGCCATCGAGCTACTACCAGGTACAAAGCCACCCAAGGGCCGAATCTTCCCCCTATCTCAACCCGAATCAGAAGCCATGAAAAACTACATCGAGGAAGAACTATCGAAGGGGTTCATTAGAGCATCGACATCACCTGCAGCCGCGGGCTTCTTCTTTGTTAAAAAGAAAGACGGTGGTTTACGCCCCTGTATTGACTACCGGGTCTCAACGACATCACTGTCAAGTTTCGATATCCTTTACCGCTGGTTCCAGCTGCCCTAGAACAACTCCGCCAAGCCAAGTACTTCTCCAAACTGGACCTCCGCAGCGCCTACAACCTCATTCGCATCCGGGACGGTGATGAATGGATGACAGCCTTTTCTACCAGCACTGGGCACTATGAGTATCTGGTTATGCCTTTCGGGCTGTCTAATAGTCCCTCCGTGTTTCAATCATTTATCAATGACGTCTTTCGGGACATGCTGAATCGCTGGGTAATTGTGTACATTGATGACATTCTCATCTATTCCAACACCTATGAAGAACATGTGCAACATGTGAGAACAGTATTGCAACGACTCATAGATCACCAGCTATACGCCAAAGCAGAGAAGTGCGAATTTCACCAGACTTCCACATCTTTTTGGGCTACATCATCAGCCAGGAGGAGTCGCCATGGGCGAGAGAAGAAGGTCAAGGCCGTTCTAGACTGGCCCCTGCCAACAACCTTAAAGGAGTTACAACGCTTCTTGGGATTTGCTAACTTCTACCGACGCTTCATCAGGAATTTCAGCTCGGTAGCCGCTCCCTTAACCTCTATGACTAAAAGAAACTCATCACACCTCACCTGGTCAACTACAGCACAGGAGGCTTTCGCAGAACTCAAGGCACGTTTCACATCGGCCCCCATCCTCCACCACCCTAATCCTGAACTCCCGTTTACAGTTGAGGTGGACGCATCTAATACGGGCATTGGAGCTATTCTTTCACAGCGGCACGGATCCCCACTCAAGCTCTATCCGTGCGCCTATTATTCCCGCAAACTTAGTCCAGCCGAGCAGAACTACGACGTCGGAAACCGGGAACTGTTGGCCATGAAAGCAGCTATGGAGGAGTGGCGTCATTGGCTGGAGGGAGCTAAACATCCCTTCGTGATTCTAACGGACCACAAGAACCTGGAATACTTGAGGTCTGCCAAGAGACTGAACCCCAGACAAGCGAGGTGGGCACTCTTCTTCACACGATTTGACTTCACTGTTACCTATCGTCCCGGTTCTAAGAGCACCAAGGCAGACGCATTATCACGCCAACACGACGGTGTAGCGCCCACTGAACCCAAGGAAACCCTGCTTCCTGAGTCGTTAATCGTGGCCCCGATTCAGTGGGACATCATGACAGAGCTCACCCAAGCCAACTCACAAAGGACCCCTCCGCCCGAATGCCCCCCTAACAAAACGTTTGTACCTCAGGACCTCTGTCAGAAAGTGCTAAAGCAAGTTCACTCCGTACTCAGCTCCGGTCATCCGGGAATCGCGGCCACGGTTCACCTGCTTCAGAACAGCTTCTGGTGGCCAACCTTGCGGGCAGACACAATAAAGTTCATTAACGACTGCACTACCTGTAACACAAATAAACATCTCAGACAACTACCATCGGGCCTACTGCAACCACTACCAGTTCCCCACCGACCATGGTCCCATCTCGCCATAGACTTCATTACCGATCTCCCCAAGTCCAATGGGAATACCACAATACTCACTGTCATAGATCGCTTCTCCAAGGCTTGCCGGTTGATTCCACTCCCCAAACTGCCTACAGCATTGGAAACTGCCAAACTCATGTGCAACCTGGTGTTCCGCTTCTATGGCCTGCCAGAGGACATCGTGTCGGACCGAGGGCCCCAATTCACATCCAGAGTATGGTCAGCATTCTTCCAACAACTCAACATCAACATTAGCCTTACTTCAGGGTATCACCCACAATCTAACGGTCAAACAGAACGCCTCAATCAAGAGATCACCCGGTTTCTCAGATCCTACTGTCATCAGAACCAAGCAGACTGGAGTCGATTCCTCATGTGGGCGGAGTATGCACAGAACTCACTCCAGAAACCCTCCACCGGTTTAACCCCATTCCAGTGTGTAATGGGCTTCCAACCTCCCTGTTTCCATGGTCAGGGGAACCCACCGAGGTACCCTCTGTCAATGACTGGCTCCAGAGAAGCGAGGACATCTGGAGTCAGGCCCATACCCACTTACTACATGCAGTCAGGAGACAGAGGTTGCAGGCCAATCGCCACCGCCGCCCCAACCCCGAATATACTCCAGGTCAATGGGTCTGGCTATCCACTCGAGACCCTACGCCTCAAACTCCCTGCAAGAAACTCAGTCCCGGGTATGTGGGTCCCTTCCAAATAGTCAAACAAATCACACCAGTTTCCTTCCATTTGGCATTACCCGCTAATTACCGTATCTCTCCTACTTTCCATGTATCTCTTCTCAAACCCGCTGGTGGTCCGAGAGCGGAGGAGGAGGAGCAGACCAGTGAGCAGGGCCCCCCACCCATCTTGGTGGACGGCGAGGAGGTATATCGGCTCGAGATCTACTCGATTCCAGACGCCGGGCAGGCTCCTCCAATATCTGGTAGACTGGGAGAGTACGGACCGGAGGAGCGATCCTGGGTTAATGCAGAGGACATACTCGACCCGCACTCATGACTGAGTTCCATAGGACGCACCGGAGAAACCGGCCCCCGACCTCGAGGAAGACCCGGCGTCGTTCGCCTCTTCGCGTCAGGAGCCGCTCACAGGGGGGGGGCTCTGTAACAGACGAGACTCCCGCGGTTCCTCCTGCTCACCACCAGAGGGAACCCTCTCCTGAATATTAAGCCCTGAACTACAACTCCCACATACCTGGTTCCAATCACCGTTGCACCTGTCTCCCATTAATAGACTATTTAGGCTCTCTCTCCCTTTCTCTCTTTGCGAAGTCTTGTTATCCCTGGTGATCATTTCTGAGCGTTTTCTCCCGTGTCTGTCTTATCGTGGTTATACTCTGGACTGTTTTCCCTTTTTGATTCTTGCTGCCTGCCCTGGACTATATTCTTTACTGGACTGATTTTTGTAAGCTTGCTGCCTGCCCTGACCTAATGCCTGTACCTGGATTACGATTTGCCTTATCCCTGCTGTTGTGTTTGCTGGCGATTGACCCTGTTCATACGACCAAGATTGTAATAAAACTGCAAATGGATCCTCACTCTCATGGTGCTTCATTACACTCTACTAGAATCTGAAGTCAAATGTTTACCCTTTTCTGATGATCTAGTATCATGCTGTATAATGATAGGAGACAGGCGCAGGAATACTCAATAGCATTTTTTATTAATTCACCCCAAAATAAAGTACGTCATGAAAATGACAGGGATGTACCCCAAACAAAAGAGCGAGGTGTAAACCTATAAATAATACACGGGACGAGACCAGTAACAACAAGTGTACAAGAACACGTAGCACGAAAGCCGATACAACAGAGCACAGGTACTCACAAGACCAAAGGACATGGGGCAATAATCAACAAGGACAATGGGGAATAGAGGGCACATATATACACATACTAATCTGGGAATGGGAACCAGGTGTGCATAATGAGACAAGACAGTCCGGGGTTGGTGGTAATGAATCCAATTGAGTGTCGCCTAGATGGCCAGTGACGTACCAGGGGGATCCATGACCGTACCCCAGCAGGACGTCACCGGCCTCTGAGACGACCACAGGAACGCAGTGCGAGTCGGTCAGGGCGCCGACGGTGAAAATCCCTGGTCAGCACCAGTATCTTGGTCAGCACCAGTATCTTTAAGTATCTTGTAGACATTCACAGCAATGCAAAAATCCCTCACCTCCCAGTTGATGAGGTACAGGAGACTCACCGCCCGACGCCTCGAATCCAGGACTTCACGGACCGAGTACGCCGGACCTCCCTCGATGTCCAGAGGAGGAGGCGGGGCGTCACTGGGTCCAGCCTTAGCGAGGAGACCAGGCACCACTGGCCTGAGGAGAGACACATGAAAAGTCGGGTTAATGCGGTAATCAGAAGAGAGTTGCAAACAGTATGTTACATAACCCTCCCCAGGACTTTAAACGGACCCACAAATTGCAGGGCAGGAGGAGGGGCAGGTTCTGGGTGGAGAGCCAGACCCGGTCGCCAGGAGGGAAAACAGGCGGTGGCGGTCGGCCTGTTCCTTGTGCCGACGCACGGCCCGCTGGAGACGAATGTGCGCAGCGTTCCAGAACTCCTCAGTGCACCGAAACCATTCGTCCACCACAGGGGCCTTGGTTTGGCTTGGATGCCAAGGTGCCAGGTCCGGCTGATACCCCAACACACACTGGAAAGGAATGAGGTTAGTGGAGGAGTGGCGGAGGGAATTCTGCGTGTCCACTGGGAACCTCCTCTCAGCAGGGAGGTAAGAGGATGAACCTCCGGAAATAGTTGGCAAACCCCAGGAATCACTGGACTGCTTTCACGGAGTTGGGAATGGGCCATGACCTGACTGTGCTTACGCGTTGCTCCTCCATTTTCACTCCCTCCATGGATATGAGGTAGCCCAAAAAGGACACGGGCCGCTGGAAAAACAAACATGTCTCTTGTTTAACATATGGATCATGCTCCAACAGACTTCCCGGCACAGACCTGACTGGCGAGACATGCTGGACGCGGTCAGCAGAATAGACCAAGATGTTGTCTATATAAACCACTATGCCCTGTCCCAGCATGTCCTGAAACACTTCGTTGATGAAGGCCTGGAAGACTGAGGGAGCATTAGACAGGCCAAAGGGCATTACGAGATACTCGTAATGGCCCGTGGTCGTGGAAAAGGACGTTTTCCATTCGGCGCTAACAGTGTCTAAATTTCATCTAGACACCGTTGCCCTAGAGCACACAAAAAGCTATACATACCTCGGCGTAAACATCAGCGCCACAGGAGACTTCCACAAAGCTGTGAACGATCTGAGAGACAAGGCAAGAAGGGGCTTCTATGCCATCAGAAGGAACATAAAATTCGACATACCAATTAGGATCTGGCTAAAAATACTTGAATCAGTTACAGAACCCATTGACCTTTATGGTTGTGAGGTCTAGGGTCCGCTCACCAACCAAGAATTAGCAAAACTGGACAAACACCAAATTGAGACAAAGAGATGAACCTGGAGAAGAGTTCCCTAAGCAAGCTGGTCCTGGAGCTCTGTCCACAAACACAAACAGACCCCACAGAGCCCCAGGACAGCAACACAATTAGACCCAACCAAATAATGAGAAAACAAAAAGATAATTACTTGACACATTGGAAAGAATTAACAAAACAGAGAGAACTAGAATGCTATATATATATATATATATATAAAAAGAATGCTATTTGGCCCTAAACAGAGTACACAGTGGCAGAATACCTGACCACTGTGACTGACCCAAACTTAAGGAAAGCTTTGACTATGTACAGACTCAGTGAACATAGCCTTGCTATTGAGAAAGGCAGCTGTAGGCAGACCTGGCTCTCAAGAAAAGACAGGCTATGTGCACACTACCCACAAAATGAGGTTGAAACTGAGCTTTGACTCCTTCAAATGTATGACCATATTAGAGACACATATTTCACTCAGATTACACAGACCCACGAAGAATTTGAATTTAAACACGGGCACCCTCATAGATATCATCCTGACCAACCTGCCCTCTAAATGCACCTCCGCTGTCTTCAACCAGGATCTCAGCGATCACTGCTTCATTGCTTGCGTCCGTAATGGGTCCACGATCAAACGACCACCACTCATCACTGTCAAACGCTCCCTAAAACACTTCAGCGAGCAGGCCTTTCTAATCGATCTGGCCCGGGTATCCTGGAAGGATATTGACCTCATTCCGTCAGTAGAGGATGCCTGTGTCACGATCTTCAGTAGGGACAGACCAAGGCGCAGCGAGGTAACCAGTATACATTCTTTATTAAATAACGTAACTTGCAAAACAATAAACAAAATGAACGAAGATCGTAACGTTAAACATAACAAGTAAAACCAACAAAGCTATGAACAAACAATAACCCACAAACCCCTAGTGAAAACTGCAAACATATATATGGTTCCCAATTAGAGGTAACGACACTCAGCTGCCTCTAATTGGGAACCATTACCCCAACATAGAAATAGATAACCTAGAACAGAAAAACCCTACACCAAAACAAAACTAAACACGCCAGCCTGTCTTCTCAGGCCTGGACGTGACTCCCAAAGGCGCGCGGACTCGACCGCCAACAGTCCAGGGGTCTTGGTGGGTCTTTTTGTCCCAGGTGGCTCCGGTGCCGGCCGTGCTGGCATAAGGTCACTCACCGGAGGCCCTGGGCTATTAGCCAGAAATCTGGTGCGAAGAGCAGGAACCGGCCATACTGGACTCACGATGCAAACTGTTAGTAACGCGTTTGGGGTAGGAGCCCTCGTTGCGGGCCCCGGACTGGGGACCCTCGTCTCTGGAGGCTCCGGACTGGGGACCCTCGTCTCTGGAGGCTCCGGACTGGGGACCCTCTCTGGAGGCTCCGGACTGGGGACCCTCTCTGGAGGCTCCGGACTGGGACCTGATGCGGATAGCCGACACCCCTCTCCCAGGTTATTCACTCATCCTGGCCTCACAGATGAGGGGAGCTGGAATGTCGTGGACCGGGCTGTGCGCGTAAACTGGAGACAACGCACGCAGAGCTGGCGCAGGATATTTCGGTCCCAAAAGGCGCACTGGAAACCTGGAGCGCTGAGCCGGCATCACTCCTCCAGGCTGCACACTCACCCTAGCCCGACAGATGAGTAGAGCTGGAATTTCGCGCACCGGCCTATGCATGCGCACTGGAGACACCGTGCGCAAAACTGCATAGCACGGCGTCTGCTCAGTGCAACGCTCCTTCCAACGCTCCCTCCAAAGAGCACGAGGAGTTTGCTCAGGAGTCCCTCCTGAACCGGCCAACCTCATCGTGTGCCCCCCAAAAAAAGTTTTTTGGGGCTGCCTTTTGGGCTTCCTAGCCAGGCGAGTTCCAACAAACTTTTCTCTCTCCGGATTCCATGCTCCATATAAATCCTCATAACTGACCCGCTCAACCTTCGCTGCTTTCCTGGGGTGACGATGCTCAGCCTTCTTCTTCCAAGGTCCCTTACCAGCTAATATCTCCTCCCAAGTCCAGAACTCCCTGTTCTCTCGCTGCTTGGTCCTTATTTGGTGGGTTATTCTGTCACGATCTTCAGTAGGGACAGACCAAGGCGCAGCGAGGTATCCAGTATACATTCTTTATTAAATAACGTAACTGGCAAAACAATAAACAAAATGAACGACAATCGTAACGTTGCACATAACAAGTAAAACCAACAAAGCTATGAACAAACAATAACCCACAAACCCCTAGTGAAAACTACAAACATATATATGGTTCCCAATTAGAGGTAACGACACTCAGCTGCCTCTAATTGGGAACCATTACCCCAACATAGAAATAGATAACCTAGAACAGAAAAACACCAAAACACCAAAACAAAACTAAACACGCCAGCCTGTATTCTCAGGCCTGGACGTGACAGCCTGGTTATTCTTAAAAATGCTTTCCTCACCATCTTAAATAAGCATGCCCCATTCAAAAAATGTAGAACTAAGAACAGATATAGCCCTTGGTTCACTCCAGACCTGACTGCCATTGACCAGCACAAAAACATCCTGTGGCGTACTGCATTAGCATCGAATAGCCCCTGCGATAAGCAACTTTTCAGGGAAGTTAGGAACCAATATATACAGGCAGTTAGGAAAGCAAAGGCTAGCTTTTTAAAACAGAAATTTGCGTCCTGTAGCACAAACTCCAAAATGTTCTGGGACACTGTAAAGTCCATGGAGAATAAGAGCACCTCCTCCCAGCTGCCCATTGCACTGAGGCTAGGAAACACTGTCACCACCGATAAATCTATGATAATCGAGAATTTCAATAAGCATTTTTCTACGGCTGGCCTTGATTTCCACCTGGCTACACCTACCCCGGTCAACAGCTCTGCACCCCCCACAGCAACTTGCCCAAGCCTCCCCCATTTCTCCTTCATCCAAATCCAGGTAGCTGATGTTCTGAAAGAGCTTCAAAATCTGTACCCGTACAAATCAGCTGGGCTAGACAATCTGAACCCTCTCTTTCTAAAATGATCCGCCGCAATTGTTGCAACCCCTATTACTAGCCTGTTCAACCTCTCTTTGGTATCGTCTGAGATCCCTAAAGATTGGAAAGCTGCCGCGGTCATCCCCCTCTTCAAAGGGGCTGCCACTCTAGATCCAAACTGTTACAGACCTATATCTATCCTACCCTGCCTTTCTAAAGTCTTCGAAAGCCAAGTTAACAAACAGATCATCGACTATTTCGAATCCCACCGTACCTTCTCCGCTATGCAATCTGGTTTCCGAGCTGGTCATGGGTGCACCACAGCCACGCTCAAGGTCCTAAACGATATCATAACTGCCATTGATAAAAGACAATACTGTGCAGCTGTATTCATCGACCTGGCCAAGGCTTTCGACTCTGTCAATCACCACATTGTTATCGGCAGACTCAACAGCCTTGGTTTCTCAAATGACAGCCTCGACTGGTTCACCAACTACTTCTCAGATAGAGTTCAGTGTGTCAAATCAGAGTCTCTATTGGGGTGCCACAGGGTTCAATTCTCGGGCCGACTCTTTTCTCTGTATACATCAATGATGTTGCTCTTGCTGCTGGTGATTCTCTGATCCACCTCTACTCAGACGACACCATTCTGTATACTTCTGGCCCCTCTTTGGACACTGTGTTAACAAACCTCCAGACGAGCTTCAATGCTACACAACACTCCTTCCGTGGCCTCCAACTGCTCTTAAATGCAAACAAAACTAAACGCATGCTCTCCAATCCAAAATTAAATCTAGAATCGGCTTCCTATTTCCTAACAAAGTATCCTTCACTCATGCTGCCAAACATACCCTCGCAAAACTGACTATCCTACAGATCCTTGACTTCGGTGATGTCATTTACAAAATAGCCTCCAACACTCTACTCAGCAAATTGGATGTAGTCTATCACAGTGCCATCCGTTTTGTCACCAAAGCCCCATATACTACCCACCACTGCGACCTGTATGCTCTCATTGGTTGGCCCTCGCATCATATTCGTCGCCAAACCCACTGGCTCCAGATCATCTATAAATCTTTGCTAGGTAAAGCCCCGCCTTATCTCAGCTCACTGGTCACCATAGCAACACCCACCCTTGGCACGCGCTCCAGCAGGTATATTTCACTGGTCACCCCCAAAGCCAACTCCTCCTTTGTCTGCCTTTCCTTCCAGTTCTCTGCTGCCAATGACTGGAACAAATTGCAAAAATCACTGAATTTGGAGACTTATATCTCCCTCACTAACTTTAAGCATCAGCTGTCAGAGCAGCTGACCGATCATTGCACCTGTACATAGCCCATCTGTAAATATCCCACCCAACAACCGCATCCCCATGTTGTTATTTTTTTTTGTTGCTCCTTTGCACCCCAGTATCTCTACTTGCACATTCATCTTCTGCACATCTATCACTCCAGTGTTTAATTGCTAAATTCGTATTATTTCACCACTATGGCCTATTTATTGCCTTACCTCCCTAATCTTACTACATTTGCACACACTGTATATAGACTTTTCTATTGTGTTATTGACTGTGCGTTTGTTTATCCCATGTGTAACTCTGTGTTGTTTGTGTTGCACTGCTTTGCTCTATCTTGGCCAGGTCGCAGTTGTAAATGAGAACTTGTTCTCAACTGGCCTACCTGGTTAAATATTTTTTTTTTTAAAGAAACTCATTTTGTTAAACTCCCATATCCATTGGGCGAAATACCAGTGTGCCATCACAGCAGCAAGATGTGTGACCTGTTGCCACAAGAAAAGGGCAACCAGTGAAGAACAAACACCATTGCAAATACAACCCATATTTATGTTTATTTATTCTTCACTTGCTTTGGCAATGTTAACATATGTTCCCCATGCCATTAAAGCACTTCAATTGACAGAGAGAGAGAGAAAGATGTTGTGTACTTTTTCAAACATCTCCTTTAGTAGATTATTGACCTCGTAGACTGGCAGATGATCCGATTATTTTCCCCCTTCATTCTTCCTCTTTTTCTTCCTGTTAAAAGCAGGCAATGCACAGCCTGACATGGAGCATACCACAGGCTTGTATCCTGAACAGGAACAGTAAATCAGGTGGATGGACAGGGAGGAGGCAGTAACAGCCGGGAATTAATGGCTAATGGGTGTCATGGCAGACATACTGTCGACACAGAACCTCTGATCAGTCCTCAAAGGATTGGGATGATAGGGGGAGGAAAAGAGGGGGAGTTGGGGGAGGAAGCAGTGGTAGGAGTGGGACAGGGGATGGGGAAGGGAATGAAGATGTAGGGATGGGGTTGGGGTAGAAGGATCAGAATAGGGACGAGATGGACGGGAAACTGGGGGGATTTGGAGGGGGAAGGTGGGGGTTATGCAGTCGACACTGGAGGACTGGGAAAGGGAGATGGCTGAAAGGAGACGATTGGAGGGAAGGGTTGTAGGTTTAAAGAGGGCAGCTGCTGTTTCGGTGGTAATGATCACCAATGAACACACAGATAATATGATTCTGTTGCCATGAAAATGAATAGCTAAGCCTCTTACCAGGAAGCCCATGTAATCGAGGACCAAAAAGAAAACAACAGCATCTGGGACTGTGTTGTGGTGTATGACCATGTGGTAGAATAATGTCCAATTATTTGGTTATATTGTAAATATATTGACATTGGTTCGTGTCAGTTCACTTACCTTTGGTGCTCCCAGAAGGTCATTCAATATGTCATGATTTTATTTACATAACATTATCCATACTATGAAAATCTGTTAAATGAAAGTTGAAATAAAATGTGAAAATGTTTCAAATAAAATAATTTTTTAATTTGGATGTGCACTTCTGTGCTAGTCACAGGAGGTTGGAAGCACTTTAATTGGGGAGAACAGGCTTGTGGTAATGACTGGAGCGGTATCAGGGGAACGCTATCAAAAACACAACATTTTTTCCTTTTTGTCATTTTCTCATCCGTATGATTGCCTTTTCATCACTAGGTGGCAGTAAAGACTAGAATACAAATCTGTCATCCACATATTGTATGATGAGATGGCAGTCTACAAATGGCAATTACCATCTATAAGATACTGTATAAGGATTCGAGGACAATAGACACCTTTTGGGGTTAAAGTTATGATTGTTTTCGTTCATTTATGGCCACAAAATAATACTTGCTGGTCCAATTGCTGGTGAGGAAAGCTTCCCTTTTGAGACCATCCATTTAGTTCATTCTGTGCATCCAGAAAGATTTGAATAGTTGTTATGTCAACTGCTCTAATTACTGAGAAAGCATCCGTGAAAAAATTACGCCCTATGAATTTACCATGCAGTAGAACGAGAGAGAAGGAAAAGTGGACAGAAGGCAAAGTGTCCTTGCCAAACGGAGAAGTGGTCCAAGAGCCACCCACCAGACGTTCTTGCTTCCTGACACCAGTGCAGTGCACTGTGTGTGTGTGTGTGTGTGTATGTGTGTGATGGCACACCAGATGGTCTGTGTGTTCGCTCCCAGTTACACCCATACACACAGTGCATGACCATAGTGGAAACGGAACGGTCAACAAGTGAACGCCAACAAATATGGCTGAACTGTTCTGTTTCGTCAGGACTCTCTCTGTCTCTATTCTCTCACATTATCTCTCTCCCTGTCTGTGTAGGACTCTTTTTATCCCTCTTCATCCCTCTCTCTCCTCCTCTTTGCTCTCTCTTTCCCCTTCCTCTCTCCTCTTCCTGTCTCTCTCTTCCTCTCTCAGCCCCCACGCATCTCTCTGTCTGAGGGGTTGGGTTAAATGCGGAAGACACATTTCGGTTGAATCCATTCAGTTGTGCAACTGACTAGGTCTCCCCTTTCCTTTCCCTGTGTCTCTCTCCAGTTTACTGTGAGGCTAGCAGCAAACTTCAGACTCCACGGTTGACTTAATACTTTCACTGCATTGCATAAGCTGCCTGCATCTTTTGGCTCGCAGCATAGGGTGGTGTTGTCTCACACTGTGCTACCCTGTGATCTGTGTGTTTTTGGAGCGACTACTCCTACCCGTTCCTGTTCCTGTCAGGGAGTGTCTTAGCCCTGAGGCGCCTTGTAAACTGACGTGTGTTTTCATTTCGCCCAAGTTCCCTCATGTAGTCCTTCATCTCCAAAAAGATCCCAGGTATAATAAACACCCCAAAGTGTTTAGCATTCGTCTCATGCCAAAATCTGGTTTTGCACTGACACACACCCGCTCACAGACCTCCATCCCCCAATGCATAGAGTGCAGTGGGAAAAGAAGTGATGAGAGATCCAGAGCGAGCGATTCAGCACAAACCCCTCACCAACACACACACCCCTTATCCCCCAGTTCTGTGAAGGTGTGAAATCATTGTCCTCTTCATTGATACTTATTCCCATTGCCAAGGAGTTGGTCTGTAGTGGAGCAAAACATACTGCTGCTATGACACTATCGTAGTGTAATATAATAGAATATTTATGGAGCCATTGTGTAGCACTTACTTTATCATGCCTTCATAAGATTGGTTTTATCATAGAATTCGCAATGCTCCATTTGCTTCCATTGCGCTGCTGTTTAATTAAGAACATTTCGAATATTAGAACAGTCAGAATGAAGTTTTACAATAAAGATAGAATGGACATCGAAGAAGATAACAATATTTTATTCATTCATTATATTTCAAGTTACTTGGAAATTCATTATTTCACTACGTGGAGAAACTTAAATAGAAATAAATTGTTAGTAAAAACCTTGAAACTGTTTTAGAATAAGAATACCAAACCATTATCAATACTGTCACAAAGTGAAAGAGTTTGGCAGACCCTATGCTGCTCATATAACCAACACAAACCAGAATGATACAGTACATCGAGAGGTACTTATCTTACACTCCAAAGTCCATTACATCTGAATGTTTCCAGAGTACTGTATGGTTTCATTTAGTACAAAATAGTGACATTTTGGAAACACACAACTATATAGTTGACAAATGAAAACCATCCAAATTTGAACTCATGAGCAACTTCTTGTCCTGTTAGTTACAATAATGTACAATGTTCACAGCAAAGAAAAAACAAATACAAACAAAAAATGTATATTTATTCTATAGAAGTAGTCTATATTGAACACAGCTCTCTCAACAAGTCAAACCTTCTCATGCACAGTTCTGCCTCTCAGGCTCTTAAAGGGATAGTTCACCCAAATGTTGTCATTTGGGTGAACTATCCATTTAATTACGCTCCTCTAGCAGTTGTTTTCTGTACAGTCAATTAGAGTATATATTTACAAATGCAACAAATAATGTTCATAAAAATTAAAAAAAAATAAAAAAACTTGATGCAAGTTTAGAAAAAAAGAATCTCGATCCCATCCTTATCACGTCAAAGGCCATCAAATGTAGTTAGTATAAGTGACTAGCATGACTATTATCCCCCCAACACGCAGGCACACACACCGCAAAAATATGATCAAACACTTCGTAGATGACCCGAACATTTACAGAGCATTGACCGTGTCCAATACGGCAACCCTAAGCCGCTTATCTGAGGGAGAAGCATTTTGAAGCTTTTCAAAAGATGACTATATGAATTATTCCTTCATTTATGGAGTCCTCCATCCTTTCAGCCTTCCTAGCTGAACCCCATCATCCCCAGAGTATCCCTATTGCTTTATGGGCATTCCACTCACTGAACTCTGGGTAAAACTGTCTTTTTGTAAATTAATCTAGACTGAACTGAATCAGAGTTCTGTATTAAAAGGCACAGTACCGCTGAAGGCCACCCAGCACCACAAATGAATGCTAAAGACAAGCAAAAGAAAAGAGTTGGATGTCAGTACATGCACTTTGGCTCTCACAGAAAGAGCCATAATGTCACCGTCAGGTCATGTGATGTGCAACCACAGGAGGTAAGGTCACATGCAGGTCAAAGGTTATGATGATGATGTCATGATAGCATGCAGCACTTCAGCATTTGCAGTGATCAAAACAAAGGTGACGTGTGAGGACCAGTGGAGGCTGGTGGCTTCCTGGTGTTTGATACCGTTCTGTTAATTTAATTCGAGCCATTGCGATGAGCCTGTACTCCCATTTAAAGTGACACCAGCATCCCCTGGTGAGGGCGTGGATGCGGCGACTGATGTAACTTGAGTCATTCTTGATTGAGTCTGCTTTGGAGTCGGAATTATAGATTCAGGCAGAAGAATACTTTTAGGACCTCACTGTACATAATCCTGCACTGCAAATGCAACTGTATATACTGTACAAACAGCCCCCGTCTTGCAAAAAGACGTAGAATAATATTCATACACTTAGTAAAACGTTTCACCACCATGTCGACAGACACTGATGTCTCTTTATGGTTGCCCTGAGGGGCAAAGTACCTCTAACACAAAATAATATCAAGATAATGCTTTGACCGGGAAAAACAATATGGCAAACCCAAATAATTAAAATGTGTACCGCATAGTAGTTCAAGATAGATAGACAATAGCTTCCATGTAATAATCTACTCATTTGTGTTAATATATGTTTGTACATCATTTCAGGAAGATGTCGGGTTCTAAGTGTCGCTACTAAGTCAATAGGCTACAGAGAATAAAACAGTTGGAACAGTCTCCACAAACCCTCCACAGATTCAATGATTTCCAAATGAGAACGTACAATCCTCCAGTAGTGTCCTGCAGCACTGCGTTAGCGTAGAGAATCTCACGCGTGTCTCTTATGTGTCTCTTAAGAAGTCTCCTATGTGTTTGTGACAGTGGTGTGCGGATGGGTGGGGCATGGGATGACAATAAGCCACACGGTGATGTGAGGAACAGCCCTGTGAAGATGGCCCCCTACAGGTTTGGATGTCCAAATGTCTGGCTACACAAACCTATGGGCCTGGCTGCCTAACCAGCTGGCTACAAATGAGTTCAGTTTACTGCAGCACCACCTACTGGCCTGGCTGCCTATCCCTCCACCTGGCTGACCTACTGATCAACCAGCTGGCTACACGAAGGAGTTCATAGCAGAGGTATTAACAGGGGACGGGGCCTCCGAGCTTTCGTGACCCCCAGCAGTGTCCCTGGCGGAGCTCTTTCCGCTATACTGTCCAATAAAAGACCCATCCTCGTTGAACTGGCCGTCTCCACCATCGCCGCCGTAGTCTACTAAACTGTCGTCACTGTTGTCCCTGTGCACCGTCCCGTGAGACGGTGTGCGGCTCCCTTTTAACGGCTTATGGTCCTCAGTGTCACTAGGAGAAAACGACATGCAGGTGAAATGATGACAGAATGATGTAAACAAGGAGTTTAGTGTATGGCCTTTTTTTTAGATGGAGCACTGAAGTTTCCAAGTACTTTTACTACCCAAGTATTAGAAAGAAAGATAGCCTGGATTCAAATGTGTCTAATTCCAGAAACAAAGTTCAAACATATATTATTTCACAGCTTATGAAAAGATTTGTTTATACCCTGAATTGGGTTGAAATTTGGACTCAGAAGGCACTACTTCTGACAGTGGATGTTAACAGTATCATCATTTTCTTTTTTAAGTCTAGCCCCAAGTCTAAAAAAAAACGATGTGAGCGATTAGTTGGTTTTCATCACGCAACAGGGGAATACAAGCAAAATCATACCCATTCCAAATGTCCCCTGAAGCCATGACATGAGGTGGAAAATAATACATATTTGCCGTATTGCTAGACATAAACGTTTCTCCCCAACAAAGGTTGCAATGACAAACTGAAAATCCAAAGATGTAATAAACAATCACGTGAAAAACGAATTAATTGTCAGCCAAACATCCCCAAGCATAAATAACAAATAATCACGCTTTTGCAAACAAATGAAGAAACTGCAAAGAAAGCTTTCTTTGAGGATTAACATTAGTTAGTCAACATTCAAATCAATGTCAGGTGATGATTCATGACAGTGCATAGCAGGTGGACTCTCTTTCATAAAGTCCTCATGATGCTATCACACGTTTATTACACCCGTTATAGCCATTCATAACAGGTTATGTCAGCTTATAAAACATGACTTAACAAGACTCCCAACGTCATCAGGATGCAATCTTACTACAGAGGAATGACTGAAAGCACCAAGGATGACTTGTGACACCACTATGGTGGCTTTATGACAGTTAATGACAAGGACCGTGGTGTAACTCTGGGGTGGTTTTACAGCAGGCCCTTTTCTCCAAGTGGCAGTTTATTAGAAAGATATCACAGTATAGCAGCCCTTTGGCCACCCCTCTCATGCCAGTCTTGCAGTACCCTTCATTACCTCGTCTGAGATCAACATGCCCCAATAAACAGAGTGGAGATGAAGAGATCAGACAGAGAGAGATAATCACTAACCCCCTCACCAGCATGCACTGACTGAGACAAGCCTGCACTGGTTGCTAAACCCATCAGGGTTTCCATGTGGGTTTTACTGTTCCCTTCTGTGTCTAAGCACACAGCACCCACACATCCATCCAAACATAGCAGTATGTATCTTTCCTTAACATCACATTTCCCCCTTGTAAGTGTAGACACTGGCGTTCAAGGTCAATAGTTACATCATAGGTACGCTACAGGAGTTAGGCAAGCCTGCAGTCAAACCAGAACCGCTCAGTAGAGTTAGATTAGTTTTTATTGACATAAAGCTCCATGGTTGGAATAATGGCATGGATGGAACACTTGATTTCTCTCCACAAAGGCACTCTATATTACACATTTAGCCTTGTGATATATTGTCTAATACTTGTTATTTCAACAATACACACTCTGTTATATTGTCTATTATTTTGCTATTTGAATGGACAGATTTAGCTTATTAGCAGCTTATTGTCTCTCATGTTATGATCGTAAACTAGATAGAGTTATGATGTGGACAAAAAACTTTAAACTTTAAATAACATGTTTTTTTCCAGCATGGCCTTTTAACTCCAATACTGCTTCATACTGGATTACTTATACTGTACATATCTATGATTTCATCCAAGACATTATTGCCTACAGTGAGTTTTAGATACGATCTTCATCACGCCATGCATATCACACCACATTATATCTTCATAATTCCATATACACTGTATAAAGTATGTGGACACCTCTTCAAATTAGTGGATTAGGCTATTTCAGCCACACCCGTTGCTGACAGGTGTATAAAATGTTGGTGGAGATGGGATAATGGTCTGGGGCTGTTTTTCATGGTTCGGGCTAGACCCCTTCGTTCCAGTGAAGGGAAATCTTAACGCTACAGCATACAATGGCATTCTACATGATTCTGGGCTTCCAACTTTGTGGCAACAGTTTAGGGAAGACCCTTTCCTGTTTCAGCATGACAATGCCCCTGTGCACAAAGCGAGGTCCATACAGAAATGGTTTGTCGAGATCGTGTGTGGAAGAACTTGACTGGCCTACAAAGAGCCCTGACCTCAACCCCACGAACACCTTCGGGGTGAATTGGAACGCCGACTGCGAGCCAGGCCTAACCGCCCAACATCAATGTCCGACTTCACTAATGTTCTTGTGGCTGAATGGAAGTAAGTCCCCGCAGCAATGTTCCAACATCTAGTGGAAAGCCTTCCCAGAAGAGTGGAGGTTGTTATAGCAGCAAAGGGGGGACCAACTTCATATTAATGTCCATGATTTTGGAATAAGATGTTCGACAAGCAGGTGTCCACATACTTTTGGCGGTGTAGTGTATTTATGTATTACAGCATAGATAGAATGTATATTATAGAACATATTTATGTTTAAATACATGATACAAAAAGTAATAATATCAAATATAAGAAAAAAAAACTTCATATAAATTGGAAAAAAGCTGAACCAGTACAAAATAATGTTTCCAAAACGCTATACATAATAAGTAAAGTGCTTAATTTTTCTTAATATCTGCGTGCATGGTTGGAAAAGCAAGCAGCCTAGAAAACAGTTAGAAGACGCTATAGCAAGCATAACTAGATTACTGCAGTTAATTAGTCAGAGCTTATATCAACTGGGATGAGTGTACTTACTGTACAGTATGCATATGTATGCAAATATTAATTTATTAAGTATGTACGTATATTCCGTAATACAAAAGCTACTGTATATTTATATGCACAATGTATTTGTTACAAGGTATTAATTTGGTTATAAATGTGAAATTAGTGGGGTAGGTATCTATGCATGCCAGCTTGGAATACTGAAAATTATTTTTCTAAAATATTCCTGACTGTTCTAGGGAAAGCTTTTAAAAGTCCCCGAAAAACCTAAACCCCTAAAACTTAGACCTGAATAATACTGTATATCCTGCTTATCGAATGACGCAACACAGTCAAACACACTACAATATCAATCTGGCGACTGGCGGGCGCACAAGCCACCAACACACTAAGCGGAGAAGAGGCTTGTGCTTTACAGTGTAGCTCCAAAGGTCTGCAATACCAGAATCCCTGTTAGAACGATGGTGGTCCCGCGACAAGTGGAGGTCAGCTGTTAGGACGGGGAGGCCAGAGCTCCTGCCTTGCTGAGAGGAACCAGGTCTGGGGAGGGAGCACGGGCTTGTTGGGGTGGTTGGGGGCTTGGGGCAGGGAAGAATTGGGGCCCAACAGGCTCCAGGAGAGTCATGTTTCTCACCTGTATTCCCCGAAAGTACAGTCATCCTCTTTCATGGGCTGGAACTCTGGGTCCGTGTGTGCGTCCTCCTTTTCTTTCACTGAGGGAAGAGATTCATCAAATGTGTCTTTTACTACGGCCTAAGATGGGCGATGGATATGGAGGCGACAGCGTGTGTATACATGCATGTTTATGTGTCAAACCAAAAGTACCCACCTGGGTATTTTCCTCCCTTGTTTCTCTGTACGAAGCAGATGATGAGGAGAACGAGGATGAGGAGAGCGATGGCACACATCAGGCCAATGAACCAGCCCTGAGTAGCAATGTCCACTTGTCGGGCTGCCATAGCTGGTCAGGCACAGAGGGAAGGAAGAGAATATCAGAAAACTGTTCATGACCGGCCTGTTGCTTTAATTGAGGAAGGTAATATAAGTAACGTGTAGTTCCTGTACTGGAGTATAATGAAAATCTAATGTACAATAAAGGTTTGTTATCTTAACTCCTGAGTGTTTATCAGACATCCACTATCATGGCTACTAAAAGGAGATAAGAACCAACAAGTTGTAGAGGAGACATAAGTACATGATAGTATGAAAATAGGTTTCCAAAGAACCCTTGGTAAGTATTTTGTTGTTTGGAAATTGTTACATAGTGTTACTGCAAAAGACAATTGGTATGTTAGTGATGTTATGTTAAACACCTCGTCTGTGGAAGTTACAGGCACATGAATGCAGAGCGTATTAAAGACGGTTAACAGCTTGACTTCTACAGTACATGACGCAAACAACATTCACGTCTTCTCTCTCTCTTTCTTCCTCTCAGTCTTGCTCTCATGCACCCCACACACACACACACACACATTACAAACAAAACCAAATGTTAACCACAGCAGGAGAGAGAATTAGGTGGATTATTAGACAGTTACACATCAATCTTCTATATCCTGTGAATGGCATCCATCGTCTATATGAGAATGGTCTTACTGGACGTCTCTCCGGAAACAAGACTGTGCTCCTAACTTCAACACAAATATGTGAACAGGGCAACATCATGCAGGTCAGGAAACTACCAAGTCTACACCTCTACTGAACATGCCCACAGTACGTTTCCATAAGAAAAACTACAACAACAGATATACTGTTAATGAACAATGCCGGATTGTATACCGCAGGCACCGAACAGGTACTTGAGTAGTGAAGAATAATAAAAGCTACCGCATACACACACACGTTTCTCAATCTCTACAACACAACACAGGGCAAGGCAAAGCGAGGCCGGGCGGCGACCGGCCAACCGCGGTGCTGCCTCACCTGGAATCATCACCAAAAGCTCTTCTGATTGGTGGAGCACCGCTTGGCCGTTGTGACCCTTGGCGACCACGCGCACCCTATAGGACAGGCCCTCCTTTAAGCCCTTCAGCACATAGGCCTGAGAGCCATTTACATACTCTTTCTGCCACTCCTCTTCACCTAGAGAGTCGCAGGACGAAAGATGTACGGTGTACATATTAGGACATCCATTGCAGTCAGTCTAGAAGTGTTCATGTCCTAATATGTACACCGTACACTGATATTGTAAGTTGGAATGGGCTGTTGGTGATGGTATTTACTTGTGTATCTATAGAAATGCTATATGCAGAGGTGGAGTAATATAGATAGCATCACATACGGTATCTATATTAGATATTACTACATCTGTACATTTGTATTATGTTATTTCATGGTGTTCTACGAATGAAGTATGGTGATTACAAACATTTGTGGGATGTGTCTCAGTGAACTGGGTTATTAGACTAAATATTACAACGTGACTCTGAAGAGGAAACTGAAAAGCGTCTGAAACGACATTCTTGGGATTGAATTGACGGGAATGACGCATCATGCTAATTCAAGGGATAGGTGTGAGAGAACCATACTAAACACACTGAGTGTACCCTCACTGCTTGTCAACTAAAGCTAATTAGAGTCCAATCGACATTGAACATGAAATATTATTTGAGACTGTTTACGCTGCTTTTGACTCTGAACAGTTTGAATAAGTTTGGCGCCAACTTTTTAAAGGCAATATTCTGTATTCTGGCCAATCACACAGGATATTTTTATTATCAAATCACAGATATCACAGAAATTGTATCATATCTGGGCACGAGGCAAGTAACAGCAGCCAGTCTCATAACTGCCAAGTCTTTATACACCTGCAACAGCCAGTCATTGAGTAGGAGTCTCTTGCCACCTATATGTTTAAGTATACGTGATAGAGGAATATGTCTTACTGTTATCGCTCTCTACTATATATTCTACATATACATTTTTTTCCGCTCCCGAGTATTCCCAACTGATCAGCGTTCCGTCCTCTCCCACGGAAGAGCTAACGTTCCCGAATGCCGGAGCCGCTGGATGCGCTGAGCACAAGAGAAGAAGACAACAACGAAGCTAAATTCAGCTTCAATAAAATGATGAGTCTAATTCACCTTCAGATGATGATCTATCTATGCACTCACCTAGAGCAGAACACTAGCTTGGGATTCAATATTTACATCCGTCTATACCACAACATAGTCTATAGATCCAAATCAAAGCGGACTTCGATTTTCCATTCCAGCTTCAATTACTCTAAAGGCGATCAATAACCGTACAGTTCCTCTGTTGTTCATGAGCCTTTCGATCAAATTCAAACGCTAAAGCCTAAACAGTTGTAATACACATTCTATAATACAACGGATGATAACATCAATCCTCATTCAGAAGAGAAGCAGTAATAAGATATATCACAGCATGACTGGGAATGTGACAAGGTCTATAGCAGCTGTACCCTTGTGGAATGGGAGGTGTGTCGGAGGAGACCGTGCTACGGGAGGTGAGGGTTGGGTGTTCCCTGGAACAACATGGAGAGGAATAAGAAACATCACACAACACCACAGAGGAAGACACACAACAAGACAAACCACAGGCAGAGGTAGACAACACAAACCACAGGCAAAGATCGGCAGTGAGGTTACACAGGTCCATTGGCATGCGGTGGACGGGCAAACAAACAATCAGCATGTTCGAGGGGATCAGTTTGAGCAAGGTTCAAACGCGCAGAATGCCATGCGCGGGACAGGCAGCGCCGGCCGGACATCGAAACAGACATAGATCAGCAGTGGCAGAGGGAGAGCTAAAGTCTCCGTAACGCAGTTAGAAAACCCAGATACAACCCACAACTCGGAGGAGTCTTGAGTCTGTTGTGTGGCAAAAGGTGTTTCAGCAGCCAAAGACGCATCACATCATATTTGAATGTCTTTATCCAGCTACAGTGAGCTCCAAAGGTATTGGGACAGTGACACATTTTTGGTTGTTTTGTCTTGTTCAAAAATGAAAAAATGCTATCGCAACCTCTCTGCAATAAGGAACTTGAGGCCAAAAGCTCAAGAGAAGTTTTTCAAGTGTGTATTAGCAAGGATGCCGTCATCTGAACGCATCCATTTAGAAAGGTCACAATCTTATACTCGTCCCTCTTTTCAGTCAACACCCTCTTGTAGGTGTCGCCTACCCAGCTATACATTTTATGACCCCAATGAGTTTCCCATATCTCCCATGTTAGAATGTCCGTGGTTCTCCTTCTCAGAGATGCTTTGTTATTAAAGGCTCAGTTCAGTATGAGGAGCATCTGTATGAGGGGAATGTACTTTTGACAACCACATCGACTGAGGGCTGACGCAGTAGGACTTTGAGAGGGGAAAGGGACACAGAAGGGGAGAACGTGGATATAGAGGTCAATGATCTGAGTCTCTGGCTGTGTCCGGGAGTGAGTCTCAGAGAAGTCTAAATGAACATGCTGTAACATCAATACAGAAGGTGCACAAAGGTAGAGAATGAACCCAGCTGTGTATAACAAAGTACAACCGGGACACAATCCACTATTGTTATTACAACTACTACACTGAGGTGATATCAGGCTTTGGTACGATGCTGTACACCTTTTCACATGCTAACCGGTGTTTATTTTGTACATCCACAAACAACATCCACAAAAATGACCTACAGTACAAAACAGAGTATCATGCTTTATAAACAATTATAAACTGGGTGGTTCGAGCCCCAAATGCTGATTGGCTGAAAGCCGTATAAAACGGGTAGGACAAAATATTTGTACTCTTCTAATTATGTTGGTAACCAGTTTATAATAGCAATAAGGAACCTTGGGGTTTGTGGTATATGGCCGATATACCACGGCTAAAGGCTGTATCCAGGCACTCTGCGTTGTGTCATGCTAAGAACAGCCCTTAGATATATTGGCCATATACCACACCCCCTCAGGCCTTATTGCTTAAGTATAAAACACAAAACAACTATCTAGATGTTTGGGGGACGACATTCCTGAGTTAACTTGAAGCATACAAAATGGTTGACAGGTAATCCTCATATGAATGGGGTATGCATCGATAGAAACTGACTACTGTTTCAGGTTATTTTCTGCTTGTGACCATCATCAGCGCGTTGACACTTACCTTCGTCCATGATAGTGACGGCTTCCTCTGTAATGACGGGCCCTGCTCCCTGGCCTGTTTTGGCATTGAAATAAAACTTGTAACGCGTGCTGTACTTGAGGTTAAGGAGAGTGACGGACGTCTCGTTGGCTGGCAGGGCCAGCTCCTCCACCGGACCCAGCTCGTTGGAGATATTGACTGGAAGAGTGGAAGAGGGTGTGGCAGGGGTGTAGCAAAACGGGTGGAGGGGGCAAAGGTGTAGAAAGAAGGGGCAGGTGGACGGACGGATGGGTGGAGGGATGGCAAGGTGAAAGAGGGGGCAAGGGCAGAGGTGTAGCGAGATAAGGCGGGTGGAAAGGTGGAGGGATGGAGAGGTGGATGGAAGTGACATCAGATTATCCATCAAGCTGTGTGGTGGTGCTCACTCTGTTTCGATGATGTCGTTTCTAGCTATCACAGGCTCAACCCCTTGGTGCATACACCTCGTAATAATACTGAATACATGCGGGTGCTGACAAGACATGTAAAGGAGGGCATACTGAACAGCAGACAGGACTGCAAACTACGAATAGAAAAGGTACTCCCTGGCTAAGATACTGCTAACCAGTAAAGGTGCTCCATGGCTAAGATACTGCTAACCAGTAAAGGTGCTCCCTGGCTAAGATACTGCTAACCAGTAAAGGTGCTCCATGGCTAAGATACTGCTAACCAGTAAAGGTGCTCCCTGGCTAAGATACTGCTAACCAGTAAAGGTGCTCCCTGGCTAAGATACTGCTAACCAGTAAAGGTGCTCCCTGGCTAAGATACTGCTAACCAGTAAAGGTACTCCCTGGCTAAGATACTGCTAACCAGTAAAGGTGCTCCCTGGCTAAGATACTGCTAACCAGTAAAGGTGCTCCCTGGCTAAGATACTGCTAACCAGTAAAGGTGCTCCCTCCGTCGAAGCTCTGGCGGAACCTCTAGCTCTCGATGCCTACTATTTTATCCCTGACCCAACCCTCCTACAGCCAAAACACAAGTAGAAGAGGAAGGCTATGTAAGCTCACCTGTCTGAAATTTGAGGGTGTAGCCGGTGAGGCGTCCGTTGCGGTCGTGGGGAGGGCCCCACTCCAGAGTGAGAGAGTCCAGGTTAGGGTTGGTGATCCTCAGGAAAGATGGCCGCCCAGGGACTGTAGAGCATGACAGGCACACAGTAAACAACAGCACGCTTATTGTCCCCAAATGGCAATTCGTATGCAGCATAAAAGCATAACAACAGACCCATCAACCTTAGCTGAATCGGCCGTGACATGATACCCTCTATACAAATAGAATAGAATGTTGGCTCTTCCTACCTCCCTCAGGGGTCTCGAACTGCTGGTTGGAGCTGGCGGGGCCCTCCCCCTTGCCGTTGAAGACCCTGACGTTGAACAGGTAGAGGCTGTAGGGCTGCAGGCCCGGGAGCATGCCATGACTCTTGTTCCCACTGAAGGTCAGGACCTGCTGCTCCACATGGTGAGGGTTGTGTTTGTGGAGGCTCCGCTCACGCCAGTAGTACATCTGGTAGGACACAAAATGACATACTTTCAATGGGGGATGATACAGAGCTGTGTGTGTGTGTGTGTGTGTATGTGTGCGTACCTTGTATCCCTTAAGACGTCCCCGTACTGTCTTAGGAGGGACAGGCTCCCAGTGCACCTCAGCCAGGCTGCTGTTCAACACTAGGACCTGGACATTGTCTGGTGCCTGCATCGGCACTGTGGAAGCAGAGGTTAGAGGGAGTGGAACACAGTGTAGAGGGAGCAGGACACAATGGAGAGACTTCATTATACATCCACTGGTCTAGTTACAGTAACTAGTTACAGTAACTAGTGGTGACCTGTACTGTAACTAGTAACTAGTTACAGTACAGGTTAAAGGGAGAGATACCTGTAGTCATGCAAACACATACTGTATGGGTCGGTTTTCAAGACCAAGATCAAGCCCAGACCCCGACCAAAAATCAATTGCAATAACTGCATGCTTTTAGTCCAGGACTATCCTAGGCTTAATCTGTGTCCAAGAAACTGTCTCATAGTGTCTCCCTAAAATGCAAAGTTGAGTTGTGTGTTCCTCACAGTCCTCCCCGGAGTGTCCGGTGACCACAGCTGGCTCAGGTCCAATCCCGTAGTCGTTGATGGCTTGAACCTTGACCTCGTAGGGTGTGAAGGTGGGCGTGCCAGAGACCATGAACTTGGAGACGTTAGCCACGGTCACTGACGTCCACTCCTTGTCCACGTCCTTCTGTCTCCACATCACCTTATACTGGAGGCCTGGTCCGTTGGCCTGGTGACCTGACATTGGCTGCAGATAGGATGAGAGAAATTTTTTAACCACATTGTAATTACTGAATCCTAAGGTAATCCATGCGTTTGGCTAAGAGCACTACAGGCACCATCACCCTTACATATACAATGACGGAACAGTAGCTTACCTTCCATGAGATCACAAGGTTGTCATGTTCAGTTCCAAAGCCATCAACTCCACTGGGGTTCTCATCTGGAGCTAATGGGACAAACACATTCTAATTAAACAGAATGCCAAATCAACAGTATGCACAAATCTACATACTGTAAGTCAACACATTATGCAATCAACCACACTAACAAGTAAATCCTATAGTCTGTACCTGAAGGGTTGGTCTTGTACATGCGGGAGGGCAATGAGGGGTTGGAGAGGCCCACAGCATTGAGGGCCAGGACTCTGAAGGTGTAGTGGACATAAGGAGACAGCTTAAGGTGGGCTGTGGTCTTAATGCCCGGAACCACCGTCAGGTTGTGCCAGTGGCCATGGTGGTGGAGAGAGTCTGCGTATTGGATCACAAACACTGGGGAGGGGGTAGAAACCATTAGATTGTAATGTATTAGCTAACTCCCGTCTTTGGAGAGTTAACAATCAAATGCAAATAGGCCTAAGCTCTCTGAGCTCACTCATATACTGGATAATTAACAAGGACATCCTGGAAGATACTATCCCCAAACCTGCACATTTTTAAAACCCGTGAAATCCATTGTTAAAGACATATGACATGGGTAGCGCTGCGCAAATATAATTAGCAAGTGCTCTGAGTGGTGCTAACCTCATTAAACACATACTGAGTTTGACTAGCTATAGTACACTCAGGATAATAACGATACAGTCAGCTTAGAGCTTCTGAGAGCTTCTGAGAGTAGGTCAGTAAGGTCATTAACAGACACACACACACACACACACACACACACACACACACACAAACACACATACTGTGAATAGGGCTGTTGTGTTCGTCTCCGGGTATCCAGGTGAGCTGGACACTCCTGGGCTTCTGGTCTGTCAGCTCCAGGTCAGTAGGAGGGTCTGGTCGTTCTGGAGAAGAAACACGCCAGACACGCCAAGATAAATCCACTGGGTTTAGAACCGTGCATTGGAATAGCACTTTAACCACACAACAGCAACGCCAAGACTCGACGTTTTGGAGAATGATAAAGCAGCATGCGCACTCGAGCTGGATGGAGATGACGCATTTCAGAAGGACCCCCCCCACTGTGTGACGGAATGGACAGGGAGACACGTGATCTTAGCATTCAAAGGCACTGCTAATTACTTCCCACTCACAACCTAGAAGTTTGAATTGTACTACATTGGTCCTGTACAGTATATCTACTCAACACGTGCAAAACAGCATGAACGTTCCACATACAGCGGCGAACAAAAATCGGCAAACTGCAGACAGTAAGACTGAAATCCAAAAAGGCCATAAAACATGGTGGTTAAATCAAAATGATAGTCCCTCCGTCCGCCCATCAGTCCAGGGGCTGGTGATATTACAAACAAACACAATAGATGATCACATCTGCGAGCAGCGGGGCATGCTTGAGTTTGCAGACCAGGCTGACAGATCCCCCCCCACACACACAAGCGCGGAAGCATAGCTTAAGCACCCGCTTGTGTGTGATGCTGGTTTACCGTAGACTATAGCTGGAGTGGGAGCTGCCTCTGCCAGGTATGAGGGCAGGTAGGAGTGAAGTAGGGGTTCAGTGGTTAGTGGTACAATAAGACAGACCACCTTCTCTCTCACTGGGTATTATTACACATTTAGGACAACACCAACCCATACTCTTAACAGAAAATCTGTTATACTTTAAGGAAGGTAAAAACCCAGTTACACTTGTACTTTAAGGAAGGATTCACAATAGCATATGGAGGTGTACGTGTGAGAGAGTGAACATACCAACAACAGTGAGCTCAGCGCTAGCAGAGTCCTGGTCCAGAGTAGTGTTCATGATGCAGGTGTAAGTTCCCGCATCATTCTCTGTCACGTCGGTTATGGTCAGGCTGTCAGAGTCCACCACAAACCTGGGAAGACATAGTCAATGTCAGTCAGTCTCCTCTTATGTTAGTGTACAACCCTTTTGTTCGGGTTGATTTGTGTGTTTTGTGTATGAAGTCAGGAAGATTAGCCCTGATGGAATAATGGATAAACTAAAATGCTGTCACAAGAGGAGACATAATATAAAGCTAGGATTGACTATTGTAGATATAATTGGATGGTGCTCTATGTTGAAAAATGAGTGTTGGAGGACCAATCACCTCTCGTCGTCGGGTAGTTCTCCGTCGTCTTTGACCCAGGTCATGGTAGGGATGAGGGAGGGGTCGTGTTTTACTTTACACTCAAACACCACGTTCCTGTTCCTCTGCACCACCTTGTACTCCGGCTGCTTCAGGATACGCGTGGGCTCTGAGGGGAGAGGGGGGGTCCGAAACTCAGTAAAGGAGAGCCGAGTAAGTTGAGTCAAAGGGGTAAGTTGAGCCTCCCTTTTTTCTAGGAAACCATAAACAAAATTCAGAATTTAACAAAATATTTTGGAAGAGGTCATCATTTCACGGAGTCTGTCAAACAAGAAACCACATGGAAAAAGTGGTAAGCAAGTTAAGTAAAAAAAAAACGGATTTTCACCAAGTCAAATGAATATGTTGTGTTCAGGCTTCATTATGCTTGTATTTGAACCAAAGTAGATATTCAAGATTGTTCTATACATCAGTTGTGGTCTCTATAAGCTTCAATACGAGGTCCTAAACCAAGCATATAAGTGCATCCTTGTAACTGTGTGGGCTAATATAGTCAAAACGTTTGCTTTGGGGTAAGTTGAACCAATGGCAAATTGAAGTGTTTTCTTCCAAGGCGTAAATGTAAGGCATTATCGCTGGGATATGAGGTAGTGAGAGGACCTAGCCTATGTTAAAAGTGTTTTAAAAGTACCAAGTGTTGATAAGGTGTTAACCCTGTGTTAAAATATGCTTTAAATGATTAAAAGACAAAAAAGTGATTGTGATTGTGTTGAATTGTGTTTGTGAAATAAAGATAGACATTGTTTTAGTAATATACCCGGGTTAAGTTGTACCAAGAGAACACTTTCTTTGGACAAATGTTTACATGAATTCTGATTATTTCTAGGGATACACAACATCTTAAAATATATATAGATAACCTTTGTTAGAAAGAATACTATATTTCCCTTGACGGAGTAATGCTGAATGTAAAACAGGACTCAGCTTACCCCACTCTCCCCTAAAGAATGAACCAAAGCTTGTTCAGCTGTTATACATTCTTTATTGTAACCGTCCATCAGGAATTATGTCAGGTAGAGTAAGCAGAATATGACAAATATTTTCAGCAACTCTTGGAAGTTTGTTTCAAAAAAAGCTAAATAACAAAAGCATAAAACCGACAGAGAGACAGAGTGCATTGTGATAATCCTAGGCTCTCACCTTTGACCTCAAGATAGACATGGTTCTCAGAGATGCCCAGAGAGTTCCTAGCCACACAAGTGTATTTCCCGCTGTTGAGGGCCTGGGCCACATGTATCTCCAGAGTCCCGTTCTCATGCAGCACGTAGGGGTCCCCGTCCAGGGTGCTGGAAATACTGTCCTTAAACCTGACAGGGGATAGGTGAACCACAGGCCATGAGCTTCTAAGCTGGGAAGACTTTGACTGCGTCAGATATTCTCCACCCTTCTCCCACCCCTCCTCTCCTCATCATGGATTTAACAATAGCGGAAACTTTGAGAGAAGGGTGGAACATCTGGACGTAGTCTTCTAAGAATTCAATGGGTCATGAACTCACCATGTTATTTTGGGGATGGGCGAGCCGAAGGAGGAACAGTCCAGTAAGGCGTGGTTGTTCCTGATCACCTGGTAGACCTTGTTAGCTGGAGTCAGGACTCTGGGCGTTTCAGCTATCGAGACAACAATTATTACACTCAAATTCTTCACGATAAACCACGTGACAACAATACTGATTACCGAGTTCATGATGCAATCAAAGTGCAGAGACCAAAAAAAAGCTGAGTTCTAAATTCAAGTGTGTGTTGACTCACAGAGAACGTTGACGAAGGCATTGGACAGCAGATATCCATATTCATTGGAGGCATGGCACTGGTAGACTGCACTGGATCCAGTCTGGACGTCCTCGAAGATGATGGTGTCCCCCTCCACCTTCCTACTAGGGTCCTTAGGTGAATCTATCGAAGGATCAAAACAAGTGTCAAAGGTTTCATCATAAACGTACGAAAATGATTCACTTGAACCTTGTCTAAACCTCACATTGGCACATAAAACGCCTTAAAAGGCAGGTATTTGGGGAAATATACTTTAGTGTCTGTGCACAGTGAGTACACTGTACGAGACATAGCAAAATGCCACTCAATCGATCAATAAATGAATCAATCAATACTGAGTACTCACTTTCTATGGGGATTCCGTTCATGGCCCAGGTGATGGTGGGTTTGGGGGTACCACTGGCCCTGCAGATCAAATTACCCCTCTCTCTGGGAGCCAGCACCAGGTTTCTGGGGGTACTGATCCAGTACGGGGCCGCTGGGAGGGGAACAGGGGAGCACAAGGCAAGCCAATGGTTGGGTTATTGATTACCTCACATCACAAAGGGTCAGCCACTATGGCACAGTGAACAATATTGAAAGGCAGGCAACCGGTTAATGACTGAACCCCCCTGCTCCAGATAACACCATTTAAAAATCTATACGGGAGATAGATAGACAGCATAAAAGCCCAGAAGGCAGATGGACCAAGTCGGCCGTGCGTTCCCGACCGATTTCAGCCCTGCTCATCACTGACCGCTGTTTTGTGGTGTTATTGAACTAGTGAAAAGTGAAAAGCAGACAGATAAAGGAGGAGGACCGCAAGTCAGAAGAGCAGTGGGTTGAATTCTAACCCATGACCACTCTGCTATAGGCTACATGTGTGCCAGCTAGTCAGTGGCACTAACTGCTAAGTCACATGACAAACCTTTGACGGTGACGCGGATGGTGTGGTGTACGGAGGCCAGGCGGTTGCGGGCGGTGCAGCGGTACTCTCCGGCGTCCGCCTCAGACACGTCAACAATACGCAGTGTCTTCTGGAAGTGCAGGAAGGAGGTCCGCTTGGCAGGGAACTCCCCGCTCACCTTACTCCATGAGACCTCTGGAGTGGGTCTGGAGGGGGGAGGAGAGGGAGGGTGGGAGGGAGGGGGTGGAGAAAGAGAGCGATTGAGAACACATAAGAAGTTTCCAGTGAACTTCCCCCACCCTCCCCCCTCCTTTTGCCCTCAGAGCGGCCTCAATATGTCGGGGCACGGACTCTACGAAGACGTGGATGTCGATTAAGGCAGCCCCTCGCACCTCTCTGGGGTCGGGTTAAATGCGGAAGATATTTCAGTTGAAGTCATTCAGTTGTACAACTGACTAGTTATCCCCCCTTTCCCTTTTCTCTTTCTACAAGGTGTCAAAAGCGTTCCACAGGGATGCTGGGCCATGTTGACTCCAATGCTTCCCACAGTCGTGTCAAGTTGGCTGAATGTCCTTTGGGTGGTAGACCATTCTTGATACACACGGGAAACTGAAAAACCCAGCAGCGTTGCAGTTCTTGACACAAACCGGTGCCCCTTGGGATCTACAACAATACCCCGTTCAAAGGCCCAAGGGCCTTTTGTCTTGCCCATTCACCCTCTGAGTGGCACCCATACACAATCCATGTCTCAACTGTCCCGAGGCTTAAAGATCCTTCTTTTACTTATCTCCTCCCCTTCATCTACACTGATTGAAGTGGATTGAACAAGTGACATCAATAAGGGATCATAGCTTTTACCTGGATTCACCAGGTCGGTCTATGTCATGGAAATAGCATAATGTTTTGCACAGTCAGTGTATAACCACACATACAAAATGGTCTAATGCATTAATAATAGAGGTATATGCATAACATAATACAGGTAAAACAAATTGTCATTTTCTCGTTGACACTGTGTCCTTACAGTCCCTCAGCGATACACTCCAACTCCAGGACCTGTCCTCTCAGCACCATCTTGGAGCTGCTGGAGCCAGGTGGAATCAGGAAGGTGGGTCTCCTCTCCTCCGCCGAGCCATCTGCAGTCACAGTGGAGGGGTCAGAGACGCAGTTAGTTACAACAAGACTTCTACTGTTCTATCTGTTCTATTTCTATGGGTCTTCTACCACAGTCAGTGCTGAGCCACTGTGGAGGACCAGGTCAGGGCTCACATACTCAAACCCAGCAATTGACTTTCAAAGGTGATTCCTGTTTTTAGTGAACCTGATAGACAAAATTGCCTTTAATTAAAAGTCTATCGCAGTGGGCAGGTGCTAAATCTGTGTTGGATTGAATCCTTGCCTTCATCACTTACTGTGAAGGTGCTCTTTGGTCGAGGGGTACTAAGAGGCGGTATACATTTCTAGAACATGTATTTTCCTATGCAGTTGGAATGGTAAACTAGTGTAAGATAAGGACAGCAAATAGTTTGAGGATCATCAAAAGGATTATTGGTGGTTATGATTTCATGAGTTCAACACATGGTGATTGTGGCAATGATGATACATGTAGACATTAATTGAGGTACATGCCAGCATTACTTTGAGAATCGACTCTCTCCGATTGGCTTTTATGTAGCCTCCTGACAAAATCACTAACTATATCTCTACAAGTCATGTATCATCAGAGTACCAGACAGACAGACACACGGGAAGTGATGCTTTTACAAACAATGAGAAATGAACTGATAGGAAATGAAAGATTGTTTTAAAAGTGGATTGGGAGGAAAGAATCAGGTCGGCTGGGTGAAAATAATAGAATAACAAACTGTGGTGTTGGTTGTGGTTGGAACACTCACCGTTTGGAAGCTGTCAATCTACTTGGCTCTAATGAAATGTATTACTATAATAGAGAGAACGCTTTTTTAAAAGTAGTCTACTCAATAAAATATATAATGTTATTTGTCCATTTACAAGATACACTACACAACCAAAAGTATGTGGACACCTGCTCGTCGAACATCTCATTCCAAAATCATAGGCATTAATATGGAGTTGGTCCCCTTTGCTGCTAAACAGTCTCCACTCTTCTGGGAAGGCTTTCCACTAGATGTTGGAACATTGCTGTGGGGACTTGCTTCCATTCAGCCACAAGAAAAAGTAACAGCCTTCCTCAAACTGTTGCCACAAAGTTGAAAGCACATAATCGTCTAGAATGTAATTGTATGCTGTAGCGTTAAGATTTTCCTTCACTGGAACTGAGAGGCCTAGCCCGAACCATGAAAAACAGCCCCAGACCATTATTCCTCATCCACCAAACTTTACAGTTGGCACTATGCATTGGGGCAGGTAGCGTTCTCCTGGCATCCGCTAAACCCAGATTCGTCCGTCGGACTACCAAACGGTGAAGTGTGATTCATCCCTTCAGAGAACGTGTTTCCTCTGCTCCAGACTCCAGAGCATTGCGCATGGCTATCCTAGGCTTGTGTGCCATGGAAACCCATTTCATGAAGCTCCCGACGAACAGATCTTGTGCTGCAGTTGCTTCCAGAGGCAGTTTGGAACTCGGTAGTGAGAATTGGAACCGAGGACAGAAGATTATTACACGCTACGTGCTTCAGCACTCGGTGGTCCCATTCTGTGAGCTTGTGTGGCCTACCACTTCACGGCTGAGCCGTTGTTGCTCCTAGATGTTTCCACTTGACAATAACAGCAGAAATTTGACGAACTGACTTGTCGGAAAGGTGGCATCCAATGATGGTACCATGTTGAAAGTCACTGAGCTCTTCAGTACGGACCATTGTACTGCCAATGTTTGTTTATGGAGATTGCATGGCTGTATGTTAGATTTTATACACCTGTCAGCAACGGGTATGGCTGAAACAGCCGAATCCCCTAATTTGAAGGGCTGTCCACATTTTGGCCATATTGTGTATGAGGATGGCAAAGGAAATACCATCATGCAATGGTTCAGCATTTGAAATTATGTTAATAAATAGTTGCTGTAGAAAAGAATGTAGTCTCTCACAGAATGTTATTTCATTGGACAAGTTAGGATCAGAAGACGGGACACGTTTAAGGGTTGAATGTTAGTGGTTTGAGTTCTAGTAGTGGTTTACTACTACGGGAAAGGGTATCACTAGGGTAAAGGGTTAATGCTAGTTATGCGTTTGATTACTACTATTGGTTGCCTACTAACGTAGGGACAAATCACTAAGGAAAAGGTTAAGGAGATACTGTAATGTTAGAAGTTGGTATCCAGTTGGTTGATTACTATGGGAGGAGGATGACCACTAGGGGGTACCAAAACTCACCACTAAGAAAATCAGTTTCATTGTATAAAGCAGCAACAGTCTCATTGATTGCATCCTCTGTAACACAACAGGAAATAATCAAACATGCCACATGTTGAAATTGAGTGAGCAGTAAAGGGATTGGACAAAATGAACATAAATGCTTGATTCTAAAATCAAACCGTGTGAACTGAACAAAATACTGGATACTGATAATACATAAAAAGTATACAGTTGAACAGTTGAAGTCGGAAGTTTACATAGACTTGGGTTGGAGTCATTATAACTCGTTTTTCAACCACTCCACAAATTTCTTGTTAACAAACTATAGTTTTGGCAAGTCGGTTAGGACATCTACGTTGTGCATGACACAAGTAATTTTTCCAACAATTGTTTACAGACAGATTATTTCACTTATAATTCACTGTATCACAATTCCAGTGGGTCAGAAGTTTACATACACTAAGTTGACTGTGCATTTTAACAGCTTGGAAAAATCCACAAAATGATGTTATGGCTTTAGAAGCTTCTGATAGGCTAATTGACATAATTGGAAGCAATTGGAGGTGTACCTGTGGATGTATTTCAAGGCCTACCTTCAAACTCAGTGCCTCTTTGCTTGACATCATGGGGAAATCCCCCCCAAAAAATCTACCCAAAATTGTAGACGTCCACAAGTCTGGTTCATCCTTGGGAGCTATTTCCAAACGCCTGAAGGTACCACGTTCATCTGTTCAAACAATAGTACGCAAGTATAAAACACCATGGGACCATGCAGCCGTCACACCGCTCAAGAAGGAGACGCGTTCTGTCTCCTAGAGATGAACGTACTTTGGTGCAAAAAGTAAAAATCAATCCCAGAACAACAGCAAAGGACCATGTGAAGATGCTGGAGGAAAAAGGTACAAAAGTATCCATATCCACAGTAAAACGAGTCCTATATCGACATGACCTGAAAGGCCACTCAGCAAGGAAGAACCCACTGCTCCAAAACCACAATAAAAAAGCCAGACTACGGTTTGCAACTGCACATGAGAACAAAGATCGTACTTTTTGGAGAAATGGTCTGATGAAACAAAAATAGAAGTGTTTGGCCATAATGACCATCGTTATGTTTGGAGGGAAAAGGGAGAGGCTTGCAAGCCGAAGAACCCCATCCCAACCGTGAAGCACGGGGGTGGCAGCATCATGTTGTGGGGGTGCTTTTCTGCAGGAAGGACTGGTGCACTTCACAAAATAGGAATAGGAAAATGATGTGGATATATTGAAGCAACATCTTAAGACATCAGTCGGGAAGTTATAGCTTGGTCGTAAATGGGTCTTCCAAATGGACAATGACCCCAAGCATACTTCCAAAGTTGTGGCAAAATGGCTTAAGGACAACAAAGTCAAGGTATTGGAGTGGCCATCACAAAGCCCTGACCTCATATAGAAGTCATATAGAAAATGTGTGGGCAGAACTGAAAAGGCGTGTGCGAGTAAGGAGGCCTACAAACCTGATGCAGTTACACCAGCTCTGTCAGGAGGAATGGCCCAAAACCCAACTTCCAAGCTTGTGGAAGGCTACCCGAAACGTTTGACCCAAGTCAAACAATTTAAAGGCAATGCTACCAAGTACTAATTGAGTGTATGTAAACTTCTGACCCACTGGGAATGTGATGAAAGAAATAAAAGCTGAAATAAATCATTCTCTCTACTATTATTCTGACATTTCACAATCTTAACATAAAGCGGTGATCCTAACTGACCTAAGACAGGGAATCTTTACTAGGATTAAATCTCAGGAATTGTGAAAAACAGAGTTACATTTATTTGGCTAAGGTGTATGGAAACTTCCGACTTCAATCATCAAACCTTGTCTGTGAATCTGTACGGTCTGGACAATTTGGCATCATGACAATCAGTCAGTGGTAAAAGCTAGACTATATGAGAAGGCCTTTTGTTGTTGAGAGTGTACACTATACAGTGCAGTCATGAAAGCAGAGGCTTTACAAAATCAGTTAACTTGGTGGTGGGGCTACATTGCACATAACGCAGATAATAACCTATAAGGTATTTTACAATGTGTCTTTTCATCATAATGACTACTACTGGCGACGCTGAGGTTGGAATCAGAGATAGGAAACACAGTTTCCCTCCTACCCAAACTGACACACACATTCCATGCGCATGCACATTCACACCCACATGCAAGAACACACATGCTCGCATTCACTCGTGCACACATGAGCACACACACACACTTACGGTTGAGCACTGTGACGGTGATGGGTTGTTTCTGCTGGATGGTCTGTGTGTGAGGGAAGCGGGCGTAACAGATGTAGTCGTTCCTCGAGTCCTTCTTCAGGACGTTGGAGAAGTACAGGTCTCCATTCAACGCCTGGGACACACGGCTGCTCTGAGGCAGTCTCTGGAAGTCTAAGGGAGGAGAGGAGAGACGTGTTTAATTAAGGATCATTGGGGCGCTAGCGCCCCATTCCCGACACTACCCGGAGAAATGTAAGGCACCAAATTCAAAATCCAAAAGTTGAATTATAAAACATTCATCAATATACAAGTGTTGCATAGTCACCTCACATATTTTTTTTTATATCATAAGCAGCTCGGGTCTCACAAAACACATATAAGAGCTAAAATAAATCGCTTACCTTTGATGATCTTCTGCTGAGGGCAATCCGAAGTGTCCAAGCAAGACAATCCATGTTTCTTTTGTTAGAAAACGTCATTGTTTATATCCATAAATCTCCGTTTGGTTGGCGCGTTATGTAGAGAAAATCCACAGTCTACTCGCCCATTGTACAGTGAAGAGAAAGCGTTCAAATTATACCTATCAACTTTGCCCAAACAAATCAAACATCATTTATAATGTATCCTTAGGTATCCTTTTATCTATATTAACGATTATATTTCAGTATCCTAAACGATAGAAAAGGAAAATACCGAAGAGCGAGCTCACGGTCTCGCGCACCAAAAACTGAAGTGACTTCCTCACTCCTCTTACATATTCTTCTTCTATTCTGTGATCTTCCATGATAAACGCATGAAACCTTGTCAAAAGACTGTTGACATCTACTGGAAGCCATAGGTACTGCAACCTGGGTCCTATTTTACTGAGAATCCCATAGGCAGCTACTGAAAGTGAGGGGATGTCACAAAAAAATAAACCCCGGACAGAAATTCCTAGTTTCTGGGCTTGAGTGGCAGGCATTTTACTTTAGGCACGCCACAATCTCCAAACTTCCGAATACTGTCCGAATACTGTGCCTGGAGAGGTTAAGACCTGGGATATCCTAATGATCTGAGTCAGTCTCTGGGAGAGTGGGGAAGAGTGGCAATTAGGAGGAATGTCAGTGAGCAACAATTTTGAGACTTTAGTTAATATCTCATTTAATTTCTTCAATTACAAGCAAATAACCCAGAAAGAAAAAGGACAGACGATCTAAGATTTCCCCATTCAGAAACTCGGGTGTTTGCATTTCTGCTTCTCTATGTACAGTATGTAGCTAACTGGCCTAGACATAACAAGTAGCATGCAACTTACTGATGTCCATCCAGAAGATGATGGGAGGGGGCAGGCCTGCAGGGGGCCGGCACTGTAGCACTAGAGACACGCCCTCCTGAACCATGATCGGCTTGTTTCTTTCCTTTGACCACAAGGGGGACCCTGAAGAGGTGGAGGGGAACACACCTCGTAAGTTAGATAGCCCGAATACACATGAGGAAAACAGTGTATACTGTACCAGTATGTGGTTTCAACAGTCATCGATAGTCACCAAAAGGACTGAGAGAATAAGGGGACACAGAAGTAATGAGTTCTAGCTACATGGAAGGAATGAGTTCTAGCTACATGGAAGGAATGGGTTCTAGCTACATGGGAGGAATGAGTTCTAGCTACATGGAAGGAATGAGTTCTAGCTACATGGGAGGAATGAGTTCTAGCTACATGGGAGGAACGAGTTCTAGCTACATGGGAGGAATGAGTTCTAGCTTCATGGAAGGAATGAGTTCTAGCTACATGGGAGGAATGAGTTCTAGCTACATGGAAGGAATGAGTTCTAGCTTCATGGGAGGAATGAGTTCTAGCTACATGGAAGGAATGAGTTCTAGCTTCATGGGAGGAATGAGTTCTAGCTACATGGAAGGAATGAGTTCTAGCTACATGGGAGGAATGAGTTCTAGCTACATGGAAGGAATGCGTTCTAGCTACATGGAAATAATTGAGTTCTAGCTACATGGAAGGAATGTCTAGCTACATGGAAGGAATGAGTTCTAGCTACATGGAAGGAATGAGTTCAAGCTACATAGGAGGAATGAGTTCTAGCTACATGGAAGGAATGAGTTCTAGCTACATGGGAGGAATGAGTTCTAGCTACATGGAAGGAATGAGTTCTAGCTACATGGAAGGAATGAGTCCTAGCTACATGGGAGGAATGAGATCTAGCTACATGGAAGGAATGCGTTCTAGCTACATGGAAATAATTGAGTTCAAGCTACATGGAAGGAATGAGTTCTAGCTACATGGAAGGAATGAGTTCTAGCTACATGGAAGGAATGAGTTCTTGCTACATGGAAGGAATGAGTTCTAGCTACATGGAAGGAATGAGTTCTTGCTACATGGAAGGAATGAGTTCTAGCTACATGGAAGGAATGAGTTCTTGCTACATGGAAGGAATGAGTTCTAGCTACATGGAAGGAATGAGTTCTTGCTACATGGAAGGAATGAGTTCTAGCTACATGGAAGGAATGAGATCAAGCTACATGGAAGGAACGAGTTCTAGCTACATGGAAGGAATGAGTTCTAGCTACATGGAAGGAATGAGTTCTAGCTACATGGAAGGAATGAGTTCAAGCTACATGGAAGGAATGAGTTCTAGCTACATGGAAGGAATGAGTTCTAGCTACATGGAAGGAATGAGTTCTAGCTACATGGATACATGGAAGGAATGAGTTCAAGCTACATGGAAGGAATGAGTTCAAGCTACATGGAAGGAATGAGTTCTAGCTACATAGGAGGAATGAGTTCTAGCTACATGGAAGGAATGAGTTCTAGCTACATGGAAGGAATGAGATCAAGCTACATGGAAGGAACGAGTTCTAGCTACATGGAAGGAATGAGTTCTAGCTACATGGAAGGAATGAGTTCAAGCTACATGGAAGGACTGAGTTCTAGCTACATGGATACATGGAAGGAATGAGTTCCAACTACATAGGAGGAATGAGTTCTAGCTACATGGAAGGAATGAGTTCTAGCTACATGGAAGGAATGAGTTCTAGCTACATGGAAGGAATGAGTTCAAGCTACATGGAAGGAATGAGTTCTAGCTACATGGAAGGAATGAGTTCTAGCTACATGGAAGGACTGAGTTCTAGCTACATGGAAGGAATGAGTTCTAGCTACATGGATACATGGAAGGAATGAGTTCAAGCTACATGGAAGGAATGAGTTCAAGCTACATGGAAGGAATGAGTTCTAGCTACATAGGAGGAATGAGTTCTAGCTACATGGAAGGAATGAGTTCTAGCTACATGGAAGGAATGAGATCAAGCTACATGGAAGGAACGAGTTCTAGCTACATGGAAGGAATGAGTTCTAGCTACATGGAAGGAATGAGTTCAAGCTACATGGAAGGAATGAGTTCAAGCTACATGGAAGGAATGAGTTCTAGCTACATGGAAGGAATGAGTTCAAGCTACATGGAAGGAATGAGTTCAAGCTACATGGAAGGAACGAGTTCTAGCTACATGGAAGGAATGAGTTCTAGCTACATGGAAGGAATGAGTTCTAGCTACATGGATACATGGAAGGAATGAGTTCAAGCTACATGGAAGGAATGAGTTCTAGCTACATAGGAGGAATGAGTTCTAGCTACATGGAAGGAATGAGTTCTAGCTACATGGAAGGAATGAGTTCTAGCTACATGGAAGGAATGAGTTCTAGCTACATGGAAGGAATGAGTTCAAGCTACATGGAAGGAATGAGTTCTAGCTACATGGAAGGAATGAGTTCTAGCTACATGGATACATGGAAGGAATGAGTTCAAGCTACATGGAAGGAATGAGTTCTAACTACATGGAAGGAATGAGTTCTAGCTACATGGAAGGAATGAGTTCTAGCTACATGGAAGGAATGAGTTCAAGCTACATGGAAGGAATGAGTTCTAGCTACATGGAAGGAATGAGTTCTAGCTACATGGATACATGGAAGGAATGAGTTCAAGCTACATAGAAGGAATGAGTTCTAGCTACATGGAAGGAATGAGTTCTAGCTACATAGGATGAATGAGTTCTAGCTACATGGAAGGAATGAGTTCTAGCTACATGGAAGGAATGAGTTCTAGCAACATGGAAGGAATGAGTTCTAGCTACATAGAAGGAATGAGTTCTAGCTACATGGAAGGAAATAGTTCTAGCTACATGGAAGGAAATAGTTCTAGCTACATGGAAGGAATGAGTTCTAGCTACATGGAAGGAAAGAGTTCTAGCTACATGGAAGGAATGAGTTCTAGCTACATGGAAGGAATGAGTTCTAGCTACATGGATACATGGAAGGAATGAGTTCAAGCTACATGGAAGGAATGAGTTCAAGCTACATGGAAGGAATGAGTTCTAGCTACATAGGAGGAATGAGTTCTAGCTACATGGAAGGAATGAGTTCTAGCTACATGGAAGGAATGAGATCAAGCTACATGGAAGGAACGAGTTCTAGCTACATGGAAGGAATGAGTTCTAGCTACATGGAAGGAATGAGTTCAAGCTACATGGAAGGAATGAGTTCAAGCTACATGGAAGGAATGAGTTCTAGCTACATGGAAGGAATGAGTTCAAGCTACATGGAAGGAATGAGATCAAGCTACATGGAAGGAACGAGTTCTAGCTACATGGAAGGAATGAGTTCTAGCTACATGGAAGGAATGAGTTCTAGCTACATGGATACATGGAAGGAATGAGTTCAAGCTACATGGAAGGAATGAGTTCTAGCTACATAGGAGGAATGAGTTCTAGCTACATGGAAGGAATGAGTTCTAGCTACATGGAAGGAATGAGTTCTAGCTACATGGAAGGAACGAGTTCTAGCTACATGGAAGGAATGAGTTCTAGCTACATGGAAGGAATGAGTTCTAGCTACATGGAAGGAATGAGTTCAAGCTACATGGAAGGAATGAGTTCTAGCTACATGGAAGGAATGAGTTCTAGCTACATGGAAGGAATGAGTTCTAGCTACATGGATACATGGAAGGAATGAGTTCAAGCTACATGGAAGGAATGAGTTCTAGCTACATAGGAGGAATGAGTTCTAGCTACATGGAAGGAATGAGTTCTAGCTACATGGAAGGAATGAGATCAAGCTACATGGAAGGAACGAGTTCTAGCTACATGGAAGGAATGAGTTCTAGCTACATGGAAGGAATGAGTTCAAGCTACATGGAAGGACTGAGTTCTAGCTACATGGATACATGGAAGGAATGAGTTCAAGCTACATGGAAGGAATGAGTTCTAACTACATAGGAGGAATGAGTTCTAGCTACATGGAAGGAATGAGTTCTAGCTACATGGAAGGAATGAGTTCTAGCTACATGGAAGGAATGAGTTCAAGCTACATGGAAGGAATGAGTTCTAGCTACATGGAAGGAATGAGTTCTAGCTACATGGAAGGACTGAGTTCTAGCTACATGGAAGGAATGAGTTCTAGCTACATGGATACATGGAAGGAATGAGTTCAAGCTACATGGAAGGAATGAGTTCAAGCTACATGGAAGGAATGAGTTCTAGCTACATAGGAGGAATGAGTTCTAGCTACATGGAAGGAATGAGTTCTAGCTACATGGAAGGAATGAGATCAAGCTACATGGAAGGAACGAGTTCTAGCTACATGGAAGGAATGAGTTCTAGCTACATGGAAGGAATGAGTTCAAGCTACATGGAAGGAATGAGTTCAAGCTACATGGAAGGAATGAGTTCTAGCTACATGGAAGGAATGAGTTCAAGCTACATGGAAGGAATGAGATCAAGCTACATGGAAGGAACGAGTTCTAGCTACATGGAAGGAATGAGTTCTAGCTACATGGAAGGAATGAGTTCTAGCTACATGGAAGGAATGAGATCAAGCTACATGGAAGGAACGAGTTCTAGCTACATGGAAGGAATGAGTTCTAGCTACATGGAAGGAATGAGTTCAAGCTACATGGAAGGAATGAGTTCAAGCTACATGGAAGGAATGAGTTCTAGCTACATGGAAGGAATGAGTTCAAGCTACATGGAAGGAATGAGTTCTAGCTACATGGAAGGAATGAGTTCTAGCTACATGGATACATGGAAGGAATGAGTTCAAGCTACATGGAAGGAATGAGTTCTAACTACATGGAAGGAATGAGTTCTAGCTACATGGAAGGAATGAGTTCTAGCTACATGGAAGGAATGAGTTCAAGCTACATGGAAGGAATGAGTTCTAGCTACATGGAAGGAATGAGTTCTAGCTACATGGATACATGGAAGGAATGAGTTCAAGCTACATAGAAGGAATGAGTTCTAGCAACATGGAAGGAATGAGTTCTAGCTACATAGGATGCATGAGTTCTAGCTACATGGAAGGAATGAGTTCTAGCTACATGGAAGGAATGAGTTCTAGCAACATGGAAGGAATGAGTTCTAGCTACATAGAAGGAATGAGTTCTAGCTACATGGAAGGAAATAGTTCTAGCTACATGGAAGGAAATAGTTCTAGCTACATGGAAGGAATGAGTTCTAGCTACATGGAAGGAAAGAGTTCTAGCTACATGGAAGGAATGAGTTCTAGCTACATGGAAGGAATGAGTTCTAGCTACATGGAAGGAATGAGTTCAAGCTACATGGAAGGAATGAGTTCTAGCTACATGGAAGGAATGAGTTCTAGCTACATGGAAGGACTGAGTTCTAGCTACATGGAAGGAATGAGTTCTAGCTACATGGATACATGGAAGGAATGAGTTCAAGCTACATGGAAGGAATGAGTTCAAGCTACATGGAAGGAATGAGTTCTAGCTACATAGGAGGAATGAGTTCTAGCTACATGGAAGGAATGAGTTCAAGCTACATGGAAGGAATGAGTTCAAGCTACATGGAAGGAATGAGTTCTAGCTACATAGGAGGAATGAGTTCTAGCTACATGGAAGGAATGAGTTCTAGCTACATGGAAGGAATGAGATCAAGCTACATGGAAGGAACGAGTTCTAGCTACATGGAAGGAATGAGTTCTAGCTACATGGAAGGAATGAGTTCAAGCTACATGGAAGGAATGAGTTCAAGCTACATGGAAGGAATGAGTTCTAGCTACATGGAAGGAATGAGTTCAAGCTACATGGAAGGAATGAGATCAAGCTACATGGAAGGAACGAGTTCTAGCTACATGGAAGGAATGAGTTCTAGCTACATGGAAGGAATGAGTTCTAGCTACATGGATACATGGAAGGAATGAGTTCAAGCTACATGGAAGGAATGAGTTCTAGCTACATAGGAGGAATGAGTTCTAGCTACATGGAAGGAATGAGTTCTAGCTACATGGAAGGAATGAGTTCTAGCTACATGGAAGGAATGAGTTCTAGCTACATGGAAGGAATGAGTTCAAGCTACATGGAAGGAATGAGTTCTAGCTACATGGAAGGAATGAGTTCTAGCTACATGGATACATGGAAGGAATGAGTTCAAGCTACATGGAAGGAATGAGTTCTAACTACATGGAAGGAATGAGTTCTACCTACATGGAAGGAATGAGTTCTAGCTACATGGAAGGAATGAGTTCAAGCTACATGGAAGGAATGAGTTCTAGCTACATGGAAGGAATGAGTTCTAGCTACATGGATACATGGAAGGAATGAGTTCAAGCTACATAGAAGGAATGAGTTCTAGCTACATGGAAGGAATGAGTTCTAGCTACATAGGAGGAATGAGTTCTAGCTACATGGAAGGAATGAGTTCTAGCTACATGGAAGGAATGAGTTCTAGCAACATGGAAGGAATGAGTTCTAGCTACATAGAAGGAATGAGTTCTAGCTACATGGAAGGAAATAGTTCTAGCTACATGGAAGGAATGAGTTCTAGCTACATGGAAGGAAAGAGTTCTAGCTACATGGAAGGAATGAGTTCTAGCTACATGGAAGGAAAGAGTTCTAGCTACATGGAAGGAATGAGTTCAAGCTACATGGAAGGAATGAGTTCTAGCTACATGGAAGGAATGAGTTCTAGCTACATGGAAGGAATGAGTTCTAGCTACATAGAAGGAATGAGTTCTAGCTACATGGAAGGAAAGAGTTCTAGCTACATGGAAGGAATGAGTTCTAGCTACATGGAAGGAAAGAGTTCTAGCTACATGGAAGGAATGAGTTCTAGCTACATGGAAGGAATGAGTTCTAGCTACATGGAAGGAATGAGTTCTAGCTACATGGAAGGAATGAGTTCTAGCAACATGGAAGGAATGAGTTCTAGCTACATAGAAGGAAAGAGTTCTAGCTACATGGAAGGAAAGAGTTCTAGCTACATGGAAGGAATGAGTTCTAGCTACATGGAAGGAAAGAGTTCTAGCTACATGGAAGGAATGAGTTCTAGCTACATGGAAGGAAAGAGTTCTAGCTACAATGGAAGGGATGAGTTCAAGCTACTAAATCGTATCAAGCTAAAGGTGAAATAGGTGTATCCAGGTAACAATTATTATCATGCTGTCTTTGCACATGTAACCTTTACCTTCCATGAAGAGAGCATTGATGATGGAAAATACATCTTTTTAGTTTCAGGAAAAGAGAGAAGAAAGATTGAATGGTCACAAATCAGAGACACATCAGAGATGAGCTCAGTGGAGAATAGAGTGAGACAGACACGAGGTGATATGAGATGACTGAGAAGTGAGATATCGGAGAGACAGAGTTGTGAAAGGCCCAGCGAGAGAAAGACAGAGGGAGAAAGAGAGAAAGTGAGAGAGGGAGACAGAGAGAGCGAGAAAGACAGAAAATGACAGCGAAAAGGTGAACGAGATAACACATCTTCGAGACGCTTACTGGACTGTCTGATGACGATATTGTTTGATACTGCAGTCCCATGTTCGTTCCTGGCCGTACACTGGTACACCCCCTCATATGACTCAACCTTCTCTCCACTGATGTCCACCACCAGGGTGCCAGAGTGGGGTCGCATTGTAACCTTGGGGTCCTGGTCAATGTCAAAGTGGGTCCCGTTCCTGGTCCACGAAAAGCTGTAAGTGGATTGATCAATGTTAGTGAACATCTAAATTAATTTAACTGTCATCATAGCACATAGTATTTTATATAGCTAATAAATTGACTAATAAATATATCTGTTTGGGATTTAGCCAACTACTCTGTGATTTGACACAAGTGCGAGCGGTATAACAATTGGCTTTGTGCGTGTGTGTGTGCGCGTGTACATGCGTATGAGTGTGTGTGTGTGTGTACCTGGGATGCGGCTTCCCCTTGGCATCACAGTGGATGACGATGTTCTCCCGAGGGTCGATGATGTAATCCTTGGGAGACTGGTGGGTTATGGTTGGTGGCTGCGGCACTACGGCAAGCACAGAGGGACACAGTCAAATCAATTCCTGCCCTTTTTCTGCATAACTAAGTTTTCAACTGTTATTGATCAAGCACACAGCGAGCAGGGCTGGACCTGCTCACTACACTAAAATTGAATCAGGATAAATTGCTGACTGTAACATTAAGATCAAATAACCAGTTGAATGACGGGAACATAAAAGCATGCAGTGGACTGAAGTACAGTCCTGGGTATTCTGCTTCATAATCATCTTTCTTTAAATGTATTTCTCTCCAAAGGAACAGAAGATGGATTTACTATTTAAAATAACTGATATGAGAAATCATGCCTTATGTGTTCTACGGGACACGTAGAACTGAATCACAGCAAAAACCACACCACGCAAAAGGAGCAAACAGATCAACGACAACACGAGCACTGCATGCAAGTCAGACCAACGCTCAAATCCACTCAAATCCACACGGATGAGCGCATAAACCAATAGCAACAATAAAATAAATCCCCAAATTCACAACACAAAGTGCTCAAGTCACAGTCTTTGTGGTCACACTGAATTCACACAGGCATGGTGACAGGGGAACTTAACTTACATCCTTCCAGAACTTTTGCTTTTCCCCCAAGAATCAGCGTAAATGTTTTGACATAATAAAGAGAGCCAGACATTAGTGTTGAAAAAAGGACCCCCTCTCTTACTCCCCTTCAGAACATGGTTGACAGAGGGTTAGTTACCTTTTCCAGGCATTAGATAGCTTCCAACACGGTCAATGATTCCAAACGTTACTCACACAACATACAGTAGATATATTTCCACATTATGACTGTGGTGTGGGTATGGGTCTCTAAGCACTTAAAACGACAAGAAAACCTACTCTTCTTACTCAGCAAAGTTCTACAAATGTAATGAGGCAACAAGGTATGTGTTCATTAGAAAACCAAGTAGCCACATTTACAAAAGATCAATAAAGAATATTATTCTCACAACCTCTTACTGACTCTTCTTACAGACTCTGTATCCATATCAATACAACTTTGACTTTGAGATGCAGTGAGGAAGAGTGAGACCAAAGGAGAGAGAGAGAATGGCAGAGGGAGAGGAAGGAGAGAGAGAGAGAGAGAGAGAGAGAGAGAGAGAGAGAGAGAGAGAGAGAGAGACTATGATGTGTTACGTTCTTACGGTCTAGTGGGAGCCAACAGTTACAAAGAGATGACTCTTTCGAGGTTACTACAACCTCTTCCAGACTCTACATTGCTTAAATGTGATGTGTTAATAGTTCTTACGGTCTAGTGGGACCTCCAGAGCGTTGCCGAGGTGACCCAGGAACAGCATCAGGAACACTGTTGCTCTCGCCCTCGTTCTCTCCATGATTGGTTGTCTGACGCAAAGGTTCTCCCCCGCCTCTCCCCTCAATCAGAACGCCTCGGCCCTGTGCACATTCACAACTAGAGAGAGAGAGAGAGACATAGAGAGACATAAAAGGAGAGTGGCAGAGGGGGAGAGAGAGAATGTCAGAGAGAGACAGAGAGAGAGACAGAGAGAGAGAGACAGAGAGAAATAGAGAAAGACAGAGACACAGAGAGAGACAGAGAGAGAGAGACAGAGAGGGAGAGAGAGAGAGAGAGAGAGAGAGAGAGAGAGAGAGAGAGAGAGAGAGAGAGAGAGAGAGAGAGAGAGAGAGAGAGAGAGAGAGAATGAGACAGAGACAGAGAGAGAGAGAATGAGACAGAGACAGAGAGAGAGAGGCAGAGAGAGAGACAGAGACAGAGAGAGAGAGGCAGAGAGAGAGACAGAGAGAGACAGAGAGAAACAGAGAAAGACAGAGAGACACATGGAGAGAGAGAGAGACAGAATGAGAGAGAGCGACACAGAGACACAGAGAGAGAGGCAGAGAGGCAGAGAGATAGAGAGAGAGAGATGGATGGATACAAAAATAGAAGGGGGAGGGAACATACAGAAACATACAATATTGCGATGAAAACCAAATCCAGTATGAATGGTTGTAAAACAATCACGAATATGAGACTGTGACACATTTCAGATTTACAGTTATATCAGTATCTGAATGAGAAAGTCACAATTCACTCTAGAGAGACAGATATAGATGGCTGTTGCTGTTACTGTGGATCGATGGCCCTTTCCATGCAGATGGTGATGGACTTGGCTGGGAGGCTGGGAGCTATCGTTTTGATCTAGATGTGTATGTGTGTGTGTGTGCCGTTGTGATGTAGTGCACTGGAATAGGCAGCGACACAGCCCATATGGCTTCATTTAGCTCAGATAGTCACTGCAATGACGAAAGTACCATTAGGCACCTGCCATATCGATTATATCAACCATCAACCTCAGACGACATCCTGGCAGTGGACAGACACTCTCTGCTCTCCTCTTTTCTCACTATCTGTCTATCTATCTGTCTATCTGACTGACTGAAATTAAGTCACTCACAGAACACCGGCAGTCGCTGGTCTCAATTCACCCCCTTCCCCCCCTTGTTCTGCGGTTGTGAGGCCGGCAAATTCTCTCAAACAACATTGGAGGCGGCTTATGGTAGAGAAATTAACATTCAATACTCTGGCAACAGCTCTGGTGACATTCCTGCAGTCAGCATGTCAATTGCACGCTTCCTCAAAACTTGAGACATTTGTGGCATTGTGATGTGCGACAAAACTGCACCTTCTAGAGCGGCCTTTTATCGTCCCCAGCACAAGGTGCACCTGTGTAACGATCCTGCTGTTTAATCAGCTTCTTGATTTTCCACACCTGTCAGGTGGATCCATTATTATTCTCACTAACAGGGATGTAAACCAATTGTTTTCCTGAATAAAATAAGAACAGATTGTCTCTTTAAGTACAATGCAAAGTTACATGAAGATATGGAGCTGAAAACCACGTGTCAGTATGAAGGGGTTCGGCTATTGCCAGGCAGATTAACAATGTAATTATGCCACTATCCACCCGGGAGAGAGAGAAAAAAAGAAAGAAGGGGAGAGAGAAAGAAAGAGACAGACGGAGACAGACTGAGACAGACAGACAGACAGAGAATTGCCAAAGCAAAAAGGGAACAATTGCAAAGATGACTCAGAATATGAGAACAGTTCTCAGTTCCTGGACTGCCAATCAAGGATTCTTCTAAATGACAGCCTCTTCCTCTTTTCGTAAGCTTGGTAGAGTTATTCACTCACTATTAGGAAGTGCTTTATTTAAAGAGAATAGCCTTGCATCTTAGCGAATCTTACATAATTCAACAGTTGCAACAGTACCCAAAATCATAAAATAGTCTAGATACACTTAGTACGCATGCACACCCTACCCTCAAACAGCAGAAATACTACACAGCTCTAAGGAAGAGAGTGAGACATTTTTGTGAGTCAGAAATTGGAGTATGACCTGTTTTTCTCCCGCTGCCTTCTTGCCGTCCTCCTCCTAAGGCGCCCCAGTGTGTGTCCCACTATAGCTATAATAATGGCACAGCTATTTTCTCAGCCTAGGCACAATAAAAAAAAGACTGCTCTGTTATCTCAGCCTGTGATATTTGAATTGGGACTTTACAGGTGTGTTCCTCAATAAAGGAATAATATAGTCCAATTAAACCAGCCCTGTTTCCGTCTGTCTTCATCTTTATCTTCTTGCCCCCATGTCCGTAGGGTGAGTCAGAGGCCAGGACTGGGGGAGTCTGGTAGTGAGGCCTCTGGGGGCTCAGCCTCAGACGGATTATACCCCTTTTCACACAATTGTTCAGATATTCTCATTTCACATGGTCCTTTCCAGCACGGTTCCAGCAACTCTAGTGGATGCTTAACCGGGCCAGCCCTGTAGGCTACAGCTCGGCTCGGCTTTGCTTGACTCAGTAGCGGGAAATGGAATCAACCCCTACTGCTCCTCAGGCAGCTGATGTATTGGTTGGTCTGGAGTGATCAATTTAGGGCTAGTCCCAGCCCCCAGCAGCCCTGAGCGAATGGCTGGTGCCTGATAGAGTAACGCCGTAACTAGCGGTAGGAAGATGAAGGAAGGGGTAGAGGAGGGTTAATGTCTTCTACGTGGCCCCGGCCGCTGCTCCCCAGGGAAACCCTGTATTAGTCGCCGAAGGCAGACAATCACAGGGCTGTGTACGCCGGCCGACACAACAAGATCCATGGGAGCAATTTCATCAAGCTCATTTGCAATTGCTAGGGCCAGGAGTCTAGGAGCCCGGACCTGAGCCTGAGAGGGGAGTCTGTAGCAGAACACAGCCTTTATATCAAGCTACAGTGTATATATGCTCAGTCTCAAATTATTGTAGTAGGGTGCTGAATCCTCCTAATAAAGTTCATAACGAAAGAGACTGGACAATATACCAGTGTGTGCAGAACAGAACATTTACTGTAAAATCCATTGCATCGAACGGTTATATGCTAAGTCAATTCACAACGGCCGTAAGGTATTGTCAGCACAATCTTTATACCAAGACAACTGAACAGGCGTTACAAACACCACACTGCGGTGGTCACTTTACTTATTTAACGCCGTGAAAAGATTTATAGTATCAAGTGAAAAAGACCAGGAGGACCGAATATGACAGGCCAGGAGGAGGGAGAGAATAAATGTGTTAATTATAATTGGATGTGGAATCCCAAAGCCCCCTGGATTCTTATCTGCGAGGGAGCTATTGCTCCGAGCCAACGCTCCGTACAGAATTAATTTCCCAAATTAATGAGGTGTAACAACTCTCCTCCAGCTGGTCAGTGGAGAGGGAGAGAAAAAGAGAAAGGAGGAAGAGAAAGAGAGAGGGGGAGTGTGTATGTGTGTGTGGGGGCCGGGGGTAATAATCCCTAGGAGAAGTGTTGCAGTGTGGGGCCTACTCATCTCCGGAAAAGCAGAGTGCTTAAAACAAGCAGGCAAAGCACAACTCGTCTTCTCTCCGCTACCCCTTAATTGAAACTTGAAAGTGCCACGTAAGAGGGGGTGATATTGACCATTTCCTCCTGAGACGAGAGTCCTTTTGGATACACTTCCTCAACACTCTGTCTCCAAGAGGTCTAAACGAGGAACTGGACATCAAAATGTTTCTAGCAAATGTGTTCTGCTCACAGGGGGGGGTGCTTTTTTTTCCATTTCCCCTATACAATACCCTATACAAAATGATTGACGAGCTGTTTTTCCATATACAGTATGTCTACTGTGTAATATTCATTGTGATCTTAAGGCAATATATGTATTCAATTGACCGGATGTACATGCCTCTAGAGGTTAGAGGCCTCTAGAGGTCTAGAAGTAGGTGTGTTAATACAGTGGTGTAGGACCTGACGAAGATTCAACTCGGATTGGGAACGGTATCTTTATTGTGCGCCTGATTAAATCCCAATGAGAGCGTACCAGCTGCGGACAAACCAACCTGGGTCCAGAAGCACTATCCCTACTATACATCTAAAGCCTAGAACAGACCTAAAGAATTGAGCAGCGAGGACGGAGATACTGTACGGTTGGTCACAGTTTTTTTTTACATGCCGTGTTCCGCCCTACGCCAAGTGCTGACACAACCAGGGAAGCCTCAGTCTATAAAGCTCAGATGGCACAGTGAGTAAAACACAACGTTGGCTAGAGCTGATAAGACATCCAACTGGAGATGGGACGGCCTATGTAAACGCAATATACTGATACAGCATCAACTGTCAGTCTGCTATAAGCAGTGTTAAGAGATGCTTTTGACAGGGTGACATGAGGAGACCGTAGACTTATACTTATGTATAATTGAACGAAAGCAGGACGTGAAGTTGAATTAGACTTCTCCATCTGCTTTCTAATGAGAGAGGGGACTACGGGCTTCCATTAGTAAAACGAACGACTAGTACTAATTACTAATAGTAACCCTAAAGGCATCGTAACACTAGCAGCAACTAGTAACCCTATAAGCACTATAGTAACACTACTAGTAACTAGTGATTGAGTGGTTTCTAATGTGAGTGGAACTATACCATCACTACAACTAACTGAACAGGTTAGTAAGTAACTACCGACAACACTACAGGCATTGAGAGGTCTGTTATTTCAATGTAAATCATTACTGTCAACTAGCTGAGAGGCCAACAGCAAATTGCTGTCCAGTTCACCATAAGACTTCATTCATTTATTTACCTAGATCTCTCTTTCTTCTTTCTTGTATTCTGTTCCTTTTTCCGGGGAAACACTCGTCCCTTGTGTTCAATGCTGCATTGAGCTGTCTGGGCTCACACACACACACAGGCACGCACGCACGCACGCACACACACACACACACACACACACACACACACACACACACACACACACACACACACACACACACACACACACACACACACACACACACACACACACACACACACACACACACACACACACACACACACACACACACACACACACTGAGATGGCCTCTCCAATTAGCCCATTGTCCTTTTCCCATGGAGAGCCACTTCACAGTCCCCAAACTAATTGGTTTTGTGCACATGTCAGAGGGTGTTTGTGTGTGTGTTTTGCACATGTCAGAGGCTCAGCACCACCACAGCACATGGAGCAGTACCACACTGCTGGTGGAAGGTGAGGGTCAGACCTGGTACATAGCCTTCCGTTACGCAAAGACAGCTCGGCGGACACGGGACAGTTCACACAACAGACGGAGCCGACCATGAGCCGACAGGGGAACGGGATTTTTACCAGGCTACCCTCTGAATGTAATGTAGTGAGAGAAAAGAGAGAGAGAGAGAGAGAGAGAGAGAGAGAGAGAGAGAGAGAGAGAGAGAGAGAGAGAGAGAGAGAGAGAGGGGTGTAGTGAGAGAGAGCGAGACAGAGGGGTGTAGTGAGAGAGAGAGAGAGAGATAGCGAGAGTGAGGGGTGTAGTGAGAGACAGAGAGAGAGAGGGCTGTAGTGAGAGAGAGAGAGAGAGAGAGAGAGAGAGAGAGAGAGAGAGAGAGAGAGAGAGAGAGAGAGAGAGAGATAGATAGAGATAGAGAGAGAGCGCACAGGGAGACGCTCAATTAAACTTTACTTTGACTCTTTCAGCAATGGATAATGTTACAATTTATATGCTAAGTATGAGATGATTCGGCATTGTGTCCCAGACAATATGCTGCATTAACAAGAACAGTCAAATAATCAGCACCCTACCAACAGTAACTTACTGTAATGGGTGCTGTGGCTCATAAGGTAATAAAGAGAATTTCTGCAAAACGGTCCTAATTAACTCCAATAATCAACACCATTGACGGCCCATGCAATCAGACATTGGTACGTGCCTTCAAAATAAATGTCCCACAAGCGGTGGGAGTTAAATCATTACATAAAGGCGAGTATTCACTGGGCTTTTAATTTGAATAACAAATGCGCTTTCAAAACTTTACTATCGCATATTCTTTATGTGATCTGAGCATGATTCCGCGGGCGGTATTGAATTAGGTCCGCATACGGCCAACGGGCCGGCCTTTACCCAGGCCTGGCCTAGAGCTTCTCTTCTGTTCGCTGCTGCTCAGCGGCTTGCTGGCTGGCTAGCTTCCCTCACTAAGGTCTGTTTGGGATGTGCTCTCATATCATTTAAAGGAAAAACCCACTTCCACTGTTTAACAAACGTTTTCATACAGACTGAAGTGAAGAGTCAGTCTATTCCTCTCTGAGAAAGCCAATATCCATCTTACTGTCTCATTAGGTGATCTATGGAGGTCTGAGAGGGGAGGAGGGGGTTTGTCTAGACCTGGGAGACTGACCACGCTGAGAGACGCATCCTCAAACCACTTGTTGGGAGAATAGTGCTGTTGTCCACTTGGAGGCCCGTTAACCACCAAGACAAGTGTTTGGACCGAAGAACAACAACCACTGTTAAATGGCTACTTACCCTATTCCTTCTGGTTTATTTCAAAGCCCCAGTGGTTGTGAAGCATTTGGCATCTGATTTAGAGCAGTAACTAGCTGGCCTACGTGATATATTAGCCCTGATTTTGAGAAGGTGTTTTGATGATTATTAGCCTGATAGTGTCCACTCTCTCTCTCTCTCACGGGTCCCTTATCTGTGGAAACAGCATCCCAAAGGAAATTTCACGGACTCGGTATCAGCATATGTTACTCATAATCCTCCTCATTAGGTTTTATAATTGGGGGTGTATGCAAATAAGTCCTGTTGTCAAGGGAGGCCCACAGTGGACACAGAGCTCAAAACAAGACCTTTTCTAATCTATGACTACACCGTACAGGACTGAACAATAAAACACATCTTTATTCAATTACCAACAACAATGAGCATGTTATTTGTATCCTCTCATTTCCTCTGGCTGTTCTAGTTGGATATGTAAACCTGTATAGACACATGGAAAATCCTACAGTCTGGCACTACTACCTAGGCTAGTCAAAAGTCGGGAGCAGAATCGTTTCTGAATGCTTTACAAGAAATTCCTTTTTCCCACTTTATTTGTCAACGGTGCATTACCTACATTACCAAGGGCCTTGAATGTATAGGGCGCCACAGGGTGAGTTCTATAGACTGCGTTACCACCTCTAGTTAGAGCAGGTTAACGGGAGACCAGTGTCAATGTGAACACGGCGTGGCTGTGTCCCACATCGTGTTGTTCCCTCCCCTCTATAGAAAGCCCACATTGGCATTCACTAAGCTCCCCCCACCTCCCCCACCTCCCACTACACACACACACACACACACACACACACACACACACACACGCTCGAGCACACATACACGCACACACACTCTCTCAGATTCCCCTCCACCCAATGCCAATCAGCAGAGCCACTTTGGTGAGAAGCCTCTTAGTATTCAGATGAGAGATGTGCCGCTCTTACAGGGCACGCACACACACACACACATACACACACACACACACACACACATTACAGAGAGAGGCAATCACTGCCTGTTCAATCTGAATGGAACACGATAGCATTTGCTTTCATCTCCTCCTGTCACCATTTCAATAGCTCAATAACGGCATCATCCTGTAGCAGTCAGTCATGTCCTCACATACAAATGATGCTATAACATTCCAGCCATATCTCTGGGAGAGATGGCTATTTTTTCAGAACAGCAAAAAATGAAAACATGATGAACTCCATGTTCCTGAACAAGCTATCGATACGATAATCATGAGGAGGCAAATGTTAGCAAATGATCTATTTGATGGCAGGTAATGAAATAGTGGTAACTACAGATTGCTGCGGCGATGAGCCCCTGACTGTAGCCTTTGTACACTAGTCTGACTCCTGCCTCTTACACAGTATCTCAATAAGGGAGAATGGATCGAGCCGAGACACTACAGAAAGGCAGTCATTAAAAGCAGATTAAGAATCAGAGGAAGGAGGCTGTGGATCTGAACTTAACCTTCGATAGAGGGTCCCCACACTGTAATTACTAGGAGAGGGTCTGCTATCCCTGACAAGTCAATGAGACTGAACGGACCCGGATGTGTGTTTGTGTGTGTGTGTGTGTGTGTGTGTGTGTGTGTGTGTGTGTGTGTGTGTGTGTGTGTGTGTGTGTGTGTGTGTGCGCATGTGTGTGTGTGTGTGCCTGTGTGTGTGCCTGTGTGTGTGCCTGTGTGTGTGCGTGTGTGTGTGCCTGTGCCTGCGTGTGCGTGTGTGTGTGTGTGTGTGTGTGTATGTGTGTGAGAGAGAGAGAGAGAGAGAGAGAGAGAGAGAGAGAGAGAGAGAGAGAGAGAGAGAGAGAGAGAGAGAGAGAGTCTGGTCCTGTCTGGTGTGAGAGAGAGAGAGAGAACAACGTTTTATTTAGGATTTGTGTCTAATAAGATCATGGTGTGTGTGGATCTTAAGCACATTAGGACTGGTGTGAGTGTGGACAGCATGACTGTGTTAAGGGTCAATGCATTCATATGCTGAGCAGTGGCAGAACATTACCATACACAAACACAGGAGGAGAGGAGGGAGTAGGGAGGAATGCATATGGACTGGACTATCATCAGTTGAATAGTTTGGGAACTTCTTTTGCAGTTCAGAAAAACAAGCCCCACAACCCTACTCTACGATACCCTACTCTCAGTGAGGGAATAGTTTAAAAAACATAGCTTACTCCACACACAAATGGCACACAAAAACATCACAGCTAAGAATAAAGGTCGAGAGAAATGCACTGCAAGTCTTGAGAAGACTCAGACAAACACGTCACTGTCTTGTCACAGGGCAAGCTAACATCTGGACTTGGAGGACATTGCGAAACAAAAAGTTTGTTTACTATGCCATATGACACTTGTGACTCTCCAAATATTGCAATGTCAAAGCCGCCTGAAATTGCAACATTTGGAGACTCACCAAAACACAACTGTTTCTGAAGGGCAGCGGGGGAACGTTCACTCGATGTAGAAGGACTGTGATCACTCAAGACTAAAGTCTCTCCTTCAAAACAACATCTGAGGAGCAGCTAGTGGAATAGCACTCTCAAAGGGCACTCTGTATCCATGGCAATCCACTGCTATTCTCAGATCTCCATACCTACAGAGATCTTTCATCAAACACATGAAAACAGACAGAACCCAAAGCCACAGACAGACAAAGCCTCCATTCCTCAACTCACCAGAAAAGTTGGGAGAAAAGAAAACGGTACACTTGGCATCCGCGCTCCCGACTGCTCCCCACTAAAATCTCTGCCTCTTCAATAGCGGTGTGATTCAAATCTTAGTTTGCTAACTAAGATGTGGTGAAACAGCGACAGCTTATTCCCTGATGGCTGGAAGCCTCTCGGAAGGGAGCCAATATGGGGAGTTTGGTTTAAGCTTAGGTTTATGACAAAAAGACTATGCAAGACAGAGAGGAGGAAGCAGAGGTCTGAGTGGACTTAGATACACAACGGCAATCTTCAGTTAGGATGTTATGTATGATAGCGATTCCTATTTTATCCGGACTATTTTGTCACACGGATTACCTTCCATGATGTTATGCATCATAGGCTTCATAGCAGGTCCTATTTCTCCTTTATCTTTGTATCATAGCAATTGCTATCGTCCCATTTTTCTTATCCCCATTGTCGTGGTAAATCAGCTACTTTGTGGGTTGTGGGTGAATTGCATTCTTGATGGTTGCTGTGTGCTGTGAGTCAATGGTTAACATACCGCGTAGCTAGGACCTTCTAGTACAGTCCTGTATCATAGAGCGTTCTTTTAACTGCTGATTTATAATCTGCTGATGGTCAGCACTGGGTTGTTGTGTTCTATTGGTCCAGCACAATCTGCTTCACAATATCACACACTGTGGATACAAACTAAGGCTCTAGCACAATCTGCTATCAGTCCCTGGAACATGTTTTGCCTGTTGCTATTCACAATGTCACATGTATCAATACAACAAGGGTCCAGTCTGAATACCAACAGGGCTCTCTTTAAGACAATCCAGCTATCGATCACTACAAGGGTCCCGGAAAATGTTACTGTTGCCTTGTGGGACAGTTCGGTGAGAAAATGTGTCTAGTGGCAGGTGGTCAGGGTGGGAGCGTGAAAGGGAGGGGGAGATAGACCCGGTGTTGTTGAGTAGGCCTTCCACCTCCACATTCATAGAGCCCCTCCACAATAGGGCCCTCCTGCCTCCCCAACTCAGCCCCTCAGCCACACACTAGCCCCTACACACATACGCCCCAACCCACCTTCTCGCCCCTTCCCTGAACCCACAGCTCATACCCAGCTCCCACTTCAAAATCAGGCTAGCACTGGATCCCATCTCACATCCCAGAGCCAGGAAAAGTAATCAAAGGCTCCTCAGAGGGGCTACGCAGCTCTCAACCCCTTCCATTGTTTTCTATAGGCTTCCCTACACTGCTTGTGCCAGGCCAGTGTGTGTGTGTGTGTGTGTGTGTGTGTGTGTGTGTGTGTGTGTGTGTGTGTGTGTGTGTGTGTGTGTGTGTGTGTGTGCGTGTGTGTGCGTCTCCTATACGTAACGCTGTATGGGGAGTTCCTTTCCTCATTACCCCTAAAACTCTGTCCCACGTTGTCTTCTTTGCGTACCCCGTCTAACACAAAGAATTGAGTTGCAGGACCGAGCCGAGGCAATAAAAGAGAAAGCGGGCAGAGAAAAGAAAGACCATAAAGAGGTAGGGATTCGTTCTAGTGAGTGGGATGTGGGCCGATGAAAGAACCAACACGTGTTTCATACGTCCCACCTTCAGATCTGAGGTTCAATCTGTGGATTGAACATCAGAAGTGTTGCTTTGAACATGGCATACTACTGTAAAATACTGTACACGATAGATTCAAAAGAGCGAACATATGTTTCATGACTCTTCACCTGTGAGCTTTCCTGTGGACACATACAATTGCATACACCTCATTAAGTTTACCAGAGATCATCAACTAGAAAGCCCAAACAGATAGAACAATTGACTAAAACAATCATTTCAAACCTTGCTTACATTTGTATACGATCACATACACGCACGTGTATATCTCTCTATTATGCTTGGGAATACTTTAGAAAAGTTTTCTACCATTAAAATCACTTGGAGCTGATTTGCTGGTATTTTTACAGTATTTTATGTCCAACAATAAAAACAAAAACAAATGATGGGCCAAATAAAATCACCCGCAGGCCGTCAGTTCGGGAACCCTGATGTACATAGTAGCTTAGCTTGTTGTGTCTAAACCAAGATAGTTATTATGATTCCATACATGTATACTGAAGTTCTACTCAATCTGTCTACTGATTGATAGAGACTACAACTGATCATCAGTGTGTGTGTGTGTGTGTGACTGTCAAAGTAATCCATTATCACTTAAAGAACCACCAATGTAGCCAAACTTTCCCCCTTCCTCTCTTTCTTTCCTCGGTTTCATTTAGACAGAGCAGGTGAATACAAATCATTTCCCCTCCGCTGCTCTCCAAAAGCACCGACCATCCACTCTCAGACAGGGAGGCCACAAACAATGCTCCTTTCAAAGTGTGAGAAAACCTAATAATGGTGTTTTCTGGTGGGAGAATCACTCAGTGTTAACTTCCCAAAATCCTGCCTAAGAAAACCTGAGAGAAAAAAACGAAGGGCGTTTTCACACATAGCTTTGAGCTATAGTTCGAATCAGCATTAAACTATTTGTAACGTTGTATTTTTTTCATTTGGTCCGCTTGGTTTCACATTGCCAAAAGTCAAATGAACAAAAATTCATAAACAAAACCACATGTCCATGCAAGTCATTTGTTAAGTTCATTTATGATTATCATGAAACATCACTTGTGTGTCCCAATCTTCACTTTCGCTTTGGTCTTCCAACAACATACATGAGGAAGCCACGCATAAGCAGCTCTAACTGTGAAGTTAATAGACTATATTCAGTAGCCTAGATCCCCGGTATAGCCCCCGTCTCCCGTAATATGCATAATATGCATAAATGCACTGCTACACACAAAACTTTTCAGAAATCTCAAGCTATGATGTTGGTTCTTTTCTTTTTAACTAGGCAAGTCAGTTAAGAACAAAGTCTTATTTTCAATGACAGCCTAGGAACAGTGGGTTAACTGCTTGTTCAGGGGCAGAACGACAGATGTGTACCTTGTCAGCTTGGGGATTTGAACTTGCAACCTTTAGGTTACTAGTCCCACTCTCTAACCACTAAGCTACCCTGCCGCCCAAATTTTGGTCCGGATTGCGTTCTCACCTGCAGCGGACCACACCACTGCAAGAATTGATTCAGACCGAGAACACCCTTTTTAACTGTGTGTCATTGTTTCGTGCACTCCCGAGTGCAGATAGAATGTTCACACCAGTCCAAATGAACCGAACTAAGGGGGTAAACACAATGGAACCAATAGGACAATGGCAAAATTACAAAACCCCATCCATTTGATACTCCAGACAGGCTAAAGCAAACGCGACAAAGAATTGTATTTGAACCCAGGTCTGCTGAAAGACGCCTTGCTGGCTTCTACAAGCAAGGCTTAGAGTGAACATAATGTTTTCCCTCATGATGTGTTTGATTGAAATGTTCTCTAACACGTTCTAATAGCCGTAATCAGGGGCTGTTCTGAACTGTTCATGGATATCAGCTCTGACTGCCACATGTATTAGTGACTGAACGTACAGCCCCCGTCTCCCTTAATCTGCATCGGATGCGCTCATAAATGCGCTGCTACTCACAGAACGTTTCAGAGATCTCAAGTTCTGATGCTGGTTCTTGAATCGGACCGAGAACACCCCTTTTTGAGTGAACCACAGTTTGTTGTTTAGTGTGCTCCCGAGTGTGAATAGAGTGTTCACACCAGTCCAAATGACCTGAACTAAGGGGGTAAACAGACCAGAGTTCGGGGAAAAACGCACCAAACCAATTCGGTGTGAAAGCCCCCTAAGAAAAATATCAACTTAGAAGGTAGCAAATGTGTTTATTACTCATTGTACATGTTTTCAGTTGTAGTTAGGTCAAATTATTTGAGTTTGGGGTAATCTACCTTTCTGCATACCACCTACTGTATATCCACAGCATTATTAATGAGGCAATTTAGAGACTGTAGACAAAACCATTTTACCAGACAGGTAATACATCAGAGAGTAGCGTAGGATACATTTTAAGTTATTCATATATTTAGTATAGAGCATGGGTCCCAGAGATTTCCCCAGAGATGATACACCAAGTGAAACCCAAAAACGTGACGAAATGTAGCGTAATGTGAAAATAATAATGTGCAGCCTGGTACCTCCTAGTTCAAACACCCACTTTCAGCCCTGTCTCAATGAGCTGTGCTTACATTGGCCTGAGCTATCGCAACTCTATTCCACCAGTCAGGTTTTCATATGCTAAGTTCAACAAACAGCAACCAAAGACCCAAAGAAAGCAACAATTCCTCAAAGATAGTCCTGAGTAAACTAACTACTACTGTATTTGAATTAGAGGGTTGACAGTTAGCTCCTGTGTCCTGAATACTCAGTTGCTCTCTGTTTTCTCTCTTTCTTCTTTCTCTCTTCTTTCACTCTCTTCTCTCTCTCTCTCTCTCCTCTCTCTTCACTCTCTTCTCCCTCTCTCTCTTCTCTCTCTTCACTCTCTTCTCTCTCTTCACTCTCTCCGCCCTCTCCTCTCTCTCTTCTCTCTCTTCACTCTCTCTTCTCTCTCTCTCTTCACTCTCTCCTCCCTCTCCTCTCTCTCTTCACTCTCTCTTCTCTCTCTTCTCTCTCTCTCTTCACTCTCTCCTCCCTCTCCTCTCTCTCTTCTCTCTCTTCACTCTCTCTTCTCTCTCTCTCTTCACTCTCTTCTCTCTCTCCTCTCTCTTATTTTCAATAAATTTTTCTTCTAAAAGATCATTTGATGGGAATTGATCTAATTAACTTTTAGAGGCAGAGTACAACAGGATATTTTACGGAGAACAAAATAACTGTGAGATAGAGATCTCTCTTCACTAAGCGGATTGGATGTTCTTATTACTTCGCTGTGACCTCATTTCATTACAGAAATACTTTGGAGAAATTAAAGGGAGAATGCTAGTGATTAAAGGAACCCCAGTGTCAGTGGTTTAGTAGTGAAAGATGCTTGGGTTGGCAGACCTGGGTTCATAAAGTACTCAAAATAATATAATATCCTTTATCTGGGCTTGGTTGAGCTTGCCTGGCGCAATGGATAGTGGAAACTGCAAAAACCATGTCCATTTGGCATTCCAGGCAGGCTAAAGCAAATGCTCCAAAGCATTGGAAATTATTTCAAATAGTATTTGAACCCAGGTCTGCTGGCTTCTAAAACCAAGGCTTGGAGTGAACATAACGTTTTCCCTCATGATGTGTTGGATTGAAATGTTCTCTAATGTGTTCTAATAGCAGTAATCAGGGGCGGGAACTGTTCTGAACTGTTCATGGATATCAGCTCTGACTGCCACATGTATTAGTGACTGAACGCTTCACCTGTTCACCTCTGAGTTGAGTTCCTTAGGGCACACAATGTAAAGGTTTTGTAACAGAAAACAAAAATGACTTAGTGGACAAGAGCAGATAGTTCTTCGATTTGGTGCCTATGACCCAGATGTATGTGCATAGAACTGAGACATATGGAAGTGGTTCTGAGCACTGTACCGACTTTCCTTTATTAAGTAACATTTTCAAAGAAACATCAGCCCACAGAGAGAAGCACGAGACTGAACTTCACTCAACTTTCCAAAGCAGTGGTCACCAACCGGTCGATCGCAATCGACTGGTCGATTTCCAAGACATTCCTAGTTGATTGACAAACATTTCTGTAAAAAACGGTAAAAAAAACTGTAAAAAACCCTTGCGTTCCTATTTTATTTTATTTGTCTCGGGCTTTTGGCGGTAGGTGCACCCGATTCAGCTGCCCCCGAGAAGGCCAACTGTTGCCGTTTTGAACCATTTCATGTCTGAAGGTACAAACTCCGCTGGCCAATCGGATGTCTCAGAGGACCGTGTCTGAAGTAACGTAGCAGGCATAAAAGAAAGCTACAGCAAAGTTGATACTGTGAGATTTCAAAACTTTTAGAAAGAGACTGCCAATGAATACAGCAAAGAGCTGCTGTTTTTATGAGTGAGTTCATGTTTAAGTTCTAGGTTTTTTCCTGTGCTTAGCTCCATTCTGTTAAATTTTTATTCTGAAAACCTCCTCGGTCCGTAATGATTACAAGCATACTCATAACATGATGCAGCCACCACTATGCTTGAAAATATGGAGAGTGGGACTCAGTAATGTGTTGTATTGGATTTGCCCCAAACATAAAACTTTGTATTCAGGACCCAAAGGGATTTGCTTTGCCACCTTTTCTTTGCAGTACTACTTTAGTGCCTTGTTAAAAACAGGATGCATGTTTTGGAATATTTGTATTCTGTACAGGCTTCCTTCTTTTCACTCTGTCAATTAGGTTAGTATTGTGGAGTAACTACAATGTTGATCCATCCTCAGTTTTCTCCTATCACAGCCATTAAACTCTGTAACATTATAATAATCCATATTCCACTTCCCCCACTAATTGTCTTCAGCCTATCACTTCCTGTTGAACGTGGAATAAGGGAGAGCTCGGTTTGTTTTGAAACGTTTGTTGTTTTGAAAGTGTATTGGAAAATTTCTTAGTATCTAGCTAACTTTTTAGTTTGGATCCCGCGACGCAGTTGGCATCAGTTGCTGGGACTTCTACTCTCTGTCCAGTGATCCTGCCGACCAAGGCCGGGTCTGAGGAGCTATTTGGCATTGCAGCTAGTCTAGCTGCTAGTTAGCTGCCTTTCAAGCTAGCAAGGTTTTCTTGAGTGCTTGAATGCAGCCCGCGATGCGGTTAGCCATTGTGGCTGGGACCGTGGATTGTCCCGGGTTTGTGGCTGTCTAGATCCCTGCTGTTTGTTGTTTTCAATCTTCCCTGTGACCTGCCCTGTCTGGAACTGTGAGAAGTAACAGCGTAACCTTCATTGCTAGTTACCATGACAAAGACCAAAACCGGCAGGAGTACCGTTGAGGACAGTGGTGTCTCTCTATCACAGGTGAAAGATCTTTTAACTTCTTAGGGAGCGGCAGCAGTGGTGACGGTTTTGGAGAGTCTGGCGTGCCCAACGTAAAATGCCTTGCCACTCAGGCCCAGAAAATAGGATATGCACATAATTAGTACTATTGGATAGGAAACACTCTGAAGTTTCTAAAAGTGTTAAAATAATGTATGTGAGTATAACAGAACTGATATAGCTGGCGAAAACCCAAGGAAAATCCATCCGGATTTGCATTTTTTTTTTTGTACATGACCTTCTTCTCCAGGCTGCCTATTAATTTCTATTTTAACTAGGACTGAGACTGCAGTACCTATGGCTTCCACTAGATGTCAACAGTCTTTATACAGAGTCTGGAAGCTCTAGCACTAAGCAGAACAGATAGGAAGAGGAAGTAGTAAGGGGACCACTTTTGTCAACAACGTTTGACGGGCACGAGATTATGAGCGCACCCCACTTTATTTTCCTTTCCTATTGTTCACGTTATCGTCCGGATTAAATATTACAGTAAATATACATAAAAGGATACCTAAGGATACATTAAAAATGATGTTTGATTTGTTTGTAGAAAGTGTATAGGTATATTTGAACGCGTTCTCTTCACGGTTCAATGGGCGACTCAACGGTGGATTTTATGATCATAACGCGCGCCAACCAAACTGAGATTTATGGATATAATAAATGACTTTTTCTAACAAAAGAACCATTGGATGTCTTCGTTGGACACTTGAGAAGCCCTCAGCAGAAGTTCTTCGAAAGGTAAGTGATATTTTTTAGCTCTTATATGGGTTTTGTGTGACCCGCGCTGGATATGAATTTATGCTAATGCTTAAATATTGGAGGTGCTATCCTCAAACAATCAAATGTTGTGCTTTCGCCGTAAAGCCATGCTGTGATATTGCCAAGAAGCAGAGCTTTTGATGACTATGCAACACTTGTATATTGATGAATGTTTAATAATTCAACTTTTGGATTTTGAATTTGGCGCCTTTCACCGGGTAGTGTCGGGAGCGGCCCGCTGGCGCGCCACTACTCCCTAAATAGATAACGGATGCAGTAATGAGGCAGTGATCGCTGAGATCCTGATTGAAAACAGCAGAGGTATATTTGGAGGGCAAGTTGGTCAGGATAATATCAATTAGGGTGCCCATGTTTACGGATTTAGGGTTGTACCTGGTTGGTCCCTTGATAATTTGTGTGAGATTGAGGGCATCTAGCTTAGATTGTCGGACGGCCGGGGTGTTAAGCATATCCCAGTTTAGGTCACCTAACAGAATGAACTCTGAAGATAGATGGGGGGCAATCAATTCACATATGGTGTCCAGCTGGGAGCTGAGAGGGGTCTATAACAGGCGGCAACAGTGAGAGACTTATTTCTGGAGAGATTCGTTTTTTAAATTAGAAGCTCGAACTGTTTGGACATAGACCTGGAAAGTATGACAGAACTCTGCAGGCTATCTCTGCAGTAGATTGCAACTCCTACCCCTTTGGCAGTTCTATCTTGACAGAAAATGTTGTAGTTGGGGATGGAAATCTCAGAATTCTTTGGGGCCTTACTAATCCAGGATTCAGACACGGCAAGGACATCAGGGTTGGCGGATTGTGCTAAAGCAGTGAGTAAAACAAGCTTAGGGAGGAGGCTTCTGATGTTAACATACATGAAACCAAGACTTTTACGGTTACAGAAGTCAACAAATGAGAGCGCCTGGGTACACACAGGGCCTGGGTTAACCTCTACATCACCCGAGGAACAGAGGAGGAGTAGGATGAGGGTACGGCTGGTTGTCTAGTGCGTTGGGGGCAGAGAATAAAAGGAGCAGATTTCTGGGTGTGGTAGAATAGATTCAGGGCATAATGTACAGACATGGGTAGGGTGGGGTGCGGGTACAGTGGAGGTAAACCCAGGCACTGAGTGATGATAAGAGAGGTTGCATCTCTAGACGCGCTAGTTATGCTAGGTGAGGTCACCGCATGTGTGGGAGGTGGGACAAAAGATGTATCTGAGGCATGTTGAGTGGGACTAGGGGCTCCACAGTAAAATAAAACAATGATAACTACCCTAAACAACAGTATACAAGGCATGGTGACATTAAAGAGAGTCATAAAGCGAGGCATAAAGGGAGCTAGCTAAGACAACAACGGGTAAGACAACAACAGCTTATCAGCTAAGACAACAACAATGGTAAAATGGCGATGAATGGGCAGAGAGGATCAGTTAACTAAACACAGGGCCTGAGTTCGAGGCTGGGGCCGACAGATAAACAAAATAAACAAAAATAGAGTACCGTGATTAACGAACAGTCCAGCAGGCTTTAGCTATGTAGCCAGGTGATCATAGGGTCCAGTGAACAGCAATAGATGAAACAGGGAAGCTGTAGGCTCTCAGTCTGTACTAAAATAGTGATTTTGTCAGACAGCATGGGCAGCAGCTCTATAGAGATGAGATGACGACTTTGAATGAAGTAGTAAAGTCATCATATAAAACAAGTGTAATTTACTCAACAACTGAAATATTTGATTAACCTTTTACTGCAGTGGGCTAAATCAGGGTCACACAGAGTGTTTCTTGGTAGTCTTAAACAAAAGTATACACCTCACACACACGGTTATGGGCATGATAAAAAAAGACACCTGTACCATGTCAGATATAGAGTTGAAATGTGTTCAATTTTGAGTTTGCATCCCAATATTACACTTTATGAACATCACAGAAGACTGAAATATAACAAAACCGTTTGACATGGAAACACCAGATTTCCGGCATTTATTATTTATTTTATGTTTATTAATGATGAAATGATGAAAAAAATATGAATAACATTCCACCCATGAGGCCTCTAGGTCATTTGACAGCAGGAAAGGGCTACAATAAAGTAATGTGAATAAGTGATTGTTAATGATAAGTGATAAGCAGTAACGGGCAGTCACTCCCATCATGGGACTTTTATTATTATTGTATTCTATATTGTTACAGCATTCAACCCACACAATGCATAGTGCATTTCATGTAAAAAAATTTATAGTGATTATTTTTTATATTCGAACCCAAACCGAACTGACCTAAAAAAGTACTAATCACTCAGCACTACCATGAACACAACCAGACATGATGTTTTCATCTGATTGTCAAACAAATCACTTCAAAACCTACGCAAGTTCATCCAAAATAATTCCAGCATCCAAACAACTTTCCTTCAATTCGCAAGTGGCTGAAACGAGCGAACGAAACAGCGCCCCTCTGTCTTTTTTAAATGTATTTTTTATTTATTGAATATTCGAAATATTCAATATACAATATACTTGCAGTGAAGACGCTCAACAACTACATCATACCAGTCATCCAACAGATTCCCATTCAGAGCGACACACAGAAGCATCCAGGGTCAATGCCCTGCTCAAGGGCACGTTGACGACCTACCACCAGGCCAAAAAACGTGAACCCGAATCCTCCAAGATCCCCCCACAGTTCCCCAATAGCTGTCCCTCAACCATTCGAGACCCCTCCTACAGTCCCCCCAAGAAGAAAAATAAAAAATACAATGAATTCCTTTCCCCACACCCAAGAACCCCCCAATGCACCAACAAAATTAACTCAAGAGAAAAAAGGAAAAGACAGAAGAAAACAGCAAAGAACAATGCAAAAATATATATAAAAAAATAATACATTTAAAGCAAAGGACATCAAGGACAACTAAAATCATAACAGCAATGCCAACTGTATATGTTTGTGTGCATGTCTGGCACTATTTCATGTATGTGTGTGTTCTTGTATGCGTTTATTTGAATGAGAGAGTGTGTATATGCATGTGTACAAACACCTGCACGGCATCAGCCTCAGGCAAACCGGCATTAGTTGTAAAAACACTGCCCCTCGGTGTCATTCAAATGTCCTATTTATTATTTTAATTTGTTTTACTTTCATCTTTGACCATCCTTCTATCTCCCACACAGCAACTCCACTCCCACTTGTCTCCAATTCGACATCCCAACCCTCAGCTTCCCTCAGCCCATCTATCTCTGCTGGCCACCCACTTCGGGTTTCTACGCAACACATAGCTTTCAACTATGCTGTGAGGTTTAACGTACAATTTCAATCTATCTAATCGAATAGAATCCACAGATTGCGAGTTGAAGATGAATACTTTTACTAAGAGTATTAGTATATTAGTAATTGACTGACCCGGTCTCTCCATATCTCCTAACAGTACTATTTCTAGGGTCAATTTTAGATCAATGCCATGCATTTTCAGCCAAAATAATCATTCTGTATCCTCACCACGAAATCTGCAGGGCTTCGATGACTTTATGCCCCAAATATTCCACATTTTGTTGGTGGCAAGAATTCTATATAATAACTTTAGCTGAAAAGCACGAAGTCTTGAATCTTGCGTTGTTTTATATGTCAACTCATACATCTCTTCCCAACTATTTTGCAATCTGTATGGCACAGTTGTCAACATCCTGGTCCTCAAATGGAGCTGGTGTACTTTCCTATTTATGCCATTTTCATTCCTCCGCCAGTTTTGATCCTTTATATTGGACGCCCCTCTGTCTTACTATGTAGCATATGAATCTGATGCTGTCCGGCCAAAAAGAACATGACATGCCATACTCTTTCTGGCCAGACAGCATCAGACACATGGGCTACACATACATACAGTATATGTCCTTTTGTCACGTCCTGTGTTTCCTCTCTTGCCTTCCCCTTTGGATGAATAAACATTTTTAAGACTCCAACCATCTGCCTCCTGTGTCTGCATCTGGGTCTGGCCTTGTGTCATGATACCTTTGCCTCGGCCTCGACGACGATGCCAGTGTTATCAGCAGCACCTGTCTTTTTAATACAGAACTGTGTTAACTACTTGTTCTGTTCAAATGAAACCTTCTTTCGTTGTTTTCCTTTTCTCTGCCCCGCTCTGAATGTGCCTCACTGCTGCCAGCTCTGAAAGTGCCTCGTTGCTGCAGGCTCTGAAAGTGCCTCATTGTTGCAGGTTATTTGAAATGAAAGTCACGTTTGCATTCATATCGCTTGAAACAAGCGAGCGGAGCAGATGAATGAATCTTTTTTTTATGTGTTTGATTAGTAGTACTACTTTCTTAAATTATCCCCTGCTCACAAGGCCACTTGATGATGTGAGGCCTGAGGCAATTTCCTCTTCTGCCTAATGGTAAGTCCGCCACTGTATGGGGTTACATCAAAATGCGGCTGTTTGTATTCCTTAGCACTATGAAGCATGTGGTTTATATTGATGAGCAGATAGACTTGGCCTTGGGACCATGACCCAGACTTATCGACCACATACTGTAAATCATTGAAATTCTCTGCCAGCCCTGCACACCGACCACTTCCAAATAGATAGATCACGGCATAACACACCAGGCCAGTCGAACGTGTGAGGACAATCCTCTCTGTCCAGATGCGTAGATACTCTGAATTACTGGACAGGGTTGGAATTTGTCCGACTGAGACCATCCAATAGGATGTTGTGGTGTTTTTATAGAATGACTTGGAAACGTTGTGTCCCTGTGCTTAAGGTGGATAGATGGATTATAAATGAAAGGATAGAAGCAGAGAAAAGGAGTGATGGGAGAGGGAGATGGAGATGGGGAGAGGGAGAAGGGGAAAGAGAAGGAGGGGGGAAGGAAGCGAGGGAGAGACACAGTGACGAGGTGGAGATAGAGAGGGAGAGCCAGATATAGACTGGCAACTCCTCTTCTTCTCTATCTGTCCATCTGTCCACCAGTGTGTCAGGCCAGCTCAGCTGTACCACACAGAACCACACAGGCCAGAGGAAAGAGTGCCCCCCTAGGAGAGTTCTCTCTCTCTCTCTCTCTCGCTATCTCTCTCTCGCTATCTCTCTCTCTTTATCCCTGTCTCTTCAGGACACAGCCAGATGCTTCAACGAGAAGAAAGGTCAGATAAAGGTCAGAGAGATGTGCTCTAGTCTGTGTATCTGTCTGAAGTCACTGGTTTCCTTGAGGCCCCCATCTGCGCCACAGCTGACCCTAGAACAGCTGAGAGGTTTCTGTGTGTATGTGAGGCATACCCTAGATCTGTGTTACAGCTGATCCTAGACCTGATGCTGGTTAATCTCATTGCATTCTCCGCTGGGGAGAGCAACCTGCTGCTCGACTCACAGAGAGAGGCTAATCCATTACACCAGGCACCAGGACACTATGGCAGATGACTGTAGCAGCTTGGTGGCAGGGAGGGAGGGACATGGCGTCATCTTAAATTTGCGCTTTGGTTATTTTTAACCTAGTGCACTGTTTTGAGTGTAGGAGGCTGCCATAGTGTAGTGAAGTGGGTTATTTATCAGAACCACAATATACATGGATTTGATTGTCTCGTGTATATGTGACATAAAGATCCAATGCTATGAAAAAGACGCTGTGTCATTTACACACCTGTTCATGTGTGTTTATCTGAACTACAGCAAGAACTTTTCATTCTGGGTGGATCTTCCCTCAGCTTTCACCCCCACCCCCTGTCTCTGCCAGCTGACACCAAAACCCACAACATACAAACAACAATACCAACAAGCTCTCCAGAAGCAAGCGAGGGGAACTCTGTGAAAAAGAGCCTGGGTGAAGTGAATAGAAACCTCTGCATCGACCCTATTTATCCCTCTGTTCTGAATACTGCCGCTCACAAAGACCCGTTGGTTCACACCTCAGTGTGTTTCAAACTGACGATTCAGTCTACAGCTTCTCTCTGTAGCCCTCTCTCTTTGTCTCTCTCTCTCTCCTCTCTCTGGCCCCCTCTCTCTCTGCCGGGGTGGTGATTCAAAAGTGTAGACTCAGCCTCTCTTGCCTGGAACACACAGCGGTATTGACCAGCAGACACACAACAAGCGGCAGAGAGAAAGAGAGTGAGCAAGAGATAGAGAGACAGCGAGTGTGAGAGTGAGAGAGACAGAGAGTGAGAGAGAGAGAGAGAGAGAGAGAGAGAGAGAGAGAGAGAGAGAGAGAGAGAGAGAGAGAGAGAGAGAGAGAGAGAGAGAGAAAGAGAGAGAGAGCTAGGGGGTAGAGAGAGAGGGGGGTGGAGAGAGAGAGGGGTGGAGAGAGAGAGAGAGAGAGAGAGCAATGGAAAGACAGAGAGAGTGAGTCAAGAGAGAGTAACAAGCAGAGAGAGGAAGAGACAGAAAGAGAGATAAAGAGTGAGAGGAGCGAGGGAATGTGTGTGACTGTGCAGTTAGTGTTTGTCATCCAAATGCTGGCTGTGAGGGGCTAGATGAGCTCAGAGATGTCAGTGTTCCTTCACATGTCAGTTTCCCTTTACATCTCTCTCCCCTCCATCTCCCTCCTTCTCTCCCCCTCTTTCTCCCTGGCTCTAACTCCCTCCTTCTCTACCCACTCGTTCCCCTCTCCCTCCCCTCTCTCTCTCTCCCTCCATCTCCCTCCTTCTCTCCCCTCTTTCTCCCTGGCTCTAACTCCCTCCTTCTCTACCCACTCGTTCCCCTCTCCCTCCCTCTCTCTCTCAGCTGTGCTGCATCTAATGGACCTCACTGCAGTGTCCTCCTGCACTGCTGTTTGTGGGGCAGTAGGAGGAACGACCGAGGTGGGAGGTAGGATCCTTCACAGTCCACTGAACACACTGACTCCATATCCCCTCCTCTTAAAGGCGATGTACTGGACCTTCAACAGGACCTTATAACAGGAACTGCATTGTCATCATCAAAGCGCTAGGTTCAGCACAGACTGCTTTCATACACAGGGCAAAAGTTACTCAGGGTCATGTTGTGGCACGCTGCAGTACATGTTATAATGTGTTACGACACCTACAGTATGTTATAATGCATTATGACACCTTGAGTCTCATGTCGCCACACTTCCAAACGGAATGTTCCCTCAGCATGAAATCCGTGTTCTGACACTTTACGTTAATAGAAGAGACACCAGAACACTTTATTCTTAAGCGCCATTACAGTGCTATCGGGACACATTATTATTTAAGCACAACTGGGCCACTTTATTCTCAAAGTGGCATGTTTAAGACCAATGCTCCCTTAGCTCAATGGGGGGGTGGAGTGGGACCAAAAAGATAGGCTTGTTACCTTGACAACTCTAAGCTTTTCCATGCACTGAACAGACACATTGGGCACTCTACAGTTGAAGTCGGAAGTTTAAATACACCTTAGCCAAATACATTAAACTCAGTTTTTCACAATTCCTGACATTTAATCCTAGTAAAAATTCCCTGTCTTAGGTCAGTTAGGATCCCCACATTATTTTAAGAATGTGAAACGTCAGAATAATAGTAGAGAGAATGATTTATTTCAGATTTTATTTCTTTCATCACATTCCCAGTGGGTCAGAAGTTTACATACACTCAATTAGTATTTGGTAGCATTGCCTTTAAATTGTTTAACTTGGGTCAAACGTTGTGGGTAGCCGTCCACAAGCTTCCCACAATAAGGTGGGTGAATTTTGGGCCATTCCTCCTGACAGAGCTGGTGTAACTGAGTCAGGTTGGTAGGCCTTCTTGCTCGCACATGCTTTTTCAGTTCTGCCCACACATTTTCTATGGGATTGAGGTCAGGGCTTTGTGAGGGCCACTCCAATACCTTGACTTGTTGTCCTTAAGCCATTTTGCCACAACTTTGTAAGTATGCTTGGGGTCATTGTCCATTTGGAAGACCCATTTGCAACCAAGCTTTAACTTCCTGACTGATGTCTTGAGATGTTGCTTCAATATATACACATAATTTTCCTCCCTCATGATGCCATCTATTTTGTGAAGTGCACCAGTCCCTCCTGCAGCAAAGCACCCCCACAACATGATACTGCCACCCCGTGCTTCATGGTTGGGATGGTGTTCTTGGGCTTGCAAGCCTCCCCTTTTTCCTCCAAAACAAAACAATGGTCATTACGTCCAATCAGACCAGAGGACATTTCCCAAAAAGTATGATCTTTGTCCCCATGTGCAGTTGCAAACCGTAGTCTGGCTGTTTTATTTCGGTTTTGGAGCAGTGGCTTCTTCCTTGCTGAGCGGCCTTTCAGGTTATGTTGATATAGGACTCATTTTACTGTGGATATAGATACTTTTGTACCTGTTTCCTCCAGCATCTTCAGACAGAACGCGTCTCCTTCCTGAGAGGTGTGGCGGCTGCGTGGTCTCATGGTGTTTATACTTGCGTACTATTGTTTGGACAGATGAACGTGGTACCTTCAGGCGTTTGGAAATTGCTCCCAAGGATGAACCAGACTTGTGGAGGTCTAGACTTTTTATCTGTCTTGGCTGATTTCTTTAGATTTTCCCATGATGTCAAGCAAAGAGGCACTGAGTTTGAAGGAAGGCCTTGAAATACATCCACAGGTACACCTCCAATTGACTCAAATTATGTTAATTAGCCTATCAGAAGCTTCTGGAATTTTCCAAGCTGTTTAAAGGCACAGTTAACTTAGTGTATGTAAACTTCTGACCTACTGGAATTGTGATACAGTGAATTATAATGATGAAATAATCTGTCTGTAAACAATTGTTGGAAAAACGACTTGTGTCGTGCACAAAGTAGATGTCCTAACCGACTTGCCAAAACTATAGTTTGTTAACAAGAAATGTGTGAAGTGGTTGAAAAACGAGTTTTAATGACTCCAACCTAAGTGTATGTAAACTTTCAACTTCAACTGTATATGACACTGCATGAAGCCAAAAGCATGTGGGTGGGACACATTGACACACAGCGTTAGTGGACAAACGCCAATCACAAACACACACACGCACGCAATGGCCTTTAGCCTGCAGCTAGGTGAACGGCTAGGCTACAATAGAGACGCCTAAGCAATACAGGAGCAGATTCCATCCGAGCAAGGGAAAGTCATGACATTGCCATGGGAGGGCAGCCATTCAGTCATTGATTCATTCCTAAGCTAGACCACTAAATTGTACAGCGCCAGTTCATGCATTCCCTTTAGCATGCTGGTAATATCAGACATGGAGTCTTTTTCAGAGCAGAAACCGCCCAGGCATGACAAACAGACGGACAGATGCTTCCATTCACATCCCAAAAGAAGATAGAAACACGTGTTTAAGTTTGAGGACAAGGAGTTAACATTCCATGTACTGGAAGGAAATTAAACTGTTTTGGGAAGAGAGGACGTTGTGTATGAAATGTGATATGAAGAAATATCAGCACAAAGAACCAGTGAACACCAGTGACCTAATGTACAGTTGCTATGTATAGTAGCATGACTTACCAAAGAGGACCCGATCCACTCCAATCTCCTGTTCAAAACTCAATACTCCTAAGAAACACTGTCTGTTCTTCTTAAATCTGAAAAACAGGGAAAATGAAGCTACAGCATGTCTCAGTATTCATATACCATACTATTTGACCTTTCCCCTTTCCATCAAAACAGAACATAGCTATTACCAATTTCTTCCCAGAGCCGCTGAGAGTCCGGCTAGCAAGACGATAATCGAATAAAGAACTCTATCTACTAACCTCGGGATGATGTTTCATAGCGAGACAGTCTTTCAGCAGTGTGCAAGTTTGTGACACAGTTCCGTAATTCCTTCACGCAGTGGGACCCCTCTCTATGTCTCATGGTGGGGGTACACTCTCTCTTTTCTATTTCCATAAGCCACTAAATCCCCTTTCATTGGATCTGTCCTGGACCTCATCCCAACCATAGATTACAGACCAGGATGTTGCTCAAGGAAACGTTACTATGATCTCTGTCAGATCTTATGAACATATAGTTGTTTTTACACAGCGTAGCATAGCCTAATCTCCCATAAGCCATTGATATTGACTTATCCCAGTGTGACATGGAGTTGAAACACTATGCTAGGTAGAAGTGAAAACAAAGGATATATCTGAGGTACCTACTGTACGTACACACAAGGTTTATTCATTCAGAAATATCAAATGTATCCAAACGGGCGAATGGGACACTACAGCCCGTGGCAGCAAGCTAGAGGGAGAGAGGGGTAAGCAGCGTGTGTGTGTGTGCATGCGTACATGTACACTACCGTTCAAAAGTTGGGGGTCACTTAGAAATGTCCTTTTTTTTTTGTCCATTAAAATAACATCAAATTGATCATAAATACAGTGTAGACATTGTTAATGTTGTAAATGACTATTGTAGCTGTAAAAGGCAGATTTTTAATGGAATATCTACATAGGTGTACAGAGGCCCATTATCAGCAACCATCACTCCTGTGTTCCATTGGCACGTTGTGTTAGCTAATCCGGAGTCGCCTCTTCACTGTTGAAGTTGAGACTGGTGTTTTGCGGGTACTATTTAATGAAGCTGCCAGTTGAGGACTTGTGAGGCGTCTGTTTCTCAAACTAGACACTCTAATGCACTTGTCCTCTTGCTCAGTTGTGCACTGGGGCCTCCCACTACTCTTTCTATTCTGGTTAGAGCCAGTTGGCGCTGTTCTATGAAGGGAGTAGTACACAGCGTTGTACAAGATCTTCAGTTTCTTGGTAATTTCTCGTATGGAATAGCCTTCATTTCTCAGAACTAGACTGATGAGTTTCAGAAGAAAGTTCTTTGTTTCTGGCCATTTTGAGCCTGTAATCGAACCCACAAATGCTGATTCTCCAGATACTCAACTAGTCTAAAGAAGGCCAGTTTTATTGCTTATTTAATAAGCACAACAGTTTACAGCTAGGCTAACATAATTGCAAAAGGGTTTTCTAATGATCAATTAGCCTTTTAAAATGATCAACTTGGATTAGCTAACACAACGTGCCATTGGAACACAGGAGAGATGGTTGCTGATAATGGGCCTCTGTTAGCCTATGTAGATATTCCATAAAAAAATCAGCCGTTTCCAGCTACAAGAGTTATTTACAACATTAACAATGTCTACAGTGTATTTCTGGTCAATTTGATATTATTTTAATGGATAAAATGTGTTTTTCTTTTTAAAAAAGTGACCATACTATTTTCTACCACATTTCCATCAGATAACTGGTAATAGGAAAGTAAACAGAACACCTTCAGCCTCCTCATAACAATAATGTACAGTATATCCTATTGAAAGAGCATAATCTTCTACTCATGCTTTGAAAGATTCATATTTTATCTAGGCTGAATCAAATACCTTCACAGAGGTCTAATTGTGGTTAGGTACAATCTCACAAACCTACCATTTATAAATCAAGATTACAAGCATCGTGGATTCATGTTAACAAATGGCCTACCTTCAGTCATGCTACAACATCTGACTGAATCTCTGAGCTATATAAAACTCCTAATAAAAGACAAAATGTCACAATGAACTTGTGACTGTTATCATGTTTTTGATGGACCCTCATTCTGTCAGTAGCCATGCTGCTTTGCGAACAGACCGAGGTTCAAATAGCACAGACAGACACCACACAACCACCCAGCTGACCTCAGGTCTGTCTCTACACCGCCACCGCTGCCATGGTGATTAAGACAGACTGAAGGTAGCTGGGATAGAAATAACCGGGACACACAGACAGAGAGGACCCTGGGAGATATGAGTGGGCAGAGAGGACAAGAGGGCTACAGAACTCTTCATAAGGAAAGATACAACGCATGTAATACTCCTGTGTGGCTCAGTTTCTAAGGATCTAAGAGCTAGCAGCACTTCATCGATAGTTAAACAATGCCTGGAATATTTCAGAGGATAAACACATGCCAAAAGTACTCACATCAAAAGCACTCACACACATCAGGTTCTGACTGTGCTCCCTTTTCAAATCACTCCTAAAACTGCATCTATAGAAAACTTGTCATGCTATTGGTGATGGGAAGTTCTGCTCGTTTTACTGACTGGGATCTTTTCGACTAGTTCAGTCAAAAGAACAAATCGTTCGACTCATTTCGTTCGTTTGAGTCAGTCATGCCCAAAGTACGCAGGACCCCCTACCGGCGAACGATGAACTGAAAACTCAAAAGAGTCACGATTCTACAAGTCTCTAACCATAGGGAGCTGTCATTTGTGACTGAGACTTGTAAACGTGTGCTTTAAACAATGTACATTCGTTGATTGCTAGGCATACAAATAGGATTATTTCTCGATAGGCTACATTTGAAACAAGGTCTAGTTGTTGCCGCAACCTGACTAGATGGTGGACGACTGTTGACGAAATACATTGCTTGACTGCCGTGAGGGTGATAAGCACAATGTCGTTAGCGAATTTCAGCCACCCAAACGATTTGTTCTCAAATTTGAGAATTTTGAGCAGAGGCTGTGTGTATGTTTTCGTTCTAGAAAGCTGTGTCCATCATTAACAGTCAAATAATCAATTAATTGCATTCATTCTTGCACCATGTGATCAATTATCAATTCCAAATATGTATTTTTCTTCACTATGCTTATAATTTTATGCCTGTTACTACTGATACCTATGACCCTAGACAGTTTTGGAAGGCTATTAAGTCTATGTCTGGAACCAGTGATGTTAATGAATTACCGTCATGTGTATTGAAGGACTTTGTTGCTGTATATGACAAAACTGAAATGCTGAATTGTTTCAATGAGCACTTTGTTTCATCTGGTAGGCTGTTTGATTCAGTGTCCTCTGACATTGTACAACCCTGTGTGGTTGAACCAGTGAGAGCTGGTCAAACCTTTAGCTTTTTGCCATTCTCAGTGCAGGAGGTACATACAGCCCTGAAATCCTTAGATCAGAGAAAGCCTGCAGGTCCTGATCTTCTGGATCCCTGCTTTTTAAAACTGCAGCTGATTTCATAGCTGGACCACTTGTATATCTGTTCAATCTAACTCTGGAATGTAATGAAATTCCAAAGATCTGGAAATCAGCATTTGTCCTACCACTTTTAAAAGGGGGCGATCCAACTCTTTTAAATAACTATAGGCCAATCTGTCACCCTTGGTGAAAATACTTGAAACCCTTGTGAGTGAACAGTTAAAATAGTTTTTATTTACTAACTCTATTTTATCAATGCACCACTTGGGCTTCAGGAAGAAGCATAGCACAATTACAGCAGCTATGAAGCTTTTAAATGACATCACAAAAAACTGCACTGTGTCTCACTTTTTATTGATCTCTCTAAGGCTTTTGATACAGTTGATCATGCTATACTAAGGCAGAGATTGTTGAGTGTAGGTCTTTCAGAGCATGCAGTTAGTTGCATGGTTTGCTAACTATCTGTCTGATAGAACTCAGTGCACTCAATTTGATGGGCTCATGTCTGTTAAATTGTCTGTCTGTAATGGTGTGCCCCAAGGCTCTGTACTTGGTCCTCTCTTATTCATTATTTATATAAATAATTTAGACAGAAATGTGTGCATTTCTATGCTGATGATACTGTTATTTACTGTTGTGCCTCGTCTCTTACAAAAGCTTTCCAGAACTTGCTAACTGCTTTTTATACTGTTCAACATACCTTGTGTCAATTGAAACTTACCCTCAATACTGACAAAACTAAACTAATGGTGTTTTCTAAAGCAGGAAATAGACCTCTGAACCTTTCACCTATTGTTACCTGTCAGGGCAATGAGATTGAGACTGTAACCTCATATAAATATCTTGGAATTTGAATTGATGACGGCCTCTCTTTTAAATTGCATATTCAACAACTTACAAAAAAATTTAAGCTGAAATTGGGATTTTATTTTAGGAATAAGGCCTGTTTTTCTTTTGAAGCCGGAAGGAGGCTAGTATCAGCTACATTTATGCCTTTACTAGACTATGGAGATATTTTATATATGAATGCTTCCGCTCAGTGTTTGAGATCAATTGACACCCTTTACCATGGCGCTTTGAGATATATTTTAAACTGTAAAACCCTTACGCACCATTGCACTTTGTACAACAGGGTTGGCTGGCTTTCTCTAGTCACTTGTAGGCTCAGTCACTGGTATACCTTTATTTAAAAGCCATTTTGGGTTTACTACCTTTTTATTTGGGCATTTTTATTGTTCAGAAATGTGGTGGGTACTCTCTTCGTTCGCTGGACTCTATCCTGCTAACTGTTCCAAATGTTCGAACTGAATTTGGTAAAAGGGCTTTTATGTACTCTGCGCCATCGTCTTGGAACACCTTACAAAATACTTTTAAACTGGAAGAACTTGTCCCGATTGGTATTTTTAAATCACTGATGAAGGATCTTGAGACTGATTCCCTGACCTGTCAATGTTTTTAAATTGCTGTTTTATGATTTTGTTATACTCTTGTGAATTCTTTGGTTTTTTACTAGATTACTTGTAGTTTTTTACGTTGTTTGTCTGTAATTTTGTAATGACTTGGTGCTGCCTATCTTGGCCAGGACGCTCTTGAAAAAGAGATTTCAAATCTCAATGAGCCCTTCCTGGTTAAATAAAGGTTAAATAAATAAATAAAATCTATTTTTCTGCGTGCATATAAGAAACAGTTGGTTGTCAGAGTATGTCTCTGGTGCCGCTGAGCCTTAGGAGCGTGCATTAATCCTGCTGTAGGACTTACTGTGGCCAGTACTAAACAAACAACTAAAATGAACGAGTCACTCAGAAAAACAACTTGGAAAAAAAACAACAACTCTCGAGTCAGTAAAAAGAGTCGTTCAAAAAGAATGAATCGTTGGCGAACTGCACATCACCACATGCCATCTATCACACTGCCCACTGAAGAGCAATAACTATGCCAAAATATATGGAAAGCCACATGCCCAAAACCACTCAATAGCACACCATGTACTGACTCTGTTCCAATTTTAAAGCAAACCTCAAAAACTGCATGAACATTCTTCCATTATCCGACCAGTATGCCATCACTCTGCAAGCTGAAGAGCACTATACAACACTACTTTTCTATCATACATGGTATGTGCCAAAAGCACCCCCTCACTCACTCTCAAGACTTCTGTTGTAATTTTGTATCACTCCTAAACTGCATTACCATATTCCCACCATCATGCGTTTACCCACAGAAGTGCAACAACTACGACAGAAGTTCAATAACTACGAAACCAGTGCGCTCTCTCTCACTGTCTCGTTCTCTCTCTCTCTCTCATACAGTACATGGGGTTGATTGGATAAGTGAGGTGAGAAGGCCACAGCTTGAGAATGCATGGACCACTGCTGTTAGAGTAGTGCCATAAGCTGAGGCAGAGAGAGAAACAGAGAGAGACACAGAGAGACAGAGAGAGAGACAGAGCGAGAGAGAGAGAGACAAGCAGAGAGAGACAGACATAGAGAGAGAGAGACAGGCAGAGAGAGAGAGAGAGGCAGAGAGAGAGAGAAAGAGGGAGAGAGAGAGAGAGCGGCCACACATTTCTTAATGAGAGTGTTCTGTTAGTTTTTCCTCAAGGCTGTGTCTCATTTCAGAGACAACAGAGAAGAGAGAGAGGAAGAAGAGAGCTTCTGTCTGCAGCACTGCAGTGTATTGGAGCCTCAGCCTGTCGGTGGGTTTAATTTTAGACTCCAGGGTTTCTAACAAGAGAGAGAGGGAATAGCAGAGCGTGGAGCAGCAGACAAAAAAATGATTAGATCCGCCACACTTCCATTAATGCATTTACATTAGGGGAACGGGACTCCATAAGTCAGGGCTCCGAGCGTTTCCCCTCATAAACCTCCATCATTATAATAATAATGAGTTGGCAGAAAAAGCATGACATTTTTATATGCTGCTTGTGGGAATGCAGCAGAATATTCATGACACAGATCGAGAAGTGCCTTCAGAGAAAATAAACCATTAAGCCACAGATGGACTTTACTCATTGTATACAGAATGTACTCAGGCATACTCTAAATGACTGTTCACAATGTGCAACAACGTTAGAGCATTGGGCCAGCAACCGAAAGGTTACCGAAAGGTTGCTAGATTGAATCCCAGAGCTGACAAGGTAAAAATCTGTTGTTCTGCCCCTGAACAAGGCAGTTGAAAGACACAGTTGCTAAGATGTCATTGTAAATAAGAATGTATTCTTAACTGTCTAGTTAAATAAAGAAATAAAAAAAAAGAGTTTGCATTACCTGTCTCTCTGGTTCTGTCTGCAAGAACAAATCTCCCCAGTGTGTGTGTGTCTGGTGTGTGTGTGTGAGAGAACAAAGTTAAATCTTCATATTCCCAGTGGCTGCGTATTCCGCGTTGTGTCCGTCTGATGGAACTAGCACTGCTGGAGTGACAGTGAGAGAGAGGGGGCCTGTATCACATACACAGCCACCTCCCCCCCGGCCCTCCCCTGACCCTCCCTCCCTCTCTCCCTCTCTTCTCGCACAGTGGGATTAAGACAACCTTTTGTCTCTCTACAATAGGGGTTAAACATTTCCTGGTATCAAATGAACGCTGCCAGAATACACTCCGATGCAGGGTTTTCTCAGCCAAAACATTTTTTGGGGGGATGGAACATCACACACGCCTGTTCCATAATTTGAACATACAGGGAGAAGATTCATGAATTCATCATGCAAAAAGAAATTCAACTCAATGAAAGTGTTATGGTGCACTGAATGTCAAACATGTTCCAACTTACACCAACAGTAGACAGCTCTATCAACCACCCTCCCGTTGTTGTGAATAGCTGTAGAAGCACACGCAACAGTACTTCAACAAGATAAAAGAAAATAGCTCAGAGGCAGAAACTAAACCATTCCTTCCCATTGTTGGGTTCTAACTTGACATATACATATTCCTGTCTCTCTATTAGAACGTATTGATTACGTTAGATGTATAATACCTGCACAGTACAGGTTGGGGGCTCAATGAGGGGTGAATAGGAACCGTGTGAATGGGCAGCTACTGTGAGAGAAAAGGGGAACAGGGTCTGTTGAGTAAGACGAACAGGAGGTCACCGATAAACATCCTGGTGAGCGGAATATAGAGGAACCGCTCCAAGATTTAATCGCCACCGAAAACAACAGTCGCGCCCCTATCCTTCGTCCTGACATATAAATGATCGTTCGATCATGTGCAAAAGTGTGCTTGCAGCTGAGGCACCCTCTGGGGGTTGAAAACGTTCGGTTGGAACTTTCTCTAGTTGCCCGTTTGAGTTTTTACTCCGTTTGTTCAGAACCCAACACTATCCAATCAGACGACGGTTTACAGAGAAAGTGGTCATCGGCTTCATCAAATAGCCTCCTGTTGTTGCAACACACTGTCAAAGCGCCTAACCTCAACAGATGGCCCATCCTATGACATCTAATCTAGCTGACTTGGATGAAAGTTTGTTTATTGCCCACTCCCTCCCTACTGCTATTATTGCCGCCATTTCAAAGAATAGGTTTGAAAAAACCTTTTGACGTCCGTTAGCTATGGTTGCAGTGGGCAACAATGGCAGGGAGTTGTCCCTTTGACAGAGTCACTATTCTACGTCCTCCCCAACCCAGAATAATACTCCTACCTTCACAAAAGCAGTGAAAATGTAACATAATCTGCCTCGAAGCTCATTGTCTGTCAGCCAGGAACAATGATTTGGGGTCTGAACTGAAGTGAACACCTATAACTTTGTTTTTCTCTCAAGACTCTGTGATTACTCCCTCCATGTTCTGTCTCTCTCTCTCTCCCTCCCTGCATTGTTGTTCGTATTGCTCAGTGTTATACATTGGGCTGTGAGACAGCTACATTGCCTGGATGGTGGATCTCTCTCTCTTTCATCCTAGCTTAGTGCTCTAGGTTGCTTCTGAGACAGCTACATGTATATTGCTTGGATAGAAGAAAGTGGCTAGCCGGGGGGATCCACGTCTCTATTGAGGGACCATGGCCAATGGCTTCATTACCTGGTCACTGTTGCATGTCATTGCTAGCAGCATTTAATTTCCACCATGTTCCCATAGAAGCATTAACTTACCGGTTTTCATCGCCTCAATGGCCAAAACCAATGCACTGCATTGGAATGTAGAGCTATCTACAGTATTCCACGGACGCATGCCAAATGGCACCCTATGGAACCTATGGGCCTTGGTCAAAAGTAGGGCACCAAATCAAATCAAATGTTATTGGTCACATACACATGGTTGTTAATGCGGGTGTAGTGAAACGCTTGTGCTTCTAGTTCCAACAGTGCAGTAATATCTAACAAGTAATCTAACAATTCCCAACAACTACCTAATACACACAGATCTAACAAGTAATCTAACAATTCCCCAACAACTACCTAATACACACAAATCTAAAGTGGTGAATGAGAATATGTGCATATAAGTATATGGATGAGCGATGGCCGAGCGGCATAGGCAAGGTGCAGTAGATGGTATAAAATACACTATATACATGTGATATGAGTAATGTAAGATATGTAAACATTATTAAAGTGACATTATTTAAAGTTGCATTATTTAAAGTGACTAGTGATTCATTTATTAAAGTGTCCAGTGATTGGGTCTCAATGTGGGCAGCAGCCTCTCTGAGTTAGTGTTTAGCAGTCTGATGGCCTTGAGATAGAAGCTGTTTTTCAGTCTCTCGGTCCCAGCTTTGATGCACCTGTACTGACCTCGCCTTCTGGATGATAACGGTGTGAACTCGGGCGGTTGTTGTCCTTGATTATCTTTTTGGCCTTCCTGTGACATCGGGGCTGTAGGTGTCCTGGATGGCAGGTAGTTTGCCCCCGGTGATGCGTTGCGCAGACCGCACCACCCTCTGGAGAGCCTTAAGGGCGGTGCAGTTGCCGTACCAGGCTGTGATACAGCCCGACAGGAAGCTGTTCCGCCTTCTTCACCACACTGTCTGTGTAGGTGGACCATTTCAGTTTGTCTGTGATGTGTACGCCCAGGAACTTAAAACTTTCCACCTTCTCCACTGCTGTCCCTTCTATGTGGATAGGGGGGTGCTCCCTCTGCTGTTTCCTGAAGTCCACGATCATCTCCTTTGTTTTGTTGACGTTGAGTGAGAGGTTGTTTTCCTGACACCACACTCCGAGGGCCCTCACCTCCTCCCTGTAGGCCGTCTCGTCTTTGTTGGTGATCAAGCTCATTACTGTTGTGTCGTCTGCAAACTTGATGATTGAGTTGGAGGCGTGCTTGGCCACGCAGTCGTAGGTGAACAGGGAGTACAGGAGAGGGCTGAGCACGCACCCTTGTGGGGCCCCAGTGTTGAGGGTCAGCGAAGTGGAAATGTTGTTTCCTACCTTCACCACCTGGGGGGCGGCCCATCAGAAAGTCCAGGACCCAGTATATATATATATATATGCCATTTGGGACGAGCCCCACATTTCACGTCACATTTTAAGTAGCTTCATACTGCAGTAGGAATGCCTATAGGATTCCATCGCTTCACTGATTGTCAAAAGATACGAAAACGATTCATTGTCTTGGAGTGTAACAGTTTTAACATGCTTGCATTGGCATAGGCCCTACAGTCCCCTGTATTTTCTCAGCACGTAACTTCTCTGCATGGCATCCCATTAGCTGAGAATGGTTTATAAATAAACACATTATTCATTCATTCCTGGGTCCAGAGTCTCCGGACATCTTTCAGAAATACGATTGATAGTTATGAGGTATGAATTACACTATGAAATGAATGAAAAGGGGCCCATATTTCATTGAGTATATGCGGCATGATCGAGCAGGTCTAATAGGCATTATTTCTGCACACTGACTCTGTTGAGGACAGACACTAGAAGATCCCTGATGGCCCATTGGCTCCCTGAGACTCACACTGTGTTGCCGTGGGCACCCTCCTTCGGCTTTGTCACAGAAGCAATGGAATAACAATATTTCAATGGCAACTGCAGCATATTTAAATGGCAACTTTTAACAGAACAAAGTTCAGTCATGCAATGGATGGCTGGAGTCGTAGTAACAGGAATGGTGTGTGTGGGGGGTAGAGTGTGTGTGTGTGTGTGTGTGTGTGTGTGTGTGTGTGTGTGTGTGTGTGTGTGTGTGTGTGTGTGTGTGTGTGTGTGTGTGTGTGTGCGTGGTGGGGGGTCAGTGTGTGCGTGTCTGCGTGTGTGTATGTGGGATAGAGGAGAGGTCTCTTTTGGGGTTCTCTATATAGACGTCTAAATGGGAGTGAAATATTATTGGCTCAGTAGGATAATAGGGGGCGGGGTCCTCTCAAAGCTATTAGAGCAGGATGAGGGGAGCTTGTTGAAATACTTCAAAGAGTGAAAAGACGAGTATTGAGGGAATGATTTAAGGATCCTGAGTTAACGTTTTATATGGATCGTTGGTTCTTCAAACTGATTTTCTACGGTTGTTGCATTGTTTGTTTACGTTGTACAAACTACCAGTGTAGTAAAATATCTGTATAATGTAATTGTATTACAAAAATACCTTTTCCCGTACAGCACTTGTTAGTTTGATTTTTGCTTTTGCTATCGATTATTGAATTAACATAAGATTAACGTGATTCAAAATGTACATTACAGTGTCTCATAAATCGAACCCACGTTAACTTGAATTGACCCCCACCACAATAACTGCAATGATGGCTAATTTCAACTCTGTCGACAACATTCCCTCCCATGACAATAATAACATTCATTTAGGGCTGGCACAATTACCGTATAACCACATAACTGACTGTTATGGATGAAGACAGCCATGAAAATAACCGTCATGACCGTTTAAATAATATTAATAATAATTATTATTATTAAAAGGATCATGATTATACATTTCTGGGGAAAGAACAGCTTGACTGAAGATGGGACGGCCAGGCTTTGTGCAGTTGAGTCTGTTTCTGCTGTAATGTGGACTCTACAGTAACATGGACTCTACAAAGTGATGAGACTTTGTTGCTCCTTGCTGAAACAGGTGTTGTAGTCTTCAGTTGCCTTGGCAACGCGGCATAGGCTTCATGCCCATAGAGGGCACAGTGGCAGATTTGTCCGGTTTCTGTTGTTGTTTCTGTGTAATACTACTAGCCAACAAGCCATTTTATGAAGTTGGCTTTAGCTAGCCCAGATAGGTTTCCTGTCTCCCAGCCTCATAACTAGCTACCAAGAAGCCATTTCAGGCTATCAATCAAGTTAAAGTAGCTAGCTTGTCTAACTATCTCAGCTAACATGCCTGCTGGCAAGGTTGGTCGACTTTAGAAAAGCAAGAGAGAACTAAATACTGAATAAGACTCACATTCCTTTCAATCTTTTACCCCGCTTTTAGCAAATATGTGACACTTATGAAAAAATATTGCAGTCAGAGTGCAGTATAACTGCAGTATCCTGCAAATACTGCGTCCAAAATAACCATATTTTTTTTATTGCAGTAATTTTCCAGTGTAACTGCAGTTGGAGTGCCTTATAACTACAGTTCAACTGCAGTACACTGCAGTTATTCTACAATTACTGCGTCCAAAATACCACTGTCGACTGCAGCTACTGCACTTTTACTGCAGTTTCAAAACTGCAATCTTTTTTTTGTAAGGAGAAGCATCTTTAGTAAAAAAGAAATGGAAGAACCACCAGTCAGGAGGATACAGAGAGCTCAAGAGTTATGTTTAAATGTGCAGAAATGTTTGACAGGAAAAACAGGTGTTTCAGGTGTTTGAAAAATGCTAAATTCCCCATCCATCCTCACATAGTTTGTGACCCTTCCCTGCAGGGAGGAGACAATCATTATTATTATGATTCTATATACGTTTTTTTCCCCCCATTTTTATATTATATTATATTATTGTGAACGCAGTCATTTGGCTGACCAATAACGGCATCCAAAATTCTGTAATTTACTGTACCTGTCTTTGGGAATGTCAGCTTTAGAGTGACACATAGTTACACGGTGGCATTTATGACACAGGGCTGTGGTTCAGAACAGGGACAATTGGTTAGACAATGAGGCAGAGTTCTTAAGGGAATTTACATGAATTACAGAAAGAGACCCGTCGGGATGGCCGCGACCTCCCTAAGAGCTTTTTTAAATCTAAAGTATACTTCTGTCCCTGCCTCCACACACACACACACAGAGAAGCATACACATGCACACACAAATTGTGAACACACATGCACATGCACGCACAAAGAACGGTCTGATTGGTTTCCATGGTGCTGTGAGGCTCACTGTCAGAGATGGAGCGTTAACATGCCTCAGAGGGAGAGATGGAGAGAGAGGGAGGGAGAGGAAGAGGGAGAGAGCGAGAGACAGAGAGAAAGAAAGAGAGAGAGGGGGAGAGGGCGCAGGCAGTAAAACACAAATAACACGCAGATCCTTTTGAATAGGAAAGATTTACCACCCACATCCAGCAAACTAACCACTAAGGTTAAGGGCCTGTATTGTCCTGTATCGTATTTCTCTGTTCCACTCAAACAGACTGGTTAACAAGAATGTCCACAAGGACTGGAGTCCTTCTAACCAGAAAGCAAATTTGCAAACCAGTTACTGTTTTTTTGTTTTTTGTAGCATTTAGATATAGGTAAATTTGCTATACATTGTAAAAAGTAACTGCCTAACTCATGAAAGAATTGGGGATGTGGCTACTCAAACATCTCCAACGGTCAGTAGAACTCAAATCAAAAAGTGGTCCTAACTCATATGTCAATAAGATTAAGTTATTGAGTAGATATAACTTTATTTGTGTGCTGCTAATCTGAAATGATAGAGTTTTTACAAGTTATGATTACTTCATATTTTAAAATCAATCGAACATTTATTAAATAAGTTTGATTCGATTATTTGTGACTGCACCGGGCCTTTCTCTGGTGATGTCACAGTGTACTGTGAATTTGTCTGTAGCTTTTATGTTTACTCTGGCAGCCCTCTCAATTGGCCGAGATAATATTATTAGAAGTTCTTAAAAATTTGAATCTGTAGCACAAGCAGTATCATTGCCAACTCCCTCTGAATAGGGATCCCTGTCTTGGTTAATCAACATTATCAATCGTGCGTAGGCACATATCCGTGCGCAAACCATGCCTGGGACCATTTCCACGTTTGCTTGAGAGTGACCATGTGTATGCACAGTGCCAAGTGGTGGAATACAGGAACTGCTTGACAAGCGTAGAATGGAGAAAATATATGTTGAAAATTACATAATTTTCTGATTTCATTGTATTTCCATTGAATTCATGCAACATATCTTGAAAGGCTAACTATATCATATAATTTGACCACATCAGTGCATTTGTTACGATAATAATCCATATGAAGTACAGTAATTTGTTCCATTAGAGGCATGTGAAAGTGAAACCATTGTTGAAATACTATAAAAGACTGTGATAATGGGAATTATCGAATGAGAGGGGGTTGATCTTGCACTTTTGGAAGATTTGGCACAAACTGCATTTCGCAGAGAGTGCATCTTTACAGATTGGCTCATCAGATATCGTTTCACAAAACCTGTTTTATCCGGATTTTTGGGAACACTTTACTTGACACCCAGTGTCATAACATGGCATGACACAGTCATAACCATGTCATAATGTAATGAAAGCTGACATAACTTGTCATAAGGTGTCAGTGTCACAACAGGTGTAAATATATGTGTCATGACAGTGCTATGACCATATTATAACAGGATTTGACAAGTTATGTCAGCTGTTATGACATATTATGACGTGGTTATGACCGTGTCATAATGTGTTATGACGATGGGTGTCAAGTGTTACCAGATGTTACCAGACCTGCTTTAAAAAGGCAAACACATGCCATTCTGGTGCACATCCAAGCACTTTTCAACCGAGTTTGCCGATCAGCATCTCACAGCCCTCGAAGAGCCAATGTTTTGGATGCAATCATCAGCAAAACGAACAGTAAACACATACAATTTCCGTACACCATCGCACAACAGGTTGAAGTCAAGAGCGGTTTCTTTGCCATGACGCCATCAATGTGTTCCCAACTACGAACGGAGCCATAGACGGGACACCCACATCGCCATAAAAGAACCATCCCAAAAACTATGTGAACAGAAAAGGTTTCCACTCTTAATGCGCATGTGATGCGCACAAGACGCTGCTGAATGTGGTGGCGAGGTGGCCAGGTGGAACGCACGACTCGTTCATCCTGCAGAACAGCAATGTTGGCCTATACGCCTACAGGAGGGGGCTAGGGCGAGGATGGATGGCTTATTGGTGAGTGTTGCCTACTCATTTGAAGTATATTTGTCATTGCTAAAGCAACTTGAATTGTCCCAATGGTCCTCTCTTCGTAGCTAGGTTTTTCTTTTTACTGGGCAAGCCACAACTGAGCGAGCCAAAGAAAACCTTTTGGTTGTACATTTTTGACTCTAGCACCTCTAAATGCAAATAGCCAAGGTGTTCGAGCACTGAGGCTGAGAACAATCTAACTGGCGTGCGTATGGCGCTCGTAGGATTGTTTGATAAATCACACTTTTATATGCATACAAACATTCTAAATTCAGTTCGTAAGTACTATTTTAGACTAGTTTCTATGCAATATTGATAAATGAGGCCCCAGGCTTTTATGAGTTTCTCAATAGGACCTCCACCACAGGGACTGGGTGACTTGCCAAAAATATTGGCATACAGTATGTGTCAATATCTGACATTCATATGGTAATGGAATGAACCTGGCAGTTACAATATCGACAGCTTTGCAGAACTGTAAGAGAAACAGTCAAAGAACGGCCTAGTCCCAGATCTGTTGGTGCCACGATGCCCGGCGTGAAAATGACCATAGGACTTAGCAAGACAGCACAAACAGATCTGGGACCAGGCTATTAAAAGAACAGTTCAAATGTAGGTGTACGTAGGCCACGGATAAGATATTCAGTTCGGTATATGCATTATATTGTCTTTGTTCTGAAGAAGTGGTTATCCTCTGGATCTGAGAGGCCACAGCTGAAGACACACAGGATATATGGAAGTGTTCCAAGTGGTTTCTGCAGTAGCACACAGCAGAGGGGAGAGGGAACACACACACTTCTGCGGTAATACACAGTGCAGGGGGAAATAGCCTGCTGGGTGAGAGGCCTGCTCTATATGCTGCATACTGTCACCAATAAGATCATCTCTGGTCCAGTGAGCACAGCTGTGTGTGTGTGTGTGTGTGTGTGTGTGTGTGTGTGTGTGTGTGTGTGTGTGTGTGTGTGTGTGTGTGTGTGTGTGTGTGTGTGTGTGTGTGTGTTCGAGCGCTTGCATTACTTTCCACTAGAGTGCCTTTTTCATTTACCGGGCTTCGTGCGATCAATGCTGTGCAGAGAACATCAGCCAACCTGTTCATTATCCAGTGTCAGAGACAAACACTGGTCTACAACCGCTTACACTAAAGGGGATGCTGACACTAACACACACATACGCACCTTGGAGCCCCAGTAGCAACCGTTTTGCCCTCACACTTATCCCCCAAAACCCAACACAACACAACACATATCTCTTCATTTACATAAGAGTGGCTGGCTAACTGGGTTGGCTGGCGGTAGTTTTTGGTTGCGGTAGTTGGGTGGCTAACTTTAACAACAGCTGCACGGTTGTGCTTTATCTAGAAACAGGAGGCCATGTTGAAATAAGTGTGTGTTTGTGACAGCAGGAGGGAAATGTTTTTTTCTCCTTTCCTCCTCCTCCTTCTCCTCCTCCTCCTCCTCTTCATCTTTCTCTTCGTCCTCACAGGGAGGCCAGCTCTCACACCACCTGCCCCCTCTCCTTACGACGCTCCCTGAGACGTGAGGGAACATACAGTGCATTCGGAAAGCATTCAGACCCCTTTGACTTTTTTCACATTAAGGTTACGTTACAGCCTTATTCAAATTCTACACACAATACCCCATAATGACAAAGCAAAACCTTTTTTTTTCTTTCGAAATTGTTGCTAATATATTTTTGGTTGTTGAAATATCACATTTACATAAGTATTCACACCCTTTACTCAGTACATTGTTAAAGCACGTAGGCAGCGGTTACAGCCTTGAGATTTCTTGGGTATGATGCTACAAGCTTGGCACACCTGTATTTGGGGAGTTTCTCCCATTCTCTGCAGATCCTCTCAAGCTCTGTCAGTTTGGATGGGGAGCGTGGCTGCACAGCTATTTTCAGGTCTCTCCAGAGATGTTCGATCAGGTTCAAGTCTGGGCTCTGGCTGGGCCACTCAAGGATATTCCAAGACTTGTCCCGAAGCCAATCCTGCATTGTCTTGGCTGTGTGCTTAGGGTCATTGTCTTGTTGGAAGGTGAACCTTCACCCCAGTCTGAGGTCCTGAGCGCTCTGGAGCAGGTTTTCATCAAGGATCTCTCTGTACTTTGCTGCGTCATCTTTGCCTTGATCCTGACGTGTCTCCCAGTCCCTGCCGCTGAAACACATCCCAACAGCATGATGCTGCCACCACCATGCTTCACCGTAGGCATGGTGCCAGGTTTCCTCCAGATGTGACGCTTGATATTCAAGTGTTCAATCTTGGTTTCATCAGACCAGAGAATCTTGTTTCTCATGGTCTGAGAGTCTTTAGGTGCCTTTTGGCAAACTCCAAGCGGGCTGTCCTGTGCCTTTTACTGAGGAGTGGCTTCCGTCTGGCCACTCTACCATAAAGGCCTGATTGGTGGAGTCCTGCAGAGATGGTTATCATTCTGGAAGGTTCTCCAATCTCCACAGAGGAACTCTAGAGCTCTGTCAGAGTGACCATCAGGTACTTGGTCATCTCGCCGGGCGGCAAGCTCTAGAAAGAGTCTTGGTGGTTCCAAACTTCTTCCATTTAAGAATGGTGGAGGCCACTGTGTTCTTGGAGACCTGCAGAAATGTTTTGGTACCCTTCTCCAGATCTGTGCCCGGAAACAATCCTGTCTCGGAGCTGTAAATAAGGTGTTTCTGTTTTTTATTTTTAATACATTTGCAAAAATGTCTCAAAACCTGTTTTCGCTTTGTCATTATGGGGTAGTGTGTGTAGATTCCTGAGGATTTTATTTGTATTATTATTCATTTTAGAATAAGGCTGTAACATAACAAAATGTGGGAAAAGTCAAAGGGGTCTAAATACTGAATATTTCCCGAAGGCACTGTTTACACACACACGCACACACACACACGTCATTGTACATATGAAAGGTGACACACTAACACTCCTCTCACGCGTTCAATGAAACGGCACTACCCGTGTAACCTTGGAAACCGCGCACAACTATTCAGGCTGCATAGATGGAATCCTAATGGCGTTTTGAGGTATTTGGAAATTGAACCTTTCTGACCCCCAAACTGGTAAAGGAATAGCAATCAGCACAGCAGTGAGTGAACCTTTACGTGAAAGCTTTTAATCCTGACAATAAGTGAACTACCTACTCTACCACACATACTGTAAGTATACACACCTCTGTAAAAAACAGATGGCAGACACCTGCCCAGATAATAAATAAGTAGTCTAACCATCTATCTCTCTGTTCCCCACAAAAACGCCAGTTCACACAGCACCATAAAAATGATGTAGTGGTAAGAGATAACCAATACGAAGACAGTTCAACAGATAGACTTGAGTGAAAAGAGGGTGAGAGACAGCTGGAGCAAATGAGAGGGAGAGAGGGAGAGATAAGAGAGTGCCAAGGAGGATGAGGGAGAGAGAGAGGGGCAAGAGCAAGGGAGAGGGCGAGGGAGAGATGAGAGGTGGTGAGGGAGAGGTGGTGAGGGAGAGGAAAAAGAGGGAGAGAGAGAGAGAGAGAGAGAGAGAGAGAGAGAGAGAGAGAGAGAGAGAGAGAGAGAGAGAGAGAGAGAGAGAGAGAGAGAATAAGGGGTGAAGAACAGCTGAGAGGGGATGAGCGAGGGAGAACTGAGATACAGGGTGAGCTGGGCGAAGTGGCAGTGCAGGAGAGGGGGCAAGGGATGGAGGAAAGGAGTGAGGGAGTGGGGGCAAGGGATGGAGGGAAGGACTGAGGGGGAGCTGGAGTGTGTTGTGAGCTGTGCCTGGGGAGACGAGAGGTATGTAAAGGGTAGACTGGCCTGTTCTGCTCTGTTCTCACCCTGTCTCTGTCTCTGGCCCAGGTGAGGGAGACCAGAGCAGGCAGGCCCAGACCAGCCCCAGGCCAGGAAGATTGACTGGTGGCAATGCCAACTGTTTTAAGAGGAGGAGGGTCCACCCCCACCCTCTCATCTCTCCCCTGTGCTCTCACCATGCTCTCAGTGGGCCCAGTGGAGGGAGACCAGACCAGACCATGCCAGGCAGACAGACTGGTGGCCAGCCCTCGACTCCAGCCCCCTCTTCCCTGTCCTTTTTCCCCCTCCACTCTCCATGCTTCCTGATCCAAATACAGAACACACACACACATCAGACCAGGCAGACTGACTGGCGGCACTGTCTGCCAGCCCTCCAGACCCTTCTCTCTCCCCGTTCCCTTTCCTCTCTCCTCTAACCAGGCCATGCTCCATGCTCCATGCTCCCTGGTCCAGGTGACAGCCCAGGGACAAAGGGGTGATAACATCCACCCAGCAGCCTGGTTTCTTATCCAAGTGAACAGACAGTAAAGCAGGAGTGGGGTATGTGAGGGAGTGTTGTAGTTGTATACATTATTATTATTACTACTGAAATGAACTGTATTTCATTATCCTCATTGCATTGTATTGTATTTACTGAAATGCTGTACGGCCATACTGCTCAGTTGGTAGAGCATGGCGCTTGCAACGCCAGGATAGTGGGTTCAATTTCCCGGGACCACCAGTACGTAGAATGTATACACGCATGACTGTAAGTCGCTTAGGATAAAAGCTAAATGGCATATATATTATATTATATATTTGGCAATATATGTACAAATTGTATTTCATGCCAATAAAGCAATCTGAATTTGAATTGTAGAGAGAAAGAGTGAGTGAAAGAGGGAATAGTCACCCCCAGCACTGAACACACCCAGGTCCCACAACTGCACTGCTCCTCCATCATTGAGAGGGATGAATTCACAGAGCTGGAGAGAGACATGGTGGAGCTCAGAGAGCTAGTCCACACAATCCAGACAGAACAAACCCACAAAACAGACCAGCACAACAACACCCCCCCCAACAAGACCCGGGGGGCAGAAGGTGGAGATGGACGGCTGTCGGAGAGAGCTGGTTGCTCTACGGACTGAGGTGAGAGAACTTAAAGAGGCCCACATGGCACTGAAAGACGAGGTCAGAAAGCTGAGGTGTGACAGAGAGCAGGACACTCCCCCAGACAAGCCAGCAGAACAGCCACAACCTCAACACCACAATGGGACCGACAACACAGGACCCACCAACCCAACAGACCCCACCCCATCCTAACAGCCCTCCTGTCAGTTCCCCAGATAGCCCTCCTGACAACCCCCCCACGTCCACTGAGGACACACAAAGATTGTGTTTCTCATTGACTCAAATGGCAAATACATTCAAGAGGATAAACTTTTTCCCAAACACTAGGCACGCCCTGGAGCTGTTGTCAGAGGACAGACTTGGGTCCCCCAGCCACATCATAATTCACACGTTATTTCCTCACAAATAACCTGAGGGCCCAGCAGGAAAGGGTGGCCACAGCACTCAAGCGAGTGATTGAAAAAACTTCTTCCACTTTTCCCAACGCACAAATGGTTATCTCCACCCTGCTACCACAAAACTACTTTCACCCTGCCACCATACAGCGGGTGAATGCACGCATTTCGCGAGACTGTGCCTCAAAACCTAATGTATACCTGGCCCACCACTCCAGCCTGGACTTGAACAGCCAGTACGACCAGGTCCACCTCTATAAGGCAGCAATCCCAACTTTTCCCAGGACCCTGAAGGACTTCACCCTCAACCGTAGCCCCAGCACCTCACATAGGAGCAACAGAGCAATGGATACCCCGCCCAGACCAGCGAGACACCCTCCCAGACCTGCAAGACCCCCTCCTAAAGGACCTGCACCGAGAGAACCCACGCCAAAAGGACCTACACCCAGACCACAGCATCACCAGCCACACCCCAACCAGCTATAACCACCCCAAGCAAACCCTGGCCACACTCTATATAGGCCCCCCATATCAGACCTATGCCACTTCTGCCCACTCCATGCCACCTGCCCCTGTGGCAAGGACTTTAACATGACAGCTGGACATATGCCCAGGCCGTGAGCAGAGCAACAGAGAAGAGATTCAGTGGGTATACTAATTTGGTATAGAGCAGACCTAACCCACTCTATTAAATTAGTCAAAACAGGAACATTTTACATCTGGCTAGAAATTAATAAGGAAATGATCTCAACAGAGAAAAACCTCCTCCTGTGTCCCCCCAATAGAATCCCCATACTTTAATGATGACAGCTTCTCCATCCTAGAGGGGGAGATCAACAATTTCCAGACTCAGGGACATGTACTAGTCTGTGACGACTTAAATGCCAGAACTGGACAAGAACCCGACACACTCAGCACACAGAGGGACAAACACCTACCTGGAGGTGACAGCATTCCCTCCCCCATATGCCCCCCTAGACACAACTACGACAACATAACCAACAAAAACGGGTCACAACTCCTGCAGCTCTGTTGGACGCTGGGTATGTACATATTCAATGGTAGGCTTCGAGGGGATTCTTATGGTAGGTACACCTATACCCAGAGTCTCTAGGTAGCCTAGTGGTTAAAGTGTTGGGCCAGTAACCAAAAGGTGTCTGCATCAAATCCCTGAGCTGACCAAGTAAAAATCTGTTGTTTTGAACAAGGTAGTTAACCCACTGTTCCCTGGGTGCTGAAGATGTGGATGTCAATTATGGGAGCCCCCAGCCTCTCTGATTCAGAGGGGTTGGGTTAAATGTGGAAGACATATTTCAGTTGAATGGTATCCCTTTTTTCTTAGTGTTTACAGTCAGTCCACTGACAGCCCTACCAGATCACAGCAAAATCACACTCTACTTGAACAGAGCTATGCTCAATCATGAGGCATCAAAGCCAAAAGAACTGAATAATATTAAGAAATGCTATAGATAGAAGGAAAGTAGTATGGAAATCTACCACACAACAATTAGGCAACAACAAATTCAATCCCTTCTAGACAATTCCCTGGACAAAAGGTTTCACTGTAATAGTGAAAATGTAAACTTGTCAGTAGAAAATTTAAACAGTATATATGAAATCTCAGCTTCCCTATCAAATCTAAAAATGTCAAGCAGACAACTAAGAAAATTAACACCAATGACAAATGGTATGATGAAGGAAGCAAAAAGCTAAGAAAGAAATTGAGAAACCTATCCAACCAAAAACATAGAGACCCAGAAAACCTGAGCCTACTTCCTCACTATGGTGAATCACTAAGAAAATACAGAAATACACTGCGGAAAAAGAAGGAACAGCACGTCAGAAATCAGCTCAATGTAAATGAAGATTCCATAAAATCGAACAACTTCTGGGAAAATGTGAAAACTCTAAACAAACAACAACACAAAGAGATATCTATCCAAAATGGAGATGTATGGAAAAACCACTTCTCCAATCTTTTTGGCTCTATAACAAAGAAAAAACAGCAAAAACATATACATGATCAAATACAAATCTTAGAATCAACTTAGAATCAACTATTAAAGACTACTACTGGATTCTCCAATTACATTGAATGACCTACAGGACAAAATACAACCCCTCCAACCCAAAAAGGCCTGTGGGGTTGATGGTATCTTAAATGAAATTATAAAATATACAGACCACAAATCCAAATCGGCATACTTAAACTATTTTACATCATCCTCAGTTCTGGACTGATCACCCCAATCCACAAAAGTGGAGACAAATTTGACCCCAATAACTACCGTGGGATATGCGTCAACAGCAACCTTGGGGAAATCCTCTGCATTATCATTAACAGGAGACTCATACGTTTCCTCAGTGAAAACAATGCACTGAGCAAATGTCAAATTGGCTTTTTACCAAATTACTGTATGACAGACCATGTATTCACCCTGCACACCCTAATTGACAAACAAACAAACAAACCAAAACAAAGACAAAGTCTTCTCATGCTTTGTTGATTTCAAAAAAGCTTTTGACTCAATTAGGCATGAGGGTCTGCTATACAAATTGAAGGAAAGTGGTGTTGGGGAAAAACATACAACATAATAAAATCCATGCACACAAACAAGTGTGCGGTTAAAATAGGCAAAAAACACAAACATTTCTTTCCCAAGGGCTGGGGGGTTTGACAGGGATGCAGCTTAAGACTCACCCTCTTCAACACATCAACAAATTGGCAGGGCACTAGAACAGTCTGCAGCACCCGGCCTCACCCTACTAGAATCTGAAGTCAAATGTCTACTGTTTGCTGATGATCTGGTGCTTCAGTCTGATGATCTGGTGCTTCTGTAGACTTTCTGCAAAGATTCTGTCAGACCTGGGCCATGACAATAAAACTCAGCAAGACAAAAATAATGGTGTTCCAAATAAGGTCCAGTTGCCAGGACCACGATACAAATTCCATCTAGACACCATTGCCCTAGAGCACACAAGAAACTATACATAACTCGGCCTAAACATCAGCGCCACAGGTAACTTCCACAAAGCTGTGAACGATCTGAGAGACAAGGCAAGAAGGGCCGTCTATGCCATCAAAAGGAACATAAAATTCGACATACCAATTAGGATCTGGCAAAAAATACTTGAATCAGTTATAGAACCCACAAGAAAAGGGCAACCAGTGAAGAACAAACGGTTGTAAATACAACCTATATTTATGTTTATTCATTTTCCCTTTTGTACTTAAACTATTTGCACGTCATTACAACACTGTATATAGACATAATATGACGTTTTGATTATTTTGGAACTTCTGTGATTGTAATGTTTACTGTACATTTTTAATTGTTTGTTTATTTGTTTATTATCTATTTCACTTGCTTTGGCATTGTAAACATATGTTTCCCATGCCAATAAAGCCTCTTAAATTGAATTGAAATTGAGTGAAAGAGAGAGTGTGAGAGTGTGAGAGAGTGTGAGAGCGAGCGAGCGAGAGAGAGAGAGAGAGAGAGAGAGAGAGAGAGAGAGAGAGAGAGAGAGAGAGAGAGAGAGAGAGAGAGAGAAATGATGGAGATCAGAAAGTAATCTGCTCTCCGGGAGTGTGTGTGTCACCTGTGATAGAGAAATTAAGTATTTACCTGATGTATTTGATATTAATGGTTAAACAATTATATTTAACAAATAGTAAGACATTTCTGTTCTCCTCGTGCTGTGTCTTTATGGTCTCCACTCCCTGCAGCTAACCTGGGCATATGGGTCACTAGAGATGGCTTGAGCTGACAAACAAGTTAAAGACTGCATTCCATAGACAAGATGTGGTCGGTGTAACCTAGATAGCCTGGAAGAGTTTAGAACAATCCCTTATTGTTGTAATCATCTTGGCATCTGGGAAACTAAGCCGGGGTCAAGCTAACTTCTTAAGGCTAGGGGGCAATATTTTGAAGTTCGGATGAAAAACGTGTCCAAAGTAAACTGCCTGTTACTCAGGCCCAGAGGCTAGGATATGCATATACAGTGGGGCAAAAAAGTATTTAGTCAGCCACCAATTGTGCAAGTTCTCCAACTTAAAAAGATGAGAGAGGCCTGTAATTTTCATCATAGGTACACTTCAACTATGACAGACGAAATGAGAAAAAGAAATCCAGAAAATCACATTGTAGGATTTTTAATTTATTTATTTGCAAATTATGGTGGAAAATAAGTATTTGGTCAATAACAAAAGTTTATCTCAATACTTTGTTATATACCCTTTGTTGGCAATGACAGAGGTCAAACGTTTTCTGTAAGTCTTCACAAGGTTTTCACACACTGTTGCTGGTATTTTGGCCCATTCCTCCATGCAGATCTCCTCTAGAGCAGTGATGTTTTGAGGCTGTCGCTGGGCAACACGGACTTTCAACTCCCTCCAAAGATTTTCTATGGGGTTGAGATCTGGAGACTGGCTAGGCCACTCCAGGACCTTGAAATGCTTCTTCTGAAGCCACTCCTTCGTTGCCGGGCGGTGTGTTTGGGATCATTGTCATGCTGAAAGACCCAGCCACGTTTCATCTTCAATGCCCTTGCTGATGGAAGGAGGTTTTTCACTCAAAATCTCACGATACATGGCCCCATTCATTCTTTCCTTTACACGGATCAGTCGTCCTGGTCCCTTTGCAGAAAAACAGCCCCAAAGCATGATGTTTCCACCCCCATGCTTCACAGTAGGTATGGTGTTCTTTGGATGCAATTCAGCATTCTTTGTCCTCCAAACACGACGAGTTGAGTTTTTACCAAAAAGTTATATTTTGGTTTCATCTGACCATATGACATTCTCCCAATCCTCATCTGGATCATCCAAATGCTCTCTAGCAAACTTCAGACGGGCCTGAACATGTACTGGCTTAAGCAGGGGGACACGTCTGGCACTGCAGGATTTGAGTCCCTGGCGGCGTAGTGTGTTACTGATGGTAGGCTTTGTTACTTTGGTCCCAGCTCTCTGCAGGTCATTCACTAGGTCCCCGTGTGGTTCTGGGATTTTTGCTCACCGTTCTTGTGATCATTTTGACCCCACGGGGTGAGATCTTGCGTGGAGCCCCAGATCGAGGAAGATTATCAGTGGTCTTGTATGTCTTCCATTTCCTAATAATTGCTCCCACAGTTGATTTCTTCAAACCAAGCTGCTTACCTATTGCAGATTCAGTCTTCCCAACCTGGTGCAGGTCTACAATTTTGTTTCTGGTGTCCTTTGACAGCTCTTTGGTCTTGGCCATAGTGGAGTTTGGAGTGTGACTGTTTGAGGTTGTGGACAGGTGTCTTTTATACTGATAACAAGTTCAAACAGGTGCCATTAATACAGGTAATGAGTGGAGGACAGAGGAGCCTCTTAAAGAAGAAGTTACAGGTCTGTGAGAGCCAGAAATCTTGCTTGTTAGTATGTGACCAAATACTTATTTTCCACCATAATTTGCAAATAAATTCATTAAAAATCCTACAATGTGATTTTCTGGATTTTATTTTTTCCTCATGTTGTCTGTCATAGTTGAAGTGTACCTATGATGAAAATTACAGGCCTCTCTCATCTTTTTAAGTGAGAGAACTAAATACTTTTTTGCCCCACTGTAACTAGTAGCTTTGGATAGAAAACACTCTGAAGTTTCTAAAACTGTTAAAATAATGTCTGTGAGTATAACATTACTGATATGGCAGGCAAAAGCCCGAGCAAAATCCATCCGGGATGTCTGAATCAGTCATGTCACACTGTTTTCAATTGGCATGCTATTCAATGCAGGGTATTTTAGCTCCCAGATTGCAGTTCCTATGGCTAGATGTCAACAGTCTTTAGAAAAAGGTTGGAACGTTCAATCATGAAAATCAAGGGAGTAAGACCACTTGTTCCTGAGTTCATGTCAAGTGTACTGTTTTGGATTTTGCGCGTAACACGGAATGCGCGCTCAGTTCTTTTTCTCTTCTATTCAGCAGGTTATATTCCGTCTGAAATATTATAGTGTATATTCATTTCAGGGTATCTGAGTATTGATTACAAATGCTGTTTGACTTTTTTCGACGAATTTTACGGGTACTTTTGGGATATCGTTTGTCTGCATGGATGAAAGCCTTTGGGCAGGTGGATTACTGAACAAAACGCGCCAACCAAACGGAGCTATATGGATATAAAGAGAAACTTTATCGAACAAAAGGACCTTTTATTGTGTAACCTGGACGCTTTGATATGCCATCAGTGGAAGATCATCAAAGGTAAGCGATTTATTTTATGCTATTTTGGAGTTTTGTGACACCTCTGCTGGTTATGTTATTATGCTAATTGAGTTTTTGAGTGGGGATGCTGTCCTCAGACAAACAAATGTTCTGCTTTCGCCGTGAAGCCTTTTTGAAATCTGACAATGCTGTTAGATTAACAGCTTTTGAAGGGTGTGCAGCATTTGTATTTTCATGAATGTTTGAAATTAGTATTTTTGTAATTTGAATTTGGCGCTCTACATTTCACCGGATGTTGTCAAAATCGATCCTGTTCACGGGATTGGATCCGTAACAGGTTAAAACGGCACCGGGTTTGGATGACCAAAAGGATAAACCCAGGATGGCATATGGTGCCACCCAATCTGCATGGGAGGGGTGGAACCAGCCATGACTAAGCATTATTAGTGTCAGCTATATAAATAACTCTGTCTGTAAAGGTTAGGCTACTCGGCCCAACAGTCAAGAGTGTTGGGTTGACTAGTCTCATTATTGCAATAATTAATCAATATTAAATAAAGATGAATATTTGAAGAAATGACAAAGTCTCTCTCAGTATAAATTTCCACGACACATAGCATCCTACCATGACGTAGGTAAACGACCAAATTCAGGGAATATGTATGCTAGAAGAGACACTGTATTTGTGTGTGTGTGTGTGCGTGTGCGTGTATGTGTGTTTTCTCATCATCAATCATCATCCCCAGCCCTCTGCACCTACATGTATCCATTTACCCAGCCAGTCCACTGTGTGTGTGGGGGTGGTAATGCAAGGACATGCTGTAATGCTGTTACCATGGGGAAGCATGTCGTGTGTCGTTTAATTACACCACTAGGCCTGGTGCAGTCTCCTGGGACACAAACACACACCTGTCACTGGGTAGATTATATGCACACACTATCAATAATTCACTCTCAGATAGGGATGGCGGGTTCCCTTTGAGTAACCGATAGTGTTTAACCAGGAGCTGCAGTCACACACACACACGCTGTAGAAATACAGGTATCTGGGGACCCAGCCAGTACATAGGGAAATCCATTGGTTAGACTAGATAAAAGGGTGTCAAACAGTGGAGGCTGGTGAGGGGAGGGAGGATGGCTCATAATAATGGCTGAGACAGAGCTAATGGAATGGCATCAAACACATAGAAACTACTTATTCTGCTCCAGCCCTTACCATGAGCTCATCCTCCCCAATTAAAGCGCCACCAACCTCCTGTGGTGTCAAAATAATTGACACCGTCTTCGCCGACCAAAAATTGATTATTCTTCCTTGCCATCAAAATTAGCAAAAACAATTCCTCTGTCCTTCGCTTTTGGAACAGAGAGAAGCTGGAAGGCGAGAAGAGACTATAGATCCAATATAATTTCTACACAGAATTTCTTTATTTATATATCATAATTTTTTTACTCAAACCACCGCAGGCCTTAAGTTTGACACATGCAGATTAGAGGGTAATGTGTTCTTGTTCCGTAATGATTGATCCTCTATGATTACCACACAAATTGAATGGCTATGAAAACTGGTTCCTTACCAACCACAGGTCATGCGTACACAATGCTATTATACTATACTGTGTAAATCTAATCTACCCTGTGGTTGTGTGTGTGTGTGTGTGTCTGACCACAGGCTTAACACAACACAATGACAATAGCAGCGAGTTAGGGAACAGAGGAAGCAACGTCAAGCTGCAGCTATTAATAGACAACACCTTGAATAAAACAATGTCCCTCCCTGGGCTTTCAATTCTGGCCATCACATGGATCCATCACAGGGCTGTTCTAAGACAGGTTCACAAGGTTCACACACACACACACACACACACACACACACACACACACACACACACACACACACACACACACACACACACACACACACACACACACACACACACTCAACCTGTTTCCATAGAGCTTTCATCTCTCTCTCTGGCCATCTTCTCTTTGTTGTGGATGAGATAGCTTTTCAGCTGTCCTAATTTCAGCTGCAGTAGGGGAATAGAACAGAAGAATGCAAATGTGTTCCATTGTTATTTCCACAGTCAACCAGTTTCATTATCATATCACAACCGGCAGACTAGATATGCCAAAACCTGTCTTATGGTAGAAAAAAATGCAGCATCGTTATATTTCATTTCATTTGGACTGATGAAATAAATATTATGCATTTCTATCTGGATAGTGTCTATGGATTGGCCTATGATGAATCACTATTTGACTGAATGGGGCTTGGTGGTACGATACAGAACAAAACAATACTAATACCTATCAGCTATGTTCAATCACTGTATAAATGAATGGACAAAGCCAACGATCACGTGACACCATTCATTCCTATGTAAAGACTCAATAGCACATTGAAGGCAAATGAAGTCGGTTAAAATGGCGTCTCATGGAGACATAACATGCGCAGTTTGAGCTACTCCAGGAAGTGACGTTGCAGGCTATATTTCACAGAGGTTTAGATGGTACAATGATTCTGTACACTATACTAGCTCATTTTGTCACAGAAACTGAAATTAGGCATACTATTTTAGCAACCAGGAAATGGCAGGAGCAATTTCTGCATAATACAACTTTAAAATAATGTATTCACTTTAGCAATAACAGCCAGAAGATGGTGTGTTTGGGGTGAGGGGGCTTGGACTTTGGGGAGCTTGTAAGTAACAAATGAGCTTTTCTTTACAAATCTGCATAATTATTTAGGTTAATTCACCAGATAATAGATGGACCATTGAGAGGGCCATTGTCTTGTGAATAATCTGCCTGCCACTGCTTAAGAGAATAAATTAACGTTACTTATCATTGTTATTCCAAAGCCAGTCGACAGATGCAGAAAGGCAGAGAACTGAATGCAAGATGTCATCTCATCTCTGAGAGAAAGACTAGTTCCAGGAACCGAAGAGAAGAAGGAGCTCTACACTTGGGTAGTTTCGAGCAGATCTATAGTTTGTGTTGAATGCAAGATGTCATCTTTGAAACAGACTGGTCCCTGGAAGAGAAGAGAAGGACTGCCTACACATGGGTAGTTTTGAGAGACAACAGCATTTCTGTTTGAATGCAGTCAAGCCTGAGCTTCTATGTTCTCTCAGTGATACTATTTCTGTGGCAGCTGTGCTAGATGCTTGCTGAGCCACAGCCTAGTCTAGCAGGAAGGTAAGGGAACCCATCCTCTATCCTACTCTCTAAAGTCCCTTCAGAGTCAGTTCATTCGCAGCAACCTGCCGTCACTGCAGTCTTGAAGATTAGGCTCCACATCACGCTGAGCTACTGGAAAAAGCACACCCCCGGAAAATGACGTCTTCGATGCCAAGCAGTCCTCTGTGTTTATCCACTGTCTGTGGTGGTAATGGAAAATAATGGCCAATAAAACATCTTGCAACAAAAGTAAATGCACACCTAGGGTCTGTTACCCAGAACAAAAATCTCCATTGAAAGTGCATTTTAGGCCTAATCTGCATTTGGGAAACCGGCCCCTAACGTTTACATTATTGCTTACATTTGACCATCCAAGTATGCATAAGATAAGGGCTTATAGGTACATGTACAGGAACATGTGTCCCCTCAATCATTTAGAGCCTTAGTGGCCCACTCATCTCTAGGCTCTCAATATGACTGATGTATGTCCTTTCTATGACTCATGTCCAGCCAGGTGGCCATGTTTAAAATACGACACAATTGCACACAAGGTCCAAACGAAACTTGACTTCCACTTTTAACCCAACGCCTCTGAATCGGAAAAGTGTGGGGGGTATAACAATAATGGCTACCTGCCATGAAGGAGGTATAATAGCCTCTTGTCAGAATGTGAAGGATAAGTTGTCTGAGAGGTTGAGATGGTCAGGGCATTACAGCTCCCTGACTGACAGCGCTAATATGACCCTTTCAAGACCCCTCTCTCCTTTGCTCTCCTTGAGTGGTCAATTAGGCAATAAGAGCACCGCCAGGAGATGACCCAAGGCCTCTGGATTGCCGATAAGTAAGTCCACTACACGAGTTCTGAGTAAATATGGGTTTCACTTGGCTTGGTCTGAGGAGTAGCAATCACATCACAAGACAACAAGGCCTTTAGGAAGAGAACCCTAATAACCCTAAACCCAAACGAGGGAGTATTTTTAACTCGCAACCAAACACAGGTACTTGTGACACAAAGGCTGCTAATCATTTAACTACAGGGGGTTTTGTTGCTCCTGCTAAGCTGTCTGTCACATGTTGTTTGAGGGCTTTCAGCTCCTTGATTTGTTGACTCTTTGAGCGAGACAATCCCAAAGGATCAGAGTCTCTCTGGATCCCAAGTTCCAGGAGCACCTGTCATGGTTAGAATAAACTGAACTGAAGAAAAGCCTTAGTATTCCAAAAAAGGAAAAGTAATAGCAACCCCAATAAAAGATTGCAACAACTGAACCGAAGAAAAGTTAAGATCTTTAAAACTACTTTTTCAATGCAGACCTACTGTATTTGGAGGAGAGGGAGGGGGTGTATCTGGACTAGCTGGTGTTGAATTGACAAAGAAGCCCTTTGGGAGAACGTGATGCTTTTAAATTGATATATCAAACTGAAGCCTCAGGCTTAAAAGATTTGGCATGGGCCCAAAGATCCTCAAAAGGTTATACAGCTGCACCATTGAAAGCATCTTGCCTGGCTGCATCACCGCTTGGTATGGCAACTGCTCGGCATCCGACCACAAGGCGCTACAGAGGGTAGTGCGTACTCCCTGCCATCCGCGACCTCTATACCAGGCAGTGTGAAAGGAAGGCCCTATAAATGGTCAAAGACTCCAGACACACTAGTCATAGACTGTTCTCTCTGCTACCGCACGGCAAGCGGTACCGGAGCGCCAAGTCTAGGTCCAAGAGGCTTCTAAACAGCTTCTACCCCCAAGCCATAAGACTGCTAAATAGTTAACCAAATAGCTACCCGGACTGTCTGTATTGGCCATTTCTGCACTAACTCGTTTTGACTCTATGCACACACACTGGACTCTACCCACACACTCGCACACACGTCAACATGAACACAGGCACACATTCGCCCCACACATATTTATACTCTTTCACACTCATCACATATGCTGCTGCTACTGTCTATTATCTATCCTGTCCCCTAGTCACTTTACCCCTCCCTATATGTACGTATCTACCTCAATTTCCTCGTACCTCTCCACATCGACTAGTACTAGTACCCCATGTATATAGCCAATCTATCATTGCTCATTGTGTATTTATTTCTTGTGTTACTATATATTTTTCTATAATTATTATTTAAAAAAAATATATATTTTGCATTGTTGGGATGGGCCCGTAATTTCAATTTAAATCTACATCTGTTGTTTACGAAGCACGTGACAATTCAAATGCAATTTGATTTGAAAGATGAGCATGAAGCAGCAAGGCAAACGACTGCTGATGGTATCTCACAACTGTATCTCACAGAATGTCATTTGATATAAACTTGGGCCACTGAAATATTAGAGCTTCCTTCTTTAAGAGAGGATTTTAAGTGGACAAAAGCTGAAATGCAAAGTTTCCTACACACTTATCTGGCTTCCTGTAACTCCTTAAATGCTGACGGGCTCATTCTCTGCCATGGTCACCTCTGTATTCTCTGAGCACCAAAAAATGCCATTATAAGAATATCCTGAATAGCCTGGATCAGCACTTTAACACTGTATTCCCTGTCAGCCACAGAGTGATCACAATACATGACTGGGAGTTGCCGGTCTCCTTTGGGGCTGCGCTCCCGTCCCAAATGGCACCCTCTTCCCTAATTAGTGCACTACTTTTGACCAGACCCGAAGGACTCTGGTCAAAAGTAGTGCAATAAATAAGAAATAGGGTATCATTTGGGGTGCAGCCCTAGTCTCCTTTGGGACTCGTTATTAGAGTGAGAGTCAAAAAGGCCCACACAGTGATAGGCATCCTGACTCGGTGTGCCTTTCTCATGGTAAACAGGTTGGGATTGGCCCAGCTTTGTGCTGCTATAATACAGCATCTGCTTTATAGCATGGAAAAAATGCATTGTCCCCCGGGGGAAGAGAAAGGGACCATTGATGGTGACCGTGGTAGCAGGGGCTTTGACTGTGACTAGGGTTGCAAAGGGGGTATATTACTGGAAACGTTTGAAGTTTACCATTAAACTACCAGAACTTTGGTAACATTCAAGTATGTAATTTAGCACAAGACATTCAGTGGTCATTTTGGGTACTTCAGAATATCACAGGTGTCTGTAATTATCTCTGGACCTCTGTGTGGCCTCACATGCTAAATATATAACATAATCCAATACAATTATTTTAAAATGAAACATAAAATGAATTGACAAAACTGTAAAACCTTATCCTAAATATGGTGGGATTAATACGAGGGTTTTAGCATGAAACATTATATATTTTTTACACACTTGTATTCATTTTACTATGTCAATATGTCTTTGTCATAAATGTTTTGAAGGCAAACTGTTGGCAGCTATGAAACAATGTCATAGTTTGAAGTGTTGCAGAGCTCAATGAAAATAATGCCATTGTTGATTACATTCTCTTGAACCATATGGTCTATCTACTAGAAACTCATAGACAATATGGGCAAAGACGTAAAGATAAATACTATATACAGTGCCTTCAGAAAGTATTCACACCGCTTGATATTTTGGGGGTTACAGCCTGAATTTAAAATGTATTAAATTAAGATTTTTTTGGTCACTGGCCTACACACAATATCCCATTAAATCAAAGTGGAAAGATATTTTTCGAAACGTTTACAAATGAATTAATATTGAAAAGCTCAAATGTCTTGAGTCAATTAGTATTGTACCCCTTTGTTATAGCAACCCTAAATAAGTTCAGGAGTAAAAATGTGCTTAACAAGTCACATAATAAGTTGCATGGACTTACTGTGTGCAATAATTGTGATTAACATGATTTTTGAATGACTACTGTACCTCATCTCTGTACCCCACGCATACAATTATTTGTAAGGTCCCCCAGTCGAGCAGTGAATTTCAAACACAGATTTAACCACAAAGACCAGGGAGGTTTTCCAATGCCTCTCGGAGAAGTGCACCTATTTGTAGTGGGGTAAAAATATAAAAAGCAGTCATTGAATATCCCTTTGAGCATGATGAAGTTATTAATTACACTTGGGATGGTGTATCAATACACCCAGTCACTACAAAGATACAGACGTCCTTTCTAACTCAGTTGCTGGAGAGGAAGGAAACAGCTCTGGGATTTCACCATGAGGACAATTGTGACTTTAAAACAGTTACAGAGTTTAATGGCTGTGATAGGGGAAAACTGGGGACTTGTAGTTACTCCAGAATTGTTAGATTACTTATTAGATATTACTGCACAAGCATTTCACTACACTCGCAATAACATCTGCTAACCATGTGTATGTGACCAATAACATTTGATTTGACTTGGTTTTGACAATGCTAACCTAATTGACAGAGTGAAAAGAAGGAAGCCTGTACAGAATACAAATATTCCAAAACATGCATCCTGTTTGCAACTAGGCACTAAAGTAACACTGCAAAAAATGTGCCAAAGCAAATCCCTTTGGGTCCTGAATACAAAGTGTTATGTTTGGGGTAAATCCAATACAACACATTACTGAGTACCACTCTCCATATTTTCAACCATATTGGTGGCTGTATTATGATGTGGGTATGCTTTTTCAGGATAAAAAAAAAGAAAATGAATGGAGCTAAGCACAGGCAAAACCAGGTTCAGTCTGCTTTCCACCAGACACTGGGAGATTAATTCACATTTCAGCAGGACAATAACCTAAAACACAAGGGCAATTCTACACTGGAGTTGCTTACCAAGAAGACAGTGAATATTCCCGAGTGGCCCGAGTTAAAGTTTTGACTTAATTCTACTTGAAAATCTATGGCAAGACCTAAAATGGTTGTTTAGCAATGATCATCAACCAACAATTTTGAAAAGAAGATAGGGCAAATGTTGCACAATTCAGGTGTGGAAATGTCTTAGAGACTTGTCCAGAAAGACTCACAGCTGTAATTACTGTCAAAAGTGCTTCTACAAAGTATTGACTCAGGGGTGTGAACAGCGGCAATTTTAGCATGTAAATCCTGGTGGGCAAAAACATTTTTGGGGGGAATGCATGCCAGCAAAGCCACAATATAAGAAAACACAACACTAAACAATACATTAATTGCACTATAAACACAAACGGTGCCCATTAGGGCCTACATAAATCTGTCCCAACTGCAGTCCCAACACCTTTCCACTGCTACTGGCAGTGAACCAGTTCATTCAGCCTCATTTACTGACTTTTAAAAAACATAGCTGATATGACTGACTTCCTTAAACAAATGTGGTTTCTACTGACAATTGAGATGTACAAACTATGGCATAAGGGGACGACCAGCGGATAAGAGGCAATCCGTGATTTCGATTAAGACATTAATGAGTGAGCTAGGACGGACGTAGTCAATATAACTATTTATTAAAGACCTTTGAAATGTACAGCGACAGAATTCAGAACATGGGTCGTTCTTACAAGTCAGAACCGTGGGATAAATAAAGGGGGCATATTAGCAGACAATTAACCTCTTACAAGATTCAATGGTTACATTTCTCTAAAACAGTTTATACTGTAGGTTACATGTGCACCACCAAGTCAGAACATGGGCTACTAATAGCTTACTACACAACATACACTTAGTATTACTTTCTTAGCTACAGTATACATACAGTTGAAGTCGGAAGTTTACATACATCTTAGCCAAATACATTTAAACAAAAGTTTTCACAATTCCTGACATTTAATCCTAGTAAATATTCCCTGTCTTAGGTCAGTTAGGATCACCACTTTATTTTAAGAATGTGAAATGTCAGAATAATAGTAGAGAGAATGATTTATTTCAGCTTTTCTTTCATTCATCACATTCCCAGTGGGTCAGAAGTTTACATACACTCAATTAGTATTTGCCTTTAAATTGTTTAACTTGGGTCAAACGTTTCGGGTAGCTTTCCATAAGCTTGCCACAATAAATTGGGTGAATTTTGGCACATTCCTCCTGACAGAGCTTGTGTAACTGAGTCAGGTTTGTAGGCCTCCTTGCTCGCACACACTTTTTCAGTTCTGCCCACAAATTTTCTATAGGATTGAGGTCAGGGCTTTGTGATGGCCACTCCAATACCTTGACTTTGTTGTCCTTAAGCCATTTTGCCACAACTTTGGAAGTATACTTGGGGTCATTGTCCATTTGGAAGACCCATTTGCGACCAAGCTTTAACTTCCTGACTGATGTCTTGAGATGTTGCTTCAATATATCCACATAATTTTCTTTGCTCATGATGCCATCTATTTTGTGAAGTGCACCAGTCCCTCCTGCAGCAAAGCACCCCCACAACATGATGCTGCCACCCCCGTGCTTCACGGTTGGAATGGTGTTCTTGACACCAAGCCTCCCCCTTTTTCCTCCAAAACATAACGATGGTCATTATGGCCAAACAGGTCTATTTTTGTTTCATCAGACCAAAGGACATTTCTCCAAAAAGTACGATCTTTGTCCCCATGTGCAGTTGCAAACCGTAGTCTGGCTTTTTTATGGCGGTTTTGGAGCAGTACCTGTTTCCTCCAGAATCTTCACAAGGTCCTTTGCTGTTGTTCTGGGATTGACTTGCACTTTTCGCACCAAAGTATTTTCATCTCTAGGAGACAGAACGCGTCTCCTTCCTGAGCATTATGACGGTTGCGTGGTACCATGGTGTTTATACTTGCGTACTATTGTTTGTACATATGAACGTGGTACCTTCAGGAGTTTGGAAATTGCTGCCAAGGATGAACCAGACTTGTGGAGGTCTACAATTTTTCTTTCTGAGGTCTTGGTTGATTTCTTTTGGTTTTCCTATGATGTCAAGCAAAGAGGCACTGAGTTTGAAGGTAGGCCTTGAAATACATCCACAGGTACATCTCCAATTGACTCAAATTTTGTCAATTATCTTATCAGAAGCTTCTAATGCCATGACATAATTTTCTGGAATTTTCCAAGCTCTTTAAAGTCACAGTCAACTTAGTGTATGTAAACTTCTGACCCGCTGGAATTGTGATACAGTGAATTATAAGTGAAATAATGTGTCTGTAAACAATTGTTGGAAAAATTACTTGTGTCATGCACAAAGTAGATGTCCTAACAGACTTGCCAAAACTATAGTTTGTTAACAAGAAATTTGTGGAGTGGTTGAAAAACGAGTTATAATGACTCCCACCTAAGTGTATGTTAACTTCAGACTTTAACTGTATTTAATCCATTTTGAAATCAGGTTGTAACACAACAAAATGAAGAATAAGTAAAACGCTATGAAAACTTTCTGAAGGCACTGTATGAATATATTTTTTTAAAGTTAGTCAAGTATAAATTACCAACGTTACCATAGATTGCCATAGATTCTGGTAACTTTGTAAATTACCGGTAGCTTTGCAACCCAGGCTGGTCAGTGCTGACCGCCCTGCACACAGCCTCCAAAGTAGGGTTGGTGTTTAGGAATGAGACCCTGACAGATAATGGGCGTTCAAATGGCAAGAGGCAAAGAGAAAAACTGTAAATAAAAAGTGTTCTAATGGCTATGGGGCCAACTTACAACAGCTCAACCTCAGTGAGAAGACTGACTCAGAGTCGGAACAATTCTCATAGGACCACACGTGGACAGGGAAACATCATGTCCAACACTATGTAACACTGACCTCTAACAGGTCTCAGTACAGCGTTACCAAGAGTGCTCTAGTCTGACTAAAACTGCTGCAGAGAGCTCTGTCTGGAGGAAGGTTAGATGGGAAAGAGGGACTACAGAGAGAGAGAGAGAGCCTAGGTTGGCCCTTACTTGTCCATTCAACATTTAGAGCAGGGCAGGCTTGCACTCTGTGACACTAAAGGTGTCCACATGCTTCCCAGCCGAAACAATTCAGTAGATTTGTGCATATATTATGACAACATTTTCTAACGTTTTTGTTCGTTTTGGACTTTGGTGAAGGGTTTTTGGGCTGTTCGGGCAAGCTGAGGTCGGAGCCGAAGACGGAAGGGAGGCTCATTACTGTAAATGTTTTCCATTTTTAAAACCAACATCACAGTGTACGGGTGGGTGAAATCCGAAAAAAAACAGTATATTGCACTCATCTGTATTATAATGCAGGAATGCACAACATAATATCCTCCAGGCCTACGCTAATTGAACATTGTAGCATTGACCCCACCTACAGTACACCTGCCTTCCAATTGACTCCCATCCATGTGTTTAGTGTTGACTGGATGGAGATGATGGACAGGCGAGTGCTGGATGCAGGGATGGATGGAGGGACGGATGGACGGATGGATGGAGATAATGGATAGAGGAGGGATGAATGGTATCATGGTACCGGCACAACAAGCCACTTAACGTTGCTCTGTTTACTGGATTGGATTAGCCTTCCTCTGTGTGATCACACTAATTATAGGGATCCACAAATACATAGCTAAGCAGATGTGTTCAACAGCATGGACTCGGGATAAGGGTTGCGGTCGATTCCATTTCAATTCAGTTAGTTCAGGGAGTAAATTGGAATTTCAGTTTACTTCCTGAATCTCGAGGGCTACTGACTCAATGTTCATCTACTAAGATCAATGACAGTAAGGGGTATATAATGAAGTTCATAGACTGTACACCAAGACAACTGTGTTTTCCTATCTGAGATTACTCTTCATTATTTTCCTTTTCTAGGACAATTGTAGGCTCATTTCTTTTCACTCTTTCAAGTATGGCATTTTTCATATAAAACATGTTAAATGTGAAAAAAAAAACTATTGCGGTCAATTTAGTAGGTGTCCCGGGGTGGACTCTATATCTATGACCATATACATAGATTAAGAGGTTATATTTCTATGGTCCAGACACTCTAGTATGCCTCAGTCCTAAACAATAGGAGTCAAATGCAATAGAAATCCTTTTGCTATTAGATGTTATGGGTATAAAATGGACCTCTGTCACAGTGGTGCGTTTCACCAATACACGGCTTTAACATTTAGACTCTTTACTTCTTGTCTCTTTCTCCCTTTCTCTTTTATCCCGTTCTTTAGTCAGCCATTTGGAATTAAGTGATTCACCAAAGCTGTCTCAGGCATGCGCTAGTCACTGATGCCAATACTTAGGCCTAAAATCAAAACTATACAGTAAACAGAATAACAATTTGAGATAATTTTTTTAATTTCACCTTTATTTAACTAGGCAAGTCAGTTAAGAACAAATGCTTACTTTACAATGACGGCCTACCCCGGCCAAACCCTCCCCTAACCCAGACGACGCTGTGCCAAATGTGCGCCTCCCTATGTGACTCAGTCCAGGATCAAACCAGGGTCTGTCGTGAGGCCTCTAGCACTGAGATGCAGTACCTTAGACCGCTTCGCCACATGGGAGCCCTCCAAATAGGATGAGATAGAATAGGGTGAAAGCAAACTCAAATGCTTTAGGATTGGGAAATACCGTAAAGCAGACCAATAGCACACTGGACAAACAACTCACAAACAATCACTGATCTCATGAGAAAACTGGAACGTAAAAAGCCTCGCAAACTTTTGCTATGCTTTTGCAATTGCTCCATACTTCGAGTAAATATAGAAAAAGGTAATAGAATATCGGAACGGCATTGTACATGACTTGAAAAAGGCCTACTACAGCTCTATTACACACAGCAAAAGCAGAAGACATGGTCAAAGTGATAGTGAGTGTTTAGCATGGACACTTGGAGGAGTGGTAGGGAGGGTTACATGGGGAGAAAAAAATAGCCTTAAGCCTCCAGTAGGTATATTGTTCCTATCATCAAAGAAAAAGCCAGAGAAAGACATATTTACGCCAGACAGAGAGCAAGCTCCGGTCACTGCCTCTTCCATTTCTCACCCCAGCCTGGCCCTCTCGTCCGCCATCTCACCCTTCTCCCCCTTCTCACCGCCACTACATAACATCCGTTAGAATAACCTTTTAAAACCCAATCTGTGACATATCCAGCTGTCTTTATCATTTAAATCCCTGTTTGAGAGTGGTTACACTTCTGTAGCAGCCCTATCCCTCAGCTTTATAGCAAACCAAGTGGTGGAGCTGCCATTTTGTTGTTTTTCAAATGAAGGAGTGAGCCTTTAACCTGAGTCAATGGGGCATCCTGTTTGTTTATTAACCTCTTAAAAAATAGACAGTTAAACAGTAATGACCACAGTAAACACGTATTTTCATGCATTGCCCTCAAAGTGGACCAAGGAGGAAAAGTCAATAAAATGCACAGGCAATAATGAAGATACTGACATCCTAAAGACGTTAACAAAAGAAAGGGACTAAATGTTTGGTTCTATTTACACCAAGAACTACAGATTCAGAGGGTGGAGGATTTAAGTTTGTGAAGTAGTAAACCGATGAAACCACAGGCGGTGGGAATCCTAAATGGCACCCTATTCAAAATCTAGAGCACTTTTGACCGGGTCCCATAGCGCTCTGGTCAAAGTAGTGCACTATGTAGGGAATAGGGTGCCATTTGGGACGCACCCTGGGGGGTCTCTTTGACTCCCTCCCTGCTACACTTCCAAGTCTACATCAAAGTACGGTATGTGGATGTTTGAGATATGGTGAGGGAAAACTTGAGCTTTAAATGAACATGAACTTTAAATTCATGCAATTCATTTGTATCTTCAAAAAGCACACTAATGCAAGTGTCATGCATTGTGCCCTACAGGATTGTTTTGTTGTTACAATCATACGTTTTGGTAAGCCGTTGACTGAAACTGTGATCATAGTTTGGTTCGGATGATCTAAAACACCTGATACGTGTGAATGCTTCCAGGATGATGTTGACACAAAGGCTGATAGAACCATAGAACCCACCAGTTCCATTACCCAAGAGGCATTGGGGACCAGGCCAGCGGTTGGTGGAGTAGTTTGCATGGTCCTGTGCGCCTGCGGCCCTAATGCTCAGTTGGTACGACCCTATAAACACTAACTGGTTGTCCCATAGGCCTACACATACAAAATTACTGTCTTCAGCATAAAGTCGCTCCGAAGGAGGTGAGGTGGGAGGTGTTGTTATTTATCTGTCAGTGACCGATGGCGGAGGCATTCGATCTGGAAACCAGTGGTACCGGGAAAGCAGTCAGATTAGGGAAGAGCAGTGCTGCTATCACTCTCTCCCAGGGTTGGGCTTGGGTATATATAATGCGTTAATCCCGGGGTAGTTTGACTCGGGCGCCAAATGCTTTAATGGGATTTTAACATTCAAGACGAGCATGGGGAATCCAACCAACCCTCAAGTTGTGGACCTATTCTAGTCTGTTTAGTAATTAGCTATCAGGGTACGAGTGCCTATGTTTAAGCATACGGGACATCGAACTCACAGGAAATCTTGACATAAATTGAAACATACTGTATACACACAGAAATAAATGTATACATTTATGCATTAAATATCTCTATGTACTTCTCAGCTTGAGAAGATTTGGTCTAGATACAGAATAAGCAGAAGTAACAACTCTAATCCACTGATCAGAATATTGCACTCTACTCTGGAAGAATGTGTTGAAAGTAATATATCCACGCACCACAAATGAAACTGGAGAGCACTGTGTCTCCAATACATCTGATGAGTTGTGTTCCGGGGTGAAGAAAACGGCACAGAAAGGCGTGTACTGGGTACCACATCCTTTTTACAAGCAGAAAGAAGAGAGATCAGACAACTTGGTAAGGAAATACAGTGTCTCCTTTCCCTGGGACCTATCTCACCTCAACCTTGTGGAGCTCGGGAACATGAGTAGGACAAAGGATAGCAAATGCTAGCAACACTGAGGCAGATTCAAACTCAGGGGTTGACCTTACAACAGCGTAGGGGAGAGGAGGGTGAGATAGGCGGCATTCCAAATGGCACCCTATTCCCAATATAGTGCACTACTTTTGATCAGGGCCCATAGTCAAAAGTAGTGCACCACGTAGGAAATAGGGTGCCATTTGGGACATACTCAGTGAGTAATGAAAATTCCGCTAAGAGGAGTCCAGAGGGCTATCGTCTGGTGTTCTATCACCTCTTAAGATAAAAAAGGACCTTATTCCCTTTGTCCAGGGAGAGAGAGAGAGAGAGAGAGAGAGAGAGAGAGAGAGAGAGAGAGAGAGAGAGAGAGAGAGAGAGAGAGAGAGTGTCACCTGTGATAGAGAGTATTTACCTGATTTATTTGATATTAATGGTTAAACAATTATATTTAACTAATAGTAAGACATTTATGTTCTCCTCGTGCTGGTTCTTTATGGTCTCCACTCCCTGCAGCTAACCTGGGCGTATGGGTCACTAGAGATGGTTTGAGCTGACAAACAAGTTAAAGCATGCATTCCATAGACAAGATGTGGTCGGTGTAACCTAGATAGCCTGGAAGAGTTTAGAACAATCCCTTATTGTTCTAATCATCCTGGCATCTGGGAAACTAAGCCGGGGTCAGGTTAACTTCTTAGGGCTAGGGGGCAGTATTTTGAAGTTTGGATGAAAACGTGCCCAAAGTAAACGTGCCCAAAGTAAGAGAGAGAGAGAGAGAGAGAGAGAGAGAGAGAGAGAGAGAGAGAGAGAGAAATGCTGGAGATCAGAAAGTAATCTGCTCTCCGGGAGGTGATTGGTCCTTTATCTGAGAAGCTCAGCTATAAACTCTGGATATCATCCCCTATATTGCACGAATGGGAAATGGAACCACATGAAAAATCCTAGGCTTTGATATATTTCAATCCCCACCATTCAATCATTGTAAATTAGAATTTTTCATGAAAAAAAATACCTATTCTCGGTTGCATAAAATTAATGGATTAAACATAAGATTTTTTGGACTGAGACCAGCAATAGAAGAGACAGGGCAAAAACTACAGTAGCACCTTGAGCTCTCCTCGACAACATGTCCCCAATTCAATCTATTATTCTACAGGAAATTTGATGAAAGCTCTGGTGAATAAATGGGGATTCTTTTTTACGACTCTGCTCTGTTCTCCTCTACACACCGTTAAATTTCAAATCAAACCATTGAAGGGCAAAACCAGCTATATGAAGTCTCACTTTTCCCACTCAAAGAGCTATCACAGCTACATCAACTCCCCTTCAATGACGCACCATCACAAATGGACAAAAACCCGAAATCCTGAAAGTGTTGCATTTGTCCTCCCGAGGTGGTGTGTAGGCAGCGTGCACTCTGTCACCCAGCTAGCCCTTTGAGTAACATGTCTGCTACGGTAGCTTCTCTCAAAGAGAGCTATGGGCCCATATTCACAAAGGGTCTCAACTGCTGATATAGGATCAGTTTTTTCATTTTAGATTTTAATGAATACAACTATATAGACAGGGGTAACTGATCCTGGATCAGCACTCCTATTTTGAGACGCTTTTTGAATACGGACATGTGTCATTTGTCCTGTGGGGCCAGGGAGCTAGGCCGGAGGCTCCAAACAACCCAGCCTCGAACGGTACGTTGTTCATTAGATCTGGACTCCTTTTCAACCTCAGCCAACACTCAAATACCACAGCTAACCAATGGAGAGCTGGACCGCTAACGGGACCAAAAACCATGGCCTATTTCAGAACTGACTCGTACTGACTGTGAGAGCCTTCTAATCTCATTGTCCTTCTCAGCACAGTTCCAGAAACTATGGTGGATTCGTAACCAGGCCAGCTCAGTACAGCTTGGCTTGGCTCAGTAGTCTGAAAAGCCTTCAAGGCACCCTCCACCTCTATCTCCAGTCCATCTCTTACCCAGAATTGACCGGTTCTCAGAACTCTAAAAATACAGATCCGATCACCAGGACACATTCAAAGACCTGCAAGCACACAGACAAGACACAAAGACCAGACAGACAGACCAGACAGACAGGCTCTCCGGTACCCCAGACAGACCTCTCAGCCACACTGCCCGTTTGATTGGGTTATCAGCCCAGCCAGCCTCTGAGGTGGCTGATAAATGAAGTCACCATTCATCCCTCCATCCTCTTCACTGCTGGGGCTAGAGCCGGGAATTGCCTTAGTGACAATGACATTCTTTCAGAGCCACCAAAGAGCAAGTCGAGCTCTGAGTCAGAGAAGCAGGGAAGGAGGGGGACCACAGACAGAGGAAAGAGATTACACTGACTGCTATTCCACTGTAGTGTGTTTGATCTTAAATTGCTCTGGCATAGGAATGTATTCTAGTCAACTCGCTGTGTCTCTGTGGCTGTCGTCCTCTCTGTGCTGATGATCTTTTAGTCTTTTATTCATTGCGTGGTTTTCTCACGCAAAGTGGCCCGTTTTGTGGGCGATAAAGAGAAGAAGGATATAGGAGAATAGAAGAAGAACATTTGAACCTCTATTATAGCCATCAGTGATAGGCTAAATGTTACTTGTATGCAGCCTTCGGGGAAACAGCCAACCTTTTCAAAAAAACAAATCATCTAAATGACGTCCCAATCCTGATGTGCGGATTACAAGAAATCGAAACACAGTATTAATCATGTAAGTGTAATATAATGAGATGACGAGTACATCCCAATTACTGTACGCGCAGTGGGAGTATTGAGATTACACGTAGGATTATTAATACATCAAGCTGTAAACAATTCTCTCAGGGAAAATTCAAAACAACATTCCTGATGCCAGCTCTGCTCCGCTGTCTCCCCATTCAGTGTCTTCTTACCCATACCCTTCTTCCTAGTCACTAACTGCTTTACAGGCTTGGAGTTGGTAAGGATGTCCAATATATTTTAAATTAGAAAAACAAATCAAAATGGGAACACAGGGATGAAATTAACTAAGCAACAGTCCTCTCAGAGGAATAACATCATTCCTGATGCCAGCTCTGCCCCAAACTCCTTCCCTTACCAGTACTTACTGTGGCAGCACCCTCGCCTGACAGAGAAAAATTCTCCATAGCTGACAGAGTGCATTAGACTCTCAGCAAACATGTCTAATACTCATTGTTCTGACGCTGGAGCTGATTAATCCGTTTGAATGTCCCTCAACATGTGACCTGGGGATCAGGGCGCCCGATTGGGTGTTACCAAGAAAGGGGGAGTGGGTTTACTGGGGGACTACTTTTAGGATTCTACAGGGTTTTTGACCTCAATCTTCTCTAATCATTTTGAAGCCATAGACACACAAAGATTATGGTGTATAGATGATGCTTTTAAACAACGCGTCACACAGGCAGGGAGGAGAACAACAGAAAAACACCAACCAGAGGCAGCACTGTTTTTTGTTGTAAAGAAATCTCAAAAGGGACATGGATTGGAACATTAATCTGGGGCTGAATGGAGATGGAGGGAGAGGAAAATCTCTGATAGATTCGCAGTAGGATTTGTTTACCATCCCATTTCTTTGTCTCGTCCCCCAAGGGGAGAATTTTCCCAGGATTCCCGTGGCTGTGTTTGGGGTTTTAAGGGATGAAAAAAGGCGGAAGGAAGAAAAGCTCATTGGTCTCAGCATCTATCTAGTGCCACAGAAACAGGGAAAGAGAGCCAAGCTGTCATCCCAGTTGGATTAAGAGTCCTTCAGTAGTGGAGGCTGAGCTGGTGACATGGTCCCTAACCATGGAGTGGGGACTGGGGACTGGGGGCAAGCGGTATTAGGGAACCAGGACCTAAATGAGTCACAAGGTTCAGTCGGCCTCCTGATCCATAGAAAAGCCCCTTTGTCACCTTTATTCATGTGCTGACAGCTAAGTGTCTACCTTCATCCGGTTAAATCAATCACTGTTGCATGTGATGGGTCTAGGAGAATGAAATTAACCTTCTTATTTAACCTCTATTTCACAAGGTTATCCTAATGAGGTCAGCTTTTGGAAAAAAAACTATTTTTTCAAGGGATGAAGCTGCGCTAAGCTCTCACTCTGCTGCATAAAACACACACTGTAACTCCACACAGAAATACGGTGCGGTGTGCCACTACGCCATAGTTTATATACAGTGGTAACATAACATCCCTTTAATGCTGCAATATGGAACTTTTTTTGGGAGCACCGACCAAATTAACATAGAAAACATTGAAGAAGTGGTAGGTCTGTTCTATGTGCGCTATTGCTATGCTTCCTGAGCAGAGAGTTTCATTTTACTTTTGGTTTTGTACACCAGCTTCAAACAACTGAAAATAAAATATTTTTTGCTTGTGGAAAATATATTTCACAGCGGTTTAGTTGGTATGATGATTCTTTACACCATACTTATACACATAAACAGAAATCAAATCAAATAAAACTTGCGCCGAATACAATAGACCTTACAGTGAAATGCTTACTTACAAGCCCTTAACCAACAGTGCAGTTCAAGAAGAGTTAAGAAAATATTTACCAAATAAAATAAAGTAACAAATAATATAAAGTAACACAATAACATAACAATAACAAAGTTATATACAGGGGGTACTGGTACCCGAGTCAGTGTGCGGGGGTACAGGTTAGAGTTCATTTGTACATGTAGGTAGGGGTGAAGTGACTATGCATAGATAATAAACAGAGAGTAGCAGCAGTGTACAAAACAAATGGAGGGGGGGGGTCAATATAATAGACCTGTGGCCATTTGATTAATTGTTCAGCAGTCTTATGGCTTGGGGGTAGAAGCTGTTAAGGAGCCTTTTGGTCCTAGACTTGGTGCTCCAGTACCGCTTGCTGTGCGGTAGCAGAGAAAACAGTCTATGACTTGGGTGACTGAAGTCTCTGACAGTTTTATGGGCTTTCCTCTGACACCGCCTATTATATAGGTCCTGGATGTCAGGAAGCTTGGCCCCAGTGATGTACTGGGCCGTACGCACTAGCCTCTGTAGCGCCTTACGGTCAGATGCCGAGCAGCTGCCATGCCAGGCAGTGATGCAACCGGTCAGGATGCTCTCGATGGTGCAGCTGTATGACTTTTTGAGGATCTTGGGACCCATGCCAAATCTTTTCCAACTTCTGAGGGGGAAAAGGTTTTGTCGTGCCCTCTTCATGACTGTCTTGGTGTGTTTGGACCATGATAGTTCATTGGTGATGTGGACACCAAGGAACTTGAAACTCTCAACCTGCTCCACAACAGCCCCGTTGATGTTAATAGGGGCCTGTTCGGCCCAACTTTTTCTATAGTCCACAATCAGCTCCTTTGTCTTGCTCACATTCAGGGAGAGGTTGTTGTCCTGGCACCACAATGACAGTTCTCTGACCTCCTCCCTATAGGCTGTCTCATCATTGTCTGTAAACAGGTTACCACTGTTGTGTCGTCAGCAAACTTAATGATGGTGTTGGAGTCGTGTTTGGCCACGCAGCCGTGGGTGAACAGGAAGTACAGTTGGGGACTAAGTACACACCCCTGAGGGGCCCCAGTGTTGAGGATCAGTGTGGCAGACGTGTTGTTGCCTACCCTTACCACCTGGGGGCGGCCCGTGAGGAAGTCTAGGATCCAGTTGCAGAGGGAGGTGTTTAGTCCCAGGGTCCTTAGCTTAGTGATGAGCTTTTTGGGCACTATGGTGTTGAACGCTGAGCTGTAGTCAATGAACAGCATTCTCACATCCTTTTGTCCAGGTGGGAAAGGGCAGTATGGAGTGCGATTGAGATTGCGTCATCTGTGGATCTGTTGGGGCGGTATGCGAATTGGAGTGGGTCTAGGGTGTCCGGGAGGATGCTGTTGATGTGAGCCATGACCAGTCTTTCAAAGCACTTCATGGCTACCGAGTGCTACGGGGCTGTAATCATTTAGGCAGGTTACCTTCGCTTCTTTGGGCACAGGGACTGTGGTGGTCTGCTTGAAACATGTAGGTATTACAGACTCAGTCAGGAAGAGATTGAAAATGTCAGTGAAGACACTTGCCAGTTGGTCCACGCATGCTTTGAGTACACGTCCTGGTAATCCATCTGGCACCGCGGCTTTGTGACTCCTCCATTGAAACGTGAAGACAACTCGTTCAACTTATACCTATAAACTTGTCCAAGAACAATCAAACATAATTTTAAATGTATCCTTAGGAACACTTTTATGTATAAATAGTATAATATTTCAACCGGAATATAAACTGGGCGATAAGAAAGGAAGAAACCAAAGAGTGCGCCAGCTGTGAACGCGCGTTTTCCTCTATTGACATTCTGTGTGAACACTTCCTTATTCGTCTTTATCTATGCTCTAAAAGCATCTAAAAAGAATCAGAACACTTTCTCGAGACTGTTGACATCCAGAGGAAGCAATAGGTACTGCATTCATATGCCCTTATATGGGCATTTTCATGAGGGAAGGGTTCTAAATGAGGCAATGTGTCAAAACCACTTTTTCCAGGACAGAAATTCCTCTGGTTTTTGCCTGCCATATCTGTTCTGTTATACTCACAGACAAAATGTTAACACTTTTAGAGAATTCTGGGTGTGTCCTATCCAATGGTACTAGATATGTGCATATCCTATTTTCTGGGCCTGAATGGGAGGCATTTTCCTTTGGGCACGCCAGGCTCTCCAAAACGGTCACCTCGTGCGCTGCTCCCAACGAAGTTAAAGGCCTTGCTCACATCGGCTACCGAGAGCGTTACCACACAGTCATCCAGAACAGCTGGTGCTCTCGTGCATGCTTCAGTGTTGCTTGCCTCGAAGCGAGCATAAAAGGCATTTAGCTCGTCTGGTCGGCTCGCGTCACTGGGCAGCTCACGTCTGGGTTTCCCTTTGTAGTCCGTAATAGTTTTCAAGCCCTGCCACATCGGACGAGCGTCAGAGCCGGTGTAATAGGATTCAATCTTAATCCTGTATTGGATTAAGAGAATTTAGGAGAACTATTAGAATTTTAGCAGCCAGGAAATGGCGGAGCGATTTCTGCATAGTGCATATTTTTTCTAAGAGATAGCTACATCAACCACAGAGCATGGGAGTCTTGAAGGAAGCCCGTGGTAAGTTTAATGTCATTCTTTCTTGGCAGGCCCAGGCCTGGCTCTTTAAATCTTAGACTTGAAAAGCGGGATAAGGGCTGTGGTGGCATATTTGCTGAGCAATTAGACAACACAAGTGGGCCAAGCAACTATGTCAACAGAGAGGGGGGAGGAACGAGGGACGAAGGGGGAGGAACGAGGGTGATGGGTTCTTCTTAAGCCTATGCGAATGAGAGGAAGGAAGCATGAGAATGTTATCGGGAGCGTTCAAGTACACGCTCTCTTCCCTAAAGAACCTACTTTCACAGCATCCTGCTGCTAGGGTAGCACTCCTGTCCTGCTGTCTGTCTCAGTGGACAGACTAGAGAACAGCGTCATGCAGCTGCTGTGGCATTCTTCCACTGTGACCCTCTTCAGAGCCCATTTTTCATACATATCTGCCACCCATGCAGGACTTGGCAAGAGCCTGGGGCAGGGGCAGGGGCTGGGGCAGGGGATGGAGCTTAGGCCCGAGGCTGAGGTTGGGGTTCGGGCTGGCTATAGGCTGAGATTGTTTTCCTCCACTATAAAAGCTCTGGTCTTCAAACAAATATCCAGATCTTCTCTTTAAACAGAGATGCAGCCAGTGCCCACGCTTGTAGCCCAGACTCCCTAGTCCCCAGCCCCCTGATCCGGCAGCACCCCCCTACTTCACAAGAAATGCTCCAAGAACAACGGCCCAGCCAGTGGGGACGGGGCAAAAACAGACCCTCTTTTGTTCCCCTTGCCCCTTCTCAGCGTTCCATTAGGTACATGATCCCCCAAAGCTTCCACACAACCCTCGCGTCCACCCCTCTTCCCCCCTTCCGCTTCTCCCCTCCTCTTCTTTCCAATGGGTGGTAAAAAAAGCTAAAGTAACTTGTGAGGACACAGAGAAGCAGACTAACCACCATCTTTAATGCAACCCCCTCCCTCTCAACTTAGTCTTGTTCATATCACAGAGAATGAATTCAGTAAGTCAGGTCGTGAAGAATAAATCCCCGTGTTAGTTAACTGCCTAGAAGCTCAAGTAGTTTACGCTACATTGTTCAAATCAAAGATGGTGGGTTAGCCTGGCAATTTGGTCTCTATTGGGTAGGGGGAGCATAGAACATAAAACCCACAACATCACGTTCTATTATCTTCCGATTCCTCACCACCCACTTTAAAATGAGGCTTTCTGCTAGTTGATCCCTCACAGTCCATTTGAACAGAAAAGAGCATCGCTTCACCTTTGTTCTCACTGAGGGGTGTAATAATCCTTACACGGGAGGGTGATAATACCGTATCCCGGGGTAACCTTGAGCGATTGGGTCGGACGGCTATAATGGCATAATAACCTGACATGGGTAATAATTCAGTCACAGCGGGGCTACTGCTGCTGCCAACTGGGGGAGACTGACCGCTGACTGACTAACCACTCCTTTTACGCAGCCTGTCCTAGCAACCAAACAAACTACCACAAGTTAATAAAACAGTTAGGTATTAAAGAGCACATTTATAACATTAGTTTGCAAGTAAATTCATAAAAAATCCTACAATGTGATTTTCTGGATTTCTTTTCCTCATTTTGTCTGTCATAGTTGAAGTGTACCTATGATGAAAATTACAGGCCTCTCTCATCTTTTTAAGTGAGAGAACTTGCACAATTGGTGGCTGACTAAATACTTTTTTCCCCCACTGTATATTCACTTTGGACTGCTACTTCAGCTAGGAGCTAGGAGGGACCAGGGCTGACCAGACCACTGACTGACCACTCCTGTAGATATGATATCTCCTGTAGATATCGCCTCTTTTTCTAAGTCATAAAAAAATCCAGTTCTATGATGTAAACAACAACAGTGTGCAGCTGTGAGGAGAGCAGAGGACAGGAACCCGTCAATCCCCATTAGCACCAGTGGCTAAGCAAGTGTGAAACTCTAATTGCGCTTCACCAGCTTGTCACTACTCAGGCATGTGAGTGTGTGTGTGTGTGTGTGTATGTGTGTGTGTGTGTATGTGCGTGCTTGCCTGCCTGCCTAAGCAAGTTTGTATACATGCATACATTTATTAAAAGACCCTTGCAGTCAGAAATGTGATTTCCTGTGTTTTATATATATTACCACACTTTGAGTTTGGAATAATACTGAAAATTATGATAATGCCCTTTTAGCGTAAGAGCTGTTTGAAAAGGCTGCTGGAAATTTCAGCTTTTTTGGTGGGATAGTTTGGCCTGCCTGGTGTGATCACCTGGAGGTAAATTAGTTAATAGACCAATAAGAAATAGAGTTCCAAACCTCTCTGCCAATAACAGCTAATTTTCAGTTTTCCCCTCCCCACTCCCAGACAGTCCTAGCAAAATTCTTGCTTGAGAATTCGCTCTTTGCTAAGAAGCTATTTTTGTTTATTTTTGACCATTTTAATTTAAAACAATCCATGTAAGGTAATTCATTGTTACTCAGAAATTATTTAATATTGAAATAAAAACGGCTGCAATGGACCTTTAAAAACAGTGACACATCCAGCTCCATGTAATGTCTGTTAAGCAGGCAGAGACAGCCAAGCAGCAGCGAGACCGAGGGAGGGATATCCTTCACAGTCACACTGTGGTCCTCACAGAATTAAACAGAACAGTATTGCATGGCCGCGTCCCAAAGGGCATCCTATTCTCTACATAGTGCACTACTTTTGACCAGAGCCCTGGGAATAGGGTGGGTATAAAGAGAATAGGGTGTCATTTGGGATGCACTCTATGTGTTTCTACGGTGGTCCCCCTAATGAGACATTCATCTGTCTGGCAGTGAGGAGGAGAGGGGTGTGACAGAGAAACTAGACTAAAGCAGTTTCACTGTGACGCCTGCCTGGCCCTATGGGAACACACACACAGAGAGACAGGCCCAGACCCTGGTGACACTAATGGATGTACATGGGCCTCTCTTACTCGCCTGGGATTACTTACATCAGAGCAGGTCAGCCGGCAGTAGCAGACATTCATAGTATTGAGTGGCAGACCGGCTACATTCAGATCCTTGCTAAATAACATTCTCCATTCAAAGCAAGAGGTCACTTTCCCTACCTGTCTGACTGACTGACCTGTGAGGACATGCTGTAGAACTAAAAACGCGCGCCGTCTTCCCAGAAAAGAACATTGAAATATGAATGTGTCATAAAAGTTGATATTCAATTCTTCCGAGGAACCGTTATGACGTCAGCATGACTAGACCAGACTGAGTGCGTTGGTTGTTGGTTGACTGAGACACACTGTCCTGCTGCCTTGGGGGGGGGGGGTTAGAACACAAGCTAGCAACTGCCTGGCAGACGACCGGAGATAGGGAACAAGTCACTTCTCACAGAATAGCCTGCATGCTTCACCAGCCCACAGTGTTGAATAAGTGGCATTTTCCTCTTCTACACCCCAGCCTTTCCCATCGCTCTAAGGACTAGCCTCTTCTACGTTATCATCTACTGGGAAACCGGGACTCTCATAATGCCACATACATATAAACACATGCATGAAAACAAAAACACACACACACACACACATGTTCACAGATACACACATGCACAATACCACAGACACCACAACCAGTAAATGGGTAATTATGGTGATCCCTTACAGTTATGCACATCTCCATGTGGTACTGGAGCTGGGTGAAAGCAGTGAAAGTAAGGGCCAGATATCTAGGCCACAGGCCTGGGAGGTCACTGTCTATTATCTTGTCCCATTTTCAACAATGGCCGGTCAAGTGAGCAACAGTGGTCAGCCAGACGACAGTTGTCTTGTCAACCAAACCGTAAAAGTCACTGAGATGATAGAAGGAAGCACAGAAAAGGTTGAAACATGACCAGAACAGTTCTCCCCCGAAGTGTCCCTTTAAGACAGCTGCCAGAGGGGGGTCTCTCTGGGTCACAAATCTGTAAAGCAAATGGTAACAAACTGATCTTCTAATTCGATCAAGTATATTCCACGGTTAAATAAAAACAATAAGGAACACCAGGGCAGGGTACACAAACAACAGTCAACAATAGGAGATACACACACATGTTCGGGGGCTCTCTCAGAATGAATGCAGATGCCATAGGGTAGGTCAGGGAGTTGTTATCTACTTGAGGAGATGAACAATAGTCTGCTCAGACTGAATAAACATAACTAGAAAGTGTGTCACAGCTAGAAAAGCACCACTACGCAGACAATAAAAGCATTAGCCATTCATTGTTAGTCGTTAGCGTTGTATTCATTGGACTGAGAAGTAAAAGTGCCGCGTGTTTTTGTGTGTGTTTGGGTGTGTGAGTTTGTTTGTGTTGAAGGGGGGCACTGGGTACACTATGAATAAATCAAGCTTGTCTGACAAGGGGACAGAGTGGGAGGGAATTGGGGTAAGACATGGGTGGGAGTGTTTTTGCAGTAATGCAATTGTTCGGCTTGATTATTAACGTCTCAAATACAAGACAGATGCAACAAGAACATTTTCAGGGAATATTATAAGGACACTGTGTGTCATTTTGAGAAAATGGAGCACGCCAGATATTGGTGTCAACACATTAAACGAAATACAAACTTGCACACGTACATTTTGAGAAATCGTATCAAGGGTGACATTTCTCGTGTGAAATAACGGCAAACACATTATTTGATTTCGATCACCTGACCAAATCTACTCGAATACCAAACTTGAGTTATGTGCGTAGGCTCTTTACACAACTGCATGACATATTGTCCAACGCTCTGCTCTGCTCTGCTCCCTCTCTCTCCCGTTATAACGAATCCAATCATTTGTGGAAAACCTCCAGTGAAGTTAAAGAAAATGATTGTCACGCGCATAGCGGCACACACATTTGGGGTGCTGTAAAGTGCGCCTTGGGTTGACTATCATTTGAGAAACACCCATAACCTACAAATGAACAATTGATGCCACCGCAAGTCTAACATTGTTGACATCTGTCCACCTGACCAGCCACACAGATGCACAGGCTGATGTACAGGGCTATAGATAGCTTTGGGACACACCATCGGGAGTCAATACACAGACTCCCGATGGTGTGTCCCAAAGCTAGCTATAGGCTACACCTTTTCTGAGTAATATACCACATTTATGTATCACATAAGAAGTAACCTAAATACTGATACTGGGTCCATTTGTAGGCTATACAACATGTCATTTAATTGGCTCCGGCAATTTAATGAACAAAATGAATCGTTTTTTGATAGCCTAAAAATAGCCTAAACATGTATCCTACGTTCGCACACATAAACTACTGAATGAACGGCAGCGTCATACGACTCTCATCCTGCCTTCGGAATGTTATGGCATAAAAACATGATTTACTTAACTAACCTGCAGTGTATGGTGCGCAATACAACGGATGCGCGCGCTCTCTCTTCCAGGTTCTTGCAGTAGAGTGCTATTTTTCCCCTGTGCGTATTTTTCGTTGGAACCGCGTCCGTCCGTTGAGCTTCCACTTGACTCTGCTGCTTGACTGGTCCTCTCCTCCTCTCGCTCTCTCTCTCTCACCGGTTCACAAGATAGCGCGCGAGCCGCGGTACTCTTAAGCGCGCACACTGCAGCGCCGCTGCGGACGGATGGGGGTGGCCTCGAGCGCTGGACCATTTTGGCAAAATAGGTTTCGGTCCCCTGTTTCATTCAACATCACAGATGGAGAACAGCTGTAAGGGGTAAAGGATCATGCAGGCTAAAATAATTGTACATGCTGTGTTTTATAAATGATTCCCTGTTGTTCATCTTCTTGAAATGAGAGGGGTGAGTGAAAGGTTATTTACAATTTTAATTGTTGGATTATAAAACAATTTATAATCCAACAAAGCAATAACTTTTTGGGATGTATGTGTAATGATGAAATATAATGGAGGTGCATAAACAAAAACAACATATTTACCGTAAACAGAAAATAGGATGAGGATAAATGGATAATGCCCCCCCACACACACACACACACAAATAGTCATGCAATGTTTGCCTATTGTCCGTCACCCTTCAGGCATAAACAGTAAGACTATACATTAGTGCCTCTATATGCAGTATTTCTCAATAAAAAAAATGCACAACTTGTTGTCTTATGTAAACAAAGTCAGAGCTGCTGGGCAGGTCTGTATCACTGTCTATGCTATTAGATAGAGAGCAATCACCGCAGCTGTTCACCCCATGTTAGAGGAGAAATTGACATTATGAATTCAAACGCCAACCTTCATTTACCTGTTGGGACTTTGTGTTGCCCACAATTTAAACTAGTCTTGTATGATCCATAGCAAGATATACCAGAGATAAAGGGCTGTTCATATTGCAACCACACATCGGGCTCCCGAGTGGAACAGCGGTCTAAGGTACTGCATCTCAGTGCTAGAAGTGTCACTACAGACACCCAGGTTTGATTCCAGGCTGCATCACAACCGGACGTGATTGCAAGTCCAATAGGGCGGCGCACAATTGGCCCAGCGTCGTCTGGGTTTGGCCGGTCTAGGCGGTCATTGTAAATAAGGATTTGTTCTTAACTGACTTGCCTAGTTAAATACAAAAAAAAAAATCTTGAACGCCCGTTCACCAGTATGACCAAAATCAACAACCACTTTTTTTGGTTCAAGCCCTCAAAAACTGTTGTCCGCTAAAGATGAAAATAATCTGTTTGCATCTGCTGTATTGTCTGTCCAATATCCAGACGACCTGTCCCTAGAGATTTCTATACAGTTAATCTGTTTTCGTAACGTGTTGAGGCAGGCAATTAAGGAGAATGAGAGGCTCAATTAAAGATATTGCAGAACAGCTGTATTTGAAGCACCACTCCCTTCTGTCCAATTTCCCTGATTTTTCTACAGCGATCAAGCTGTTTTTACCATCCCTGTAACTGTCGCTTCTGTGGAGAGGTCGTTTTCTAAACTAAAACTTATAAAGAACTACCTAAGAAGCATTAGGCTCTCGGTCTGATATAAGCTGAGGAAGCTCCACTCACTGCACTGGCGCCGTCATTGCCTTGACCACAGCATTTGTTCACCGATATCCCCTTATACTTTTTATCAGTTATACTTTTTTTTTAAAGTAAGATTAATGAAGCCCAAGAAACAAACACTTAGCTTCCTAGTACATGGAAAACATTTTATTAATTACTTTTTGGAGGGTTACTGCGGGGGCTGCCCAGTTCTCCAGTTTTCAGAACTCAGGATACGACCCAGATGCAGACAGCTAGAGTCACAGATGTTTATTAACCCAAACAGGGGGCAGGCAAAAGACAGGTCAAAGGCAGACAGAGGTCCGTAATCCAGGGCAGAGTCAAAAAGGTAAAGAACAGCAGGCAATCTTGGGGTCAGGACAGGCAGAGGTTTGTAAACGGGTCAGAGTCAGGCAGGTACAGAACGGCAGGCAGGCTCGGGGTCAGGGCAGGCAGAATGGTCAGAACCGGTGAAACTAGGGAACAGAACTTGAGAAATCAGGAAAACACGCTGGTAAGACCTGACAAGACAATCAGGTGTTGCCAGTTGACGAACTGGCAACAGACAAACAGAGAACACAGGTATAAATACACTGGGGATAATGAGGAAGATGGGAGACACCTGGAGGGGGGTGGAGACAAGCACAAAGACAGGTGAAACAGATCAGGGTGTGAAACCAGTGATTGCACCAATAATCATGATGAAGCAGTAGCCTATGGGATGATTCCTTTCACATCTAAGGCTCTGATGATCTGGTCATGTGACTCTTGAAAGAAGGACATTTCCTCTCAATTCAATCTGGAGCGAGTCAGTGAATCACCCAGGCACATCCTCTCAGTGAATGTTGATGTTCCAACACATTAATTATCTCTGGTTTAGCAAAAGAAGCCATCAGCAGCCTGCCATGACGGAACCAAAGAATTATAAGGATTCATTCTAACTCTTCGGATGGAACCAACCACATCATGCTAGACAGGCACTCTACTGGAAATGGTCACTGTCTGCACCCAAGTTACTGTGGTGTACAGTGAGGGAAAAAAGTATTTGATCCCCTGCTGATTTTGTAAGTTTGCCCACTGACAAAGAAATGATCAGTATATAACTTTAATGGTAGGTTTATTTGAACAGTGAGAGACAGAATAACAAACAAAAAAATCCAGAAAAACGCATGTGAAAAATGTTATAAATTGATTAGCATTTTAATGAGGGAAATAAGTATTTGACCCCCTCTCAATCAGAAAGAGTTCTGGCTCCCAGGTGTCTTTTATACAGGTAACGAGCTGAGATTAGGAGCACACTCTTAAAGGGAGTGCTCCTAATCTCAGCTTGTTACCTGTATAAAAGACACCTGTCCACAGAAGCAATCAATCAATCAGATTCCAAACTCTCCACAATGGCCAAGACCAAAGAGCTCTCCAAGGATGTCAGGGACAAGATTGTAGACCTACACAAGGCTGGAATGGGCTACAAGACCCTCGCCAAGCAGCTTGGTGAGAAGGTGACAACAGTTGGTGCGATTATTCGCAAATGGAAGAAACACAAAAGAACTGTCAATCTCCCTCGGCCTGGGGCTCCATGCAAGATCTCACCTCGTGGAGTTGCAATGATCATGAGAACGATGAGGAATCAGCCCAGAACTACATGGGAGGATCTTGTCAATGATCTCAAGGCAGCTGGGACCATAGTCAGAAAACAATTGGTAACACACTACGCCATCAAGGACTGAAATCCTGCAGCGCCCGCAAGGTCCCCCTGCTCAAGACAGCACATATACATGCCCGTCTGAAGTTTGCCAATGAACATCTGAATGATTCAGAGGACAACTGGGTGAAAGTGTTGTGGTCAGATGAGACCAAAATGGAGCTCTTTGGCATCAACTCAACTCGCCGTGTTTGGAGGAGGAGGAATGCTGCCTATGACCCCAAGAACACCATCCCCACCGTCAAACATGGAGGTAGAAACATTATGCTTTGGGGATGTTTTTCTGCTAAGGGGACAGGACAACTTCACTGCATCAAAGGGACGATGAACGGGGCCATGTACCGTCAAATCTTGGGTGAGAACCTCCTTCCCTCAGCCAGGGCATTGAAAATTGGTCGTGGATGGGTATTCCAGCATGACAATGACCCAAAACACAAGGCCAAGGCAACAAAGGAGTGGCTCAAGAAGAAGCACATTGAGGTCCTGGAGTGGCCTAGCCAGAAAAATCTGTGGAGGGAGCTGAAGGTTTGAGTTGCCAAACGTCAGCCTCGAAACCTTAATGACTTGGAGAAGATCTGCAAAGAGAAGTGGGACAAAATCCCTCCTGAGATGTGTGCAAACCTGCTGGCCAACTACAAGAAATGTCTGACCTCTGTGATTGCCAACAAGGGTTTTGCCACCAAGTACTAAGTCATGTTTTGCAGAGGGGTCAAATACTTATTTCCCTTATTAAAATGCAAATACATTTATTAAAAAAATTCACATGCGTTTTTCTGGATTTTTTTTGTTGTTATTCTGTCTCTCACTGTTCAAATAAACCTACCATTAAAATTATAGACTGATCATTTCTCTGTCAGTGGGCAAACGTACAAAATCAGCAGGGGATCAAATACTTTTTTCCCTCACTGTAACGTTACTGTAATACGGTGGGTCTGGCTGGTGTAGGTAGTCAGGCGCAGGAGAGCAGAGATGAGTGTACTAAGTAACTTTACTTTAGGCAAAAGTACAAAATACACGTACAAAATACCGTCTGAATAAAGCACGGGTGAGAACAGAACAAACCCGGCGTAATACAACATGCACAAAACAAACAATTCCCCACACAGAACTAAGGGTTAAATAGACAACAGTAATGAGGGAAAATGAAAACCAGGTGTGGAAAAACAAGACAAAACAAAACAAATGGGAAATGAAAAGTGGATCGGCGATGGCTAGAAGACCGGTGACGTCGCCGCCCCGAACAAGGAGAGGAACCGACTTTGGCGGAAGTCGTGACAGTTGCTCTGTTAGGGAGGGATTAGATATTTAACTTCTGTGTTTGGAGACATTGGATCAGCATTCTTGTCGGGTCTTCTGTCAGTACCTTTCATGTAGAGAAGCTAATGATCCATCATGTATGACATTCCTGGGAGTGTGTAAACTTGTATTTTTTATTAGCATATATGTATGTTCTCTGTAGTTATGTTCTTGAAAATGTATCAGTTTACCAAAATCGGCCACTTGGGTACATTTGGGCAACTTGTGAGGGATATCTGGGTGACTTCGTATTAAATGTCATGTAGCTCGCTCAATCTTGAAGTTATCATTCTGAAACTTTGACCTCTTGTGGACACAATCTAAATTACCTCTAGACATCCTATCTGAATGTATGGCTTTTCTTTTTCATATCAAATATGACGCAACAAAAATAAAAATTGAAAATTTGTTTTATCTTTTACCAGATCTATTGTGTTATGTTTTCCTACATTAATTTAGCATTTCGACAACTTCAAAGTGTTTCCTTTCAAATCATATCAAGAATATGCATATCCTTGCTTCAGGTCCTGAGCTACAGGCAGTTAGATCTGGGAATGTCATTTTAGGCGAAAATTGAAAAGAAGGGTCTGATCCTTAAGAGTATTAAATAAGCCTGATTTGGCAAAAAGACAACACCCTTAATTTTGCTTCTAACTACCACACATTGGGCAAACCCGCAAGCTGCCTTACTGTGAGTTAGCCAAATTTAGATTTTTGGTTATGTTGAGAACTGGAGCATGTAATAATAAAGAAATAATTACTTATAACAAAAAGTGGCAAAAATACAACACTTCCCTTTAATTTTGGGTTTTATCCACCACATACAAGCTGTCTTGCTGTGAGTTAGAGAACTGGAGCATGTAATAATAAAATAAGGATGACGAAATTAGAACAATAGTGACATTTCCCCTTTCTCTGTCTCCAAGTCATTGGCTCTGAGTCAGACTTTCAATTGAGCAGATATTATAATTTTGAAAAGGAACAGAAGTAACTGATCCAACATTTGAGAAATATGGCCAGATTAATGTCAGAATACATGGGAAATTATCTCTATGCGCCACTTGTCTTCGAACCATCCCACTGCTATTCAGATTTGGATACAGAAAAGCATTATTGGCCCAACATAGGGCAATCTGATTTGCTATTGTATGAAAAACAATACAAAAAGACAGATAATCAATAAAAAGCACAATAACAGCATTTCAGAATGAATACATACCATATACTACTCATAAAGTGTAGAAGTCAGTGTATCCAGTCCTCCTATCCTGTACCCTGCAGTCCTGTTCAGTTGTAAGGGACCAGGGAAATTACTAGCCTATAATTAAGGCCTATTGTTATTACAGAATTAAGTCATTTTCTTTCTATGGACTAGAATGGGATGGCCAATCTAGTAATTATATTTCTTCAGTCCTGTCCTCCTATATCCTCCTATACACTGCAGCCCTTATGCTCTTTATGAGTAGTAAGGGACCTGGGGACTCCTGCTACTGTATGCGTCTCATAAAAATATAATTTACTATTACTATCGTATTTCTATTTACTTGAATGGGAATGCCCATTGTTGTCACGATCTTCGGGATAGACAGACCAAGACGCAGCGATGCTTCCAGTATACATTTTAATAACGGACGTAACTGGGAAAATATACAACAAAAACAAACGAAGATCGTAACGAAGATCGTAACGAAGATCGTAAACGAAGATCGTAACGAAGATCGTAACGAAGATCGTAACGAAGATCGTAACGAAGATAGTAACGAAGATCGTAACTTACAAAACACAACAAAGCTATGAACTTACAATAACCCACAAAACCTATACGTAAACCCCAAACATATATATGGTTCCCAATTAGAGACAACGACACACAGCTGCCTCTAATTGGGAACCATTACTCCAACATAGAAATATAACACCTAGAACATAAAAAACCCTACACCAAAACCAAAACAAAACACGCCAGCCTGTCTTTTCAGGCCTGGACGTGACAATTGTAGTACTTCTTCAGTCCTCCACCTGCAGCCCTACTTATTATCAGTTGTAATGGACCATGGTATCCATGCTATGTCTTCCATAGAAATGTAATTACTACAATTACTATCAATCTATTTCTATTGACTTAAATGGGGATGCCCATTCTAGTAATTCTATTTCTGTCTTCAGTACTGCTCCTCTACCCTGCAGCCCTGCTCATTATCAGTTGTAAGGGACTCCGCCCAGTACGACATTAGAAAATACTGTAAATATCCTCCCCTCCTCTCCTCTCTGACTGCCTGCATCTACGTCTGTGGATCATCTCATCTCAAAATAATCACTTAATTTCCTCTTGGATGCAAATGATCTGGAACATACTCAAAGGAGTATTACTGTAGCAGTTCATGTATAGAGTATCGGTAGCTATAGGGATGAATGGCCCTCTAGCATGAGCCTACCTAACCTCATTGAGGAGATATAAAGACAGGTGTAACAAAGTAGGTCCTGTTAATGTCTGGCCCCGGGCTCCAACCAGAGGACCTGAAGAACAACACTTCACAATCGAGCGCCATTTATAACAGAGACTCAGAAAAGCCCAGAAAACATAGACATGTACCTTACTCATCATTTGTTTGTCGATGCTAAATTAAACATGGATTATGAATCTGGGGCATGCAAGCTGAGAGAGTGCAGGCTTCATCACCAGCCAGGAGCCAGGTCTGTTTTCCTAATGAGTCAGTGTTTACCTGCGTTATCACAACAACAAGCTAGAGAGAGATGAACACAGAGAAGCGAGATGCACACACAGAGAACCATCGTTGCCAAGGAAGCCGACCATGAAATAACCTGGCTGGGATTCTAATGAATGTGATCCTATCTGAATGACGATTATATAACTACATCAAAACCACAGATCACTGGGCTGAACTGAAGCCCAAACACACATCAAAAGACAAGTATAATGTCAGCATCAAATGTCGTTGCACTGACATTTTACTGTAAACTCACCGGAGTGCACTTTAGAGTTTTGACACTAACCTCAACAGGAAGGCTGGTGGATCCACCACCCTACTGCTTAATGTCAAAACTGTAGACAGATAACTCCCTTCTTTAGGCTTCTGACAAGGTATAGAAGGGCCTATAGTCCCATATACACGCGCCATTCTCTATCTAAACCACTCATCCCCCATATCCACTATTCACTTCAAAACCAATTAAGAGCTAATGAGCAAGGATATTCACTTTGGCTGAATCCCAGGGATAATTGAGTGCCAGTGACACCCCAAGCGTAAAAACAACATTACATAAGTGTTCAGATGGAAGGGAGTGAGAACACCGCGTCTGTCAAAATCCAAATCTAAATAAACATCAAGATGTGTTCTCAAAACCAATATAAAAATGGCGAGTACCATGGGTATGGTACTGTAATTCCACTTCAATGAAAGCACCACCTGCCATTACTGTCTGACATGTCTGTAGCTGTTATCTTCATCACTGATTATTTCTAAACCCAATTACTGTGTGTTCCTAGTGGAAAGGTAATGACTACAGCAACATTAGCAGAGCTGTTGGTGCATAGAGCAATCTAGTTGCATCTTATAGGAGCCTAGATATGCATATAATTGGTACCATTGGAAAGAAAACACTTTGAAGTTTGTAGAAATGTTAAAATAATGTAGGACACTATAACACAATAGATATGGTAGGAGGAAATCCAAAGAAAAACCAACCAGAATTTTATTTTTGAGAGAGACCATGCTCTTCCAATGGAAAGTATGGGGGCATTCTGAATTCTAACTCTAACTTCTTATGGCTTCCACAGGGTGTCAGCAGTCTATGTTCAAGGTGTCAGGCTTGTAACTTCCAAAACGAATAAGAAATATGAGTTTTAGTTTAGGGACACAGTCTTGGAAATTTGTGTTTGGGCGAGCGATAAGAGACAAGACGCACTTGCTAAAATTGGTTTCCTATTGAACATACCTCTTTCCGTAAGAAATATTGTAGTTTGATAACATTTTAGGGTATCTGAGAGTAAATAGAAACAAATTTTGACTTGTTGAAACAAAGTTTAGCGGTAGATTTTTGTATTCCTTTCTCTGCATGTTGAACGAGTGGATTACTCAAATCGATGGCGCCATCTAAACAGACTTTTTGGGATATAAAGAAGGATTTTATTTAACAAAACGACACAACATGTTATAGCTGGGACCCTTTGGATGACAAATCAGAGGAAGATTTTCAAAAAGTAAGTAAATATTTCATCGCTATTTGTGAATTTCTGAAACCTGTGCCAGTGGAAAAATATTTTGACGTGGGGCGCCGTCCTCAAACAATCGCATGGCATGCTTTCGCTGTAATGGCTACTGTAAATCGGACAGGGCAGTTAGATTAACAAGAATTTAAGCTTTCAACCGATGTAAGACACTTGTATGTACCTAAATGTTTAATATCCATAACTTGTAACAGTTTCAACGGAACTAGCCCAAACAGGTTATAGGAGCCTAGATATGAGATTTCTCATCATAAGTAATGATTCATGTTAATACATTATGGGGGTGGGGGTGTGTGTCCTGACTCAAGTATGGACTTTGCTGTGCCTCCATTTGTGTAAGAGGAGAGCGGTGGCCACCCAGTGTTTATGCTCTAGGGATGGGGGGGAATGTGATTCATCACAGGGTAGCAGGTACCTCTGTCTTGGTTACCCAGGTGTTTGAGCGTCTGAACAGAGCCTTGCACAGTCATCTCATCTTCTCCTTTTGGTTGCATGCTTGACACAGCTGGCTCAGGAAAACACCTTCACACACATACGCACACGCACACAGGCAACAGCAGGCGGCTTCTCATGTGTGTCGATAGTTATATAAGTATGAATATATAACTACGAATCCTCCATAAGCTCAGTAGAATCCCAGTAAATTGAACACCCAGGGTGAAAGCTTAGGCATCAGCATTTACAGTGCATGTACATTGCTGTGGAATTTATAAGTGGTTGTGAATGTGCGTGTGTGCACGTGCCGTATCACCCATGTCAAAGCATGGTTAAAACAAAACACTAACAAAAACACAACCAGGACATACCCTTCCTTCTTGATGAACAAATTGTCTTTGAAAAAACAGCAGCACTCATAATAACGAGGCAAGAAGAGCCAGTGTTTCAGGGACGCATTTTAATTACACAAAACACATACACACACACTCCAGACCTGAAATCATTCAAATACTTTGAGCGTTTGCTTTAGCTTGGCTGGAGTGCCAGGTGGGCTGGGTTTGTCGAACTATTCTATTGGTTCCATTGCGTCAGGCAAGCTCAATCAAGCACAGCTAAAGTGTGCGATAGTGTTTGAACCCAGGTCTGTTGGAAAACGGCACATTGGAGATGGGAAAGTGCTCATGATAACCTGTTATTAGTGGCTCTATAACATCTATAACATCTATAACATTGCTCATGCAAATAAATGGTAAAAGCATTTAAATTACTCAGAGCAAAAGAAAATCTAAACAAAAACAGCATGGATTAAAATCTCCTCTAAAGCTACATTAATACAGAATTGCAAGACGTCATTCTTGTTCATTCGGGAGCATTTTTAATCTCACTGCATTTTCAAACTATACCCAACACAAATATAAACGCAACATGTAAAGTGTTGGTCCCATGAGCTGAAATATAAGATCCCAGAAATGTTCTATATGCACAAAAAGCATATTTCTTTCAGATTTTGTTGCCAAATAGTTTGACATCCCTGTTAGTGAGTATTTCTCATTTGCCAAGATAATTCATCCACCTGAAAGGTGTGGCATATCAAGAAGCTGATTAAACAGCATGTGTGCACCTTGTGCTGGGGACAATACAAGTTTATTTTACACAACACCACAGATGTCTCAAGTTTTGAGGGAACATGCAATTGGCATGTCAACCAGAGCTATTGCCAGAAAACTGAATGTGAATTTCTCTACCTTAAGCCACCTCCAACATTGTTTTAGAGAATTCATCAGTACATCCTCAAAACCGCAGACCCCGTGTAACCACACCAACCCAGGACTTCCACATCCAGCATCATCTGAGACCAGCCACCCAACTGTGGGTTTGCAGAAGAATTTCTGTCAGTTAAGAACAAATTCTTAATTACAATGACAGCCTACCCCGGCCAAACCCGGACAATTGTGCGCTGCCGTATGGGACTCCCACATCACAGTCAGATGCTGATACAGCCCGGATTCGAACCAGGGACTGTAGTGACACCACTTGCACTGCGACACAGTGCCTTAGACCGCTGTGCCACTCGGGAGGCATAAGCTAAGGACAACAAACCCAATTGGATTTTAGCAGATGTTATTGCGGGTGTAGCGAAATGCTTGTATAAGCGCCATCCTCTATCTAAACCACTCATCCCCCATATCCACTATTCACTTCAAAACCAATTAAGAGCTAATGAGCAAGGATATTCACTTTGGCTGAATCCCAGGGATAATTGAGTGCCAGTGACACCCCAAGCGTAAAAACAACATTACATAAGTGTTCAGATGGAAGGGAGTGAGAACACCTCGTCTGTCAAAATCCAAATCTAAATAAACATCAAGATGTGTTCTCAAAACCAATATAAAAATGGCGAGTACCATGGATATGGTACTGTAATTCCATTTCAATGAAAGCACCACCTGCCGTTACTGTCTGGCATGTCTGTAGCTGTTATCTTCTTGAGTGATTATTTCTAAACCCAATTACGGTCCTAGAGGAAAGGTAATGACTGCAGCAACTGTAGCAGAGCTGTTGGTGTGTAGAGCAATCTACTTCGAATGCATAGAGTTAACGTGATGAGTTACTGAGGCCCATTTTCGTGCCATTCATCTGCCTCCATCACCTTATGTTTCAGCATGACAATGAATGGCCCCATGTCGCAAGGATCTGTACTGTAATTCCTGGATGCTGAAAATTTCCCAGTTGGCCTGCATACTCACCAGACATGTCATCCATTGAGCATATTTGGGATGCTCTAGATTGATGTGTATGACAGCGTGTTCCAGTTCCCGCTAATATCCAGCAACTACGCACAGCCATTTAAGAGGAGTGGGACAACCTTCCACAGGCCACAATTAACAGCCTGATCAACTCTATGCAAAGGAGCATGAAGAAAAAATGACTAGTTATCTGATCCACATACCTACGTTTTCTTTTTAAATATCTGTGACTAACCGATGCATATCCATATTCCCAGTCATGTGAAATCCATAGAGTAGGACCTAATTAATTTGTTTCAATTGACTGATTTCCTTATACAAACCGTAACTCTTTGCATGATGCGGTTCTATATTTTTTCAGTGTATAATTACAATTTTAAAATAGAAATCAACATAGTCAAGTCACTATTTTAATGATGCATTCTTAAAATCACACAGAGGAGGGAAACTTTTGCAGGTGAGACATTAGTATACAATACATAAGCTTTCCATCCTGATTAGACCTCTGGCTTTTAAAGCCGCTGTATGTACAAGGTAGCCAGGTCTGTGACTAAAATGTTTCTCAAAATATAAACTATTTCTACAGTATATGTCCGAAATTACACCCTGATGTACAGTTGAAGTCGGAAGTTTACATACACTTAGGTTGGAGTCATTAAAACTCGTTTTTCAACCACTCCAGAAAGTTCTTGTTAACAAACTATAGTTTTGGCAAGTCGGTTAGGACATCTACTTTGTGCATGACACAAGTGATTTGTCCAACAATTGTTTATAATTCACTGTATCACAATTCCAGTGGGTCAGACTGTGTTGACTGCGCCTTTAAACAGCTTGGAAAATTCCAGAAAATTATGTCATGGTTTTAGAAGCTTCTGATAGGCTAATTGACATAATTTGAGTCAATTGGAGGTGTATATGTGGATGTATTTCAAGGCCTACCTTCAAAATCAAAAGAAATCAGCCAAGACTTCAGAAAACAAATTGTAGACCTCCACAAGTCTGGTTCATCCTTGGGAGCAATTTCCAAACTCCTGAAGGGACCACGCTCATCTGTACAAACAATAGTACGCAAGTATAAACACCATGGGACCTCGAAGCCGTCATACCGCTCAGGAAGGAGAAGCGTTCTGTCTCCTAGAGATGAATGTACTTTGATGCCAAAAGTGCAAATCAATCCCAAAACAACAGCAAAGGACCTGGTGAAGATGCTGAAGGAAACAGGTACAAAAGTATCTATATCCACAGTAAAACGAGTCCAATATCGACATAACCTGAAAGGCCGCTCAGAAGGAAGAAGCCACTGCTCCAAAACCGCCATAAAAAAGCCAGACTATGGTTTGCAACTGCACATGGATCGTACTTTTTGGAGAAATGTCCTTTGGTCTGATGAAACAAAAATAGAACTGTTTGGCCAGAATGACCATCGTTATGTTTGGAGGAAAAAGGGGGAGGCTTGCAAGCCGAAGAACACCATCCCAACCGTGAAGCACTGTGGTGGCAGCATCATGTTGTGGGGGTGCTTTGCTGCAGGAGGGACTGGTACACTTCACAAATTAGATGGCATCATGATGTAGGAAAATTATGTGGATATATTGAAGCAATATCTCAAGACATTAGTCAGGAAGTTAAAGCTTGGTCGCAAATGGGTCTTCCAAATGGACAATGACCACAAGCATACTTCCAAAGTTGTGGCAAAATGGCTTAAGGACAACAAAATCAAGATTTTGGAGTGGCCATCACCAAGCCCTGACCTCAATCCTATAGAAAATGTGTGGGCAGAACTGAAAAAGCGTGTGTGAGCAAGGAGGCCTACAAACCTGACTCAGTTACACCAGCTCTGTCAGGAGGAATGGGCCAAAATTCAACTTATTGTGGGAAGCTTGTGGAAGGCTACCCAAAATGTTTGACTCAAGTTAAACAATTTAAAGGCAATGCTACCAAATACTAATTGAGTGTATGTAAACTTCTGACCCACTGGGAATGTGATGAAAGAAATAAAAGCTGAAAGAAATAATTCATTCTGAAATTTTACATTCTTAAAATAAAGTGGTGATCCTAACTGACCTAAGACAGGGAATTTTACTAGGATTAAATGTCAGGAATTGTGAAAAACTGAGTTTAAGTGTACTTGGCTAAGATCTTTGTAAACTTCCAACTTCAATTGTATGTACCAATATCACCGCTAACAATGAAACGATCAAATCAAGGATCACTAGCTGCATTGGTGTTAAAACGTATAAGATACAGAAATGGCAAGTGACCCGCCCTTATAAAAACTCACGTGATTTTTTTTATTCAATTGTGTTCTTTCTCTGGGCCGTTTGTTCAAGTAAAACCTTGATACCAACCATTGGACAAGCTAGGGGTTTCAACGTTTGTTTACATTACTTTCTTGCTGTTTGCAATGTTTGTTTACGCTCCTGTTGAAATGTAGTTATTGATTGGTGGTAGATTGGGTTCAAGTAGAAAGTTAAAACGGTTTCAATCAAAAAAACATCCCAGTTATTTTTCTATGAAAATATATATAAATACAGCGTGAGGATATACTGGCTGTGAAAGCCTTATAGGGGTGCGTGCTTCAGGGTATAGGTTAGTCCAGTTTTAGGTGAAGGTAGTGTTATGATGTTTGGTGGTCAAGCATCAGCCCAGACCCACCTACAGCTTGCAGTTGAAGACGGGCATACCATCGTACATGTCATGTTTGAGCTTAGCTCACGCTTCCAACTTCTGGACGGGGCTCTTGTCCCTGGTGAGTATCCTAGCAGATTTCTGCAGCTTCTCCAGTTTCCTGTCCAGGTAGTGGGAGGCCCTTGGCCTGCAGCGTTTCAGTTTCTCACCACGGCTCTTGTCCAGGGCGATGCTCTCGTTCGTATAGGGGTTGAAGCGCAGGTACGAGTCGGGAGAAAGGAAGGCGTCCAGCATGATTTGGACCTCTGAGTGAGGCGAAGTATAAACAAGTTATTGGTGCATCTAGTTAAGTATTTGTTATTGTAAGTGGAAACATTAGTGGAAGGAGAGGATGGCATGGTGGACCCCTGGAGACATAGAAGGGGAGGAGAAGGGGGGTGAGAGTGAGGGCACACTTATGTATGTGAATGTGTATTTACAGGCACACACACACAGATGGACGAGCACACAAACACACCACATTGGACATGGGTTGACATACAGTACGAACGTTCAACCCCACATAACAAATAAACCTAATAGTCACAACACGTGTAAACAGTCTGAGGTCCGAAGAGCTTGAGAGAGAGTCAAGAGGTCAAGCTAGTCAAACCCATTCTGTCGGCAACATTGGCAGGGTCGCATGATTTCAGATGGGCTAACGTTTAGCGGTAAGGATCTGTGAGCTCTAACAGTGTCAGAAGCAGGGTTATTCAGGGTGCAGACGTCTGAGAGAGTGTTGTTTCTCAATGGTGTGTGTGTGTGTGTGTGTGTGCGCGTGCGTGCGTGCGTAGTTGTTTCTCAGAGTATATTCAGTCATGGATGTGTTAAAATGGCGTGTTTGTAGAGGTAGAAACAGCAAGACACACACACACAGTGATAATAGGCTAGATGTGCCTGAAGGAGCTGGTCCAATAACTAACAGCAGCTGTTTGTGTTGACGTTCCCAAGAGAAATGTGAGAGAGGTTGAGGTGAATCTCAGTTCAGGAGCTAAGACACAAGTTCCATTATAGCCACAGCACGATTCTCGAACTACACATCTGGAGGCTGTTATTATCACTATATCTAACGGTCACATCAGTGCTCACTACTTTTCTCAATAAGATCTGAACAAATGAAGTCAGTGGTTACAGTTTAAACAAGCCTGACGGAGGCCAACAGCCCAGTAAACACTTCAACAGCTGTTTGTGTCACCTTTAAGTTCCCACAGAGAAATGAGTGAGGTGAGTCTTAGATCAGGAGCTGAAACATGTTCCATTATAGTATGTAATAACTGCATGATTGAGTTCGACTCTGTTCAACACACTTTTAAGATAACATATCTGGATGCTGTGTACTCAGGGTTCAACCAAAGGGAAAGGGGGATACCTAGTAAGTTGTACAACTGAATGCCTTCAAATGAAATGTGTCTTCTGCAGAGAGGTGCAGGGGGGCGGCCTTGACCGACATCCACGTCTTCAGCGCCCGGGAAACAGTGGGTTAACTGCCTTGCTCAGGGGTAGAACAACAGATTCTTAACTTGTCAGCTTGGGGATTCGATCCAGCAACTTTTGGGTTACTGGCCCAAGGCTCTAACCACTAGGCTACCTGCTCGGTATAATTATGACCACAAGCTCGCTAACATGACGGAAGAGGGAGTGTTTTCTTTTTGTGTTTCATTTTTCAGTGACCTCATTGCAATACTCACTGCACCCTAGAGATACGTGATCAATTCCAGTAGGCACGTTATGGCGTGCTCCTACTGCACTGCAAACAACATTTATTATTTCACATTTACATTTTGGATTAGGTCTGCTGTGCTGCTGCTGTGCGACTGCTGCAGCTCTCTGTGTGGCGCTCCCGTAGTTTGGAATCATCTCCTCTCCCCTCCTCCCGCCCCTCTCTAATCAGACAGGTGATTTATACCCACCAGATGAACATGCTGAAAAACCCCGACTTCCTATTTTCCTTCTCAACAGCACGGCTGCCACCACAGCACTCACTGCGACCTCCTCATCCGCTCTCAGTGTGTCAGATGGTGTAGCTTTCAGTCTGTGTTGACGTGCACACAGAACAGGAAGGTTTTTGAGTGTTTGTTTACTGTGTCATGCTGCCGGTTGATTTACAGCGACTGCCAAGTAGATCTGAAGACATCCAGGGGCTGTGTGTATGCATGTTTTACTCTAATTACCGACTTCGTTCCGTCCTGGAGCAAATGTGGTGAGAACCAAAGTTATCATTGGCCCGTAGTTACACTGGGGGGGTGTACTGCTGAGGTGATGTCGAAAAGTTCAGTATTCGACGTCCATCCATGTCTGAGGATGTCGGGAGATGACGTGGAAACCAGCCACTAGGGGCAACAGTGAGCGTTTTTACCTTCAAGTAGGTTTCGGGTTTGCTATGGCATTGTGGATGGGGATGGTGGATGGGCTTAAGCATCTGGTTGGAAAGGTTGCATGTTTGAATCAAGTCTATCCTTAACCCTTACCTTAACTATTCTGAGATAATGCCTAACCTTAAGAATTTGTAGTTAATGCCTAAACTTAACCCCTAACCTTATAATTCCGAGTTAATGTCTAAACTTTACCTTAAATACTTTGAAATGTGTCATTTGGACAACTTTGAAATTTGACGTTTAATTCTGACAAAAGACTGTGAGAGCTTGTTGGAAATGTACTACAGGATGTCCAAACATAGGCTGCTCTCAGAAATCTAACATTCTTTTTAGTTCAGGACTAGGCTTAATCTGTGTCTAGGAAACTGGACCAAAAAGTACAACGGCCCAGACAGATGTCAAGTTACCCTCTGTGTCTGTGGCAGAGGTGATGACATTGGGAAGCTTGGTCTTGAGGCTGGTGTAGGTGGTGTTGTTCTTGCCGGCCGTCTCCACGCGACCCGTACCCAGGGATACCACACACTGCACAGGCGTGTTGGGCCACAGGCACTTACATTCATGGATAGCTAATGCTGTGGGGTTGTTGATGAGGAGGAAGAAAAAAGGGGAAGGAAGAGAGAGCGAGAGAGAGAGAGAGAGAGAGAGAGAGAGAGAGAGAGAGAGCGAGAGAGAGAGCGAGAGAGAGAGCGAGAGAGAGAGAACCTCAAATTCAACATACCAATTAGGATCTGGCTAAAAATACTTGAAATAGTTATAGAACCCATTGCCCTTTATGGTTGTGAGGTCTGTGGTCTGCTAACCAACCAAGAATTTACAAAATGTGACAAATACCAAATTGAGACTGCATGCAGAATTCTGCAAAAATATCCTCTGTGTACAACATAAAACACCAAATAATGCATGCAGAGCAGAATTAGGCCGATACCCACTAATTATCCAAATCCAGAAAAGAGCCGTTAAATTCTACAACCACCTAAAAGGAAGCGATTCCCAAACCTTCCATAACAAAGCCATCACCTACAGAGAGATGAACCTGGAGAAGAGTCCCCTAAGCAAGCTGGTCCTGACGCTCTGTTCACAAACACAAACAGACCCCACAGAGCCCCACGACAGCAACACAATTCGACCCAACCAAATCATGAGAAAACAAAAAGATAAATAAGAGAATACCTGACCACTGTGACTTACCCAAACTTAAGGAAAGCTTCCTGCACTTCCTAACCTCCTGCCAAATGTAGAACAATATTAGAGACACATATTTCCCTCAGATTACACAGATCCACAAAGAATTCGAAAACAAACCCAATTTTGATAAACTCCCATATCTACTGGGTGGAATACCACAGTGTGAAATCACAGCAGCAAGATTTGTGACCTGTTGCCACAAGAAAAGGGCAACCAGTGAAGAACAAACACCATTGTAAATATTTATTTATTTTCTCTTTTGTACTTTCACTATTTGCGCATCGTTACAACACGGTATATATACATATGACATTTGAAATGTCTTTATTATTTTGGAACTTCTGTGAGTGTAATGTTTACTGTTAATTTGTATTGTTTATTTCACTTTTGCTTATTATCTACTTCACTTGCTTTGGCAATGTAAACATATGTTTGTTCCATGCCAATAAAGCCCTTGGAGAGAGAGAGAGAGAGAGAGAGAGAGAGAGAGAGAGAGAGAGAGAGAGAGAGAGATATGCTGGAGATCAGAAAGTAATCTGCTCTCCGGGAGGTGATTGGTCCTTTATCTGAGAAGCTCAGCTATAAACTCTGGATATCATCCACTAAAAATATTGCACGTATGGGAAATGGAACCGCATGAAAGATCCTAGGCTTAGATATCTTTCAATCCCCACCATTCAATCATGTAAATTAGAATTTTTCATTAAAAAAAAGACAGATTCTCCGTTGCATAAAATTAATGGATTAAACATAAGATTTGTTGGACTGAGACCAGCAATAGAAGAGACAGGGCAAAAACTACAGTAGCACCTTGAGCTCTCCTCGACAACATGTCCGCAATTCAATCTATTATTCTACAGGAAATGTTATGAAAGCTCTGGTGAATATATGAGGATTCTTTTTTACGACTCTGCTCTGTTCTCCTCTACACACCGTTACATTTCAAATCAAACCATTGAAGGGCAGACTTCAAAACCAGCTATATGAAGTCTCACTTTTCCCAGAGAGAGAGAGCGGTAGAGAGAGAGAGAGGTTTTGGCTACAGTTATGTTCCAGCGACCAGCTGCATTTAGCATTTATTCGAAATTGATGTAATTAATGTCAAATATATTTTTTGGTTTGGGAAGTAAGAAAGGCAAAAGATCAAAAACTTAAAATGATTCAAGAACATCTGCCAAAACGAACAAAATGGAACAGATCACTACTGTAGTTGTGGTACAGCTTGTAGGATCCAGCTCCAGATCCAGCTACGCTGTAGTTGCTTTTCCCCCCTTGCCTCTTCATTGTGTCTGACTGGCTTTGATATCAAGAAGCCACCCAGGAGCAATTTGGTGAAGATCCATAGACTACCCAGGGCAATGGGGGAGTAAGTAGGGAAGAAGGCTGAAGGAGGGGAGGTGGGTGTTGAATAGGCATGAGGCTGGGGGGCCCGAGGGGGGCTGGAGGGGTTGCTGGCTACAGGATCAAACACTGAGGGCCAGTCCTCATTAGGGCAGCCAGGCTGGGGGGGTGGGAGCTCTGGGGCCCGGGGTGTCTAGGGACTCTCGGGGAAGTGGGTGGTGTGTATGTGTCTGTAAATGTAGGTATATGGTTTTCTGTGTGTGTGAGAGAGAGACCTGTGGGTGTAAATGCATTTCTCTGTGTGTATTTGTGTGATACACTTGGGTGTGCAGTGTGCGTGTATGTATGCAATTATGTGTGTGAGTGCGAGAGGGGCAGTCAGGGATAGGGGGGCCTTCTCCCGCTCTGTCCCCATTGCCAATCCCTAGGCCTATACCTCTCCATACCACTCAAGTACCCATATAGGATAATGAGAAAGAGGGTCCCTGTTTAATGTAACAATGTCAGAGAGCATGCCATAATGGGGAAAGTCAGGGGAGGGCTGCATCCTAGCCTACCAACCACCAAGCCAGGTCTGTTAATCATCCAGGGAGCTGGACTGAGGAATTGTATCATTGCCTCAAGGTTTCCAAAAAAAAAGAGAAAGAAAAAAATAAATAGAGGGAATTGGATGTGGGAGCATGATTGGGACCGTGGCGGCAGATAGAAAGAGAGATAGAAGAAGAGCCCTGCGGATGGAATTATTAGAGGCACATTGACAGTGCGGACACCAAGTGAGATGTGTGATTTTTGGCTCTTAATATCACAGCCCTCTCAAATGGAAAGTAAAGTGTAAATGACATTGAGGGATTGGAGGACTTGAAAAGTGTAAAAAGCTCAACTAACAAGGGAAAAATGTATAGCATAAGCTAATATGGTTGCATGGGTTAGTGGTTCAAAATGGAAAACAGTAGAACTTTTAATAAATAATAAATTATTAGATTTTGACAAAGGTGAAGTTTCGGGGGTCATGTTAGTTCATGTTGTCTCATAAAGAGCTATTCTCGAGGTTGGAGAGAAAACAATCTATCATGGGTTGGCACGTAGCCTCCTGCTCGGCCATGGAAAGCCATTTCATGAAGCTCCCGCTGAACAGTTCTTGTGCTGGCATTGCTTCCAGAGGGAGTTTGGAACTCAGTAGTGAGTGTTGCAACTGAGGACAGACGATTTTTACGCACTTCAGCACTCGCCGGTCCCGTTCTCTGAGCTTGTGTGGCCTACCACTTTGCGGCTGAGCCGTTGTTGCTCCTAGACGTTTCTATGTCACAATAAAAGAGCTTACAGTTGACCGGGGCAGCTCTAGCAGGGCAGAAATTTGACAAACTGACTTGATGGAAAGGTGGCATCCTATGCCACGTTGAAAGTCACTGAGCTCTTCAGTAAGGCCATTCTATTGCCAATGTTTGTCTATTGATATTGCATGGCTGTGTGCTTTCAAGAACTTTGAAAGTTTTTTCAAGTGCAGTCGCAAAAACCATCAAGCGCTATGATGAAACTTGTTCTCATGAGGACCGCCACAGGAAAGGAGTTACCTCTGCTGCAGAGAATACGTTTATTAGAGTTACCAGCCGCAGAAATTGGAAATCTGTCCTTTAGTCTGATGAGTCCAAATTTGAGATTTTGGGTTCCAACCGCCATGTTTTTGTGAGACGCAGAGCAGGTGAACGGATGATCTCCCCAAGTGTGGTTCCCACCGTGAAGCATGGAAGAGGAGGTGTGATGGTGTGAGGGTGCTTTGCTGGTGACACTGTCTGTGATTTATTTAGAATTCAAGGCACACTTAACTTCTTAGGGAGCAGCTCCCGAGGTGACGGTTTTGGAGAGCCTGGCGTGCCCAAAGTAAAATGCCTCCCACTCAGGCCCAGAAAATAGGATATGCACATAATTAGTATTATTGGATAGGAAACACTCATTTGGAACTCCTCCCTTATGAAAATGCCCATATAAGGGCATATAAATGCAGTACCTATTGCTTCCACTGGATGTCAACAGTCTCGAGACACTGTTTTGATTTGGTTTAGTTGCTTTAGATGGCAGAAGAAGAAGAATGAGGAAGTGGCCTCACAGAAGTCAACAGAAGAGAACGCGCGTTCTCGGCTTGCGGCTTGCACGCCCCGGGGATTTTTTCCTTTCTTATCGCCCAGTTTATATTCCGGTTGAAATATTATACAAAATATACATAAAAGTGTTCCTAAGGATACATTATCAATGATGATTGATTGTTCTTGGACAAATTTATAGGTATAGGTTGAACGAGTTCTCTTCACGTTTCAATGGACGAGTGGACGCTGTATTTTCTCATAACGCGCCAACCAAACGGAGATTTATGGATGTAATACATTACTTTTTCTAACAAAAGAACCATGGATTGTCTTCGTTGGACACATGGGAAGCCCTCAGCAGAAGTTCTTCGTAAGGTAATTGATTTGTTTTCGGTGTGAAATGTGTATTGTGTGAACCGTGATGGCTTATGTATTTCTGGTAATGGGAAAAATATTGAAGGTGCTACCCTCAAACAATCAAATGTAGTGCTTTTGCCGTAAAGCCTTTTTGAAATCTGACAACGCTGTGATATTGCCAAGAAGCAGAGCTTTTGATGACTATGCAACACTTGTATATTGATGAATGTTTAATAATTCAACTTTTGGATTTTGAATTTGGCGCCTTGCATTTTACCGGGTAGTGTCGGGAGTGGGGCGCTAGTGCACCACCGCTCCTTATTAACCAGCATGGCTACCACAGCATTCTGCAGCGATACACCATCCCATCTGGTTTGCGCTTAGTGGGACTATTATTTGTTTTTCAACAGGACAATGACCCAGGATGTGTAAGGGCTATTTGACCAAGAAGGAGAGTGATGGAGTGCTGCATCAGATGACCTGGCCTCCACAATCACCCGACCTCAACCCAATTGAGATGGTTTGGGATGAGTTGGACTGCAGAGTGAAGGAAAATCAGCCCATGAGTGCTCAGCATTTGTGGGAACTCCTTCAAGACTGTTGGAAAAGCATTCCAGGTGACTACCTCATGAAGCTGGTTGAGAGAATGCCATGAGTGTGCAATGCTGTCATCAAGGCAAAGAGTGGCTACTTTGATTTGTTTAACACTTTTTACTACATGATTCCATATGTGTAATACAACGTAGAAAATATTAAAAATAAAGAAACTCTTGAGTAGTTGTGTCCTAACCTTTGAGTGGTACTGTACGTTTGGATATATAGTGTTTGCATCTGAGTCTTTCAGAGCGGTTGGGATAAAGCAGAAGTCACATTTTGGTTGGACCTTGTGTACAATCGACAAATAAAGTGATCTTAATGGTAGAATGTGAATAATTGTAGACCCTGACTTATTGTTCAGACAGAGACCTGGAACTCCCGAGTGGCGCAGCAGTCTAAGGCACTGCATCTTAATTCTAGAGGTGTCACTACAGACACTGGTTTGACTCCAAGCTGTATCACAACTGGCTGTGATTGGGAGTCCAATAGGGGTTGGCTGGGGTAGGCAGTCATTGTAAATTAGAATTTGTTCTGTTGTTAAATAAAGGTTAAAATAAAAACTTGGTAGACCCAGATCTGGTTTCAAATACTATTTAAAAAATGTCACGTGGCCTACTTTTTCTTTCCAGGCTGGAGTGCCAGGTCGACGGGGTTTGCAATTTTGGGACATTTCTATTGGTTCATCGCGACACGCAAGCTCAATAAAGCAAATTTAAAGTATTTGAAATGATTTCAAACAGTATTTGAACCCAGGTCTGCCATACAAATAGCGAGCTCTCATCTCATCTTGGTGACTTACATGCTGACTAAACCGCTTGCATTACGTGTGCGTGCGTTGCAAAATAAATCTACACATACATTTTATTAAATCATTAAATACAAACTGCTCGCGTGCATCAACGAGCGTCTGCGTAGCCAGGTGCTAAGATAGAACTTGCTTTTATTTTTGACGTGTGACGCGTTGCATGTTCCACCTCTCCCATTTCCTCATTGGTTTTTTGGAGCATATACGCACGTAGGTGATTGAAAGATCAACTGAGGTCCACACTCCAGTCCAGTTGGTGGTGGTAAAGCACCTTAAATTTGGTTGCTAACCACCATATAAAGTCCAAAGAAGAAGACTGAAGGAGGAGAGATTACTAGAAACTAACTAGGTTCACCCTTTTATTTGTGGATTAATTGTCAGAGCAGAGAACCTTGTTCATATCCCAGGACAAATTAGCTAGCAACAGCAAGCTAGCTAAATTTCCATGAATGTTTAATGCATTTCGACCTAACCTAAAATTAATATAGTTGGTTCAGAATTCGTTTTGATATTTCAACCTGTGTGTCCTGATCGCGTCTGGTGTGGTCTGAATCACAGAATAAGTGTGTGTGTGTGTGTGTGTGTGTGTGTGTGATGTGTGTGTGTGCTGGATTTCCTGCAAACGGATAATTAGTGGGAGGAGATAATGCTGCAGCCAGCAGCACTAGATAACGTTTGGCCAACCCCAGCTGGAACAAAACAGCTCTGTACCTTCTTACCACTTATACCACATGAAGTGACTCCATTTTACGGTCCGGACCTAGTAGCTGTGGCGGCTTCTTTTCCTTGATAGCTAGGGGCCAGTTGTCAGTTTTCAATGAGCACAATGCCTTCCACTCATGACCAGTGTGGCAAGCAAGCACACACAATCTCCCACAAAACCGGGAGTAGAATGATACAACTTGTCTCAAAGACTCTGCACCTGTTAGTGGCATTTAATAGCCAATGGAGAAGAGAGTCGACGCCTTGAAGCGCATTCTGTGACAAGAGACAGCCTATTCCATACATAGTGCACTACTTTTGACCAGAGCCCTATGAGTACTTCACTATGAAAGGAACTGTCCAGTGTCCTGTGAAGATCAGTTGGTAGAGCATGGTGCTTGAAATGCCATGGATGTTGGTTTGATTCCCACTGTGGACAGGTAAGAAAATGTATGCGCTCACTACTGTAAGTCGATCTGGATAAAAACATATGGTAAAACATTTGAAAAATGGATAGGGTGCCATTTGGGATGCATCCACAGTCTGACGACTGTGAAGAGGCTCCATGGTGCTATTGGATTAGGACGGAAGACTGGGTTCCAAAGACTGGTTTTGTTCACTGTGGAATTTTTGGCATAATACATAATTCAGAATCTCATTTGCATAGATCCCTCAGCTCTCTATCTATCTACAGCTGTCAGAGACAAATAAGCCTCCATGAGGGAGATGGAGCCGGGCTCCACACCAACAGAAACCAGTTGGCAGACTTCTGACACCAACTGCCATCGTAGGCTCTGCAGCGCTGCTTGCGGTCTTTTGGGGGCCTACACACACACACACAAGCACACACGCGCGCACACACAAACACTCTCAGTCCACTTTTCTTTCCCAGCTGATGCCATCGCCACACCGAAGCGCTGCTTAAGGTCTTTGGGGGCACTTTTCATCTGAGATCCATACTTAGAAAGCTTACAGTATATACTTGGACCATTGCCATGTTCTCACAGAAAGCAGCTCTTCAGGCCGGGAGAGTCATTTGGACAGGAGGGTTAAAGTTTGCACGCCCCGGGGAAACAATGATCTACTTAGGGGCCAAACTGTGGCGAATGAGCTGGGCATACAGAAACCTGTCACACAAGCTGCCTGTCAAACACAGCATGACACAGGTCAGGGTTCGCTTCCCTTCATAGGGATTTAGAGCTAATGCTACTCTCACTCTAATGCCTCTATCCCATGGCCAGTATAGAAAGTGCTCTTACCACATGTTAAAATGTCCTCCTTTGAATGAAAGGTACAAACCCTCTTTATTGAGGTGATTTGACAGAGTTTAAACCCAGAGCCAAAGGCAAAACTGTAATTGAAATATTGAAGAAAGATTCAGGACGGCAACTTAGCACCCCTACAAAGTATAACCCCCAGAGCCAAAGGCAATGAATGTCTACAGTAGCCTCAACAACACTCTGTAGGGTAGCACCATGGTGTAGCCAGAGGACAGCTAGCTTCCGTCCTCCTCTATGTACACTGACCTCAACCTACGAGGCTCATGGTTCTCACCCCCTTCCATAGACTTACACAGTAATTAGTAACACAGTAACTTCCGGAGGATGTCCTCCAACCTATCAGAGCTCTTGCAGCATGAACTGACATGTTGTCCACCCAATCAAATGGTCAGAGAATGAATCTAGTACTGAATGCATAAGCTACAGCTTAGTCACCACAAAATAACTTCTCTCGATCTGTGTGCACCTTTGTTGTTAACTGTATTTTCATGGGCTAGGTTGTAGCAACCTCATGATGGGTATAGGAAAATTTGAGTATCATGTAGTAGCCTAAACCTATCAATGTTACATTGAACTGGGTGAATGGAATATGAATGACAGTCATCCAATATGCTGTAATAGAAATAAGGCCATGCTCATTTAAAAAGTGTCCTCCCTCATCTTAAACGGCCCTGACTGCCACTGATGTAGAAATACCTTTATAAAATCAAAGTAAAAAAATATTTCCTCAGTATTGGCAGTATTGGGTGAGAGGACTACTGCAAGCCTAAACATATTTATTATGTACACTGAGTGTATAACAAAAATACACTATGATCCCTAATTGACGTCACCTGTTAAATCCATTTCAATAAGTGTAGATGAAGGGGAGGAGACAGGTTAAAGAAGGATTTTTAAGCCTTGAGACAATTGAGACATGGATTGTGTGTGTGTGCCCTTCAGAGGGTGAATGGTGTCATGACGTGCCCCTTTTGGGTGAGGATCATAGCCCCCTCTCTCTCTCTTGTAAATACCGAAACTCCTCTCCCCACTCTGCAAAAATGAAAGTTGAGAATCCCTTTGTTACCGCAGAGAAAGACTTTGCAGTACGGTAACCTCAAAAGGTTGAATAATGTAACAATATTTCTGTATTCCAACCAGTTGAAATTGTCCATGGGTACTTAAAGAACAATCATGTCGAATTCCTTACTTATTTGTAAGGTAACTACCACAGCAGAACAGCCTAACTGTTTCTCTGAATGTGTATATTTCCCAGTTACCGGATTTACATCTAAATGTTGTGGAACGTATATGATCAAATATGAAGATATTTGTGAGAAGATGAAATGTGATGTTAGCCTTCTAGATGAGAGAATGGTTTTTCATATAACTAGTCAGTGACCACACCCCGTGAACACAGACATTTACATCGGTGTCATGGAACGCCCCCTTTTCTACTCCAGTATAAAAACCCCTTCCCACGAAATTCACATTAGACCAGAAAACATGGAAGCTGTTGCTGCATGTTGAAATGTTTGGCAACTCTACCAAAGGACAAGACCAGAGAACTTGGAGATCATTCCCACGTTGAAATGGTTAAGAAATCTACAAACTAAAGAACAATTATTCAGGCTGTAGCTGTTTAAGTACTTTAGTCTGGTAAAAGCAACCGGACGAACGACCGAATGTTATTCTGATGGACAAACCAGAGACTTTCCATCGAAAATGTATCCAGCAGACGGACTGGCGATCGCAGAGATGGACAACAAAGGCATACACTCGTAAATATGTAAATTGCAATTTCTTTTGGAATGAGCGGTTGCTCGTGTTCAAAGTTTAAGCATTTGGATGAGTGTAGTGTATGTACGGGGGTCCACTCTGAGTTTGCCGCTCTAGAGCTGGCCCCACCCCTTTCCTTTGTCTACCAAGCCATCATATCGGCTTAGCCCACTAGGGACTTTTCAGTGTATCATGTCAATAACCAATGTATAACTATTGTGTCTGTATTTATGTAATTCTGTGATTGATTAGTTAGTTAGTAAATAAATAATTAAGACAATTTGTACATCGCTGATTCATGATTTATGATGCTAGGGTTCGTGCAGATATCCAAGGGTTTGCGACATTCAGGAATGAGATTGATGAGGTAATAATAAATTAATAGAAGACTGTAATCAATAAGATATGAAAATATCTGAAGTGTTAATTCGGGAAATAGAGACTCTATAAACATTTTCCCTTGGTGCCCCGACTTCCTAGTTAATTAAAGTTACATGATTAGTTTAATCACGTAAAGAATAATTACACATTGAGAATTGATTTGATAATATACAGTCTTCACATTTAAAGACAGCAAACGCTACGACAATGGGCAAGACAAAATATTTAAGTGCCTTTGAACAGGGTATGCTACCAGGTGCCATGGGCACCGGTTTGAGAGTGTCAAGAACTACAATGCTGCTGTTTTTTTTACACTCAACAGTTTCCCATGTGCTTCCGTTTAAGAAACATTTTTAACAGAATTGGCTGAATGAACACACCCCTGATCACACGTAAACACGGTGCACTTTTATAGCAGCCATGTTGTATCATTTCTGACATCTATGCTCTCTCCTCCTCTCACCTTTTCCCTTTGCTTGTGGACTTCAATGCACAACACATCAGCTGTATGCGACCAGGAGAAAAAACCTTTCCAAGCTAAACCATATCATAACCGCTATACACCGCCTACATCGTTGTCACCATAGCTAAAGTAACATCATAGTCAACCTAGCTAATATAACTAACATCTTAGTAAACCTGCTACAATCATGCAGTACAGTGTACAGTCAGTAAGCAGTTTAGCACTTACACCGGTGGGCCCCGTTGGCAATAAATTTGTAAAACCAAAAGCTTACCTTGACTTGGAAGAGTTCCAGTGTGGTGTTGGATAGTCCTAGCCAGCTTGCTAACATAGCATCCCTCTGTTTAAGCAGGTTGTTTGAGTAAGCTAAACTAGCTTGCTTCTCCTTCATTTTTTAAGAAATTAATTAGTTCAAAACTGGTTAACTATTGTCTTTCTCCCTCTTTGAGTCAACTACTCACCACATTTAATGCACTGCATTGCTAGCTAGCTGTAGCTTTCAGTTCTAGATTCATTCTCTGATCATTTTATTGGGTGGACAACATGTCAGTTCATGCTGCAACTCTGATAGGTTGGAGGACGTCTTCCGGGAGTTGTCATAATTACAGTCAATGTACACAGTCAATGGAAGGGGGTGAGAACCATGAGCCTACTAGGTTTTTTATTGAAGTCAATGTACACAGAGGAGGGCGGAAGATAGCTGTCCTCCGGTTACTCCATGGTGCTACCCTACAGAGTGCTGTTGAGGCTACTGCAAAAAAAGTGTGTTTGAATCAATTATTTGGTGAGTATCGTTAGTATAGTTTTATCTAAAAGAGATAACATTTTTTTATGTTTTACCATTTTTATTTGTATGAAATTCACTGAGAAAGGTGGTCCGCCCCTTCCTCCTCTAAGGAGCCTCCACTGACTCAGTGTATACTTTGATCTGCTGCTAAAAGTGTGCCTTGGTACTCATATACAGTTGAAGTCGGAAGTTTACATACACCTTAACCAAGTACATTTAAACTCAGTTTTTTCACAATTCCTGAAATTTAATCCTAGTAAAAATTCCCTGTTTTAGGTCAGTTAGGATCACCACTTTATTTTAAGAATGTGAAATGTCAGAATAATAGTAGAGAGAGTGATTTATTTCAGCTTTTATTTCTTTCATCACATTCCCAGTGGGTCAGAAGTTTACATGCACTTAATTAGTATTTGGTAGCATTGCCTTTAAATTGTTTAACTTGGGTCAAACGTTTCGGGTAGTCTTCCACAAGCTTCCCACAATAAGTTGCGGGGAATTTTGGCTCATTCATCCTGACAGAGCTGGTGTAACTGAGTCAGGTTTGTAGGCCTCCTTGCTCGCACACACTTTTTCAGTTCTGCCCACACATTTTCTATAGGATTGAGGTCAGGGCTTTGTGATGGCCACTCCAATATATTGTTGCCCTTAAGCCATTTTGCCACAACTTTGGAAGTATGCTTGGGGTCATTGTCCATTCGGAAGACCCATTTGCCGACCAAGCTTTAAACTTCTTGACTGATGTCTTGAGATGTTGCTTCAATATATCCACATAATTTTCCTGCCTCATGATGCCATCTATTTTGTGAAGTGCACCAGTCCCTCCTGCAGCAAAGCACCCCCACAACATGATGCTGCCACCCCCGTGCTTCACGGTTTGGATGGTGTTCTTCGGCTTACAAGCCTCCCCCTTTTTCCTCCAAACATAACGATGGTCATTATGTCCAAACAGTTCTATTTTTGTTTCATCAGATCAGAGGACATTTCTCCAAAAAGTACGATCTTGTCCCCATGTGCAATTGCAAACAGTAGTCTGGCTTTTTTATGGTGGTTTTGGAGCGGCCTTTCAGGTTATGTCGATATTGGACTCGTTTTACTGTGGATATAGATACTTTTGTACCTGTTACCTCCAGCGTCTTCACAAGGTCCTTTGCTGTAGTTCTAGGATTGATTTGCAAATTTTGCACAAAAGTACATTCATCTCTAGGAGACAGAACGCGTCTCCATCCTGAGCGGTATGACAGCTGTGCGGTCCCATGGTGTTTATACTTGCGTACTATTGTTTGTACAGATGAACGTGGTACCTTCAGGCGTTTGGAAATTGCTTCCAAAGATGAACCAGACTTGTGGAGGTCTACAATTTTTTTCTGAGGTCTTGGCTAATTTCTATTGATTTTTACATGATTTCAAGCAAAGAGGCACTGAGTTTGAAGGTAGGCCTTGAAATACATCCACAGGTACACCTCCAATTGACTCAAATGATGTCATTTAGCCTATCGGATGCTTTGAAAGTCATGACATCATTTTATGGAATTTTCCTAACTGTTTAAAGGCACAGTCAACTTAGTGTATGTAAACTTCTGACCCACTGGAATTGTGATACTGTGAATTATAAGTGAAATAATCTGTCAGTAAAAAATTACTTGTGTCATGCACAAAGTAGATGTCCTAACCGACTTGCCCAAACTATAATTTGTGGAGTGGTTGAAAAACACGTTTTAATGACTCCAAACTAAGTGTATGTAAACTTCCGACTTCAACTGTGCCTCCTGGGGCTAATCCCTCCTCGAGTGTTGTGCTCTCTCCTTCAGGCATTAATGGTTGATTCACAAATCGGCGTCTTTCCTTTTGCTATTACCTGACTAAAATGGGATTCCTACTAGCTAATTGGGCTCTACACTGCACCTGCGGGAGCATGTTTCACTGCTAAAACCCCAGGAATTTAAACGGAATGATTTATGTATGTGTAAACAAGTTGCGGAATATAAGTTCCAGTACCAGTAAGATGATGAAAAAACAAGAAGCTACAATTTAAAGGATGCTTAGTTCCTACATACAATTCATTCTGCTGCCTTTACTGCCAAATGTTATTGGCTTATCTTCATTGTTCCACTAAGCCATTTGTAGAGGGGGTTTTAAATTGGAAAGGGGTGTGATTCAAATAGGAAAGGGGTGTTATGCTATCTATTGTTGTGATCAGCAAAAGTCATTTCACGCATCACGTTTGTCAGCTCCTATTAGCAACTTCCTCCTCAATCTAAATGTGTGCCTCTGAGTTATCCCCGTCTCTCCCTCTTCATCTCTCTTTCTCTTTCCCTCGGCTATGCTCCAATAGTAGCCTTGTGTGAGGGCCAAGTTGAGCGGTCCGAACAGAGGGGGACACAAGGGGAACTCTGGTCCAAAGAGCCTGGTCCAGTACTTGTGTTCAACAGGGCATTCACTTTCCTCTCAGCTTCAGCTCCAGGTCAGCTGCTCTTGTCTATATCCCAAAGGGCACCCTATTCCTTATATAGTGCACTACTTTTGACTCAAGCACTATGGGCCCAGGTCAAAGTAGTGCTACATAGGTAATAGGTTGCCATTTGGGAGGCACCCCTGGTCATTAGAAGTTCCTATCAGAGCGTCCATCTCAGACGAGGCTTGGCCAGCCAAGGGGCTAAAGGGGCTTTTGGCCAGGCTGGATCCCAGCACTGCTGCCTTGATTTACCCACAAGGCCTTTGGCAGTGAGGACTATTTCCCTCTGAATAAGGTTTAATTGGGGAAAGGTTACATAAGTCATGGACCATCTGATGGATGCTACCCATTGTGTCACAATAGCAGCTCTGTTTTAATGAGCTGATCATTCAGCCTCCATTGTCTTATTCATGGATGCTGTCACGTGTATATTGAATGAGGTTTAGTGTGAGTCTTCCTCTTCAACCCAGGTTGTTATGCTCAAACATATATAAATCACGTTTACTATGCAATCAAGTGAATTCATCTGTCTGTTAAACTCATCAATTGTCCAGATAAAATAGTATCTTAGCTATGCAATCCCGTGTATATTGAACAAGGTTTGCCAATCAAGGGTGTTTGTTCAAGAAGATATACAACCTTAGTAAATAATGTCCCTCCATCCGATCAAGTGAATAAATCTGTCCGTTCAATGAATGAATTGTCCGGATAACATATAATCCATATAGTCCCCGTCACCAACAAGGACGAGATAGACAGTCAATGGGGTTAGTGTGATGACTGTCACCAGCATCACGGTCTAGGAGTGCCCAGGTCAGGACAGAGGTCTCCATGCCACATTATGTAATTGCACAGCCCGATTTTTCTCTTTGACCTTTGACCCAAGAGGACAGAGGGGTCCGAATGAGGTTCAAGTTGTCATCCCAGGTGGCGAATGGAGAGGGATCAAAGACTCTGTGTGGGAGAGAAAGATAGAGAGAGCCAACTATGCCCTCAGGCCAGGAAAAGCAATTGAGAGCTATTGCCATTGAGAGCCACCTTCCCCCCTTCTCTCTCACACATGCTTTGATTCCCTCTTCCTCTTTCCCTTTCTATTTTTCTCTCTCACACGCACATGCACACAACACACACACACACACACACTGAATATTAAAGCACTGAATAATCCGTTCCTCCTGCTGAGACCCCTGAGATTGGAGCGTGTGGCAGCAGTTGAAATTCTAAATGGGCGTGGCTTCTCCTTATAATATCTGATTGGTCTCTACCCACCATGTCATGAATAGGTCAATTGGCTACCTCATATTCCAATGGTAGATTTTCACCGTCTATCATAATAAGAGAAGCGAACAGATTTACCACAGCAATATATCGATCATTTCCCAGGTGAGACCAGTGGAAGTATAGGCTTAAGTGGCTGAACGTGCTCACACATGTGAATGCATTTATACAAGCATGCGATTGATGGCCCGTCTTTAAAACAGCAGACTCAATGCAGAGATTTCTTTTGAGGAAATCTCATTTGAGCCACCGCAGAGAGAGGGCTGTTAGGCGCAGAGGCAGTACTGTGAGGGGTAAGGGGGTTAGGGAAGGAGGGAAGGATGGATGGAGGGATAAAGAGAGGGATCGAGGGAGGCAGTCCTTCACACAGCAGTCAGTCAGTCAATGTAATCAGTGGACTGGCCTAATCCCTGAAGAAGTGTGTCAGCGCAATCAAGTGTCTGCATGTGCAGTGTGTGTGTGCGTGTGTGTGTGCGTGTGTGTAGTGTGTGTATACGAGAGGAGAAAGAGAGAGGGAGAAAAATAAACACTGAGACTTAGAGAGAGAGAGAGAGAGAGAGAGAGAGAGAGAGAGAGAGAGAGACAGAGAAAATGTGAATGTGGATTATAACCGAGTGAATGTGTATACCAGGGGACAGCGCAACACATCTATATGGGAATAAGAGGATACAGTAGATGGATAGTAGCCCGCTTGAAGAGCTCCCTCTTCCTCCAGGCGCAGCACTAAATGCTTAAAGGTCCAATGCAGCCGTTTTTATCTCAATATCATATCTACAGTCAACAGTCAATCACGGATTACCTAAAGAAAACCAGCCCCGTCGTGGACATTGACATCTTGCTCCCAGACAAATTAAACAACTTCTTTCCTCGCTTTGAGGACAATACAGTGCCCGCTACCAAAGCCTATGGGCTCTACTTCGCCGTGGCCAACGTGAGTAAAACATGGTAACCCTCACAAGGCTGCCGGCCCAGACAGCATCCCTAGCCGCGTCCTCAGAACATGCGCAGACCAGCTGGCTGGTGTGTTTACGGACATATTCAATCAATCCCTATCCCACATGCTTCAAGATGGCTACCATTGTTCCTGTTCCCAAGAAAGATAAAGTAACTGAAATAAATGACTGTCGCGCCGTAGCACTCACTTCTGTCATCATGAAGTGCTTTGAGAGACTAGTCAAGGATCATATCCCCTCCACCCTGCTTGATACCCTAGACCCAATCCAATTTGCTTACCGCCCCAATAGGTCCACTGACGATGCAATACTGCACACTGCCCTATCCCATCTGGACAAGAGGAATACCTATGTAAGAATACTGTTTATTAAGTACCTCTCACTCAACGTCAACAAAACAAAGGAGATGATTGTGGACTTCAGGAAACAGCAGAGGGAGCACCCCCCCCCATCCACGTCGACGGGACAGAAGTGGAGAAGGTGAAAAGTTTTAAGTTCCTCGACATACACATCACGGACAAACTGAAATGGTCCACCCACACAGACAGCGTGGTGAAGAAGGCGCAACAGCGCCTCTTCAACCTCAGGAGGCTGAAGAAATTTGGCTTGTCACGTAAAACACTCACACACTTTTACAGGTGCACAATCATCCTGTCGGGCTGTATCACCGCCTGGTAGGGCAACTGTCCCGCCCTCAACCGCAAGTCTCTCCAGAGGGTAGTGCGGTCTGCACAACGCGTCACCGGGGGCAAACTACCTGGCCTTCAGGACACCTACATCACCCGATGTCACAGGAAGGCCAAAAAGATCATGAAGGACAACAACCACCCGAGCCACTGCCTGTTCACCCCGCTATGATCCAGAAGGCGAGGTCAGTACAGGTGCATCAAAGCTGATAGATGTGCAGATGATGATGTGCAAGTAGAGATACTGGTGTGCAAAAGAGCAAAGAAAATTACAATATGGGGATGAGGTAGTTGGGTGGGCTATTTACAGATGGGACCTTAAAAGTGACCTAGTCACTTTAAATAACACCACTTTAATAATGTTAACATATTATATTACTCATATCATATGTATATACTGTACTCTATACCATCTACTGCGTCTCGCCTATGCCGGTCAGCCATCGCGCATCCATATATTTATATGTACATATTCTTATTCATCCCTTTACATTGTGTGTATAAGGTAGTTGTTGTGAATTTGTTAGATTACTTGTTAGATATTACAAGCATTTCGCTACACTCGCATTAACATCTGCTAACCATGTGTATTGATTTAATTTAATTTTATTTCGGGGTAACAATTAAGTACCTTACTGTGATTGTTTTCAATTAAAATGGTCAAAAACAAATAAAAAGCTTTAAGTTCTTAGCAAAGGGCAATTTCTAACGCAAACATTTAGCTAGGACTGTCTGGGAGGGGTCTGAGTGTGGAGGAGAAAACAGAGAGAGGTTTGGAACTATCTTTCTTATTGGTCTATTAACTAATTTACTGCATGGTGATGTCACCATGGATGGCCAAAACTCCATCCCACCAAAACAGGTTAAATTTCAGGTGGTCTTTTTAACCTGCTCTTACACTAAAATTATTTTCACAATTTCACAGTATTATTCCAACCTCATAGTGTGGAGATATATATAAAACACAGGAAAATCATATTTTGGACTGCACTGGGCCTTTAACACAGGAGAAGAGCTGGCCCTGAGGAGGAGAGGAGATGAGGCAGACTGAGCTGAAAGCACTAAAAACAGCACCCTTTCTGGCCAATGAGAACACGGAAAGGTGAAGAAGACAACTCCACCAAGTTTACTAGCAATACTTGACAATAGCCCACATTTTCGATATTTGGTTAGTATACTGGTACTTGAAGAGAGGTGAAACCACAAAACCACAAATATCTTGTTTAAAGGAATTTTATGGAAGATTTTGATTACTCACACCAACAAACCCCCTCTCTCTGATGCCTTATGAGTTCTCTGTATAGGAACAAGCCTCTCCTCCCCTATCCATGTGAGTGACAGTGATGGTGTGTACTCGAAGTATTGAGGTGACAGCCTCCATTCCTGTGAGGGGTCTTTCTGTTTGGGACGGCGCCATGTGGGAGGCTCTCAGCCCCTTGTTTTGATCCCTGGGCTCTGAGGTCTCTCTCTGTCAAAGACTGGAGGAGGTGGGCACAAACATGTGGTTGTGTGTGTGCCGTGATCCCAGGGTTCTGAGGCATCTGTCAAAGACTGAAGGAGGAGATGGGCACACACAAACATGCCCCATTCCTGCCCACCGCCAAGGGAGACGCCATGGCAACCAACGCAAGGAGAATCACAGGGCCATCTCCATGCATGGCATTCCCTGGCTGGCATCCCTGGCATCCTTTGTCAACTTCTGAAGTCTTATATTTCTGTGGTCTTCAGAGCAGAGATAACACAGGATTTAATGTGAAAAAGGCTCCTCACTCCTTCTCCTCTTCTCTCCTCTTCTTTCTTTCTTTCTTTCTTTCTTTCTTTCTTTCTTTCTCTGTCTCAGAGGCATTCTCTCCATTGTTGTGGTGACAAGAGGTGTGCTGTGAAAGCATTGTAGCTACTCTGCTTCAAAGGTTTAGCTCCCAGTCAGTGTCTTTCTCCTATGTTGTTTACCACAGTTTATAGAATCAGAATTCTGCCCGAGTTTACAATTAGAGTTTCCAATTTCCACCATTCCAGGCCTGTTGAATCTGAAACTGGAAACACATTAAGGGACAATCAAAACATTCTTCAAACAGCTGCTTGATAATTCCACAATTCCAACGTTCATTCAGAACATGGCCGTGTTCTGGCACTTCCGAAACAGAAAGGTGATTGTTCCTGAGTTGGGAGTCAACGGAATACTCTGTGGGTAGGGCGACTTATGGAAAAGGGCGAGATGACTCCCTCGCTGGGGAATCCTGAGATCACACACAAAGACGCCACCTTATGCTCCACTGACGCTTTGTTTGGACCTGTGCCTCTTTCAGAAAAACACCCACTCAGGCTTTTAAGTATTGCTTATTGGACTTGAGAAATTATTGAAAGACTTCATGGAATTGCGAGAGTATCATGATTTTATTGCTCCATGCTAACTCCAATCTAGCCTAACTACTTAAATACATCAGTGGAGGTTGGTGAGGGGAGGACGGCTCATAACGGAGCAAATGGAATGTCATCAAACACATGGAAACCATGTGTTTGATGTATTTAATGCCATTCCACTTACTCCGCTCCTGCCGTTACCATGTGCCACCAACCTCCAGGGAAATACATACAGTCGGGAAGTTTACATACACCTTAGCCAAATGCATTTAAACTCAGTTTTTTCACAATTCCTGACATTTAATCCTGGTAAAAAGTCCCTGTCTTAGGTCAGTTAGGATCACCACTTTATTTTAAGAATGTGAAATGTCAGAATAATAGTAGAGAGAATGATTTATTTCAGCTTTTACTTCTTTCATCACATTCCCAGTGGGTCAGAAGTTTACATACACTCAATTAGTATTTGGTAGCATTGCCTTTAAATTGTTTAACTTGGGTCAAACATTTTGGGTAGCCTTCCACCATCTTTCCATAATAAGTTGGGTGATGGCATAAGGGGACAAAGAGCTGGTGTAACTGAGTCAGGTTTGTAGGCCTCCTTGCTCGCACACATTTTTTCAGTTCTGCCCACACATTTTCAATAGGATTGAGGTCAGGGCTTTGTGATGGCCACTCCAATATCTTGACTTTGTTGTCCTTAAGCCATTTTGCCACAACTTTGGAAGTATGCTTGGGGTCATTGTCCATTCGGAAGACCCATTTGCGACCAAGCTTTAACTTCCTGACTGATGTCTTGAGATGTTGCTTCAATATATCCACATAATTTTCCTCCCTCATGATGCTATCTATTTTGTGAAGTGCACCAGTCCCTCCTGCAGCAAAGCACCCCCACAACATGATGCTGCCACTCCCGTGCTTCACGGTTGGGATGGTGTTGTTTGACTTGCAAGCCTCCCCTTTTTCCTCCAAACATAACGATGGTCATTATGGCCAAACAGTTCTATTTTTGTTTCATCAGACCAAAGGACATTTCTCTAAAAAGTATGATATTTGTCCCCATGTGCAGTTGCAAACCGTAGTCTGGCTTTTTTATGGTGGTTTTGGAGAAGTGGTTTCTTCCTTGCTGAGTGGCCTTTCAGGTTATGTCGATATAGGACTAGTTTTACTGTGGATATAGATACTTTTGTACTGATTTTCTCCAGCATCTTCACAAGGTCCTTTGCTGTTGTTCTGGGATTGATTTGCACTTTTCTCACCAAAGGTCATTCATCTCTAGGAGACAGAACGCGTCTCCTTCCTGAGCGGTATGACGACTGCGTGGTGCCATGATGTTTATACTTGCGTACTATTGTTTGTACAGATGCATGTGGTACTTTCAGGCGTTTGGAAATTGCTCCCAAGAATGAACCAGACTTGTGGAGGTCTACAATTTTTTTCTTTTGATTTTCTGATGATGTCAAGCAAAGAGGCACTGAGTTTGAAGGTAGGCCTTGAAATACATCCACAGGTACACCTCCAATTGACTCAAATTATGTCAATTAGCCTATCAGAAGCTTCTTAAGCCATGACATCATTTTCTGGAATTTTCTAAGCTGTTTAAAGGCACAGTCAACTTAGTGTATGTAAACTTCTGATCCACTGGAATTGTGATACAGTGATTTATAAGTGAAATTATCTGTCTGTAAACAATTGTTGTCAAAATTACTTGTGTCATGCACAAGGTAGAGGTCCTAATCGACTTGCCAAAACTATAGTTAAATAACAAGAAATTTGTGGAGTGGTTGAAAAATGAGTTTTAGTGATTCCAACCTAAGTGTATGTAAACTTCCGACTTCAACTGTATATTAACCTTACTGAAAAACATCCTACATACGATGGAAATCTGTGTTCATGTAAGTTCATATATTCACAGCTTGAATTTAATGTACGTAACATTTCAGTTTCACTTTTCTTAGATCTTTTTTTGACAGCAGTAGGGGATGACAATTTGGTATTATTAGGATCCCCATTAGCTTTTACCAAGGCAGCAGATACTCTTCCTGGGGTCCAAACAGAGATAAAACATTACATCAAACAAAAATTTTTGTATTTTACAAATGTACATTGCTCCATTATTACATTACAATGTAGCAATACTACATTACATTACTAAGAATAATGTGTGGCTGTTTTAGAGAGTGTGTTTTGAGCCCCACATTATTTGCTTAAAAAATATATATATTTTTGCTTTCTTGCTTTTCTTTTGTCCCCTTATGCCATAGTTTGTACATCTCAATTGTCTGTAGAAACCACATTTGTTTAAACAAGTCAGCCATATCAGCTATGTTTTTTTAAAAGGCAGAAAAATTAGGCTGAATGAACTGTTTCGCTGCAGGACAAGGCTCTGATGATAGCCAGGTGCAGCAGTGGTAAGGTGTTGGGACTGCTGTTGGGACTCTGCTGTTGTGACAGCTTTATGTAGGCCCTAACAGTTTGTGGGCACCGTTTGTCACCGTTATAGTGCAATTAATGTATTGTTTAGTGTTGTGTTGTGTTATGTAGTGACTTTGCTGGCATGCATCGTTCTTCTTTATTTCTACTATTTTCTACGCTGTATAATAATAGTGAAGACATCAAAACTATGAAATAACACATATGGAATCAAAAAAGTGTTATACAAATGCAAAGAGTGTGCAAAGCTGTCATTGAGGCAAAGGGTGGCTATTTGAAGAATCTCAAATACAACATATTTTTTTATTTAACACTTTTTTGGTTACTGCATGATTCCATACGTGTTATTTCATAGTTGTGATGTCTTCACTATTATTCTATAATGTAGAAAATAGTAAAAAATAAAGAAAAACCCTGGAATGAGTAGGTGTTCTAAAACTTTTGACCGGTAGTGTAGTTCGCTACCATCCTCAGTAATTTTCCATCCAAGTTGTCAGTACCAGGTAGTTTGTCATTATTGATAAACAGCAATACGTTTTTTCACCTCTTCCACACTCACTTTACAGAATTCAAAATGACTATACTTGTCTTTCATTATTTGGTCAGTTATGCATGAATATGAAGAATCAGAGTTTGTTGTTGGCATGTCATGCCTACATTTGCTAATCTTGCCAATGAAAAGTCCTTAAAGTAGTTGGCTATATCAGATGGTTTTGTGATGAATGAGCCATCTGATTCAATGAAGGATGGAGCCGAGTTCACATTTTAATGTACTTCAAAGCTGTTTATCATCATCCTTTATATCATTTATCTTTGTTTTCGTAGTACAGTTTCTTCTTCTTTTTGTTTATGTAACCGGTGTGAAATGGCTAGTTAGCTAGCGGGATGCGTGCTAACAGCGTTTCAATCGGTGACGTCACTCGCTCTGAGACCTTGAAGTAGTTGTTCCCCTTGCTCTGCAAGGGACGTGGCTTTTGTGGAGCAATGGGTAACGATGCTTCGTGGGAGGCAGTTGTTGATGTGTGCAAAGGATCCCTGGTTCGGGGCGAGGAGAGGGACGGAAGCTATACTGTTACATTTAGTTTAGTCACATTATTTCTCAATTTATAGTACGTTTGCCAGCTGTGCATACGGACTTAATTGCTTTTCCTTTTTCCTTCTCAACTATACAATGAAAAAATTCCTCATCAATTCCTCCCTCAATGACAAGAACTTTGTATAACTCGGTTGTCATTTTAAACATGTTTAACTACCTAAAGCGTCACACTTTCCCAGTGAGAGTTTTCCCCAGTTAGCTAGCACCTAGTGGCATAAGAGAGATTTAACAAGCACATGCTTCTCTGTTTTAACGAGTCTGATGTAGATTTCAAAAGGTGTGTGTGTGTGTGTGTTTTGTGGAGGAGGGTCTTTGTTAGGATAGTATATGAGTATCTGGGAGAGGGGGGAGACTTGGAAGACGGTAGGAAGGCGGTTTTCATCAACCATTCCGTTTCATTTCTAAGCACAAGCTTTCAGAGGGTTCCGCGCTCACCTATGCAATTTACACCGGTTCCAATTAAAAGTGTGGTAGCATTGGATTTCCACCTTTGATGAAAACAAACAAGTGTGTGGATCTCACCTCCATGCGATGTGCGTATTTGATCTTTATTTAATTAGGCAAGTCAGTGACAGCCTACCGGGGAACAGTGGGCTAACTGCCTTGTTCAGGGGTAGAACAACAGATTTTTACTTTATCAGCTCAGGGATTCGATGCAGAAACATTTCAGTTACTACCCCAACGCTCTAACCACTAGGCTACCTGCCGCCTCAGGCTACCTTCCGCCTCAGGCTACCTGCCGCTCCTTCACCTACACCTTGAGGCTACATTAGGATTTGATGTCTCTAGTAACCAGGCCTGCTTACTGAAAAAAAAGTGTGTGTGGGGGGGGGTGTTCATCTATCCTTGTGGGGACCTAAAATCCCCCAAAGTCCTACAAGGATAGTAAAACAAGGAAAATATTTCCCACGTCCCCATGAGGACAAAGGCTATTTTAAGATTAGGGGTTAGGTTTAGCGTTGGGGTTACAATTAGAAGTGTAATAAGGGTTAGAATTAGTGTTTTGGTAAAGGTTTAGGTGTTAGGTTTAGGGTACAGTTTAGGGTTAGGGGTTAAGGAAAATAGGATTTTGAATGGAAATTTTAGGTTTACATACACTGAGTTTTACAAAACAGCTCTTTCCATGAGATAGACTGACCAGGTGAATCCAGGTGAATGCAATGATCCTTTGTTGATGTACAGTGCATTTGGAAAGTATTCAGACCCCTTGACTTTTTCACATTTTTTTACGTTACAGCCTTATTCTAAAATGGATTAAAGTAAATGTTTTCCTCATCAATCTACACACACTACCCCATAATGACAAAGCAAAAACAGTTTTTTAGAAATGCATGCACATGCCCAATTGACCCCAATGCTCTCTGGTGAGCCAACCTGGTCCTGGTCTTACCTGATGGAGGTCGTGTCCCATGGCAGCGGAGGAGGCTCTGACTGCCTGCCACATTTTGTGTTCATACCCCAGAGGTAGTCGGAGTGCACCCCTGGCTCAGTTGGCTGGAGGTTATATTCCCTGAACTCATAGGCCTTCAGAGGAGTGCTGAATGATGTCACCTGGAGGTAGGAATAGGGTATGACATGATATTTGTTGTTTTTCCATTTGGCCCCATTCAATGAGCTGCTGGGGATGTTGGTTATGTAAATGTACATAACCATGTATTAAATAAGAGTGATATTGATAGAATGTGTTGCTATATCCACGTCATCCACATAGCAGATATAGGAGGGGCAATAACTTAGCAATAATATGACAATGACAAGTCCCCTTGTGAGGATCTAAAATCGATCCTCACAAGAATAGTAAAACAAGGAAAATTCTCCCTCGTGGGGACATTTCCAATGTCCCCATGAGGACAAAGGCTATTTTAAGATTAGGGGTTAGGTTCAGGGTTAGGGTTACAATTAGGGTAAGGGTAACAGGTTAGGGGTTAGGTTTAGGGTTAGGAGCACTGGCAGATTTAGGTATAGGCGACATGGGCAGCCGCCCAGGGCGGCGTCTTGCCGGGGGCGGCACGGGGCACTCGCACAATTTTTGGGGGAATTTGTGCGATCGGTTTTCTATCGCTCATTTGCACGTCACGCCAATGAAATCATGTCACCATGTGAGACTGTGGGTCAATTAACCTTGTCAGAGTGGGCGCCCTGATTCTAGTTTGTGAGCTAGGCAGGCTACTGCCTGGGAAGGTCTCCCACTCAGAAGTACGAGATGGGGAGGGGGCTGGGGGTAGGTTGACCTCAGGTCTCCCCACTGGAAGCCCAAGGTAGGGGAAGCAGGGGAATCTATAAAATAGCGCACCTCTAACTTTGTACAGTACTAATGCCATTATTATAATCAGTCACACTACAAAATGCTACCAAATAAACCATAATTCATTCATAATACTGTGAATATATAGTTATATAGGTTCGCCCAGGGAGCCATACAAGCTACAACCGCCACTGGAACTTAGGAGTTACAGTTTTTCTCGATTGCTTAAACACATTTGCCCACTCTGACATCACATTTTCAAAACAGTTAACACACAGGATAAAACTGAAGCTCAATGGCCAAAAGGACTCATTTTGTTAGCAAAATGCTCTAACACTCACAAAACATTAAAAACATGCAACATAAGCAAATATTTCCATCAAACACCACAACTTGTGGTCAAATTAATTTATTCTTTCAATCAATCATTACACAATGGACAACAAAATACAGCCATCAATATGAAATATGATACTTTACAAACTAAAATGGATACGGAAAAAAAAAAGCTACCAAAGGAAACTTATGGGTGGAAATACCTTTCAAAAAAATATATATATATATTTTATCTTTCACATTTAGTCCATTCGTTCTTGACGATTATGCCACAGGTTCTCATCAACATCGCATTGAATGTTTTCCCTTGCAATGCACCGAGGGAAATATCTCCTTGCATGGCGTATCCATCCCTGGCAGTCCTCTGCACCTATTGCCAGGCAACCAGCATTCATTGCCTCCAGGAGGGGCATCTGCTCATATGGCCAGTGATCATACACCTTCCACCTCCAAGCAGAGAAGAACTCCTCGATTGGGTTCAGAAAAGGCGAGTATGCAGGGAGGAATTGCATCATAATACGAGGCTGTGCTGCAAACCACTCATTCACAAGGCGAGAGTGGTGGAAAGCCACATTGTCCCAAATTATGACATACAGAGTCATGCCAGGCCTCAACAGCCCTCTCTCTTCGGGTGGAATCAGTATTTCTTTCAATGCATCATGAAATGTGATGAGGCGTTCTGTATTGTATGGGCCAATAGTTGGTATGTGGCAAAGGACCCCATCATTGGAGATGGCAGCACACATGGTGATATTGGCACCCCTCTGACCTGGCACTGTGACAGTGGCCCTCTGCCCAATGATGTTCCTTCCCCTCTGACCTGGCACTGTGACAGTGGCCCTCTGCCCAATGATGTTCCTCCCACTTTAGGTTGAAGCCGGCTTCATCCGGCTTTGAAGCCGGCTTTGTGATGTGCCCCTTCAGCTTCAAGCTCCATTATTCTCTAAGAAAAAGAGCAAATTCATAAAGCAAATTATTCCAGTCGCATGTAACTATGGTAAACAAGGTATTACAATAAAAAATCTGTACCTGCACATACTGGAATCGTGCCTCCTTTACGATGTCAGAGTTTCTTTGAAATGGAACTCTGTACAGCTGCTTCATTCTGACATGGTTTCGTTTAAGGACTCGATCTATAGTTGCCAAACTCACACTGTTTATATTTCTAAATGCTCCCTGATCTGCAATTACTGCTGCCTGGATGTCACGCAGTCTGATTGCATTGTTTGCCACTACCATATCTACAATGGCAGACTCCTGTTCAATACTAAATATCTTTCCTCTGCCACCAGTGTGTGGTAATGTGTGGATTCTATAAAGTAAAGCAAAAAGCATGTCAAAATTGACATTACTGTATGACAGTCACATAAATGGGATTGATAAAACATCTGCATTACTGTAGACACAGTTTGTTCTGCTAACAGGGCAATACAGTAAAGCTGAAATACACAGTGGTATACATTACAGTAACACTGTGAATTACCTGTTCTCATTCGAAAAAGCCTGACAATAGATGCCACAGTGCTCCGACTCAGAATGGGCTGGACCCTTTGTCCAGCCTCTCTGAAGGACAAGCCATGATTGATGACATGGTCAATAATTGTTGCCCGAAATTCATTTGAAACTTGAGCTCGATTTCGTCCTCTTGCTGCTGCAGCTCCTCCACCACGCATACAAACTCCTCTTCCTCGGGCCCCTCTGCCATGGCCTCTTGGTCTCCTTCCGTGCCTATGGCCTCTTTGATCCATGCTTGCAAATAGCAACACAGAGGTGGCATCTTTTATAGATGGATGAGGACTGATTGCTGATTGAAGAGTTGTGCAAATGAGTTTCACACAGGTGCATAGAGATTTATAATTATGCAGGTACTTTCTATCAGCTGTGAATAGATGTTTTCCTTTTGTTCAACACAGTGAATCCAATAGAGTTCGGGTCTTTCAATGAGATCAGATGTAACTGTTTTGACAAAGGGTGTGAAAAATGTGTGAAACAAATGAAAAAGTGTTAAAACATTTGCAAGAGAAGACTTCTGCTGTGCTAAAAATGTGATGATGAAGATCAAGCGGATCTCAGTTTCATTTAGTGTGTCTTAGCAAATGAGAAAAACTGTAAGGTTAGGGATATGGGTTAGGGAAAATAGGATTTTGAATGGAAATCAATTTTAGGTCCCCACGAGGACAGAAGAACGAAACGTGTGTGTGCGTGCGTGCCAGCCAGCCACCGGCCAGAAGCTTTCTGAATGACCTCATTATTAAAGGGGCAATGCAGTTAAATACGTGATTTACCTGTTTTATGATATTTCCACACTATGAGGTGGAAATAACAGTCTGAAATTGTAAAATGATGACAATGCCCTTTTTGTGGAAGACCTGTTCAGGTGAACCACATCATGATGTCACAATGTGATCTGATTATAATAGACCATCAGTCACTTAGAGCTGTGTATGTGTCACGCCCTGACCGGTAGGAGCCTTTTATGTCTCCTTTTGGTTTGGTCAGGGTGTGATTTGGGGTGGGCATTCTATGTTATAGTTTTTGTATTTCTTTGTTTTGGCTGAGTGTGGCTCTCAATCAGGGACAGCTGTCTATCGTTGTCTCTGATTGGGAACCACACTTAAGCAGCTATTTTTCCCTCCAGCTTTGTGGGAGGTTGACTCTGTTTATGTGCCGTAGGTGCCATACGTTTGATCTTCGTTTGTTGTTTTTGTATTGTGTGAGTTTAACAATAAACATGTTTAACTCCACCCGGCACGCTGCGCCTTGGTCCGTCAATGAAGATCGTGACAGAACCTCCCACCACCAAGAGACCAAGCAGCGTGCCTACCTGGAGTCCTGGACATGGGAGGAGATCCTGGACGGAAGGGGACCCGGGAGGCAGGCGGGGAATACCGCCGTCGAAGGAGGAGCTGGAGGCAGCTAAGAAGGAGCGGTGCTTCTATGAACAAAAGTATGCGGGAACACGGCTGGCCTTTAAGCCCGAGAGGCAGCCCCACAACACTTTTGGGGGGGGGGCACACGGGGAGTTTGGCTGGACCAGGTTGGAGACCTGGGCCAGCTCCCGTCTTACCAGAGTGAGCAGCACACTGGTAGGGCACCGTGTGGCGGTGAAACGCCGCGGTGTTGCCAGTGCGTGTTCACAGCCCGGTGCGTGACATGCCAGCTTCCCGCATAGTTTTTGTGAGTAGGAGTGTTCAGCCTGGGAGGAGTATGCCGACTCAGCGCTCTTGGCCTCCAGTACGCCTCCTCGGACCAGGATATCCTGCGCCGGCTCTGCGTACTGTGTCTCCGGTGCGTCTCCACAGCCCGGTACGTCCTGTGCCAGCGCCCGCAGGTTCAGAGCGGAGTTATCCATTCAGCCAGGACGGGTTGTGCAGGCTGTACGCCGGAGACCTCCAGTGCGTCTTCACGGCCCAGTGTATCTCTGCCCCTGTTCCACGCCTCCCGGATCCCTGTGCGTGTGGTGAGCCCAGCATGCACTGTCCCACGCTCCAGGATCCCTGTGCGTGTGGTGAGCCCAGCATGTACTGTCCCACGCTCCAGGATTCCTGTGCGCGTTGTGGCGCCGGAGCCGGCACGGCCTGTGCCCGCTCACGCATCAGGACCCTGTGCGCCTCCAGAGCCAGCGAGGCCTGTCCCTGCTCCACGCACCAGGCCCTGTGCGCCTCCAGAGCCCGGGCGAGGCCTGTCCCTGCTCCGCGCACCAGGCCCCTGTGCGCCCCAGAGCCCGGCGAGGCCTGTCCCTGCTCCGCACCAGGCCCCCTGTGCGCCTCCAGAGCCCGGCGAGGCCTGTCCCTGCTCCGCGCACCAGGCCCCCTGTGCGCCTCCAGAGCCCGGCGAGGCCTGTCCCTGCTCCGCGCACCAGGCCCCCTGTGCGCCTCCAGAGCCCGGCGAGGCCTGTCCCTGCTCCGCGCACCAGGCCCCCTGTGCGCCTCCAGAGCCCGGGCGAGGCCTGTCCCTGCTCCGCGCACCAGGCCCCCTGTGCGCATCGAGAGCCCGGCACGTCCTGCTCCGCGCACCAGGTCCCCTGTGCGCCTCCAGAGCGCAGCGAGGGTGCCCAGTCCGGGGCCCGCAGCGAGGGTGCCCAGTCCGGGGCCCGCAGCGAGGGTGCCCAGTCCGGGGCCCGCAGCGAGGGTGCCCAGTCCGGGGCCCGCGCCGAGGGTGCCCAGTCCGGGGCCCGCAGCGAGGTTGCCCGCAGCGAGGTTGCCCAGTCCGGGGCCCGCAGCGAGGGTCCCCAGTCCGGGGCCCGCAGCGAGGTTGCCCGCAACGAGGTTGCCCAGTCCGGGGCCCGCAGCGAGGTTGCCCGCAACGAGGTTGCCCAGTCCGGGGCCCGCTGCGAGGTTGCCCAGTCCTGGGTCCGCAACGAGGGTTCCCAGTCCGGGGCCCGCAAGGGGGGAGCCAGAGGTGGTGCGGGGTCTACGTCCCGCACCAGAGCCGCCACCGCGGATAGATGCCCACCCAGACCCTCCCCAATAGGGTCAGGTTTTGCGGCCGGAGTCCGCACCTTTGAGAGTACTGTCACGCCTCTGACCGGTAGGAGCCTTTTATGTCTCCTTTTGGTTTGGTCAGGGTGTGATTTGGGGTGGGCATTCTATGTTATAGTTTTTGTATTTCTTTGTTTTGGCTGAGTGTGGCTCTCAATCAGGGACAGCTGTCTATCGTTGTCTCTGATTGGGAACCACACTTAAGCAGCTATTTTTCCCTCCAGCTTTGTGGGAGGTTGACTCTGTTTATGTGTATGTGCCGTAGGTGCTATACGTTTGATCTTCGTTTGTTGTTTTTGTATTGTGTGAGTTTAACAATAAACATGTTTAACTCCACCCGGCACGCTGCGCCTTGGTCCGTCAATGAAGATCGTGACAGTATGTAAATATTTTCACATTTGTTTCCTAATGCCCACACAATCAGACTGAGCATTTCAAAGTTATTTTCATTAAATTAACACTAGTTAAATATATTGATACATACAGTGATTGAAAAATTTAAATCAAAGAATGCATGGGGCCTTTAAAGGCCCAGTGCAGTCAAAAACTTGTTTTTTCTATGTCATATATATTTCCACAACTTGGAAGTATGCGTGGGGTCATTGTCCATTTGGAAGACCCATTTGCAACCAAGCTTTAACTTCCTGACTGATGTCTTGAGATGTTGCTTCAATATATCCACATAATTTTCCTACCTCATGATCTATTTTGTGAAGTGCACCAGTCCCTCCTGCAGCAAAGCACCCCCACAACATGATGCTGCCAACCCCGTGCTTCACGGTTTGGATGGTGTTCTTCGGCTTGCAAGCTTCCCCCTTTTTCCTCCAAACATAACGATGGTCATTATGGCCAATCAGTTCTATTTTTGTTTCATCAGACAAGAGGCAATTTCTCCAAAAAGTTAGATCTTTGTCTCCATGTGCTTCTAAAGCCATGACATCATTTTCAGTTTCAAAACGTAGTCTGGCTTTTTTTATTGGGGGTTTTGGAGCAGTGGCTTCTTCCTTGCTGAGCGGCCTGTCGGGTTATGTCGATATAGGACTCGTTTTACTGTGGATATAGATACTTTTGTACCTGTTTCCTCCAGCATCTTCACAAGGTTCTTTGCTGTTGTTTTGAGATTGATTTGCACTTTTCGCACCAAAGTACGTTCATCTAGATTTTTTTTTTCCCCATGATGTCAAGCAAAGAGGCACTGAGTTTGAAGGTGGGCCATGAAATACATCCACATGTACACCTCCAATTGACTCAAATTATGTCAATTAGTCTATCAGAATCTTCTAAAGCCATGACATCATTTTCTGGAGTTTTCTAAGCTGTTTCAAGGCACAGTCAACTTAGTGTATGTAAACTTCTGACCCACTGGAATTGTGATACAGTGAATTATAAGTGAAATAATCTGTCTGTAAACAATTGTTGGAAAAATGACTTGTATCATGCACAAAGTAGATGTCCTAACCAACTTGCCAAAACTATAGTTTGTTAACAAGAAATTTGTTGAGTGGTTGAAAAACATGTTTTAATGAGTCCAACATAAGTGTATGTAAACTTCCGACTTCAACTGTGTCTATGTATTCTCAATGCACCCTTGCCTTGAATTTTTTTCACTCAATGCACTCTGGGTTTTTCCAATGTGCTGGACAAGCCATTTCGTCAGAATGTGTTATCAGACTGCTAGATACACCTACTTAGATTTTGGAAATGATTTGATATTGAAATAAAAACGACTACTAGGACCTTTAAGAGATCGTGAGGGCCTTCCTTCTCCTTGCCTGTGTGTGTGAAAGATTTCAAATAGTATTTGAAGTGAACCCAGGTCTGAGGCTTAGAGAAGAGAGATGCTGGATGGGAGGCTAATTGCCGGCAGGATAATCCGTTATGGGCATCATTACTCAGGGATGATCCATCCACAGCCATTGACTGGGATTAAAATGGCCGCTAATGAATCAACCACAGTGAGAGGCACAGGCAGATCCCTGCTAGCTTCCTCCAGCACCAGCATCACCTGACCACATGGAATATACAGTGCATTGAGAAAGTATTCCCAACCCTTAACTTATTCCATGTTTTGATGTGTTACAGCCTGAATTTAAAATGGATTACATTTAGATGTTTTGGTCTCTGGCCTACACACAACATTTAGAAATGTTTGCAAATGAATTACAAATGAAAAGCTGAAAAGTCTTGAGTCAATAAGCATTCAACCCCTTTGTTATGGCAAGCCTACATAAGTCCAGGACTAAAAATGTGCATAACAAGTCACGTAACAAGTTGTATGGACTCACTCTGTGTGCAATAATAGCGTGATTTATGAATGACTACCTCATCTCTGTACTTCACACATCCAATTATTTGTAAGGTCCCTCAAATTGAGCAGTGAATTTCAAACACAGATTCAACCACAAAGACCTGGGAGGTTTTCTAATGCCTCACAAAGAAGGGCACCTATTGGTAGATGGCAGACATTGAATATCCCTTTCAGCATGGTGAAGTTATTAACACCTTAGATGGGGTGTTAATTTTCTCCTGAATACAAAGTGTTATGTTTGGGGCAAATCCAATACAACACATTACTGAGTACCACTCTCCATATGTTCAAGCATAGTGGTGGCTGCATAATTGGCTGTATGGCTGAAATTTTTCAGGATAAAATAATTAATGGAATTGAGCTAAGCACAGGCGAAAACCTGGTCCAGTCGGCATTCCAACAGACACTGGGAGACAAATGCACCTTTCAGCAAGACAATAACCTAAAAAACAAGGCAAATCTAGACTGGAGTTGCTTACCAAGACGACAGTGAATGTTCCCGAGTGGCCTAGTTACAGTTTTGACTTAAATCATCTTGAAAATCTACGGCGAGACTTGAAAATGGCTGTCTAGCAATGATCAACAACCAACTTCACAGAACTTGAAGAATTTTAAAAAGAATAATGTGCAAATATTGTACAATCCAGGTGTGCAAAGCTCATAAAGACCCAGTAAGACTCACCGCTGTAATCGCTGCCAAAGGTGACTCTAACATGTACTGACTCAGGGGGTGAATACTTACGTAAATGAGATATTACTGTATTTAATGTTCAATACATTTGCAAAAATGTCTACGAACATATTTTCACTTTGTTATTATGGGTTACTGTAACACAACAAAATGTTGAATAAGTCAAGGGGTATGAATACTTTCTGAAGGTACCGTATATGACACGTCTGCATCATCTTGCCCTGAGACAAAACGTTACTCTGATTCTCCAGTAGCATTTCCTCCGTCCCTATTACTAACTGCTCTAAAACACCAACCTATCTACTCCCAGCAGCTCCTTCCTAGTCTAACACACAACCCAATTCTAAAACCAGCTGGAATTCCCCAAATCTGTTCCTGCCTTCCTGCTCCACTCCCTCTGGGGTCCAATCCCTTCTTTGGGAGAGGAGAGAGGATGCCCCTCCTCAACTCCCCTTGGGTTGGGGCAGCTGCTGCCAGCCACCATCCCAGAAGAGAGACCCTTGTCCCGAAGCTGGCATGGCGGTTGGGGCAGCTGCTGCCAGCCACCATCCCAGAAGAGAGACCCTTGTCCCGAAGCTGGCATGGCAGGGTGTACCCAGACCAGCGTGACCAAAGTGGGCAGCCGACACCAGATGTGGTGGTCCAGATGTGTCTGTCCTTAATGTTAATGTGTGCACTTATCCTATCTGGTGGAAGGGGATTACCCTGTCCATTGACTGTAACACACACTTGCCAGCTGTCACACACACACACACTCTGGCCAGCCGTCTGAGAGCTAAGGGCTAGACTGGCTACCTCCAACTGGAGAGGTTTAAGGGAAATGGATATGAAAAAGGGGAATAAGGGGAGAGGGGCAGACAGACAGGACAGACAGAGAGAGCGCATGGCTGGGGCAGATGTGGAAGTTCGGCGGCAGCTGCCTTGCGAGTCGCTGGTGGGGAAAGCATTAGTTTTCTTTCGACTGTGATAAGAGACATGGCCAGGATATTGAGGAGAGAGGAGAGGCAGGGAGTTATGGTAAACAGCACCACAATGTGGTGGTTTAGCCTAAAATCCTAGAATTGTATACAAAATAGAGCGACAGACAAAACACGGCATGATAGCCTACAGTCTGCATGTAGTTGGCTTTATAGGGATTTCCTTTTCCCTGGAATCTCTGGCTTTTACTTGAAAACTCTAGTACAAACTGGAGACCGTTTGTACTAGATCAAGTCTCAAGTAAGAAAAGAGATATGTTGAATTGAGCATGCCCAAAACAGTACAAAAGGAAAGGATAAATAGACCAAAGATTTGACATCCATTTGCCCTACATGCCCCTTAATAACCTGTGGCCTGGCGTGCAATGCAGGGTACAGATCCGAGAGCCGGGTTAAGGGCCGAGGCCAGTGCAGGAACCAGTGGTAGAAAAAGTACCCAATTGTTATTAAAAGTAAAGATACCTTAATAGAAAATTACTCAAGTAAAAGTGAGTTACCTAGTAAAATATAACTTATGTAAAGGTCTAAAAGTATTTGATTTTAATTATACTTAAATATCAAAAGTAAAAATCATTGCAAATTCCTTATATTAAGCAAACCAGATGACACCATTTTCTAGTTGTTTTTATTTATGGATAACCAGGGGCACACTCAGACATAATTTACAAATGAAGCGTGTGTTTAGTGAGTCCGCCAGATCAGAAGCATTAGGGATGACGAGGGATGTTCTCTTGATAAGTGCTTGAATTTGTCACATTGGCATGAATGATTCAGGAGACATGCGTAATGTTTCTTTTTTTATTAAGCCCAAATTACGGTGTGCCGTGTAAAGGCACGAAGACCAAACAAACATGTAACAAAACACAGGGTAGAAACCCAAACAAAACAGCGGGGAGTACCTTGAATAAATAACACACGCGTACAATGATTAACACACGGGACGAGACCCGTAATCATCTGCGCAATCCACAATGGCACGAAAGCCATAACACACAGCACAGGTACTCACACGCACCAACAGACATTGTAACAATAATCGACAGCCCAATGGAAACCAAAGGGAACACTTATACAAGTACTAATCAGTGGGAATAGGGGAAAGGTGTGCGTAATGAAAGTTCCGGAGGGATCCGTGACAGAATTCAACCATTTTCCTGTCCTACTACGCATTCAAAATGTAACGAGTACTTTTGGGATAATGTATGCAGTAAAGAATACATTATTTTCTTTAGGCATGTAGTGAAGTAAAACTTGTCAAAAATATAAATAGTAAAGTACAGATACAAAAAAAACTGACTTAAGTAGTACTTTAAAGTATTTTTACTTAAGCACTTTACATCACTGCCAGAAACTGGGTCATCCATGGGTGTGAAATGGGTTCAGCCAAGTACTGTAGTGACCGGGAGGAGCGGTGAACACTCTGCTCTGTTTAGGTTAATCCACATTCCCTTACTGCAGGCAAAGCTGTCCTCACACAAACAGGCATGTGGGTCTTTCTATAAATAAAGAGGCCAATGTGTGACATAAAGGTCGCATTTTCAAAATGGTTTGATACACATTTAATAAATATGATTTTCTTGCAGATTCACACGTGTAGTTACAGGAATAAACGTATAGGTAGGCACAACGAGACCATAACTCCACCTAGCAACAACAAAACATCTACTGCACATGTTATGGAAAATGTCACCAGAAGCATAGCATGTTTCTTTGTCATGTCTAGTTGCCAGGACTTTTTGTGGTTCTCTATCATTTACAGCCATGCTAAGCGTTCCTGAAGAATGAAAAAGATAAACAACAGCATTTCTATATCTTTTAATAGTTCATATAATAATATAATATAACACAATAATAGAATACAATGGGTTCTGTCAACCAAATAATTGACAATAATGACAATAATAATCATAATTGACTGACCTTCATGTCTTAAAGTAATGATAGACTGTCGTTTCTCTTCGCTTATTTGAGCTGTTCTTGCCATAATATGGACTTGGTTTTTTACCAAATAGGGCTATCTTCTGTATACCACTCCTACCTTGTCACAACACAACTGATTGGCTCAAACGCATTAAGAAGAAAAGAAATTCCACAAATTAACTTTTATCAAGGCACACCTGTTAATTGAAATGCATTCCAGGTGACTACCTTATTAAGCTGGTTGAGAGAATGCCAAGAGTGTGCAAAGCTTCATCAAGGCAAAGGTTGGCTACTATGAAGAATCTCAAATATAAAATATATAACACTTTTTTTGTGTGTTATTTTATAGTTTTGATGTCTTCACTATTATTCTGCAATTTAAAAAATAGTAAAAATAAAGAAAAACCCTTGAATGAGGCGGTGTGTCGAAACTTTGGACTGGTACTGTCAGGTCCATGAATATTTGGACATTGACCAAGTTTTTATTGTTTTTAGCTGTCTACCACGGCATACTGGAGTTGAAATTAAATAATGAATATGATCTGAAAGTATTTTCAGCTTTCATTTGAGGGTATTTACATCCACATCCGGTGAACAGTGTAGGAATTACAGCACTTTTTATTTGTGGTCTCCCCCTTTTTAAGGGACCAAAATAGTTGGACAATTGGCTGCTCAGCTGTTCCATGGCCAGGTGTGTGTTATTCCCACATTAGTTAATTTACAAGTAAGCAGATAAAAGGTCTAGAGTTGATTTCAAGTGTGGCATTTGCATTTGGAATCTGTTGCTGTTAACCCTCAATATGAAGCCCAAAGAGTTGTCACTGCCAGTGAAGCAAGACATCATTAGGCTGAAACAAACCCATCAGAGAGATGGGTGTGGCCAAATCAACTATTTGGGACATTCTTAAAAAGAAAGAATGCACTGGTGAGCTCAGGAACACCAAAAGGCCCGGAAGACCACGGAAAACAACTGTGGTGGATGACAGAATAATTAATTCCCTTGTGAAGAAAAACCCCAACAGTCAGGAGAAGACTTCACCAGAGCAAATACTGACGGTTTACCACAAGATGTTAACCATTGGTAATCCTCAAAAACAGGAAGACCAGATTAGTTAGCCAAACTAGATCTAAAAAAAGCCTGTACAGTTCTGGAACAAAATCATATGGACAGATGAGACAAAGATCAACTTGTACCATAATGATGGGAAGAGAAGAGTATGGAGAAGGGAAGGAACTGCTCATGATCGAAGCATTCCACCTCATCTGTGAAGCATGGAGGTAGTGTTATGGCATGGGCATGTATGTCTGCCAATGGAACTGATTCCCTTGTATTTATTGATGATGTGACTGCTGATAAAAGCAGCAGGTTGAATTCTGAAGTGTTTAGGGCTATATTACCTGTTCAGATTAAGCCAAATGCTTCAAAACTCATTGGACGGTGCTTCACAGTGCAGATGGACAATGACCCAAAGCATACTGCGAAAGCAACCCACTTTTTTAAGGCAAAGAAGTGGAATGTTCTGCAATGGCCAAGTCAATCACCTGACCTGAATCCAATTGAGCATGCATTTCACTTGCTGAAGGCAAAACTGAAGGCAAAACGCCCCAAGAACAAGCAGGAACTGAAGACAGCTGCAGTAAAGGCCTGGCAGAGAATCACCATGAAAGAAACCCAGCATCTGGTGATGTCTATGGGTTCCAGTCATTGACTGCAAAGGATTTGCAACCAAGTATTAAAACTCACAATTTAATTTATGATTATGTTAGTTTGTCCAATTACTTTTGAGCCCCTAAAATTGGGGGGGACCACATATAAAAAGTGCTGTAATTCCTACACTGTTCACCCGATTTGGATGTAAATACCCTCAAATTAAAGCTCAAAGTCTGCACTTTGCCTGAACGGTTGCTCAATTTGGTGCATTAAACAAAAAACAGATTTACCTAGCTCAGTGGAGACCCTAGGAACCTTAAGACTTAGGTGTCTATACTTCAATAGCAAAGTTCGATAACACGGAAGTTTATGAAGTAGGGCCTTGTAAACAAAAATGGGAGTAATGTAGAGATCTACTGGTCTTTAGCGAAGTCCAGCCAACCTTTTGATACAGGATACAGTGATGAGTATCATAGCTGTCGCCAGTAACAACACAAAGGTGACTATGGTAGATGACATTCAAAGGTTTACAAGTAGTAGCAGCTGCACTTTGATTAATACTTTCACCACAATCAAGAACAGATAAAAAATTTACTGAATAATCTGCTTCCTAATACTTAGAGAAAGACACAATATGTTTCTGTAGAAAAAGCCAACTTTAAATCTTAGCCACTTAAACAGCTCATCTATATGTTTTTTAAACATCAAATCCATATCAATTCAAATGCCTAAATATTTATATGCGGGAAGACATTCAATTGGAGAACCATCTAGTGAACATGTAGTAATTAATCTGAAACATACTTACGAGAGTTAAAAAACAACCTGAATTTTGTTTAAAACGTTTAAAATCAACAAGGGATTGATGCATATCTATAAAAATCTGACTGTAGTTTTGGCAAGGGACATGGATTTCAGTAGAGACAGAGAAACATTTTTTTTATAAAAATGGCCACTCCCCCACCTCTACCCTGTCTGTCAGCTCTGAACACATGACAACCCTCAATGGGAGGTCAGGGTAGGATGTGAAGGGCAGGTGAGATGGTAGGCAAGAGGTGACTTCATTAGGGAGAGGTCTCTGCAGGGCAACCCTGGCAAGTCAGTCAGAGAGTGGCAACACAGTGGCAACACAGTGGCAAAGCAGTGGCACGACAACCAGGTAGTTTGTGACCTATCCAGGATACGCAGGAATGTCTCAATTTGCTTACTCTGGACATCCAGCTCAGACATATATTCCTGAATAAGCTGACAGTTTCCACACTGGACATTTGCACGGCCAATTATCCCCAAACTGTGCAAAATAGGTGCAGCTCCTACACGGGATGAAACGTACTCACCGTAGTCTCTGAAGATGGTAGCAGCCAATATGGAAAATGTCAGTTTACCTGTACGGCGGAAAGTTGGAAAAAAAATAGGTTGGAGAGGAATCAGCTAAAAGTCAATCGATCCACACAGTGTGAAAGTTAGATTGAATCACACCGTTTTTCGGATCCCCACAGTTATAGGCAACGAGCCTGAACCCAACCACAGACTAAAATACAGTCAGCACCTGGACCCACAATGAACACAACCAAGGCACAAAACTTGCCAGCATAACAACAGCAAGGAGAGAGCGGTGATTTAGTGCAATTAAATGCTGGGGCCCATCAAAACAGCAATGCAACGGAGGCTGTGTCACCAGCATGATAGCCAGGAGAGAAGCACATTGGAGGGGATGTAGTTTCCAGTACAGGCCGGTGGAAAGCCAGGAGGGTGGCAAACGCTACACCGGGCCGCAGGAGAGTCCAAAAGAGAAGAGTACATCCAAGTGGAGTTCAAGTTTGAGCAACAGTCCAATCTCTGGTGTGCTGCAACATCGGCATATCACAGAAACTCATCACTCTTTTCTATGCAAACCGTGTCATCCTTCCCAGACTCCTGTCTCATTGTGGCAGTTGGGATCACCGTCTCAGTTGGCTCTGTTCTGTTTTTTTTGCGGAGAGGCTCAGAGGGGAAATGATATGCAATATATACAATTTCCAGCCTTTCATAATAAAATAATTTGACTGCCCACAATGCCCACAATTCCCATCATTACACTATTGTTCTAAATTCAGTCACCCTCTTCCCCCTCATCATTCAGATCAATCACATTCAGTCACCCTCTTCCCCCTCATCATTCAGATCAATCACATTCAGTCACCCTCTTCACCCTCATCATTCAGATCAATCACATTCAGTCACCCTCTTCCCCCTCATCATTCAGATCAATCACATTCAGTCACCCTCATCATTCAGATCAATCACATTCAGTCACCCTCTTCCCCCTCATCATTCAGATCAATCACATTCAGTCACCCTCTTCCCCCTCCTCATTCAGATCAATCACATTCAGTCACCCTCTTCCCCCTCCTCATCATTCAGTTCACTGAAGTCACATGCACCATTATCAGTTTCTATCTGGTTTATATTGCCCATTCATGACATAAGAGTATATTTTAATTATACGTTTATTATGTTACTAGTTTTTGCTTAGAAGCCAGAGCAATGCTGCCGCGCAAGTGGTCATGTGCTGAATTAATGGACAGCACGTATATTCTTGGAATAATGGACATTTGGAAATAGAGATGCACCTCTTGAACTACGAGAGTTATTTGACAAAGGTAAGTGTAATCCAAATGTTTTACCTGCATGTGACTGAAGGAGGATTTGATAAAGTGATGCTCCTTTCCCTGCATCTGTAAATTACAAGACGCGTCCATCTCTTCATGTACAATTTGACATCTGATAGGCCTATTGTTGTCACTCATCAGATTATTGTTGATTTAATCTTGTCTATAAGCTAACTGTCACAGGCTGGGCTCGAACTCGGGTCTCAGATGTGGAGAGTTGGGGGTTCTACCCCTTAGCCACAGAGGAGGTATAGTTGGACCCAAACGAAACACTCAAGGCAATACTCCAGGCAAAGTAGATTTAATTTAAAGAAAGGTTCTTTGCAAGTCAAAAATAATCCAACAAAAGTTCTTCTCAGAAAGAGGTATACTAACGGAGATAAAGTAAACAAAACAGGAGGAAAAACAAAATAACTCCACGAGGGGAGAAAAACAAAATAAAAAATAACTTAGAAAAGCTTACTTGGGATAGCTTAGATTACTTGGAAAGGCTCTGTGGGACACAGCAGGAGACACATAGCCAAGACTCAAAAACCAAGTGAGGAACAAGGGGAAAAAAACACAGCTAAAATACTCTAGGGGAAACAAGACACAGGTGACCTAGATAACGCTAATAAGGACACACGAGGAAGAGTCCGGGAGTCCAGTATCCGGCGCACTGTGTAGGCTGGCTGGCCGTCAATGATCCTGGGAGGTGGAGGGGGTCTGCGTGGGGGGGCAAAGGGAGAAGACAAGACAGGTTTTAGTAATGAAACATGGAAAGTGGGGTTAATTCTAAGGGAGCGAGGGAGAACCAAACGATAAGAAACAGGGTTAACTTTCCTTGCTATGCGAAAAGGGCCGATGTATTTCTGGGAAAGCTTCTTGGATTCGACCCGGAGGGGCAGGTTCTTAGTGGCCAACCAAACTCTCTGACCAGCTCGGAAACTAGGGGGCGTCGGCGGCGATTAGCCTGACTTTGGTATCTCTGGGAGGTCCGAAGGAGGGTACGCCTGGCCTTCTTCCAGGTCCGCCTACAGCGTTGGACAAAGCGCTGGGCCGAGGGAACACCAACTTGCGCCTCTTCCTCTGGAAATAATGGAGGGGTGTATCCGAACTGGCATTCGAAGGGGGACAATCCGGTGGCTGAGGACTGGAGGATGTTGTGGGCATATTCAGCCCAAATGATATAGGTGGCCCAAGACGTGGGATTACTGGCCGCCATACACCGCAAGGTGTTCTCCAGATCCTGATTAATCCGTTCCGTTTGGCCATTAGACTCTGGATGGAACCCAGACGATAGGCTGGCTGTGGCCCCAATAAGCCTGCAGAAGGCCCCCAAAACCGGGGCGAGAATGGGGACCTCGGTCGGAGACAACGTCCAGGGGAATTCCAAATATCCGGAAGACATGGTTCATGAGGAGCTCAGCAGTCTCCTTGGCCAAAGGCAGCTTGGGCAGGGAAATAAACCGGGCAGCCTTAGAGAACCTGTCTACAACCACTAGGATGACTGTGTTGCCCTGGGATGGAGGAAGTCCCGTAACAAAGTCCAGAGAAAGGTGTGACCATGGCCTGCGAGGAACAGGTAAGGGATGGAGAAGTCCCTGGGGTCGCTGACGTGTCGACTTTCCCTGGTTGCACACAGGGCAGGCCTCAACATAGACCTGCACGTCCTTCTTGATGGACGGCCACCAAAACCGCCGCTGGAGGAATTCCAGTGTGCGAGCACTACCTGGATGGCATGTCAAGGGGCGACTCATGACCCCACTGCAAAACGCGGGCCCAAACAGAGAGAGGGAACGTACAGGCGTCCGGCGGGACCACCGCCTGGATCGGGCTCATGGACAAGGGCCTCTCGTACCCCTCTTTCTAGTTCCCACTGAAGAGGTGCGACGATCCTAGACCTCGGAATAATCGATGCCAAGGGCTTCTCTTGTATTTCGGGAGAATAGGCTCGAGACAGGGCATCCGGCTTGACGTTCTTGGTGCCAGGTCTGTAAGACAGGAGAAACTGGAATCGATTAAAAAAAAGGGACCATCGTGCTTGCCGAGGGTTCATCCGCTTTGCCTGTTGGAGATATTCCAGGTTCTTGTGGGCTGTGAGAACCTGGAAAGGATGCTGAGCCCCCCTCAAGCCAATGGCGCCACTCTTCCAAGGCCAGTTTTACCGCAAGCAACTCTCGATCCCCCACGTGGTAGTTGCGCTCGGCCTCGGACAGGCGGCGAGACATGAAGGCACAAGGGTGTAATCTTCCATCCTCACCCCTCTGTGACAGGACAGCTCCCACACCCACCTCTGAGGCGTCCACCTCCACCACGAAAGGTCTTTCTGGGTCAGGGATCACCAGAATCGGAGCAGAAGTGAAGCGGCGCTTGAGATCCTCGAAGGCCCCTGCTGCTTCCGGACCCCAGTGAATCTTGGTCCCTCCTCCTTGGTAAGCGTCGTCAAGGGGGCTACCACAGAGCTGAAATTCTTAATGAACTTCCGATAGAAGTTAGAAAAGCCAATGAACCGTTGAACCTCCTTGACCGTGGCAGGTGTGGGCCAGTTGTGGACCGCTTTGACCTTCTTGGGATCCATCTCTAGGTGGCCGGGAGTGACAATAAACCCGAGAAACTGAGTCTGGGAAACATGAAATTCACACTTCTCAGGTTTAACGTAGAGGTGATTGTCAAGGAGCCTCTGGAGAACCCTGCTAACATGCCCCTCATGCTCCTTCAGTGACCTCGAGAAGATGAGGATATCGTCCAGGTACACGAAGACGAACAGATTAAGCATATCCCGGAGAACATCATTAATCAGGGCTTGGAATACTGCGGGGGCATTGGTGAGCCCGAACGGCATCACCCGATATTCATAGTGCCCTGTGGGCGTGTTGAAGGCCGTCTTCCATTCGTCTCCTTGCCGGATCCGCACGAGATGGTAAGCATTGCGGAGATCCAGTTTAGTAAAAATGGAAGCCCCCTGAAGCAGCTCAAAAGCAGTGGCCATGAGAGGAAGGGGGTATCGATTCCGAACCGTGATCTTGTTGAGTCCCCGGTAATCAATACAAGGCCTAAGACCCCCGTCTTTCTTTTCAACAAAAAAGAAGCCCGCCCCAGCCGGGGAAGTAGAGGCACAGATGATGCCGGCTGCCAAGGACTCCTTAATGTAGGTGTCCATAGCTGAGTGCTCGGGGGAGGATAAGGAAAAGATCCGACCTCTAGGAGGGCAGGAACCAGGGAGTAGATCAATGGCACAGTCATACGTGCGGTGAGGCGGTAAGGAAGTAGCCCGGGACTTGCTGAACACTGCCTTGAACCGATGGTAAACACTGGGGACTCGGGAGACGTCAACAGACTCTTGAAACTGGGTACTAGGGGCTGAGGGACTCTGAAGCATGCAGGTGAGTTGGCAAGTGGGACCCCAGCTTAGAATGGTGCCAGTAGGCCAGTCGATCTGGGGATTATGTCTGCACAGCCAAGGGTGACCCAGGATAATAGGATACTCGGGGGAGTCAATGAGATAGAAGGTCTCCTCCTGCTGGTGTTGAAAGATGGTAAGTCGCAGGGACTGAGTCGCCTCTGTACTTTTCCTGGTTCCAGAGGTCTGCCATCTAAGGCTGTAACTGCCTGGGGTTGAGGAAGTAGTTGGGTAGGGATCTTAAGTTCCTTAGCCAAGGTTAAATCCAGGAAATCACCTGCGGCGCCGGAATCGATCATAGCCTGGACCCGATGCTGGTGGCCCTCCCAGGACAGAGTGGCTGGAATAGCTAGGACAGCGTTAGTAGGAGGAGCTCTAATTTTCCCCATCACAGCCCTCCTGTAGCTAGGCGGGGACAGGCGTTTCCCGAAAGCTCGGGGCAAGTGGAGCGGATGTGGCCGGCAACCCCGCAGTAGAGGCACCGACGCTCCCTCATGCGACGTTCCCTTTCGTTGGGAGAAAGCCTGGAACGGCCTAACTGCATGTCCTCCGGGGAATCCTGGAGCTGTTCAGGAGCCGGGGAAGCTCTGAATGACGGAGCCCAAACTGGAGAAACAGAGCTGCTCAGAGGAACTAGGGACTGAGACACCTGGCGGCGAGCCGTTCTCCGCTCTCTCAGACGATTGTCCAGGCGGATGGCCAATGCTATGAGGGACTCGAGATCCCCAGCTGGTTCTCGGGTGGCTAACTCATCTTGAAGGGACTCAGATAACCCTCCCTGAAAACAGACCCTCAGCGCTTCATCATTCCATCTGCCGTGCTTTGGGAACCCTGACGGAGGGACAGTAGGCGCTTGGAAGCTTCCCGACCACTGACAGGATGATCGAACACCCGCTTGAACTCTTCTACAAATGCCGCGTAGGAGTCACAACAGGCCTCCTGGGATTGCCACACCGCAGAGGCCCAGGAGAGCGCCTTGTCTGAAAGAAGGGTAATGATGTAAGCAATCTTGGAACGGTCTGTGGGAAAACTTGAGGGTTGGAGCTTGAAGGTGAGGGAGCATTGGGTGAGGAAACCCTGGCAAGAACTTGGATCTCCAGAAAAGGGCTTGGGAGGTGGTAGTCAGGGCTCCACCACTGGAGAAGGCCTGTCGCCACTGGGGGGTGACCCAGAGGAAGGACCAGGGAGGTGTTCAAAGAGCTGGCGGATGGAACTCATCATATCGGCCAGGAGTTGAGAATGACTGGCCATCAGCTCTTCTTGTCGGCTGAGAACGGCTTCATGGCGCTGGAAAGATGCCTCATGTCAAGCGATCACCGCCAACAGGTCCTTGGAACTGAGTGTTTCTGAGTCCATGATTGACTTGGTTTTTCTGTCACAGGCTGGGCTCAAACTCGGGTCTCAGATGTGGAGAGTTGGGGGTTCTACCCCTTAGCCACAGAGGAGGTATAGGTGGACCCAAACGAAACACTCAAGGCAATACTCTAGGCAAAGTAGATTTAATTTAAAGAAAGGTTCTTTGCAAGTCAAAAATAATCCAGCAAAAGTTCTTCTCAGAAAGAGGTATACTAACGGAGATAAAGTAAACAAAACAGGAGGAAAAACAAAATAACTCCACGAGGGGAGAAAAACTAAATAAAAAATAACTTAGAAAAGCTTACTTGGGATAGCTTAGATTACTTGGAAAGGCTCTGTGGGACACAGCAGGAGACACATAGCCAAGACTCAAAAACCAAGTGAGGAACAAGGGGAAAAAAACCCAGCTAAAATACTCTAGGGGAAACAAGACACAGGTGACCTGGATAACGCTAATAAGGACACACGAGGAAGAGCTAAGGCAGAGGGGAACACAGGTGACCTCTAGAGGCCCGGAGACAAACAGGAGGCAGGAAGCTGACAAACTCGTATTATGTGTAACAAAAAAATGTGGGTATAGTTTAGGTGTAGTTTCGATGGGCTGGCCGTGTAGGCTGACTGGCATCGTTTGTTTCCCGCTCATCTACTTGGATAGAGTCAAGGATATGTTTTCCATCATTCTGAAGGCGTGCTGAAACACATTTAATTTCCCTTACAATACATGTGATTAGCAGTAGTTACAGTAAATAAAACAGTCCTGTAACAGCTTATTTTACAAAGTAAAACGTAAAAGAGAACGCTATCAACCTGCAAGGCGCAGTCAAATTATTAACATGAGCACCAGTGCTAATAATAGGCATAACACAACCTCATTATTACACTATTGTTGCTCTAAACTAAATCAACCTCATCACCCTCATCATTCAGTTAGGGCTCATTTAAATTTGATTGTGAAGTAAGGTGCACAATTACTGTCCATTCCATCCATTTGTCATTCATTCAGTGGGCTGGAATCGTTTGCTTCGCTGGATAGAGTCAATGATATGTTTTGCACAGTACATGTGATTAGTAGTAGTTACAGTAAATAAAACAGTCCCATAACAGCTTCTTTTTACAAAGTAAAACATAAAAGAGAATGGTATCAACCCCAAAAGTGTCACGGTCGTCAGGATAAACGGACCAAAGTTCCACATTTTAATTAAAAAGTGAAACCTACAAAATGCAAGAAATAAACAAACGATCGGACCATAAGAGTGTAGCGAGTGTAACATAAGAGTGTAACAATAAGTATAGCGCAACACAGCACATACAAACAAAACATAAACAATAACCCACCACATAAGGACCAAGCAGCGTGCCCAGGTGAAGGAGAGCTGGACCTGGGAAGAGATTCTGGGGGGTTGCGAGACCCTTCCTTGGTGGGAGTCGCCGAGGAGAGAAGAGGGACAGCGACGACGCCGGGGTCCGCGACCACACGCAGCCCAGGGACAATCCCAATATTTTTTTTGGGGGGCACATGGGGCTGTCGGTCGAGCGGAGGAGAGAGCCTGAATGGAGGAATATAGAGGAGTTTAGGGAAGGATATCGAAGGGAGGTATTGGCGAGGAATGAGCTGCTCCTAGAGGAGCGTCTGTCCAGCCAGGTGCGTCCTGCGCCAGCTCCCTGCACTCGCCCTGAAGAGCGTGTCAACAGTCCGGTGAAACCTGTTCCGGCTCCACGCAACAGGCCTCCAGTGCACCTCCCCAGCCAGGTGCGTCCTGTGCCAGCTCTCCGCACTCGCCCTGAAGAGCGTGTCAACAGTCCGGTGAAACCTGTTCCGGCTCCACGCAACAGGCCTCCAGTGCACCTCCCCAGCCAGGTGCGTCCTGTGCCAGCTCTCCGCACTCGCCCTGAAGAGCGTGTCAACAGTCCGGTGAAACCTGTTCCGGCTCCACGCAACAGTCCTCCAGTGCGGCTCCCCAGTCAGGTGAATCCTGTGCCGGCTCCCCGCACTCGCCCTGAGGTGCGTGTCATCAGTCCGGTGAGACCTGTGCCGGCTCCACGCACCAGGCCTCCAGTGCGCCCTCTCAGTCCGGTGAATCCTGTGCCGGCACCACGCACTCGCCCGGAATTGCGTGTCATCGGTCCGGTGAGACCTGTGCCGGCTCCACTGTCACGTCCTGGCCATAGAGAGCCCTCGGGGTTCTCTATGTTTTAGGTCAGGACGTGACATGTTGGGTATTCTATGTAATAATTTCTATGTTTTGGTTTTGTATGGTTCCCAATTACCTCTAATTGGGGACCATACTTAGTGTGTTCTTTTTCCCTCCTGTGTGGTGGGTTATTGTTTGTGTTTTGTTTGTATGTGCTGTGTTGCGCTATACTTATTGTTACAGTCTATGTTTATTTATTGTTTTTGTAAGTTTCACTTGAATTAAAAGATGTGGAACTCAATGTACGCTGCGCCTTGGTCCGTTTCATTTGACGATCGTGACAAAAAGGCACGGTCAAATTATTTGCTACTGATAAATAGGCATAACACAAACTTCTCACTATACAATTGTCTTTCTAAATTAAATCAACCTCCTTATCATTCAGTTAGGCCTAATTTAAATTAAATTGTGAAGTACGGTGCACAACTCGCCCATTCACCCATTTGTCAGTCAGGAGAGGGAGACGCATTTGCGCCTGGCTGGGTAACCAACGTTCTACAGCACACTGCTTGGTGGTTAAGTTGGGAATACTGTAGGTGTGAAAAAACTACTTTTCAGTGTCTGATTTCTAAATTCTGACAAATGAGCAGTGTAAAATATAAACATTTAGGAAAAGTCCGGGAAGGAGCAGGACATACTTGTTCCTGGCTGATTTTTATTTATTTACAAAATCAAACTTCAGTGGCCATTGGTCTATGGCGGTTCTAGTGATAAAGGACCAAAGACTTGGGTCTGCTTCGTGTTTTCATTTTTGCCATGGAAAAAATATCACAATACTGATATCGTCCTGGCCCTACGACTGTGTGTGTGTGTGTGTGTGTGTGTGTGTGTGTGTGTGTGTGTGTGTGTGTGTGTGTGTGTGTGTGTGTGTGTGTGTGTGTGTGTGTGTGTGTGTGTGTGTGTGTGTGTGTGTGTGTTTTCTGCTCTCCAGGGTTCTGATTGCCCTTCAGACTCTGTAGAATCTGGAAGCCCTTACAGGCAAACCCATTTACCAACTGTTTGATTACATCTGTGGTGTCAGGTCCTACTTTATAGCTGGGTTTAGAGTGTGTGTGACGATGTGCCTGTGAGCCACATGTGAGCCTCCATTTCTCCCTACACAAACGGACTGATCGTATGGTACAAACATTTGCTTGCTATATAGACTATGATTTCGCTAATCGCCTCAAGCGGTGCGTTGTATCATGTAAAGAACACACATGCCAATGTCTGGTAATAATGTTGTTTATTTAGAAATATTTAGCATTCGTAATTCTTTCGTTCTATCGACAACATGTTCTACTCACCACTATTTGTACTTGGTTTATCCCGTTTACGGGGTGTTTCATTGTTAAGCTAAAACAGAAATGTTTGTGCACATAATATCTTTGTTTTCATTAATGAGTTAACGATCAGCCGTTGTCATTGATAATTTATCTGTATAAAGGTGAGAATGGTTTATACCAGGTTAGGGCAGGTCCATTTAGGATCCTTGTTCTCCTCATTCATGGAGGGCTGCTTGTCAGACAAAATGCTGTTTCTATAACTCTGCCATATTCATCTCAGATGTGTGAGTTTATGGACATTTTGCCCTTTGTTTGAGACATTTGCCTTAGTCCTCGTGTGGAGGTTATTCTGCTAAAGACCATTTAAGTTTGTAGTTTTCAAATTATATATTTGACAATTATTTTTTATAATTTTTCATTACTTGTATATTTTGTAAAAACAACCTCTGGATCCAGTCTTCTCTGATCACAGTCTTCTCATCACCTCCCTCCCCTCCAGGAGGACCTGAGCCCTAGGACCCTGCCTCAGGACTCCCTGGCCTGATGACTCCTGGCTGTCCCCAGTCCACCTGATCAGTTTCAACTGTGACTCCCCATGTGCTACTTTGTCCCGCACGTGCTATCTCGAACTCTGAATGCTCAGCTATGAAAGCCAACTAACATTTACTCCTGAGGTACTGACCTGTTGCACCCTCTACAACCACTGTGATTATTATTTGACCCTGCTGGTCATCTATGAACGTTTGAACATCTTGCAGAACAATCTAGCCTTAATGGCCATGTACTCATAAATAAATATTTTACCTTTATTTAACTAGGCAAGTCAGTTAAGAACAAATCCTTATTTACAATGACAGCCTAAGGAACAGTGGGTTTACTGCCTTGTTCAGGGGGCAGAACAACAGATTTTTACCATGTCAGCTCAGGGATTCAATCTTGCAACCTTTCAATTACTAGTCCAACGCTCTAACCACTAGGCTACCTGCCGCCCCATAATCTCCACCCCCGCACAGCCAGAAGAGGACTGGCCACCCCTCAGAGCCTGGTTCCTCTTTAGGTTTCTTCCTAGGTTTCTGCCTTTCTAGGGAGTTTTTCCTAGCCACCGTGCTTCTACATCTGCATTGCTTGCTGTTTGGGGTTTTAGGCTGTGCTTCAGTATAGCACTTTGTGACAAATAATGATGTACAATGGGTTCTACAATGGGTTTAAATTTGATTTGTACTGTTAAATAAATTCCACCTATTTTTGCACCGTCTCAGCTGTTGCTGCTCCACACTACAGTAAGTAGGCTGCAGGGTCCTCTATCTTATGTGTAGCTGTGTGTGTGTGTGTGTGTGTGTACATGGGTCTTTCTATAAACTAGGGTACCAGTGAGCATTTCTTGTAGTGAACAACTGTTTGAAGCTGTCATTCATAAGTCATTCATAATAATTTGCCTTTTTTTCATGTGAAAACATTAAGCTATAAAAAACATAGATACATTCAATATAATTCATGAGTTGAATGAAAACCTATGTTTAAACCCTTTCTCATGCTTGGAGTCTTCACAGTTTTGGCAAAAATCATGTGACATAACACACTACCTTTATTTTCATACATTTGTGTAAGTCGCTCTGGTTAAGAGCATCTGCTAAATGACTAATATGTCAATGTAAATTATACTGCTGTTTGTCATTAGATCATATACTAAGCAATTAACAATTGAATTACACATTGAACTTAATCCTGTATAATTCCTGGATATTGCTGTCACTCTTTTGTGTATGGAGAGCTCGAAAGGGCACTGTAACCTCATCATATTTTGTATCTCCCTATGTTATAGTGTGAAAACAGTTTAATTGGGCACACACATCCAAAATAATGTATGGATTGCAAAATCGAATGCTTTTAACAGAAAGAGTAACTTTAGCAAGATGAAATCAACCCAAAAAATCGATATGGTCATTAATGGGGTTCTTCAATAATTATGCATGACAGTTGATTAATGCGCATGTGATGTCTAGCTGTTTTGTTACGTCGGGAAATTATAGGGCAGCATCAGCTGATTCAGGAAAGGTTTTCCTGGATGACAGACAAGTGATAAAGAGCTGGTGTGATAATGCACGCGATTGAACAACCATCGAAGTGCGGTAGTTAATGTTGATCTGGAGAATTGACCGAACATTTTGGTGTCTATGTTGTTAAGGCGGTGAAGATAATTGGCCTATGTCTTGGACAACATATTCCTGAGGTAAGATTACGGTCCCCGTGTACGTTTTGATCATTTATCTTACGACTTAAAATGGAGCAATCGGGAAACTGCTTGTTTATTCATTTTTTTAATAGGACTGCATATTGAATCAAAACACACAACTTGATATTTCGATTTTCACATGTGGGTGAGGTTAAATGTGGAATGCCTGTCATTGGTTAAGTTCACAGCCGACACTACCTGTACTTTCAAAGTAGTTCACCCTTCTAACTCCATTATATGTATCTATTATCTATTAATTCATCAATTAATAGCTGCCGATACCATGCCACTGCGCCAAGATAAAGTAAGATTTCTAAACTTCTGCGTAAGATTTAGTGTGTATTGACTTATTAACAAACTGCTGTTGCTGTAAATAGTTAGCTGACTCATATATTCTAGTTACCTTTGTCTTATTCAATGATGCCATACAGCCGAAAACAACAGTATCTATTGCTAGACTAGAGATATGCCCTGGCTATGTTTAGTCAGTGGTTGCACGCTTAACTAGCTGGAATGAATCAAGGGTGTGAATAGTAGACATGTAAATGCCGTGGGTGTGTCCAGCTTACTCCTGTGCAAATCCATGTGTGTATAGCAATGGAATGAAACAACCAACCAATGCCTCAAGTCGTGCTGTACAGCAGTAGGTCCACCGCACACCCGGAGGGTTGTGGGGTCCTGCCCAGAAGCCACCCCTAGCCACTATACATAGACACTTATGGAGATCTGAGAGGATTGGACAGGTGTAAGCAATACATTCCACCAAGCCTTTCAGAGGGTGAGGTGGAGCTCTCACCATGTCACCACCCCATCAATCCCTCTCAGATCTCCACAAGTGTCTAGACTCTGGGCAGTCAGGGCTAGGGGTTGTTTCTGGACAGGCCATGGGTATTATGGTAGCGCAGTCAGTCAGTCTGGCACTGTCTAAAATTGTTAAAGGGGCAGTGCAGTTAACTAGATTTTCCTGTTTTTATGACATTTCCACACACACTATGAGGTAGGAGAGCACAAATAGATCCTCTACTGTATATGGAAGTGAGTGGAGACAAAGTAAGCACAGAGACTGATAATAACATCCGCCAGTGCCACACACGCAGTCAATAGAGAACATTGGATAAACATGAACGCAAGGACCGTTTGACAAACCACACAGACACAAAAAAACACAGACACATATTACTGGGTTCGCCCTCCGTCGAACCCTGATGCCCAGGCCTTTAGCAGGGTTGTTGTAACCCACCAGAGTGAGGGCCTTCCTGACCGCTGCTTTCAGAGAAGGATTCTCAGCCTGTCGGAGACAAAGTAGGCACGGTGATACTACATGGTAAACAGACACTAATTTATTCAGGTCTACAGTGCTAGTTTTTATGCAAGGCCAGAAACAAAGGCCCCTGGGTTAAAATGGGTTAAGTGTCCAATCGGAAAGTCCCTAGAGATAAGGCTGTAATCTAAATAGCCTATATGATAAGGGAACAAACAGGGCAGTGCAAACTCGTTTCGGTGATTTCTGGTAAATCATCAAAACTCCTTCGGCAGTTTTTACCTGATTTAAGAACTATATCATTGGAAATTAAAGTTATGTTTATATTCCTAAAACTTAAGTTGATAATGATTCTGTCTCTGCTTCCTGTTGACAAGACATTTTGATAAATAGCCCAATGTCAAAACACAGTTTTAGCATTTCCAAATCAATAACCACATTAAGTCCTGCGACGGACATGCGAGTATAACAAAATCAACAGTACCAAACCAAATATATGAATCTGTTTAAAGCAATTGATTTGAATGTGTTGGTGATGACTGTAAACTAAAGATCACCAATCTGAAGCGGAAAAGGATATGTAATGCTGTGAAAAAGCAAGCTTCTGTAATGCAGTGACACGTTTTCTCCACCATAAGGAAATGTGAGTAATATGACATAATTAAATATGTCTAAGTAATTCAATATTTTTATATATGATGATAGTAAATAAAGCACACACACATTTTTGCAACAATGACATTTAATTCTACCTAATTTAATCATGAGAGTAAAAACTGCTCCTAAGCACAGTTTAACCAGGCACTCTAGACTAGAGCGTCCATAAGGTCTGTGCAGCAGGCTGAACGTTTGACATCCCTACTACATAGTAAGACAGTTCTCTCATTGACTGACTTGTCTTAAATAACATTATGTAGGCTATGTTGTTGCCATAGCAAAACTTGACATTTAGGAAGGCATCAGGGAGCTTAAGGTTGAGTCCCAAATGGCACCCTATTAAATAGTGCACTACTTTTGACCAGAGCCCAATGGGCACCCGGCCCTGTTCAAAAGTAGTGCACTATAGGGTGCCATTCTGGACTCAGAATAGAAAAGCAGCACAATCAAATCAGCTGCCCCAGAACCTCACCAGACGCAACATGATTATGAAGGCAAAAAACAGTGCTGTACTGCATACTGCTCTGATGTGAAGTGGTGTCAAAATGAAGGATTTAGGGCTATAGGACTTGATCAGGATGGACAGATTGGACACACTGCTTAATAGAGTTGGCACCTGAAACACTGTAGTGGATTCGGCACAAAAACTCTAACAGGATAACGGATCAGGGGAGGCTGGTGGGAGGAGCTATAGGAGGATGGGCTCATTGTAATGGCTGGAATGTATTAAATGGAACGTTATCAAACACCTCAAACATATGGAAACCACATGTTTGACTCCGTTCCAATCATTCCATTCCAGCCATTACAAATAGCCCATCCTCCTATAGCTCCTCCCACCAGCCTCCTCTGTAACTGATATGTCCTAACATGACTTTGTCGGGTAAAACCTCTAATTCCCAACTGAAAAGGACATACTCTGACACCTTTGTTTCACCATGCTCTGCACCGGGTCTGCGTTGCACCAAATGACGGGTGTCACAAACACCAGGAATCTTCCATTTCAATTGCTCCACCTCCACCCTTAACGCTAACCCAGAAATCCCTCCTTTCAATGGTGCCCTGTTCCTAAGAGCAAAGCAAATAGATCTTGACCCGAGGATGTGTGGCTCAGAGCGCCCTGTCCCTCTGGGTGGAAGAAACAAACAAACATCACAAGTCCACTTCGGGTTAGGCCTACTTTCGTTAGCATCATGGCAGCAACATTAAGACTTCCAGTTTTCCGATTTAGTGTTCAAAATAAAATGTGTTAAGACGCTATGTGTATGATGCAAAAATCCTTGATATTGTAGCTTTGCATAGTGCATAATGTTAAAAATAACGTTACAAAAAAAACGTAAACTAAAGATAATTAGTACTTAACACAAGATAAATAATATTATAAGGTGGAGCATGTTGATAAATGGTTCTAGCTTAAGTACACTGAACAAAAATATAAATGCAACATGTAAAGGGTTGGTCCCATGTTTCATGAGCTGAAATAAAACAAATGTTCCATAGTCTGTCCTCCTGCCAGGTGTGGCATATCAAGAAGCTGATTAAACAGCACAATGCCACAGATGTCTCAAGTTTTGAGGGGAGCATGCAATTGGCATGCTGGCTGCATGAATGTCCACCAGAGCTGTTGCCAGATAATTGAATGTTAAATCCTCTACCATAAGCCTCCTCCAACGGCAATACGTCCAACTAGCTTCACAACCGCAGACCACGTGTAACCACGCCAGCCTAGGACCTCCACATCCGGCTTCTTCACTTGTGGGACTGTCTGAGATCTGGACAGCTGATGAAACTGACAAGTATTTCTGTTTGTAATAAAGCCCTTTTGTGGGAAAAAACATATTCTGATTAGCTGGGCCTGAATCCCCAGTGGGGGGGATTGGCTCCACAGTGGGCGGGCCTATGCCCTCCCAGGCTCACCCATGGCTGTTCCCCTACCCTGTCATGTGAAATCCATAGATTAGGGCCTAATGAATTTATTTCAATTGACTGATTTCCTTATATGGACTGTAACTCAGTAAAATCGTTGAAATTGTTCCATGTTGTGTTTATACTTTTCTTCAGTATAAATGAACGTAAAGAACAAAATATTTTACAGACCCTATTGATGTAGCACTAGAGTATATTATGGTGTTATTTCTTGGATGACTGCACTTACAAAGAAAGGTGCTATCTAGAACCTAAAAGGGTTATTCGGTTGTCCCCATAGGAGAACCCTTTGAAGAACCCTTTTTGGTTCCAGGTAAAACCCTATTGGGTTCCATGTAGAACCCTTTCCCCGGAAAAGACCAGATACCTTTCTCCATCCACTCATTGTAAAATAATGTCTTTTTTTTTCTTCATTAGGATTCATCTAGTGTTCTTCATACAGTAGCTACTGTCTGGTTTGAGTTGATTTCCCTTCCAGTTTTGGGATTTCCTCTCCTTTTCCCCTTCGCAGCCAGTAGTGGGCAGCAGTAAACCTTTGCCGGTGTAGTCCGCACTACACACCACCAAAGAAGAAGAAGGTGCGCGATGGAGCGGTCAAAATATCCAACATAGAGCGACTTATTAACTGACAGTTGTCCTTCGCAATTCAGCATAAATGTAAGTGAAACTGTGTTGTTGCAGTTGTGACTCCTCGCATAACTCCATGACTAGGGCCGTTCAATCATCGTTTTTTGGGCTTTACTGGGCAGCCAAGACTGCTAGCGTTAAATTGTGACCTAACCATCAGCTAACGTTAGATAACGTTGGCTAACGTTGTATAAGATTGTCAACATCATCACCGGCAATGTGTCGTTTGTTGTGCCGGTATCTTTGGACGAATGGAAACAAATACATACAAAATATCTCTATCATCGTGTCAGTTCAGGTTCACTGAGTTTTCTTAGCGAGTTAATATGCAGTTATTAGACTGCAAAGTAGCTAACGTTAGCTAGTTCAGCCAGGCTCAATCTGCCTGCCTGTCTCCATCAAATACTGTAAATAGTTTCGTCAATATGCAGCTGATCAGAGTAAGTGTGATATCACTTTTCTCAACTCGAGAAACTGTTGATAGTAAATATGTCACACGACTAGCTAAAACTACTACTACATGATGTGGGAACAGTGGGATATTTATGTGGGAGATTATATCAGTAATAGCAGTAGATATTTTCTGCCTGCTCCTTTGCATAAATAATACAGGGTACTGTGGTCTCAGTTGATGCATTGCACGTTTTCTTTACATGTGTATGCTGTGGTGTAGCGTCAACTGTTCTGCTCCTTCCCATATTTACTTTACAGAAGCCACCAGCACCATGGCAACTTCACAGGCAGCCTTCGCATTTGCAGTTTGCATCCTGATAATAACAGAGTTAATACTGGCCAAAAAGGACTACTATGACATGTTGGGAGTGCCAAAAGATGCCAACGAGCGTCAGATAAAGAAGGCTTTTCACAAGCTGGCTATGAAGTATCACCCTGACAAGAACAAGAGCCCAGATGCTGAGACAAAGTTCAGAGACATTGCTGAGGGTAAGTGTAATAGGAATTTCCGGGTGAACTAAAGAGAAGAGCAGTCCCAGATAAAGTAAATCCAGAGTCAATCTGGTTTATTATAAGTTGCAAGTCCAGCACAAGCAGAGAACTGGCCTTCTCTGAGCAGGCCCCTATATCCTAATCAAAAAGCGCCAAATGTTCTGTAGGAAGTCAAAACAAAAAGCCAGTGACTTTGGCAGCTGCTACAGAATCGCACAGTGTTCACTGAATGTCATCAATACAATGCAACCGTGAACAAACAGTGCGTCCTTGTACCTCCAGTCTGGAGTCCATCACTATCAACAGATATGAGAATCCATAACATTTGGCTTCCAGTCTCGTGACCATCAACCCACACCTTGAGTGTAACTCTGCAAAGGATTTGTATTACAGAAACTCAAAATATGCTAAACATTGTGTTGATCATGCTAAATTAAATATGAAGTTTAGTCATCTTAAATATTCCTATTACAGGTTGATACTTTAATGTCTACTCCCGTTCCAGCGCTTCCTTTCCTATTATTGTGTTGTAGCCAAATTACATCACTGTTGTTTTCTGCACTACTGCTAATATAATCATTGGTATGATCTGAAACCCTTTCTTGCAACTCTCTCATCTTCAGCATATGAAACATTGTCAGACGAGAAGAGGAGACAAGAGTATGACCAGTTTGGACACGGCACATTCCATAGTGATGGAACCAAAGGCAGAAACGGTCCAAGCGTTCACCAGCCCTTCAACTTTGGCGACATGTTCAAGGACTTTGATATTTACAGCCAGAACCGGCACGCCCGTCACAAGAGGCACTTTGAGGATCACTTCCGGGCCCACCAGGAGGCCCATCACAGCAGACACAAGAGACACTCCCAGGGGGCTTTTGGAGCAGCTGGCTTTGACGGCATGTTTAACGACATGAAGAAGTTTACTTTTCACAGGGACACTACTAAGCAGACTGAGAGCAGGTTTCAGAGTACTACAGCGAAGCAACACTGCAGAACAGTGACACAGCGCAGGGGGAACATGGTCACCACGTACACTGACTGCACTGGCTCCTGAGGACAGAGGTAAAGTCCGTATCCATATCACCTGGGTTGTGTTCATCAGGCATGAAATGGAAGAAAGCGGTTTGAAATGGGGAGGTACTATCTGAACCAGTTGTGACTGATGGGAGGAGCTATTGGAGGACGGGCTCATTGTAATGGCTGGAATGGAATTAATGGAACGGTATCAAACACATGGAAACCACATTTGACTCCGTTCCTTCCATTCCAGCCATTTTTTTAAAATGTTTTTATTTGACCTTTTATTTAACTAGGCAAGTCAGTTAAGAACAAATTCTTATTTACAATGACTGCCTACCCCGGCCTCCCCTAACCCGGAAGACGCTGGGCCAATTGTGCGCTGCCCTATGGTACTCACGAACACAGCCGGTTGTGATACAGCCTGGGTTCGAACCAGGGTCTGCAGTGATGCCTCTAGCACTGAGATGCAGTGCTTTAGACCGCTGTACCACTTGGGAGTCATTACAATGAGCCCGTCCTCCTATAGCTCCCTCCACTGATCTGAACTTGTCCAATAAGGAAAGGTTTATTTTCGTTTTCCGTTGCACAACATTTTGAAATGTTTCTCTATGGTGTGCCCTAATGAACATGACCCTGCAACAGCTTGCAACTGGGTAGGCACCTGTGGTGGGAGCTAGGTGTTTTTGTAGATGCTGTGACCTAAGTGCTGGTCATTGCTACTTTGTTGAGTTAAAAGTAAGTAGCTAATGAAAACACTTTTGACACTTTGTTAAACAATCAATAATAATAATTCAAGCACTGAACATCTTTTGAGGCATATTGCTCACAGTTTACATCAAGTATAGTTATGAATTTGAATGTGATAGAGGAGAATATTTTGGGGAATAGTGTTAAGAAATTGTTTTATATATATATATATATATATATATATATATATATATATATCCATTTGACCAATGTTTCACCAACTCTCTGCACGTTTTGGTTTTTGCCTTAACACTTCACAGCTAATTCAAACGATCAAAGCTTGATAATTAGTTGATCATTTGAATCAGCTGTGCAGTGGTATGGCAAAAAACAAAACATGCACCGAGTTTGGGAAACCCTGCATTAGACTATCATTCTCTGTACAGTATATTTAGTACACCTCTTGAATATTTACAAAGGCACTTACTCGTTAGCCAAAAGTGTTTAGTAACTACTACCACTCCCAGACCTAGACATTTTCTGTGTGCATTTAGTAGTTTGTATAGCCTACACGGCTCCATTGTGTGAATCCAGCAACCTTTAGTTGGAACAAAACGGTGTGGACAATGACGCTGGGACAGGTTTGCTTTTGGTTGACAAATGGAGAAAAATGTCAGCAAAATGTCCCCTCAGTTTGAACCTTTAGTGAAACTATAATGCAGTATTTTGATGTACTGTTTTATAAAGGGATGCTCACCACTTGTAGTTGAAATTAGGTCAAACTATTCAGATCTACAAGAACTCGTATGGCCAAGTGAACACATTGGAAACTACTTGCAGTTCACGTAGCCAGCTGTTTTTGTTGCTGCTGTGTGCTGGTCGTTGCTTCTTTGTCAACATCTTTCCTCCTGTCTGCGTTGCCCACTTGAATTCATAAGCTCATGTTGGTGTAAATACAATCCAGTGTTGTTCATCCAACACCTCATAAACATCCGCTACCTGTTTCCCTAGACTGTAGACTAGAAATGTATGTTATCCAGTTTTGTTATGTCATGTGGAAAGCCAGCACTCTTTTTTTCCTCTTTTTTTGCCACTTTGCTGGCTTTATCGTTGTGATACTTTAACCCATATAAGCACTTTCATTATTTTAATTCTATGGATAAAATGTGTTACTTTGACAGAAAAATTGTGTATCGCCCCTGTAAAAAAAAGTGTTCAGGAAATTAAAATTTCAGAAAATAAAATGTATTTGCATTCTTTTGGCATTGTGCTGAATTTTGGCAGGTGTATGTATGCAACCTCCTAGTAGACATTTTGTTTTTTGGTAATGCCAAGGAAATTCCCAACCCTGATTTTCTCAATACATTAATCAGTGCCTAAATATTTTGTTAAGTGACTGTTGTCTTGGAAAATACATTTTGCTCTACATTGGTGCAGCATGAATCATGTCAACGCTGGTAAATGTATACTGAACAAAAATATAAACGTAACATGTAAATTGTTGGTCCAATGTTACATGAGCTAAAATAACATTTCCATATGCACAAAAAGCTTATTTCTCTCAAATGTTGTGCACAAATTTGTTTACATCCCTGTTAGTGAGCATTTCTCCTCTACAAAGATAATATCTATCTGACAGACGTGGCAAATCATGAAGCTGATTAAACAGCATGATCATTACACAGGTGCACCTTGTGCTGGGGACAATAGAATTAGCGGCGAACATGATTTAGACCCAACTTGCTTAGAAAAGACAAACTAGCCGTTTTGCAGATGTATGAAACACACACTAATAGTGCAATTATAGAACGCTAGTGTATTTAGATTAAGAAGCAAACTGGAAACAGCATCTTTGTCGTCAACAATGTTGCATGTGCTGCATTGACCATGCAGACTGAATGCAGGTGTCTCGTGGTTGAAGAAAAACATGCGACTCCTTGAGTGACACGGGGCCGGGCTAGGTCTGTGTGGAAAGTGGCATGGAGAGAGATGACTCGAGTACCGTATCACATTTAACAAACCAAACATTCAAATACCTTTAAGTAAAAACCCACACCGGTCCCCGCATCAATACCGTTATATTGTAAATATACCACCCAGTCATGTGAAATCCATAGATTAGGGCTGAATGAATTTATTCAATTGACTGATTGTAACCCAGTAAAATCTTTCAAAAGGTTGCATGTTGCAATTATATTTTCGTTCAGTGTAGTTTTTCAACATTTTGTGAACTGTTCCTTTAATATTTTCCCTATGTAAAGGACATATCAAAACTGCAGGCTAAAGTTAAATCTAGACTTGGTGTCCTCTATCGTAATCGCTCCTCTTTCACCCTAGCTGCCAAACTAACCCTGATTCAGATGACCATCCTACCCATGCTAGATTACTGAGACATAATTTATAGATCAGCAGGTAAGGTTGCTCTCAAGCGGCTAGATGTTCTTTACCATTCGGCCATTAGATTTGCCACCAATGCTCTTTACAGGACACATCACTGCACTCTATACTCTTCTGTAAACTGGGCATTTCTGTATACTTGTTGCAAGACCCACTGATTGATACTTATTTATAAAACCCTCTAAGGCCTCACTCCCCCCAATCTGAGATATCTACTGGAGCCCTCATCCTCCACATACAACACCCGTTCTGCCAGTCACATTCTGTTAAAGGTCCCCAAAGCACACATCCCTGGGTCGCGCGTCTTTTCATTTCGCTGCAGCTAGCGACTGGAACGAGCTGCAACAAACACTCAAACTGGACAGTTTAATCTCCATCTCTTCATTCAAAGACTCAATCATGGACACTTACTGACAGTTGTGGCTGCTTTGTGTGATGTAGTGTTGTCTCTACCTTCAGCCCTTTGTGCTGGTTGTCTGTGCCCAATAATGTTTGTACCATGTTTTGTTCTGCTACCATGTTGTTGTCATGTTGTGTTACTACCATGCTGTGTTGTCTTAGGTCTCTCTTTATGTAGTGTTGTGTTGTCTCTCTTGTCGTGATGTGTGTTCTGTCCTATTTTTATATAATTTTTGTAATTATTTTTATCCCAGCCCCCGTCCTCGCAGGAGGCCTTTTGCCTTTTGGTCGACCTTCATTGTAAATAAGAATTTGTTCTTAACTGACTTGCCAAGTTAAATAAATATATATATATATATATATATATATGAAAAACTCTAAGTCCCATAATGCAACGCTGAATTATTTTGTGCGCAGTTTTCTAGGCCGGGTATGTGGTGGCAGTGTGAGGGACATCGGATGACTTTGTGCCTGTGTTTAGCAGGCTAGTTAGGTCGTTTATTTGACAGGTACTACATTTTCAGAGCCATGGAGGCCCTCATCCCTGTCATCAATAAATTACAAGATGTGTTCAATACAGTTGGGGCAGACATCATCCAGCTGCCGCAGATTGCTGTTGTTGGAACGCAGGTAAGAATCGCTGGCCAGCTAGCTAGCATCCCCTCGCCTAGTTTCATTCCCTTAACGTTAGCTATGAACCAGTACTGGTGTCTGTATCACGCAGTTCCACTTCGAGATATTTCATAGTACATAAACATTTGCGCGTACTGTGTTTTCGAGGCAAGGTTCGCTAACGCTACTATAGTTACCTTAGCTGTAGCAACTTCGTTAGCTGGCTAGTGGCTATGACTCATGAGCTGCTAACTAGTTGGTTATAGATCATTTGACAGGCAGTGGAACCTGTCTAACGTTGGTCCCGTGTAATGTTAAAACAGCTGTGCTCAGCAGAAGGTGTCATTTGAAACGTAATGGCATCACATGTCTCTTAAATGTACGTATTACACATTTGACTGATTTGTTTACACTGGCATCCCCCTCCTAGCCTTTGATGAATGAAAACATCAATTATTTCCTCCAAGACATCCCCTCCCGTTTCTTATTGCTTGAATTAGCATTCATTATATGGCAGTTGGCAACCAACTGGTGCATTACTACTACCGACTGGAGTGTGGACCTCAGTTCAGCTTTCATTCACCCGTGTGGGTATATGCTCCCAAAAACCAATGAGGAGATTTGCAGCGCATCGTGCCACAAATAAAACCAAGTTCTATTTTACCAACTGGCTACGCATATGCACGAGCAGTGTGGGTGCAATGATTGAATGTACCATGCTGACCACACCGCCCGCATCGCGTGTGCAAGCGTTGCAAAAATAAATGTACACGTTATTCAATCATTGCTCCAACAACAAGCGTTTGCGTAGCCAGGGGCCAAAATAGAACTTGGTTCTATTTGTGACGCTTGATGCGATGCAAGTCCCGCCTCTCCCATCTCCTCATTGGTTTTTAGGAGCATATACCCACGTGGGTGATTCATCTTTCAATGTTTAATGCTTTTACGACCTGTCCCCAAATTAATATCGTTGGTTCAGAGTTCGTTTTGATATTTCAACCTGCGTGTCCTGATCGCGTGTGGGTGGACAAAATCAACATGCGCAGGAGGACGAGCGGTCTGGCGTGTAAGAGACTTCAGCTAAGTGTACCCGGTTTCCAGTGTGCCCGCCAACAGAGTAAAGATGGCCTCAAGATCGTCCCCTCTTGAGGACAAAGTAACGAGGCTCCAAGGGGCATGTCGCAAGCTGCTCCAAGTAGTTGGACAGTTTTGACTTCCCAACAGCAGCGGCTCACTTTGAGCAGGCCAAGGTCTGCCACAAACGCAAGTAAATTAGAGTCCAATTACAGCTTCCTTGATTTGAGCTTTGGAAACAAGTGCTTTCATGAATGCATGGCGCGGGCCTTGTTTCACAGGAGCGTTATAAAATAAGCTTTCTCTCAATGAACCAGCATTAACAAATGTAGTTTATTTACAGATCGAATTTGATTGTCCAACATCAGATTTATAATTTCTTAATTTTGTGGCTGCCTAGAATGTCCTCTTTCCATTGCTGAATTGCAGTGGGAGTGGGGCGGGCTGGCCCAGTCATGGAGGGAAGGGAAATTAATGTCAAGTTTTTTGTTGTTGGGGGGCATTTTAGCTAACCCTTTTCCAAACCATAACTTAATTATCCTAACCTGCTATGTTAATTCTCCTGACCTGCTACGTTAATTGTTGGTATAAGAACATTGTTGTACTTTATTTTATTACAACGTTACAGGCATATTTCTGTTCTGTTAAAATGAATTACAATAATCTAAATGTGATTTTTGAGCACCTTGGGTGGATGCCCTAATGTGTTACACACCCAATGCAAATGGATGTCTGGTCATTTTAAATGTGGCCCATCATGTTGTCTGGTGCCAAATTCTCTTAACGGAAACTCTGACTAGGGGGCACTCTCACATCTGGTCTAAGGATGGAGATCCCAATGCCCCAGGGCAGTGAAGGGGACATTGCCCTGCGTAGGGGGCCATCTTTCGGATGTGATGTTAAACGGGTCTTCTGACTCTGATCATTTCAAAATCCCATGGCACATATCGTAAGAGTAGGGATGTTAACTCCGGTGTCATGGCCACCTAATCATCCCCCTTATTCCTAATTGGCATATCACTCCTCACCTCTCCATCTTATAGCTCGTGTGGTGAGCATTCTGGAACAAAATTGGTCGCCCTGCATCACCCAGGTGGGTGTCGCACATTGGTGGTGGATGATACGAGGTTCCCCCCTACTGTGTAAAGGGCTTTGAGTTCCTCAGTTGGTAGAAAAGCTCTATATAAATCCAATTAATTATTATTATCATAGGCTACACTTGTACTCTTCTCTCCACACACAGCTCTGGTTAGCCTAGGTGTTACCTAATAGGTTTACAGTTGCATGGCATCCTCTCTGACACCTTCACTGGTCTGTCACCTTCTTTGTCACTGTCTCAGCCCTTTGGCAACTGTCTGAACCGAAAGTGCCATGGCGACAAGAAGGCAGCCCTTTGGATGCTCCAAGTGTGCGTCTTCTCTTGTCTCGTTATTCATTTGTGCTTTTCAAATGGACAGATGCACACGGAGGGGGCTCTTTTGAAAAATCCTTGACCCTGTCAGTTTTAATAGTTGCCACACATGAATCGAGCCCAAAATTAGGTCAACTGCATCCAGGCGCAGCTGAGGTGAGCTCAGGTAGGTTCAAATGTTGTGGGAAGATTTGACTTGTGATGAGTCATGGCTGTCGTAGGCTCATTTGAACTTTAGTTTTGTAAGCGATGTTGTTTACTACTAGCGTCTACTTTTTGCTCTGTAGGTGAGCATGCTATGTGTTTCTGTCTCCAGAGCAGTGGGAAGAGTTCGGTGCTAGAGGCTCTGGTGGGCAGAGACCTTCTGCCCCGTGGTACTGGTGTTGTCACCCGTCGGCCCCTCATCCTCCAGCTGGTCCACGTGGACCCAGAGGACCGCAGGAAGACCAGCGAGGAGAATGGTACCGTGAACACAACACTCTTATCACTGCTTTAGGGTTTCAAAATTCTGGGAATTTTCCCCAAAAGTTCCCAGGTTTTCAGAAACCCTGTTTGGAGGTGCCCTCCTCTGCTTAGGCTATTCCTTATAATTCTGCAAAGGAATCCTCCAACCAAGTTTTTTGAAAAAGATGCCTCTGTACCTCTGCTGAGTGCAAACTTGAACGTTGGGGAAATTCTGTGCAACTTTCAGCGCGCGTTTACTGTGAACACTTGAGGCTGTACCCACTTTAAGTTACAGTTTTACTGTGAACACTTAAGTGTCCAAGTAGGCTACTGTAGCTATTTGATCATAATGTAGGCAATGGAGAAAATCCATCCCATAACATATGAACATGGAAATAGCTGTTCTATCAATCAGCCTACAGTAGCAACCAATGTGTGGTGTTCAATGTAGGCCTACATTCCATGAGACTTTTGAAAAACACATGCAGGGCTTAACATTAACCTGTTTATCCACTTGTCCTTCAGACAAGGAGGTGACTGAAAATGTTGTTGTGGTGTTTGATGCAAGAAACCACTTTACAAAATAAAATGCATTATTATTCCCATATCATTATGACAGAGAATCAGACAAATTATTCGACCCTCTGCCTATTGGCTACGTAGCTTATTCAAGTCTGTCTCAAATACAACACTGCCCATTTAAGACAAAAAAAAATCTTTACCAAACTCGCTTTTCAAAGATGTCCAGAAATGTACACTGTGCTCTTGTAGGAAGCAATCTATCCCTTATTGCTGACTACCATTGATTTATAACTGGGCTAATAATTCATTAAATTGCATAGGATATGAACAAAATGTGCACACATGGCTACATGCAGCTCTTGCTTTGAACTGAAAACAAGCACATCTGCTCACGACTGCTCATGCTGTAAACACAGTCCTGTTCAAAGTAAATGGCACCGATCCATATATGGCAATGGTCAATTTGCATATAGACCTACTGCAGCTCTGATTGGCCGCACCGGTCTGTGTAGAGTACGAGTCGTGCGTGTCAATGCAATAGAATCCTACTCCGATGCATTATGTTTACAACAAAATCTCTTGCGTAGTTAGTTTTGCGTAATAATCTTGTTTCGGTATGTTGCATTGATAGTGGCTAATATTGCGTTGATTCACCACAGTAAAGGGAACCGTTGATCGTGTTAACAGGGAAAACTAGAAGTTGAGGGATGTTGAACCTCGTGTTTCTCTCTGTGGGCTGATATTTCTTCTGCATGGCAGTCCCAGGGAGCTGTGCTACCCGGTCTCTCTGCAGGGCACAAGTTGTTGTAGACCCCGCTTCCCCCGTCCTGTCCCTCATGTCTACAGTCATTAGATGACTGTTTAAATCTCTCATTCAGTCTTTGTCCTTCTGTGACTGTCTGCTGTTTTTTTTTTTTTTTTGTCACTGTGTCTCTGTGCGTTTAACTCTGCATATATTCAAGTCTGCAGCACTCCTTCTGAGTACTAGCTAGTATCCAGCTAGTATCCGTACTAGCTAGCTAATATACTGCAGTAAATATGGCAAGGTATAGATAAATCAATAGACTTTCCCTTAGATTCTACTCAAGTTATATCTAGATGCTCCTGAATATTATTACTGAGCTATTAAGTCACAACAGCGTGCAATGTCATGTTACTCCATCCTCAATGTCATCCCAAGACATTTGAACACAAAACCAAGCCTGTGCCCTGCTGTTGGGAATAGTCACACACCGGATGGATCATGCCAAAAAGTACTGCATTGCTGCATATGGCCACGGTGCAGGAGCTGCAGCTAGGCTAACGGCTAACCATTTTCACCTGTCATCTGATCTCTCCTGAACCACAGACCCCAATGCCTGGAAAAACGGGCGCTATTACAAAGGTCTCCTTTTCATTGTTTCTCCTTGCCTTTTTGTCTGTGTTCGATCATCAGCTTCTTACTCTAGGCCTATCCCTTTCATTTTGCCCCCCCTTCCATCCTGCCTATTGTTTTTGTAGCCTTGATTAAGCTGCCAAACTTTGGCTTAGCTTGATTCAGCGAATCAAGCCCAACAAGGTCAGTCTCGTGTTCCGGACAAAACACTTGATTGTCTGTATAAGGACATCCTGTGTAAAATAAAAACTATTCCGGAGTGCATGATCAGTGTCAACTTTGTCAGAAATCATGGTAAGTATGGCCTTTTAAGGACAAATTAAATGTTCTGTTCCAATTCATGTTAATTTAAACATGCTGAAAACAAACGCCTCTTAAAATGTCCTCAAACAGCTTTTTTAGTTTTCTTAGTTTGGTAGGTCATTATTTGTTTAAATAATCCAACTAATACATTGATTATTAGTTGAAATAACAACTTTGTTGTTTATCAAAGGTGTTTGGTAGCTAGGTAGTAGCGCATGCCTGTGCTCCCCATAACGCACCAACCATGCTTTGGCTTTTCTCACAGGCATATTTTTTTTATTGACAAACAACATTTATCACTGTATTGTTTGTTCAAATCTCTGGCCTTATGCCTCTGGGTTATTGGCCTGCAGGATGTATTCCCATCCCAGCTGAACAACTCAACCCGACCCAATGACAGTATCAGCCGGTCTCAATTCACTCCCCTTCCCCTGGGCCTGACCTTTCTTTACAGATCTGCAAGATGTACTTGATCGGGTGGAAGCTCCACCACTGCACTTTTTACGTCTATCCAGACCCTTCAGATATGCAAACATGGGTTAGGGCCAAGGTAAAGGGGAAGGGAGTGATTTGGGACCTGCTCTATAATCACAACACTGGTCATTAAAGTACTACTCCAAATGACATCTGCTAGACAGGCTGGGGAATGGGAATGACACTGTCTTGTGTTTTCTGTTCCCATAGGCGTCGATGGAGAGGAATGGGGCAAGTTTCTACACACCAAAAACAAGGTATGTCTCAGTAACCATTCCTCAGAGCTAGTTTCTGTGTTGTTTCAAAGCCTGCAGTTTGCTGACAAAGCGAAGCACCTCCTCCAACTCTCTGTTCATCTCAGTGGAGTTCCCTGCCCTTTCACTGCTACAAATAGACATGCAGCTTAAATACTTGACTGACCTGATAAAGGCATGCATACATGCAAAGCATTGTATTGATTTACTGACTGAAGATCACTGGAAAAGCTATATGGGTTTTGTAGCTTTGTCTGGAGAGTTTGTTTGACAGGAATCCTATTTAAATCCCCTCAGGCACACACCCTCTCACAGTCGCAGGCAAAAAAGACACCGGAGGATGTTCAGTAGTACTGTCTTCTAGAGGGAATGGCCCAGAGCATAAAGTAGAGATGAGGGAATAGGGCGGAACGTGCGGTCGAGACTGAGGGAATAGGGCGGAACGCGCGGTCGAGACTGAGGGAATAGGGCGGAACGCGCGGTCGAGACTGAGGGAATAGGGCGGAACGCACGGTCGAGACTGAGGGAATAGGGCGGAACGCGGTCGAGACTGAGGGAATAGGGCGGAACGCGCGGTCGAGATTGAGGGAATAGGGCGGAACGCGCGGTCCAGACTGAGGGAATAGGGCGGAACGCGCGGTCCAGACTGAGGGAATAGGGCGGAACGCAGCGTCGAGACTGAGGAATAGGGCGAACGCAGCGGTCGAGACTGAGGAATAGAGGCGGAACGCGCGTCGAGACTGAGGGAATAGGGCGAACGCCGCGGTCCAGACTGAGGGAATAGGGCGGAACGCGCGGTCGAGACTGAGGGAATAGGGCGGAACGCGCGGTCCAGACTGAGGGAATAGGGCGGAACGCGCGGTCCAGACTGAGGGAATAGGGCGGAACGCGCGGTCCAGACTGAGGGAATAGGGCGGAACGCGCGGTCGAGATGTGTGCAGATACAGCAACCGCTCTGGTGCTTTAAGTCCTTCATCCGTGAACAGAGAAACCCTTGTGACGTGCTGCACTGTAAATGGCATTGATGCAGTGGGCGATGGAGGACGGGGTTTTTCTTTCTCTTTATGATTACATGTATTTGTTGTTTTTAGATCTACACAGACTTTGATGAAATCAGGCTCGAGATCGAAGCTGAAACAGAAAGAGTTTCCGGCAATAACAAGGTATGTCAACAATAAAAAAAAGAATTTGATGCAAAGGGAGTCCTAAGCAGTGTCAAACAGAGGTTATCTTTGCCAACTGCTGAACTGACATTTCTTTGTTTTCTTCCAGGGAATCACTGACGAGCCCATTCACCTGAAGATCTTCTCCCCTCACGTAGTCAACCTCACACTAGTGGATCTGCCAGGTATCACAAAGGTACACACAAAGCAAGGTGTTTTTTTTATTTCACATAGAAAAGCTCGTTGAGTTGCTCAAGTGTGATCGAGTTGGTTTGAACCCGCCACAATACTTATTTAGCTGGCTGAGCTAAAGCCTAGGCATTCGCTCTGGGAGCTAACGCAAGTCTTAGGTGATCTCAGTGCCTGTTATCCTATATTTCATGCACTGAACCACCTCTCTTTCCAAGTTTATTGAGGGAGATTGAACTGCAAGTATGGTTTGAACCATGAAATGGGCAGGAATTAATTGTGTGTGTGCATGTTCTACCCAGGTCCCAGTGGGAGACCAGCCCAAAGACATAGAGGTGCAGATCAAAGACTTGATCGTGAAGCACATCTCTAACCCCAACTCTATCATCCTGGCTGTGACTGCGGCCAACACAGACATGGCCACCTCAGAGGCCCTCAAAGTTGCCCGCGAGGTCGACCCCGACGGTAAACACCTTAATCTCTTTCTCTTCTTCACTCAGTCTCTTTCTCTCTTTTTTTGTGTGTGTCTATGCCTCTCTTCTTTTTGTGTGTCTCTCTTTCTCTGCCGGTCTCTCCACCACTCTTGCTCTCTCTACCACCCTTGCTCTCTATCTTTTAGCCTTAATTGTCTGTCACCTACTGTTTCCTCCAATCCTTATATCAGACACGCCATGGCGTACACCGCCTTACAAAAACTCTTGATTACCTGGATGTAGGCCCAGGAGTTTTTCCTTACCATCTCACTTGACCAGGAAAACTCTAGCCTCTAGTTATAGGCTAAACTCCTGGCCCTATTTGGAGGTAACTGTGAAAAGGTTTAGTTATCATGGCTGTGGATCTGGTCCCGTATTCATAAAGCATTTTAGAGTAAGGTAGACGACCTAGGATCTGTTTTGCCTTTTCAGATCATAATAAATAAGATTTGATTGACTGGGGGGACCTGATCCTAGATTAACACTCCTACTCTGATAGGCTTTATGAATATGGGTTCTGGGGTTTGTGTCACTGTGTAGGCAGGAGGACGTTAGCGGTGGTGACCAAACTGGACCTGATGGACGCTGGGACAGATGCCATGGACGTTCTGATGGGCCGGGTCATCCCTGTTAAACTTGGCCTCATTGGTGTGGTCAACAGGTCTGCACCATGACACAATCTTCAGTCTCTAACATGTTGAATATAGCAAGGGTTCAGCCCTATGGAAAATCCAGTCTGTAAAAGTGTTAGAAGCCAACAGTCACTTAGGATCAAAATGGGAAAAGGGCCAGCATTACTTAAGTTTTGATAGGATGTTCTTTTACTGTACCATGTGCATTTCCTTTTGAGTCATTTAGCAGACTCTCTTATCCAGAGTGACTTAGTTAGTGCATTCATCTTAATTATGTGGTTGTCCCACATAGCCATCTTATCTCAGTCATAGTAAGTACATATTTCCTCAAAGTTCTGGATAAGTTGCAGGGGTTTGACGGCACTAGCGGAGAGCCGAGCCAACAGTGAGTCGCAGTAGTCCAGATGGGAGAGGACAAGTTCCTGGATTAGGACCTGCGCCACTTCCTGTGCGAGGAAGGGTAGTAGTCTACGGATGTTGTAGAGGATAAACATGCAGGAGAGAGAGAGTCACTGCTTTGATGTCTGCAGGGAACGGCATGGTGTTGTCCATGCCCACGGCAAAGTTATTTACACTCTCCGTGATGGAAAAGTCTTGGAGCGGGCAGGTCTTCCACGGGAGAACAAGTAGCTCCATCTGGTCGAGGTTGAGCTTGACACGCATCTCTGCCTGGCACGCAGAGATGCGTGTCGCCACCTGGGTGTCAGAAGGGGGGGAAGGAGAAGTTGAGTGTCAACCGCATAGCAATGATAGGAGAGACCATGTGAGGATATGGCGGAGCTGACTGTCTATGTGGAGAACCAAGCCTTGGGGGAGACCAGTAACGAGAGCATGTGGTGCAGACAAAGATCCTATCCACATCATCTGGTAGGAGCGGCTTGCCAGGTAGGATGCAATCCAAGAGTGTGCAGAGCCTGAGACACCCAGCCCTGAGAGGGTGGAGAGGAGGATCTGACGGTTCACTGTGTCGAAGGCAGTGAATAGATTTTAGGAGGATGAGAACAGAGGAGCGAAAGTCCGCTTTGGCAGTGCAGAGAGTCTCCATGACACGGAGAAGAACAGTCTCGGTTGAGTGACCCGTCTTGAAGCCTGAGCGGTTACGGGTCGAGAAGATGGTTCTGCGAGGGAGTTGGTGAGGTGGCATGCTTAAGTTTTTTGGAAAGAAAATAAGGGATACCGGTCTGTATTTATTAATTTCTTTTTGTGTTGGGTCGAGTGTTGGTTTCTTGAGGAGGGGAGCGACTGGCCGTTTTGAAGTCCGAGGGGGATGAGTTGCCAGTGGGGGAAAAAAACGGTGGTGAGGTATGAGAGAGAGATCAAGGCATAGGGTAGTTCTGTGTGAGTGGGACCAGTGGAGTGAATGAGGAGCTGGTAGTAAAATGACTCTAAACAGTCCTATCCTTCATGACTTTCTTCAGGAGTCAGTTGGACATCAACAATAAGAAGACAGTGGCCGACGCCATCCGTGATGAATATGCCTTCCTACAGAAGAAGTATCCCTCCCTCGCCAACAGAAACGGAACCAAATACCTGGCTAGAACATTGAACAGGTAGGAGCAATGTTCCCTCCCCCCGAAAATTGGGCACTTAGCAAATTTCAGGTCTGCTTAGCGCAAACTGGAATTTTGTAAATAGTCTGTGTGACTTCTAGCGCGCGTTTACTGTCAACACTGAGGCTGTACCCGCATTAAGTTAGTTTTAAGTGGCCAAGTAGGCTACTGTGGCTATTTTATCATAATGTAGGCCTATCAGCGTGGCCTACCATCATAAACAATGGAGAAAATCCATCCCATAACATTTTAACATGGAAATAGCTGTTCTATCAATCAGCCGACAGTAGCAGCCAATGTGTGGTGTTCAATGTAGGCCTACATTCCATGAAACCTTTGAAAAACACATGCAGGGCTTGACATGAACCTGTTTATCCACTTGTCCTTCAGACAAGGAGGTGGCTGGAAATGTTGTTGTTTGATGCAAGAAACCACTTTACAAAATAAAATGCATTATTCCCATACCATTTATTACAGAGACTCAGTCAAATGATGCTACTTAGGCTTGAATAAGCTGTCTCAAAATACAATGCTCCTTTTAAGACAAAAAAAGGCCTTTACCTGACTCGCTTTTCAAAGATGTCCAGAAATGTACACTTTGTGCTCTTGTAGGAAGCAATCACGCCCCAATTGCGGACTGCAAATGATCTATAACTAGGCTAATAACTCACTAACTAGCAAAGGAAATGAACAAAATGTGCACATGTCTACATGCAGCTCTCGCTTTGATCTCAAAACAAGCACATCTGCTCACGACCGCTCATGCTGTAAACACAGTCCAGTTCAAATGAAATGCCACACATCCATATATGCCAATGGTCCTTTTGCATATAGACCCATGCAGCTCTGACTGGTTATGCCGCACCGGTCTGTGTAGAGTACGGGCTGAGTCGTGCTGCAATAGAATCCTACTTCGAAGTGTTCTGCCTACAGCAAAATCTCTTGCGCAGTTGGTTTTGTTTCGGTATTTTGCATTGAAAGTGGATAATTTTGCATTGATTTGATCACAATTGCCACAGTACAGGGAAACGTTGATAGTGTTAACTAACCGGGGAAAAGTTCAATTTTGTGCTTTTCTCTGTGGGCTGATTCTTTTCCCTCTGCGCGGCAGTCTTGGGTTTACTGCACACGCGCAGCTTAGAAGGAGCATTGGGTATGAGAAAGAAATAATATATTAGACATGAAAGGCCTCAACAGAAGAGTACTTTTGAGGTTTGAAAACATCTGGCCAACTATGATTTTTAGAGTGTAATGTCACTCTAGAAACTAACAACTAACATGTTGTCTGTTGCCTTTTATACTACCTCGTTCTTCTCCTTGCTGCCAGATTGTTGATGCACCACATCAGAGACTGTCTCCCGGAGCTAAAGACTCGTATCAACGTGCTGGCGGCCCAGTACCAGTCCCTGCTGAGCAGCTATGGTGAACCCGTAGAGGACCAGAGCTCCACACTGCTCCAGCTCATCACGAAGTTTGCCGCAGAGTACTGCCACACCATCGAGGGCACCGCCAAGTACATAGAGACAACCGAGCTGTGAGTTAAGCTTCTTTCTCTTGGCGGTCCAATGCATCTGTTTTTCTCTGTCAAATCATTTCTGGGTAACAATGAAGTACCTCTCAGTTATTGTTTTCAATTAAAATGGTCAAAAATTTAACACACATAGCTTTTTAGCAGAGGGCAATTTCTCAAGCAAGAATTTAGCTAGGACTGTTTGGGAGTGGTCTGAGTGGGAAGAGGAAAATTGACTGATATTGGCAGAGAGGTTTGGGTTTTTGTCTTATTGGTCTGTTAACTAATTTACCGCCTGGTGATGTCACCATGGAAGACCAGAACTCCATCCCACCAAACAAGCTGACATTTCAGACAGTCTTGTCAAACAGCTGTTACACTAAAAGATATTATCATTTCCAAAATGTCACAGTATTATTCCAACCTCATACCAAATATATAGAGAACATAGGAAAATAACATTTTTGACTGTACTGGGCCTTTATATATATTTTTTTCATTTATTTGAAGAAATAGACAGGAAGGATGGAGAACCTTTTTCAAACATCCTTGTACCTCTGTTTACCAGAAGGGGGCATACAAAGCTGAGCATCACAAGTCAACCGATTTGAAGCTTCTGCAGTCTAACGTAGTGGGTAGATTACATGGGATAAATTAACTAGGCTACTACGTTGATCACAAATGTTAAACATGTTGTTGCATGCATATGTAACAGTGGACATTCTCTTTCAGGTGTGGTGGAGCACGAATCTGTTATATTTTCCATGAGACGTTTGGTCGGACGCTGGAGTCCGTGGACCCACTAGGAGGTCTGACCACCATAGACGTGCTAACAGCTATTAGGAATGCTACGGTGAGTGTGCAATGCTATATACTGTATTGCACGCTACTAAACTGAACAAAAAATATAAACGCAACATGTAAAGTGTCGGTCCCATGTTTAATGAGCTGAAATAAAAGATCCCAGAAATGTTCTATCCACACAAAAAGCTTATTTCTCTAAAATGTTCTGCACAAATCCCTGTTAGTGAGCATTTCTCCTTTGCCAAAATAATCCATCCAACTGACAGGTGTGGCATATCAAGAAGCTGATTAAACAGCATGCTCATTACTCATGCTCATTACACAGGTGCACCTTTACACAGGTGCACCTTTTATTGTGCTGGGGACAATAAAAGGCCACTCTAAAATGTGGATTTTGTCACACAACACAATGCCACAGATGCCTTACGTTTTGAGGGAGTTGGTAATTGGCATGCTGACTGCTAGAATGTCCACCAGAGCTGTTGCCTGAATGTTAATTTCTCTACCATAAGCCGCCTCCAATGTCATTTTAGAGAATTGGCCTCACAACCGCAGACTACGTGTAACCATGCTTGTCCAGGACTGCCACATCCGGCTTCTTCACCTGTGAGACTGTCTGAGACCAGCCATCCATACAGCTGAAGAGAAACTCCTCAGTTTCAGTCTGTAATAAAGCCCTTTTGTGGGGGGAAACAAATTCTTATTGCCTGGGCCTGGCTCCCCAGTGGGTGGGTCTGGCTCCCAAGTGGTTGGGCCTATGCCCTCCCAGGCCCACCCATGGCTGCGCCCCTGCCCAGTCATGTGAAATCCATACATTTTATTTATTTCCTTTTTTATGAACTGTAACTCAGTAAAATCATTGAAATTGTTGCATGTTGCGTTTTATATTTTTGTTCAGTATGTTTATCTGTCGTTCTGCCCCTGAACAAGGCAGTTAACCCACTGTTCCTAGGACGCTGACTTGCCTAGTTAAATAAATACAAATTAAAATGTTCGTTTGCGGAGTAGAATGATGGGATGTTGAGTGTTTTGATCATCAGTTTGATAGGTGTTTTCTTTGAGATTGGATAAGAATAACTTTATCGACTCAATGATTTATTGTGAGTTGAGATGAGTTGCTAGCCAGAGAGGCTGTTGGGTAATGTAGTCTCTGTGTGTGTGTGTGTGTGTGTGTGTGTGTGTGTGTGTGTGTGTGTGTGTGTGTGTGTGTGTAGGGCTCGCGGCCTGCCCTGTTTGTGCCTGAGGTGTCGTTTGAGCTGCTTGTGAAGAGGCAGGTAAAGAGACTGGAGGATCCCAGCCTGCGCTGTGTAGAGCTGGTCCACGAGGAGATGCAGAGGATCATCCAGCACTGCTCCAACTACAGCACACAGGTAGACTAGAGACACACACACACACAGCAACTACAGCACACAGGTAGACTAGAGACACACACACACAGCAACTACAGCACACAGGTAGACTAGAGAGACACACACACACAGCAACTACAGCACACAGGTAGACTAGAGACACACACACAGCAACTACAGCACACAGGTAGACTAGAGACACACACACAGCAACTACAGCACACGGGTAGACTAGAGAGAGAGACACACACACACACACAGCAACTACAGCACACAGGTAGACTAGAGAGACACACACACACACAGCAACTACAGCACACAGGTAGACTAGAGAGACACACACACACACACACACACAGCAACTACAGCACACAGGTAGACTAGAGAGACACACACACACACACACAGCAACTACAGCACACAGGTAGACTAGAGAGACACACACACACACACACAGCAACTACAGCACACAGGTAGACTAGAGAGACACACATTCACATCAACAACACTTGCTTTGTCTCTTGACATCTGGCCACAGTCACTGATGAGTGTTGTATCTCTCTCTCTCCAGGAGCTGTTGAGGTTTCCAAAGCTCCACGATGCCATAGTAGAAGTGGTCACGTCCCTCCTCAGGAAACGCTTACCAGTCACCAATGAGATGGTGAGACGTTTTTCGGGGTTACACTTAAGCATTTCAAATTGATTATTCTTGAATGTTACCTGCTCCACTTGTAGTGTGTTTGCTTCTCTTTAGTGTCCTAATTCCAACTCCTCCTCAGGTTCACAACCTGGTGGCCATCGAGTTGGCCTATATTAACACCAAGCACCCTGACTTTGCTGATGCCTGTGGCCTCATGAACAACAACATCGAGGTAAGAAACATTCCCAGCTTTAGAAATGGCTTTATTCTGTGTTTTTTTTTTTTTCTAACTTTCTTCTACAGTACATGAAGTGTTGTACTGAATTAGTAGTAATGGTTGTCTCCCAGGAACAGAGACGCAACAGAATGAGAGAGCTTCCGTCCTCAGTTCCCAGGGAAAAGGTAACTCAAGACTCTCCCTCTTTCATTGTGCTTTTGATTTCTTTAATTGCTACAAAGACTGTTTCTTTACTGCGCCAAGTGACGATGTCTACCTTTTACAGCAGAGATATGAGCCATATGCTGTTTTTTTTCTGTCCACCAGACTGCCGCAGCTCATTCAAGTAAAGTTTTTCTTCCGTTGCTGGCTTTTTAGGTCCTATTTCGAACTCTGTCCACTCTTCCTCCCCTCTGCTCGCTTTCTCTCTCTCTCTCCTCTCTCTCTAGTCCTTTAAGGGCCCAGGTGGTCAGTCTCTCTCCCCCACTGAGCTTCCTCCCCCCGAGGGAGAGGGACCCAAGGTGTGTCACTGTGTGCCACTCACCCACCCAATGCCTGCATGGCCGTGCCTGCATCCTACCTCAACCAAGATTGGGGCCAATTCCATTTCATTTCAGGAAGTTAACTGAAATTCCTGTTTTCGTTAGTTCCTTAAAATGCCAGTTAATTTCCTGAATTGACTGAATGGCAATGGACTTTCCACTGACCCACCCCCACCCTCATGCTCCCCTCTGCAACCCTGTAGACGATCGTACTTTGTGCAGGGCGCAATTCTGAATCCCCCTTATCTGTTCCCCTTCAATGTCCCACAGATATGTTTTTAAGACATTGATGAGCCCCAACCCTAACTAACTCCACCCCCCGAGGATGAACTTTGTGACTCTGTCATTACATTTCCCATCTAACAACTCTTCCCGGCATGTGTGCTTCTATACGGTGGAAGGGTCCTGGAGTGATCTCTTTGTACAATATGGCCCTGCTACTTTCCGAATGCTGTTTTTCAAGCCAGAAAGTCAGTATATGTGTCTACAGACAGGACTGTGTAGTCTGTAGATGTTACATCATACACGCCTAGGTGATGTAATAGCCCTGACAGAAGCATGAATAAATTATAATGAGCATATTGATTGTTGCGGTCTTGAACAGTTCTCTCTTGCGAAATAGATAGTTTAATCTCAAGGCGGCGACTGTATAAGTAAAGGATGAATCAATAACAATGAATAAACCACATCTCTAACCAGTCTGTGTGTTTCCTTGTCTCCAGGCTGCAGGTGGGGGTCCCCAGGGGGACCAGGATGGAGGGACAGGGAACTGGAGGGGCATGCTGAAGAAGGGAGATGAAGGGATGGGTGGAGATAGATCCATGCTTCAGACCTCCAACCCTGCCAGCCCTCAGAGGGGCCACGCTGTCAACCTGCTGGATGTGGTGGGTCATCTCTGCTAGTCAGATACTCAGACAAAATTGGGACTATACTGTCACTATACCTTTTTTGATGTTTGCAAGAACTGTGATCTTGGTTAGCCCAAAACTAAAGTATCACGTAATTAGTCAGCTGCTCGTTTAAGTCCTGGGTCCAACACGTGATAAGAGATGGTAGAACGAGGAACGGAACCGGAACGAGGCAAGTTATGTCTCCTCCCCGTCTGAAAATCAAAAGATGCCAACCTGCGAAATCTTCTCCAAATAACCAGAACTACTGCTGCTCATTACCCCATGCCTTCCATTCCTTCCTGACAGATTCTAGAGTACCGGTTATGTTGATGTAGATCTGTCCACAAGAGATGAGCAGAACTGTGAAGTAAGCCATTAATATGGTGGAAACCTCTCACTACTCTGCTTATGCCTATCCAGCGTCTTCAGGTCTGCAGACATTGAAGAGTTAGGGCCAAGGAGGGGTAGGAATGGAATGGGACTAGCTGCTGCTCGAAGTCCAAACAAGTTCCATAGCACCACAATGTTAATGACCTCTGAGATGTAGCACGTCAGTGATCGGTCTGTTTGACTCTGTGTATCCCCCAGCCTGTTCCCGTTTCCAGGAAGCTGTCTTCTCGAGAGCAGAGGGACTGTGAGGTCATCGAGAGACTCATCAAGTCCTACTTCCTCATCGTCAGGAAAAACATCCAGGACAGGTATGGTGCTGCTCTGCTTTACTTGCTGTTAGGCTCCCTCTCCTGTGGTTTCTGTACCACGTTGAAATGGTTTGTGTTTCATTCTCCTTTCTATTTGGCTCCATCTCGATTGCTTAAAGATCTGTTGTATCCTCTTCGCCTGCACTTAAGTAAAAAAAATTTTTTTTTTAAAAATGTATCCTCAATCTCACACTCTTTTTCTCTCATCCACCCTTTCTTCACTTCTCTCTCCCTTTGCGCTCCTCCCTGCAGCGTGCCCAAGGCGGTGATGCACTTCTTAGTGAACCATGTGAAAGACAGCCTGCAGAGTGAGCTGGTGGGTCAGCTGTATAAGGCAGGTCTGTTAGATGACCTGCTCACTGAGTCTGAAGACATGGCCCAGAGACGCAATGAGGCTGCAGACATGCTCAAGGTAGTGTGTGTGTGTGAACGCATACTATTTGTATCTAAACTCAGCAAAAAAAGAAACGTCCCTTACTCAGGACGCCGTCTTTCAAAGATAATTCATAAAAATCCAAATAACTTCACAGATCTTCATTGTAAAGGGTTTAAACACTGTTTCCCATGCTTGTTCAATGAACCATAAACAATTAATGAACATGCGCCCGTGGAACGGTCCTTAAGACACTAACAGCTTACAGACGGTAGGCAATTAAGGTCACAGTTATGAAAACTTAGGACACTAAAGAGGCCTTTCTACTGTTCAGTTTATGTCTCGGTTGTTGAATCTTATGTTCATACAATTTGCTGAGTTAATATGAAAGTTTTGACCCCCTCTCCACCCTGTGTCCACAGGCCTTGCAGAAAGCCAGTCAGGTGATTGCTGAGATCAGAGAAACACACCTGTGGTGAGGGCCTCTACCTCCATACCCTCTCCCTCTCACATGGACACTATGCCCTATTCTCTTCCCCTAAGCCCTGTTCTCTCAAACCTACCTGGACTGCAGAGATGGCCAACTTGAAAATGCACGGGTGTCAATTTTGTGTTTAAAGCGTCTCAATTCTCCATCCTTCTCCTGAAGTGTGCACTTGCACACTCCCTGTCTTGGATTTAAAGCGTTCGGTTAGTGTAGGCATTGGCAGGAGGGAGCTTACTCCATGGTTAATTCCATGACAGGGAGTGTGGAAGTGCACACTTCTGGAGATGGGTGGAGAATCGGGAGGTACATTTTGAATATAGTTTTATGATATAGTATATAGTCTTGAGCTGCACGAAGGGCAGTATGTCTTTGCCTGCACCACACACACAGGAGCGCTCCTGTCCAAATTATCTTTCATATGTAAGTACAGTAAATACCATGTAAGGTGAGGCATACCTAATGAAGAACGTTTGTCCCTAAATGTAGAGTTAAAATAAAGCTAGAAATGGCAAACCTTATCGATGTTTACTGTAGTTTCTGTCTGGATGCTGCATTTGAAATGCTGTCTGTTTGATCATGGTTGCCTATCTACATGTAGTGTCGCTGTCTATGCTACTGTTGAAAATGGCATTACATGGTAACTATCTCTCTCTCATTTGTGTTGAGTTTCCCAGAGAGAGAAATACCACTCTTTCACATAATACTTTTTGGGTAGTTTGTGTGTGATTACATGCCTTTTTCACCTAACGTGCAAATGTATCATACACCTAACCATGCTACACCCAGTCCCATGTGTGTTTTCTCCTGTCCAGGCCTCCTTCACTAAATGTGTTTGCATCTACTGAATTATCTATGGCCCATGTGCTATATACATCTCACTGACGAATGAAAATGTGTTATAGAAGTATGTGAATTTAGGAAACACCCACAATATCAATATGCACTGAGTGCACAAAACATTAGGGACACCGTCCTAATATGGAGTTACACCCACTCTCTTGCCCTCAGAACAGCCTCAATTTGTCAGGGCATGGAAAGCGTTCCACAGGGATGCTGGCCCATGTTGACTCCAATGCTTCCCACAGTTGTCTGGATGTCCTTAGGGTGGTGGACCATTCTTGATACACACGGGAAACTTGAGTGTGAAAAAGCCAGCAACATTGCAGTTCTTGACACATACAAACCGGTACGCCTGGCACCTACTATACCCGGTTCACAGGCACTTAAATATTGTCTTGCCCATTTCACCCTCTGAATGAAACACACACAATCCATGTCTCAAGGCTTAAAAATCCTTTAACACTTTTTTTTTTTTTTTTTTATCCTTTAAAATACTACTAGTTTGTTGTAGCCATCAAATTGTCCCATTAACAATAACACATTAGCGAACATTATTTCAAACTTCACATTTTATATTTAAGTTTAGGCTACTTAATGAACAATATCAGCAAAAGGCCTGCAATAAGTCATCGGTATGGTCGCTGTCGATCATTTTGAGTTTAGTTTCCCAACTCTGCTACTACGTCACCATATCATTGCTCTCGCTCTCTGCTGTGTCCACTGAGCCGTTGGGCCCACCCTGCCACCTCATTAGATAATGGTAGGCAGGCCTCTTGCTAGCTGTCATTCAGGCGAGGAGCTGAAGCTCATTGGTTAGAACTGGAATTGCTACGGGGTCGGCCCACGGGGGGGGAAATGGCGTGGCACAGCGTTAAGAAAAGCTGTGCCAGGGATGTTGTGGCTAATTAAGGGAAGACAGTAATTCTGCATGTATGAACTGCACATTAACACATCCAGCCCAAAGCGGGAGGTTAAAAAAAAAAAAGAAAAATCTTAGTCACCAAAGTACCGGAACATGTCTTTAAAACTAAATGTCAGTACAGAGCTAAATTGTGTGACTGCTTTATACAGTATGTTCATAAAGGGGTGCCAGTGTTGGACTCATTTATTGACTTGATATGTTGATATACAGTGATGGTCTGGCATTGCGTCAGACTGAACAACACAGATTAACACACACCATGGGCCGATCCCTGGCGTCGTGGTGATTCGCCCGACTGCAGAGAGTGTTCCTTTACCTCGCCCATCTTCTTGCCGCGACCTTTGATGCCGAAACGGGCAGGAAAGTGTTAAAAGGCTTTATCTCAAACCTGCTAGGCTCGACAGGGAGTCGGGTAGTAAGCCAGCCCTGTGGTGCCAGTGGATGTCTTTCAATTGCAGCAGTCTTGTTTATTCTACTTATCTACTCTTCACTCCGAAGTGTGCATTTGTTCACTCTCCCTCACTCATGTAAAATCATTGGATTGGTGCAATCATGGCCAGTCCATTCCTTTTGAGGGTGTGAGGGGGAGTGTTTGAGTGCACACTTACAACTCAAGTGTGAATGAGTTTAATGGTTTCAGTCAGATGTCAAGTTCAGTGCAATCAATCCGGTGTAATATAGGGTTTTATTTAGGCTTGTTTTTTGTTGTAATAATGGGGAATGGTTTCATTCTGCAATTTCAGACCTCTCCTTTTAAAATGAATAGAAGCATAGTGCATAGATGCTACAGATCTGGGCACAGATGCTGTGTAAACAATGGATATGAATGGTGAAATGATCAGGGGTTGGGAAGCTGTTGTTTAGCTACATGCTTCGGACAGAGAAGTGTAGGGCGGGAGATGCGACTGAAATTCTGTGGGTGGGGAGAGAGGATGGAGGAGGCTTGGCTTGAAGCACTGGGCATCTTGCTATGAAATGCATTATCTGAATTAGGCCCACAGGATTATACCTATGGAGGAGCGGCGTCCACGAGTTGGCTTAACATTGAGAGCAAACGTTAGCTAGCTGACAAGCTTGCGTGTGCAGAGCAGCACTGTAATTAAAATGAACACGTTTTTGTAATGCTTTTAAATTAACAGTTCTGTTCTGGAACAGGATAAATAACTTTCGTTCTCAGTTCTGTTTCAGCCAAGTTTTCTGCATTATTGAATAATTGGGTAACAATGGATAATGAACGACCTGTTCAAATAAATTATTGTTCCACTGTTAAACTGATTATGACCATCCCTGGTTGAGGGTTTGAAAGGAAATGATGAGACAAATAGTTAATGGAATAGGAACCAGTGACTGCCTAATTAAGATGAAAACCACAATTCTAGGTCTTGTTCATTGGGCACGAAGTTGAAGAAACTGTTCTGAAATAAGAAAATGTTTGTCTTTTGTTTCCCGCTTAAACATGAATTTTTCCATTTTGTATCCTAATAAACATGAATTATGTCAAATCCCAAACCTCCGCGTTACTTACCTTTGATGGTCCTGGACCAGAGCGAGAAGCTGGTTCATCTGTAAGGACACACATACTGTAAGTCTGGCTATAAGCATTTAAACAACTTAGTTACTGTCGAGGAAACCTGTACACGTGAAGTCCATCGGAGAGGTGGAGAGGAACCCAGGAACCTGGTGATACTATAGAAGAATTCACCCGTTCAGTAGTACTGTAAGTCACCTCTGATGTACCCACTGCCTGGGACCTCACACATTGTGTAAAAATTGACAGTCCAAATGGTCCCCCACCGTCTTGGATCAGCACTGTCTTGGATACCTTGTAAATATCGACCCAGAAGTAATGCACCATATAAAGAGGATGGGTGAAATGATGGTGAAAGCCCAGTTCCCAGTATATCCCTGGGTTAGTTATGTCTAAGAAAGCCAAAAAGGAAGCACGGAATTCCTGATTGAGCGTACTGCCATGGCTATCTACTGAAAAAATAAGCTGCAATAGACCTTACCTGGTGGTGCTGAGGTTAAAAGACTTGGCTTGGGAACCAAACATTGCAGTTTTAAACCCCCTATGTGTAGATTTTAAACATACAAAGTACAAAAAAATCTTATAAAATCTTGGGTTTGATTTCTTATGCTGTAAGGAGCTACACATTTGCAGATTGTGGTAATATTAGGTTAAACTTAAATACAACATTTTTCTAAATGTTCTTGAAATGTTGTGAGGACCTCCAAGACAAGGTCAAATGTATATTGCGTGAACATCAATGGAATATTATGTTAAACATATATGAAACCGATATGCTAAGATCATAAAAAACAGACTTATTTGGAAATTGTGGAATATTGTGCAACGTGGGAATGTTCTGTGCAACTTGTGTGAATATCACAAGAATATTCTTGCACATTAAGGGAATGTCCTGTGTAATCTAACTTAAACATTGTATGAATGTCATCACAACTGAGCATCTGTTGTGTAATGTATCAATGTATCCCACAACCTAATTAAATGGGAACCTTTAAAGAACAGTTTGAGTGTTTTGGGAACCTATCTCTTGGCATATCCCCACAGTGTTACCACAGCCTAAAGACGTGTTAGAAACTTTTAAACATAAAAAAAAAAATGTGTTCTCGGAACGTTCCTGTAACATCAGGTGAATGTTTTTCGCACCCTAAAATAAACATTGTATAATCATCCGCACAGCTAGACAGTGTGTTTTGGAAACATATTTTCCCCACAATGTTCCCACCAGACTGTTCCCAGAACAAATGTGTTATGTTCTTTAAAAGTTCCTAACACATTTCTTGAAAGAACAGACCAAATGTGTTCTGAGAACATTCTTGTAACATTAGGTGAATGTTTTATTCCAACATTGTATAATCATCTGCATGACTGGACAGTTTTTGTGTTATGAGAACATTTTTGTGAATATTGTGTGTTCTAGGTAAAGGTGACTTACATTGCATTTCTGTTTCTTGAGTTTCTCACAGAGGTCAAACTTCTCGGCCTCCAGCTCCATCATCCACATCTCATTGGCTGTTGCCCTGCAGGGAGAAGGCCAATCAGAACACTTGCTGTCTTGCTCTAAAGAACTGTTGTTGTCTCATTAAAGAATCTATATCACTCAAACCATTTAGATAGTCATGTTCAGTCATATATTGAAAAAAACATTGGACATACACAGTATAATAACACTGTCAGCTTTTCTGAAGGCAGGCAAATTATAAATATTAACAACGACATCATACTTGAGTTTGTCCTCATTCAGACTGTCGATGCTGAGCGGTTTCCTGCGGTCAGCAAGAATCTTCTTCTCCCTCTGTCTTTTTTGGCTCCTTTACGGTTTTCACTCTGGGCATTTGAAAGATCAGAAATACGATTACTCTCAAAGAAATTAAGAAAATGTTGAGAATTTCTGGGGGGAGGTAATCTTAATTGCCCCACATTACTTGGGAGGCCCCTGTTACACTATTACCCATATATTAACGGTAAAGGATACACAGTATATTTTAGACATTTTTGTACATTATCAAACTGACCTTCTGCTGGATGCCTCCATACTGGTGGGTCATGTTTGTGTGAGCCTCCTTTTTCCTTAGCATCATCATTGTTCTTCCCACGGTTTTCTTCTGCCTCCTTCCTCTCTCCTCCTGCAGAGCATTAGAGACAAAAGACAGAGAGCATTAGGGAATAAAGACCAATCAAGAGATCTTTCAAAGAAACTACACCCACAATATGTCCCCCCTAAAATGTTTGATAGAAGAGAGAAGGAACTTACAGCAACCCTGACCTGCCTCCACCTACTACCATTGTCACGATCTTCATAAGGGACAGACCAAGGCGCAGCGAGGCATCCAGTATACATGTTTTATTATCCAAAACGAAACTCACGTAACTGGGTAAAACAACAAAGAGTAAACGTAACGAAGATCGTGAAGTCGAACACACTAAACACAAACAAGCTATGTCCAAACAATCACCCACAAAACCTAAATGAAAACCCCAAACATATATATGGTTCCCAATTAGAGACAACGACACTCAGCTGCCTCTAATTGGGAACCATTACCCCAACATAGATATAACACCTAGAAAAAAAAAAAAAAAAAACTACACCAAAACCAAAGCAAAAACACGCCAGCCTGTCTTATCAGGCCTGGACATGACAACCATACCCCTGTTCAAAGGCACTTAAATATTTTCTCTTGCCCATTCACCATCTGAATGGCATACATACAGTACACAATCCATGTCTCAATTGTCTTAAGCCTTAAAAAGATTTAACTTGTCTCCTCCCCTTCCTCTACACTGATTGAAGTGGATTTAATAAGTGACATCAATTAGACTGACCAGGTGAAAGCTATGTCATGGAAAAAGCATGTGTCCTTAATGTTTTGAACACTCAGTGTATACACGAGCAGTCAGCCTTAAAAAAATTACATTTTTGTACTAGTCTAACTAATTACAATAATTTTTGGAAAACCTACCTTTATCGACAGACTTTGACAAAGCCAAAATAAATCTTACCTTCTTCCTCCCTTCACAAAAGAAGTGGCATGAAAACAAAATAAACATTTCATTAGTTTGATATAGCAGAATAATAATAACTTTTGTTATATAATAAATAAAAAAAACATATGATACTCACTGCACTTCCTCTACTTCTTCGGTGTCTGACATTTTGTTTTATTTGAACCCTAAAATACACCTTTACTTGAGTATGTAATATGGCTCAAAGAGTAATCAGGGATTCACTTTTCAGACGTGGCTAGTAGAACATTTCTAACTAGGCTGCCGGCTAGTGAGATTTTGTCTTTTCAAATATCGCGTGTCACAGATGTTGGTCTACTAGCCCGGCTGGTCAGTGCCTAAAATCCTTAAATTCCATCCCTGAGAGTAACCCATACCGGATTCAAACACATGGAATAACAAGCTATTATAGTCTAGGCTACCATCATCACCTCCCGCTATCACAGCACTCAATCTTCCTCTCGACATCTGAAGTATTTGGTCTCGCTTGTTCACTTGCTCAGAGGACATTGTCAGTCTGATCAATTACTTAGCTGCTCTTAGAAGACCACTATCTACAGTACCAGTCAACATTTTGGGCACACCTACTCATTCAAGGGTTTTTATTTATTTTTGACAATTTTCTACATTGCAGAATTGTCACGTATACTCCCTCTCCGGCCTCTAGGTCATCAGGCTGCTGATTATCCCGCGCACCTGTCACCGTCGTCTCGTCTCGCGCACCTGCACCTCATGACACTCACCTGGACTCCATCACCTCCTTGATTATCTTCCCTATATCTGTCACTCCCCTTGGTTCTTTCCTCAGGTGTTATTGACTCTGTTTCATGTCGGTGCATTGTTTGTGTTTTGTTTAATTATTAAAACACTCACTCCCTGTACTTGCTTTCCGACTCTCAGTGCATTCGTTACAAGAATAATAGTGAAGACATCAAAACTATGAAATGACACATGGAATCATGTAGTAACCAAAAAAGTGTTAAACAAATCAAAATACGTTTTATATTTTGAGATTCATCAAAGTTGTCACCCTTTGCCTTGATGAGAGCTTTGCACACTTGGCATTCGCTGAAACAGCTTCATGAGGTAGTCACCTGAAATGCATTTCAATTAACAGGTGTGCCTTAAAAGTTCATTTGTGGAATTTCTTTCCTTAATGCTTTTGAGCCAATCAGTTGTGTTGTGACAAGGTAGGGGTGGTATACAGAAGACCAAGTCCATATAATGGCAAGAACAGCTCAAATAAGCAAAGAGAAACAACAGCCCATTACTTTAACACATGAAGGTCAGTCAATCCGGAAAATTTCAAGAACTTTTAATGTTTCTTCAAGTGCAGTCGCAAAAACCATCAAGCGATATGACGTAACTGGCTCTCATGAGGACCGCCACAGGAAAGGTAGACCCAGAGTTACCTCTGCTGCAGAGGACAAGTTCATTAGAGTTACCAGCCTCATAAATTTCAGCCCAAATAAATGCTTCACAGAGTTCAAGTAACAGACACATCTCAACATCAACTGTTCAGAGGAGACTGCGTTCATGGTCGAATTGCTGCAAAGAAACTACTACTAAAGGACACCAATAAGAAGAAGAGACTTGCTTGGGCCAAGACACACGGCCAATGGACATTAGACCGGTGGAAATCTGTCCTTTGGTCTGATGAGTCCAAATTGGAGATTTTTGATTCCAACCGCCGTGTCTTTGTGAGACGCAGAGGAGGTGAACGGATGATCTCCGCATGTGTGGTTCCCACCGTGAAGCATGGAGGAGGATGTGTGACGGTGTTGGGCTGCTTTGTTGGTGGCACTGTCTGTGATTTATTTAGAATTCAAGGCACACTTAACCAGCATGGCTACAACAGCATTCTGCAGCGATACGCCATCCCATCTGGTTTGCGCTTAGTGGGACTATAATTTGTTTTTCAACAGGACAATGACCCAACACACTTCCAGGCTGTGAAAGGGCTATTTGATCAAGAAGGAGAGTGATGGAATACTGCATCAGATGACCTGGCCTCCACAATCCCCTGACCTCAACCCAATTGGGATGGTTTGGGATGAGTTGGACCGTAGAGTGAAGGAAAATCAGCCAACAAGTGCTCAGCATATGTGGGAACTCCTTCAAGACTGTTGGAAATGCATTCCAGGTGACTACCTCATGAAGTGGTTGAGAGAATGCCAAGAGTGTGCAAAGCTGTCGTCAAGGCAAAGGGTGGCTACTTTGAAGAATCTAAAATCAAAATTATATTTTGATTTAACACTTTTTTAGTTACTACATGATTCCATATGTGTTATTTCATAGTTTTGATGTCTTCACTATTATTCTAAAATGTCAAAAATATAGAAAAACCCTTGAATGAGTAGGTGTGTTTAAACCTTTGACTGGTACTGTATATAACTAAATTGTATTTAATGAGGGCTTGATCCACACAACATTGTACTCATCCATACTCCCTTCTATAGATACAAGGGGTCTACGGGTCATGGTCTCGTCTGAGCAGTAGAAAAGGAAATAAACGTTATACTGAGTCTAAACTGGGATAGCGGCCAAGTACACTGTCTGCTTTAGGCACTAACAGGACTGTCAGTTACGTACTTCAGGACAGGTGGGGAGTCCCAGACCCTTCACCATCATGCCTATCCTATGGTGATGTCTAACTGCCTGCCAGAGCCCTGTCAGTGGCTTTAGAAATGTGCGTAATGCTTATTTGAAAGGTACCAGCATCAGGGTACCGACAGTACATAACAACTTTATATGGCGCGCGTGTAACATTCATAACCCAGACATAAATCAAATCAAATTGTATTAGTCACATGCGCCGAATACAACAGGTGTATTTCTTACAGTGAAATGCTTACTTACGAGCCCTTAACCAACAATGCAGTTCCAAAAAAAATATGGATAAGAAAAATTTGAATAATAAGTAATTAAAGAGCAGCATAACATAACAATAGCGAGACTATATACAGGGGGGTACCGGTACAGAGTCAACGTGCGGGGGCACCGGTTAGTTGAGGTAATATGTACATGTAGGTAGAGTTATGGTTGTTCAGATATTGTTAGAACCTTAGACAATGGAACCCCAAACTATCTGAAGGCATGCACACGCATACGTGCACGGACAGACACACAAGGTTTCATTGAACACCTTCCTTCACTTGAAAAAACGTTGTAGATCTCTTGGTCCACCATTTGCCTTTTGAGGGCGTCATTCATCCAATTAAACATTCACAAGCTATTGAATAAAAACACAATGTCAAAAACAAAACTATGCCACATTCTTAGCTTTTTATATTTTGTTTTATTGATGTGGCAGGGACAAAGAAAATCTTGAATCAAAACCTTTGAACAAGGCAGTTCATTACAATAGACATTAGGACTTACTTCACTTACAATACTCTCCTTTACCTCAAGTTTCAAACAAAAAGGAGCATTCCCAGAGATCGATACCACTTCGTATTCAGAATGCCAAAGTGAAACATCAGTGAGTAAAGAACTGTATTTTAATTAGACGCCTAGTACAGTATTTTATTTTGGTATACATCAGTAAAGTCAACCTTATATAGACAGACGGGTCTTTACTTTTCCCCTTAACTTGCAATATGGTGCAAATCTCAGCTAATGTTACTCTGTGGGAACATTTCCCATTGTGTTTCAAAATGATGCAAAGAATCCTTTAAAAATAGAATAACAATGAATTATTTGAAAATGGGTAAACAAAAGAGAACATTCTTAAGAATTCCCAGAACATTTTACATATTTGGTTTTGAAATGATAGATGCGGTAATGAGTTCAATAGAAGTCGACCAAAACAATGGAAATCCAATTGAAACGCATGGGGGAAAAGATGCCATGGAGGAAAGATCGCGAATCTCCTTATTGCCCCCGGGCTAAATTAGCCTACATTTGAAACTATGTTGAGGTAAAAATGTTGAGTATAATGCTTGTATTGATGTCAAGCCCAATACATGTTTATGTCATCGTCATCAATCAACTGCATTACAGTTAAAAACGACTGACTACCACCACCGACTTTTCTATGCTAGCTATGCTAACAGCTTTTACGACCGGGAGTTAGCATTTAGCAGTCACTTTTTCTAAACCTGAAAGTGGACTACTTCTAAATGTTATGCAGCGTAAACAGCCAAATATATCCAAATCAGACTTTAGTAACAACATTGTGGGCCTGTTACAATACATAAATCATGACAGATTTAACTCATATCCATCTTGTTAGATCAGATAGGGGAGGAAATGGTCTGCCTCGCTTCTAGCTCTTACAAGCATTCCGCTACACCCGCGATAACATCTGCTAAACACGTGTACGTGACCAATCCAATTTGATTTGAGGTTTGTTGAATGTGCGCCAATCCGGTGTCCTTCCTCTATCCCCCATGGTCTATGTTCCATTGACCTCTTTATTGCATCTATGCCTCTTCATTGTTTAAAACTTTGATCTAAAAAAACCTCTTTGGTTTAGTTGCGAAAGTCTTCATGGACCAATGTGATATGACTCCTGTCTCTTTGGATGATTGTTAACTTTAGTCAAACGGTCACACCTTTCCTGGATAGTTCTTAATTCCAATAGCCTTACTATACATTGAGACCATTAAGCCCAACCAAGGAGTGATTAACCCTCTGATAATCTTGCTACAGTCCTGGGCATTATTTATCCAATGATTTTGAGGGGGTTAGTTTAGCAACCAGTGCTTATTGGGAAATAAGTTGTAGTTCATGGTTTATGTCACCTGGAGAGCAGAGCCATTCAATATGCATGTATACGGTGTCCATATTAGGACAGCCTCCTCGTGACCATGTGGCAGTCCGAATATTGACATCCGTAAACATAAAATAAGTCAAGTACTTAGAGGCTTATCAGCCCAAATCCAGCTAAGCGGGACCAAAGTATCAGTCAACGAAAAGTATATTTGGGAGGAAAAACCAGCTGTGATGCAATAATACTCATTTTGACATTTCCACAAATGGAATACAAAATGTGAACACATCTCAAAAAAGCTGTGATAGTGTATACTGCTAATTCAGAACTAAAAACTAAAATACCCCATACATACTGTACTGTACGAATAATGTGAATATGCACTACAATGACACCATCACATCACCATTACACTGTGAGCAAAGATATCGAAGCGATGAATGTGACAAACATCTATCCTGACAAATAGGTAGTACATGTATATGATCAGACTGCCAGCTAATGTCAACCTTGTGCAACTGGAAGCTTTTCTTGAAAAATAGAACAAATAAAAGTACAACAAAATTCAGTTCAGTATGGCTATTTGGATAGACACCTTATTAAATTCTTAGTGTATTTCTTCAGAAGACGCATAACATTTTGGATAACTTAAAAAAAAAATATTGTATGGTTTCTTATGTATTCTTTGAATTTCTTTTGTTTATCAAAGAAATTAAGTTGAGCCCAAAAGGGTGGGGGGGATACAATATTTTTCATTACGCTAACATAAATTATTTAAAAATTTCATTTTCACAGCATAAATTCTATGAGGATGTACAAAGGACTGTGCAAAGGCTGGAGGGGTTGGAACCGGTTCAGGGAACAGACCCGAAAACCGGAAAATAATGACATCTTTCAATGAACAGAATCAGAACCAGGAATTAAAAGGATCTACAGTATACTGTTCTGGAACAGAACCATTATTGTAAAAGCATGGGAGCTGTTTAATAACGTTATTTTACATTCTGGGGATTTTTTTCCAGTCCCACAAAAAATGCAACAAAGCACCTATGCAAAGCCAACACTCTGTCATTCAAAAACGTATTCCAGTGTGTGCCTGCCAGCTGAAAATCTTTGCCTGTGTTTATGCGTGTGTAGGCTACATGCCCCTCCCCCTCTGAAGCATAGGCTACTGTAGCCTGCTGATGTTACAAGCGTGATCCAGAAATTAGGGAGAGAGATTTTTTTGTAGAGAAGAATGGATTATCTTTTTCATTGCTAGTTAAGGATACTATAGCACACACAAGCTTGTTATCGAGCTAAATGGCTCTGGTCTAACGTTAAGCCAACTCTCGGAAGTTCAAAGACATTCAAAGTTATTTCATAGAAGCCGCTCCACTGTAGGTATAATTCTGTGGGTCTAATTCAGAAAATGCATGTCATAACAAGTTGCCCAGCACTTCAAGCCAAGCCTCCTCCCCACCCGCATCTCGCGACCTACACTTGTCTGTCCAATGCATGTTAACAACTATAGCTTGCCCACTCCATAGCATGCTGCTCTATCTGCAATGATTGGTGAAGTCATGTTGAAAAATAGATTTCAGAGGTTTAAAAAGGAACAGAAAGGAATGCAATTTTTCTTTTTGGGGGGGTTTCGAACTGGTTCAGAACTTTATTTTGCTGGTCAGAACAGTGGAACGAAAAAAAAAAATGTTTCTGTTCAGAACTAAATGATTGGAAAATTATTTTGGTTCCAACCCCTGCAAGGCTGTTATGGAGATATTTTTGGTCTTGAATACACATAGTAGAGTCTTGTATTTCATCAGTTCGGGCTTCTTCCTCGGGGCTTTTACTTTGGATCATTAGCGTCCCACACCTGCTGAGAGAGATAGGGGGGAAAAGATCATTACTCCTGAGGAAAAGTTACAAAAAGTCACAAACGTCTAAACGTCAAAGTCTAAAAAAGTGGCAAAACGGTGCAACAACCAGTACAGCCAAACTCTTAAAAATGTAAGAATCACTTTAAAATAAAGTAGTCAAGTATAATTCTACTTCTACGTGAGTCATAGTTATTCAATTCTAACTCCCAGAGAGAAATAGGTATCCACTCCTTCAGAATATGGCATAGCTTATCAAACTTTATTAGGCGTTAATAGAGACACTGATTAACAAGTCATCTAATGTTAGAGCTGTTCAAAATGTGTGTGTGTGTGTGTGTGTGTGTGTGTGCACGCATGCACGTACAAACATGTGTGTGTGAGTGTGTTCAAGTACAGTGAAGTGTGTGTGTGTGTTTGTGTACAAGCATGCGTGTGTGCATATGTGCGCGCAAGTGAGTTAGTGTGTGTGTGTGCAGCTGTGTATTTTAGACCCAGTAAGCGCTACCTTCGTTGACACATATTCTGAGGCCCCTGCAGTGACACTAGTTTGAGTGATTGACAGCTCTAACAATGTCATTTGCCCTTCAGTTAATTACTAGGGGGCTATTTCAGCTGAAGAACTGGGAAGGTTGCAAGGGTGGGGGCGCTAGATAGGGTGACACCCAAGCGAGTGCGACAGCTTTTCCTTCCCCCAGGGTCTGACTCAGACAGTAGGTGTTCGAGGGATATCCCTAGTTTGGGTTAGACTGGGCTGAGGGTGCTGCTAATGACACAGTATATACTGTATTGGGGAACTATCAAAGTAACACTGTAGTGAGAACGGTACTTGGGCAGAAACGTGTGCTGTATAATCAACTTAACTTGTTAGCCATAGGAATCCTATCTCTTTGACCTGTCAGTATCTACTGCTGCTAGTTTCGCTCAACAGCCACTAGAGATTATACAGTAAGCAACTACAATTGACCCAGCAAGAGTATAAGCCTTTACAACAGCAATGTTGAGTGTAAAAGCCTGGTGAGTGAGGCTACCTTGCTGCTTAAACGGCTGGTAATCCTCCACAGCCCCACGGGCATAATGCAACAGTAATGTGACAATACAAGCAGCTGCACTGTGGCATGCGTGGCATCATGCCGGCGGTCTGCACAGTATTCGTCAGGTCCAGGTGGCGCAGGGTGACCTACGCAGGACAGTGGAGGCATCCCACTATATAGGGAATAGGATGCCATTTGGGATGCCTCCACTGTCCTTCGTTGTTTACCCCGCGCCACCTGGACCATTTGGGACGCAGGACATGACAGCGTGAAAGGTTCCTTGCACAGAGAAATAAGGTCAGTGGGAACGGGCCCTTGAAATATAGAACAATGATGCAATGAGGCAATGGAACATGCCCAGTATGTCCGTCCAAAGGATTCGATTTACGGTGGCCAGCAAACTCGGGCACAGAGTGGAGGACAGACGTAGGAGCTATGGACACGGCTCCATTGGGGAGGTTGTAAATCAATTCAAGGCATGTGTGGGCGGGTGTCCTTCAGACGAGAAAAACGCTCCTTAGCCTCGCCTTCTTTTGTTCTGTGACGATGTCACTCACAACAGGTTCGGAAAAGCACGCACGCACACATTCACATCAGGGTGAGAAAACTCACTTACCATTTGTGACAGATTTGTTCTTGCCTCCAACTGTCACCTGTTAACAGAAAACAAGGGAACACAAAGTTACTAAACCATCGAATCTTGACCAGTGAAATGACTGCATTTCAAGGTGTATCATGTCTTACCAAGGGGCAATCATTATTAACTATTCAAATTTCATATAGTTCAGGGTCTTACATTTTAATATGCTAAACTGACTCACAAGGAGTGTACTCAGGAATGAGAGTGAAGAAAGTGTGACAACTATGTACCAGCAAACCGGAATTGAACATGACTAGGAAACGTTACGCCAAAGTACTGCAATTCCCACAGAAGAACATCCGTTCTTAACCTTCTTGGAACTATTTGAGAACATCTGTTGACACTGTTCCAAAGCCAAGCAACTATCCTGCACCGTTTCAAGGAAGTTGTGGGAAGGTTGCACGCAAAACGACCATAGGACAACCACGCTCTAACCGAGCTCTAAAAAAACATTTGGTTCTCAGAACTTTATGTGCTAGCTGGGTTCCCTGTAAAGGTGCAGCTGGTCCATTATGTGTCATGGTGTTGGTGACGTAGAATACATAGGTGAATAATCACAGCGGGTTAAGATCACTCAGAAGCCCTGCTGTTTTGCCATCTCCTATGGTCATTGTTTTGTGTGACAAACAGATCTGGGATCAGGCTAAAGACTAAGTTGCCTGGTGGTGTAACGTGCAAAACTTTCCTTTCGCTCAATACCATTACCTCTTCTGCTCATCGAGGTTTAAAGTTGACGGCTTCAAATGGGGAAGAGTAGAATCACAGAATCCTGTGTTATTGTACATCCTAAGAAGTGTTTTATCTTTGGCACACTGTAGATACTCCCCTACTCTTGCCTAATCACACAAGTACCCCTAGACCCTAAACCGAACACTTGTGGAGATCTGAGATATTGGACAGGTGTTCGCAATATGGCAAAAAATCCACCTAGCCTATAAGAGAGCAAGGTGGAGCTATCACCATACTGTTTACACCCATCAAATCCTCTCCGTTCTCCACGTGTCTAGGAGTAGGGGCTAGGGGTTGTTTCGGGACAGGGCCATCGTCTGATCTACTAGCTCACCTTAGCAGGGGAGGAGCCCTTTGTTTCCCATAGGCTGCGCTTGTTTCCCACATCAACAGGTTTCAGGTCCTGCAAGAGAACGCAGAGCAGAGCGTAACGTGGGGAAGAAGCCATAGTGAGGCTACAGTGCATTTCATCTGAACAAAAGCACGTAATGGAACTACGCTGGATGCTAAGAAGTGCATCACGACTAAATTACGAATCATTTATTGATGAACTAAAATGTATATGTTTCCATCAATTGGCGCATTCAAGAAAGTACTTTTTAAAGATATCAGGTGCATTTTGCAAACATGACAAACTGGATCATACAGTACCTTTCCCACAGTTAAAATCAAGCAGAAGACAGAACAGAAAAGTACAGAAGGAGGGAAAGTTCCGGAGGAAGAAAACTGCAGAGCTAGTCAAGTAGAAGAGAGGAAAATAAAGAAGTTGTTAAACAACAGTAATTGATAGATAGACATTTTCTCAAAACAAATGGCCTACCTCAGAAGCTAAATACAAAATCTAACCTGAACATTTCATTTTAACATACAGAGAAGTGCTTTACAACTTCTCTCCATGAGAGGGAAACCTTGTAGCGTCCCTGTAAAAGCAGCTTGGCTCTTACAAGCACATTTGGCCAGAAGGAATGGGACTAAAGATATCGCCTCATAAATGTCATGCTCGAACAAAGTGGCTGGCCAATCAACAGTACGTCTCACATACTGTTCTGCCTGTCTCTAATAGAACTGGTCAGATTAGCCTGCTAGCAAGCTATAAAGGATAGGACGCACGGACTGTCTCAAATGGCCTCACCATCACACTGGATATGGCATTTATTTTAGATTTAGGATAGGTAGGATACCTGTATCCTACACAGCGGTTATACACTGAAATGATCTAGTTTAACTCTCTAGTTTTAAACTCAATTCCAAGTTAAAACAAATCAACTGTTTTGAGAAAGCAAAAGTCGTTTTTTTATGAAACTGGTCGTCAACTGAAAACATTTGAGAGACTTTACCAACTGAAAACATTTGAGAGACTTTACCTTTTTGATTGGTATATGACCAATCAAAAAGGTAAAGTCTCTCAAATGTTTTCAGTTGACGACCAGTTTCATAAAAAAACGACTTTTGCTTTCTCAAAACAGTTGATTTGTTTTAACTTGGAATTGAGTTTAAAACTAGAGAGTTAAACTAGATCATTGTCACCAAGATCTAAAACGTCCCCTCAAGACACTGTTTACACACTCCCATAAACCATGGCGTAGTGTACGCAAACTTGAATGTACTCTTATCGTAGTCTATCAGCAGTAAGGTAAGGTTAAAATAACTATTCACCCAAGCAAGGTGAAATATTGCCTCTGACAGTGGCTGATGTGGAGAGGGCAGAACCAGGGAGGTACACTCTATATACAAATGTATGTGGACACCCCTTCAAATTAGTTTGGCTATTTCAGCCACACCTGTTGCTGACAGGTGTATAAAATCGAGCACACAGCCATGCAATCTCCATAGACAAACATTGGCAGTAGAATGGACTTAATGCAGTGACCTTCAACGTGGCACCGTCATAGGATGCCACTTTTCCAATAAGTCAGTTCGTCAAATGTATGCCCTGCTTGAGCTGCCCCGGTCAAATGTAAGTGCTGTTATTGTGAAGTGGAAAAATCTAGGAGCAAAAACATCTCAGCCGCGAAGTGGTAGGCCACACAAGCTCACAGAACGGGACCGCCAAGTGCTGAAGTGCGTAAAAATCGTGTGTCCTTGCTTGCAACACTCACTACCGAGCTCTAAACTGCCTCTGCAAGCAACGTCAGCACAATAACTGTTTGTCGGGAGCTTCATGAAATGGGTTTCCACGGCTGAGCAGCCGCACTCAAGCCTAAGATCACCATTTTCAATGCCAAGTGTCCATTTGACTCTGGAGCAGTGGAAAAGTGTTCTTTGTAGTGATGAATCACACTTCACCATCTGGTAGTCCGACGGATGAATCTGAGTTTGGCGGATGCCAGGAGAACTCTACCTTCCCCAATACATAGTGGCAACTGTAATGTTTGGGCTAGACCCCTTAGTTCCAGTGAAGGGAAATCTTAATGCTACAGCCTACAATGACATTCTAGACAATTCTGTGCTTCCAACTTTGTGGCAACAGTTTGGGGAAGGCCCTTTCCTGTTTCAGCATGACAATGACCCCGTGCACAAGGCAAGGTCCATACAGAAATGGTTTGTTGAGATCTGTGTGGAAGAACTTGACTGGCCTGCATAGAGCCCTGACCTCAACCCCATCGAACACCTTTGGGATGAATTGGAACGGCGACTGCGATTGGAACGGCGACTGGTCAGTGCCCGACCTCACTAATGCTCTTGTGGCTGAATGGAAGACCCCGCAGCAATGTTGCAACATCTAGTGGAAAGGGGAAAGCCTTCCCATAAGAGTGGAGGCTGTTATAGGAGCAAAGGGAGGACCAACTCCATATTAATGCCCATGATTTTGGAATGAGATGTTTCGACAAGCAGGTGTCCACATACTTTGGTCATGAAGTGTATGTTGGCATCCTGCCACTTGGCAAACAACTATCGTACTTCTGCTGTTTGTTTGGTCTTTTTCTCGCCTGAAATTGAAAGAGAGAGATGCTGCTTACAAACAGGTGACTGGAGACAGTAGTTTGCTTAAACAGTACAAATACAACCTACGCAGATCGGTCAAGATTCAGCGGGTCAGACACAAGGCGTATGTGGCAGGGGCTCCTAACGATCACGGATTCCAAAAAGAAAGCCAGCCGCATATCGGTCACCAACACCACCCTACCGGACAAGCTAAACACCTTTTTCTCACGATTAGAGCATAATGACCCTGAGCTGCCGAGGAGAGACCCTGATGACATGGGCTACATACTCATGGTATTCAATGAGGACGTATGTAAGTCATTCAAACGAGTTAACCCTCGCAAGGCAATGTGCAGACCAGCTGGCTGTTCAATCTCTCTGTAGCTCAGGTGGCCACTCAAGATACCCACTATCATCCCAGTGCCCAAGAAAGGGAAGGTAACTGAACTGAATGACTAACCCCATCCTCATCAACGCAGCCGCTGTGGAGACGGTCGATAACTTCGAATTCCTTGGCGTACACATCTCAGAGAAGCTGAAATGGTAAAACCACACGGACACCGTGGTGAAGAATGCCCGACAGCGACTCTTCAACCTCATGATGCTGAAGAAATCGGCCTGTCCCCGAGGGCTCTCAGTGTTCTACAGGTGAACCATCGAGAGCATACTGTCGGGCTGCATCGCAGCCTGGCACGGGAACTCCACTGCCGCGTACCGCAAGGTGCTTCAGAGGGTGATATGCACAGCCGAATGCACCACTCGGTGCCCACTGCCTGCCCTCCAGGATACATACAGCACCAGGTGTCGCAGGAAGGCCAAGAAGATCATCAGGGTCCCCGGCCACCCAAGCCATGCCCTGTCCTACCTGCTTCCATCACTCAGACACGGGCAGTACAGGAGCATCATGGCGAAAACTGGAAGACTAGCCAATAGTTTCTAACCCCAGACCATCACGCTAGCCACCATTAGTCAGCTACCTGCTCCCCCCCTCCCCCTGCCACTCCCCCTATTGTTTTATTTCACTTGGTCCCCACACCCCCTCAATGGTCATTTAGTCTGCCTGCTGCTCCCCTTATGGTCATTGCCCCCAACCCCCCCAACAGTCCTTACTCTGCCTCCACCCCAATGGATATGTATTTATTCATCACTGCTACAGTTGTTATTTGTTTTATTTCACTTAGTCCTGCAAGTTGGAGCTAGGAGCCAACGATTTCCGCTGTACCCTGCAATCACACCTCCAACCAGGCAACACGTTCGCAGTGCTCCCAGACCATTTGTAAAGAGGGTCTCCACGTCTGACAGGATGTGTATACCAATCCTATTTCAGCGCGTTTCCACTAGCGTAGGTCACAAGTTGAAAGACAAACAGGGGATCATATAGACGTGCACTCACCAGGTCTGGCCATTTGGGGTCACTAGACTACAGCTAGCCATATTTTCAAGTGAGAGAGCTCAATCGTGTGTGTTTGTCCTTACATCAGCCTTCTCAGCTGCGGCTGCGGCTGCCTTGCCAGGGTCTGCTGGACTCTTGCCCCAGCCTTTAGTCAGTCCAGCCACGCCCACTTTAATATCAGCAGCATCCTGGGAAGAAGATGGAGAAGTAGGCTGTCATTCATTTTTCACCTAGTCGGCTCAGGGATTCAAAGAGCGACATTCCACTTACTGGCCCAACTCTCTTAACCGCTGTGCTCTCTCTCTCTCTCTCTCTCTCTCTCTCTCTCTCTCTCTCTACTTCATCCATCTCTCCCCGTCCCTCTCCTGACTCCCTCTCCTCCCTCACCTTACTCATAGGCTTGGGGCTCTCAGTGGCCCCCCCAACATTCCCTTTCTCCCACATGCTCTTGATGTTGCGGATGCTTGGTGTCTCTGGCAGGTCTGAGACTGGAGACTTAGGAGACCTCACATCCCGGTTGGTCTGTGGAGAGGGAAAGGAGGCATTTCAGTTGTGCGTTTTGGTAATTTAGCAGACACGCTTATCCAGAGTGACTTACAGTCAGACATCAAGATAATGCCACTTAAAAATAAATAAATAGAGAAACCGGGAGGCGAGCGATTGTGTTTGTATTCCATTTATTTAGTTATTTAACCTTTATTGAACCATAAAAGTCAGTTGAGAACCAATTCTCATTTACAATGATGACTACAAATTGACAAAAAGGTCCTCAATAAGATGCAATCACCTAATTTCTGCCTCCTAGCTTTTTATTGGATTTTTGTACTCATTCTGTCGTCTTATGAGATGATGAGTAGGCCCCAAGAGGCCCTGGAACACTATGCATTAAGTAAAGGCACTGCTGATATTAAAGGCTGTGCCTTACCTGAACTGCAGCAGTGTATAGTTCCAGTCTGTTGCCAATCTTGGAGACAATAGGAGCATGTGATGTCTTACAGCTGTAGGAGCAAGAACACACAAACCGTGAGTACAATGCAGTACATTCTAGACGGAAGGTTTACATGAATACCATAGTAGAAGTAAAAGGCAAGGAATGCTCACCCTTTCTGGGCTCTCTGGTTCAAGAATTCTGCTCTCTCCCCAATCTAAAAACACAGAGAATAGACTAACTTGATTAGACTTGTAAACACATTATTGACATGCAACACACAGCTGATGCAAATGTCTGCTGCTCTCTCTCGCTCTCTTTCTCTCTCGCACCGTCTCTCCTCTGTCTCTCTCTTTCCATTTCTTCCTTAAGACAAAAATTCTTACCATTCTTTGGCAGTTAGTTCTGTGTGATCTGAACAAAGTGAACCCAATGGTGATGACTCAGTGTTGTGTTGAGAAGTCAGTCTGTCACAGAGCCAGTATAAGCAGGGTCCTGTCAACTCCTGAGCCCCGGGCTGGGAACCCAGGACTGCTGTTTATGATAAATGACCATAACGAGTGTACGCACACAAACGCATGCAAGCCATACACTCAGGCAGGCACACACACACACACACACACACACACACACACACACACACACACACACACACACACACACACACACACACACACACACACACACACACACACACACACACACACACACACACACTCCTCATACTGCTGGCTGTGGATGCTCCTAAAATACTTGTCACAATAAATTCCTCTCAGTCCTAGACCTCCTCTAAACACCCATATTTGAGCACAGTTGTGATACCAGCAGCAAAATCACTGTTTTGCACTTGTCATTGAGAATTTCTGTTTTTATGGAAAGCTGTCTATCATTCAGAGGAAATAGAAACAGACTTAATAATTAAAGAGACAGCAGCATGTTTCAAACTTGGAAACACATAACAGTTCTCATGTTTGTATGAGAACAATTCTATGGATCTTTACTCAAGGCGTTTCATTGTACTGCTTTATGGGAAGACATTGCACATCAATATGGACACAATATCTATAGGCGATAGCTTTCGTTTACCGCCAACAGATCTCTCTCAGATACTGTAATGATATCATCTGTAGCTGTAGCCTATAGGGCCTCACCTTGCCCTTGGGCGTGACACCCAATGTGAAGGGTTTCTTGTCTCCGTCGCCCGATTCCTCGATCATCTGTTTCTTCTTCTCTGCAGCCTCTTTTCTTCTTTGCTCTATCTCTTCCTTCAACCTCTTCCTCTCCTCCTGTTAGAACCAGAGCAATGGCCCATTTAACCATCATTGTTATCGTTAGGGTTAGGGTTCAACCGGGATGAAGACAGGAAGCTAGGGTTAGGGTTTTTCACTAGGCGCGAAATGGAAGAAAACGGTCGGAAATGGGGTGAAAACTTTTTTTTTTTTTATCATTTCGCTGCTCATTAAGCATTTCGCTGCTCATAAAGCATTTCGCTGCTCATAAAGCATTTCGCTTCTGCTTCAACTGGATCCCTATCTGTCCATCCCCAGTCCCCACCTGTCCGTCTGTCTGTCCGTCCCCAGTCTCCATCTGTCTGTCAAATGTTTTTTTTGTCACATGCTTTGCAAACAACAGGTGTAGGCTAACAGTGAAATGCTTACTTATGGGACCTTCCCAACAACGCAGAGAGAAAAATAGAAAAATAATAGAAAGATAATAACACATGGAATAAATACACAATGATTTACTATAACTTATACACAGGGTACCAGTCCTGAAGTCGATGTGCAGGGTTACGAGGTCATTGAGGTAGATAAGTACATATAGTTAGGGGTAAAGGCACTAGGCAACAGGATAGATAATAAACAGTAGAAGCAACGTATGTGATTCAAAAGAGTTGGTGCAAAAAGAGTCAATGCAGATAGTCCGGGTAGCTGTTTGGTTAACTATTTAGCAGTCTTATGGCTTGGTGGTAGAAGCTGTTCTGGGTCCTGTTGGGTCCTGTTGGTGCATCGGTACCGCCTGCCATGCGGTATCAGAGAGAACAGTCTATGACTTGGGAGGCTAGAGTCTTTGACAATTCTTAGGGCCTTCCTCTGATATCGCCTGATATAGAGGTCCTGGATGATAGGGAGTTTGGCCCCAGTGATGTACTGGGACGTTCACACTACCATCTGTAGCGCCTTGCGATCATATACCAAGCAGTTGCCTTTTTGAGGATCTGAGGGCCCATACCAAATCTTTTCAGCCTCCTTAGTGGGAAGAGTCGTTGTTGTGCCTTCTTCCTGAATGTGTTGGTGTGTATTGACCATGTTAATTCTTTAGTTATGTGGACACTTGAAGCTCTTGGCCCCCCTCCACTACACCCACGTCGATGTGGATGGGGGCGTGCTCGGCCCTCCGTTTCTTGCAATCAGCTCCTTTGACTTGCTGACGTTGAGGGAGATGTTGCTGTCCTGGCAAACTGCCAGGTGACTGATCTCCTCCCTATAGGCTGTCTCATGGTTGTTGGTGATCAGGCCTACCAATTGTGTTGTCAGCAAACTTAATGATGGTGTTGGAGTCTTGCGCAACCACGCAGTTATGGATGAACAGGGAGTAAAGGAGGGGACTAAGCACGCACCCCTGATGGGCCCCCATGTTGAGGGTCAGCGTGGCAGATGTGTTGTTGCCTACACTCACCACCTCATAGTCGTAGACGGATTTCTTATAAGTGTCCGGATTAGTGTCCCGCTCCTTGAAAGTGTCAACTCTAGCCTTTAGCTCACTGCGGATGTTGCCTGTAATCCATGGCTTCTGGTTGGGATATGTACATACGGTGACTGATGTGGTAAACTCCTCAATGTTATCGGATGAATCCCGGAACATATTCCAGTCTGTGCTAGTGAAACAATCCTGTAGCTTAGCATACATTTCATCGGACCACTTCCGTATCGAGCACATCACTAGTACTTCCTGTTTGAGTTTTTACTTTTAAGCAGGAACAGGAGGAGAGAGTTATAGCCAGATTTCGTGATATCCAATTGGTAGTTACAGTCTTGTCTCAACTCTGCAACTCCCGTACGGACTCGGGAGAGGCGAAGGTCAAGAGCCGTGCGTCCTCCGAAACACAACCCAACTAAGCCGCACTGCTTCTTGACACAATGCCCACTTAACTCGGAAGCCAGCCGCACCAATGTGTCGGAGAAAACACCGTACACCTGGCGACCATGTCAGCGTGCACTGCGCCCGACCCGCCACAGGAGTCGCTAGTGCACGATGGGACAAGGACATCCCTGCCGGCGTAATTTTAACCAAACCGGAAGATGCTGGGCCAATTGGACTCGAATCCAGAATCTCTAGTGGCACAGCTAGCACTGCGATGCAGTGCCTTAGACCACTGCACCACTCGGGAGGCCCACTAATACTTTTCTGTGTGTCGAGTAAAGGTGATCTAGAATTTTGTCGCCTCTACTTGTACAGGTGACATGCTGATAAAAATGAGGTAAAAGGGATTTCAGTTTCACTGCATTAAAATCCCCCGACCACAAGAAGCGCTGCCTCTGGGTGTGCATTTTCTTGTTTGCTTATGGCCCTATGCAGCTCGTTGAGTGCGGTCTTAGTGCTAGCACCGGTTTGTGGTGGACAGCTACGAAAAATGTAGATAAGAACTCTCTTAGTAAACAGTATGGTCTCATTGCACACTGGTCAGCTGTTGTTAACAAAGAGACACACACCTCCCCCCGTCATCTTCCTCAAGGCTGCTGACCGGTTTTGACGATGCATAGAAAAGCCATCGAGACGTATATTATCCTTTTTCAGCCACGTCTCCAAGAATCATCGAATATTACAGTTCTCCAGGTCCCGTTGATAGGATAGTCTCAAATTGAGCTCGTACAGTTTGGTCTCTAGTGACTGTACGTTCCCAAACAGAATGGAGGGTAGAGGCAGTTTATTTGATCGCCAACGTAGTCTCGTCAGGACGCCGGCTCGTCTGACGCTTTTGCGCCGTCGCTTCCTCTTTCGAGTCCCGGGGGATTAGGGCCTGGTCCAGTAAACAGAACGTCCAGAGCTGTAGACTAGAAATTGTCATCCAAATTGAGATTAGTGAGGGCTGTTCTGATCTCCAGAAGCTATTTTCGGAGACATTAGGTACAAAAGAAGTTAAGATCAGCGTAAAAAAAAAAAAAAACACAACATAGCTGGTCAGGAGCCCGTACAACGGCTGCTATCCACTGCAGCGCCATTCCACGTCCGTCTGTTTGGCCATCCCCAGTTCCCACCTGTTTGTCTGTCCATCATTAACCCCCACCTGTCTGTCTGTCTCTACGTCCCCAGTCCCCACCCACCTGCTCCTTGGCCTTCTTCTCTGCCAGCTCTGCCTTCTTCTGCTTCTCTTCCTCCTCAATGATCTTCTTCCTCCCCTCCCTCTTCTTCTTCAGCTCCTCCAGCTCGGCCTCAGACTCCTGCTGTTTCTGCTTCATCTTCTCAAACTCCTCGCTGTCCGCCTCGTCACGACGCCGCTTCAGCTCCTCCAGCTTACGCTCCGCCTCCAGGCGCTCCTGGTCCTCGGCCTCGGTGGAGCGCGCCACACCTCCGTTCTGCTGCTTGGAGAGGGTGGACTCCTTCTGTTCAATAGAGAGCACAGATAGATAGACCAATGGATTAGTGATAGACCCATATCATTGGAATGAGATTGCAATACCCCATCCAACATGCTTCATCTATTTCTATCAATTCACCAATGGAAACTAAGTGATGAGCGATGGACCAGTGGATGAGCAACAGACCAATGGATGAGTTATACACCAATAAAAAGCAGAGATAGATAGAACAGTTAATGAATGCAAATAACGGTGGTAGTATAACAAGGCAACTGTTTGTCGGACGGATAGAAAATTATACTCACCTCGTCTTTCTTCACTGATCTTAACTTCGGTTTCTCCAACTCCACCTTCTCAGCCTCCTGCATCCAACAATGATGAAACAAAAACAAAGTTATAGAATATAAACAAATTGTGTCCAACATAATAATGTACATTTTTACAATCTATGATTTCGATAGAAATAATTTGTACGTGATGATCTATTTGAATCGACATTTCAACTTGATCTTACCCGCTTTTTGGACTTTTCCTCCTTGGTGGGCAGGAACAAAGGGAAACATGACAAGAGAAGTCAGATAACTGTGGCATCTATCTACATATGCGAACTGTAGAAGCCAGGCAAATTGTCATACAATGGTGTTCCACTCCAGCCTGCAAGGTGAGAGCAATGCAGATGTACGCTGATGCTGACCACACACACACACACACACACACACACACACACACACACACACACACACACACACACACACACACACACACACACACACACACACACACACACACACACACACAGTGACATAACTAGCCTGGTTGCTGATCTGTTCGTGCCAACTTCTATGGCTCAGTTTGGCATGACAATGATCATAGGAATTGGCAGGACAGAACAAACAGATCTAGGACCAGACTAGGACACAACTGCCCAAGTTATCAATGATGCCAAGCAACACATGGTGAACACTCTGTGATCTGTGACCACACCTTAAAGCACGGGAGAACGTGGATATGGAAGTGGCAATGATCTGCCCAAACGCAGCAAAACCTGGGTAACCCAAATATATCCTCTACATGTGTAATTTTAAATATCTTGACTATAATTGTATTATGATACAGTAGATATATGTGCTGTAAGAAACTAATGAGGAACATTGGAGTTATCCAGGATTTGAATGGAGGCAATCACCCTAAAGGTCACACTGATACCTCAGCTTTCTTTTTTTCCTCTGCTTGCTTAGATTTTTTTGCTTTCTCTTCAGCTTCTTTCTTGAGTTTTGCAGCTTTTTCTTCTTCTTTCTTGAGTTTTGCAGCTTTTTCTTCTTCTTCTTTCTTGAGTTTTGCAGCTTTTTCTTCTTCTTCTTTCTTGAGTTTTGCAGCTTTTTCTTCTTTTTCTTTGTTGAGTTGTACAGCCTTTTCTTTTTCTTCAGCCTCTTTCTTGAGTTTAGCATTTTTTTCTTCTTCTTTCTTCAATTTTGCAGCTTTTTCTTCTTCTTCTTCTTTTTTCAGTTTTGCAGCTTTTTCTTCCTCTTCTTTCTTGAGTTTTGCAGCTTTCTCTTCAGCTTCTTTCCTTTCTTTTTCAGCCTTTTCCTCAGCCTCTTTCTTGAGTTTCGCTGCAGCCTCTTTTTCTTCCATCTCCTTTTTCAGTTTTTCTTCCTCTTCTTTCTTAGATATCTCTTCAACAGCTTTCTCCTCTACTGCCATCTTTGGCATAATTGATATTTCAAAGCCGCACTCTTGTAGTGGTGCAGCGGGTACAACAAATTCAATAAATTGTTCTCGTACTATTTGTGTTTCTTCAACCACTTCCTATGAGATAAAGTACATTTTGAGTCAATATAACTTCCTGTAAATACAATACCTCCCATCCAACATGTATGCCCTTTAATGTCAAACTAGGAATTCATACTCTACCTCTTTCTTCACTTCCTCCACCTCCTCAGCTTTCTCAGGCTCTGTGACGGGTTCAGGCTCTTCCTCCTTTGGCGTCGCCTCCTCTTCTTTCAACTCCTTCTCCTCCTCTCTACTCCAGGAGTTGGTGGTTACTTCCTCCTGGCTGTTCTCATTACCGTCGGTGATGGTAGGGTCGAACTCCTTCTGTCTATCCAGTGCCTCTTTCAACCTCTTCTGTCTGCGTTCCTCCCGCTTGGCCAGGCGGTCCAGGAGTACCACGTCATCCTCACCACCTGCTGAGGAGCTCACCTCTGCACCGGTGGAGGAGGACTCTGTCTCTGTCACACTGTGGAGTGGAGGGGAAAACAGAATGAATTAGTTGTAGACAAGCTATTGGTTAACACTGGAACCAGATGGGATATTTCTATAGATCAGGGTCTTGTTCAGTAGGGAGAATGGGGTGGTTCTACCTAAATTTGTAGAAGACATTTTGGTTTTCAAGGATTTGTTCACGTTCTGGGCGTCCTGTGTTCTCTACCTGTGAGTATTGTTGACCTCTGTTGTCACGGTGCTGCTGCTAGACTCCTCCATCTCAGCCTTTTTCATTCGTTCCTCACGAGCGTTTCTCCTACGCTCGCGAGCCACCTCCTCATCATCATCAGTTGTGCTGAAGCCCCTGAAACAAGCCAAGACATAGACATAAATGAATGGGAGATGTTGGCCTTTTACTGCCATACAAATTACTGATATTATCCCAATGCCAATTGCATATCATTATGATTCCCATACATACCAAACCATCACTACAATTATTTTCCCCTATAGTGGTTTACATAACAATTGTAAGAAATCAAGTTTTTGTTTCATTGAGCGTTTTACAGAGGGACATTTATTGGGGCCTAAGCTTCGGAACATTCCACCCTGAGGAGTTTCTTACATTGTGTCCCAAATGGCACCCTATTCCCTACTATTCCCTATGGGCCCTGGTCAAAAGTAGTGCACTCTATAGGGAATAGGGTCCCATTTGGGATGCAATCTTAGTCTTGAACCAAACATGGAGTTAGGGAAGCAGACAGACGTTATGTACTGGACTGGGTCTCAGTTAGCTACATTGGAGGTGAATGTAAATTGTGTGTATATAGGCAGATACAAACATACAGTATGTTGGACTGAGAAGAGCCTATATGACTGAGAACTTCCTTTAAAGGCACTTATGTACAGCATGTATGTAGTATGTTTATAATAATATGTGTGCAGTGGTGTAACGTACTTAAGCAAAAATACTTTTGGTGGTATCTGTACTTTACTTTACTATTTCGATTTTTGACAACTTTTACTTTTACTACACTACATTCCTAAAGAAAATAATGTACTTCTTACTCCATACATTTTCCCTGACACCCAAAAGTACTCGTTACATTTCAAATGCTTAGTATGACAGGAAAATTGTCCAATTCACACACTTCTCAAGAGAACATCCCTGGTCATCCCTACTGCCTCTGATCTGATGCTTTGCGTGTAAATGATGTCTGAGTGTTGGAGCATGCCCCTGGCTATCCTTAAAAAAAGAAACAAATCATAAAGGTTCCGTCTGGTTTGCTTAATATAAGGAACGTGAAATGATTTATACTTTTACTTGTACTTTTGATACGTAAGTATAGTTTAGCAATTACATTTACTTTTGATACTTAAGTATATTTAAAACCAAATACTTTTAGACTTTTACTTAAGTAGTATTTTACTGGGTGACTTTCACTTTTACTTGAGTCGTTTTCTATTACGGTTCAGTATCTTGACTTTTATGCATGACAATTGGGTACTTTTCCCACCCCTGTATGTGTGTTACCTATATAATTCCCTCTCCGTTCTTTATACAACACTAAATCTGCCATGTAGTCATGGCCTAATCCTTCTGTCCCAAAGTGTGATTATATAGAGTACGTAAAGTCTTTAAGACACCTTACTGTATACACAGCCACAACCTTTAAAAGAGCTGGCTTAAACTGATTCCTTTGTAGATGGGTTTACACTAAAGACCCTAAGCAAGCATTCATTAAGAAGATGCTAAATGGAGATACACACAGGTTCAGGCTAACACTAAAACGCTGAAGTTTAGACTCATAAATCGCACTGCTCTGAGAGAGATGATCCAGCCATAGACCTTACACTGCGCAATAGTGCAGACGGTCTCACAAACGATTAAAAGATGAATTATCGCTCGTGTCAGTCAAACACTTGACCCTGTATTGATCCACCATGTCGTCTCCCAGTGATCTGACCTCCAGAGCATTTACAGACACGCCGGATGGATGGATGCATGGTGCCGTGGCGGAGGAAGGTCAGACTGACACACACGGGTAGGTATGGGTTGTGAATCAAAACGTCACTGAGAAGAAAGAGAGAGAGAACAGGGAGAAGCCCAGAGGGAGCACAATGCTCATCAACTGGACTCCCAGCCAAGATAAAGAGAAACCAAAATCCATATCACGATAGCTTGACTGAATTATCATGATAACGATAAATTGAATGACACATTTATAACATTAATGTGCACCAGATTTTTTTTTATATTAACCTTAAACTACAACGTTGAATGCTGTAGCTATCAATTGGTCCATTAACAATCACACATATTAGAAAACATATTTAATTTCAAACTTCACGTTTCTATGGTAGTATGAATTATTTATCGTAACGAACCATATCAACAGAGTATCCACGACAACTGGTTGGTTTGTTCGGAGTCGATAAGTTTGGGTTTATCGTCCCAGCTCTAGAAAGTGGGATACGGAGATAGAAGGAGGGGCCGAGAAACTGAGAAATCAAACAATCTATTTTTCTTATTATTGCCTTCCCTTCTCTCCTTTGGTATTCATCTCCTGTGTGTGTGTGAGAGTATCCGTGGCTGCAGAGCATGCCATGCCGTCTCTTGCCTTGTTTATGCAGAGAGCTTGAAATGGCCCATTGATAGAGAATGGGTATTATTTCCCCCTGCTCTCTCTCTCTCTCTCTCTCTCTCTCTCTCTCTCTCTCTCTCTCTCTCTCTCTCTCTCTCTCTCTCTCTCACAAACAAACACACTGGGAAGGCAGAAGTAAGGCCACACACACATACAGTACAGTGCATTCGGAAAGTACTCAAACCCTTTAACTTTTTCCACCTTTTGTTACGTTACAGCCTTATTCTAAAATGTATTAATTAGATTTTTTCCCTCATCAATCTACACACAATACCCCACAATGACAAAGCAAAAACAGGTTTTTAGAATTAAAAAAATAATAATTTTTAAACGGAAATATCACATTTACATAAGTATTCAGGCCCTTTACTCAGTACTTTGTTGAAGCACCTTTGGCAGCGATTACAGCCTCAAGTCTTCTTGGGTATGACGCTACAAGCTTGGGACACCTGTATTTGGGACACCTGTACTCCCAGATCCTTTTGAGCTCTGTCAGGTTGGATGGGGAGTGTCGCTTCACAGCTATTTTCAGGTCTCTCCGGAGATGTTCGGCTATGAAAAGCCAACTGACATTTACTCCTGAGGTGCTGAACTGTTGGCTATTTCAGCCACACCCTTTGCTAACAGGTGGATCAAATCGAGCACACCGCCATGCAATCTCCATAGACAAACATTGGCAGTAGAATGGCCTGTACTGAAGAGCTCAGTGACTTTCAACGTGGCACCGACATATGATGCAACCTTTCCAACATGTCAGTTAGTAAAATTTCTGCCCTGTTAGAGCTGACCCGGCCAACTGTAAGTGCTGTAGTTGGATGGGCTATTTACAGATTGGCTGTGTACAGGTACAATGATAAGTAAGCTGCTCTGACAGCTGATGCTTAAAGTTAGAGAGGGAGATATAAGACTCCAGCTTCAGATATTTTTTCAATTCGTTCCAGTCATTGGCAGCAGAGAACTGGAAGGAAAGGCGGCCAAAGGAAGTGTTGGCTTTGGGGATGACCAGTGAAATATACCTGCTGGAGCGCATGCTACGAGTGGGTGTTGCTATGGTGACCAGTGAGCTGAGATAAGGTGGGGCTTTACCTAGCAAAGACTTATAGATGACCTGGAGCCAGTGGGTTTGTCGATGAATATGTACTGAGGGCCAGCCGACGAGAGCATACAGGTCGCAGTGGTGAGTAGTATAGATGGGGCTTTGGAGACAAAACGGATGGCACTATGATAGACTAAATCCAGTTTGCTGAGTAGAGTGTTGGAGGCTATTTTGTAAATGACATCGCAAAAAGTCAAGGATGGGTATGATAGTCAGTTTTACGAGGGTATGTTTGGCAGCATGAGTGAAACATTAATGCCCATGATTTTGGAATGAGATGTTCGACGAGCAGGCGTCCACATACTTGTGGCCACGTCGTGTGTACACACACACTCAATGATTTACAGATGTTGGGGAGGAGAGGAAGTGCGCAGGTTTTCCAAATGTCAAACGTTGCTCAGAGATGAGAGAGCCATCAGTATTTCTCTTCAAGAATACCATCATACTGTACATACTCATGTCGACATGTTACAGATTATAACAATTGGGGGGAGGAGAGAAGGAGAGAGAGACTCAAGTTGTCAGCTCTGAAATAAAAACAGAAGTCAAAACATTCCAGCATCTACAACGTGTCCTCGGGCCCTGGCCGTGCTGCAGCGAGCCTCTGTGTGTGTGAGGCTGCACAGGAAACGCAGGGCAGGAGCCGGACTGTGAGAAAACTGCAGGCCCGCCCTTCAGACCACAGCCAGAGCAGGGGCTGATGGGACTAATACTGTAGATACAGTGCATGTAATGGGCTGTAGTTTCATCCATGAGCAAACAAACAATGCACTGTGCCCTACAAAGTGATCACTTCTCACAGTCTCCTGTACCCAACAATACAGATGCTGTCATTTACAGCCTATTCTATTCGACTGGTGAGGGAGATGTGACACTTTTAGATTGATACTCATGCTCCAATTGGGAAGACTTGGTCTCTTCTGGACATGTTTTAAACCAAGTCTACAGTGTAAAGACAGACTGACATGTGACAAATCTGTTCTTTATTCTGCAGAGAGGCTGGGATTTTGAAGACGTCAATTCCAATGAACTTTTCTGTTTGATCAGCACACGCGCAGCACTGCAGACGTTTTCACACTCTGCGATTGCAGAACACCACTGCATTATGGTGGCCAAACTCACAGCTAAACTACTGAATCGCTCTCTTTCTCTCTTTCTCTGCACCCTTTCTATTCTTTCTTTCTCTCTCTCTCCCTCTCTCGCTCTCTCACACACACTGGCGGTGCTTCCTGCTGAGCAATAGAACCATTCCTCTTCGCTGGACGAAAGCCTCTAGATCCAAACTGACATTTAGGCGTGGTCACAGTGGCAGCTTAGACGACGCATTGCAGTAATTCGTGACTTTGTCTGGGAACGATTGCACTCACCCTTCAATTCCACACACACACACACACACACACACACACACACACACACACACACACACACACACACACATTTTTCCACCATCCCCTTTCTGTCTGTTGAACTTCGTCCGCCGGTAATAGGGGCAACAGAGCTAAAGAGATGCATTTTGTTGTATTTCAAATGCATTTGGGACAAAGAATCTACTCTACATGCGGTCATCATCATGAACTACCGGAACAACAAACATAGTAGCATTTGCCAGAGAGGCCTAATATCTGACTCTAGAGCCAGTTAACTAATCAGTTTGATGTCCTGGGCACGACAATACAGGAAAGAAGCCAACAATCCAGCCGACTACGCCAATATGCACTGTTGTACATAGGACATTACAATCAGTTTCAATATAAGAAAATTGTATATATTTTTTACTTTATTTAACTAGGCAAGTCAGTTAAGAACAAATTCTTTCTTACAATGACAGGCTACCAGGGAAAAGTGGGTTAACTGCCTTGTTCAGGGGCCGAACGACAGTTTTCTACCTTGTCAGCTCGGGGATTCGATCCAGCGACCTTTCCGTTACTGGCCCAACGCTCTGACCACTAGGCTACCTGCCGCCCCGAGGTGAGCTGGGTATCATCTGGTCTCTGTCAGCATTGTCCTGTCCAGTCAGCAGGAGAGGAGCTGAGCGGCTGCATCCCAGACCCGCAGGAGTGAGCTCTGACAGGCTGGAGAAGCACACACACACAGACGGAGGCCTGAGCTCTCCAAACAGCCCAGCCAATCTGTTCACTAATGAATGAGCAATGCAATAGAGCTCATGAAGCAGTCATCACTTCAGCCTGCTGCTTACATCCAAGTCTTCTGTCTGTGTCTGTCTACTGCACAGGGCCTGCTGGGCCAACACATGGATGTGTTCAGACAAAGACAGACACAATTACAGTACATATACTGTGCTTTCGCACATACACTCACACACATGCTTGCATACACTTTTAGAAAAAATTGTTCCAGAAAGGATTCTTTGGCTGTCTCCATAATAGAACCCTTTTTGGTTACAGTTTAGAACCCTTTTTGTTCCAGATAGAACTCTTTTGGGTTCATGTACATACTACCTCAATTGGACCGACCAACCAGTGCTGCCGCACATTGGCTAACCGGGCTATCTATCTGCATTGTGTCCCACTACCCGCCAACCCCTTTTTTACTCTACTGCTACTCTCTGTTCATCATATATGCATAGTCACTTTAACCATAACTACATGTACATATACTACCTCAATCAGCCTGACTAACCGGTGTCTGTATGTAGTCTGGCTACTTTTATAGCCTCGCTACTTTTACAGCCTCGCTACTGTATATAGCCTCGCTACTGTATATACTGTTGTTTTTATTTCTTTACTTACCTATTGTTCACCTAATACCTTTTTTGCACTATTGGTTAGAGCCTGTAAGTAAGCATTTCAATGTAAGGTCTACACCTGTTGTATTCGGCGCACAGCCAAAGAACCCTTTTAGGTTCTAGATTGTACACTCTTAGATGAAAAGGTGCTAACACATCAACACACACACACACACAACTGGTCATTATCGGTCTACAAGCCCATATATGGCTGCTTGGCTATGGGAGGTACAGGAGGAAGGGAAAGTGCCTCATGACTCTGCCCAATGTAAACACTCTGCATACCAAGGCCTCGCCAGTCTCATTCAAACAAATCTCTAATGCTGTTAATATATTCTCTATAAAACATCCATAATACTGCATTCATGAGCATGACAAAACCACTTATGTTCCTGAATGTTAGATTATAGCAAGCGTAAATATTCACAGTAAAACCAGATTTCCTAAACAATGGAACGTGTAACGGAATATGTAAGGTTTAATCATAAGCAGAATCGATTGCTTGCCTGCCAATGGCGACACAGAACAAAATGGACATCTAGGCCAAGCCTGCATCTGTTCAAGTTAGAATGACTTAGAAGCTGATGTAGAGTGATGGTTGCCCATACAAAACAAACAACAGTACCCTATAGCAAGCAAGGAGAGATGGGCAACCCTAAAATCTGAAGAATGGAAGCCTCTAGGAGAAAAAAACAAATCCACTGCCAAAATAGAACATTTATAGAGCTTGTTTGTTTGTGTGCAGTAAGTCAGTCAGTCAAACAGTCAGGTTTTGATTAGAATTGGACACCACTGAAACTAACCAGCCTGTGATTCAGGGGATAGGAGACGGGCCCAAAGCTGTCTGGAATGACTTCTCATGTTATCCTGTGTGTGCATACAAGTGTACCTGCATGACAATAGATACAATAAATACTGACATCCAGTGAGAAGGATGAATTTGGCACAGAGATCAGAGAACTCTTACTGGGTTCAGATGAGGCAATGGGCTTAACTGGAGGAGAGCACACATTTGGGCTTAAAGCTCGTCCACTCGTCCACCATATTAGATCAAATCACATTTTATTTGTCAAATACTTCGTAAACAACAGGTGTAGACTAACAGTGAAATGCTTACTTATGGGCCTTTCCCAACAATGCAGAGAGAAAAATAGAAAAATAATAACACAAGGAATAAATACACAAATGGTAACAATAACTTTGCTATATACACAGGGTACCAGTACCAAAAATCCATATCAGATCATCCATGTTATATCCACAAGAACACATCTATAATTTAATTACCCCTTTATCTCCACAATTTCGTGGAATCCAATTGCTAGTTACAGTCTTGTCCCATCGCTGCAACTGCCATACGGACTCGGGAGAGGCGAAGGTCAAGAGCCGTGCGTCCTCTGAAACACAACCCAACCAAGCCGCACTGCTTCTTGACACAATGCCCACTTAACCCGGAAGCCAGCCGCACCAATGTGTCAGAGGAAACACCGTACACCTGGCGACCGTGTCAGCGTGCACTGCACCCGACCCACCACAGGAGTCGCTAGTGCGCGATGGGACAAGGACATCCCTGCCGGCCAAACCCTCCCCTAACCAGGACGACGCTGGGCCAAATGTGCACCGCCCCATTGGTCTCCCGGTCGTGGCAAGCTGCGACAGCGCCTGGACTTGAACCCAGAATCTCTAGTGTCACAGCTAACACTGCGATGCAGTGCCTTAGACCACTGCACCACTCGGGAGGCCCGAACACTGTGTGTGTGTGTGTGTGTGTGTGTGTGTGTGTGTGTGTGTGTGTGTGTGTGTGTGTGTGTGTGTGTGTGTGTGTGTGTGTGTGTGTGTGTGTGTGTGTGTGAGACAGAAAGGTCACTCACTTCTCTGCCTCTAAACGCATTTGCTCACGCCTCTGCCTCCTCAATTCCATGCGCTGGTCAAAGTCGTCATCCATAGTGGCCTGGGAGCGTTTCTTCTGTGTTCAGACTGAAAGAAACCAACACAGACTGGTGAGTTTAACATCATTACACATTTACACAACTTCGATGCTCTACGACTCTGTACAGAGGTCAGGATGCTGAAATTAGGACGTGCAAAAAGGTTTTCATTGATGCCGTGAGGGAAAAGGCCCTGTCTGTAGTGTGTGTATGCCAAATCTAGCCTCAACACTTTCAGTTATGTTAAACTCATGTATTTCTTTCAAAGTCAAATGACATAACCTTTGGCCTTACACATCAGAAGAACCCTGACAGTGACAGCATTGGTGATTAAGTGCTTGTAACTCATTCACATTAAGTAGCATGACACCGTAAAGAGCTGCACAAACACTTGGTACTTAGAACTGCAGCGGTATAACCAACCCCTGCTTTTCTCACATCAGAGCTCTTAGTTGTCACACCTAAAGCCGCAAGAATTATCAGAAATAAATATACATCAATAAATAAATAAAATATGAATAAATCATATAAATACATGTGAAAATGATGAAATATCATCATCATTATCATCATCATTCCAATCACATTTCTCTGGGACTAACTAGGCTAACTGGGATGGAAACTCTACCAAACAAAACAAGCACAAAGTCAAGATAAAACACAAGATAAGCTCCCCAGTCAACACAGAAACACACATTCACTGGACATGACTCGAAGTAGGACCACCCAAGAAACACTCAGCATTACGACATTCACTGGCTCTCTATGAGCTACTGAATAGTAGGAAAAATCCCATAGCTATACAATACCTTAGCTGTAGTGAGTAGCGACGCTTAGGCTTAGTCCATGGGCAGCACTCCCTCCTCTCTCAGTATATCAACTCTACAGTCTGGTTTATATCTCAGCTCTCTCTGCTACAGCACAAAGAATTCCTTCTTGCTCTTTCAGCAACTATAACTACCAGAAAAGGCAAAGCCTGTCTCTTCCCTCTCTCTCTTGCTCAGCCTCCCTCCCTCCTTACTCTCTTGCTCTCTTGCTCTCTCTCTTGCTCTCTCTCTCTCTCTCTCTCTCTCTCTCTCTCTCTCTCTCTCTCTCTCTCTCTCTCTCCTTCTTGCACAGACTATCTTTCTCTAACTATTTTCTCTTGTTTTGCCTTCTCCTTCTTTTCACACGCTCCTGATGTCTCTTCCCCTCTTCCCCTCTCTCCCTCGAGCTCTTTGTCTATCCCCTCTTTTTTCTCTTTTTTTGTTTCCATCTGCCTCTCTCTCAACCCCTCTTTTCATCCACCTTTCTCTCTCTCTCCTTCTCTCCCTCTCTCGCCATTCTCTACCTCCCTCCTACAGTATCTACCTTTTCTTTTTAGCCTGCTTGTGTTTACAGAGCTGTCACTGGTTAGCTAAACTCAGCAGCGCTGGTTGAAATATGGTGTTAAAGGCTATGTTAACACCTCAGATAGGCAGGCAAGCAGGCAGGCAGTCTCCTAGATTGTTTCTTGCATTAAACCAGAGGCCTTCACTTCCTCTGAGTGGCCAAAACTATCCGGCAACTTATTTTCCAGCCCACAGAGTGGACCAGGTTAGGGGCAGAGACAGGAAAGACACAAACATGCCAAGAAGATAATGTACGGCCCCAGGACAGTACAATACAGTGTTGCAGATGGTATTCCCTCGATCCACTTCCTTCCCTCTCCCTCTCCCTCTGTGCTGCAGAAGCCAGTGTCTATGGCATTCACATAATTCCCTAATGTCATTATGAGAAAGAAAAACAAACCTTGGCCTTGGTTTTGAACGTTTCAACTTTTCAAAAGTGTGAACACACTTATCTTGCCAGAAAGCGGGGGAAAAGAGCATCTGAAAATGCATCACATATTGTAAACGTAAATAACAAAATATATTAAAATACATAATTTTACAATGGGCATCTCTGCCAAAGCATATTTCCTAAATATCTATAAAACACTGTGTTAGTTCGTGATAATAAATCTGTATTTAGGATGGTATAGCCAGGCAGGCCAGGGGGTCATTTAGTGAAGTGCAATCTATTATGTAACACTGTAAGCCTGTAAAAACCTTACAACTTACAAATGACAAAACTCTTACTTGCTGGCTGATAGAGCTCCAGGCACGACTCCAACACCATCATTAAGTTTGCCAATGACACAACAGTGGTAGGCTGAATCACCGACAACGACGAGACAGCCTATAGGGAGGAGGTCAGAGACCTTGCCGTGTGGTGCCAGGACAACAACCTCTCCCTCAACGTGAGCAAGACAAAGGAGCTGATTGTGGAATACAGGAAAAAGAGGCCCGAGCACACCCCCATTCTCATCGACGGGGCTGCAGTGGAGCAGGTTGAGAGCTTCAAGTTCCTTGGTGTCCACATCACCAACAAACTAACATGATCCAAGCACACCAAGACAGTCGTGAAGAGGGCACGACAGAGGCACTACAGAGGGTAGTGCGAACGGCCCAGTACATCACTGGGGCCAATCTTCCTGCCATCCAGGACCTCTATACCAGGTGGAGTCAGAGGAAGGCCCTAAAAAAGACTCCAGCCACCCTAGTCATAGACTGTTCTCTCTGCTACCGCATGGCAAGCGGTACCGGAGCTCCAAGTCTAGGTCAAAGAGGCTTCTAAACAGCTTCTACCCCCAAGCCATAAGACTCCTGAACATCTAATCAAATGGCTACTCAGACTATTTGCATTGACCCCCCGTGAGCAAGACAAAGGAGCTGATTGTGGAATACAGGAAAAAAGAGGCCAACAGTATTTGCATACACCTGTTGTATTCGACGCATGTGACTAAATCAATTTGATTTCAACTGAGATCTGTCAGAGCAGCCCCATTTCTTAAATGATACATCACAATAATAGCTCAACATTATTTGATGTACAAATTTGAGTAAAGTGACTGACATAAGTGACTGACTTAGGCTGTTAACTGGAGGTTGTGTTGTTCAGAGAGAGTCTGCTTCCACTGTGAAGAGACTTGATGGGCAGATACAATAATAGAGTAGTCGATGAGGAACTAACAGATGCTGAAAGAAGTGATTTATGGGCTAGTGCCTTCAGCCTTTCATTGAATAACTCAGCTGGAGTACGTGTGTACTTCGGACATGAATAGACCAGTCATGCGTTGGTAATGCCAGAACCACAACAATAATGGACACTTATTCCTTAGTGGTATTGTATCTTCAAAGCTTTGTTGCCAGTAGTAGCTAAATTCCATCCGTTATCTTCAAAGAGTTCTAATAGCATAGATAAACAAGGTCATCACAACCTGTTATGGTTTTGTAAAGTACCTGTGTATGTTCATAACTACTGCCAATTGAATGCTATTTTGATATAATCCTGATACTGACTTGGCATGTCATTGACAGCTCCCTCTACTGTAAATTCACATTAAGTTTGACAGTCACTCTGCTCACTGCCAATAATGTCTACTGTGAGAAGAACAGAGGAAGGGTGTGGGAGAAAAGAGTAGTCAAGAAGCAAGCAGTTCACTTCCAGAAATGTTGGCATAGAACAGCTAATAAAAAGAAATAAAAACTGCTCGTTTTTGTTTACGGCTCCAGTTCCCCGTGGATTCTTTAACATCCTAGACTATGTGTGTTTAAAGAAGGGAGAGGCTGCGATCAATTTCAATTAGTTCTTGGATGTATGACAAACCCTAGTCCATAAAATAATTAGGATAATACAGTAATACCTAATGATATTTCTGGAAGGATAAATCAAAACTCAATAAGTTGGAATAGTGGAGCGTGTACAAGTAGGCTAATTGCCTAAATAAAGGAAACACCAACATAAAGTGTCTTAATAGGGCGTTGGGCCACCACGAGCCAGAACAGCTTCAATCCACCTTGGCATAGACTCTACAAGTGTCTGGAACTCTATGGGAGGGATGCTGCACCATTGTTCCCTAGTAAATTCCATCATTTGGTGTTTTGTTGATGGTGTTCTCATGTGCCAATTTCATGGTCACCGAACCATTCAGTGACCACTCGTGTCCTGTGGATAGGTGGCGATGTTCCCTCAAATTTTCGGGGGGCACTGAGCAAATTTTAGGTCTGGTGAGCGGAATCTTGAATGCTGCGAGAATCTTGCGCAACTTCCGACGCGTGTTTACAACGAAGACTGAGGCTGTACCCTTACAGTTTTCTACAGTAGCCAATAGGCTATTGTGGCATTATGTAGGCCTGCCAACCAACCCAATGGAGCAAATCCCATAACATTTTCACTGGAACTAGCTTTTGAGTTCCATGATATAGCCTTCAGTAGTCTATATGTAGTGTTCAAGGCAGGCCTAGATTGCATGAGACTTTTAATTATTATTACCATACAGAGAGTTAGACAATGTAGGCTGCCCCTCTGCCTATCGGCTTATTTGCATATTCAAGCCTGTCTCAAAATACAACACTGCCCCTTTAATTAAGAACCAAGCTTTTTACCTGACTGGCTTTTCAAAGACAGCTTGAAATATAGCCTCCACGGTTCATGCTCTTGTAGGAAGCAGTAACTCATTGCTGACCTATACTTATCTAGAACTGGGCTAATAACACCCTAACTAGCAAATAATATCGACGAATGTGCACACGCGCGGCTCCACGCTCTGATCTTGAACTGATCTGATTGAAAGACTGCTCGTGGACAACCCCCGCCAATATAATTATACTCCGTTGCTATCTAGCTCTGCCTACAACAAAATCACAGACGAAATCTTGCAAAGTTAGATTTCTTTTGGTTTGTTGCATTGATAAGGGACTTCTATAATGTTGATTCGATCATAGAAAAAACGTTGATCTATATAGTGCAAACTAATGGGGCGAATTCCGTGAAGATCAATCTCCTGTATCTCTGCGTAGCATGGCATTTTTTTCTGCACGGCGGTCTTGGAGGAGGCAGTGCAGTTTTGCAGGAACATTGGATGGGAGCATTATAATTTAGTATTTTATTCAACGTATATTTAAACTAGGCAAGTCAGTTAAGAACTAATTTGTACAGTTGAAGTCGTAAGTTTACGTTTTTCAACCACTCCACAAATTTCTTGTTAACAAACTATAGTTTTGGCAAGTCGGTTAGGACATCTACTTTGTGCATGACACAAGTAATTTTTCCAACAATTGTTTACAGACCGATTATTTCACTTATAATTCACTGTATCACAATTCCAGTGGATCAGAAGTTTACATACACTAAGTTGACTGTGCCTTTAAACAGCTTGGAAAATTCCAGAAAAGGATGTCATGGCTTTAGAAGCTTCTGATAGGCTAATTGACATCATTTGAGTCAATTGGAGGTGTACCAGTGGATGTAGGCCTACCTTCAAACTCAGTGCCTCTTTGCTTGACATCATGGGAAAATCAAAAGAAATCAGCCAAGACCAATTTCCAAACGCCTGAAGGTACCACGTTCATCTGTACAAACAATAGTACGCAAGTATAAACACCATGGGACCACGCAGCCGGCATACTGCTCAGGAAGGAGACGCATTCTGTTTCCTAGAGATGAACGTACTTTGGTGCGAAAAGTGCAAATCAATCCCAGAACAGCAAAGGATCTTGTGAAGATGCTGGAGAAAACAGGTACAAAAGTATCTATATCCACAGTAAAACGAGTCCTATATCGACATAACCTGAAAGGCCGCTCAGCAAGGAAGAAGCCACTGCTCCAAAACCGCCATAAAAAAGCCAGACTACGGTTTGCAACTGCACATGGGGACAAAGATTGTACTTTTTGGAGAAATGTCCTCTGGTTTGATGAAACAAAATAGAACTGTGGCCAGAATGACCATCGTTATGTTTGGAGGAAAAAGGGGGAGGCTTGCAAGCCGAAGAACACCATCCCAACCGTGAAGCACGGGGGTGGCAGCATCATGTTGTGGGGGTGCTTTGCTGCAGGAGGGACTGGTGCACTTCACAAAATAGGTGGCATCATGAGGAACGACAATTATGTGGATATATTGAAGCAACATCTCAAGACATCAGTCAGGAAGTTGAAGCTTGGTCGCAAATGGGTCTCCCAAATGGACAATGACCACAAGCATACTTCCAAAGTTGTGGCAAAATGGCTTAAGGACAACAAAGTCAAGGTATTGGAGTGGCCATCACAAAGCCCTGACCTCAATCCTATAGAAAATTTGTGGGCAGAACTGAAAAAATCGTGTGCGAGCAAAGAGGCCTACAAACCTGACTCAATAACACCAGCTCTGTCAGGAGGAATGGGCCAAATTTCACCCAACTTATTGTGAGAGGCTTGTGGAAGGCTACCTGAAATGTTTGACCCAAGATTAACAATTTAAAGGCAATGCTACCAAATACTAATTGAGTGTATGTAAACTTCTGACCCACTGGGAATGTGATGAAAGAAATAAAAGCTGAAATAAATCACTCTACTATTATTCTGACATTTCACATTCTTAAAATAAAGTGGTGATCCTAACTGACCTAAGACAGGGAATTTTTACTAGGATTAAATGTCAGGAATTGTGAAAAACTGAGTTTAAGGTGCATGTAAACTTCCGAATTCAATTGTATTTCCAATGATGGCCTAACAAACTAATGGTTTCCTTTCAGTTGAGCGTACTAGCACTTCACCTGTCTTCTGGAAGTTGGGTGTGTTCGTAAATGCATTCTGGAGTGCCAGAATGTGCTCTGGGCGTTTGTAAATTCAGAGCGTTGTCATATTGTCAGTTCGTAAATTCAGAGTGTTTCGCTCTCAGAGCGCACCCTGGACCCTCTGGCCGAGGAGTAGGGTTGATCCGAGCGTTCTGACCTCACAACGGCAGTCAAGCACCCAAGCTAACTGGCTAGCTACTTCCAGACAAATGAAAGAACACATCACTCCGACCATGTTAATCTCTCTAGCAGAGCTGGTTAGGCTGTTTTTATGTGTGCTGCAGGCGACAATTGAATTACGCTTTCTTTGCCAACATTTACTGGCGCTCAACGGGTGTTGAGCATTCAAAAAAGCATCAGTTCTTCTGTGCTCTGGCACACTGACGAGAGTGGTCTGAAATAGGAGTAGATAGCCAGAATTAACAATGGCCATTGAGAATGCACAACGACTACACCGCTTAGCTAAAATAAGAATAACATGAATAATCAAGTCAATAATCGTTGGGTAGTTAGTTAGATAGCATATAGTTAATATAATGGCAAGTTTGATGTATTAGTAACCAACTAACGTTAGGTAACTAGCTAATACCAGTACATACTGCTGTAATGATATGCTGTGGTTCGTAAGGATCCATCTATTACATTGCTCAACAATAACATTTGTTAGAATTAGTTAAAGCAATGAATTTGTATCCGCTCTCGTCGGACTTCGGCTGCATATTTTCTGCCATTTTCTTCAAATCTGGAAACGTTGCAAAGCCACGCCCATTTTCTGAAAATTCCATTATGGGCCTTAAAAGCTCAGAAAGTGTCCACTGCTTGTATACTTCGTATTTTGGCGAATTTAGTACGACATCCAGGATCTTTAGGCATACTAACTATTTGTATTATGACCAATAAGAATACTACATACTCAATTTATGTCACAATAGTACGGTTAGTGCGGTTACAGCTTGTTACATGGCAAAGCTATCAGGTATGAAGGGAAGACCAAGATGCAGACCATTAAACAATAGTTTAATGTTCCAAACAGGGGCAGGCAATGGACGGGTCAGAAAACCAGAGGTGGGGCAACGGTACCGGACGGCAGGCAGGCTCAGGGTAACCAGAGGGGGGCAGAGGTACCAGTCGGGAGGCAGGCGGGCTCAGAGTCAGGACAGGCAAGGGTCAAAACCAGGAGGGTGAGAAAAGAGCGACTGGGAAAACGCAGGCGCTGAGACACAACCCGCTGGTTGACTTGAACATACAAGACGAACTGGCACAGACAGACAGAAACCACAGGTATACATACACAGGGGAAGATGGGCGACACCTGGAGGGGGGGTGGAGACAATCACAAAGACAGGTGAAACAGATCACGGTGTGACAAAAGCAAAGCCAACAGAGCGAGGAAGGCTTCTTTCACTGTTTCACTGGGGGCACTTCCTTTCCCGGCTGTCCCACTAGTGTGGCCTGGGTAGTGTTTAGTATGAAGAAAAGTTTTTGAAACAGAGTCAAATGGGGAGGTGTTACTTGCATCTGTCCATTTAGAACATAGAGCTCTGGAAGATATCATGCTGGGATTTCTTTCCGGACATTTTAAGTGAATCAGTGAATCAAGTGCTGCAGTTTGAGTATATAAGAGCAATTTATAAACAAATAGATCCACATGAATGCTTAATGCAACCAAGAGATCTGTAAGATTCTAGTACTGGAGACAGAAATAGTTGCAGCAGAATCAGAGAACCCACTGGGCACAGACTTCAATTCAACGTCTGTTTCACATTGGTTCATTTCATTGAAATGTGTAGTGTTGTGTTGTGTAATGGCTTTGCTGGCATACATCCCCAATTGTATTTGTTTTGTTTGCCCCACCAAGATTTACATGCTAAAATCGCCCCTGTGTGAGCTCATTGGGTCACGTGACTTATCATCACTCTTTATATGACCGCTTATTCCGCCCCCTTGTTTGCTGTCCCTACTCATGTTGACAAGCGACAACTTTGAATTCCCAGGGTGAAATCTGTGTTCAGTGAGGAGCGACAGAACTGGACAGCGAAGGTTTATGAAATCACACCAATCTCAGCATCCATAGCTATCAGCCTTATACCAAGCAGTGGCACTGCCATTCTGTTGTTTTTGAAGGAGTGGGCCTTCAAACTTAGCCTTATATGGTAATGTAGGATGTCTACCCAGTTATAGATGGTCTACTTCAGTGCTGCAGTCCCATTGCATGTTTTATCTATGATATCTGATCTACAGAGAGGGACACAAGGGCAGCACAAAGCATCACAGCAGGGCACTAGTGTATTCTGGTTTAGATTTCACAATGACCAACACCATATACAGTAACAGAGGCTTAAAACCAGAGCAGTCCGGAAGAGGCCTGTAACCACTTCAGCATATCAAACTCAAGTGTATATTTGCCAGAGCGCAACCTTGTTAAACCAAATGTTAGTTTAAGAAGGTGATAGTTCTGAAAGTGTTTTTGACTCCCCTACAGAAAGCAACATTGAAGATATATTTAGTGTTCAGTCTGTCTATATATTGTCTCTCAATATAACAATAACTGAATATAAATCCAATGTGTGTGAGAGTATTGCCAATGTCTAAACCAGTGTGATAACTTGTATTTTTTATTTGGCACATGGCAAATGAAACGGCAAAAGTTATTTTGATGTGCACTACGTCAGCACGTCCAGCCTCAATTTGATGGAAATACTTCTCTAGTGGGAAAATGTTTTTTTATGCAGAAAATCTGTTGCCAATTGGATGGAAACATGGCTACTGACTCCAAAATCGGACTTACATCAATCTTAAGCAAGGCATCCAACACATCATGTTGAAAGTTGTTGAAATGAAAACAAAAGATTCACTAGAATTTGACTGATCTTCCATCGAGTCAACTGGAGGCTGGGAGATGTGTAATATTACACCTTCCTAATATTGAGTTGCAGCCCATTTTGCCATCAGAACAGCCTAAATTCATCGGGGCATGGACTCTACAAGGCGTCGAAAGCGTTCCACAGTGATGCTGGCCAATGTTGACTTCAATGCTTCCCACAGTTTAGTTGGCTGGATGTCCTTTGGGTGGTGGACCGCTCTTGATAAAAACAGGAAAGTGTTGAGCGTGAAAAACCCAGCAGTGTTGCAGTTCTTGACACACTTAAACTGGTGCGCCTGGCACCTACTACCATACCCCGTTCAAACGCACTTAAATATTTTTTTTACCATTAAACCTCTGAATGGCACACAAACACAATCCTTCTTTAACCCGTCTTCTCCCCTTCATCTACACTGATTGAAGTGGATTTAACAGGTTACACCAATAGGGGATCATGGCTTTCACCTGGATTCACCTGGTCAGTCTGTGTAATGGAAAGAGCAGGTGTTCCTAATGTTTGTAAACTCAGACTATACGGTGCATTCGGAAAATATTCAGACCCCTTTACTTTTTTCATGTTGTTACGTTACAGCCTTATTCTGAAATGGATGAAATCGTTTTTTCCCCACATCAATCTATCCCCATAATGACAAAGCAAAAATAGATTTTTAGAAGTTTTTGCAAATGTACGGTGTACATAACAAAAAATAACTGAAATATCACATTTACATAAGTATTCAGACCATTTACTCAGTAATTTGTTGATGCACCTTTGGCAGTGATTACAGCCTTGAGTCTTCTTGGGTATGATGCTACAAGCTTGGCAAACCTGTATTTGGGGAGTTTCTCCCATTCTCTGCAGAAGAGATGTTTGATTGGGTTCAAGTCTAGGTTCTGTCTGGGCCACTCAAGGACATTCAGAGACTTGTCCCAAAGCCACTCCTGTGTTGTCTTGGCTGTGTGCTTAGGGTTGTTGTCCTATTGGAAGGTGAACATTCACCCCAGTCTGAGGTCCTGAGTGCTCTGGAGCAGGCTTTCATCAAGGATCTCTCTGTACTTTTCTCCGTTTATCTTTCCCTTGATCCTGACTAGTCTCCCAGTCCCTGCTGCTGAAAGACATCCCCACAGCACGATGCTTCACCGTAGGGATGGTGCCAGGTTTCCTCCAGACGTGACGCTTGGCATTCAGGCCAAAGAGTTCAATCTTGGTTTCATCAGACTAAAGAATCTTGTTTCTCATGGTCAGAGTCCTTTAGGTCCCTTTTGGCAAACTCCAAATGGGCTGTCATGTGCCTTTTACAGAGGAGTGGCTTCCATCTGGCCACTCTACCATAAAGGCCTGATTGGTAGAGTGCTGCAGAGATGTTGTCTTTCTGTAAGGTTCTCCCATCTCCACAGAGGAACTCTGGAGCTCTGTCAGAGTGAGCATTGGGTTCTTGGTCACCTCCCTGACCAAGGCCCTTCTCCCCCGATTGCTCAGTTTGGCCGGGTGGCCAGCTCTAGGAAGAGTCTTAGTGGTTCCAAACTTCTTCCATTTAAGAATGATGGAGGCCACTGTGTTCTTGGGAACCTTCAATGCTGCAGATGCTTTTTTCGTACCCTTCTCCAGATCTGTGCCTCGACACAGTCCGGTCTCTGAGCTCCTCTGACAATTCCTTCGATCTCATGTCTTGGTTTTTGCTCTGGTATGCATTGTCATTTTGTGGGACCTTTCCAAATCATGTGCAATCAATTGAATTTACTACAGGTGGACTCCAATCAAATTGTAGAAACATCAAGGATGATCAATGGAAACAGGATGCACCTGAGCTCAATTTCAAGTCTCATAGCATAGGGTCTGAATACTTATGTAAATGTGATATTTCAGTTTTTTTTATGTTTAATACATTTGCTACAATTTCTAAAAACCTGTTTTCACTTTGTCATTATGGGGTAATGTGTGTAGATTGATGAGCTTTTAATTTTTTAAAATCCATTTTAGAACAAGGCTGTAATGTAACAAAATGTGGTAAAAGTCAAGGGGTCTGAATACTTTCTCGAATGCACTGTATACCTCACAAGCGACCCATTATAAGACTATACAATTAGCCTATTAAAATGTTAGCTGACTCCATAAGGATAATTCAAGTATGCAAGCCAGCATTAGGCAATGAGTTGACGTTGACCACCCGACCAGCTTACCCGACACCCTACACCCACTGCAATTTGCATACCTCCCCAATAGATCCACAGATTATGTAATCACCATCGCACTGCACACTGCCCTATCCCATCTGGACAAGAGGAATGCCTATGTAAGAATGACATAGACTATAGCTCATCCTTCATCCTTCAAACCCATTGTACCCTCCAAGCTCATCATTAAGCTTGGGGCCCTGGGTCTGATCCCTGCCCTGTGCAACTGGGTCCTGGACTTCCTGATCTGCCGCTGCCAGGTGGTGAAGGTAGGCAGCAACACCTCCACTACGCTGATCCTCAACACAGGGGCCCTACAAGGGTGCGTTCTCAGCCCCCCTCCTGTACTCTCTGTTTACCCATGACTGCGTGGCCACGCACGTCTCCAACTCAATCATCAAGTTTGCAGACGACACAACAGTGGTAGGCCTGATTACCAACAGGTGGAGGTGAGGGCCCTCTCCCTCAACATCAACAAAACGAAGGAGCTGATCGTGGACTTCAGGAGACAGCAGAGGGAGAACGCCCCCATCCGCATCGACGGGGGCCACAGTGGAGAAGTTAAAAAGCTTAAAGTTCCTTGGCTCACACATCACTGATAATCAGAAATGGTCCACCCACACAGAGAGTGTGGTGAAGAAGTCGCAACAGCCCTTCTTCAACCTCAGCAGGCTGAGGAAATTCAGCTTGGCCCCTAAGACCCTCAAACCTTTACAGATGAACCATTGAGAGCATCCTGTTGGGCTGTATCACTGCCTGGTTCGGCAACAGCACCATCCTCAACCACAGGGCTCTCCAGAGGGTAGTGCGGTCTGCCCAACACATCACCGGGGGCACACTCCAGGACATCTACATCACCCAGTGTCATAGGAACGCCAAAAAGATCATCAAGGACCCAAGCTACGGCCTGTTCACCCCGCTACCATCCAGAAGGTGAGGTCAGTACAGGTGCATGAAAGCTGAGACCAAGAGACTGAAAAACAGCTTCTATCTCAAGGCTATCAGACTGCTAAATAGTCACCTCTAGCCGGCCTCCACCCAGTACCTGCCCTGAACTTAGTCACTGTCACTAGCCAACTTCCACATGGTTAGTCAACCCTTAGAGGCTGCTGCCCTATGTACATAGACATGGACCACTGGCCACTTTAATAATGGAACACTGGTCACTTTAATAATGTTTACATACTGTTTAACCCACTTCATATGTATATACTGTATTCTAGTCATGGCCTATCCTATTTAACTATTGCTATACATACTGTATACTATTCTATCCTGCGTATTCCTCAGGTATACTACATATTCTATCCATATACTGTCCATAATGTCTATGCATCCCATCATATATGTACACTACCATTCAAAAGTTTGGGGTCACTTAGAAATGTCCTTGTTTTGAAAGAAAAGCAAATTTTTTGTCCATTAAAATAACATCAAATTGATCAGAAATACAGTGTAGACATTGTTAATGTTGTAAATGACTATTGTAGCTGGAAACGACAGATTTTCTATGGAATATCTACATAGGCGTACAGAGGCCCATTATCAGCAACCATCACTCCTGTGTTCCAATGGCACGTTGTGTTAGCTAATCCAAGTTTATCATTTTAAAAGGCTAATTGATCATTAGAAAAACATTTTTCAATTCTGTTAGTACAGCTGAAAACTGTTGTTCTGATTAAAGAATCAATAAAACTGGCCTTTAGACTAGTTGAGTATCTGGAGAATCAGCATTTGTGGGTTCAATTTCAGGCTCAAAATGGCCAGAAACAAAGAACTTTCTTCTGAAACTCGTCGGTCTATTCTTGTTCTGAGAAATGAAGGCTATTGTGAGAAATTGGCAAGAAACTGAAGATCTCGTACAACGCTGTGTACTACTCCCTTCACAGAACAGAGCAAACTGTTTCTAACCAGAATAGAAAGAGGAGTGGGAGGCCCCCGGTGCACAACTGAGCAAGAGGACAAGTACATTAGAGTGTCTAGTTTGAGAAACAGACGCCTCCCAAGTCCTCAACTGGCAACTTCATTAAATAGTACCCGCAAAACACGTCAACAGTGAAGAGGTGACTCCGGGATGCTGGCCTTCTAGGCAGAGTTGCAAAGAAAAAGCCATATCTCAGACTGGCCAATAAAAATGTAATATTAAGATGGGCAAAAAAAAACACAGACACTGGACAGAGGAAGATTGGACAAAGGTGTTATGGACAGACAAATCTAAGTTTGAGGTGTTCGGATCACAAAGAAGAACATTCGTGAGATGCAGAAAAAATGAAAAGATGCTGGAGGAGTGCTTGACGCAGTCTGTCAAGCATGGTGGAGGTAATGTGATGGTCTGGGGGTGCTTTGGTGGTGGTAAAGTGGGAGATTTGTACAGGGTAAAAGGGATATTGAAGAAAGAAGGCTATCACTCCATTTTGCAACGCCATGAATTACCCTGTGGACGGCGCTTCATGGCAGCCACTTTCCTCCTACAACAGGACAATGACCCAAAGCACAGCTCCAAACTATGCAATATTTATTTAGGGAAGAAGCAGTCAGCTGGTATTCTGTCTATAATAGAGTGGCCAGCACAGTCACCGGATCTCAACCCTATTGAGCTGTTGTGGGAGCAGCTTGACCGTATGGTACGTAAGAAGTGCCCATCAAGCCAATACAACTTGGAGGTGCTTCAGGAAGCATGGGGTGAAATCTTTTCAGATTACCTCAACAAATTGACAACTAGAATGCCAAAGGTCTGCAAGGCTGTAATTGCTGCAAATGGAGGATTCTTTTAAGAAAAAAAGTTTGAAGGACACAAATATTATTTCAATAAAAAATAATTATTTATAACTTTGTCAACGTCTTGACTATATTTCCTATTCATTTTGCAACTCATTTCATGTATGTTTTCATGGAAAACAAGGACATTTCTAAGTGACCCCAAACTTTTGAACGGTTGTGTATATTTATACTCCGGACTCTGACATTGCTCATCCTAATATTTCTATATTTTTTTATTCCATTCTTTTACTTTTTTAGATTTGTTTATATTGTTGTCTATTATTAGATATTACTGCACTGTTGGAGCTAGGAACACAAACATTTCCTACACCCGCAATAACATATTCTAAATACTGTATGTGTATGCGACCAATAAAAATGTATTTGATTTTGATTATTTGATTTTGACTAGGAAGAATTGGTCTGAGAGTGGAATACTAAAAGCAGATATTTAATGACATTATAAAATGAATAAAATCACATACAAGGCATGAAGCTTAAGTTAACAAGCATTACCAGCCATTATTCTAGACATATAGACCACAAGGTTAACTTATAAGACAAATCATGAACAAAGAGATGCCTAGAAGCATTGGAAATGAGAATTGATCATACCACCTTCCTCCAATGACAGGATACAGGATAAGAAATAGAACAAAGGGATTTAATTCCATTTATAACATTTGAAGGTGTAACTTTTTCAAACCAAAACGACACACCATTGACCAATACCAAGTTTAAAGTCACCTGATCACCCAAGCCCAATCTCCATAGGATGTCACAGCATCTAAAGCAGCATTTCCCAAACTCAGCCCTGGGGACCTCAAGGGGTACACGTTTTGGTTTTAACCCTAGCACTACACAGCTGATTCAAATAATCAACGCTTGATGAGTTGATTATTTGAATCAGCTGTGTAGTGCTAGTGTAAAAACCAAAACGTGTACCCCTTAAGGTCCCCAGGACCGAGTTTGGGAAACCCTGATCTAAAGGCTTGTGTGGGTGATGAGACCAATATAAATAAGAAATAATTCCTGAGAAGACAATAAAATCTCTCTGCATAGAGTAATTCAGAGTTCACCCTGTACAGATAAATGTAACCACAGAGGTCATACATCCATATTGTCACGTCCTGGCATGGGATAGCAGGCTGGCGTTTCATTTGTGTTTTGGTTAGGAGGGGTTTTTAGTTCTAGGTGGTGTATTTCTATGTTGGGTTGATGGTTCCCAATTAGAGGCAGCTGATTGTCGTTACCTCTAATTGGGAACCATATATATGTTTGTTCTTTTTCTTCACTGGGGTTGTGGGTCATTAATTATATTTGTGTGTTGAGCCTGTGTTGAGCCTGTGTTGAGCCTGTGTTGAGCCTGTGTTGAGCCTGTGTTGAGCCTGTGTTGAGCCTGTGTTGAGCCTGTGTTGAGCCACACCTGAGTTACGATCTTTATTTGTTTATTGTTTTGCCAGTTGCATTACGTAAATAAAAGTATGTATACTGGAACCCTCGCTGCATCTTGGTCCGTTAGAAAGTATTGATCCCCTTTGACTTATTCCACATTTTGTTGTGTTACAGCCTGAATTTGATTAAATATATTTTTTCTCACCCATCTACACACAATACCCCATAATGACAAAGTGAACACGTTTTAGAAATGTTTGCAAATTTATTGAAAATGAAATACATAAATAGCTCATTTACTTAAGTATTCACATTTTTGAGTCAATACATTTTCAAATCACCTTTGGTAGAGATTACAGCTGTGAGTCTTTCTGGGTAAGTCTCTAAGAGCTTTGCACACTTGGATTGTGCAATATTTGCACAATATTATTTTTAAAATTCCTCAAGCTCTGTGAAGTTGGTTGTCGATCATTGCTAGACAACCATTTTCAAGTCTTGCCATAGATTTTCAAGCCGATTTGAGTCAAAACTGTAACTAGGCCACTCAGGAACATTCAATGTCGTCTTGGTAAGCTACTCCAGTGTACATTTGGCCTTGTATTTTAGGTTATTGTCCTGCTGAAAGGTGAAGTTGACTCCTAGTGTCTGGTAGAAAGCAGACTGAACCAGGTTTTCCTCAAGGACTTTGCCTGTGCATAGCTCTATTCTGTTCCTTTTTAACTCCCTAGTCCTTACCAATGACAAGCATACACATAACATGATGCAGCCACCACCATGCTTGAAAATATGAAGAGTGGTACTCTTTGCCCCAAACATAACACTTTGTATTCAGGACATCAAGTACATTTCTTTGCCACATTTATGGCAGTTTTAATTTAGTGCCTTATTGCAAACAGGACGCATGTTTTGGAATATTTTTATTCTGTACAGGCTTTTTTCTTTTCACTCTGTCATTTAGGTTAGTATTGTGGATGAACTACAATGTTGTTGATTCGTCCTCAGTGTTCTCCTCACAGCCATTCAACTATTTTTACCCATCTACCAATAGGTGCACTTCTTTGCAAGGCATTGGCAAACCTCCCTGATCTTTGTGGTTGAATCTGTGTTTGAAATTCACTGCCCGACTGAGGGACCTTACAGATGTGTGTATGTGTGGGGTACAGAGATGAGGTAGTCATTCAAAAACCATGTTAAACACTATTATTCCACACAGTGAGTCCATGCAACTTATTAGGTGACCTGTTAAGCAGAACATATTTAGGCTTGCCATACAAAGGTGATGAATACTTATTGACTCAAGACATTTGAGCTTTTCATTTTCTTATTCATATGTAAACATTTAAAAATATATATAATTCCACACTGACATTATGAAGTATTGTGTGTGGGCCAGTGACACATCTCAATTGAATCCATTTTATATTCAGGCTGTAACACAACAACATGTTGAACAAGTCAAGGGGTGTGAATAGATTCTGAAGGCACTGTAGATGGCATAAAATGTCTCCTCAGAGGACAGGTTTTAGATAGAATAATCCTACAGCAGCCATGTCTGGTGTCTATCACACAGTAATCAGTCCTCTGGATACTATAGAGAGAGAGAGAAAGAGAGATACATTTTGGCCACTTAGGGGGGGGCTTCTTTCTGAGCCATTTGCCATGCAACCGGAGGTTACAGAGAGCACATAAATTGGGGGCGAGCCTACAGATTCAACGTCATCACATAGATTTTGGGGGTTGAAATGACTTGGAAACAACATGGAATTTTACCTGTGGGAGATGAAAAAAGTTCCAGAGCCAATTCAGGGTTAGACGTGAAGCTGACAAAGAAAAGCTCAGAGCAATACATACAGTATCATGAAGACACTCCTGGGGAGATATTCTATGTTTCAGTGATCACTGATGTCATTAGCAAAGACACCACTCAATAAGTACTTGGGGCTATTTGTCAAAACGAGGTCAATCAGTAAGGAGTTTGCTGTGTTTCTTCCATTCATCCGTGTAGGTTTAGAGATGAATTGAGTCAGGTTAAAGTCAAGACAAATAGTCTTCAAATGATCAGAAGCCGGGGGGAAATCAATCCAGGTTAAAATCTCCTAAAATAACTAATTCAGAGGACACAAAAGGTTTTAAATATTCATAAATTGTATCAACAGCATCAACCAGTGAAGAAGGGGGGCGGTAATTCCCAGCTACAAACAAATGCATAATTTGGCATGAGCCCACATCTATAACCAAACACTTAAACTTTTGGTGGATTGTGACACTTAGAGAACATGATGCCACAGTCGATGTCCCATATATAGCCACCTCTCCCTCTTGTTCAGTCTATCACACTTGAAGATGTTGTAATCAGCCATTTCAATGTCCTTATGCATGATAGAACCCTTGAGCCAGGGCTCCGTGAGAACCAGAATATCAGGCGTCGTATCATGCACCCAGACATCAAGAAGGTCCATCTTTGACATCAAGCTTTTCGCACGTTTACGTGCGACGGCCCAATGTTGCTGGAAATAATCCCGGAACCCCTGCGGTTAGGGTGAACCCCTTCTCTTTTATAAAGCGCTGGTTGCTCCCATAGCAAATCAAATTCGCCATAAAAGGAAACAATCTTGTTATTGCAAAGTTCCTTGAAGTACTCATTTAGGGCATTGTGGGGGCTGAAACGGCCCAGAGATAATTATTCTCTTCCCCTGTGCTAACAGGGTTATTTAAAAGAGTTGTGTAATCCTCCCTCAGTTCCAAGTATCGCCTAAAGTCAATGTCGTTAAATCCAACGTGAGTGGCGATGGTGCCAATATTAGAGTAATTGGACAGAACTGTTGGCAGGTGGGAGTTGATGTCTCAGACACGGGCGTCTGGGTGACAGTGGACCTTAGCCGGTCCACAGACTGTAGGCAGGCCAAAATCTCTCACCATCGAGCTGCCCAGAGTGAAATTGGTCGTGATGGAATCCAATGGGAAGGAAGGGGGGAATGGGATTGACTAAGGCAGGTAGGGAGGGGGCTTCGAGCCAGGCTAGCCTGACTCCCCACACCAGTAGTGTGGTATGGACAGGGGTTACAGCCCTACGCCTGGGTAGTGACCAGTCTCCCAGGGGCAGCGTTGAGCTTACCATCTGTGCAGTGTCTATGTCCAGGGTGTGACAAATCATTTGCTGTGCTTCTGTGAGGTGAGGCGCCGCAACCTTGCAGACACAACTTGCGTCCCAAATGAGACCCGATTCCCTATATAGTTCGCTACTTTTGACCAGTGCCTTTTGACCAATTCCACAGTAGCAGTGAACTCACTTTTTCACTTCAAAATGTACGCCAAGCAAATACCATTGATTGCAAAGTTTAACAAATCATACATCTACCGTTTATGTAGAAGTCTACTTTTAACAATTGCCACTGACATTTTTACTAAAATACATTTACTTGAGGAACAGTGCACATGCAATTTATTATTATTTAAAAAAAAAATTATGTGACAACATTTTCCAAAAACTGTTAAATCTCTACTCCGATTCAACTCTGTTAAATCTCTACTCCGATTCAACTCTGTTAAATCTCTACTCCGATTCAACTCTGTTAAATCTCTACTCCGATTCAACTCTGTTAAATCTCTACTCCGATTCAACTTTGTTAAATCTCTACTCCGATTCAACTCTGTTAAATCTCTACTCCGATTCAACTCTGTTAAATCTCTACTCCGATTCAACTCTGTTAAATCTCTACTCCGATTCAACTCTGTTAAATCTCTACTCCGATTCTACTTAAGATTCAAAGACGTCTGCAGAAGGAATGGGGTGTCAGCTATGACATGACACCTTGAGTTTGAAAAGATCTCTTTTGGTTATTGAACTACAGTAAGCGAAGTGGGTCAACACCTGGTAACATACGGTAACAGAATGACATCATGGGACGGACCTTGATCTGTACTATACAGAAATGCATAATTATGAATGTCATTCTCTTCATGGTGATGTATCCTGAATAGATACACAAAAGGTAGAAATATGTAATATCCTCTTTTGCATGTTTGGGTATTATTCTAATGAGCACCCAAACAAGAGCAAATGTGGTTGGTCAGGACTGGATCAAATCTATATCAATCATAGATGTCTATGTTTCACAAGTTTGGACATCACAGTACAGCACAGTAGAGTACAGTAACAGCACAGTACAGCACAGTAAAGAAAAGCAGAGTGTTCAGTAGAGTACAGTACAGTAGAATATATTACATTATATTGTGCTTTACTCATGTGTGCTCTACTGTACTGTACTGAACTATACTCCATTGTTCTGTTCTCTACTGTACTGTACTGTGCTCTACTGTACTTTACTGTACTCTACTCCAACTGTGGTTTGTGACTATTATGATTTCCCATTGTAGCCAATTAAATTGTAGTCATTTTGTTACAGATTATTTTGGTAACAGAGTGACATGTTTTAATCACTTCATAATTCATGAACAATATTGTTATCAGTAAAAACCCTATAACTAATTGGTAGGTCTACCTTTACTTTTTACTTCTGTGAACTTTCATAATCCTCCTTCATGAGGGAGAGACATTTGAAAATATCTTAAAGATACTGTATGTGGGGTTTTGGTAACAGAATGCCAAGACACTACGCAATATTTCTTGAACTTACAGAAGGCAAATCATTTCTGTAAAACTAAATATGAACGTTGATATTAATTGACAGGGGCCCTTTACTTCAACATTATTGTGTTTTGATGTATTTCTAATACCTTTTTAAGACTTTTTCTAGTAGATGTTTTTTAAGAACCCTTTTCCATTTGTGTGACCAGAAATTAAAGCTTTTGCTTACTCCTAATTCTTACAATGGAAAATGGTTTTAAAACATATTTATGCCTTCAAAAATATACTCTTATCTTTCATTTGACACCAAATTTGATATGCTCCTAAAGAAACGTGGGTCATTTTACATGGAAATGACCATATAAGAATAGGGTTCCATTTGGGATGCGACCACATACTGACCTACCAGCAGGGTAACTCATATATGTCAGGGTAACCAGCCCTTATACATGTCAGGGAGACTGACACCACTGCTACTTTTACTTGAGCTGCAGGCCTGTTTGGATTGGCCTGGCTCCAGCAGGGGTCTAAATCCCAGCTAGGATGGATAGAGTGATGGAAGGGGAGAGGCTACTCTACATGTGAAGAGTTGAAGACTCTCAACTCCTGCTTTGGCGGTCAGGAGTGTCGGTCTGCCTCTTTGCACACTCTGAAGTGAGAATGGAACTCACTCTGATTCACAGTTAAACTGGTAGTTTCTCTCTAACAGGGCATTCATATACAGTACTGACACATCATGCAAAACCCAATGCTATGGAAACAGAGCTATGTAAATCAGCTGTTCTCAATCACGTACAGTACAGACAGATGCCTTTACACAATGTCCACCTTTCTGTCTCCTAGAAACCTCCAAAAAACTGACTTCATATACACCTGTAATTGAGTCCCATAATAATCTCTTAATTTATGCGTGGGACTGGGAACATCATCTAATAGATTTTCCATGTTATGTCCAGTCCTTTGTACCACTTGAATCAAATCCACAAATCACTACCACATGCCGGGGGCTGGGGACACATTGGAGCACGTTCAGTTTGTGGGCATGGGTCTCTCGCTCTCTTCCTAGACTCTCTTTCCCTCTCTTCGTCACTCTCTCCCTTCTTTCTGTGGCCTGCTGCAAGTCATGAAAAAGAAAACAGGAACTGGACCAGAGTTGGAGCTGGACGCTCTCCCTCTCTCGCGCTCTCTTTCTTTTAACTGTATCAACAACATCCTCCTCTCTCTCTCTCTCTCTCTCTCTGACCTTCATGGGCTCGCTCTGGCTGCTCTCATGCCACTGGCTATCCGTCAAACATTCACAGCCATGACACTGACCATGCAGCGTTCATGAATATTGAAATGCAATTAGTATAAATACACCTTATGATGCTGTCAGAAGTAGAAAAACCGAGGTGAGGACTAGTGGGTCTGGACCGGTGTGATGTAGTTGATGTTTGTATGACATCGTCGTTTGTACGTGTATGTTTTGAAATCTTATATAAAATCAAGTAAAAAGTGACAGGGAAAACTAGGTGCAGGTCAGTTTGTTGCTGAATAAGAACAGATGACAACAACAAAAAAATCCAAGACAAAACTTTTGAAATGCTTCTGGTTTTGAGTTGGTGTGTTGACCTGTTAGGCATGTGTATACAGAAGTGTCATGAATCGTGTGCTATCAGAGCTCGAGTCGATTTAAAAAACATCTGCCTCGTCTCAACTCACTGGCAGTTTACCTGTTCGTCATCTAAATGTATTTACAGAGACGTACTTAGTTACCTTACATCAACATCACACGGGGAAAACATTCAACAACAATAATACAAGCAGTAATACAAGCCACTGCAACAAAGGAATAGAAAAATACTCCTGGAGTTTGAACAGGTATATCTGTGCACCAATAGCATGCAGGTTTCTGAGCAATTTAAGAATTCATTTCTAGGAGATATATGATGTGTTCATTGTGGTTTCATGTCAAAGAAGATGAAAAGGAAGAATTCTGCATTCCCAGACAATGGTGCATGTTCCTGGCATAGCTTGCTGAGTCATAATCAAATCCTGAATGATGTTACCTGGGCTTAGTGCAATTGATGGGCAATGCTCTGTTTCAAAAGTCTCAAAAGAAAGATAGATTCCAGCACACTGGAATGCTCCCAGACTTTTATTGAGTGCAACATTTTAACCCAAAGGTCTTCATCCGATTTCAAAGTCTCATTATACTTCTAAGAGACGTAATAGACGCACGGCTCTCGACCTTCGCCTCTCCCGAGTCCGTACGGGAATTGCAGCAATGGGACAAGACTGTAACTACCAATTGGATATCACAAAGTTATATCTGTACGTTACAAAAGCCAACAGGGGAAAATTCAGTTTCTAGACTACTCTAGGTCACAATCATGGCTATAGTCTAGCTTCTTAGACGCTGAAGGCAGTCGGAATGTCCCATTACAAGATGCATAATTAGATCAACACATAGAACTTATGTCTGTCTTCATACAGTCCTTTTTGATATATGACCCATGTGCTATTTAGATACTGTCTGGACATGTAAGGACTCAACTAGATAAAAGAATCGCTCGTCCACAGCATGTCTTCAGGCATGTCTACAACTTCATTAATCAGCGACATCAAAGAGAGGCACAGTAAAACATGATGGGCCTTTTACCTTTTAATTGCATAGTTTGCATTAGCGGTGCCAATTAAAGGACTAAACCCACAAATCACATCAGGAAATATCCAGGGGAAGAAGTAGAGGCTGTAGAAACAGAGGAGGCAGCTGGATGCTGTTGGCAGACGTTCAGCTACACTGTGAGTGGGTTGTCTCTCCTACACAGTAAACTCCAACGTTGCCTTCAACTATAACTCCTTAGATCGTTCAGACAAGAGGAGTTCCCTTCACTATCGCAGAGCAGAGCCCCCTTAGTTAAACGGTAAAGAATAACAATTCAAATAGAACTCATTTCGATCCTTGAAGCCCTTATTAATAAAGAAGAGGATAGAGACATTAATAGATACTAGATAAACATGCCAAAGAGGCATGTGCAATCGATCAAGAAAGCGCAGCTGCTTACAAGTGTTGTCCCACGTGACCAAATATGGTGCTGTCCTTTATCCAGGACACAAACTCCAAAAGGTTATTAGATGCAATGTAGTGTAGTGCTGACCTTCAGAAATTCAGGGAAGTGTGGTGCCTCAGTTTGAGCAGGTTTGTGTACAGTGTAGTAGTTGATAAAAATCTGGTGATACAACCAACTTTAAAAGGTCCATGTGCCCTGGAGTGGGAACGGTTTCATGCAGGGAACTGCATAAGAAGGTGAGGTGCGACCCTCTCCATTATTCAAAAATTTTGAAACTTACATTAAGATTAAACATAGTTTGTTGTTTCGGTCTAAACAGACCCTCATCAGACAATGTTCTGAGGGGAACTCTGTCCATCTTTGTTGAGATCTCTTGAAGTAATCAGTGATCTCTCCACCTGGATTTTCTATGTTCACAACTGTCACTCACTCACTCCTCTCAACAAAATAAGTCTATCCTTAAAGACCAGCTGCAGCTGAGCTGGCAAAATAGTTTGTACACCAGTCATCAGCCTGTGTTGTCTGTGACGATCATGTTGGGTTGCCACGATTGACCTTTACAACTGAGACACACACACACACAAAGGGATTGGGACATCTGCTGGAACGGAACACAAAACTGAGCTCTCCTAATGAGTCTTGTGACATTGGTGTCCAGATAGCAGGCTGAGGATCCATTCAAATACTTGCATTGGAGTTTCCCTTGGCGTCACCATCAAGTCTAAACTAATAAAAATAGATGAAGTTATGTGTGTACTCCCTGTTCTGACCGCATCCCATCAACTGAGAAGGCGTCGGTACTATTCCTCCTTTTAAGGAAGCACACAGACACAGGAGGTGAATTTAGTTGATGGTAGTTGTGTCGTAGTAGCTAGCGTAGCTGGGAATGAACAGGAACAGAATACAGAAACCATGGTTTACCCTAGCAAATACCTGCTTGCTGCTGCTATCCAGAGACAAGGGCTGTGTCCCAAATGGCACTCTATTCCCATAGACCGCTGGTCAACACGAATGCACTATTTAGGGAATAGGGTGACATTTGGGACACAGCCCAGCTATCCAGAGACAAGATGGGATCCAGGAACAACTTTTATTTCCGTGATGATTAAAGAATCAGTTTTCCATTATGCTTCAGCCATTGTGTGTCTACAAGCTGAAGGAGAGGAAAGAAGGTAGAGTAAATGAAAGAAAGTTGGCCTAATTAGGTAATAAGTAATGGATGACATATCTGACTGTGCAAATGAAACATCTACAGTATCTACGACGTCCTCTTCTGCTCCAAAGGCACCTCAGGGGCTCCTGTATCTATTTCTGTATCCCTATCCATTATAATCTGTTCTGAGTCTTACTGTGATGTCATCCATGGGGGAAGCGAGAAATCATAGAATGCAGAGCTTCTTTTCACTCCAGCACATTCAGTTGAATCTAGTATCCTAGTGATTTAGTAATGTCTTCTAATAGACATCTGTTTGGGACATTGTGGCCTTTCTATGTGTCTAACATACTATAACTAGAAGGGACAGTTATTCTATTTATATGTGGTATAAGTACACTGATGGCAAAATGATGGCTGATGAATGACACCATTTTCAAGCTAGGCCCATATACCAGCTAATTCTAGGTCTTACACTACCTCCTTTGACAATTGGCATGGACCCTTTATTGTCGACACGGAGCCCCCGCCAATCCATCACGACTGGACTGCCGACGTGATCGCCCGATGTGGTCTCAACAGGCTATTCTGTTACGATGTCGCCAAAGAACCATCTACTAGCCCCGATTTACCCGTTGTTGTCCTAGCTCTCCTGATCAACACCTGGGATTGCTTTATGCCTCTCTCTAATGTCAATATGCCTTGTCTACTGCTGTCTTGGCTAGTTCTTATTGTTTTATTTCACTGTAGAGCCCTCAGTCCTGCTCAAAATGCCTTAGATAGCTCTTTTGTCCAACCTCACACACATGCGGAGACCTCACCTGGCTTAACTGGTGCCTCCAGAGTCTAAACCTCTCTCATCGCCACTCAGTGCCTAGGTTTACCTCCACTGTACTCACATCCTACCATACCCTTGTCTGTACATTATTCCTTGAATCTATTCTACCACGCCCAGAAATCTGCCGCTTTGATTCTCTGTCCCCAACGCACTAGACGACCAGTTCTTATAGCCTTTAGCCGTACCCTTATCCTACTCCTCCTCTGTTCCTCTGGTGATGTAGAGGTTAACCCAAGCCCTGAAGCCCACAGTTGCACTCCTATTCCCCAGGCGCTGTCATTTGTTGACTTCTGTTACTGTAAAAGCCTTGGTTTCATGCATGTTAACATCAGAAGCAGTTCTATCTCCGCCAAGATAGAACTGCCTAAGGGGGCGGAGTTGCAATCTACTGAAGAGAGAGTTCTGTCATACTATCCAGGTCTGTGCCCAAACAATTCGAGCTTCTACTTTTAAAAATCCACCTTTCCAGAAACAAGTCTCTCACTGTTGCCGCTTGTTATAGACCCCCCTCAGCCCCCTGCTGTGCCTTGGACACCATATGTGAATTAATTGCCCCCCATTTATCTTCAGAGTTTGTACTGTTAGGTGACCTAAACTGGGATATGCTTAACACCCGGGCCGTCCTACAATCTAAGCTAGATACCCTCAATCCCACACAAATTATCATAAGTAAGCATGCCCCATTAAAAAAATGTAGAACTAAGAACAGATATAGCCTGCATTAGCATCGAATAGCCCCCGCGATATGCAACTTTTCAGGGAAGTTAGGAACCAATAGACACAGGCAGTCAGGAAAGCAAAGGGTAGCTTTTTCAAACAGAAATGAGCATCCTGTAGCACAAACTCCAAAAAGTTCTGGGACACTCTAAAGTCGTTGGAGAATAAGAGCACCTCCTCCCAGCTGCCCACTGCACTGAGACTAGGAAACACTGTCACCACCGATAAATCTACGATAATCGAGAATTTCAATAAGCATTTTTGTACGGCTGGCCATGCTTTCCATCTGGCTACCCCTAACCCGGTCAACAGCTCTGCACCCCACACCGAAAAAGTTGGACCCCTACAAATCAGCTGGGCTAGACTATTTAAAAAAATATATATTTCACCTTTATTTAACCAGGTAAGCTAATTGAGAACAAGTTCTCATTTACAACTGCGACCTGGCCAAGATAAAGCAAAGCAGTGTGACACAAACAGCAACACAGAGTTACACGTGGGATAAACAAGCGTACAGTCAAGAACACAATAGAAAAAAAAAGAAAGTCTATATACAGTGTGTGCAAATGGCGTGAGGAGGTAAGGCATTAAATAGGCCATAGTAGCGAAGTAATTATAATTTAGCAGATTAACACTGGAGTGATAGATGAGCAGATGATGATGTGCAAGTAGAAATACTGGTGTGCAAAAGAGCAGAAAAGTAAATAAAAACAATATGGGGATGAGGTAGGTAGATTGGGTGGGCTATCTACAGATGGACTATGTACAGCTGCAGCGATAGGTTAGCTGCTCAGATAGCTGATGTTTAAAGTTAGTAAGGGAAATACAAGTCTCCAGCTTCAGCAATTTTTGCAATTCATTCCAGTCGTTGGCAGCAGAGAACTGGATGGAAAGGCGGCCAACGGAGGTGTTGACTTTGGGGATGACCAGTGAGATATACCTAGTGGAGCGCGTGCTACGGGTGGGTGTTGTTATGGTGACCAGTGAGCTGAGATAAGGCGGAGATTTACCTAGCATAGACGTATAGATGACCTGGAGCCAGTGGGGCTGGCGACGAATATGTAGCGAGGGCCAGCCGACTAGAGCATACAGGTCGCAGTGGTGGGTGGTATAAGGGGCTTTGGTGACAAAACGGATGGCACTGTGATATACTGCATCCAGTTTTCTGAGAAGTGTATTGAAAGCTATTTTGTAAATGACATCGCCGAAGTCGAGGATCGGTAGGAGAGTCAGTTTTACGGGGGTGTGTTCGGCAGCATGATTCTAGATAACATTTTGGATTGGAGATGTTTAAAATGAATCTGGAAGGAGAGATTACTGTCTAGCCAGACACCTAGGTATTTATAGCTGTCCACATATTCTAAGTCAGAACCGTCCAGAGTAGTGATGTTAGTCGGGCGGGCAGGTGCGGGCAGCGAACGGTTGAAAAGCATGCATTTGGTTTTACTAGCGTTTAAGAGCAGTTGGAGGCCACGGAAGGAGTGTTGTATGGCATTGAAGCTCGTTTGGAGGTTAGTTAACACAGTGTCCAAAGAAGGGCCAGATGTATACAGAATGGTGTTGTCTGCGTAGAGGTGGATCAGGGAATCACCCGCAGCAAGAGCGACATCGTTGATATATACAGAGAAAAGAGTCAGCCCGAGAATTAAACCCTGTGGTACCCCCATAGAGACTGCCAGAGGTCCGGACAACAGGCCCTCCAATATGACACACTGAACTCTATCTGAGAAGTAGATGCTGAACCAGGCGAGGCAGTCATTTGAGAAACCAAGGCTGTTGAGTCTGCCGATAAGAATACGGTGATTGACAGAGTCGAAAGCCTTGGCCAGGTCGATGAAGACGGCTGCACAGTACTGTCTTTTATCGATGGTGGTTATGATATTGTTTAGTACCTTGAGCGTGGCTGAGGTGCACCCGTGACCAGCTTGGAAACCGGATTGCACAGAGGAGAAGGTACGGTGGGATTCGAAATGGTCAGTGATCTGTTTATTATCTTGGCTTTCCGAAGACTTTAGAAAAGCAGGACAGGATGGATATAGGTCTATAACAGTTTGGGTCTAGAGTGTCACCCCATTTGAAGAGGGGGATGACCGCGGCAGCTTTCCCAATCTTTAGGGATCTTGGACGATACGAAAGAGAGGTTGAACAGACTGGTAATAGGGGTTGCAACAATGGTGGCGTATAATTTTAGAAAGAGAGGGTCCAGATTGTCTAGCCCAGCTGATTTGTACAGGCCCAGGTTTTGCAGCTCTTTCAGAACATCTGCTATCTGGATTTTGTTGAAGGAGAAGCTGGGGAGGCTTGGGCAAGTCGCTGCGGGGGGGTGTGGAGCTGTTGGCCGGGGTTGGGGTAGCCAGGAGGAAAGCATGGCCAGCCGTAGAGAAATGCTTATTGAAATTCTCGATTATCGTGGACTTATCAGTGGTGACAGTTTTACCTAGCCTCAGTGCAGTGGGCAGCTGGGAGGAGGTGCTCTTATTCTCCATGGACTTCACAGTGTCCCAAAACCTTTTGGAGTTAGAGCTTTACGTCACCTAACAGAACAAACTCTGAAGATAGATGGGGGGCAATCAGTGTCCAGGGCACAGCTGGGAGCTGAGGGGGGTCTATAACAGGCAGCAACCTTTGAGAGACTTGTTTCTGGAGAGATTCATTTTTAAAATTAGAAGCTCAAACTGTTTGGGCATAGACCTGGAAAGTATGACAGAACTCTCTGGAGTAGATTCTCTGGAGTAGATTGCAACTCTTCCCCCTTTGGCAGTTCTGTCTTGATGGAAAATGTTGTAGTTGGGGATGGAATTTTTGGTGGCCTTCCTAAGCCAGGATTCAGACACAGCAAGGACATCAGGGTTGGTGGAGTGTGCTAAAGCAGTGAGTAAAACAAACTTAGGGAGGATTCTGATGTTAACATGCATGAAACCAAGGCTTTTTCGGTTACAGAAGTCAACAAATGAGAGTGCCTGGGGACACACTGGGCCTGGGTTAACCTCTACATCACCTGAGGAACATAAAAACTGGTCGTCTAGTGCGTTGGGGACAGAAAATAAAAGGAGCAGATTTCTGGGCGTGGTAGAATAGATTCAGGGCATAATGTACAGACATGGGTAGGGTGGGGTGCGGGTACAGTGGAGGTAAACCCAGGCACTGAGTGATGATAAGAGAGGTTGCATCTCTAGACGCGCTAGTTATGCTGGGTGAGGTCACCGCATGTGTGGGAGGTGGGACAAAGGAGGTATCTGAGGCATGTTGAGTGGGACTAGGGGCTCCGCAGTAAACTAAAATAATGATAACTATCCTAAACAACAGTATACAAGGCATATTGACATTTGAGAGAGACATAAAGCGAGGCATAAAGCAATCACAGGTGTTGATTGGGAGAGCTAGCTAAGACAACAATGGGTAAGACAACAACAGCTAATCAGCTAAGACAACAACAACAGGTAAAATGGCGATGAATGGGCAGTTAACTACACATAGGGCCTGAGTTCGAGGCTGAGGCCGACAGATAAACAAAAACAAATTAACAAAATGGAGCACCGTGATTATTGAGCAGTCCAGCAGGCATCAGCTATGTAGCCAAGTGATCATAGGGTCCAGTGAACAGCAATAGATGGAACAGGGAAGCCGCGGGGTAGTCGTTACTATGCTAGCACGCGGGAGACACAGCGTTTAAAGTTAGCAGGCCGGGGTTAGTAGAAGCATCTGCTCCGACGTCCGGCAAAGGCCGGTTGAGGGCACAGCGGATGGAGTTACGTCAGTGGACCAGTCGTGGTGGTACGGCGGAGCGCCGTGTCGACAAAGGGTCCAGGCCAGATGGCGAAAGAGGTATTGTAGTTGTAGTAATTTTGTTTGCTAGCCGGGAGATGTGCCCGGCTCGCGGCTAACTGGTGCTAGCTTCGGGGCAGGGGTGTTAGCCAATATAGCCACTCGGTAGCAGCTAGCTAGCAGCGATGATCCGATGCAAAGGTTCAGAGCTTCCGGTGGAGTAGTGGATTCTAGCCATGTTTGGGTAGAGTCCGGAAGGCATCAGCTGTGTAGCCGAGTGATCATTGAGTAGGCCGGGAGGTGAACCTGGCTCAGGGCTAGCTTTGGGGCTGGGTCACACAGTGGCAGCTGTGATGATCAGGAGTACTGGTCAAGGGCTTACGGCAGGAATCCGGCGTTGTAGTGGAGAAAACAGTCCGATACTGGCAGGCTGGCAAGTGTTATCCAAGCTAAGAAACGGCTGGTGTCTGTGCAGAAGGTAAAGGCTGCTAGCAGTGGCTGACAATGACTAAATAGCTAGTAGCTAATTAGCTGGTTAGCTTCTGATGGCTAGCTTCTGATGGAGGTTCTGGCATTTAGGTCTAAGAAAAATAGCGGATCCGTATCACATTGGGTGAGGCGGGTTACCGGAAGGTATATTTGATTTAAAAATGCAAAAGAGATTAAAAATAAATTTAAATGTATACAAAAAAAGACGAAAAGGACGACAAACCACGTCCGCACTGCTACAACATCTTGGATCTGGACCCTTTCTTTCTAAAATGATCTGCCGCAATTGTTGCAACCCCTATTACTAGCCTGTTCAACCTCTCTTTCGTATGGTCTGAGATCCCCAAAGATTGTAAAGCTGTCGCGGTCATCCCCCTCTTCACTCTAGACCCAAACTGTTACAGACATATATCTGTCCTACCCTGCCTTTCTAAAGTCTTCGAAAGCCAAGTTAACAAACCGATCACCGACCATTTCGAATCCCACCGTACCTTCTCCGCAATCTGGTTTCTGAGCTGGTCATGGGTGCACCTCAGCCACGCTCAAGGTCCTAAACGATATCATAACCGCCATCGATAAAAGACAATACTGTGCAGCAGTCTTCATCAACCTGGCCAAGGCTTTCGACTCTGTCAATCACCACATTCTTATTGGCAGACTCAACAGCCTTGGTTTCTCAAATGACTGCCTCGCCTGGTTCACCAACTACTTCTCAGATAGAGTTTAGTGTGTCAAATCGGAGGGCCTGTTGTCCGGACCTCTGGCAGTCTCTATGGGGGTACCACAGGTTTCAATTCTCAGGGCGACTCTTTTCTCTGTATACATCAATGATGTCTCTCTTGCTGCTGGGGATTCTCTGATCCACCACTACGCAGACGACACCATTCTGTATACTTCTGGCCCTTCTTTGGACACTGTGTTAACAAACCTCCAGACGAGCTTCAATGCCATACAACACTCCTTCCGTGGCCTCCATGTGCTCTTAAATGCAAGTAAAACTAAATGCATGCTCTTCAACTAATCGCTGCCCGCACCCGCCCGCCCGTCTAGCATCACTACTCTGGACGGTTCTGACTTAGAATATGTGGACAACTACAAATACCTAGGTGTCTGGTTAGACTGTAAACTCTCCTTCCAGACTCACATTAAGCATCTCCAATCCAAAATTAAATCTAGAATCGGCTTCCTATTTCGCAACAAAGCCTCCTTCACTCATGCTGCCGAACATACCCTCGTAAAACTGACTATCCTACCGATCCTTGACTTCGGCAATGTCATTTACAAAATAACCTCCAACACTCTACTCATCGAATTGGATGTAGTCTATCACAGTGCCATCCGTTTTGTCACCAAAGCCCCACATACTACCCACCACTGCGACCTGTATGCTCTCGTTGGCTGGCCCTCGCTTCATATTTGTCGCCAAACCCACTGTCTCCAGGTCATCTATAAGTCTTCGCTAGGTAAAGCCCCGCCTTATCTCAGCTCACTGGTCACCATAGCAGCACCCACCCGTAGCACGCGCTCCAGCAGGTATATCTCACTGGTCATCCCCAAAGCCAACTCCTCCTTTGGCCGCCTTCCCTTCCAGTTCTCTGCTGCCAATGACTGGAACGAATTGCAAAAATCACTGAAGCTGGAGTCTTATATCTCCCTCACTAACTTTAAGCATCAGCTGTCAGAGCAGCTTACTGATCATTGCACCTGTACACAGCCCATCTGTAACTAGCCCACCCAACTACCTCATCCCCTCATTGTTATTTATTTTTTTGCTCCTTTGCACCCCAGTATCTCTACTTGCACATTAATCTTCTGCACACCTATCACTCCAGTGTTTAATTTCTAAATTGTAATTATTTCTCCACTATGGCCTACACTGGCCAAACCCTAACCCAGACGACGCTGGGCCAATTGTGCGCCTCCTTATGGGACTCCCAATCACAGTTGGTTGTGATACAGCATGGAATCAAACCAGCGTTTGTAATGATGCCTCTAGCACTGAGATGCAGTGCCTTAGACCGCTGCGCCACTCGGGAGCCCAATGTATTTAACATACTGTACATGCTGTGTATTATAGGACAGCAACCTTATTACATTTAGAAAGATTATAATATTGTACCGATCCTTTATCTACTTCCCCAGAGTCAGATTAACTCTTCGATACCATTTTTTATGTCTCGACATCCAGTATGAAGGAAATTCGAGGTCGTTTCGTGAACCCATGCTAACTAGCGTTAGCGCAATGACTGGAAGTCTATGGTATCTACTAGCATGTTATCAGTTACCATAGACTTCAGAAGCTTGTGCTAAAGCTAGTTAGCAATTGTGCTAACACTAGAGACATAAAAATGGTATCCACAAGTTCATCTGACTCTGGAGAATTAGATAAAGGGTTTCATTGCCAAAATCCAGAGTATCCCTTTAACCCTATTGGCGCGATGTGTAGGGTGTTTGCCTTTCACACCAGCTCTCACACCCTGCCACGCCAGTTGCTAGAATATCATGAACTTAATTTGTGCAAAAGGGATTTACAGATTTTGACAGAGGAAACAGGATACTATTGGCAATATACAATGTTGCTCTCTATACATGACTCAAGTCTGAGTTTTAATTGAATGATACAGTCTAGTTAGGCTTCAGCTGTGTTTATATGCATGCTCAACTTGACTTTACTTGACTTAACGCTTAACTTAAAGGCACTTTTTCCCGTAAAACAACGAGATGGATCTCTGACAAGAAATCAACATAATGTGTTACAGCTTTCCGTACGGAAGGAGGGTGCCAGAATCTCATCCTTACCAAAACATGTAATTAAATTCACATTTCTAAGCTGCCTTCATGGCAGTGAGACAATGAGACAGCAGGTAGCAGGTAACCTAGAGGTTAAGGTCGCTGATTCAAATCCCGAGCCGGCAAGGTGAAAAACTCTGGTGTTCTGCTCTTGAGCAACCCCCAACAGCACCGATGATGACGATTAAGGCAGCGCCCCACACCTCTCTTCATCAGAGTGGTTGGGTTAAACGCGGAAGACGCATTTCGGTTTAATGCATTCAGTCCTGCAACTTACTTGGTATCCCCCTTTCCCAATACTGGTGCACTCTGAGGAGAGAAGCTTCAGAGTTTCACGGAGGTGGAACACACTCGCATGAAAACCTTAACTGAGACCTGAAGTCTTGGTTTAGCTCTTGGAGCAATTGGCTTTAGCTCAGTGGTTTTACACAGTCTTATGGAACACAGGAGAAAAGCGTTTTAACACTGACACAGGTTTGAATACTAAGACACAAAAACACAGACCTAGACACACGTGTATCAGAAAGAGACAGCCTTGTGCTTTTTTTTCTCCAATGAGATTCACAAATCCCATTCTCACAGTCACTGACTGACTAGAAAAGCGGATGATCCTCTTTAGGAGAGAGAGATAGTTGCAGCCAGAAACCATTCCTGGTCCCCAGGAGACAAGCTCATTGTTCATCAGGAGACGATGGCTCAATGGCTCACACACACATACACAATGAGGCTCTGGCTTTGGTCTCCATAACCACTACCATCTAAGGAATAGGAGCCTGACTTGGCATGCACTCAGCACACTGCACACTGCGGCACACAGCTTTTCCACTGCAGGACGTCTGCTTAATGTATGACAAACAGAGTGTTAAGTCGAATTATAGTATTCACTGCCTGGGTCAGGGTAGAGAGAGCGTGCACACACACACAGACACACACACACACACACACTGGCCTGGGTAAAGCAGATGCGAGAACTTCTAATCCTCAAGGAGAGGGGAAAAAATACACTACATGCACACTCTTGACATTCTCTCAAACAACGTCATGAAGTAGTTACCTGGAAAGCATTTCAATTAACATTCGTGCCTTGTTAAAAGTACATTTGTGGAATTTCTTTCCTTGCGTTTGAGCCAATCAGGGAGGGGTGGTATACAGAAGATAGCCCTATTTGGTAAAATACCTAGTCCATACTATATTATGGCAAGAACAGTTCAAATAAGCAAACATAATTGACAGTCCATTATTACTTTAAGACATGAAGGTCAGTCAATCCGGAAAATGTCAAGAATGTTGAACGTTTCTTTAAGTGCAGTCGCAAAAACCATCAAGTGCTATGATGAAACAGACTCTAATGAGGACCGCCACAGGAAAAGAAGACCCAGAGTTACCTCTGCTGCAGAGGACAAGTTCATTAGAGTTACCAGCCTCAGAAATTGCAGCCCAAATAAATGCTTCACGGAGTTCAAGGAACAGACACATTTCAACATCAACTGTTCAGAGGAGACTGCGTGAATCAGGCCTTCAAGGTTGGATAGCTGCAAATAAACCACTACTAAAGGACACCCATAAGAAGAAGAGAATTTCTTGGGCCAAGAAACATGAGCAATGGGCATTAGACCGGTGGAAATCCGTCCTTTGGTCTGAGATGTTTTGTTCCAAACGCTGTGTCTTTGTGAGACGCAGAGTAGGTGAACGGATGATCTCCGCATGTGTGGTTCCCACCATGAAGCATGGAGGACGAGGTGTGATGGTGTGGGGGTGCTTTGTTGATGACATTGTCTGTAATTTATTTAGAATTCAAGGCACACTTAACCAGCATGGCTATCACAGCATTCTGCAGCGATACGCCATCCCATCTGGTTTGGGCTTAGTGGGACTATCATTTGTTTCTCAACAGGACAATGACCCAACACACCTCCAGGCTGTGTAGGGGCTATCTGACCAAGAAGGAGAGTGATGGAGTGCTGCATCAGATGACCTGGCCTCCACAATCCCTCGACCTCAACCCACTTGAGGTGGTTTGGGATGAGTTGGACCGGGGAGTGAAGGAAAAGCAGCAACAATTGCTCAGATAATGGGGGAACTCCTTCAAGACTGTTGGAAAAGCATTCCAGGTGAAGCTGGTTGAGAAAATGCCAAGAGTGTGCAAAGCTGTCATCAAGGCAGAGGGTAGGGACTTTGAATAATCTAAAATCTAAAATATATTTTTATTTGTTTAAAAAAAATTGGGTTACTTTTTGGTTATGTCTTCACTATTATTCTACAATGTAGAAAATAGTACAAATAAAGAAAAACCCTTGAATGAGTAGGTGTATCCAAACTTTTGACTGGTACTGTATGGTGTAATTCCTAGGAATTGTATATTTTATGTTACTGTCTGGCGAAACATCTGCAAGCTAGGCTACTTAAATCAACAAAATCCATGGGTTTCAGCTTACACTTGCTTCATGATTGAGGAATGCTCGATTTACCATTTATTTCTTTTCACCATCCCGTTTTGTTCTACAGGTCACATATTTCCAATGGGCTCCACATGGGTTTTGTGTGTTTGTATGTGTGTGCGCGCGAATGCGTGCCTGTGTGCACGTGCATGTGACTATAACTGGGGTGATGAATGCAGAGAGTGGCCTTCAATTACACGCCTTTAAAGCCCAAGAAAATACTTCAAACAAGTTGAGACTGTCTGTGGCTGCTTTCATATCACCAGACTGGCTTCATGCTCATCATCATGTCTGGAATAAGAGTTCCTACTAACCAAGCTTCAAAAACAAAGAGTCTCTGATGATTCACAAGGTGTCTGGGGCATGTGATCTAGTTTAGCAGTTTAGACCATGGCGCTGTTACAAGGCTAAAATAGCCTAAGGCCTGGAATCAATCAGTAGCGCTGAAAATCAGCGTTATAGCGTGGTTTAAATTTAAAGGCAGTTCGCTCTGACTGCATTCGGGGTAAACGCTGCATATGTTGGCTCAGTTGACAATGGCTTTTAAATTTCCACCGCGCTACAATGCAGATCTTCGGCACTACTGTTTGAATCCAGCCCTAAGTCTTCCTTCCCTTCGAAGGGAACGCAGAATGCAGTTAGCATCTTTGGTAAATGGATGTTGTAAAATATGTACATTTATTCTTTCTCTAATTATATTCAGATTGAATAAGGGACAAATAAATCTTGAGAATCTAAAGAATATGAAAATTAACATTTCTTCATTGTTTCTTAACTTGCTACCAAAAACTCTCCTCCCCTATTTATATAATTTCCCTTGCATCATATCATTATTAAGCATTATTTAGTAATAACAATCAATATAGCGGTGTCACAATTATTATATATATATTTTTTTTCTCAACACTTTCCCTGGCTGCTACTACTCTTGCTCAAAAAAATGGTTTATCTATCTCCTCTAACAAAACGATTCTCAGATGAGTTGATTTAATATTTAGTCTTTAATAAAAAGGTATATAAATATTTTCTAATTACGTCAGATCTTTAAATGTTTTATATTACAGTGCCTTCAGAAAGTATTGTCACCCCTTGATTTATTCCACTTTTTGTTGTGTTACAGCCTGAATTTCAAATTTCAAAAAATGTGCTTAACAAGTCACATAATAAGTTGCATGTGTTTAACGTGATTTTTGAATGACTGCCTCATCTTTGTAGCCCACACATACAATTATCTGTAAGGTCTCTCAGTCGAGCAGTGAATTTCAAACACAGATTCAACCACAAAGACCAGGGAGGTTTTCCAATGCCTCGCAAAGGGCACCTATTGGTGGATAGGTAAAAACTTGAATATCCCATTGAACATGGTGAAGTTATTTATTACTCTTGGGGTGGTGTATCTATACACCCAGTTAGTACACGGATACAGGCGTCCTTCCTAACTCAATTGCCAGAGAGGAAGGAAACTGCTCAGGATTTCACCTGAGGCCAATGGTAACTTTAAAACAGTTACAGAGTTTAATGGCTGTGATAGGAGAAAACTGAGGATGGATCAACAACATTGTAGTTACTCCACAATACTAACCTAGAGTGAAAAGAAGGAAGCATTAACAGAATAAAAATATACAACTGCCAAAAATGTGGCAAAGAAATTAACTGTATGTCCCGAAAACAAAGTGTTATGTTTGGGGCAAAATGTAACTGAGTACCACTCTTCATATTTTCAAGCATGGTGGTGGTTGCATCATGTTATGGGTATGCTTGTCATTGGCAAGGACTAGGGATTTTTTTAGGATAAAAAGAAACAGTCCATTATTACTAAGAATAGAACTAAACAAAGTCAAAATCCTAGAGGAAAATCAGGTTCAGTCTGCTTTCCAATAGACACTGGGAAACAAATGTACCTTTCATCAGGACAATAACCTAAAACACAAGGCAAAATATACACTGGAGTTGCTTACCAAGACGACACTGAATGTTCCTGAGTGGCCTAGTTACAGTTTTGACTTAAATTGGCTTGAACATCTATGGCAAGACTCGAAAATGGCTTTCTAGCAATGATCAATAACCAACTTGACAGAGCTTAAAGAATTAAAAAATTATTATGTGCAAATATTGTACCATCCAGACTGTTATCACTGCAAAATGTGATTTTAACATGGGGTGTGAATACTTATGTAAATTAGATATTTATGTATTCCATTTTCAATAAATTAGCAAAAATATCAACAACAAAATAATATATTTAATCCATTTTGAATTCAGGCTGTGGAACAAAATGTGGAATAAGTCAAAAGGTATGAATACTTTCTGAAGGCCCTGTATACCATTAGGGCAGCCTAAAGATATATAATCCACTTGCTTGGAGATAAAAAAAATGTAATCCAATTTTAATAATGCAGTCAAATTTAAAGTGAGTGTGTTGGGGGCCTCTTATTTCCCTTTATAGTTTGTTTGATGATATTTACTTTTTATATATATATTTTTTTTTTAACAAACCTTGCTTTTCACAGCAATTGGAAATTGTTCTTAAGGGGTACAAGTTATCCAACGTTACCCTACTGAGTCAATAAACTAGTCGAACTGTGTTGCAATTATCAATTTAAAGAACATACAGAAAACATGGCAAACATTTTATGTGAAATCGTTTCATTTCATACTATGAGGAATACCGTATTCTTGAACTATACCCGCAGCCTAGCCTGCAATAAGCCTCGAATTTCTTTGGAAAATGGGATGCGCACAAAATCAAGGCAACTGATGCTCGGCGGTGAGTTGTGGCACATATTCTCGCGTGTGAAATTAATACATGTAAAGTTTATATTTAATTCAAACGTACCTGTCCTGCAGAAAGCCAAGTTCAGTTGTTTCTTAATGTTCGATGTCAGAAGCTTCGGATAGAGTTGAAACAATTTAGCTTTTATCCATTGGCAATGGTGCAGTTTTGGCTCCTCCTGTCTCGCTTACATTTCTAAGATGTTTAGGCTACATTGGCTATTTCGCTCTGTACATGTAGTCATCTATATGTATCGGAGACGGTTGGCTTTGCCTAATAATGAAACGCTCACGATAAAAGCAATAATAAAGAGTTGTAATGTATTTTTCTTCAACAAAAAAAAGTAACTATTGCTTTCTAATATGATGAAGCCTCCTTATATATTTTTTCAGTCTTAGCAGGTGCTTTTATCCAGAGCGACTTTCAGGAGCAATTCATATATATTTTTTATTTAACCTTTATTTAACTAGGCAAGTCAGTTAAGACCAAATTCGTATTTACAATGACGACCGAGGGACAATGGGTTAACTGCCTTGCTCAAGGGAACATCCACAGACTGTTTTACTTAGTCGGCTCTGGGATTCGAACCAGCGACCTTTACTCTTCCAACGCTCTTAACCGGTAGGCTACCTGCCGCCTTATCTCCACAATTAAATTTCACAAAAAAAATGACAAAACATGTTTTTGGAGAAATAAATAGAAAACAATATTGAAAGACTTTGGCTGTTCTCTCAACAAATACTTCGAAATAATGTGACGAAAATTGGCACTATGCCATTGGTCTTGGAGCCATAGCTGGCCATATAGCAGCTTTGGTATGTGACAGATGTGAAATGTACAAAAATGTGGCAGGGCATAGAGAACAAGGGAGGGAACCATGATGTAGTCCAGGTGGGAATGTTTGATTCATCCTTTAGAAACGGATAGGCAGACTATAGGTGGGAGACCATCCTTAAAAGCTAATACCTAATTCAAAGGGCATTGGGGAAACCATTACTGTGTTCAATAAAGCTGTAGGCTGGTAATTACATAGTTAATTACTAACCATACTGGCTTCTATTGGATGCAGCTATTTCAGGTCAGAATATAAAAACTAAGTAGAGTGGCGAGTGCTGGGAGAGACCAATGACTAATGTGATTGTCAGAAAATGTACCAACAAATAAATATACCGTGTAGCTTACTTATACTGCACTTGCAAACTGGCATAATAATTTTAAATGGAGTTATATTAAGTGAGATGGGAAGTCAATGCAGTAATCTAAAAAGAATCTGAACCACGCCGAAATGTATGAGTAAATAAAAGAGACTATAAAAGTCCTTTCCAACAGCTGACATCTCTCTCTCCTGCCAGAACACAGAGCAACAGTAGCCTCCCACCAAACAAGGACATGTTACTACTCCAACAGTCCACAGCTAAATGAAACTCCTCTGTTCACCTAAATAAAAGAGCAATCATATTCAAAGGATACAGTATATGTACAAAAATATGTGGAACCCGTTCAAATGAGTGGATTCGGCTATTTCAGCCACAGCCATTGCTGACAGGTCCATAAAATTGATCTCACAGCCATGCAATTTCCATAAAAAAACATTGGCAGTAGAATGGCCTTACTGAAGTGCTCAGTGACTTTCAATGTTGCAAAGTCATAGGATGCCACCTTTCCAACAAGTCAGTTCGTCAAATGTCTGCCCTGCTAGAGCTGCCCCAGTCAACTGTAAGTGCTGTTATTGTGAAGTAGAAACGTCTTGGAGCAACAACGGCTCAGCTGCGAAGTGGTAGGCCACACAAGCTCACAGAAAGGGACCGCCGAGTGCTGTCCTCGGTTGTAACACTCACTACTGAGTTCCAAACTGCCTCTGGAAGCAATATCAGCACAAGAACTGTTTGTCGGGAGCTTCATGAAATCTGTTTCCATGGCCGAGCAGCCACACACAAGCTTAATATCACCATGCGCAATGCCAAGTGTCGGCTTAAGTGGTGTAAAGCTCACCGCCATTGGACTCTGGAGCAGTGGTAATGTGTTCTCAGGAGTGATGAATCACGCTTCACCATCTGGCCGTCCGACGAACAAATCTGTGTTTGGCGGATGGTCAGGAGAACGCTAGCTGCTCGACTGCATAGTGCCAGCTGTAAGGAGGAGTAATGGTCTGGGGCTGTTTTTCATGTTTCGGGCTAGGCCCCTTAAGTCAGTGAAGGGACATCTTAACGCTACAGCATACAATTGCATTCTAGACGATTCTGTGCTTCCAACTTTGTGGCAACAGTTTGGGGAAGGTACTTTCCTGTTTCAGCAGTATAATGCCCCCGTGCACAAAGAAAGGTCCATACAGAAATGCTTTGTCGAGATCAGTGGGGAAGAATTTGACTGGCCAGCACAGAGCCCTGACCTCAACCCCATCGAACACTTTTGGGATGAATTGGAACACTAACTGCGAGCCAGGCCTAATCACCCAACATCAGTGCCTGACCTCACGAATGCTCTTGTGGCTGAATGGAAGTAAGTCCCCGCAGCAATGTTCCAACGACTAGTGGAAAGCCTTCCCAGAAGAGTGGAGGCTGTTATAGCAGCAAAGGGGACCAACTCCCTATTAATGCCCATGATTTTGGAATGAGATGTTGGACGAGCAGGTGTCCATATACTTTTGGTCATGTAGTGCATGTGTAGGCCTATAGTACATATACAGTAGCCTCCCAAAATGCTAATCTAAACAAATCTCGGTTCAAATATTATTTAAAATCTTGCTTTACCTCTGGAATGCAAGCAAGGTGGGTGAGGTTTGCACTTTTTTTGAATTTTCTATTGGTTCCTTTGCAACAGGCAAGCTCAATTTAAGCACAAGGGGGAATAAGAATCATATTGTACACCGTACTCCTCATTCCTGTTAGCCTGATCCCAGGCGACAGTCTCACACCCAGACTGATGGTTTTTGGCACAGTCCAAGTCTTCTTCATGCCAACTAAAACCACCACTCCCCCCTGTGTCCGCCTGTGGTCACCCTGACGAAAAGGTTCATTATCTATGGGCTTTGCTCATTGCAGTTCACGTGACTGTATCATGATTCAGGAAAACTGTAGCTCCAACTGGTAGGCACAGACATTTTCTTCAAGGAACAGTTTCATCATAATACACTACCAACTACACTGACATGCTTTCACATCCTTGAAACATCAGACATGTCATGACTGTTAAGTATACTCCCTCTCCGGCCTCTAGGTCATCAGGCTGCTGATTATCCCGCACCTGTCACCTCCGTCTTGCGCACCTGCACCTCATGACACTCACCTGGACTCCATCACCTCCTTGATTATCTTCCCTATATCTGCCACTCCCCTTGGTTCTTTCCTCAGGTGTTATTGACTCTGTTTTCATGTCGGTGCTGTGTTTGTGTTTTGTGTTTATTGTTTTAATAAACAAAACATTCACTCCCTGTACTTGCTTCCCGACTCTCAGTGCATTCGTTACAATTACAGATGGAGTCATTTCCCTTGAATTTTACTTCCACCATGCAAACCATCAAATGGCAAAGTCAAGTTTTCAAACAAAGTTTAATATTTCAGGTCATCATTGAACATTTAGTATAACCGTGGGGATAATACATTACAGAAAATATTACAGGACATGACTACAGCACTTTGTAGTATCAATATATTTACACATTTACGGTTTTAGGGATTAACTAATAATATTAGTCATTATTTCCCTAATGACCTAAAGACCACAACACCAAAGATGATGGTTATTATGACAGAGATGGACAGAGCGTTCAAAAAATTATTAGGCAGACAGACGTACAATACACAAACATAAAGTAACATACATGTATCTTCCCTGTGTAAAAAACCCAAAACATCACAGTAACGCCCAACAAACAATGTGCCTTCAGAAAGTATTCACACCTCTTGAATTTTTCCAAATTTTGTTGAGTTACAGGCTGAATTTAAAATGTATTGAATTTAGATTTTTCTGTCACTGGCCTACACACAATGCTGCATAATGTCAAAGTGGATTTTTTGGTCTATGTTTGGTTCTTATTTTTTCCGGTCTGGACTAGCCTTGATTTGGCCCAAGCATTGACGTCTATAAATTACATATTTTCAACTTTCATTCAGAACCAAAAATGTACCTGATTTCAACCTCCAGAAAATACCTATTTTCAACTTTCATTCAGAGTTTAAATTGAACCCAACTTCAACGTCTGGAAAAAGACTTATTTTACATGTTTTTTCAACTTAATTTTGCTTACTGGGATTATTCTTGTAGTGGCGGCCATTTTATTTTCACCTTGGGCGGCAGAATGGCCAGGACCGGCCCTGAATACTAGTATCCCAATAATGTACAAATCTAAAACCTTTAGTAGCAATGTATTCAATTCAAAATGCAGTGGTGTTCACATAATCTAAACTATAACCTAAACTATGTTAAGAATACTTTTACTTTTAAGGTAACATTGGTTGAGATAATGGATGGGCTGGACATGCCGGGAGATGAGTTTGGATTGGTCTGCCATGTAGCATGGCTTCTGTCTATAACGTGAGCTGCTCAGTATGTCTTGATAGTCCTTTCTACGGCGGTGTAAGACACAACCTTATCAATCGAGAACTACAAAGGTTTTGCTACATTTTTCAACAACATTGATGCCCTGAATGTTTGCTGTCTTTTTTTGTATTTTTTATTAGTTTGATGGTTTACCAAACATCACTTTTCCACTTTGTTATACTTCAAGCAAGTTCAGCCAAGACTAGCTAGCTAGTAACGTCAGCTGAGATGGTGGAAGCTAGCAAAAATGTAGAGGGAGCTGTCGTAACCGAGGCAGATACTGTCAACTATATGGAAGATTTTGACACTCCCCCAGAAGTAACGGTACCGAGGTCGGAGGAATTCGTCTTCGGTACAGGTGTCTAAATAACCCCTTTGAAACCCCACAGCCTGAAGAGACTACGAGAAAGTGACGCCGGGCAGACTCAACCCCCCCAGCCTATCACCAATGAAGCCATCTTCGAGGCAATCCAGGGTTTAAACAAGAAATTTGACAAGCTATTCGGCTGAATGGCTTTGATGAGAGGATTCATAAAAATACCCTCTCGAGTTTAATGCAGCAGGCATTAAGGACATTACCACTCATGTGAAACTGTTGAAAAATAAAGTTGATGCCCTGACAAAAGAAAAAACGAGGAGCTGCGGACAGCCAGTGATGAACAGAACCGATAAAAGCGCCGATGGTGGCTGAGACTGAACAGGCTACCTGAAACTGATAGTGAGAATAACAGAGGGATTGTGATTGACATTATTGGGAAGGTTGTTCCATATCCCCCTGCTACCCTGAACATCACTGTAGATGTTGTACACCATCTCGGAGATAAGAGAAAGGAGATGAACAGACACAGACAGGTCATCAGGATGTTTGCTGAGGAACGTGAGAGACGAGGTGTGGAGAGCTGCCAAACTTGCGCCGATCTGCAGGGAGAAAGGCATTCGCTTTGCAGAAGATTTGAGCAAGCGCGACAGGGATGCCCGTGCAAAGCTGTGGCCACAAGTCGATGAGGCAAGACGCAGGGGGGGGGGAAAGCCTTCTTTCGCGAGGGGTATGCTGTCATTGACGGCCGCAGGGTGGAGCTAAGTGACTGACTGATTTATGCTTTATGAGTTGGCCTGCTTATACAGTAGTAGGCTAATGAGGTCATATACCGTTTCAACTGGTGAGTTTATTCATGCAATCGTTTATCTGAACACCGCATATAGGCGATATTGCATAGGGCCATACTGTTCGTAGTGGCGAGTTTTGAATGTGAACATTAACCAACGTAAGCACACTGATTTTTGTTTCTCATTTGATGGCTTACTAAGATATCAGTTAGCTTTTATTCATTTCAAGATCGATATTATGTAAGTAAATCTCGATTTATTTTTCATATGGCTTGATTAGCTGTCAGATTCAATTGAGAGTTCAATTGTTCAATTGAAGATCTAAACTATTAATATAATATGTATTACACAGTCTATCCATTTATTTTCCTTTTACGGTCGTTACTGTTCGTCAAGTAAATTTTTGAAGGGCTTATGCTACCTTTATTTTCAGGGTCCCTGTTTATTCTAGACATCTCTATCTGGGATACTCTTCTCTTCAACATTTCTCTTTATCCTTGAACACCAGGGGTTAACAATTTAAAACACACTTTTTTTGTTTTTGTAAAGATTCAATAAAGTCCAATTGTTTTTCATTTCAAGAGACACTTTCCTTAGATGCTGACGTAAAATTTTGGACATCACAATGGGGTTGACAAGATCCTCTTTAGCCATGGCTCATCTCATTCTGCTGGTGTGGCAATACTTTTCAGAAGGTTCCCAGGTACAGTTTAAGAAAGCAGGTGTGATGCTGAGGGTCACTGGATGGCTATTGTTTTCGAATCTAAAGGGTCATGTTACATATTGGTAAATATTTATGGTTATAACATAGTCATAAACAATATTCTTCTAACATCTATTAGTGAAGTCTTAATTGAGTTGAAAAACAAATATTCCACAGATAACATTATTGCTGGAGGTGATTATAATGTTGCTCCTGATGACTGGATGGATAGGTATCCCACCAGGCATTCAGCCCATTGTTTTAATAACTTAATTCAACATTTCTGCTCCAACTTTCAACTTTCTGACATTTGGCGTTCACAGAATCCAACTTTATAAATAATTATTGGTTCAACTCTACAACTAGCGACAGACAATTCAAATCTAGAATTGATAATTGGTTGGTATCTTCCAATCTTATGAATCTTCCAAGATGGCGTAGCAGTGCATCAGTGCAGTCCAGATGTGTTTTGTCTATGTCCCGTGTAAATTTACCTATAGCTCAGACACCAGCCGCTTTTAGCCTGAATAATACGCGCCAGTCTGCACAGCGCGATATCAACCCTGAGCTTATCGGACTGCTTTTCTCCACACCTTCACCAGATTCCTGCCATAAGCTCTGGACCATTACTCCAGAGTGGCCCAGCCACAAAGCTAGCCTTGAGACAGGCCCATCTCTCGGCCTGCTCAGTGGACCCTATAATCACTCGGCTACACAGCTGATGCCTCCCGGACTCTTCACTAACACGCCTAGAAGCCACTACATCACCGGATTCCTGCCGTAACCTCTGGACCTTTGAGTCGGATCATCGCAGCTAGCTAGCTGCTACCGAGTGCATATGAATGCAGTACACGTCGCTTCCTTATGATGTCAACAGCCTCGAGACGGTGTTTCCCTCCATTTTGGATGAATTTAGAGCAGAGAAAAACACCAAACAATGAAGACCCTCTTTCTGAAAAAAGTTCCCGTGGCGCGCGCACGAGAAGTCACGGAGTGTCTTTTGTAGCCTCGATATTGATCAGTTTATATTCCGGCTGATTTATAATAGTAAATATACGTAAAAGTGTTCCTAAGGATACATTTAAAACTATGTTTGATTGTTCTTGGACAAGTTTATAGGTATAATTTGAGCGAGTTCGCGCGCTTTCATGGACTAGTGGAGGCTGTCGTTTCTGATTATAACGCGCAAACCAAATGGAGGATTTATGGATAAAAGACGTTACTTTTTCTAACAAAAGAACCATGGATTGTCTTCGTTGGACACTTAGGATGACCTCAGCAGAAGTTCTTCAACAGGTAATTGATTTGTTTTTGCTGTGAAATGTGTTATGTGTGCCATGATGGCTAATCGATACATGGCTATTGGAAAAATATGTGAGATGCTAGCCTCAAACAATGAAATGTGCTGCTTTCGCCGTAAAGCCTTTTTGAAATCTGACAACGCTGTGATATTGCCAAGAAACATAGCTTTTGATGAGTATGGAACACTTGCATATTGGTGGATGTTTAATAATTCCATTTTGGGATTTTGAATTTGGCGCTTTAGATTTTCGCTGGTAGTGTCGGGACGAGCCCGCTAGCGACCCAGCAATCCCTGACTGGTTAAGGGTAGTTATCAGTGCTTTATTTACTGCGGAGTCCCTAGCCCCACTCAACATGCCTCAGATACCTCTTTTGTCCCACCTCCCACACATGCGGAGACCTCACCTAGCATAACTAGTGCCTCCAGAGATGCAACCCGTCTGTACATTATGCGCTGAATCTTTTCTACCACGCCCAGAAATCTGCTCTTTTATTCTCTGCCCCCAACACACTAGACGACCAGTTTTTATATCCTTTAGCCGTACCCTCATCCTCCTCCTCCTCTTCTGTTCCTCAGGTGATGTAGAGGTTAACCCAGGCCCTGTGTGTCCCCTGGCCCTCTCATTTGTTGACTTCTGTAACCACAAAAGCCTTGGTTTCATGCATGTTAACATCAGAAGCCTCCTCCCTAAGTTTGTTTTATTCACTGTTTTAGCACACTCCACCAACCCTGATGTCCTTGCCGTGTCTGAATCCTGGCTTAGGAAGGCCACCAAGAATTCTGAGATTTCCATCCCCAACTACAACATTTTCCGTCAAGATAGAACTGCCAAAGGGGGAGGAGTTGCAATCTACTGCAGAGATAACCTGCAAAGTTCTGTCATACTTTCCAGGTCTATGCCAGAACAGCTCGGGCTTCTAATTTAAAAAACGAATCTCTCCAGAAATAAGTCTCTCACTGTTACCGCCTGTTATAGACCCCCCACAGCTCCCAGCTGTGCCCTGGACACCATATGTGAATTGACTGCCCCCCATCTATCTTCAGATTTCGTTCTGTTAGGTGACCTAAACTGGGATATGCTTAACACCCCGGCCGTCCTACAATCTAAGCTAGATGCCCTCAATCTCACACAAATTATCAAGGAACCCACCAGGTAAAACGTTAAATCTGTAAACATGGGCACTCTCTTAGATATTATCCTGACCAACTTGCCCTCCAAATATTTTTTTTTTTTTTTTTTTTATTTCACCTTTATTTAACCAGGTAGGCAAGTTGAGAACAAGTTCTCATTTACAACTGCAACCTGGCCAAGATAAAGCAAAGCAGTTCGACACATACAACAACACAGAGTTACACATAGAGTAAAACAAATATACAGTCAATAACACAGTAGAAAATAAAAACAAATCTATATACAAAGAGTGCAAATGAGGTAGGATAAGGAAGGTAAGACAATAAATAGGCCATGGTGGCAGAGTAATTACAATATAGCAATTTAACACTGGAATGGTAAAAATGTGCAGTAGATGAATGTGCAATGTAGAAAAACTGGGGTGCAAAGGAACAAGATAAATAAATAAATACGGTAGGGGATGAGGTAGTTGGTTGGGCTATTTACAGATGGGCTATAAACAGGTACAGTGGTCTGTGAGCTGCTCTGACAGCTGGTGCTTAAAGCTGTTGAGGGAGATAAGTGTTTCCAGTTTCAGAGATTTTTGAAGTTCGTTCCAGTCATTGGCAGCAGAGAACTGGAAGGAGAGTCGGCCAAAGGAGGAATTGGCTTTGGGGGTGACCAGTGAGATATACCTGCTGGAGCGCGTACTACGGGTTGGTGCTGCTAAGTTTACCAGCGAGCTGAGATAAGGCGGGACTTTACCTAGCAGGGACTTGTAGATGACCAGGAGCCAGTGGATATGGCGACAAGTGTAAAGCGAAGGCCAGCCTACGAGAGCGTACAGGTCGCAGTGGTGGGTGGTATATGGGGCTTTGGTAACAAAACGGATGGCACTGTGATAGACTGCATCCAGTTTGTTGAGTAGAGTATTGGAGGCTATTCTGTAAATTACATCACCGAAGTCGAGGATCGGTAGGATGGTCAGTTTTACGAGGGTATGTTTGGCAGCATGAGTGAAGGAAGCTTTGTTGCGAAATAGGAAGCCAATTCTAGATTTAATTTTAGATTGGAGATGTTTGATGTGAGTCTGGAAGGAAAGTTTACAGTCTAACCAGACACCTAGGTATTTGTAGTTTTCCACATAATCTAAGACAGAACCGTCCAGAGTAGTGATGCTGGACGGGGGGACAGGTGCGGGCAGCGATCGGTTGAAGAGCATACATTTAGTTTTACTTGCGTTTAAGAGCAGTTGTAATCCACGGAAGGAGAGTTGTATGGCATTGAAGCTCGTCTGGAGGGTAGTTAACACAGTGTCCAAAGAGGGGCCGGAAGTATACAGAATGGTGTCGTCTGCATAGAGGTGAATCAGAGACTCACCTGCAGCAAGAGCGACATCATTGATGTATACAGAGAAGAGAGTCGGCCCAAGAATTGAACCCTGTGGCACCCCCATGGAGACTGCCAGAGGCCCGGACAACAGGCCCTCTGATTTGACACACTGAACTCTATCAGAGAAGTAATTGGTGAACCATGCTAGGCAGTCATTTGAGAAACCAAGGCTGTCGAGTCTGCCGATAAGGATGAGGTGATTGACAGAGTCGAAAGCCTTGGCCAGATCAATGAAACCTTAGAAAGGCAGGGTAGGATGGATATAGGTCTGTAGCAGTTTGGGTCAAGAGTGTCTCCCCCTTTGAAGAGGGGGATGACCGCAGCTGCTTTCCAGTCTTTGGGAATCTCAGACGTCACGAAAGAGAGGTTAAACAGGCTAGTAATAGGGGTTGCAACAATTTCGGCAGATAATTTTAAAAAGAAAGGGTCCAGATTGTCTAGCCCGGCTGATTTGTAGGGGTCCAGATTTCGCAGCTCTTTTAGAACATCAGCTGACTGGATTTGGGAGATGAGCTGGGCTAGACAATCTGGACCCTCTCTTTCTAAAATTATCAACCGCCATTGTTGCAACCCCTATTACTAGTCTGTTCAACCTCTCTTTTGTATCGTCCGAGATTCCTAAAGATTGGAAAGTTGCCTCGGTCATCTTCCTCTTCAAAGGGGGTGACACTAGACCCAAACTGTTACAGACCTATATCCATCCTGCCCTGCCTTTCTAAAGTCTTTGAAAGCCAAGTTAACAAACAGATCACTGACCATTTCGAATCCCAATGTACCTTCTCTGCTGTGCAATCCGGTTTCCAAGCTGGTCACGGGTGCACCTCAGCCACGCTCAAGGTACTAAACAATATAAAAACCGCCATCGATAAAAGACAGTACTGTGCAGCCATCTTCATCGACTTGGCCAAGGCTTTCGACTCTGTCAATCACCGTATTCTTATCGGCAGACTCAACAGCCTTGGTTTCTCAAATGACTGCCTCGCCTGGTTCACCAACTACTTCTCAGACAGAGTTCAGTGTGTCATATCAGAGGGCCTGTTGTCCAGACCTCTGGCAATCTCTATGGGGGTGCCACAGTGTTCAATTCTCGGGCCGACTCTTTTCTCTGTATATATCAATAATGTCACTCTTGCTGCGGGTGATTCCTTGATCCACCTCTACGCAGACAACACCATCCTGTATACATCTGGCCCTTCTTTGGACACTGTTAACAAACCTCCAAACGAGCTTCAATGCCATACAACACTCCTTCCGTGGCCTCCAAGTGCTCTTAAATGCAAGTAAAACTAAATGCATGCACTTCAACCGATCGCTACCCGCCCGCCCGACTAGCATCACTACTCTGGACAGTTTTGACTTAGAATATGTGGACAACTACAAATACCTAGGTGTTTGGCTAGACTGTAAACTCTCCTTCCAGACTCATATTAAGCATCTCCAATCCAAAATGAAATCTAGAATCGGCTTCCTATTTCACAACAAAGCCTCCTTCACTCATGCTGCCAAACATATCCTCGTAAAACTGACTATCCTACCGATCCTCGACTTCGGCGATGTCATTTACAAAATAGCCACCAACACTCTACTCAGCAAACTGGATGCAGTCTATCACAGTGCCATCCGTTTTGTCACCAAATCCCCATATACCACCCACCAATGCGACCTGTATACTCTCGTCAGCTGGCCCTTGCTACATATTCGTCACCAGACCCACTGGCTACCGGTCATCTATAAGTCTTTACTAAGTAAAGCTCCGCCTTATCTCAGCTCACTGGTCACCATAACAACACCCACCCATAGCACGCGCTCCAGCAGGTATATCTCACTGGTCATCCCCAAAGCCAACACCTCCTTTGGCCACCTTTCCTTCCAGTTCTCTGCTGCCAATGACTGGAACGAATTGCAAAAATCACTGAAGTTGGAGACATATCTCCCTCACTAACTTTAAGCATCAGCTATCTGAGCAGCTTACCGATCGCTGCAGCTGTACACAGTCCATCTGTAGATAGCCCATCCAACTACCTACCTCATCCACATATTGTTTTTATTCACTTTTTTTTCTCTTTTGCACACCAGTATTTCTACTTGCACATCATCATCTGCACATCTATCACTCCAGTGTTAATTTGCTAAATTGTAATTACTTTGCTACTATTGGCCTATTTATTGCCTTACCTCCTTACTCCATTTGCACACACTGTATATAGATTTTTCTATTGTGTTATTGACTGTACTTTTGTTAATCCCATGTGTAACTCTGTGTTGTTGTTTTTTGTCGCACTGCTTTGCTTTATCTTGGCCAGGTCGCAGTTGCAAATGAGAACTTGTTCTCAACTGGCCTACCTGGTTAAATAAAGGTAAAATAAAAAATGTATCTTGTCAGTGAATGTATTATTTCCTCAGCTCCTCTGACAGACCATTGTTCCATTATTCTTTCCTTTTGTTTTGATAATGACAAGAGATTTTCTAAAGGATACTGGAAATGTAACTCTTCTTTTAAAGAATGAGTCATTTTGTTTACAGTCTAAAGTTCCTATCAGAGAGACCTGTCTCGATTCTGCTCTTTCTTCTACTAACAAATGGGAAATTATTAAACTCAGAGTTCGATGTCTTGCCTTCACTTCTGGTAAAATGCTAGCTCAGAAAAGATTCTCCAAACAGATGTTGATATTAACAGGCTGAGCAATAAACTTGATTTAAATGAAGATGAAAAAGCAGAGCTTGCTAAATGCCAATGTGAACTGGATGACATATACAACGATAAGGCACAGGGTGCCCTCATCCGCTCAAAGGCCAAATGGATTGAAAAATGTGAAAAAAACACATCTTATTTCTTTCATTTGGAGAAGAGTATGCAGACTAGGAATAGTATTACATCCATTTATGTAAATGACACTATATCGGTTTATCTTGAAGTGATTAATAAGAAAATACACTCTTTCTACAGTTCACTATATCAATCTCATCTTTCAGAATGCGACTTGAAAACCTTTTTTGATTCAGTTAATAACTCTGTTAACCCTATAGAAGAAAGGTTTAAGAAACTCTGTGATTCTGATATAGATATTACGGAGTTGGACTAAGCCATTAAACAAATGCCTATGGGTTAATCTCCTGGACCGGATGGCATGACTCCTGAATTCTATCAACATTTTTGGCCTGATATTAGAGAGTTATTGCTTTCGGTCTACAAAGAGGGTATTGCTAATGCTATCTTACCACCTCCTTTGAGACAGGGACTAATAGTTCTTATACCCAAACCAAAAGAAGGACTCTCTTTACCTGGACAATTAGAGACCAATCACGTTGTTGGCAACTGACAATAAGGTTCTAGCCCATGTCTATGCCAATAGGCTGATAAAAGGCCTTGACGATATAATCACTGAAACTCAATCAATCTTCATTAAAGGAAGGAGTATCCATAACCATATACGATTGGTTTTAGATATTGACATTAGTGTTCATAGAAGATGATGGATTTATATTGTTTTTATATTTGTTTTAATGCTTTTGACACTTTAGAACACAACTTTTTATTTAGCTTCTCTTTACTTTTGGGTTTTGAGAGAATTTCTGTAAAGTGATAAGGATGATGTACTGTATAATGATATTAGCAGTTCGGTGGCTATTAGTAATGGCACATGCCCTCGTTTCTCTATTGCTAGAGGAATTAGACAGGGTTGTCCAATCTCCCCTCTTTTAGCCACAGATTTACTAGCCATATTTCTTAACAAATCTGAGAATTGAAAATGGATCCGTATTTTTGGTCAAGATATAAATATCAGTCAATTTGCAGATGATACTGCCCTTATCCTTAACTTCTTAGGGGAGCGGCTGCCGAGGAGACGGTTTTGGAGAGACTGGCGTGCCCAAAGTAAAATGCCTGCCATTCAGGCCCAGAAAATAGGATATGCACATAATTAGTACTATTGGATAGGAAACACTCTGTTTCTAAAAGTGTTAAAAGTATGTATGTGAGTATAACAGAAGTGATATAGCAGGCGAAGACCCGAGGAAAATCTATACGGATTTGCTGTTTTTTTTGTAAATTACCTTTTTCTCCTTGTGCCTATTCATTTCTGTTTTGTAGGACTGAGACTGCAGTACCTATGGCTTCCACAGGATGTCAGTCTTTAGACAACGTTTCAAAACAATAGGGCTAAAGGGAACCATATCGAAGAAGATTTACTGAAGGAAGTGGAAATGAGAAATACTTTTTCCGTTCACGAGAGCGCGCCTCACTTTATTTTCCTTTCTTATCAGTCAGGCTACAATCCGGTTGAAATATTATAGTAAATATACATAAAATGATACCTGAGGAAACATTAAAAATGATGTTTGATTTGTTTGGAGAAATATGATAGGTATAATTTGAACGCGTTCTCTTCACGGTTTAATGGGCGACTCGACGGTGGATTTTATGAACATAACGCGCCAACCAAACAGAGATTTATGGATATAATAAATGACTTTTTCTAACAAAAGAAGCATGGATTGTCTTCGTTCGACACTTGGGAAGCCCTCAGCAGAATTACATCAAAGGTAAGCGATTTTATATTTTAGCGATTTTATGCGTTCTGTGAGACCCGCGTTGGTTATGGATTCATGCTAATGCATAAAATATGAGGGGCTATCCTCAAACAATCAAATGTTGTGCTTTCGCTGTAAAGCCTTTTTGAAATCTGACAACGCTGTGATATTGCCAAGAATCAGAGCTTTTGATGACTATGCAACACTTGTATATTGATGAATGTTTAATAATTCAACTTTTGGATTTTGAATTTGGCGCTAGCGCTCCACTGCTCCCTAAGTAGTTAAGGATAGAGTGTCTATTCCCTTGGCTATTGATAGAATCAATATATTTTCTATGGCCTCTGGGTTGACTCTCAACCTTAACAAATGTGATCTCATGACAATTCTTTGCTGTAACTCCGTCAACATTGCCTCCTTCAACATTGCCTCCATACTTGTTAAAAAGGAAGTTAAATATTTAGGAATTGTTATCACTAAAAACGTTTCAGATAGAGAATCTTTAAACATCGATAATAGGATTAATTCCATGAGAGTTTCATTATATCAGTGGCTATCTCAGATGGTTTATCTAGAATCAGATGGTTTATCTAGAATCATTTACCCAAGTCAGTCCCTTCTTCTTTCTTCTAATAACATACAAAAAGTAAATTCTGTTATATTTAGATTTCTTTGGAGGAATAAAACGCATTATATTCGGAAATCACAATTAGTGAGACTATGACTGTGGAGGTTTACAGGCTATTGGTTTTGAGTCGTTAGTGGGTGCTTTTAGAATTAAATGGTTGAAATGATGTCTGTCTAATCCTACCTCTATGTGGTATCATATCCCTAACAGTCTGTTTAATAAACTTGGTGGACTTGAATTCCTAATGAAATGTGATTTTGACCCTCCAAAATTACCTGTGAAATTGTCTAAGTTTCACCAGCAAATGTTACTTTTCTGGAAAATGATATTCAAGCACAATTTTCCCCCCACAAAACATTGATTTGGAATAATAGAGTTATTAAAATTTATAGGAAATCCATTTTCAAAGGCCTTTGGTTTGACAAGGGTATTCATTTTGTATGTGATTTGGTAGACAACACTGGGGAGTTTTTGCCGTTCGATGAGTTCATTGGTAAATTTCAGGTTAATATTACTCAGAGAGAATATATGAAGGTTTGCCAAGCAATTCCACTTCCTTTACTTGGACTTATTAAGAACACTTTGTTATATTATGAGGTTGTTCCCTCTTTTCCAAGTTTACAAATTAATGACTTGAATCTTTTGGATAAAAAAATGTAACAATAAGTGGATACGAGTGGCTGTTAATGAAGTAATTTTTGGTGATTATAATTCAATATATTGCTATGGAAGTGCTCAACCCATGCTATGGTCAAAAGCGACTACCTTTTACCTTACTTGTCTAGTTATCCCTGTTAATGATTTCTTGCACAAAAGATTCCATTTTGACAAAATGCCTTGTGTTTTTTGTTCCTCTGATTCAGAATCTATAGAGCATTTATTTTTTTCATGCCGCCATTCTAGTAAACTATGGATTGGAATTCATGAATGGTTGTGTATAAAATCTCCAGAATTACCTATGTTTACCTTTGATGATGTTAAATGACATTTTGCTTAATTTTTGTTCGCCTGGTGTTCTATTATTTAACTTTTTTCATTGTATTCACAGGAATGTTCCTGTATTGATGTGTAATATTGTTATTATTGTTGCAATAACATTTTTTTAAATAAAAAATAAAATGTATTCAAATCAGAAATCCATTTGTATTGCTAGTTATAGCCTAATGTTACCTAGCTAACATTGAAACTAGTTGGTTAGCTTTAGCTACCTGCAGATTCATACTACAGCTATGAAAATGTTTCTATTGGTTGTAGTATGAGTTGGGATTATGCCGGTTCATTGTTTAGCTAGCTACATGTCTAAACAAGACTCAACTTCGCCAGATGATTACATCGAGTTAGCCAGGTGTGACTGGGGTTGATTACAGCCATCTATTGTATTTCAAGAACAAGTGTACATGTCTAGACAATAGTGACCCATCCACTTAGCTAGATGTGGCCGTGGGGTGGTTACACACGATCCATCAATTTAGACACGTTTGTCTGGGTAAGCGTCATCTAATAACTATAAAATATTAATCAAATATTTTTATCTGGACTCTTTCTGTTTTTTATATTACTACTACGCATGTAACCATTTCACTGTACCGTTTACACCTTCTGTATCCTGTTCATGTGACAAATAAACATTTTATTTGATATATTCTGTGTTTACCAGAGATAGTAATGTGAAGAACAACATTACCTGCACCAAAGTCAGATTAGGATATAGGACTAGATTAAGTGTATTTTTACCTGGAGTTTTTCCTTATTGTAGGCTACTACTTTTACGCCTTTTAGCCTAGAAATCTTTAGTTGTTTACAACACTACTCACTCTGTGAATCCTTAAGAGGGTGTGAAAGATGTTGAATGGGTGTAGACAAAGAAGAGCTCTCCAGTAGGTGTACCAAAACATTCATAGCCATTTTCTCAAAAATCGGGTAACAAGTTTATCAACATTCAAAGCAGAATAAATGTTCCATTGTTCCTCAACTGCAGTGTATCAAATACCATTTTCTAGCTCGGAGTCTCTACTTTCATCCAATGTAAAAAAATACAATTTCTAATTTTGCTACATAGGACCGAATCCAGGTGTTGGGTCACAAATTCAAACAAGAGAAGCTTTTGTGTCAAATTATACCGCAATATACTGCAAGTCATAAATCAGCATGTCAACGTAGGTATTTTATGATTAACCGCTTGAGCACTACAGTTATTACATATGAACTTCTCTTAAACTAGCATGTAGCATATGAGCGGACATGTTCTTATCAAGTTTGACCTATCTTTTTCAACAACACATTAACAGCATTACTGTACTAAAAGAAGCTTTGATCTCACAATCACCGACCTGTCTTGGAATGAATAGCCTGGCTGCCAGTCTCAATGAGGTAATACTTGTTATGAAGTGCTTTTAAAGTTTCTTGATAAATAACATAATTTGTACCTGTTAGTGCTGGCTCATATTCTACTGCTAGATTCTGTATTTTGTCAGTCATAATTCACTTGTAAGAACTAACAAAATTGCATCACAAAGTCCTACCGAAATTTAGAATAATGGCAGTGAAGGCACATGTGACAGAGGTTTGAAAATGTTTTTTTTTTAAGGAGCATTTGATGGTTTCACATCCTGCTATTCCTTTAATTCCCAAATGCCTCAATACACGCTTAGTCAGCCTATTACCAAATCTGCTTGTTAATGATAAATATGCCTGTTAATGTGACTCCGTTCAGCATTTCTATATGAACAACATTATTTTGTTTCCTTGTTGCACCAAATAGGGTAGTCTGGGTTCAGTCCATACCACGATTATGTATACCGTCAATTCACTGTGAGACTTACTGGCTACAATAGCATGTACTTAATATTGATTTAATAAAAATCAAGAATTCAGTTTTGAGTGAATCTGATTAATGGTTAAAGGCAACCAAATAAGTGCTAGCCCAGGCCTGGGCAAATTCGTATATTAGTCTTATAGACAGTTGACTAGATTCTAGAATTCACTCCAGAATGACTAGAATACAGTTGATTAGATTCTACAATCACTAGTATCTATAATGAATATAATTCAGTTGACTAGATTTTTTAATCTAGAATGACTAGAATCCAGTTGACTAGATTCAGGCCAATCAGGCTGTTTGTTTGACCTTCCCCTGATCCTCCACCTTCCTGATGGCTGCCTGGATGGCTTCCTGGTCTCCCAGGAGCTGCATGGGTTTGGTGGGCCGGAGGTTTTCATCCAGCTCAATCAGAATGGGCGTTCCTGTGGGTAACGTCACGTTGACGATATCAGCATCTGATATACCTGTTGAAATAATCGAGATCATGTAGGATTTGTAGTGTTCTGCTGCTGTGAACCACAGTAAACAAACAACCCGTGGCATACTACTATACTATCACCATGATATGTTAGTACAGATTCATCCCTTATTGTTATGTAAAGCGCTACCAACTTCTCGGATTTCTGCACACGGGCTATCTGAAGTAAGCTTATCCGAGTGCTCAATAACCATCTAAAACCAAATCAAAATAAACAGATAAGGGAATAACTTTCTTATGTGTAACAGACTACTGTAGGTCTATAATGTAGGTCATCTTCAACGACAAATTAGCAAAACAAAAATGATAATATCCCCATGACATAACTGTCTATAAAGTTACAGGGTGACCTGTGGAGGAGCTAAAAGGTCAATGTGGATCTCATGGCAGTAGCCTGATGTAACATAAACCTAGTGCCCTTTTTGTACAAGTTCAACCATGTGCCATTTCTGGAACTCATATATATTGCTATAAACCAAATGGGTGTGAATGATAGTTACGAACTAGGCCTAAAGCATAGGGGGCCTAGCGAACTCCCTTTGTAGATTCAAACATTCAAGTGGAAGTGAAAGAGAAAGTGGCCATGCAGCTCTTACTCAAATCTGCAGTAACAAAATAGAACTAAAAAGGACAATAGCAGTGCAGGAAATGTCAATGGTAATAATGGTGGAGCTGATGCAGTCGAGCCTAGTGGGGTTGCACACACACACACACACACACAAGTTATACCTTGTAAGTGTTTCAGCAGTGCCCTGCAGCTATTCCCATGCCCAGAGATGAGCACCGATTTCCCCTGTTTGATCTCCGGCACAATGGTTCCATCCCAGTATGGCTGGAGCCTCTCTAAGACATCCTTCAGGCTCTCCGACTTAGGGAGATCCTCTTTAGAAACATCGCAAGTAGAATACCGCCGGTCGTTGTAGATCTCCAGAAAGTAAGGGTGTGATTTGTCGATAGGCGGCGGCGTGAGGTCGTAACTCCTCCTCCACTGTTTCACCTGCTCCTCACCGTGGTTTAGGGCCATCTCGGCGCGGTTGAGCCCGATCAGAGCACCATAATGGCGCTCATTCAGCCTCCACGACTTCACCACTGGGACCCACTCCTGCCCCATAGCCTCTAGCAGCAGCCAGGCTGTGTGGATGGAGCGGCTGAGCAGGGATGTGAAGACCACATCCAGGTGGTAGCCTGCTTCTCTTAGGAGGTGGCCGCACGCTAGGGCCTCCTTTACCCCATCCTCACTCAGCCTCTGGTCCACCCAGCTGCAGAAGCGGTTCTCTTTGGTCCAGGCCCCTTCTCCATGCCTCATCACAAAGACTTTGTACTTGGACATCCGGAAAGACTGGCTGGCAGCAGGAGCCTGTACTGTACACAAACAAACAATGGGTTGAATTATAGGACATCCAGAAGGACTGGCTGGCAGCAGGAGCCTGTACTGTGCACAAACAAACAATGTGGAATTATAGAAGCTAAGGGTGCAGGTTCAGTTACATAATGCACTGGACTGTTACTGTGGCCAGCTATCATCAGTCACTTAGCACACAACTTAAATAAAAATGATTCAACAAGTCTCGAATAGGCTACTTTATGAGTTTCAACAACCTCCATGTACAGCAGCAGTTCAGTGGTGCTTTGTATTATTACCCGTGCTTAATTTGAGCCGGAACCTCTCAGTTTTGGACTGCTTTGTTCCGGTACCTTTCGTGGCATGAAATATTATTTTCACTTTTTGCCATGTAAAAATTATAATAAAAGCAGTCAAAGTTCAACCCCCGCAGATTGGGCCAGCCTGGGCTTATGATTCGAGTTGGGCCGGCCTGGGCTTATGGTTTGCCCAACATTGTAACCTCTGTATGTATTCATTTGTGGATGTCCATCACCCATTTTGTATGATATGTTAAAAATTACAATTCTGATTATAGGTCACAAATTTGAAACACGTACATGTTACAAATTCGCAAAAATGTCTTATATGTTACGAATTCTATCTTCCTAACGTTAGTTAGACTAGGGGATATAGGTTAGGGTTAAGTTTAGAAGTTAGATTAAAGGTTTAAGGTTAGGGTTAGCTAAAAAGGTTAGGGTTAGTAATTGCAAAACAGCTAAAAAGTACTAAGTAGTTGAAAAGTTGCTAATTAGGTAAAATGCTAAAGTTGTCTGTGATGAGATTAGAATTTGCAACCTTTGGGTTGCTAGACATTTGCGTTGCCAGACGTTTGCGTTATACCAAAAAGTAGTAAGTAGTTTAAAATTAGCTAAATTCCTAAAGTTGTCCTTTATGAGATTTGAACTCGCAACCTTTGGGTTACTAGACATTTGCGTTGCTAGACATTTGAGTTCTACTAAAAGGCAGTTGAAAAGTTGCTAATTAGCTAAACTCAGCAAAAAAAATAAACGTTCCTCTTTCAGGACCCTGTCTTTCAAAGATAATTCGTAAAAATACAAATAACTTCACAGATCTTCATTGTAAAGGGTTTAAACACTGTTTCCCCATGCTTGTTCAATGAACCATAAAGAATTAATGAACATGCACCTGTGGAACGGTCGTTAAGACACTAACAGCTTACAGATGGTAGGCAATTAAGGTCACAGTTGTGGACACTAAAAGAGGCCTTTCTACTGGCTCTGAAAAACACCAAAAGAAAGATGCCCAGGGTCCCTGCTCATCTGCTTGAAAGTGCCTTAGGCAAGAGGGCATGAGAATTGCAGATGTGGCCAGGGCAATAAATTGTCCGTACTGTGAGACGCCTAATACAGCTCTACAGGGAGACAGGATGGACAGCTGACCGTCCTCGCAGTGGCAGACCACGTGTAACAACACCTGTACAGGATCGGTACATCCGAACATCACACGAGAGGGACAGGTACAGGATGGCAACAACAACTGCCCGAGTTACACCAGGAACGCCAATCCCTCCATCAGTGCTCAGACTGTCCGCAATAGGCTGAGAGAGGCTGGACTGACGGCTTGTAGGCCTGTTGTAAGGCAGGACCTCACCGGCACCAACATCGCCTATGGGCACAAACCCACAGTCGCTGGACCAGACATGACTGGAAAAAAGTGCTCTTCACTGACGAGCTGCGGTTTTGTCTCATCAGGGATGATGGTCGGATTAGCATTTATCGTCGAAGGAATGAGCGTTACACCGAGGCCTGTACTCTGAAGCGGGATAGATTTGGAGGTGGAGGGTCCATCATGGTCTGGGGCGGTGTGTCACAGCATCATCGGACTGAACTTGTTGTCATTGCAGGCAATCTCAATTCTGTGCGTTACAGGGAAGACATCCTCCTCCCTCATGTGGTACCCTTCCTGCAGGCTCATCCTGACATGACCCTCCAGCATGACAATGCCACCAGCCATACTGCTCGTTCTGTGCACGATTTTCTGCAAGACAGGAATGTCTGTGTTCTGCCATGGTCAGCGAAGAGCCCGGATCTCAATCTCATTGAGCACATCTGGGACCTGTTGGATCGGAGGTTGAGGGCTAGGGCAATTCCCCCCAGAAATGTCCGGGAACTTGCAGGTGCCTTGGTGGAAGAGTGGGGTAACATCTCACAGCAAGAACTGGCAAATCTGGTGCAGTCCATGAGGAGGAGATGCACTGCAGTACTTAATGCAGCTGGTGGCCATACCAGATACTGACTGTTACCCCCCCCCTTGTTCAGGGACACATTATTCAGTTTCTGTTAGTCACATGTCTGTGGAACTTCTTCAGTTCATGTCTCAGTTGTTGAGTCTTGTTATGTTCATACTAATATTTACACATGTTAAGTTTGCTGAAAATAAACGCAGTTGACAGTGAGAGGAAGTTTCTTTTTTTGCTGAGTTTAGAATTGTCTGTGATGAGATTTGAACTCGCAACCTTTGGGTTATACACCCACCCATGTTAAACACCCAACTTAAGTAACCATCTGTCTTATGTAACCATACCAAACATAACTTATCACACTAAATGGAGTGTCTCAGATGTACGTACAGAATAATACAAAATGCTCTGAGACCAGGCTGAGGCCTAGGCCATTGATGGATTCAAGACAAGGTTGTTTTTATTGATCTCAGATTCTCAGTTTGTCTGTGTCAAAGTAGACTGTGATTTCGATCATTTGTGTGGTATCTGCCAAAGTCTCCAGTCATTTTATAAATGCATGAAACGCGTTTATAAAAGGCCCCATTTTTCCCGGACCCTAAACTACAAAAAACGTTCCCCATGTGTGCAACCTCTGTAAGTGCTTCTACTCTACTGCTCTATGGCACTAGCAATAGCGATGACATGCATGCAATGCTTTATTATAAAAGGGGATTTTCTTCTCTCCAGAGACAGAGGTAACCCTCCACCCGCGCATACGTTTTGTCACGGCACACACTATTAATTAAGCACTGGTATTAATTACATGTACACAACTCCGCTTGCTATAAGCCTAACATTTTACTGCTGTTACTATGTACCTCTACTGTTAATGAGCGTGATATCAGAAGCAGAAGCCATCATCAACATGGCTGAGAGGTTTAAGGGGTGGGTCTGGTAGGTCAGTCATTTCAAGTGGCATGCTACAAACCAACACACGGTTGTGTTAACCCAAGTTAAACACAATTGTACAGGGTAATGCTGAATCTGAACAACGAAATGTGGCTATTACACGTTCCCTGTGTCGTAATGAATACGGAATACCATAGTAGTACATCAGATCAACAGACAATAAAAACAGCTAACGTTCGCTGGGATGCCTTGCACTTGTCATCTCATACATTGGTAGCCTACTCCCTGTCCAGAATCCAGATAGCGTGCATGCGTTTTTACGAGGGCATGCGTGCACGACGGCAAGCTCCAAAATGCGGTTCAATAACAATTAAAACTGAAAATGTATTATAATAATAGCATGGATACTACCTTACCCTGCGTGAGTTACAAGTTTAGACCAATTGTCGTGCAGTCGTGACTGATGACAGATATTTGTAACACCATCGACAGCGTTCAAAAGAAGTCCGCGACTGACAGCTTGCGGTCCAATCGAAGCGGTAGATCTCCCATTTGGGCGGGCTTTGTGCAACGTGTGCTGCCCATATATGGACGGATGACAGGAACGGCTCGCGCTATCTGGAACCGTCATCATAGAGGAAGAAGGCGTGGATGACATATTTAACTGGCTACATTTTAACAGTCACTGAATGTGGACATTATTAAGTATCTGCTATGTCAATGTTTTGCCTGCGAAAATACTGTACTTTTTTTGGTAAAAAAACTACAGTATAAACTATGATTGATACGCAATGCAAACAACATGCGCAAGCTCGCACGCACACACACGCATGCACTCACACGCGCGCGCGCGCACTCACACAAACACCGTATTAACTTTGTGGGATGAACTGTGCAGCTGACTGTTGACCATACAAGCGACAATGATAATACAATGTTAGTAAGTGCTTTATTGACAGTAACACAATTTTATGAATAACTTCTAACATCCAACATTGTGTGTCCCTACTACATCATATAAATAACATTTCATAACAAATTACATAAAATTAATACATTACTTTCCATGAAAGTCATTATTTTCTATTGAATGACTAGAATTATCTATCGTATGACGTAAATTTGATGCGAGAGACTCTTACTATGTAAAACTTTTTTGACAGTCTTGAGATTGGCCTTGAAGTCGACAGACTTTGACCTTGGCTCCCAGCAGAGCCCCCAACATTGCTTCAGCTGATACTCTTACCCTCTTCAGCTGAGGTCACTTTTTGCCCTTCAGCTCAGTGATCTTCATGGTCAGATTTCCAATCTATATTGCCACACAGCAAGGTTTTAAAATAAAAGTCTCACATACCAACATGAATATGTACTGTCTGTACATTGATTTGATTCAAATTTTATTGTAAAAAAAAAAATCGGTGTTGCTTTTATGGTAGCACGTTCTTTTTCAGAATATCGACCAGAACAAAGGTTTATTATCTTCAGAGAGCTTGTAGCTATACATTCGCATAATAATATATCCCATACTTGCTGATTAATGCCCAGTCACTGAGGGGGAAAGCCGATGAGCTGTCAGCGAATCTGCGCTTCCAACACGAATATCGGGAGGCCTGTTTGCTGGCATTTACTGAGACTTGGCTGGATGACAGAGTCCCGGACAGAGAAGTGGAGCCGGCCCGGCTTCACTCTGGTCAGAGCGGACCGTGATCTGACAGTCACAGGAAAACTTCACGGCGGGGGCGTCTGCCTGCTTGTCAGGGACCAGTGGTGTAAATCGATCCTGGTAAGAGAGAGACTCTGTACCCCCGACATTGAACTGCTTTCTGTGTCACTGCGACCCTACTATCTGCCCCGTGAGTTCCCCCAATTGTGTGTTACCGTTGTGTACATTCAAAGCTAATATAAAAAGCTAATATAACAAAGGCATCAGATATTATTTATAATCTGTCACAGAAACTGGAATTCATCTCCCCTGACGCACCCACATTTATTTTAGGGGATTTTAACAACTGTACCTTGAACAAAGTCCTGCGTACATACCACCAGTATGTGAAATGTCACACTAGGAAAAAAAGGACTCTTGATTTGTGCTATGGGACAATACCAAATGCGTTCTCTGCCACCACCAGATCTCCCCTAGGGACATCAGACCACAATGTGGTCTACCTCAGGCCAACCTACTGTTGGCTCCTGGAGAGGGAGAAACCCATAGTTAAAACTGTCCAGATCTGGAATGACAACACTATCACTTGTCTCCAGGGGTGTTTTGACTGTACTATGTGGGAGGTATTTGAGGACAGCAGCTCTGATCTTGATGAACTCACAGATGTTGTTTCAGATTATGTAAACTTCTGTGTTGAGTTAGTTGTGCCTACTAAAACCTGTCAAATATTCCCTAACAATAAGCCTTGGGTATCAAAACATCTAAAATCACTACTTAATAGGAAGAAGGCAGTTTATGCTGAGGGTGATAGACAGGCTTTAAGAGATGTACAACGTGAGATCAAAAGACAAATACTGGTGGACAAAGAGGCATACAAGCAAAGGGTGGAGAGGACCCTCTCCTCAGGAAACACAAGGGTGGCCTGGCAAGGGATTAAATCCATGGCTAGTGCCCCCCATATAGGCAGGGGAAAACCCAGTGCTGATCTTGGGAGACATGAGGGCCAGAACATGGCTAATGAACTGAATGTTTTCTTCTCAAGATTTGAATCAGACAACTTTGTGTTGGAAGTAAAACAAATGGAAGCATCATTACAAATGTTTGAGAGGGTTGTTGTTAAACAGTCTGATGTTTTAAAGTTGTTCAGGGGATGTAATGCATACAAAAGCCCAGGCCCAGACAAAATAAGTGGACATGTGTTAGAGCACTGTGCTGAACAATTGGCTGGTGTTTTTACAGACATTTTCCAATCCTCACTCGACCAGCAACACGTGCACGTATTGTGGAAAAACTCAATAATTATACCAATTCCTAAAGCATCTAATCCCGCTGTGCTGAATGACTACCGCCCTGTTGCCTTGACATCCTTAGTAATGAAATGCCTTGAGAAAATTGTGAAAAGTCATATTCTCAGTGTCACCCAGAAGCTTCTCATCCCATTTCAGTTTGCCTATCAGCCTAGCAGAGGAGTTGATGATGCCATTCTTACCCTCCTTAACATGGTCTATAGACATCTAGACGGTGCCAAATCCCATGTCAGGGTTCTGTTTGTTGACTTTTCTTCTGCCTTCAACACAATCCCGCCTTCCATTCAGGCACAGAGACTCATTCGGGACTTCTCCTTAGATGGGGGGCTGGTTTTGTGGCTGTTGGACTTCCTGAGCCAACGCTCACAGCGAGTCAAAATAGGTCCCCACGTGTCAGACATACGTAATACCAACATAGGTTCTCCTCAGGGATGTGTTTTGTCCCCACTCCTGTACATCTTGTACACAAATAGTTGTACTAGTTCCCATCCTGACAGACACCTCGTTAAGTTGGCTGATGACACTGCCTTGATCAGCCTGTTGCATGAGGATGAGGAACATCATGGCCCGGTCCTAGATTACTTTGTAGAGTGGTGTGAGGAATCACACTTGGTCCTCAATACCAACAAGACCAAAGAGATGTGCATAGACTTCAGGAAGTGTACAGCACCTACCTCTGCAACATCTATCAGAGGTCAGAACATAGAGATTGTAGAGGAATATAAATATCTGGGTGTCCTCTTGGACAATACGCTTCAGTGGAGTAAATGTACAGATCTGATCTACAAAAAGAGCCAACAGAGACTGTACTTTCTCAAAAAGCTGGGATCTTTTAATGTAGACTGTACTATACTGACTCTGTTTTACAAATCTTTCATTGAGAGTATTTTAACTGTTTGTATTGTTTGTTGGTTTGGCAATGCCACTGTCAGCCAGAGAAATATGCTGAGAAGGATTATTACAACAGCAAGCAAGGTACTTGGAGTCAAACAGACAGGCCTGGATGAGGTCAGGGCCCTCCGTAAGGCTCATAAAATCATTTTAGACCCAAGTCACCCCCTGTACCCGGACTTTGAACTACTCCCCTCTGGGCGCAGGCATAGGGCACCCCTCAGCAGGAAAAACAGAACTAGACAATCATTTGTGCCAGGTGAGATATCCCTCCTAAATAGCTCGGGCTAATGTTCCTATCTTTTTATTATTAACATATATTTTTATGGTATGTAACTGTTATGAATGTTGTATTGTCAATTTGTTTTGTATTTAAACGCCACTTTAAAAATGCGTACATGACACTGCAACAAAATTTCCCCATGGGGATAATAAAGTCAGTCAGTAAGTAAATACTTGGATAGAGTGAGCATTAAAAGATCATACTATGAAGTTAACGGTTTGTAATATTTTAATTTGAGAATCTGTTGGTCTGGTACCTCTATATCACTTTTGGAAACTTTAATTTGTGACATTGTACCGCTCTTCAACAACAACATCAATTTGCAGTTCTTTACAAAGATTCTGTGAAGAGAAAGCAGATTCATACCTGAATATTCTGTACTCATAATCAAAGTACCTAAATATACCGGAATATACTCATACTCATAGTACTGTTCCTGAATACATCTTAATATGTCTGAATATACTCATACTTCTAGTACCTACAGGTCCTGTACAGACAGCCCAGAGCGTTTGAGTGGTGGGACTCATTCACTCAGTGTGGTATCTCTGTCAACCACCTTCTGGTCTTTTTCAGCCAGCAGCAGAGATGTGGCCTTCTTCACCAGTTTGGTCTGGGATACAATATTATAGATACACTACAATTAGAATACTATTATACTACTATTATGAATTACTTAGTAGTATAATACTATTATTATGTATTAGTATTATAATCAGGGTTGGGTAGTAACAGATGATATGTAACAAGGATTATGTAATCAGATTAGAAAAATGAAGTAACTGTAATCAGACCAGATTACTTAAAAACATGTGTAATCAGATGACATTATTAAAACATCTGATTACATCTTGGATTACTTAATCTGATATGATATGTGGGCTGCAAGTGTTTGCCTGAAACACAGTGAAATGGCAGATTTTTGAAAGATGTGCTGAGCCACACAGCTCGGAAGTCAATTTTAAGGAATTTAATTTAATTTAAGCTTTTTCCTTCTGTTGTAATCTATTTAAAATCTCAAAAACTGCAGAGTTTCCTCTCCTTGGTTGCTTTCCACAGAAACGTTTTGAACCAAAAAGGGTCAGACCCCACTTACTGAGAACTAAATCATCCCACATTTAATCAGGATCCCTGTGTCAAAAGGACATTTTTAAATAGTCAACATAGCCCCATCCTGTTCACTTCCCAAGCACTGGGATGGACATACATGACAATCTAGCTGCTTAGTCAGCTAAATCTTTAATTGAAGTGCGAACAAGTACACTAAAATCTACCTGTCTGTCTTTGAAGACCGATCTAAGTGTTTTTGCAAAGCTTAAAAAGTCTACATTCAGAGTATTTGCACAACTCATTAAATTATCTGATTTCACTTGGATCTGTTACATCTGTCTATTTAAGAGTGTATTACACGGGACTGTTATGTTAAAGGGGAGTCAGACATTCCTCATTTCCTCTTCTACTGGCCACAATCTGTAGACACTGTCTCTAGCCGGCTACCACCCTGTGCTCTACCTTGCACCTTTGAGACTGCTGCCCCATGTACATACAGTGAGGGAAGAAAGTATTTGATCCCCTGCTGATTTTGTACGTTTGCCTACTGACAAAGAAATTATCAGTCTATAATTTTAATGGTTATTTGAACAGTGAGAGACAGAATAACAACAAACAATCCAGAAAAACGCATGTGAAAAATGTTATGAATTGATTTGCATTTTAATGAGGGAAATAAGTATTTGACCCCTCTGCAAAACATGACTTAGTACTTGGTGGCAAAACCCTTGTTGGCAATCACAGAGGTCAGACGTTTCTTGTAGTTGGCCACCAGGTTTGCACACATCTCAGGAGGGATTTTGTCCCACTCCTCTTTGCAGATCTTCTCCAAGTCATTAAGGTTTCGAGGCTGATGTTTGGCAACTCGAACATTCAGCTCCCTCCACAGATTATCTATGGGATTAAGATCTGGAGAATGGCTAGGCCACTCCAGGACCTTAATGTGCTTCTTCTTGAGCCACTCCTTTGTTGCCTTGGCCGTATGTTTTGGGTTATTGTCATGCTGGAATACCCATCCACGAACCATTTTCAATGCCCTGGCTGAGGGAAGGAGGTTCTCACCCAAGATTTGACGGTACATGGCCCCGTCCATCGTCCCTTTGATGCGGTGAAGTTGTCCTGTCCCCTTAGCAGAAAAACACCCCCAAAGCATAATGCTTCCACCTCCATGTTTGACGGTGGGGATGGTGTTCTTGGGGTCATAGGCAGCATTCCTCCTCCTCCAAACACAGCGAGTTGAGTTGATGCCAAAGAGCTCCATTTTGGTCTCTTCTGACCACAACACTTTCACCCAGTTGTCCTCTGAATCATTCAGATGTTCATTGGCAAACTTCAGACGGGCATGTATATGTGCTTTCTTGAGCAGGGTGACATTGCGGGCGCTGCAGGATTTCAGTCCTTCACGGCGTAGTGTGTTACCAATTGTTTTCTTGGTGACTATGGTCCCAGCTGCCTTGAGATTATTGACAAGATCCTCCCGTGTAGTTCTGGGCTGATTCCTCACCATTCTCATGATCATTGCAACTCCACGAGGTGAGATCTTGCATGGAGTCCCAGGCCGAGGGAGATTGACAGTTCTTTTGTGTTTCTTCCATTTGCAAATAATCACACCAACTGTTGTCACCTTCTCACCAAGCTGCTTGGCGATGGTCTTGTAGCCCATTCCAGCCTTGTGTAGGTCTACAATCTTGTCCCTGACATCCTTGGAGAGCTCTTTGGTCTTGGCCATGGTGTAGAGTTTGGAATCTGATTGATTGATTGCTTCTGTGGACAGGTGTCTTTTATAGAGGTAACAAACTGAGATTAGGAGCACTCCCTTTAAGAGTGTGCTCCTAATCTCAGCTCGTTACCTGTATAAAAGACACCTGGGAGCCAGAAATATTTCTGATTGAGAGGGGGTCAAATACTTATTTCCCTCATTAAAATGCAAATCAATTTATAACATTTTTCACATACGTTTTTCTGGATTTTTTTGTTGTTATTCTGTCTCTCACTGTTCAAATAAACCTACCATTAAAATTATAGACTGATCATTTCTATGTCAGTGGGTAAACGTACAAAATCAGCAGGGGATCAAATACTTTTTTCCCTCACTGTAGAGTCATTGAACACTGGTCACTTTAATAATGTTTATATACTGTTTTACAGACTTATATATATATATATATATACTGTATTCTAGTCATGGCTCATCCTATATAACTACTGCTAAACACATATTTTCTATTCGCATACTGTCTATAAACACCATTCACCTGCATATGTATTTCTATTCCAGACTTTGGTCTGGAAGCTAAGTTCCTGCAATTCTATCCATTATGCCATGTACTGTGTATTTAAATATTTAAATACATTCTCAACATAGCTCATTCTAATGTTTCTACTATTGTACATTGCATTTTAGTTACACTATTTATACACACCATATTTTATTTATATACTGGATTCTTGACATAGCTCAATGTAATATATGTAGTACTACAGATTTCATTCTTAGTATATCTTTTATCCCGTGTATATGCAGTGCATTCGGGAAAGTATTCAGACCCCTTGACTTTTTCCACATTACAGCCTTATTCTAAAATTGATTAAATTGTTTTTACCCCTCATCAATCTACACAACAACTGAAATATTACATTTACATAAATATTCAAGTACTCAGTACTTTGTTGAAGCACCTTCGGCAAGCTTGGCATACGTGTGTTTGGGGAGTTTCTCCCATTCTTCTCTGCAGATCCTCTTAAGCTCTGTCAGGTTGGACGGGGAGCATCACTGCACAGCTATTTTCAGGTCTCTCCAGAGATGTTCGATCGGGTTCAAGTCCGGGTTCTGGCTGGGCCACTCAAGGACATTCAGAGACTTATCCCAAAGCCACTCCTGCGTTGTCTTGGCTGTGTGCTTATGGTCCTTGTCCTTTTGGAAGGTGAACATTCACCCCAGTCTGAGGTCCTGAGTGCTTTGGAGCAGGTTTTCATCAAGGATCTCTCTGTAATTTGCTCCGTTCATCTTTCCCGCGATCCTGAATAGTCTCCCAGTCCCTGCCACTGAAAAACATCCCCACAGCACGATGCTGCCACCACCATGCTTCATCGTAAGGATGGTGCCAGGTTCCTCCAGACGTGATGCTTGGCAAGAGTTCAATCTTGGTTTCATCAGACCAGAGAATCTTGTTTCTCAAGGTCTGAGAGTCCTTTAGGTGCCTTTTAGCTATCTCCAAGTGGGCTGTCATGTGCCTTTTACTGTGGAATGGCTTCCGTCGGGCCACTCTACCATAAAGGCCTGATTGGTGGAGTGCTGCAGAGATGTTGTCCTTCTGGAAGGTTCTCCCATCTCCACAGAGGAACTCTGGAGCTCTGTCAGAGTGACCATCAGGTTATTGGTCACCTCCCTGACCAAGGCCCTTCTCACCCGATTGCTCAGTTTGGCCAGGCGGCCAGCTCTAGAAAGAGTCTTGGTGGTTCCAAACTTCTTCCATTTAAGAGTAATGGAGGCCACTTTGTTCTTGGGGACCTTCAATGCTGGAAGTGGTGTTGGAAGGCCAGTAGGAGGCATCCTTTCCTCAGGTCAGAAAAAAAAATACTGCCCCAGGGCAGTGATTGGGGACATTGCCCTGTGTAGGGTGCTGTCTTTCTGATGGGACGTTAAACGTCCCATCAGAAATGACTCTCTGAGGTCATTAAAAGATCCCATGGCACTTATTGTAAGAGTAGGGGTGTTAACCCCGGTGTCCTGGCTAAATTCCTAAGCTGTCCTTCATACCATCATGGTCACCTAATCATCCCCAGCTTACAATTGGCTCATTCATCCCCCTCCTCTCCCCTGTAACTATTCCCCAGGTCGTTCCTGTAAATGAGAACGTGTTCTCAGTCAACTTACCTGGTAAAATAACGGATAAATAAAAAATAAAAAAAATGAAATTCTGTGCCTCGAACATAATCCTCTCGGAGCTCTACGGACAATTCCTTCGACCTCAAGGCTTTGTTTTTGTTCTGACATGCACTGTCAACTGTGGGACCTTATATAGACAGGTGTGTGCCTTTCCAAATCATGTCCCATCAATTCAGTTTACCACAGGTGGACTCCAATCAAGTTGTAGAAACATCTCAATGGAAACAGGATGCACCTGAGCTCAATTTCGAGTCGCATAGCGAAGGGTCTGAATCCTTATTTAAATCAGGTTTTTAAATCAGGTATTGCTGTTTTTTATTCTTAAAGGTATTTCTGTTTTGTCATTATGGGGTATTGTGTATAGATTGATAAAGAAACATTTTTATATAAAACATTTTAGAACAAGGCTGTAACGTAACAATGTGGAAAAAGTGAAGGGGCCTGAATAATTTCCAAATGTACTGTACCTATAGATTGCATTTGGATTACTGTTGCAGTGCTATTTGAGTTGTTAATTGTATTCGTTCCGACATTTCTTGATATCTTGTTGCGTTTTATTTTTTATTTATTTTGTGTGTGCTTGTTTGACATTTTACCTCATTGTTTGGGGCTAGTAACATAAGCATTTCGCTGCACACACTATAACGTCTGCTAAACTCTGTACGCAACCAATACACTCAAATTTTATTTGTCTATAGGCCTATAATTTCACAATAAAAAAATTAGGGTTGGGAAAGCTTTCCCTGAATCTTGACAGTGAAGCTGACCAATGAGGTCATTTCATCCAGAGACGCAGCAGGAAGTTGAGCCATCACTTGACCAAGGATTCTGGGGGGTTGGGTGGGTAGAATTAAAGAGGGAAATGATCGGTCTGCAGCATAAACTGACGAGGCTGACGCTGGCTAACCAAGGAAGGAATCCAAAAGTAATTAGATTACATTACTAATTTCGAGTAAACCAATTGATTGCCTTACTAATTACAGTAACTGATTACATTTTTCAAGTAATCCGTCCAACCCTGAGTATAATAGTAGCACAACTTGCATTATGTTTTATATACAGTATATCTATGTACAACATATTACCCACAAATTACAACACACACATTATGAATAAGCTTCTTGTACAGCTGCCAGTTAAGTAACACACAAAAGCTACCTTCAACAAGAGTCTGTGTTATGCAGAGAGATCTTTGACTTTGGTTTTGGCTGAAATAAGGGCAGAAAAGGTGTCTTGAGCACATTGCTGAACCTGGAATAAACAATAATATAAATGATCAATATGTTCTTATTTAAGTATTAATTATGTTTTATGGACAGTATACATGACATTTTTATCTCTGTATTGTTGCTGCCTCAAACTAGTTGTCTGTATAGTCCCCAACAAATCCACAACATAAGATCCTGACATGACATGATTTGCGTTCTGTTCCACCAGGCTACTTCTAGCCTAGGGCAATGAGGCATAAATGATCGACATTAGACCTGTCACTATAGTCAACTACAGGAGCAGAGTTAATTTGTTCTGGTTTGAATATGAAAATGAGCATACCGGCCTGGACAGACAGTAAATTTGAGATAAAGATGAAAAATAGACAGAGGAAGATTATCATATTTATATTGTTTTTATAGCTACTATTTTCTGTCAATGTTGACAGCAATGTAAGAAAATGTGGTAAGACATGGCTTCTTAAGCTTCAGACATGGCTGCGGTTCTGTGTGTCCCCTGTCAATGACTAAAATGGACTAAAATATTGTTTTTCTCAACGATGTCACTATATTATGGACAATACAAGTGATGAGCACGCAAAAATGTGTTTCAACTTTCTTAAAACAAAAGATATGTTGTTGATTTGGAGGACATTCATATTAATTCTGCCAGGTTATCATTTTACATTTTGGCTTGTTTTTTTATTTGACCTTTATTTAACTAGGCAAGTCAGTTAAGAACAAATTCGTATTTACAATGACGGCCTAGGAACAATGGGTTAACTGCCTTGTTCAGGGGCAGAACTACAGATGTTTACCTTGTCAGCTCGGGGATTTGATCTTCCAACCTTTTAGTTACTGGCCCGACGCTCTAACCATTAGGCTACCTGCCGTTCAGAACTACAGTAATTGACTGTTATAAAACATATGATACAACTACAGAAAATGAGATGATCTAGGAATCATTAAATAATAACTGAAAGTCAGTACTGTTAACACAATGAATCTGTCTGACTATTATTTAGTCTTTATTTAATGTCGTTTTTATTCAATATTATTAGCGTTTAGAAACATATCTGACTAGAATTTTAGTATTTGGGGCATTGATTAAATAATGCTTTTATGTAGGTTTATAATTTCGTTTATGAAGGTCTTCACCCAAGAGATCTCCTTTTAATTATTCTAGACTTTAGATTGCATAAATTGTACATATAAATAGCTTAATTTGTTTAGCTATCTTCTGTAACGTCTCACAAAAATAGGATAGGTAACACAAATAACATAACAATTTTCTGGTATTTCGATAATTCATAAAATGTCCAATTGTAAAAAAATATATAATAATGATTGCAAAAGAAATTGTTGGCAAACTAAAACAATCCTCAAGTAAATCAAGTGGACAATCTTCATAGCCACAGTATTTACTACTTCAACTTGACCTCTCTTTGTTGGGGTGACTACTCATACTGACAGCAAGCCACTTTCGAAACATTAATACTTGAAACGTATTTTCCATTTGAAGATAACCTACTGTAATGTTACTAGTTGTCTATGTGAGGCTGGAGGGACGGAAAGTGGGTAGATATATACGTAGATTCTCGACCTCATGCGAGGTGTTCACTAAAATCGACTCACTGTCCTCACCATTCTTGCTGTGAAATGTTGCACATCCCAATCTCTGGTCTGTGGATGTTAATTATGTGTGACTTTTCACCTGTCTGGTTGTCTGTTAATACACAGTGACCCGAAGGGGGACAAACTGGATGAAGTGACTTGATTTCAGTTTAAGTGGTGGTACTTTATACTGTACTACATGTGAGAGTATAATAAAGTTTATATAAGTGATACATTATACGTGGTGTACACAACTAAGAGCATTTCAGAGAATTTGGTCTGTGTTACTGTCAGTGCCGGTGTGTGTAGCTGGTGAACAAAGTCCGGCGCAGGAAAGCAGAGATGAGTGAACAACGTATTTAATAAAATACAGGAAAAACAGGACAACAAATCCAACGCGCCCAAAAACAAATGGGCGAACATAACCAGCAGTAATAAACCAACAAAGTACAACAAACAATCCCGCACACCAAACATGGGGAAAACAGAGGGTTAAATAATGAAATGGAATTGAAAACGTGTGTAAAACAAAGACAAAACAAATGGAACATGAAACATGGATCGACGATGGCTAGAAGGCCGGTGACGTCGACCGCCAAAAACCGCCCGAACAAGGAGAGGGAGCGACTTCGGCGGAAGTCGTGACAGTCACATAACTGTACAAAGCCATACATTTGGAATATAATAATGACCACACAGATTTCCGTTAACCTTATCTGTATTATAAGAATTGAAAGTTCCCAAGGACTTTCATTTGTTGTTTTGTATACCTGGCAGTGACTGGCACTAAAATAAGTCAGATGTACCTCTGTCAACAATATTCTAAGTTGCACAAATTAGAAATCATTTTTTTGAACACGTTTTAGTAAGTAAGGGATAATGGATGTATTTCTATACTGTATATTGAGAGTGTATTAAAAGTATTGTCCTGTTGTCCACAAAATGAGCATTTCTTGAATCTCGACCACAGCAATCAATAATTCCCCCATAATCATTTGACAAGCAGTTAAATTTGCACTTGAGTTCAAAAGTAGGTTATACTGTACATGTTGAAACACTTGCAACTCTTGATGGGGGATATGCAGATACAGTAATACATTAGTATACAGTGCATTCGTAAAGTATTCAGACCCCTTGACTTTTTCCACATTTTGTTACATTACAGCCTTATTCCAAAATGGATTAGATACTTTTTTTAGAAATACCTTTAAAAATAAAAAACAGCAATACCTGATTTACATAAGTATTCAGACCCTTCGCTATGCGACTCGAAATTGAGCTCAGGTGCATCCTGTTTCCATTGATCATTCTTGAGATGTTGATTGGGGTCTGAATACTTGATTGGGGTCCACCTGTGGTAAATTGAATTGACTGGACATGATTTGAAAAGGCACACACCTGTCTATAAAAGGTCCCACAGTTGACATTGCATGTCAGAGCAAAGACAAAGCCATGAGGTTCAAAGAATTGTCCGTAGAGCTCCGAGACAGGATTGTGTCGAGGCACAGATCTGGGGAAGGGTACCAAAATATTTCTGCAGCATTGAAGGTCCCCAAGAACACAGTGGCCTCCATCATTCTTAAATGGAAGAAGTTTGGAACCACCAAGACTCTTCCTAGAGCTGGCCAAACTGAGCAATCGGAGGAGAAGGGCCTTTGTCAGGGAGGGGACCAAGAACTCGAGAGTTCCTCTGTCGAGATGGGAGAACCTTCCAGCCATATCTGCAGCACTCCTCCAATCAGGCCTTTATGGTAGAGTGGCCAGACGGAAGCCACTCCTCAATAAAAGGCACATGACAGCCCGCTTGGAGTTGGCCAAAAGGCACCTAAAGACTCTCAGACCTTGAGAAACAAGATTCCCTGGTCTGATGAAACCAAGATTGAACTCTTTGGCCTGAATGCCAAGCGTCACATCTGGAGGAAACCTAGCACCATCCCTATGGTGAAGCATGGTGGTGGCATGTGGCAGGGACTGGGAGACTGGTCAGGATCGAGGGAAAGATGAACGGAGCAAAGTACATAGAGATCCTTCAGGACCTTAGACTAGGGCGAAGGTTTACCTTCCAGCAGGACAATGACCCTACACAGCCAAGACAACGCAGGAGTGGCTTTGGGATAAGTCTCTGAATGTCCTTGAGTGGCCCAGCCAGACCCCAGACTTGAACATCTCTGGAGAGACCTCAAAATAGCAGTGGAGAGACGCTCCCCATCCAACCTGACGAGAGCTTTAGAGGACCTGCAGAGAATAGGAGAAACTCCCCGAATACAGGTGTGCTAAGCTTGTAGTGTCATACCCAAGAAGACTTGAGGTTGTAATCGCTGCTAAAGGTTCTTCAACAAAGTACTGTGTAAAGGGTCTGGATACTTATGTAAATGTGATATTTAAATACTTTTTTTAAATACATTTCCAAAAATTCTAAAAACCTGTTTTTGCTTTGTCATTATGGGGTGTGTAGATTGACTACGAAAAAAATGATTCAATAAATTTTAGAATAAGACTATCTAAACAAAATGTGGGAAATGTCAAGGGGTCTGAATACTTTCTGAATGCACTGTATTGCCAATAACATAGGGCAAAAGCATCCAAGAGAACCAAGCCTATTTTCTCTGACCTAAAGCTAAAACTGATATCAGGCGGTTGTGGAGGATTGTACATTAAACAAGAAACTGCACTTGAAATACTCAAACAATTTTTTATTGTCTTGTAACTTCTGCATACATGTGTTGCAAATAAAGAAATGCATTTGCTCAAACACAATAGATACTGTATTAATACTTAATAAAAACTTATTTTAACTATTTGTATATGCTTCAACAGTCTCGTATAGTCATTTAAATTAAAAAGTTGATTTCATGTACAAAAAATAACAAATATATTTAATAACTTTTTCTTTCTTCTCCATATGTTCACTCAGTTATCTCTTACAGTTATTATTGATACCTTCAGTTGTCCTCTCCTTTGCTTTTGCGCCTTCTTTTATCTCCAATCAGAAAAGCCGTCCTTGATAATCAGCGCTAATCTGCAAAACAGTTCATATACCAAAGTAACAGATGTAATTATAGTTCTATGTTATAGCAATATGTTGACTACAGGAATTGATCTTCTCAGTACATGCAATGTTTTGTGTACCTTATCAAGCATCAAACATCTTCTTTCTGCCCTCCATGCCTGACATGGCGTCCACATTTTGACGCCAGTCGGTGACCTCCTCTTTCTGTGGGGACCAGAAATGTATCACGGACACTCAATCAGTCATTGACAAACAAACTAGTGTGAGAATAAACAACAAGTTCAGAATTTGGATTCGAGATGAAGAGCTTCTTAGATTTCTACTGTCTGTGATAATACCTCAAAATAATAAGTAAAAGCAAGTAGACATCTTGACAAAGTACAATGGACTGAGCATGCACCAGTCTTACCTTCTCCTCTGCTTTCTTGACTGTCTTGAGGTTGGACTTGAAGTCGATTGTCTCTTTGTGCTTGGAGCCCAGCAGAACACTGAGCATCATCTCAGCTGAGATCTTCACCCTCTTGAGGCTTGGCTTCTTGAACTTGCTCTGCAGTTCAATGATCTTCAGCCCCAACTCATGGCTCTGGCAGAGCACAGAGGACATAATAACTTTCAGCCACAATACTGGCTTTCACATTTACTGTGACCATTGTCAATGTCCCAAATGGCACCCTATTCCCTTTATAGTGCACTAAGTTTGACCAGGCCCTATAGGGCTTTGGTTAAAAGTAGTGCACTATATAGGGAATAGAGTGCTATTTGGGACAGATGCGTAGTCCTCCCAGTTGTACAGCAACTAGTATGTACTGTGGCTGACGTTCCCTCTTAATTAATGTCGTGAACTCATAGCCACTGGGAGGCAGTGTTTTGTATTATCAAAGACAGCACAGTATGGAGATGGAAATAGAAGTCCCTGATCACGCTTGTAGGCGATGTCATGGCGATGTTGGATAGCTGAGCTCATACACAGAAACACGTCATCGGATCTAACGGTCAACTCTCTCTGAACTGCACATGTGCAGGCCGTCAAATCAAAGGCACTCCTTTGATATGAAGCTGTTTGTCACTTTCACGAGGTTGGAGTAATAACATGTTCAGCTACGTAAGATCCAATCCAACATTGAATCTAGGTGGTGCCTTTAGATTTCGAGAAACTGAGGAAGACTTTTTCACTTCTCTCATTGACTTCTCAAACCCCAAACCCCAGCCTTTTTTAAATGTTTTTATTTTTTTTACAAAAAATAATTAAGTATTTGGTTTTAAATATATTTAAGTGTCAAAAGTAAATGTAACTTCAAAAATTGACTTAAGTATCAAAAGTTAAAGTAAAAGTATAAATAATTTCAAATTGATTACATTAAGTTTTTTTTATCTACAGATAGCTAGGGGCACTCTCCAACACTCAGACATAATTTACAAATTAAGCAATCGTGTTTAGTCAGTCCGCCAGATCAGAGGCAGTAGGGATGACCAGGGAGGTTATCTTGATAAGTGTGTGAATTGTAACATTTTCTTGTCCTACTAAGTATTCAAAATGTAACAAGTACTTTTGGGTGCCAGGGAAAATGTATGGAGTAAAAAGTACATTCTTTTCTTTAGGAATGTAGGGAAGTAAAAATAAAAGACACCCCAAAAAACTACTTAAGTAGTACATTAAATTATTTTTACTTAATACTTTACACCCCTGATCTTTTGTCATTTCCCTCTGCAATTATTCGTTTTCTACAAATTATTTTTGAGTATCCTACCTCCTTGTCATTTTTGGTAACTTTGAGTTTCACGTCGTATCGCTCCTCATCTACCACGTCGATCTTACGGTGCAGATCTTTGCACAAATCCTGCCAAGAGAACAAAAAACAGCTAATTTATCATATTTTCTTTTGTTACACTTTCTGTAAAGAATTTCAACTGTTGTGTATTATAATACATTATGCACACCCTCACATGGCGACATAAATGCACTCATAACAGTATTGTATACAATGTCAATGTGAGTATCAGTGTGTGTACCGAGGTCTATATCCAGGTCTCTCTTGAAAAAGAGATTTTTACTCAACGAGACCCACCTAGTTAAACAAAGTTAATATATTTTCATCCCTTATTTTACTGAGAAAACATTCTCATCTACAGCAACTTGGGGAATAGTTACAGAAATGAGCTAATTGGAAGTTGGGGCTGATTAGGTGGCCATATTGGGAATTTAGCTAGGACACCAGGGTTGACACCCCTACTCTTACAATAAGTGCCATGGGATCTTTAATGACCACAGGACACCTATTTTAACATCCAAACTGAAAGACAGCACCCTACATAGGGCAGACATTTTTTTAGACCAGAGGAAAGTGCCTCCTACTGGCCCTCCAACACCACTTTTAGCAGTATCTGGTCTCCCATCCAGGGACAGACCAGGACCAACGCTGCTTAGCTTCAGAGGAAAGCCAGTAGTGGGATGCAGGGTGGTATGCTGCTGGCAGACTGACATTTAAATAAATAATACCATGAGCTCATCCACAGACAAGCCAGAAAGCTTGAGAGGAGGGACTCTCTCAGCCAGAGCTTCTTCTCTTTCTCTCTTCTTCTCCTCCGTCTCAACCTCTAGCATCTGGCCAGCTACTGTCAGCAATCTGATCTATAAGAAGGAAACAAAGCTACAGTCAGCAATCTGATCTATAGGAATGAAACATAAAGCTACAGTCAGCAATCTGATCTATAGGAAGGAAACATAAAGCTACAGTCAGCAATCTGATCTATAGGAAGGAAACATAAAGCTACAGTCAGCAATCTGATCTATTGGAAGAAAACATAAAGCTACAGTCAGCAATCTGATCTATAGGAAAGAAACATAAAGCTACTGTCAGCAATCTGATCTATAAGAAGGAAACAAAGCTACAGTCAGAAATCTGATCTATAGGAAGGAAACATAAAGCTACAGTCAGCAATCTGATCTATAAGAAGGAAACATAAAGCTACAGTCAGCAATCTGATCTATAGGAAAGAAACATAAAGCTACCACATGAGGTTGGTGGCACCTTAATTGGAGAGGACGGGCTCGTGATAATGGCTGGAGCGGAATGAGTGGAATTGTATCAAACACGTGTTGATGCGATTCCATTCGCTCATTCCAGCCATTTATTATGATCTGTCCTCCCCTCAGCAGTTTCCACTGAAAACGGCAGTGATCAATCTGTAGGAAGTATACAGCTACAGTCAGCAATCTGATCTATAGGAGCACAAACATCCAAAGGAATGTAAACGTAGGTTCAAAAGGTCACAAGAGGTCGGGGTTCATGAGCTACACATGAGCTACGCGTTATGACATGCGTTCTGTTTATATCAGTGGAGGGGAGGACGGCTCATAATAATGGCTGGAATGGAGTCAATGGAATGGTATCAAACACATCAAACATTATGAGTCGTCTCCCCTAAGCAGTCTCCACTGGTTTATATACTGTTCATATCTCAAGTCAAATCAAATCAAATCTTATTGGTCACATACACGTGATTAGCAGATGTTATTGCGGGTGTAGCGAAATGCTTGCGCTTCTAGCTCCGACAGTGTTAGACTACATGTTTTTTTCTTGTGTTGACCATGGATGTCAATGCTCACCTTCAACCCCAATCGTCGGGCTGAGGAGATCTTGGACTTTTCTTTTGTTTTGGGTCTGTGTCAGCATTAAATGACAGAGGGGGAGAAATAGAGAACGTAGAGATGTGCTGTTCTGTCATATGATGTGGTTCATCTTTCCAATGCACACGTAAACATGAATACTTACGCGTCCGCCATGTTTCCCTTATTGTCTTAGCCCTGAAATTTGGAGGTAGAAGAAGTTAGCATTTTCACCCTCCACACAAACCAAAAAACTAAACAACAGAACACTCAGGCTTATATATCGTTCATGAGCATCCAGGTTGGCTTTTTTATCAATTGGTGATAAAAAAAAAAATACCTTCTTATTTTTTTTAATGTATTTGGTTGAAAAATGTATTGCAAATACAATGCAGTGTATCTTTCACTTATTGAGCTGTTGCCAATGCTGAGGCTGGGGATTGATAACTGGTTGTATCCTCATTTGCATCAGCTATGTCACACACCCAGTGCATATGTTGCCTCATTGAACCTCTTTTAGATAATTTAATGTGCACTGCTGGTTAAGCCTGTGTCCAAGTCCAATAGAGGCCTGTGTCCAAGTCCAATAGAGGCCTGTGTCCATACTTGAGGAAGGGAGGTATTTTATTGTAAAGTATTCAGTATGTAAGGCAGAAGAGGGCTCTTGTTATTTGAAGCTCACAGGATGTGAGGGTGAATGAGTAAGACAAAACATGTAAGTGCCTTTGAAAGGGGTACGGTAGTACAGTAGGTGCCAGGTGCAGTGGTTTGTGTCAAGAACTGCAACGCTACTGGGTTTTTCAGGCTCAGCAGTTTCCCGTGTGAATCAAGAATGGTCCACCACCTAAAGGAAATCCAGCCAACTTGACACAACTGTGGGAAGCATTGGAGTCAACATGGGCCAGCATCCCTGTGGAGTGCTTTCGACACCTTGTAGACTCCATGCCCTAATTTGTATTTGTTTTTGTATTTATTATGGATCCCCATTAGCTGCTGCCAAAGCAGCAGCTACTCTTCCTGTGGTCCAGCTAAATTAAGGCAGTTTATACATTTTTAAAACATTTACAATACATTCACATATTTCACAACACACTGTGTGCCCTCAGGCCCCTACTCCACCACTACCACAAATCTACAGTACTAAATCCATGTGTATGTATAGTGCTTATGTTATCCTATGTGTGTGTATGCATGTGTCTGTGCCAATGTTTGTGTTGCTTCACAGTCCCCGTTGTTCCATAAGGTGTTTTTTTTTAATCTGTTTTTTAAGTCTAATTTTACTGCTTGCGTCAGTTACTTGATGTGAAATAGAGTTCCATGTAGTCATGGCTCTATGTAGTACTGTGTGCCTCCCATAGTCTGTTCTGTCTTGTGGGGTATGCATGGGTGTCCGAGCTGTGTGCCAGTAGTTTAGACAGACTCGGTGCATTCGACATGTCAATACCTCTCATAAATAAAAGTAGTGATGAAGTCAATCTCTCCTCCACTTTCAGCCAGGAGAGATTGACATGCATATTATTAATATTAGCTCTCTGTGTACATCCAAGGGCCAGCCGTGCTGCCCTGTTCTGCACCAATTTCAATTTTCCTAAGTCCTTTTTTGTGGCACCTGACCACACGACTGAAGAGTAGTCCAGGTGCGACAAAACTAGGGCCTGTAGGACCTGCCTTGTTGATAGTGTTGTTAACCTCTTCCAGCTAGGGTCCCATTTTCCGAATTTTCGCCTGTCTGACGTGCCCAAAGTTAAATGCCTACCACTCATGGCCAGAAACTAGGATATTTACATATTTAGTACTATTGGATAGGAAACACTCTGAAGTTTATAAAACCATTAAGATATAGTCTGTGGCTATTCCAGAACAGATTTAGCAGGCAAAAACCAGAGAAATTTCTGTCCGGAATTTATTTTTCTGTTGCTCTCCTCTCATTTTGAAGCCCATGTAATATTTTTCTATGGGGAATAGGACCGAGGTTGCAGTACTTATGGCTTCCACTAGATGTCAACAGTCTCTGGAAAGGGTATGGAGGAAAAAGCTCTGACCAGATCCTTAGAGAGAGAGAATTACTACGGGTAGGGAAAAAGGTAAACAGGCGTGCACGTTCACGAGAACGTGAACGCGCCCAGCGACCAACTTTCTTTTCGTCTTTTAACGTTTCACTTACCGTTCTTGTAAAATATGATCGCTATTATTCATAAAAGAATACATAAGGATGCATTATTAATGATATTTGATTTGTTTGTGAAAAGATGAGAGGTATAATTTGAACGCGATCCCTTCACTGTAAAACGGGCGAGTAGACTGACAATGCTTGGTGGAGTAGCTGAACGTAACGTGCCAAAAACAACGGATATTTATGGATATAATTATTTACTTTTTCTAACAAAAGAACCATGGATTATCTTGTTTGGACACTTGGGAAGACCTCAGAAGAAGTTATTTGAAAGGTAAGCGATTTATATTAGCTGTGATATGGATATTTTGAGAACCGAGCTGGATATGAATTTATGCTAATGTGGAAAATATGTGAGGTACTAGCCTCAAACAATCAAATGTAGTGCTTTCGCCGTAAAGCCTTTTTAAAATCTGACAACGCAGTGATATTGCCAAGAAGCAGAGCTTTTGATGGCTATGCAACACTATGCAACACTTGTATATCGAAGTTAAATATTACGAATATGTATTACGAATATGTATTTTGAATTTGGCGCGTTATGTTTGCTCTGAAAACGATCCCGCTAAAGGGATCGGCGCGCTAAGAGGTTAAGAAGGCAGAGCATCGCTTTATTATAGACAGACTTCTCCCCATCTTAGCTACTACTGCATCAATATGTTTTGACCATGACAGTTTACAATCTAGCGTTACTCCAAGCAGTTTAGTCATCTCGACTTGCTCAATTTCCACATGATTTATTACAAGATTTAGTTGAGGTGTAGGGTTTAGTGAGTGTTTTGTTCCAAATACAATGCTTTTAGTTTTAGAAATATTTAGGGCTAACTTAACTGCAGCTCTTTGTTGAGTGTTGAGAGTAATTTCAGTCGCTGTAGTAGCTGATGTGTATAGTGTTGAGTCATCTGCATACATAGACACTCTGGCTTTACTCATGTCAGTGGCATGTCGTTTGTAAAAGGGGCCTAAACAGCTACCCTGGGGAATTCCAGATTATATTTGATAGGCTTCCATTAAAGAACCCCCTCTGTGATCTGTTAGACAAGTAACTCTTTATCCACATTATAGCAGGGCGTGTAAAGCCATAACACATACATTTTTCCAGCAGCAGGCTATGATCAATAATGTCAAAAGCTGCACTGAAGTCTAACAAGACAGCCCCCACAATCATTTTATCATGATTTCTCTCAGCCAATTATCAGTCATTTGTGTAAGTGCTGTGCTTGTTGAATGTCCTTCCCTATAAGCATGCTGAAATTCTGTTGTCAATTTGTTTACTGTAAAATAGCATTGTATCTGGTCAAACACGTTTTTTTCCAGAAGTTTACTAAGGGTTGGTAACAGGCTGATTGGTCGACTATTTGAGCCAGTAAAGGGGGCTTTACTATTCTTGGGTAGCGGAATGACTTTAGCTTCCCTCCAGGCCTGAGGGCACACGCTCTCTAGTAGGCTTAAATTGTGGCAAATACAAGTGACCAATATCGTCTGCTATTATCCTCAGTAATTTTCCATCTAGATTGTCAGACCCTGGTGGCTTGTCATTGTTAATAGACAACAATAATTTGTTCACCTCTTCCACACTGACCTTACAGAATTCAAAAGTACAATTCTTGTCTTTCATAATTTGGTCCAATATACTTGGATGTGTAGTGTCAGCGTTTGCTGCTCCCTAAGTTTGCTTATCTTGCCAATGAAAAAGTAATTAAAGTAGTTTGCAATATCAGTGGGCTTTGTGCTGAATGAGCCATCTGATTCAATGAATGAAGGAGCCGAGTTGTTTTTTTCCCCCAAAATTTAATTTAAGGTCCAACCAAAGCTTTTTACTATCATTCTTTATATAATTTATCTTTGTTTCATAGTGTAGTTTCTTTTTCTTTAGTTTAGTCACATGATTTCTTAATTTGCAGTACGTTTGCCAATCAGTTGGGCTGCCAGACTTAATTGCCATACCTTTTACCTCATCCCTCTCAACCATAACATTTTTCAATTCCTCATCAATCCAAGGGGATTTAACAGTTTTTAGTCATTTTCTTAATGGGTGCGTGCTTATTAGTAACTGGAATAAGTAGTTTCATAAATGCGTCTGGATGCTCCTCATTACACACCACAGACCAGCAAATATTCTTTACATCATCAACATATGAATCACTACAAAACTTATTGTATGACCTCTTATATATGCACACTATATTAGGCCCAGCCTTATGGACTTTGGTTTTCCCAGATATGTCTATTATATTGTGATCACTACATCCTATGGATTTGGATACTGCTTTAAAGCAAATATCTGCAGCATTAGAAAAAATGTGATCAATACATGTTGATGATTTAATTCCTGTGCTGTTTGAACTACCTTGGTAGATTGACTGACAACCTGATTCAGGTTGCAGGCACTTGTTACAGTTTGACGTTTTTTTCCTGAGTGGGCAGCTTGATGATAGCCAGTCAATATTTAAATCACCCAGAAAATATACTTCTTTGTTGATATCACATACATTATCAAGCATGTTATCCAGATACTGACTGTTAGCAGCTTCCCACAAGAATGGGCTTTAGGTGAGGCAGATGAACCTGTAGCCATATTACTTCAACAGTATTTAACATTAGATCGTCTCTAAGCTTTACAGTAATGTGGTTCTGAATATAGACCGCAACACCGCCTCCATTGGCATTTCTGTCTTTTCGGTAGATGTTATAACCATGTATTGCTACCACTGTATCATCAACGGTATTATCTAAGTGAGTTTCAGAGATAGTCAGAATATGAATGTCATCTGTTACAAGCAAGTTATTGACTTCATGGACCTTGTTTCTAAGTCTACATATGTTAATATGGGGTGTTTTTAGCACTTTTCTGGGTTGCTTGATTGTTTTGAATGCTTTACTGGGAAGCTTATCAGAGGTAGACTTACTCATGTTATTTACATTGGAGCTGATAGTGCAGAGTGAGCTGCATAAAGTGGTCTTCCTACTATTGCGCACCGCCTCAGTATTAACAGTGTAACTCTGGTTTATATGCTCATGATTACTGCTTACAATAGCTGTAGGATAAACAGATGTATTCGGTGCAATTAGGGGTACATAAATTAAATTACTTATATTGTGTTTGCCAATGCCCCTAATATCATGTACATTTGATGCAGCATTATGACAACTCATTGTCACATGGTAGGGATTAACTGAGCTGGTCTTGGATCATTTACCAGTCATTGTTTCAACACAGCCTTGAAATGCGTGGACAGAGTCCAGGAGCCAAGATGATTTGGATGGACTCCGTCATTCCTGTTTCCAGAAGGTGTCAAAGTTATCAATAAAAGTGACTCCAGCAGAGCTTCAGTAGTCTTTTAGCCAGATGTGTAATGCCAGCAGTCTGCTGAATCATTCACACCCGCGGCCCAACGATGGTACTGGACCTGAAATTATTGGCCATTTTTTTGAGTATTTTAATGCTAAAATAATTTCTTTAAAATCCATTTCAAATGTTCCGAGCTAGCCCACCTGATGTTGTTTGACCCCACATGGACTACAACAGTGTCAGCTCCCGGCATCTGTGGTAGAACAGTCGGAAGCAGCTTTGTTATGTCCTCTATTCGTGCTCCTGGGTAGCACAGGGTTTTTGCCTTTGGGGACCGAGATGTTTCTCACCATAGAGCTGCCTATGATGACAGCTGGTGATGTTGAATGGGCCGGTCTCTCGGGCAGCCTCAAGGTCTGGTGAGGCTGGGAGCTCCGAGGATCTGAACCTGAGGTAGAAGCCACCGGAGAGGGAGACAGAGCCGAGGACGAAGACGCAGGTACCTCCGGATCCGATCTTGATTGGGAAGCCACCACGGAGGAAGGCGCCGGAACTTCTGGATCCAGGGCGGCAAAGCTGTTTCTGGATTGTGTCAGTTCCGGGCTCAACATCTCCATGGAGACCCCCATTGCCTGAGGACGCCTTCTTCGACTTCCACGGCGAGTGACGTACCTCCATGGCTGGTTGGTTGGGTCGAGATCAGCTCCGTTCTCCAGGGAAGGGGGAGACCCCTTCTGGGATGGAACCCTGCCTAGCACCGGCCAGTCGGCTGTGGAGAGCTGTCTCTCCCCCTACGGAATCTGTCAGGATCCCGGTAAAGATAGCAGCGTTCACTGCAATTTAACCCAACAGAGCCGCAGGATTCAAAATAAAGTAAAAGTATATAAAAACACTGTCAGCTTTTAAACCGAGGTCTTTAGTTCAGGTTTCAGTGTTCGACAGCTTTCAGTTTCGGCGTTCGACAGCGTTCAACAACAACAACAAACATACGTTGCAGGTGATTGGTGCTGTTCTGAGAATTGAGGCTGTTCTGAGGGCAAAAGGGGGGAGACTCAATATTAGGAAGTCATTCCTATATATACTGTATATTTAACCTTTATTTAACTAGACAAGTCAGTTAAAAACAAATTCTTATTTACATTGACAGCCTACCCCGACCAAACCCCGGCCAAATGCACTGTATACAGAGAGGGAAAAAAGTATTTGATTCCCTGCTGATTTTGTAAGTTTGAAGAAGAAGAAGAAGAAGAAGAAGAAGTTTTATTTATATAGCGCCTTTCCATAGCTCAAGGTCGCTTTACATTGCACATTACAATACATTCAGAACACACACACATACATCGCAGTCACATAGGATACACAGTACCCAAAATGCATGTCAAACAGATATGTCTTCAACTGGATCTTGAATGCACCCACGGATGAGGTATTGCGTAGTGTAAGAGGTAGTGAATTCCATAATTTAGGAGCATTAACACCAAATGACCTCCCACCTACAGTGGACAACCGGAAACGAGGGACGGTCAACAAACCAAGTTCAGCTGATCTAAGGGACCGAGCAGGGCGGTAAGGATAGAGTAAGTCAGAGAGATATTGGGGAGCAAGACCATTTAATGCTTTAAAAGTTAGAAGCAATACCTTAAAGTGGATACGTGATGCCACAGGTAGCCAGTGAAGGTCATGAAGCAGAGGAGTGATGTGAGCAGAGCGCCTAGTGGAGGTGAGAACTCTTGCTGCTGAGTTTTGAACATACTGTAATCTTGCAATAAGTTTTTTGGGAAGACCAAGAAGTAAGGCATTGCAATAGTCCAAGCGTGAAGTGATTAATGCATGAATTAGAGTTTCAGCATCAGCTAAAGTGAGAGAAGATCGGAGACGAGCAATATTACGAAGATGGAAAAAGAGTTTTTAACAAGAAAAGAAATGTGAGAGCCAAAAGATAGAGTTGAATCGAATAGGACACCAAGGTTACGAATCAATGACGAAGGCTTAACGTGGATTCCATCAACATCAAAGGACTGATCAATCCTTTTGGCTGAGGCAGCAGGACCAATCAATATTATCTCAGTTTTATTATCATTCAGTTTAAGGAAATTCAGGGACATCCATTTCTTGATGTCCCTGATACATTCAGTGAGTGAGTCAGGCAAAAATAACCTATCAGAGCTGGTGGTGAGGTAGATTTGAATATCATCAGCATAGCAATGGAACTGAAGTCTGTGCCTGCGTATGATATCACCGAGTGGATATATGTAGATGATGAATAATAGTGGGCCAAGAACCGAACCTTGAGGGACACCCTGTGTAAGTGAAGCAGTGGCAGATCTAAACCCTTGTATAGTGATATAATACTTTCTGTCGCTAATGTAGGAGATGAGCCAAGAAAGAGCAGAGCCAGTGATACCAATGTCAGAAAGCCTAGAGATAAGTATTTCATGGCAGACTGTGTCAAAAGCAGCGCTTAAATCAAGAAGCATCAGGATGTTTATCAGCCCTGCATCCATGGACAAAAGAATGTCGTTAACCACCCGGAGAAGAGCAGTTTCAGTGCTATGAGCTGGGCGAAATCCAGACTGAAAAGGTTCAAAAAGACCGTTTATATCCAAATGTGATCGCAATTGCGAAGCAACAACCCTTTCAAGGACTTTTAAGAATGGTAAGTTGGATATTGGTCTGTAATTTTCCATGTTTAGGTGGTCTAGGCCTGATTTTTTAAGAATGGGTCACCGCAGCCATTTTTAAATCTGCTGGAACCACGCCGGACGCCAAACTACAGTTAATCATATGTGTTATGAAGGGTGCAACCTCAGGGACACACAACTTAAGCAAAACAGTAGGTGTAGGATCAAGTTGGCAGGATGTGGAATTTGACTTCACAATTAGATCACTTATAGCAGTTGGAGTAGTTAGAGTGAAAGCAGAGAGAGAGTTTGTAGAATGAGTAAAATCAGCTATTATTAAGTGAACATTTGAGTCACTTGGATGAAGAGTGTTTTTGGCGATGGATGCAGTGATTGACTTTAATTTGTCAGAGAAAAATTGTAAAGCTATTTACAAGCCCCACAGAGCCCGACATAACATGTTGTGGTGGATTTGTGAGTTTGCTAACCATTGCAAAGAGTGATTTGGGCCTGCACTTTGAATTTCTAATGGTAGAGGTGAAATAAGAGGATCTTGCATCGTTAAGGGCTGTACGGTACTTAAGCAAGTGTTCTTTAAAAGCCAAAGAGTGGACAACAAGTCCAGTTTTCCTGTATAGTCTTTCTAGGCTGCGACCCTCGGTTTTTATCGTTCGTAGTTCAGGAGTGAACCATGGTGAGGCACGAGTAGATGGAACCAGTCTAGTTATGACAGGAGCCTGCCTCTCAAGTATTTGAGACAAGACATTATTGTATATACAGCAGATTTCTGATGGACAATTTAATAGTAGACATTCTGACAAAGAAGAATCCCTTATTAAAGCAGAAAAAGAAGATGGATTTACAGAATTGATTTTACGATAGGTCAGCATTTTCTTCAGTGGTGTTATAGATATAGGAAAACTACAACTGAAGCTTATGAATTTGTGATCTGAAAAAGCAAAATCAGAGCTGCTAACAAGAATATTATTTAAGCCAGATGTACATATGAGATCCAGTAAATGACCCCTGGAGTGAGTAGCAAAAGTTACATGTTGGGTTAGGTTGAAACAGTCCAGTACAGCCATCAATTCATTGCAATGTGCAGTGTTTTCATGTATGTTAAAATCACCAAGCAGAATAACAGATGGATAGTTACCACAGACAAGATTGAGTAACGCACTAATCTCAGAGAAAAAATCAGAGGGACATTTTGGAGGTCGGTAGATTAAGATTACAGCCAGTGACGTTTGGCCAGTCATTTTCAGCGAGATATTCAAATGCTGTAACGTCATGAAACTCTATCTTGGAAATTTTAATAGTCTCACGGCAAACTACAGCCAGCCCTCCACCTCTACGATGAAGACGCGGCTGAGAGAAGTAGATGTACCCAGGCGGAGTTAAGAGGTTCTGGTTGAAAAGGTCGTTAGGCACCTGCCAGGTTTCAGTCAGAAGCAGCATGTCCAGATTTGTGTCAGTGATTATGTCATTCAATACTGATGCTTTAGTAGTTAGAGAGCGGGTGTTCAACAGCGCACATCGCAGGTCTGAAGATGAGCCTCTGCAAGTTCGGAGGTCCGGATCAGAGCGCAGTGATCTTAGATTTCCAAAGTTAATGGATCGATTTTGCCCACTGACAAAGAAATGATCAGTCTATAATTTTAATGGTAGGTTTATTTGAACAGTGAGACAGAATAACAACAAAAAACCCCTCTCAATCAGAAAGATTTCTGGCTCACAGGTGTATTTTATACAGGTAATGAGTTGAGATTAGGAGCACACTCTTAAAGGGAGTGCTCCTAATCTCAGTTTGTTACCTGTATAAAAGACACCTGTCCACAGAAGCAATCAATAAATCAGATTCGAAACTCTCCACCATGGCCAAGACCAAAAAGCTCTCCAAGGATGTCAGGGACACGATTGTAGACCTACACAAGGCTGGAATGGGCTACAAGACCATCGCCAAGCAGCTTGGTGTGAAGGTGACAACAGTTGGTGTGATTATTCACAAATGGAAGAAACACAAAATAACTGTCAATCTCCCTTGGCCTGGGGCTCCATGCAAGATCTCACCTCGTGGAATTGCAATGATCATGAGAACGGTGAGGAATCATCCCAGAACTACACGGGAGGATCTTGTCAATGATCTCAAGGCAGCTGGGACCATAGTCACCAAGAAAACAATTGGTAACACACCATGCCATGAAGGACTGAAATTCTGCAGCACCCGCAAGGTCCCCCTGCTCAAGAAAGCACATATACATGCCCGTCTGAAGTTTGCCAATGAACAGGACAACTGGGTGAAAGTGTTGTGGTCAGATGAGAACAAAATGGAGCTCTTTGGCATCAATTCAACTCGCCGTGTTTGGAGGAAGAAGAATGCTGCCTATAACCCCAAGAAAACCATCCCCACCGTCAAACATGGAGGTGGAAACATTATGCTTTGGGTTTTTTTTCTGCTAAGGGGACTGGACAAATTCACTGCATCAAAGGGACGATGGACGGGACCATGTACTGTCAAATCTTGGGTGAGAACCTCAGCCAGGGCATTGAAAATGGGTCGTGGATGGGTATTCCAGCAAGACAAATACCCAAAACACACGGCCAAGGTAACAAAGGAGTGGCTCAAGAAGAAGCACATTAATGTCCTGGAGTGGCCTAGCCAGTCTCCAGACCTTAATCCCATAGAAAATCTGTGGAGGGAGTTGAAGGTTCGAGTCCAAACGTCAGCCTCGAAACCTTAATGACTTGGAGAAGATCTGCAAAGAGGAGTAGGACAAAATCCCTCCTGAGATGTGTGCTAACCTGGTGGCCAACTGCAAGAAACATCTGACCTCTGTGAATGCCAACAAGGGTTTTGCCTCCAAGTACTGAGTCATGTTTTGCAGAGGGGTCAAATACTTATTTCCCTCATTAAAATGCAATTCCATTTATAACATTTTTCACATGCGTTTTTCTGGATTTTTTTTGTTGTTATTCTGTCTCTCACTGTTCAATTAAACCTACCATTAAAGTTATAGACTGATCATTTCTTTGTCAGTGGGCAAACGCACAAAATCAGCAGGGGATCAAATACTTTTTTCCCTCACTGTATACAGTGCATTCGTAAAGAATTCAGACCCCTTTTTCAAAATGTTGTTACGTTACAGCCTTATTCAAAAATGTATTCAATTGTTTTTTCCCCTCATCAATGTATACACAAGACCCCATAATGACAAAGCAAACAGTTTATAAAAATAAAAAAATTAAGTAATGTATTAAAAAATAGCAAAATAAAATATCACATTTACATAAGTATACAGACACTTTACTCAGTACTTTGTTGAAGTACCTCTGGCAGCGATTACAGCCTCAAGTTTTCTTGGGTATGACGCTACAAGCTTGGCACACCTCCTGTACTTGGGGAGGTTCTCCCATTCTTCTCTGCAGATCCTCTCAAGCTCTGTCAGGTTGGTAGGGAGCGTCGCTGCATAGCTATTTTCAGGTCTCTCGATTGGGTTCAAGTCTGGGCTCTAGCTGGGCCACTCAAGGACATTCAGAGACTTATCCCAAAGCCACTATTGCATTGCCTTGGCTGTGTACTTAGGGTCATTGTCCTGTTGTCCTGCATCTCTTTTCTCCATTAATCTTTCCCTTGATGCTGACTGCTGACTAGTCTCCCAGTCCCTGAAAAAAAAAACACAGCATGATGCTGCCACCACCATAATTCACCGTAGGGATGGTGCCAGGTTTCCTCTACACGTGACGCTTGGTTTTCAGGTCAAAGAGTTGAATCTTGGTTTAATCAGACCAGAGAATCTTGTTTCTCAAGGTCTGAGAGTCCAAGCGGGCTGTCATGTGCCTTTTACTGAGTCGTGGCTTCTGTCTGGCCACTCTGCCATAAAGGCCTGATTGGTGGAGTGCTGCAGAGATGGTTGTCCTTCTGGAAGGTTCTCCCAGCTCTGTCAAAGTGACCATCGGGTTCTTGGTCACCTCCCTGACCAAGGCGCATCTCAAGGATGATCAACGGAAACAGGATGCACCTGAGCTCAATTTTGAGGTATTTCATTTAAATAAATAAAAAATTGGAGGGGGAAATGTGAGGGCATGCACTGCACTTTAATCTCTTAAAAATCTCTACAGATCGATGTCCCACCCTCGGGACAGTTGAGCTAATGTGAGCTAATGTGATTAGCATGACGTTGTAAGTAACAAGAACATTTCCCAGGACATAGACATATCTTATATTGGCAGAAAGCTTAGAAATTCTTGTAAATCTAACTGCACTGCCCAATTTACAGTAGCTATTACAGTGAAAACATGCCATGCTATTGTTTGAGGAGAGTGCACAGTTATGTACTTGAAAATGTATATATTGATCAATTAGGCACATTTGGGCAGACTTGATGCAACATTTTTAACAGAAATGCAATAGTTCATTGGATCAGTCTATAACCTTCCACACACACTGCAGCCATCTAGTGGCCAACATCTAAATTGTGCCTAGTGTCCTAAGTCAGATAATGGCCTTTCTCTTGCATTTCAAAGATGGATTTTTTTTTTTAAACGCATGTTTTTTTCTTTATATTATCTTTTACCAGATCTAATGTGTTATATTCTTCTACATTCATTTAACATTTCCACAAACTTCAAAGTGCTTCCTTTCAAATGGTATCAAAAATATGCATATCCTGGCTTCAGGTCCTGAGCTACAGGCAGTTATATTTGGGTATGTCATTTTAGGCGAAAATTGAAAAAAAGGGTCCGATCTTTAAGAGGTATTTTTTTAACAGTCAAAATAAAAACCCTTTACAACACATTTACATTTTATTAACAATTTCAAATGCAGCTCTGAATATCTAAGCTTTACAATGTGTGGTGTTAACATTTATCTCCATAACTGACCAGAGTCTCTGCATAGGTGTCAATAAGACTCCATAACCCACTTACTCAAAGGCATGTGAACTAATTACCACTAACTATTCACTGTCAGTCTTCAGCAAAATGCTAATCCAATGTGTCTTCATCTTATACCATACATTTCCATTCTGAATTCAAGCAGCCCTCCAGATTGAAATACAATTGACCTATGCTGAAAAGTTACACATTCCCAAACTGTTTTCCATCGCTCTCCTCAACCAGCGACACACTCCTCCTGCATTCATTTCAAACCTAAAATGTAATACATTTCATCCACACAGAAGATTACATTTTAAAAACGTACGTTTCTTAATATTAAGCCAAAGTAGTCATTGAGACATACCCTACCTTTAATGTGTAGAAAAGGCTGAGGGAGAGAGTGAGGGAGTTTAGGGTGGGAGAGTAGCTGAGAGCGGATAGGGGAAAAATCCTTCAGATTTATAGTTTATAACCCCTGTGGGAATAGCTCACTAAAATAGACTGCTCTCTGTCCGAGTCACTCTCCCACTGACATTGACGTTTACTATTGCACATAGCATCTAAATGTTATTCAGGCAGGTAAGTGCTGTAATAAAACAACTTTTATGGACTTGGACGTTTGGGGTGGTACACTGTCAGTCTGTCTCATGGTTCTGACTCCACCCGTTGGTGGCAAGTTGACATATAGCATTTACTGCTACAATCACCTCTAAACCCTTTCTCTAGACCAGTATCATACCTACACCTTTATAATTTTGTACAGAGTATGGAGTTTTGTCATAGGGATGTCCTAAAATTGTGTTTACATTTGCTTAAATGTCTAACACTTGTTTTCGCTTTGTCACTATGGGATATTCTGTGTTGATTGCTGAGGATTTCTTTCAAAATCCATTTTAGAACAGGGCTGTAACATAACAAAATGTGAAAAAAGTCAAGGGGTCTGAATACTTCCCGAAGGCACTGTAGCTAGGAATGTTACCATAAAAAATGACTGTAAAATAGATGATTTTGGGTTTGTCAGGATTGTGGACAGGTTTATGGTTGGGTGATGTTGGTATAAGGAATACTATAGCATAGCATGTTGTTTTTCCCCACTTTGAGTTCAATGTCGTATTGTTCGTCATCTACAATTTCAATCTTTTGGTTTTGGTCTTTGCAAAGGTCCTGCAAGAATATGATATCATGTGGAAAAGACAACCGTAGTTTTTTTCTACATGGAGAACCAACAACACATTCATTACAGATTATTTAAAAACATTTATATATTGCAAAGATGATGACTTCTCTAGAGTATTTGGTATTTTATTAGGATCCCCATTAGCTGTTGCAAAAGCAGCAGCTACTCTTCCTGGGGTCCACACAAAACTTGAAACATGACATAATACGGAACATTAATAGACAAGAAAAGCTCAAGGACAGAACTACATAAAAAATGCTTTTTAAAGGCACACATAGCCTACATATCAATGCATACACACAAACTACCTAGGTCAAGTAGGGGAACGGCGTTGTGCAGTGAGGTGTTGCTGTATCTATTGTTTTAAACCAGGTTTGTTGTTTATTTGAGAAATATGAGATGGAACGGAGTTCCATGTAATAATGGCTCTATAAAATACTGTACGCTTTCTTGAATTTGTTCTGGATTTGGGGACTGTGAAAAGACCCCTGGTGGCATGTCTGGTGGGCTAAGTGTGTGTGTCAGAGCTGTGTGTAAGTTGACTATGCAAACAATTTGGGATTTTCAACACATTATTGTTTCTTATAAAAAGAAGAAGTGATGCAGTCAGTCTCTCCTCAACTCTTAGCCAAGAGAGACTGGCATGCATAGTATTTATATCAGCCCTCTGATTACAATGAAGAGCAAGACGTGCCACTCTGTTCTGGGCCAGCTGCAGCTTAACTAGGTATTTCCTTGCAGCACTCGACCACACGACTGGACAATAATCAAGATTGGACAAAACTAGAGCCTGCAGAACTTGCTTTTTGGAGTGTGGTGTCAAAAAAGCAGAGCATCTCTTTATTACGGATAAACCTCTCCCCGTCTTTACAACCATTGAATCTATATGTTTTGACCATGACAGTTTACAATGTAATGGCTAATATATTAATGTTATCTGATATTAGCAAGTTGTTGATTTCATTAACTTTTTTTCTAAGGCTAAATATATTCATATTGGCTATTTTCAGGCCTTTCCTGGGTAGCTTCAGATATAGACACAACACTGAAAAGAGAAAACAAAGCAAGCTTTCATGGCTGGGATCAGTATCTTTCCTCTTCTGGCACACAGCTTCAGGACAGTCCTTGTTGAGGAAGATATACATTCCTCTCAAGATCTTGGCTCTTTCCAGGACAGCTACCTTGTCCTTGAACCTCAGGAACTTGACCACTATCGGCCTGGGCCTATCATCTGGGCCTGTGGTTGGTTTTCTAGTCCTGTGGGCGTGCTCCACCTCAATCTTCCTGTGGTCCATCTTAAATTTCTCAGAGATCAATTCCCTCACTTTGTCCTCAGACTCCATCCAGGTCTCATGTGAAGACTGCAATTCAGTCTACAACCATGTTATTCCGCCTTGATTGTCCCTCGAGTCTGATTTATCCATCATTGGATTCATCATGGATTCACACACAGTGCTGATGTGCTCTTTCAATGACTTACAGATTGCTGTCATCTTGCCGTTCTCCTGTTTCAACTCATTGAGTTGACCCTGGGAGAACTGTCCATTCTTTTATTAGTTGAATCCACCAGTATTTGGACAAAAAACTTGAAGCTATTTTCTTGTTGTTGTAACAACTACTTGTAGAACTCTTTTTGTTTGTTTAAAAGATTCTTCACGTGTGATAGAGAGACACCACTGTCCTCAACGGTACTCCCCCCGGCTTTGGTCTTGTCATGGTAGCTAGCAACGTAGGTTACACTGTTACTCCTCGCAGTTTCAGACAGGGCAGGTCACAGGGAAGATTGACAACAACAAACAGCAGGGATCTGAACAGCCACAAACCCGGGACACCCCTGAGGTGCCTTGTTGCTATTATAAACTGGTTACCAACGTAATTAGAGCAGTAAAAGTACATTTTTTGTCATACCTGTGGTATATGGTCTGATATACCACGGCTGTCAGCCAATCAGCATTCAGGGTGGTTTGAGCCTGAATGCTGACAGCCATGGTACAGTAGTATATCAGACAATATATCATGGGTATGACAAAACATTTATTTTAATGCTCTAATTACGTTGGTAAACAGTTTATAATAGCAATAAGGCACCTCGGGGGTTTGTGGTATATGGCCAATATACCAAGGCAATATTTTTCTTTTAGATTTGTGTGTATTGTTGTGAATTGTTAGATATTACCGCACTGTTGGAGCTAGGAACACAAGCATTTCACTACACTCGCAATAACATATGTGTATGTGACCAATCAAATTGGTCACATACACATATGTTATTGCGGGTGTAGTGAAATGCTTGTGTAGAAATGTTGCGCAGCATGAGCTCATGGGCTCTCATGAAGAGTTTGATTACATTTGCATTGATGTCAGAGTGATTAGAGTGACAATAGAGTGCTGAGTATAGGCAGTTAGCAAGTTTGGTAGGCTTCCAATTACTATCAGCAGCATCAGAGCTTGGAGAAGCCTAGTTACCGTGACTAAGCGGTCACGTGGAATTTGACTGCCTTCATGACTTATGACCACCGGTGTGGCGGTACTAAGGGCACCGCAATAGCCCTACTTACACCATGGGATAATAATTCCCTTTGTTATCAAGGGCTTTGATTGTGTGAGAGCTCCTGTCTGGCTACATTGCTCCCATGCTTTCCTTTGGCCCAAATAGAAGCCAGATAGCAGCTGTGGCCTTGATGATAAGAGTCAAAGGCCCATGAATAGAAGGCCGGGCAGGAAAAAAGGTTTTGGCAGAACACTCAGAATGATCTATCCATCTCTCTCTCTTTCTCTCTCTAAAGTGTGTGTTCTGCCAAAACCTTTTCCCTCTGATAGGAAATAGATTTTATGACGCTATCTTTTTAGGCTTCCTGCAACACTAAGCAGCATGTGTTTGTAATATCGCAAGGTGAACCTTTCAGTGCATGGCTGATGCAGTGACAAATGGGGTTGCTGAAATACCATTGCTTTGGATGGAATATACATACATCTGCTGTTTTTCCTTATCCTAGAATGACACATGAGAATCACAGTTTCTGCACCTTACACTCTTAGACAAAAGGTGCTATCTAGAACCTTAAAGGTTTCTTCGGCTGTCCTCATAGGAACCCTTTTCTATGGGGACAGACAGACGAAGAAGTGTAACTTAGCATGAATGTTTAATGAAACATAAATGCACAATATGCAGCCTACGGCGTTGTCTTAATGTGATATGTCCAGCTCAAGCTAAACCTGTCAATGACAGGGTAAGCTAGTAAACTAGTAGAAGAGGATTCCAGATGGCCTGTAGTAGTAGAGATGCCATTCTCTTAATTTGGCTGCTAGTTTACACTCCTCACTCTGTTTGAGCCCAGGTTCTTGGCCACTAAAGAGGGGTCAAGTGGTCATGGGTCAAGTTGTTACCTGGAGGCGAAAGAAACCCTGATGAAGACAGCTTGTCTGTCGAAATGTTGGTTATTAGGTTATTAAATTATTGCATCTGAGCTCCTAGAGTGTTTGGCTCTCCTTTTCTTTCAAGTTGTTACCTTCCATTGGATGTTTGGCAGGCGGTGGATGTAAAAAGCTTCAGATTACATTTTGCCGTTTCTGAGGTGCCATGTTCTGGAGTCAGGAGATCAGGTTGTGTGGCCCAGAGGGGTCAGAATAAGTCACAGCATTGTTGACCACATTCGTACAGTTGCTCTGACTAAGAAACACACACACGCACACAGCAAAAGCAATGGCGTAACACAGATTCCCTGATGTAAATAAGAGCAGCCGCAGTGGTATCCGTGTCACAGTCCTTCACATTAATATGCAACAGTGGAGGCTCCTCACAAGAGGAAGGGGAGGACCATACTCAGAGAATTTCATAAAAAAACGGAACTGACATGTTGTCCACCCAATCAAAAAAATCTGAGAATTAATCTAGTACTGAAAGCATAAGCTACAGCTAGCTAGCATTGCAGTGCATAAAATGGGGTGAGTAGTTGACTCAAAGAGAGAGAAAGACAATAGTTGAACAGTTTTGAACAAATGAATTTATTCCAAAATTAAGGAGATTCAAGAGAGAGAGAGACTTTCACTTAGCTAGCGAATGCTAGTCAAACGCCTGACTCAAACAGAGAGGGATGCTATGTTAGTTAGCTGGCTATGGCTATCCAAAACTGGAACTCTTCCAAGTCAAGGTAAGGCTTTTGGTTTTATTAATTTACTGCCACCGGGCCCACCAGGGTTCTGCTGAACTGCTTTCTGATTGTACACTGTACTGCATGATTGTAGGGGGTTTACTAACGCATTAGTTATAGTAGCTATGTTGACTATCAAATCAAATTGTATTTGTCACATGTGCCGAATACAACAGGTGTAGACCATACAGCGAAATGCTTACTTACGAGCCCTTAACCAACAATGGAGTTAAGAAAATACCTACAAAAAAGTAAGAGATAAGAATCACAAATAATTAAAGAGCAGCAGTAAAATAACAATAGCGGGGCTATATACAGGGAGTACCGGTATGACGTGACAACGATGTAGGCTGTGCATTAGCGATTAGCGGTTCCTCATGATAGGAAAGGTTTGGCTTGGAACGATTTTTCGCCTAGTCACAGACATCTGATGTGTTGTGCACTGAAGTCCACAAGCGAAGGGAAAAGGTGAGAGGATGAGAGCGCGTAGATAGTTGCGAGAAGGAATTATATACAACGATCAAAGTGATCATGCTGTTTCTATGTGGCTGCTATGAAAGTTAATTGTGTTTGCGTGTGATCAGGGATGTATTCATTCCGACTATCCTGTTGAAAAACGTTTCTTAAACGGAAGCAAACACAACAAAACAGGGATAAACATAAATGAATTTGTCCAATAGAAACTCACATTTGCAACTCACATTTGCTACTAAATATTGCACCCTAGATCAACTAGATGCAGGCAAGAGTGTGCAAGGCGGTATTGAATGTGTCACTGTCTGTCACCTTGATTACTCAATTATCTTGATCATTGCACCTACGTTGTAAACTTTCATTCATAGGCTAGGTTGTAGCAACCTCATGATGAGTACAGGGAACATTTTAGTATCATGTAGTAGCCTAAACCTATCGAGGTTACATAGAGCTGGGTGAATGGAATATGAATGACAGTCATCCAATATGCTGTGATAGAAATAAATCCATGCTCATTAAAAAATCAATAAATCCTCTCTCATTAAACGGCACTGATATGCAATCTTCACTAATCCCTGCATCAGAACACAGGCTGTCAGTCCGCCTGCTGAAGGCTAACAGAGGTAGAGAGTAGTGGCGGTTGGTGCCGTTTAAGATGTGGGAGGACCATTCATTTATTTCATGAGCATGGCCTTATTTTTATTACAGCATATTGGATGACTGTCGTTCATATTCCATTCACCCAGCTCAATGTATCTTCTGATTCATTCCAATTGATAATTTCCCAGTATAGCGATGTTTGCATTACTTCATTATAACTTGATTCATGTATCAAACTTACCTTCAAGGTGATGACAATCAGAGAGAGTGAGCGGAGTGTCAGAAGAGGGAGAGGAAAAAGCATTTAATGATTTTTCAAGGAAAGATTTATGTCTTGAAAACATCATGTGAATGGTTCACTAAAATAGACCCCTGCAACACCTCTTCTGACATTTCATAGAATGCATCCCAACATTCTTTGTTCTCAACCTACACTATGACACATCCATTTTATATGGATCCCATTCCCAGATTATGGGGATGGGAGGTCACACGTTAGCAGACACACCTACGAACACACTTACGTACGTTGCATACACTTACGCACTCACTTACAGTATGTATGCATAAACACACACACCCATGCTATGAAACTACTTCTGAAAACTACTTGGATTCTTTTTTACTTTGGACAAACTGGCAGAACGGTCGGATGTCTAAGAACACCTGCTCTAAGACCATAAACATGGAACCATCATTGGATACCAGTTTCTCTAGTAAAATAGATTCTAAGGCACACGGTGAGGAATCACTGCTTGGATCATACTGTAAAAACAGAGATGCAATGTAATATAATTATATACGAACGGCAATGTCTTTCAGCACAGGTAATCGTTCTGTCAAATACCAGTACATAGAGCAGGGGTCCCCAATTACATTCAGCTGTGGGACGATTTTTCCTTGAGCAGATGGTCGGGGGGGCCGGAACACAGTTATAAATAAGTTGTAGACTGCAAATTGATCACAAGAATCCCGAACAGATTTAGTACTTGACAAAAACAGAATCATTTCAAATATTGATTACATTGGGATATGATCACATATGCCTCTCTATTATGCGTGGGAATACTTGGGAACAGATTTCCTGGTGTGTCACGTCCTGGCCATAGATAGCCCTTTTTGGCTGCTCTATGGTGTTTGTGGTCAGGACGTGATCAGGTGTTTTTTGTTCTATGTGGTGTATTTCTTTGTTTTGGTTTCGTTGATGGTTCCCAATTAGAGGCAGCTGAGCTTCGTTACCTCTAATTGGGGACCATATTTAAGTTTGTAATTCCCCCACTGGTTTTGTGGGTCATTATTGGTATTTCTGTGTGTGCCTGTGGTGTGCCACACCAGCGTTACGGTCTGTTCTTTGTTTATTGTTTTGTGCCAGTTTCACTACGGTCATTAAAAAGTATGTATACTGGAACCCTCTCTGCATTTTGGTCCGCTCCATTTAAAGATCGTGACATGGTGATTTTACAGTATTTTATGTCCAAACACTCTGCTATGAAGATCACCACCACCCTGTTCCTAGCTGTAACAAAACACATCTTTACATGAACGATTTTGGATCAAAAACAAGTCCCATGAAGGTGTCTGTCTGTCTGAACTGGATTGGAGCATGCATTTGATTTGACACAATACTGCATGCTCACTCACTGGTACTGTGTTGGCACTGAGACCAAATGCAACTTCATCTATGTCATGGTTTCAAATAGCAGCTTGTCAACTCGCATGGTCATTGCCACACATACTGTAACAAGACTGCACAAACAGACCTGGGACCAGACTAGTCAATCTGGCATACTGTTATGCAAACTGGTCTGGCAACTCTGGCTGTGTCCCAAGTAGTACTCTCTTCCCTACATAGGTCACTATGGGTCCTGGCCAAAAATAGGGCACTATGTAGGGAATAGGGTGCCATGTGGGACATACTCCTTAGCTCACCGTCAGTGAACAGTACAGAAACACATGTCAGAGCCAGGAAATAATGTTGTGTATTGGGGTTGTGCCGCAGAGCATCATAACAATTAAATTCTGATGAGACGGGGAACAGTTCAACCATTTATACGAACGTGCTCATCTACAACACATGATCCGTGATACAGTCTAGGCCAGGGTTCCTGAAAATTCATCCTGTGTGTGATACATTTAAGTTGTTGGACATGAAATACTGTAAAATCTACAGGAAATCCTCTCAAAGTGATTTTAATTTAGGATATCTGTATATCTGTATTCCCGCACATAAATAGAGAGCCATATGTGATCGTCTCCCAATATAATCAAGGTTTGAAATGTTTCTGTTTTTGTCAAATACTTAATATCTGTTTGCGATTATTGTGGTCAATTTGCAGTGTACTAATTATGTATAACTTTTTTCCGTAGTCCTGACCATCCGTCAAAGAAAAAAAACGGCCAATCTGATTCCACGCTGCAAGATTGCTTCGAGCACGTGGACTGGGATATGTTCCCGGACAGCATCAGACAACAACATTGATGTATACGCTTATTCGGAGAGCAAGTTAATTAGCAACTGCATCGGTGATGTTGTACCCATAGCAACTATTAAAACCTTCCCCAAACAGAAACCGTGGATTGATGGCAGCATTCGCACAAAACTGAAAGAGCGAACCACTGCTTTTAACCAGGGGTAAGGCGACCGGAAACATGACTGAATACAAACAGTGTAGCTATTCCCTCCGCAAGGCAATCAAACAAGCTAAGCGTCAATATAGAGACAAAGTAGAGTCACAATTCAACGGCTCAGACATGAGAGGAATGTGGCAGGGTCTACAGTCAATCACGGACTACAAAAAGAAAACCAGCCCCCGTCGCGGACCACGATGTCCTGCTCCCAGACAAACTAAACAACTTCTTTGATCGCTTTGAGGACAATACAGTGCCACCGACACGGCCCGCTACCAAAACCTGCGGGCTCACCTTCACCGCAGCCAACGTGAGTAAAACATTTCAGCGTGTTAACCCTCGCAAGGCTGCCGGCCCAGATGGCATCCCTGGCCGTGTCCTCAGAGCATGCGCAGACCAGCTGGCTGGTGTGTTCACAAACATATTAAACCACCCTTATCCCAGTCTGCTGTTCCCTTATGCTTCAAGAGGGCCACCATTGTTCCTGTTCCCAAGAAAGCTAAGGTAACTGAGCTAAATGACTATCGCCCCGTAGCAATCACTTCCGTCATCATGAAGTGCTTTGAGAGACTAGTCAAGGATCATATCACCTCCATCCTACCAGACACCCTAGACCCACTCCAATTATTTGTTTACCGTCCCAATAGGTCCACAGACGACGCAATCACAATCACACTGCACACTGCCCTAACCCATCTAGACAAGAGGAATACCTATGTAAGAATGCTGTTCATCGACTACAGCTCAGCATTTAACACCATAGTACCCTCCAAACTCATCATTAAGCTCGAGACCCTAGGTCTCGACTCAGCCCTGTGCAACTGGGTCCTGGACTTCCTGACGGGCCGGCCCCAGGTGATGAGGGTAGGAAATAACATCTCCACCCCGCTGATCCTCAACACTGGGGCCCCACAAGGGTGCATTCTCAGCCCTCTCCTGTACTCCCTGTTCACCCATGACTGCGTGGCCAAGCACGCCTCCAATTCAATCATCAAGTTTGCTGACGACACTACAGTGGTAGGCTTGATTACCAACAACGACGAGATGGCCTACAGGGAGGAGGTGAGGGCCCTCGGAGTGTGGTGTCAGGAAAATGACCTCTCACTCAACGTCAAAAAAACTAAGGAGAAGATCGTGGACTTCAGGAAACAGCAGGGGGAGCACCCTCCTATCCACATTGACGGGACAGTAGTGGAGAAGGTGGAAAGTTATAAGTTCCTCGGCGTACACATCACGGACAAACTGAAATGGTCCACCACACAGACAGCGTGGTGAAGAAGGCGCAACAGCGCCTCTTCAACCTCAGGAGGCTGAAGAAATTCGGCTTGTCACCAAAAACACTCACAAACTTCTACAGATGCACAATCGAGAGCATCCTGTCGGGCTGTATCACCGCCTGCCACGGCAACTGCTCCGCCCACAACTGTAAGGCTCTCCAGAGGGTAGTGGGGACTGCACAACGCATCACCGAGGGTAAACTACCTGCCCTCCAGGACACCTACACCACCAGATGTCACAGGAAGGCCAAAAAGATCATCAAGGACACCAACCATCCAAGCCACTGCCTGTTCACCCCGCTATCATCCAGAAGGCGAGGTCAGTACAGGTGAATCAAAGCTGGGACCGAGAGACTGAAAAACAGCTTCTATCTCAAGGCCATCAGACTGTTAAACAGCCACCACTAACATTGAGTGGCTGCTGCCAACATACTGACTTAAATCTCTAGCCACTTTAAATAATAGAAAATTGGATGTAACAAATGTATCACTAGCCACTTTAATCAATTTTGTATATAATGTTTACATATTCGACATTACTCATATCAAATGTATACACCGTACTCTATACCATCTACTGAATCTTGCCTATGCCGTTCGGCCATCGACTCAAATCTCTAGCCACTTTAATAATTAAAAAGTGGATGTAATAAATGTATCACTAGCCACTTTAAACGATGACATGTATATAATGTTTACATATCCTACATTACTCATCTCATATGTATATACTGTACTATATACCATCTACTGCATCTTGCCTATGCCGGTCAGCCATCGGTCATCCATATATTTATATGTACATACTCGTATTCATTCCTTTACACTTGTGTGTATAAGGTAGATGTTGTGAAATTGTTCGATTACTTGTTGGATACTACTGCATGGTCGGAACTAGAAGCACAAGCATTTCACTACACTCGCATTAACATCTGCTAACCATATGTATGTGACCAATAAAATTAGTCGAGCTAGCTAAGAGAGAAAGTTATAATTGTCATGGATGGCAGAAAAGGATTCGAGACGGATGTTGGAGGGGGATAACAACGTGATTGAAACGGGAGTGAGTAAAGGAAAATACATTTATTCAACTGTGAGGACGAACTTTGGAATTCAAAACTGCTAAATGAGCGAACTTGAGGATGAAACGTCAGTGAGTGAAGCGAAAGTAAATCACATGACTGAGGTAAATATTGTCCGGGTTGAGGACAATATTGAAGTTAGTGACAATCAGGAGCCTATTGAGAAATGAAAATTGGCTGGAATTGTTGGAAACAATGGACAGTTTGATGAAAGTGTTGAGCAGTGGAGCTCATATACAGAACGGTTTGAATATTTTGTTCTTGCAAATGACATTGATGAGGATAAAATTGTGCCTCCATTTTTTTGTTTAATATGGCCAAATGCATTTGATGTATACGCTTATTCGGAGAGCAAGTTAATTAGCAACTGCATCGGTGATGTTGTACCCATAGCAACTATTAAAACCTTCCCCAAACAGAAACCGTGGATTGATGGCAGCATTCGCACAAAACTGAAAGAGCGAACCACTGCTTTTAACCAGGGTAAGGCGACCGGAAACATGACTGAATACAAACAGTGTAGCTATTCCCTCCGCAAGGCAATCAAACAAGCTAAGCGTCAATATAGAGACAAAGTAGAGTCACAATTCAACGGCTCAGACATGAGAGGAATGTGGCAGGGTCTACAGTCAATCACGGACTACAAAAAGAAAACCAGCCCCGTCGCGGACCACGATGTCCTGCTCCCAGACAAACTAAACAACTTCTTTGATCGCTTTGAGGACAATACAGTGCCACCGACACGGCCCGCTACCAAAACCTGCGGGCTCACCTTCACCGCAGCCAACGTGAGTAAAACATTTCAGCGTGTTAACCCTCGCAAGGCTGCCGGCCCAGATGGCATCCCTGGCCGTGTCCTCAGAGCATGCGCAGACCAGCTGGCTGGTGTGTTCACAAACATATTAAACCACCCTTATCCCAGTCTGCTGTTCCCTTATGCTTCAAGAGGGCCACCATTGTTCCTGTTCCCAAGAAAGCTAAGGTAACTGAGCTAAATGACTATCGCCCGTAGCAATCACTTCCGTCATCATGAAGTGCTTTGAGAGACTAGTCAAGGATCATATCACCTCCATCCTACCAGACACCCTAGACCCACTCCAATTATTTGTTTACCGTCCCAATAGGTCCACAGACGACGCAATCACAATCACACTGCACACTGCCCTAACCCATCTAGACAAGAGGAATACCTATGTAAGAATGCTGTTCATCGACTACAGCTCAGCATTTAACACCATAGTACCCTCCAAACTCATCATTAAGCTCGAGACCCTAGGTCTCGACTCAGCCCTGTGCAACTGGGTCCTGGACTTCCTGACGGGCCGGCCCCAGGTGATGAGGGTAGGAAATAACATCTCCACCCCGCTGATCCTCAACACTGGGGCCCCACAAGGGTGCATTCTCAGCCCTCTCCTGTACTCCCTGTTCACCCATGACTGCGTGGCCAAGCACGCCTCCAATTCAATCATCAAGTTTGCTGACGACACTACAGTGGTAGGCTTGATTACCAACAACGACGAGATGGCCTACAGGGAGGAGGTGAGGGCCCTCGGAGTGTGGTGTCAGGAAAATGACCTCTCACTCAACGTCCAAAAACTAAGGAGAAGATCGTGGACTTCAGGAAACAGCAGGGGGAGCACCCTCCTATCCACATTGACGGGACAGTAGTGGAGAAGGTGGAAAGTTATAAGTTCCTCGGCGTACACATCACGGACAAACTGAAATGGTCCACCACACAGACAGCGTGGTGAAGAAGGCACAACAGCGCCTCTTCAACCTCAGGAGGCTGAAGAAATTCGGCTTGTCACCAAAAACACTCACAAACTTCTACAGATGCACAATCGAGAGCATCCTGTCGGGCTGTATCACCGCCTGCCACGGCAACTGCTCCGCCCACAACTGTAAGGCTCTCCAGAGGGTAGTGGGGACTGCACAACGCATCACCGAGGGTAAACTACCTGCCCTCCAGGACACCTACACCACCAGATGTCACAGGAAGGCCAAAAAGATCATCAAGGACACCAACCATCCAAGCCACTGCCTGTTCACCCCGCTATCATCCAGAAGGCGAGGTCAGTACAGGTGAATCAAAGCTGGGACCGAGAGACTGAAAACAGCTTCTATCTCAAGGCCATCAGACTGTTAAACAGCCACCACTAACATTGAGTGGCTGCTGCCAACATACTGACTTAAATCTCTAGCCACTTTAAATAATAGAAAATTGGATGTAACAAATGTATCACTAGCCACTTTAATCAATTTTGTATATAATGTTTACATATTCGACATTACTCATATCAAATGTATACACCGTACTCTATACCATCTACTGAATCTTGCCTATGCCGTTCGGCCATCGACTCAAATCTCTAGCCACTTTAATAATTAAAAAGTGGATGTAATAAATGTATCACTAGCCACTTTAAACGATGACATGTATATAATGTTTACATATCCTACATTACTCATCTCATATGTATATACTGTACTATATACCATCTACTGCATCTTGCCTATGCCGGTCAGCCATCGGTCATCCATATATTTATATGTACATACTCGTATTCATTCCTTTACACTTGTGTGTATAAGGTAGATGTTGTGAAATTGTTCGATTACTTGTTGGATACTACTGCATGGTCGGAACTAGAAGCACAAGCATTTCACTACACTCGCATTAACATCTGCTAACCATATGTATGTGACCAATAAAATTAGTCGAGCTAGCTAAGAGAGAAAGTTATAATTGTCATGGATGGCAGAAAAGGATTCGAGACGGATGTTGGAGGGGGATAACAACGTGATTGAAACGGGAGTGAGTAAAGGAAAATACATTTATTCAACTGTGAGGACGAACTTTGGAATTCAAAACTGCTAAATGAGCGAACTTGAGGATGAAACGTCAGTGAGTGAAGCGAAAGTAAATCACATGACTGAGGAAAATATTGTCCGGGTTGAGGACAATATTGAAGTTAGTGACAATCAGGAGCCTATTGAGAAATGAAAATTGGCTGGAATTGTTGGAAACAATGGACAGTTTGATGAAAGTGTTGAGCAGTGGAGCTCATATACAGAACGGTTTGAATATTTTGTTCTTGCAAATGACATTGATGAGGATAAAATTGTGCCTCCATTTTTTTGTTTAATATGGCCAAATGCATTTAATTTACTACGCAGCCTGCTAAAGACAAACAGGCCAGGTAATAAGATGTATGGGGATATTGTGGAAATACTGAATAGGACACTTTGCACCAAAACCACTAGTTATTGCTGAAAGGTTTAGGCTCCACGGGAGAAATCAGAAACCAGAGGTAGAATCAGTGACAATGTTTGCTACTGCATTAAATAAACTACCAGTGCACTGTGAGTTTAACAATGTTCTAAATGACTCCATTGGAGACAGTCTAGTGGCCTACGGAGTGAAGCTACACAAAAGAACAGTGGTGTAAAGTACTTAAGTCGTTTTTTGGGGTATCTGTATTTTACTTTACTATTTATATTTTTGCCAACTTTTGCTTCACTACATTCCTAAAGAAAATAATGCACTTTTTACTCCATACACACCCAAAAGTACTCCTTACTTATTGACAGGAAGATTATCTAACTCACACACATCAAGACAACATCCCTGGTCATCCCTACTGCCTCTGATCTGGCAGATTCACTAAACACAAATGCTTTGTTTGTAAATTATTGTTGGCGTGTGCCTCTGGCTATCCGTCAATAAAAAAAACTAGAAAATTATAAAATTCTGGTTTGCTTAATATAAGGAATTTGAAATGATTTATACTTTTACATTTGATACTTAAGAACACTTAAAAACAAATATTTTTAGATTTTTACTCAAGTAGTATTTGACTGGGTGACTTTCACTTTTACTTGAGTGGTTTTCTATTAATTGCACTTTTACGCAAGTATGACAATTGAGTACTTTTTCCACAACTGCAAAATACACTATTGACTGAAAGTAATCTGACCTTGGCAAAGGAATTTGAAGACAGTGTGTTCATGAAACTAGCTGCTAAAGAGGCTCAGCAGTTGAGTTCATCAGGACGAGTGCACAGAGTTGCAACTGAAAATCAGAGAAAGGGGAATCAAGGCACATGCTTCTGCTGTGACAAAGCGGAACATCATAAATCTCGTGTCTACAAAAAGACATCAAAAATAAATGTTTGATATACTCAGAGGACCATTATTAGCATGTTTTAACCACTCCTATATACCTGGTAGACTATCGGACACGCAACAAGAAGGTCTGATATCATTATTACTGAAACAGGACCCAAGTGGTATGTATAAAGATCCAGTCCATTTAAAATTTGGAGGCCTCTTACACTTCAGTGTTGTGATGCAAAACCCCTAGCTAAATGCTTGGCACATAGAATTAAAACAGTATTGTCAGATATTATTCATCCTAATCAGACAGGTTTTTTACATGGACGATACATTGGAGATAACATAAGTACTGGAAACAATAGAATACTATGAAATATCGGGGACACCAGGCCTGGTTTTCATAGCTGATTTTGAAAAGGCTTTTGATAAAGTACAACTGGAGTTTATATATAGATGCCTAGAATATTTCAATTTTGGGGAATCTCTTATAAAATGGGTTAAAGTTATGTATAGATACCCTAGGCGTAAAATTGTAAATAATGGCTACATCTCAGAAGGCTTTAAACTGTCTAGAGGAGTAAAGCAAGGTTGTCCACTATCGGCATATCTATTTATTATTGCCATCGAAATGTTAGCTGTTAAAATCAGATCCAACAATAATATTAAGGGATTAGACATCCGTGGCTTAAAAACAAAGGTGTCATTGTACGCTGATGATTCATGTTTTTTTTTAAACCACAATTAGAATTCCTCCACGGCTTCAGAGGATCTAAATACTTTTTCTAACCTCTCTGGATAAAAACAAAATTATGATAAGTGTACTATATAACGTATAGGATCACAAAAAAATGCTAATTTTACATTACCATGTAGTTTACCAATAAAATGGTCTGACGGGGATGTGGACATACTCGGTATACAAATCCCAAAAGAAAGAAAGAATCTCACTCCAATACATTTTTATAGAAAGTTTCCAAAAATAGATAAGATCTTGCTACCATGGAAAGGAAAGTAACTGTCTATTTGTTTGAAAAATCACCCTGATTAACTCTTTAGTCATATCACAGTTTACCTATTTGCTTATGGTTTTGCCTACACTAAGTGACCTGCTTTTTAAATGATAAAATATTCAATTTTATTTGGGAGGTATCATTTTAGTGAATGATATCATAAATAGGACTGGTTGAGGTATGTCACACATGCAGCTAACACAGACATATGGAAATGTCTGCTCTACCCAAAATTACAACCAACTAATTGCAGCATTCCCACAAAAATGGAAGAGGCAAGTAGAAGGGGAAAAAAGTAAGGAACTTGTCTGTTGGCCCTGCATTAAAGAACATAAATGGTTAAAGAAAAATGTGATAAATAAAAACATATACCAATTTCATTTAAGGACCAAAAAATTGACAGCTGTGCCATATAAATTGCAAAATAGTTGGGAACAGATTTTCGATGAACCCATTCCATGGCACATGGTTTATGAATTGATACGCAAAACAACGCCGGATTCAAAACTTCAAATATTTCAATTTAAATTACAATCCAAAATTCTTGCAACCAATAGAATGTTATATTTATGGGGGATACAATCTTCCCAGCTCTGCAGATTTTCCTGTGAGAAGGCAGAGTCATTAGATCATTTATTTTGGTACTATCCATATTGGATAGTTTGGTACTATCCATAGCTCGTTTTTGGTGACAGGTCCAGGAATGGCTGAAGAATTGCAACATTTGACTAGAACTAACGCTGCAGATAGTAATACTGGGTGATTTGAAAAGCCAAAGTCAATCAATCAATAATAAAATAATTATTTTAGCAAACATTTTTATCTTTAATATACAATCTGTAGAAGCTATGAGGTATGTCACACATGCAGCTAACACAGACATATGGAAATGTCTGCTCTACCCAAAATTACAACCAACTAATTGCAGCATTCCCACAAAAATGGAAGAGGCAAGTAGAAGGGGAAAAAAGTAAGGAACTTGTCTGTTGGCCCTGCATTAAAGAACATAAATGGTTAAAGAAAAATGTGATAAATAAAAACATATACCAATTTCATTTAAGGACCAAAAAATTGACAGCTGTGCCATATAAATTGCAAAATAGTTGGGAACAGATTTTCGATGAACCCATTCCATGGCACATGGTTTATGAATTGATACGCAAAACAACGCCGGATTCAAAACTTCAAATATTTCAATTTAAATTACAATCCAAAATTCTTGCAACCAATAGAATGTTATATTTATGGGGGATACAATCTTCCCAGCTCTGCAGATTTTCCTGTGAGAAGGCAGAGTCATTAGATAATTTATTTTGGTACTATCCATATTGGATAGTTTGGTACTATCCATAGCTCGTTTTTGGTGACAGGTCCAGGAATGGCTGAAGAATTGCAACATTTGACTAGAACTAACGCTGCAGATAGTAATACTGGGTGATTTGAAAAGCCAAAGTCAATCAATCAATAATAAAATAATTATTTTAGCAAACATTTTTATCTTTAATATACAATCTGTAGAAGCTATGAGAATAGAAAGGTTCAATACTTTTGTGAAGCATCACAGCACAGTTGAAAAATATATTGCAAATAGAAATCCAAAATGGATGGTATTAAGAGATAGATGGGATGGGTTGAATGGAGCTGAAGGGTGGGACTAATAACAAGATAACCAATGTAAAACATACGGGGTCTGTAAAATGTATATAGGTTCAGACATTTTTTGAAATAGCACAGTTACAAATAGAAGTTGAACCGGATGGACATCAGAAAAAGAGGAAGGACTAAAAACAAACAAAATATAACTATTATAAAATAGATTGTCTGTAAAATGTGTATAATATGTATAAACTGAAGGTAGAAGCCTAAGTGTTATTGTTTATTAGTTTACTCCAATTGGGGGAAGGGTGGTAGGGTTTGCGGGGAATACTAAAGGTATATTTAAAAAAAAAAGTATAAATATGTATATAGGTATGTGTATGTATATATGTGTATATGTATGAATGTTTACGTATGCATATGTATATGTATGGATATGTACTTGTATGTATATGGATATACAGTTGAAGTCGGAAGTTAACAAACACTTAGGTTGGAGTCATTAAAACTCGTTTTTAAACCACTCCACAAATTTCTTGTCAACAAACTATAGTTTTGGCAAGTCGGTTAGGGCATCTACTTTGTGGCATGACACAAGTAATTTTTACAACAATTGTTTACAGACAGATTATTTCACTTATAATTCACTGTGTCACAATTCCAGTGGGTCAGACGTTTACATACACTCAGTTGACTGTGCCTTTAAACAGCTTGGAAAATTCCAGAAAATGATGTCATGGCTTTCGAAGCTTCTGATAGACTAATTCACATAATTTGAGTCAATTGGAGGTTACCTGTGGATGTATTTCAAGGCCTACCTTCAAATTCAGTGCCTCTTTGCTTGACACATGGGGAAATCAAAAGAAATTAGCCAAGACCTCAGAAAAGTCTAGTTCATCCTTGGGAGCAATTTCCAAACCCCTGATGGGTGGCAGCATCATGTTGTGGGGGTGCTTTGCTGCAGGAGGGACTGGTACACTTCACAAAATAGATGGAATCATGAGGTAGGAAAATGATGTGGATATATTGAAGCATCATCTCAAGACATCAGTCAGGAAGTTAAAGCTTGGTCGCAAATGGGTCTTCCAAATGGACAATGACCCCAAGCATACTTCCAAAGTTGTGGCAAAATGGCTTAAGGACAACAAAGTCAAGGTATTGGAGTGGCCATCACAAAGCCCTGACCTCAGTCCCATTGAAATTTGTGGGCAGAACTGAAAAAGTGTGTGCGAGCAAGGAGGCCTACAAACCTGACTCAGTTACACCAGCTATGTCAGGAGGAATGGACCAAAATTCACCCAACTTATTGTGGGAAGCTTGTGGAAGGCTACCCAAAACGTTTGACCCAAGTTAAACTATTTAAAGGCAATGCTACTAAATACTAATTGAGTGTATGTAAACTTCTGACCCACTGGGAATGTGATGAAGGAAATAAAAGCTGAAATAAATCATTCTCTCTACTATTATTCTGACATTTCACATTCTTAAAATAAAGTGGTGATCCTAACTGACCTAAGACAGGGAATTTTTATTAGGATTAAATGTCAGGAATTGTGAAAAACTGAGTTTAAATGTATTTGGCTAAGGTGTATGTAAACTTCCGACTTCAAGTGTATATATTTACCCCAAAAATATATGGGGGATTGGAAATGATGCAGACAAATACATTGATGGAATCAACAATCTTTCCGCAATATTAAGCTGATCTTTCATGGGATTACAGAATTACTAAAGACACTTTATCCCAAAGCTGCTGCATCAGTTGCTTTGTCAGGACCAAACACAGAAATGGACAGAACAATGCGAGGAAGCATTCATGAAAACCAAGGAAACACTACTGAAATCTGAGGCACCTGCTGCGTAAAAACAATATATACGCACCAGATGTGTTTCCATCAAATTTACTTGGTGTGGATAAAAGACTGTGAGTGATGATGTAGTGCACAGAAAATTACTTTTGCAGTTAAATTCCCATGTACCAAATAAAAAATGCTAGTCCCATTGCAATTTCAACTCTATTGATGGTTTTGTCAACAAACAAAAAAATTACAGCCTTATTCTAAAAAGTATTGAATCGTTTTTTTCACCTCATCAATCTACACACAATACCCAATAATGAAAGAGCAAAAACAGGTTTAGAAATGATTTTTGCTAATTTATTCAATGTAAAACTGAAATATCAAATTTACGTAAGTATTTAGACCTTTTCCTCAGTACTTTGTTGAAGCACCTTTGGCAGCGATTACAGCATCGAGGCTTCTTGGGTATGATGCTACAAGCTTGGTACATCTGTGTTTCTCCCATTCTTTCTGCAGATCCTCTCAAGTTCTGTCAAGTTGAATGGGGAGTATCGCTGTACAGCTATTTAAGTCTCTCCAGAGATGTATTGATCGGGATCTGGCTGGACCACTCAAGGACTGTCAGAGACTTGTCGCAAAGCCACTTCTGTCCTGCGTTGTCTTGGCTGTGTGTTTAGGGTTGTTGTCCTGTTGGAAGGTGAATCTTCGCCCCAGTCTAAGGTCCTGAGTGCTCTGGAGCAGTTTTTCATCAAGGATCTCTCTGTACTTTGCTTTTCCTGACCAGGCTCACAGTCCCTGCCGCTGAAAAACATCCCCACAGCATGATACTGCCTCACCCATGGTGCCAGGTTTCCTCCAGACGTGACGCTTGGCATTCAGGCCAAAGAGTTCAATCTTGGTTACATCAGACCATGGTCTGAGAGTCTTTAGGTGCCTTTTGGCAAACTACAAGTGGGCTGTTATGTGCCTTTTACTGAGGAGAGGCTTCCATCTGGCCAATCTACCATAAAGGCTTGATTGGTGGAGTGCTGCAGAGATGGTTGTCCTTTTGGAAGGTTCTCCCATCTCCACAGAGGAACTCTGGAGCTCTGTCAGAGTGACCATCGGGTTCTTAGTCAGCTCCCTGACCACCTCCCTCGATTGCTCAGCTTGGCCTGGCGGCCAGCTCTAGGTAGAGTCTTGATGGTTCAAATCTTCTTCCATTTAAGAATGGAGGAGGCCACTGTGTTCTTGGGGACCATCAATACTGCAGACATTTTTTGGGACCCTTCCCTAGGTCTGTGCCTTGACACAATCCTGTCTCGGAGCTCTAAGGACAATTCCTTCAACCTCATGGCTTGGGTTTTGCTCTGACATGGGACTTTATATAGACAAATCATATCCAATCAATTGAATTTACCACAGGTGGACTCCATTCAAATTGTAGAAACATCTCAAGGATGATCAATGGAAACCGGATGCACCTGAGCTCACATTCGAGTCTCATAGCTAAGGGTCTGAATACTTCTGTAAATAAGTCCCAGTCTGGAGTGTAAAGCCCCTTGCCATCTCCCTCGGAGGCAGAGTGCTTCAAGCTGTTTCTGACCGAGACATAGTTGAGGAGAAAAATCGCTATGCCTTGGAGCTACTGGAGAAAAGAGAACCACAGGGAAGGTGGACCACCTGAAGGGAGAGAGAAAGATCAAACCAGACTGTGTGCATGACTAGAATCGTAATCGCAAAATAGGTGCAGCAGATAAGGCAGACATGATAAACAGCTGTGTGGGAAGCGCTCAGAAAAACCACTAAGTGGTATAAGAATATATTTTTCCATTTGATCAACACTGCTGTCCTCAATGGCTACATAGTTTACCGCCAGCTAAGAAGTGAGATGATTACTGAATAGGGCTGTTGCGGTGACCGCATTACTGCCACACTGGCAGTCATGAGTCATGGTCGCAGTAAAATTCCATGTGATCGCTGGGTAATCTCCTCTTATGCACTCTGGACACAAGTTGGTAGTACCCACCTCGCTAACGACCATCAGGTCGCTAATGGCCTGATACTCAGCACTCGATTTTCAGCACACCAACATCAAAACCTCATCCCAATTGTAAAGTATGGTAGAGTGAGCATCATGGTTTGGGGCTGCTTTGCTGCCTCAGGGCCTGGACAGCTTGCTATCGGCGACGGAAAAATGAATTCCCAAGTTTATCAAGACATTTTGCAGAAGAATGTTAGGCTGTCCGCCAATTGAAGGTCAATAGAAGTTGGGTGATGCAACAGGACAACGACCCAAAATACAGAAGTAAATCAACAACAGAATGGCTTCAACAGAAGAAAATACGCCTTCTGGAGTGGCCCAGTCAGAGTCCTGACCTCAACCCGATTCAGATGCTGTGGCATGACCTCAAGATCATCCAGGTGCACTTTTGCGAACTTCGGACGTGCAGCAATGTTTTTTTGGACAGCAGTGGCTTTGCTCTTGCAGTCGTCTTTGCAGGACAGCCATTCCTAGGGAGAGTAGCAACAGTGCTGAACTTTCTCCATTTATAGACAATTTGCCTTACCGTGGATTGATGAACAGAAAGGCTTTTAGAGATACTTTTGTAACCCTTTCCAGCTTTATGCAATTCAACAATTCTTAATCTTAGAATTATGGCATGGCACATAGCCAGAGAACATACAGTAGGCCAACTCATATTCTATGCTTCTGAAATACATGTTCTTCATATCAAGTCATTCTTTAGACTTGCCTAAAATAAATAATGGGTTTATGGGTGGAGGCCTGGATATGCTAAACGTGTTTCTGTTAATTAATAGCCAATTACCATGAGACCGGCAGTCTTTTGCATAACAATAACCGTCTGACAAAATGAACACGTTTTTTTGTAATTGGATATACAGTTCACATACAAATCAAATATAGTTCCATTATGCAATTACACTGACAATATCTCACCCACCTCCCACCTCCCCACTCCCTCATCATCCTCCCTACTCCCACATTCACCCTCCTCCCTCATCCACCCTCTCTCTCCAAACAGTATGTTGCTAGCATCCAAAAGTTCTAACCTCTACCCCCGCACATTGACTCGGTACCGGTACCCCGTGTAAAGCCTCCTTACTGTTATTTTATTATGTTACTTTTAATTACATTTTTTACTTTAGTTTATTTACTAAATATTTTCTTAACTCTATTTCTACTCTACTCTTGAACTGCATTATTGGTTAAGGGCTTGTAAGTAAGCATTTCAAGGTAAGGGTCTACACCTGTTGTACTAGGCGCATGTGACAAATACATTTGGATTTGAAGTTGTCCTCAATAAAGATGTCCAGTTGCAGCTATGATGTTGGCAAGTTATGTTTACTACTGTGTATGTGTGTGTGGTTTTCCCGAAAGTACAGAATAAAGAGGAATTATTCATTAGAATACAATTTTAGGATATAGCAATATTACAATGAAGTAGCATAATAACTCTGCTATAAAAATAATCATTTGAATTGAATAAATCACAATTATTCATGATGTAACAGTAAGAAGCATTAACTGAAGAGCTCCACAACAGGGCAGAGCAGACCTATGCTAAACAGGCCAAATGAAAAAACAGGCCATGGTCACAATAAGGCCAGGGCAGCTTCAAATGATACAACACAAGATAATACTTAATTGACGCCATTAGCATTATTTTACAGAGCTAATAGAATAAAGTAGCTACGTAAGCACAATTGAGTATAACACCATAAAGGTTATTTAATTAGTACCTTTCGTGTCCGCATTTATAAAGGAATACACACAGAATACATTATGCTCTATACATACATACAGTGTGCTACAGTAGAAACAACATAACACAATATACATAAACTATTATGATAGCATAATAAGCAACTTACTTTGATTGGAACACACAAGTCCAAAGTTATTATTAGTAAGGAAAACAACAATGAAGGCAATCAAATCAAAGTGTATTTGTCACGTGCGCCGAATACAACAGGTATAGACCTCACAGTGAAATGCTTACTTACAGGGGGGCGCCAACAAAAAAATACACAAAAAAAAAATTCAGCAGGTTCTGCTCTGACTGGAGATGCGCAAATGTCTGTATACTTGACCTGGGGAAACACTGGGGAAGTGCTTGGGCTCTCATCAAATAGAGAAGATGGTCCAGCTCATCTTAATAACCTCTTGGGGATAATTAAGGAGCGCTGGGGCGCTAGCGCCCCGTTCCCGACACTACCCAGTGAAATGTAAGACGCCAAATTCAAAATCCAAAAGTTGAATTATTAAATATTCATCAATATACAAGTGTTGCATAGTCATCAAAAGCTCTGATTCTTGGCAATATCACAGCGTTGTCAGATTTCAAAAAGGCTTTACGGCAAAAGCACAACATTTGATTGTTTGAGGATAGCACCTCATATATTTTCCACATTAGCATAAATTCATATCCAGCTCGGGTCACACAAAACCCATATAAGAGCTAAAAAATATCACTTACCTTTCGAAGAACTTCTGCTGAGGGCTTCCCAAGTGTCCAACGAAGACATCCAATGGTTCTTTTGTTAGAAAAAGTAATTTATTATATCCATAAATCTCAGTTTGGTTGGCGCGTTATGTTCAGAAAATCCACCGTCGAGTCGGACGATAACGTGAACAATAGGAAAGGGAAAAAAACACAGAGCGCGCGAGACCGTGAACGCGCATTTCATTCTATTGAGTTCCGGGGTCCACGTCTAAGTTCAGACAGGAGAAAAAGGTAAAAAAAAAAAAAACTGCAAATCCGGATGGATTTTCCTCGGGTTTTTGCCTGCTATAATCAGTTCTGTTATACTCACATTATTTTAACGGTTTTAGAAACTTCAGAATGTTTTCTATCCAATAGTACTAATTATGTGCATATCCTAGTTTCTGGGCCTGAGTGACAGGCCTTTTACTTTGGACACGCCAGACTCTCCAAAACCGACACCACTGCTGCTGATCCCTAAGTAGTTTTAATGACTCCCCTACAGTGAAATGGGCTACTTCTATGCAAATTATTGAGGAGGCGGAACACACCTCAATTCAATCTGTTGTTAAATCATTTGAAATGGACAAGTTAAAACACAGTCTATGGATAATTATCAGGCAGTGTGCCTTGGTTTGAGGGCAGCATGGGTTAACTGTCCTGTTGCGTAGCAATCACATTTTAGTGCATTCTGACCACTGATCACTCGCATTAAAAAAAAAAACACACTGGGGAAGTCATGTGTCAAAAGGTTCATTTTATGGTCACAAAAAGATCCCACCTTGTCTAGCATATTTATTTTTGTTTACAGACAAATTTGCTGTTTCTATCAATCCTGTCCTGAATTTTTTTATCCGACATGTACTTTACTCACATAAAAAGGTTGGATGGAAACCTGGTTAGTGACACACTTCGACCTTTATTTCCCATCCAACTAGCTTGTGAGTCTAATCCATATGGTGTAGGAGCAGTCGTTCCAATATCATGCCTTCCGGTGAAGAGTAGCCGATCGCTTTCCCATCAAGGACTTTGAGCAAAGCAGAAAGTAAATACGCACAGATAGAACAAGAAGCCCTAGGCATTGTTTTTGGAGTGTGTAAGTTTCACCAGTATCTGTATGGGAGGAAGTTCACCCTTCTTACAGATCATCGTCTGCTGACGAGCATCTATGGGCCGCATACTGGAATTCCGTCACTTGCCAGTACTTGTCAGTACACACCTACGACATCAAGTACCGCAAGTCAGAACTGCACTGCAATGCAGATGGACTTTCCAGGTTGCCAATACCTGTGGTCAAGCCGGAGTCACGCCAAGTTGACATCTTCTACTTCAGACAAGTGGAAAACGGACCAGTCACTTCAAAATAAGTGCAGAGAAACACCAGAAACGACCCGGTGTTATCTGAAGTGATGGACATCAAAGGTAAACAAGCACACCTAATCATCAGGCCCTCAATGAGTTGAGTGTTTGTCCGGGGCTAGAAGCCAAAGGTGTGCTGTTGGGGACACTCCAGATCTGAAGTGGGAACCACTGCTGTAGGCCTATGGCTGCGTTGGCGTTGCATGCCATTGTCAGCTGCAACATGGCTTCACATGACTGATATCCTGAAAATTTGAAAGTTTGCAACTGAAAAAAATTGGAGAATACAACACAGAAACAGAGACAAATTAGAGACAGATTCCCTTCCCCTCTTTATTGCACAATTGTGATCTGTGATTAATCAACAAGTAAGCTAACTTATATGTAAAGGTTAGAAATCTTAGTAACAAGTTGGCTATTATTACTAAAGCATCATTTCAGGTGAAGAAAAAAAATTCCATACCAACGGTGGCCAAACTTGCTCCACTGATCTACTGGGTGAGCAGATTTATATTCCAGCCCACCAACAGCACACTTAAATGATCAACTAATTAGGTTTGATAAATTGAATAAGGTGTGTTAGTGCTGCGCTGGAACCGAAGCCTGCCCACCAGCAGGGCTGGTCTGCTCCAGTCGTAATAGGTTTACACGTTGTGTGTTACTGTATTTTTGCTTACATAAGTACACGTACACTGAGTATACCAAACATTAGGTACACCTTCCTAATATTGAGTTGCACCCCCCCTCCAATGCTTCCCACAGTTGTGTCAAGTTGGCTAGATGTTCCTAAGGTGGTGGACCATTCTTGATTAACACGGAAAACTGTTGAGCATGAAAAACCCAGCAGCATTGCAGTGCTTGGCACAAACCGGTGCGTCTGGCACCTACCACCAAATCCTTCTTTAACCTGTTTCCTCCCCTTCATCTACACTGATTGAAGTGGATTTAACAAGTGACATCAATAAGGGATCAGTCTATGTCATGGAAAGAGCAGGTGTCCTTAATGTTTTGTATACACTGCGTAGAACCAATGGTATACAAGGATGTACCCTTATTCTCTTGCGATATTCATTGGGACATATTAATCTGCAGACAGTTTCATAGCTCTCTCCCTTCTTTGACAGCTGGAACTGCTAGCTAATCCGCCCTCTTCCATGGCTGTTAGCTAACTGCCTAGCTACACATGCATTTTAGAGTTACAACGATACATCAAGATTGCTAGCTAAATATCTAATATGAAGTTATCTAGCTGGTGATATTTAATTCACTAAGCTAGCTATACAGTATGTAACGCTAAGTTAGCTCACTAGCGAACATTACATTAGCAGCTCATTTGAGTTAGCCTGAACACTATAAGTTCCTGTAGTTAGCTATAATAATAATTTTTCAAAACATATTTACTTACTTGAATAGGTCCTCCCACTGCCTTTGTTTTCTGGGTCCTTAGAAAAACTAAATAATGGGTAATCTTGTGAGCCTCCTCCAGGACTGCCATGTAGAAGAAATTCCATGAAGCGCAGAGACGCAAAGGATCGAACTTCAATGAGTTCGCCCCATTAGCACTATATAGATCGTTTTTCTGTGATCGAATCAACATTATATCAGACCTTTTCCATGCAACAAACCAAACCAAATCTAACTTTGCAAGATTGTGGCGTTGGGGAGCCCCGCAGAGTGAATGCGGTTTTCAGATCAGTTCAGAGCGCCACAAGTAGCCCTGACTGCAGTGTGTAATTCGGGGCCGGGCTCAACGTTTGACCCCGGCCACCCATTTTTTTGTCCATCTAAGGTTTGACAGTCACACACTGAATACAAACACACACATTTGTGCAAGGCACACGTTGAATACAAACGTAGTTCATTTTTGAAGATCGTGAGAAATATTATATAAAGTACCAGCAGATGTGTTGTAACATTTTTTGCTTCATGCTACATTTGAGACAAGTTGCTGATATTGTTGCAATGACCAACAGACTTGCTATGTCACGTACTGTTCAAATTGTGTTGATAAATGTTATAACTCTGTAATTATATTATTTCATTGAGCATATATATATATATATATATAGATATATATATACACACAGTTACTACCTATTCGGATGTATAATGCTCTTTACTTTCCTCATGAGAATGGAGACAGACCATACCATATAGACATACTGACAAGCTGAATGTGCTTTGTACATTAAGTTCTACCAGCCCCAGTAAAGAGATCAGAGACTCGGGTGACTTCTACGTCATCTTTACTCAACAACATAACACAATTAACAATTGGAACAATTAACACAGCAGACAAAAACAAGGTTTCACCACTCCTGAAAAATGGCTTCACTCCTGCTCCTCAAAAGAGGCAAAGACAGTCATTTTCTTGTAGAACATCTAATAATCTCTCTGGAACTGGAACATGAATGGTTCCTTGAGGAGAATATTTTCCACTTCATCCAGGCCATCACACAACCGTAGTTCTTTAAGGGTTGTAATGCGGTCTTCCCCGTCCATCCCAATTACACTAGGGAGGGAAACAGTGCCTTTAAATGTTTGGAGTTCAACCACCTTGCTGCCTCTATGGTGTCCCTTAGAAGAACATCTGCTTCCTTGAAGAAAAAGGAAGAATAAATATTAAGAGTAGTGCCTCATTGGGTGATCAAGTCAAATTTACACCCCACTTTCACGATACCACCATGCAAACAAAAGCCACTATTACTAAACGGGTTTTCAATGATATCTAGAACTACTCAACAAGTCATCACAGCTATTATATCTGGGCATGCATCAAGCCTTCAGCATTACAGACGGTAGACTACATACCCAGTTCACAGCTCCCAGGTCGCCGCGCATTTTGTTTTCAGTATCGTCTAGAAAGAAAACAGATTGTGGCCATTAAGTCATGTAAGGGAACCTCCAGGGATGTGTGTAGAATGTACCTTACTTTAGCTAATATCCTATACAGTACCTGATCCTGCAGAGCTGGATGCTGATGTGACATGCTGTGACTTCTTGGGGGACGTCTTCTACATCTTCCTGAAATATAATGGAGGGGGTGAGTGAATGACATACATTACATATATTCAATATGAAAATATATTCAGGTCAGTCTGGCTACAGTGAAACAAGTGATTTTAAGGATGCAAATGAAAAGATTTGATAATGTTCCAAGACTTACGGCATGGGAATGTTCTGCAGGACAACTAGGCACCACCATCGCCTACTTTGCTGCATGTTTTCACACAATCGGATGGGGATCCCAAAACAACATTATATCCACTAGTGATGAGAATTTCATAATTTATACATACCTGCAATGTACGGAGTGTACTGTAAGTTAAGAAAGAGTAGGTTGTTAAGTTTGATAGTTATGATAACAACAATAATTGTTGGATTCTGATGTCACATCAGCATCCAGCTCTGCAGGAGTTTGATGAATGGATTGTGTATGTAGTGTAAAAACTATAGGAACTAGGTCCCAAAAAGTGTCAAGAATAATAAATAAGAAAACGTATGAGCAATAACAATAGTGTGCTTTGATTTTGATTTGATTTGCATGCTGCAAGCACAGACATTATAATAACTTTTCATATGATATAACAGAAAAAGAAAATAGGACTAATATAATATACTGAATAGCCAGCATCTTACCATCAAAACAAACACCCCACAGTTGTTTGAGAAACCTTGCTTTGGTAGGCCCTGTGGTGTGAACAAGGTACACTTTTCAATACAGGAATGACAATCAAATGGTACAGTTCAGTGGAATAATTTAAAGGAATATCTAACCTGAACATCATCCACACCAAAAGTCCTCCAAGGTCCAGGGGACAAGATCCGAGCAATTTTTCTGTGAACACAGTGTATGTGAAAGTAAAGAAAAAGTACAATTCAACAGCTTTTTATACTCCAGCATGCGTACCAGTTTTGAACACAGTTGGAACTGAATTAGCCCAAATATTTTTCACAACATGTATGGGTGTTGCTGGACCAGAAAATGTATTTTTGACTGCAAACACACCATTTCTCACATCAATGCGCTCACATGCCAAAAATCTTTCCTTAGACACTGTTTCAAAGCAATGTGTGTGCTGTCTTCGTAAATGTGTTTAGAAGTTTTTCTTATTTAACTTCAGTTTGCTGTGTGGACAAGTTTCATTGACTTTTCTTGACTTGCCATGTATGTTGGGACCAGGTGATTTTATTATTGTATATACTATGTGCAGGCTGTGTAGACTCGCTATGTGTAACTAGGGAATGGCATCAACAAGACACGTTTAGAGTAATGTGACCACATTTCTGAAATTAAAACCAGGGGACATTTCCAGTTCGGCGGTCAATATATCATTAAAATATCCCATGTTAATATCTATGAAATAAAAAAAGGGGACAACTCCGGTTTCATGTATTTAGTCTAACAGGCACACTGTGATAGAGAAAACAACGATCTTACAGAAACACTACAGACAAGACAGAACTGTCCAATCTGAACAGCCATTCAGTGGTCCTGGTAGTCTGGGTAGAATAAGAGCAGAAGAGAACATGAGCAAAATAAAAAAAAACAGACAATAGTATATGTGAAATACTTAACAACATAATAAAGAAACAAGACGATGAGATTGGTAACTACATAATATACTTATACCAACCTAATCTGTATATTTCTCAGAAGAATGTATCTTCTTCAGGATTGCTCTGTCTTTGGCCAGCTTCTCCGTGAGTGAACTCCTGGCAGGGGAGGTTGAAGTTTGTTTTCACAATAAGCATGGCCTTGATGGGAGGAACAGTGAACCTATTTCTTGCTGCTGTCCATATGTCATTCATTTGGGAGAACACTCTCTCGACTGGTGCATTACTTCCAGGTAGGCACATGACAACAGACGCTAATCTAGCCAGGTTAGTGTGTGGGATGTCGTTCTCTTTGAAGTGGGTAACCACCGTGCTCCATCTCTGACTAAGCGGTGTCTCAGATGTTTTCCATTCTTCAAGCGATCCCCCCTTTAGGAACTCTTGCAGGCCAGTAACCTCGTCAAACAATGCATCCTCATTGATGGTCACATTGGGGCATTTTTCCTGCAGTGTGCCCGCTGCCTTCTGGATCTCTTCACGCTGAGGTTGCCATTTTAAAAGGAGACAATGTAAATCTTTTAGATTATCTGTGTGCTTTCCCCATGCTTGAAAGTAGTTGACAGCCGTAGTGAAGAATGATTGGGATGTTTTGAGGAAGCTCCCTTTAGACATTGCTTCATTTTCCTCTAGCTCTCTCAGAAGTCCTCTGACCAAAACTGGAATGAAGTTGTCATCACGTCTTGCAGTCATTTTTGCCTCAATGTTTCTCAGAATTGCAGCTGACTCCAGAGCACAGCGGTCCTGGCCTTCAAGCATCTTGATCGTGTCACTGAATACGGTCAAGTTTCCATGGACAAAGGCCAGCCAAAGTTCAGTCAGTGGATATTCGAACATTGTTCGCAGGACAACAAATGTCTTCAGAAAGAAAAAAGGATTTCAATGGCACAAACATTTTCAGCACTCTTTCTAGAGCAGGGAGCATGGACAGCCAGTGAACATTGCTGTGTCCTAAAATGTTATGGTACTCCTGGCCAACAAACTCACAAAAGCTCTTCAGTCTTTCTACTCTGACGGTGGAAATATGAAAATATCCAAATATCTTTGTGAGCAGGTACTCAACATCAAAGGGAATCATATCCAAAGCTGTTCTGGCCGTGTTATGAATGATGTGGGCAGGACAACCTAAGCCAATCACCTCCCGCTGCAGAGCATTTTTAACTTTGGTATGGACATTGACCCTCCCCAGCCTATTCAGTCCTTCAAAGCTGGTATTTGTGTTGTTGGCAGAGAATGCCACGACTTTGTTTTCCAGGTTACATTTTTGGATGACCACCAGGACCTCAGCTGCTATTTCCTCTGCTGTTTCTCCTTTCAATTCGACAAAATCAAGCAGTTTTGTTTCCACAGATGTGTTGCCATCATATATCTTACAATATCTGACTACTATTGGCAGCAGCTTTACATGTCCATGATTGGACGCATCAATGGACAGGGACACAAATTCAACCTGGTCTAGGTCCTGTGTTACCAAAGTAGTTGCCCATGGTGCTAACACATTACTCACTAAGGCTTCACATTTTGTCCTAGCACATGTAAACTTCGGCTCATAAAGCTTCTGTGTCAGTTGTGCTGTGCAGTCCATAGATCTGTAACTATGATTGTGTCGCATAGCGTGGTATGCAAAGACACCCTCCTGCACAGCTCAATCGTATTCTTATTGGGAAGGCTCTACCTTCTTGAAGAATGTGGTGACAGAGGGCATACCAACACGGGCAATCAGAGAGGCTTTATGCTTCTTCGTCTGTTGATGTTCTACCACTGCCGTTCTTCCCCCGCTGCCAATTGAAAAAGAGGAATTACAAAGGGGGCAGTTAACCATTCTATCGTCTTGACCTGAGCGTATAAATGGAAATTCTCTCATCGTGTTGTCATTAAAATGGCATTTCCAGAATGTACACAGATCCTTTAGGGATATGGCTAAGGGATTTTCCAACACATTCCTATGACACATTCCCACCTGGCTTTGATGAGTAATGGCATATTCTCTGGATAGGAGTAGTAGGGCTAGACTGCAGTTGAATATACGTACAGTAATCAACATTTACATTTTTTCATTTTAGTTAATGGATGTATTTTTATGCAGTCTATATAGTTTAGCAATTGGACTATATACAATCAGAATGGCATTGGTTGGCTACTATCCAAATGGTCCAAATGAAAATGTAAATATACAAAACCCTTCAAATAGTTGAAAGAAAATGTAAGCAATTGCAATTTACCGTAAGCCTACTTACCTATACCAATATAGAATAGTGAGTACAGAATACTCACTAGACTAGGGCAAAGACGTTTAGCTACTGCTGCCCTCTAGTGACTGATAATTACAAGCCTGATCACAAATCTGATAAAATAAACCCTCTTATTTGTCATTTCCTGCTAATGCTGATGTTTATCATAACATATTCACCAGAAAATGACTTTACTTGTACCTGAAGGCATTTCCTTGTTCATGCCTGCATGTCCTGTAACTTCTATCAAATTCAGCTGAGGGATTTTAGCTGTATCACTCAACACATTTCCCGACAGGCCTTTTATCCTGACTGTGCACTTAGTTTACAAGAATGGTGTTTATCTTATTTGTTTGATTATCTCTGGATTTACTCTGCCATCAACTCTCATGATTCTTGAATGGCTACCCCTGAACTGCACAGAACAGAACAGGTAGGCTGATGTGTTATTAACATTTATCAAGGCAATGAATGACATAACTTGAATATAATACAGACTGTGGAATGCACATTGTCCTCATTTGGTGCCAAACACAGTGCTAAATGTTTCCTATGTTTGTTCATGTTGCTTTCCTTTTCAAGTATTTGCCTACTGCTAGACATGTCCCGCGTTTGTCTAATGCATATCGCACGTGAGAAGAAAGTTTAACAACGTAGATAATATTAAAAGATACATTACACTGTATAGCCGTCCTGTGTCAGGTTTACTCTCCACCACAGATTGTTTGTGGACTGATGAGGAGGAGAGTGCGCTCTGGTCATGTCACATATCTATCCAGCACTCTGCACGTGCTCAGTAATTTGAATGTTCTATTCTCACAGCTGCTGAGAGGGTTTTCCTAATGTTTGTGATATGACGTCCTGACATGTTGAAATGTATAATGTATTGAGAGTATTGATTATAGAATAAGATAATGCAATTGGAGAAATAGCCTACCTGTTAAAGTTCAGTCGTAGGGGTTGGGCTTTTCACATAGGGTGTGTTGCGAAACGTTTTGCAACAGACCACACGTTTTGCAACGGAATCCGACTAATGAATACACCCCTGTTCAGGTTGCTCATTTCATGTGAGCTTAGGCTGGAGTGACATGTCCCAGGACTCTCTCTAAAACTCAGCTGTGTGACGAATTAGTGATACTCTGTCAAAGTTATAGGCGCTCTCTCTTAGAAGCCAGTTGTAGCTTCAGTGAATTGGCCATTTATGATTCCATCTGACTCCTGATTCTCCAATGTGGTCTCAGAGCATTTCGTATTATTATGTACGTAAATCCAAGACACTCCATTTAGCATGATATGCTATGTTTCGTATGGTATGTGTTAATTTGTGGGTGTCCATTTCGTAGGATATATTACGAATTACAATTCGTATGATATGTTACGAATTTGCTAAATATATGATGTTACGAATTTCACCGCTAGCAACGGTAGCTAGGTGGCTAGGTGGATAGCGCTAGCTCCAGGGTTTAGGGGTTAAGGTTAGGAGTTAGCTAAAAGGGTAAAGGTTAGGGTTAGCTAAAAGGGTTAGGGATAGGGTTAGCTAACACATTAAGTACACTGAACCAAAATATAAACAACATGCAACAATTTCAAATAAGGAAATCAGTCAATTTAAATAAATAAATAAGGCCATAATCAATGGTTTTCACATGACTGGAAATAGAGATATCCATCTGTTGGTCACAGATACCTTAAAAAAATGTAGGGGCAGTGGATCAGAAAAACAGTCAGTATCTGGTGTGACCACCATTTCCCTCATGCAGCGCGACACGTCTCCTTCGCATAGAGTTGATCAGGCTGTTGATTGTGGTCTGTGGAATGCTGTCCCACACCTCTTCAATGGCTGTGTGAAGTTGCTGGATATTGGTGGGAACTGGAACACACTGTAGTACACGCTCAATGGGTGACATGGCTGGTGAGTATGCAGGCCTTGGAAGAACTGGGACATTCAACTTCCAGGAATTGTGCACAGATCTTTGCGACATGGGGCCGTGCATTATCATGCTGAAACATGAGGTGATGAAAATGGCACGACAATGGGCCTCAGGATCTCTTCACGATATCTCTGTGCATTCAACTTTCCATCAATAAAATGCAATTGTGTTTGTTGTCTGTAGCTTATACCTGCCCATGCCATAACCCCACTACCACCATGGGGCACTCTGTTCACAACGTTGACATCAGCAAATCACTCGCCCACATGACGCCATACACGCGGTCTGCCATCTGCCCGGTACAGTTGAAACCGGGATTCATCCACAAAGAGCACACTTTTCCAGCGTGCCAGTGGCCATTGAAGGTGAGCATTTCCCCACTGAAGTCGGTTACAACGTTGACCTGCTGTCAGGCTGGCGTAGTTACACGTGGTGTGCGGTTGTGAGACAGGTTGGACATACTGCCAAATTCTCTAAAACGATGTTGGTTTATGATAGAGAACTTAACATTCAATTCTCTGGCAACAGCTCTGGTGGACATTCCTGCAGTCAGCACGCCACTTGCACGCTCCCTCAAAACGTCAGACATCTGTGTTGTGTGACAAACTGCACATTTCAGAGTGGCCTTTTATTGTCTTGGCAAAAGAGAAATGCTCACTAACGGGGATGTAATCAAATTTGTGCACAAAATTTGAGAGAAATAAGGTTTTTGAGCGTATGGAACATTACTGGGATCTTTTATTTAAGCTCATGAAACATGAGACCAACACATTACATGTTGTGTATGTATTTGTGTTCAGTATAGTTGCAAAGTAGCTAAAAAGTAGTATGTAGTTGCAAAGTAGCTAAAAAGTAGTATGTAGTTGCAAAGTTGCTAAAATGCTTAAGTGGTCCAGATTTGAACACGCAACGTTTGGGTTGCTAGACATTTGTGTCAAACACCCACCCATCCACTCTCCTTTCATTTATGCCTTAGTAACCTTCTATCTTATCATACTCATTTTGAGAGTCCCCTGATTTACATTTACTATGTTACGTCTAGTTTATGAGACCAGTCTAGATGTTCGCACCCCCTGACAAGACCACCTAGGGTCCACTATGTTACACGTACTTAATTAAGCAATAAGGCCCGAGGGGGTGTGGTATATTTAAGCAATAAGGCACGAGGGGGTGTGGTATATGCCCAATAAACCATGACTAAGGGCTGTTCTTTGCACGACGCAACGCGGTGTGCCTGGATACAGCCCTTAGTCGAGGTATATTGCCACAATAAGCATTCAGGGCTTGAGAGAGAGAGAGAGAGAGAGAGAGAGAGAGAGAGAGAGAGAGAGAGAGAGAGAGAGAGAGAGAGAGAGAGAGAGAGAGAGAGAGAGAGCATACTTAAATTAATACAGACAGGAGAAATACTCCAGATATGACAGACTGACCCTAGCCCCCCGACACATAAACTACTGCAGCATAAATACTGGAGGCTGAGACAAGAGGGGTCGGGAGACACTGTGGCCCCGTCCGACGATACCCCCGGACAGGGCCAAACAGGCAGGATATAACTCCACGCACTTTGCCAAAGCACAGCCCCCACACCACTAGAGGGATATCTTCAACCACCAATTTACCATCCTGAGACAAGGCCGAGTATAGCCCAAGAAGATCTCCCCCACGGCACGAACCCGAGGGGAGCACCAACCCGGACTGGAAGATCACATCAGTGACTCAACCCACTCAAGTGACGCACCCCTCCTACGGACGGCATGGAAGAGCACCAGTAAGCCAGTAATAGGGTTTGAGGCAGAGAATCCCAGTGGAGAGAGGGGAACCGGCCAGGCAGAGACAGCAAGGGCGGTTCGTTGCTCCAGTGCCTTTCCGTTCACCTTCACACTCTTGAGTCAGACTACCCTCAATCATAGGACCTACTGAAGAGATGAGTCTTCAATAAAGACTTAAAGGTCGAGACCGAGTCTGCATCTCTCACATGGATAGGCAGACCATTCCATAAAAATGGAGCTCTATAGGAGAAAGCCCTGCCTCCAGTTGTTTGCTTAGAAATTCTAGGGACAGTAAGGAGGCCTGCGTCTTGTGATCGTAGCATACGTGTAGGTATGTACGGCAGGACCAAATCGTAAAGATAGGTAGGAGCAAGCCCATGTAATGCTTTGTGCAGTAAAACCTTGAAATCAGCCCTAGCCTTAACAGGAAGCCAGTGTAGAGAGGCTAGCACTGGAGTAATATGATCACATTTTGGGGTTCTAGACAAGATTCTAGCAGCCGTGTTTAGCACTAACTGAAGTTTATTTAGTGCTTTATCCGGGTAGCCAGAAAGTAGAGCATTGCAGTAGTCTAACCTAGAAGTGACAAAAGCATGGATACATTTTTCTGCATAATTTTTGGACAGAAAGTTTCACATTTTTGCAATGTTAGGTAGATGGAAAAAAGCTGTCCTTGAAACAGTCTTGATATGTTCGTCAAAAGAGAGATCAGAGTCCAAGTAATGCAGAGGTCCTTCACAGTTTTATTTGAGACGACTGTACAATCACCAAGATTAATTGTCAGATTCAACAGAAGATCTCTTTGTTTCTTGGGACCTAGAACTAGCATCTCTGTTTGTCCGAGTTTAAAATTAGAAACTTTGCCACCATCCACTTCCTCATGTCTGAAACACAGGCTTCCAGGGAGGGCAATTTTGGGGCTTCACCATGTTTAATCGAAATGTACAGCTGTGTGTCGTCCGCATAGCAGTGAAAGTTAACATTATGTTTCCGAATGACATCACCAAGAGGTAAAATATACAGTGAAAACAATAGTGGTCCTAAAACAGAGCCTTGAGGAACACCGAAATTTACAGTTGATTTGTCAGAGGACAAACCATCTACAGAGACAATCTTTCCGACAGATAAGATCTAAACCAGGCCAGAACTTGTCCGTGTAGACCAATTTGGGTTTCCATCTCTCCAAAAGAATGTGGTGATCGATGGTATCAAAAGCAGCAGTAAGGTCTAAGAGCACGAGGACAGTTGCAGAGCCTTGGTCTGAGGACATTAAAAGGTAATTTACCACCTTCACAAGTGCAGTCTCAGTGCTATGATGGGGTCTAAAACCAGAATGAAGCGTTTCGATACATTGTTTGTCTTCAGGAAGACAGTGAGTTGCTGCGCAACAGCTTTTTAAAAAATGTTTGAGAGGAATGGGAGATTCGATATAGGTCGATAGTTTTTAATATTTTCTGGGTCAAGATTTGGCTTTTTCAAGAGCGATTTTATTACTGCCACTTCTAGTGAGTTTGGTACACATCCGGTGGATAGGGAGCCGTTTATTATGTTCAACATAGGAGGGCCAAGCACAGGAAGCAGCTCTTTCAGTAGTTTAGTTGGAATAGGGTCCAGTATGCAGCTTGAAGGTTTTGATGCCATGACTATTTTCATCAATGTGTCAAGAGATATAGTATTAAAAAACTTGAGTTTCTCCCTTGATCCTAGGTCCTGGCAGTGTTGTGCAGACTCAGGACAACTGAGCTTTGGAGAAATACGCAGATTTAAACAGGAGTCCGTAATTTGCTTTCTGATGATCATGATCTTTTCGTCAAAGAAGAAGTGAAAGCCATCCTCTCTTGGGGAATGCTGCTATTTAGTTAGCTTTGTGACAAAATAAAAAATACATTTTGGATTGTTCTTATTTTCCTCAATTGAGTTGGAAAAATAGGATGATCGAGCAGCAGTGAGGGCTTTTCGATACTGCACGGTAGTGTCTTTCCAAGCTAGTCGGAAGACTTCCAGTTTGGTGTAGTGCCATTTCCGTTCCAATTTTCTGGAAGCTTGCTTCAGAGCTCGGGTATTTTCTGTATACCAGGGAGCTAGTTTCTTATGACAAATGTTTTTAGGGGTGTGGCTGCATCTAGGGTATTACGCAAGGTTGAATTGAGTTCCTCGGTTAGGTGGTTAACTGATTTTTGTACTCTGAAGTCCTTGGGTAGGCGGAGGTAGTCTGGAAGGGCATCTAGGAATATTTGGTTTGTCCGAGAATTTATAGCACGGCTTTTGATGAGCCTTGGTTGGGGTCTGAGCAGATTATTTGTTGCGATTGCAAACGTAATAAAATGGTGGTCCGATAGTCCAGGATTATGAGGAAAAACATTAAGATCCACAACATTTATTCCACGGGACAAAACTACGTATGTCCAGAGTATGCCTGTGGCAGTGATTAGGTCCGGAGACATGTTGGACAAAACCCACTGAGTCGATGATGGTTTAGAAAGCCTTTTGGAGTGGGTCTGTGGACTTTTCCACGTGAATATTAAAGTCACCCCCAAAAAATTATATAATCTGCCATGACTACAAGATCCGATAGGAATTCAGGGAACTCAGTGAGGAACGCTGTATACGGCTCAGGAGGCCTGTAAACAGTAGCTATAAAAAGTGATTGAGTAGGCTGCATAGATTTCATGACTAGAAGCTCAAAAGACGAAAACGCAGTCATTTTGGGGGGAAATTGAAATTTGCTATCGTAAATGTTAGCAACACCTCTGCCTTTGCGGGATGCCCAGGGGATATGGTCACTAGTGTAACCAGGAGGAGAGGCCTCATTTAACACAGTAAATTCATCAGGGTTAAGCCATGTTTCAGTCAGGCCAATCACATCAAGATTATGATCAGTGATTAGTTTGTTGACTATAACTGCCTTGGAAGTGAGGGATCTAACAAAAAAGTAGCCCTATTTTGAGATGTGAGATATCACAATCTCTTTCAATAATGACAGGAATGGAGGAGGTCTTTATTCCAGTGAGATTGCTAAGGCGAACACCGCCATGTTTAGTTTTGCCGAACATAGATCGAGGCACAGACACGGTCTCAATGGGGATAGCTGAGCTGACTACACTGACTGTGCTAGTGGCAGACTCCACTAAGCTGGCAGGCTGGCTAACAGCCTGCTGCCTGGCCTGCACCCTATCTCATTGTGGAGCTAGGGGAGTTAGAGCCCTGTCTATGTTCGTAGATACCCCTCCAGCTAGGATGGAGTCCGTCACTCCTCAACAGGCCAGGCTTTGTCCTGTTTGTTGGTGAGTCCCAGAAAGAGGGCCAATTATCTACAAATTCTATCTTTTGGGAGAGGCAGAAAACAGTTTTCAACCAGCGATTGAGTTGTGAGACTCTGCTGTAGAGGGAGCACGGCTATCCTCGCCATACGGCGATCGTTCTCCTGTATATTATGAGTACAGCGACTGCATAATGTTAATGTTACTAGGCATAATGTTAATGTTACTACTTAGCTTCGGCTGGTGGAGGTCCTGACGAACCACGTCCAGATAAATCGTCCGGGGGGGGAAAGTTGAATGAACAAAGTCGAGCGAGGGAAAAATACAAATAGAAAACTGTAATTAAAAAGTCAAAAACGTAAAGTTGGCAGGTAGCAAAATGAGGTTAGCAACAACAGCACAGCAGCACGTAAACAAGTCTACGAGTTGTGTAGGTAGAGTTATTAAAGTGACTATGCATAGATAATAACAGAGAGTAGCAGCAGCGTGGGGGGTCAATGCAAATAGTCTGGGTAGCCATTTAATTAGATGTTCAGGAGTCTTATGACTTGGGGGTAGAAGCTGTTTAGAAGCCTCTTGGACCTAGATTTGACGCTCCGGTACCGCTTGCCGTGACGTAGCAGAGAGAACCGTCTATGACTAGGATGGCTGGAGTCTTGGACAATCTTTAGGTCCTTCCTCTGACACCGCCTGGTATAGAGGTCCTGGATGGCAGGAAGCTTGGCCCGGTGATGTACTGGGCCGTACGCACTACCCTATGTAGTGCCTTGCGGTCGGAGGCAGAGCAGTTGCCATACCAGGCAGTGATGCAACACGTAAAGATGCTCTCGATGGTGCAGCTGTAGAACCTGTTGAGGATCCATGTCAAATCTTTTCAGTCTCCTGAGGGGGCATAGATTTTGTCGTGCCCTCTTCACGACTGTCTTGGTGTGCTTGGACCATGTTCGTTTGTTGGTGATGTGGACGCCAAGGAACTTGAAGCTCTCAACCTGCTCCACTGCAGCCCCGTCGATGAGAATGGGGGCGTGCTCTGTCCTCCTTTTCCTGTAGTCCACAATCATCTCCTTTGTCTTGATCACGTTGAGGGAGAGATTGTTGTCCTTGCACCACACGGTCAGGTCTCTGACCTCCTCCCTGCTGAGGCAGTGAAGAAAGTAGAGGAAGATGGGTCAAAGGGGAGGGATCCTGAGAGGAGTGGTGTGAGTAGTAGATCTGTCCAATACAGAGTGATAAACCAACAAGTGATAGATGTTTCAGTAAGATTGGGTTTTTAGCATTTATAGCAATGGTCATCAACTGTACTGCAGGGATGGAACGTAAATTTAGGTTTTGTCGGGAGCTGCAGATAGGTATTTGGGTGTGCGAGACTTGACGTTAGAAGAGTTACAGGGTGTGTTAAGTGGTGGTGTCCCATTCTTTCAGGCTGTTGGCCTGAAGTAGGACTAAATAGTGGAGTATGGCGTTTATTTTTCATATATAATTTGTTCAGTGAGTGTAGCAAAGTATAAGGGAGTTAGAGGAGACAGGACTGTAAGACAGAGGTTTAATCCTTGATACATGAAACGTGGGATGTATACAGAGGGTGCGGACGAACAGCACAGGGGCTAAGGATCTTGGAAATGGGGAAAGGGACGATAAAACGGGGGGAAAGTTTGCGGGACTACCCGGAGGGGCAGATCCCGAGTAGACACCCATACCCTCTGCCCAAGACGATAGCGCCAATACCTGGAGGTAGTCTTGAGAAGAGCAGACCGAGCTCTCTACCAGGTACGCCAACAGCGGTGGGCGAACATCTGGGCAGAGGGTATATTGACCTCTTCCTCTTGCTCCAGGAAGAACGGGGGCTGATAACCCATGGAGCACTCGAAGGGCGAGAGCCCAGTGGCTGAGCAGGGAAGGGTGTTCCGGGCGTACTCCACCCACATGAGTTTCTGGCTCCAGGTGGTGGGGTTGGCTGAGATGAGGCACCGAAGAGTCGTCTCCAGGTCCTGATTGGCATGCTCCGACTGGACATTGGATTGGGGATGAAACCCGGAGTACAGGCTGGCCAGCGACCCAATAAGTGTACTGAATGCCTTCCGGAACCAGTACAAGAAATGAGGACCACGATCGGAAAACCATGTCCACCGGAAGTCCATGGATCCAGAAGACGTGCTGCACCTTGAGCTGGTCAGTCTCCTTGGCCGAAGGTAGCTTGGGCGGGGAATGAAATGGGCGGCTTTAGAAAACCTGTCCACCACCGTGAGGATAGTGGTGTTGCCATCAGACGGAGGGAGTCCAGTGACAAAGTCCAGGGATATATGAGACCAGGGACGGTGAATGACAGGGAGAGGTTGAAGGAGGCCAGCCGGAGCATGCCGAGGAGTCTTGTTCTGAGCACAGACAGTGCAGGCGGCGACGAACGTGGAGACTTCCGGAACCATGGTGGGCCACCAAAAGGCCAGGGTCCGACGGGAGCCTGGAGGAATGAGCCCATTCCAGGACCGGGGAGCGAGCAGCGTCTGGGACAAACAGACAGGTCGCGTCAGAGCCGATCGCGTGAACTATCTGGCAGCACTTCTACCCAAGATCTGCACGGCAGCGGGAACAACTACATACACAAATCGCAGCATCAGGACCACGACAGTCCAGAAACTGGCCAATGCTGGTTTAGAAGCGAGGGAGATTATGTCAGTGAGTGGGCATCGGTGCAAAGGTTTGCTCCATAGCTACTGGCGTCCATCACTGACAGACAGAAAACGCTGGAGCAACATCCTGTCCGAAAACAAAGAGAACACTGCAGCACCATCAACACCCAAAAGCCTGAAGCAAGGCAGCAGAAGTAGTAGCACAGACTCCGACAGATATTTCAACCAATGCGCAATCCAGGGGAAAGTACAGATAAATGTGACATAAAATAAGTAGCTATAGCTATGTCAGCTGTGGTGGATAACAAAGTGAATGTATGGTTTCATTTATTAAAATCAGCTCAAATGAATGTCTTTCTTTTGTCTGAACAGTGTCCTGACAAGAGGGCATATTGTTTCTGCCGGGCAAAGTCACGCATCATAAGCTCATTGTTATGGATGTATCCAAGGAAATCTTAACTAGAAAACAGCTTAAACAAATACAAATGCAGCTACTTTGCTGTTATTCTGGATGCACTTTTTGACGTGACTGTAAATTAGCCATAGTTGGCTAGCTAGCAAACAAGGGATAAGAACGTTGCAAGTTAATATGGCAAAGGAACATTTAGAACGAACAACTGGGTCGCGTCTATAGATACCAAACAAAAAGAACTAACGACTGGGTCACGTCCATAGATACAGAACAAAAAGAACGAACGACTGGGTTGCGTCTCTAGCAACCCTAGATTTGTGTCAGGTCTATATCTTGTGGAAGTATGAATAAATTAATCAAAATAACGTTTTTAATGAAAATATGTCGATCATTATATATGTTGGTAACCCGTTGTATAAAAATGATAATGCCCTCGAAACCGGTATTTGTTGGATATATCGACTTTGTCTCGGGCCTAACAACACACATGCCAATACATCCAACAAACACTGGCTTCTCGGGCATTATCACTTAAATAGACCATTGCCATATGTGGATCTGTGGCATTTACTTTTAACTAGACTGTGTTTACAGCATGAGCTGCATGTAGCCACGTGTGCACATTTTGTTCATATCCTTACTGAGGTATTAGCGCAGTTATAGATCATTTGTAGTCAGCAATAGGGGAGTGATTGCTTCCTTCAAGAGCACAAAACGTGTGCATTTATAGACATCTTTGAAAGGCGAGTCAGGTAAAGAGGGGGGTTTTTTGTCTTAAAGGGGCAGTGTTGTATTTTGAGACAGGCTTGAATAAGCTAAATAGCCAATAGGCAGAGGGTAGCATATTTTGTCTGATTCTCTGTAATAATGGTATGGAAATAATAAGGATTTTTTTGTAAAGTGGTTTCTTGCATCAAACAACACAACAACATTTTCAGTCACCTCCTTGTCTGAAGGACAAGTGGATAAACAGGTTAATGTCAAGCCCTGTATGTGTTTTTCAAAAGTCTCATGGAATGTAGGCCTACATTGAACACCACACATTGGCTGCTACTGTAGGCTGAATCATAGAACAGCTATTTCCATGTTAAAATGTTATGGGATGCATTTTCTCCATTGTTTTTATTGCAGGCCACTCTGGTAGGCCCACATTATGATCAAATAGCCACAGTAGCCTACATGGCCACTGTTAAAACTGTAACTTAAAGCAGGTACTGTCTCAGTGTTCACAGTAAACACGCACTGGAAGTTGCACAGAATTTTCAGAATGTTTAAGTTTGCGTCCAACAAACCTGACATTTGCTCAGTGCCGAAAAAAGTGGAGGGAACATTGGTTGGTAGAGCATGGCGCTTGTAATGACAGGGTAGTGGGTTCAATTCCTGGGACCACCCGTACATAAAATGTATGCACATTAAGCAGACGCTTTGCATAAAAGAGGCTGCTAAATGGCATATTTGTTAATTTAATTTTTTGTGTTTAACTCCTAGAGCCACCACACAACCTCTCACTCACTCCCAAAGGTGAACTGGGGGGCATTCAAGTAAAAGAGAGAAGAAAATTCATTTTCAATTTGTCAAATAAAGTTAATTAATTTACTCTTTCAGGTGGTGTTGGATCTGCTAACCCTAACCCTTGTTTTGTTTTCGTGCTGCACTGTTGGCCGTATGTGCACCCATTTTGAATCATTTAAATATGTGTGAAAAGACAAAATCCGACTACCAGGCGGACAGGGAGATCTGTGGTTAAATCGAGTGAGCCTATACTTCGCTGGCCAATCGGATAGCTCAAATCACCATACTTACAGAGCTTCCACGATCCCGGCCACATCAAAATGTGATACTAGCCTACGTAACATTTAATCATTTGTATTACCATGACCACAGAGAGACAGTCAAATTATAAAGAACTGCTGTTTTTATGAAAAATATTCAGCACCGTTACAAAACATAAAATGCGCTTCTCTACTATTTCCACTCGCGCTGCAGCTGCAATGAATGAGTAGCCAAGTGTATTGTTATCCCTGCATTTGTAGTATCATTAGCAGCTCGTCGTGTCTATTTTAATATCGAGGAATATTTCACTTTCTCTGAATTTGTGCTTGAGGCAGATGCTGTGCTACTCGAGTTTCGCAACCAGGTGGAAGACGGTGTCCCCTCTCTCTAGTCAGTCTCACCAGGATGAAAGAAAGAGAGCTGTGAGAGGCGGACCCTCTGCATTTCTTTCCCTCCCTCCTCTGAGACTGATGCTGGGTTCTAAGCAACTGTGAACTCGGAAATCTCAGACTTCCGACTTCAGTGCGTTCAAGACAACTGGGAACTCGGAACAAAAAAGAATACCTTTGAAGTGTCACACAACTCGGAATTCCAAGTCGGAAACTCTGGCATCTTTCTAGATCTCCGACTTTCCGACCTGAAGACCACTGACATCATGATTTGATCTCGTTTTTTCGGAGTTCCCAGTTGTCTTGAAACCAACATGACCAGATGCAGTTACCATCACTCCAGTAAAATAAAAATAAACGAATTATTAGAAAATGATTTCAATTTATGAAACTTCTGAGTGGCGCAGCGGTCTAAGGCACTGTATTGCAGTCCTAGAGGCGTCACTACAGATCCTGGTTTGTTGCCAGACTGTGTCACAACCGGCCGTGATCGGGAGTCCCATAGGGCAGCACACAATTGGCCCAGCGTCGTGCAGGTTAGGGAAGGGTTTGGCCGGGGGTAGGCCGTCTTTGTAAATAAACATTTGTTCTTAACTGACTTGTCTAGTTATATCAAGTTTAATTTATGCTCAGTTGTGCCTTGAAAGTGATACTGCAACTGATCTATTTTGTAATCAAAGCTCGAGTTTTGAAATATAAAATTGTCTGAGAATAACAATATTGGCAGGCCAGGCATATAGCCAAAATGCTGTGATAATGTATTTGGCCTACTTACATCTTACATAACTTTTTTTTTTTAGGTTAATGTTACATTTTTTAAGTCATGTTTAAAAAGAATATGAGCAGGAGATCTCGGCTTGCTTTTTGACTTGACTCAGAAAAGGTTGGTGACCCCTGAACTAAACTATACTGTACATAAGACATATTCAACTTTGATTACATTACCCTTTTTTCGCGTTTTTTTATTTCATTACTCATCTGTCCATGTCATCATATATTGAATTTTATGATATGAAAAGTTCTGCCCTTAGTTGAATTGTATAACTCTTTGCATTGATAATGATGGATCTATATTTCTACATACAGTACATTTTTCTGGTCTTATTCTTATATGATAATGTTAATTCCCACTTGCGCAAACTCAGTGAGACTGGGTGAATCCATCAAAGATCGAGGCCAGCGAGTTCTATGGTAAAGTAAGGCAAGCTGTGTCAACAAAAAGCATGGCTGGGTTAAAGTTCACTCACTCTTCTGGGTAAAACGGCTGTCATTCCTCAGTTTATAATTTCTCACATGCTGGGGAAGGTAAGGATTTCTTCAGCATTGTTGGAGACAAGGTTTATTTCATAATGAGCTGAAATGAATTATGGGAAATGGAATGCCTGGTGCCATTTTTATAATATGTTAGTGATGAATGAACGAGTATGCCTTAAATCTTAAGGAATTGTTATGTCAACTATTGACTCAGATCCTGAAAGACATTCCTGAAAGACATTCTCGTGTCTGTTAGATAGCAGCATGTTGTGATTGTGAGTTACTTTGTATTGAATCATTGCTGTTGTTATTGTTACTGTCTAAGGCCTTTTTTTGTGTGAACTTTATACAGTATGTGACCATATCTTTGACAGAGCCCTTTCCTCACTTCTTTTCAAAGAGTTGTTCTATTAAGTTACACTGTTGACTGTGTTTTGCTCTACCGTTATGACTTTATATCGATAAGTATGAACAATTCAATAATTACCTTTAAATATACCTTATTGAGAAGGGTCTTTGATCAGTTATTGTATAGAGTGGGATAATAAAGCGATAAGAACATAGACCACTCCACTAATTTCACAATGTTGCAAACAGCACTGATTTTGGGGTGTAGGTTGCTTGCTGAGTGTGCCCCAATAGGTGGGAGTTAATTTGTTCCAACTAACTGGAGCATGGAAAATCTCCTGAATGGTTGAACTGGATGTGTGCCTTGCAGTGACGGGGTAGGCTACTCACTGCTGCTTTTGATGCTGGGAATCGAAGACTGAGAAATGTGTTTTCTGCAACATGAAATTAAAGCAACTTCCTGTACTTACGTACGTATTCAGATACTTTTCTCTGTACTTTGTTGAAGCACCTTTGGCAGCGATTACAGCCTTGATTCTTCTTGGGTATGACGCTACAAGCTTGGCACACCTTTATTTGGGCAGTTTATCCCATTCTTCTCTGCAGATCCTCTCAAGCTCTGTCAGGTTGGGTGGGGAGCGTCGCTGCACAGCTATTTTCAGGTCTCTCCAGAGATGTTTGATCGGGTTCAAGTCCGGGCTCTGGCTGGGCCACTCAAGGACATTCAGAGACTTGTCCCGAAGCCACTCCTGCGTTGTCTGGCTGTGTGCTTAGGGTTGTTGTCGTGTTGGAAGGTGAACCTTTGCCTCAGTCTGAGGTCCTGAGAGCTCTGGAGCAGCAGGTTTTCATCAAGCATTTCTCTGTACTTTGCTCCATTCATCGTTCCCTCGATCCTGACTAGTCTCCCAGTCCCTGACACTGAAAAACATCCCCACAGCATGATGCTGCTAAATCAAATCAAATAAAATACATTTTTATTGGTCACATACACATGGTTAGCAGATGTTAATGCAAGTGTAGCGAAATGTTTGTGCTTCTAGTTCCGACCATGCTGTAGTCACCCTGAGGAAGGCACAGTGATGCTGAAACGTTGGTAAATACCCATTAAACTGTTGGGAGAGTATATATGTAGTGTGCCACTTTCTTTATTTTGATAGTGTATAGTTTATTCGCCGTTAGTCAGCACCTCCACACAAACTTTGTTCTGGGTGTGCGCCAGCTCATGTTATTTTACATGCAGTAGTATCTAACAAGTAATCTAACAATTTCACAACAACTACCTTATACACACAGTGTAAAGGAATGAATACGAGTAAGTACATATAAATATATGGATGAGCGATGGCTGACCGGCATAGGCAAGATGCAGTAGATGGTATATAGTACAGTATATACATGTGAGATGAGTAGTGTAGGATATGTAAACATGATATAAATGGCATCGTTTAAAGTGTCTAGTGATACATTTATTACATCCACTTTTTTAATTATTAAAGTGGCTAGAGATTTGAGTCGATGGCCGAACGGCATAGGCAAGATTCAGTAGATGGTTTAGAGTACAGTGTATACATTTGATATGAGTAATGTCGGATATGTAAACATTATATACAAAATTGTTTAAAGTGGCTAGTGATACATTTGTTACATCCAATTTTCTATTATTTAAAGTGGCTAGAGATTTAAGTCAGTATGTTGGCAGCAGCCACTCAATGTTAGTGGTGGCTGTTTAACAGTCTGATGGCCTTGAGATAGAAGCTGTTTTTCAGTCTCTCGGCCCCAGCTTTGATGCACCTGTACTGACCTCGCCTTCTGGATGATAGCGGGGTGAACAGGCAGTGGCTCGGGTGATTGTTGTCCTCAATGATCTTTTTGGCCTTCCTGTGACATCGGGTGGTGTAGGTGTCCTGGAGGGCAGGTAATTTACCCCTGGTGATGCATTGTGCAGTCCTCACTACCCTCTGGATAGCCTTACAGTTGTGGGCGGAGCAGTTGCCGTACCAGGTGGTGATACAGCCTGACAGGATGCTCTCGATTGTGCATCTGTAGAAGTTTGTGAGTGTTTTTGGTGACAAGCCGAATTTCTTCAGCCTCCTCACCACGCTGTCTGTGTGGGTGGACCATGTTAGTTTGTCCGTGATGTGTACGCCGAGGAACTTAAAACTTTCCACCTTCTCCACTACTGTCCCGTCGATGTGGATAGGGGGGTGCTCCCACTGCTGTTTCCTGAAGTCCACGATCATCTCCTTAGTTTTGTTGACATTGAGTGAGAGGTTATTTTACTGACACCACACTCTGAGGGCCCTCACCTCCTCCCTGTAGGCCGTCTCGTCGTTGTTGGTAATCAAGCCTACCACTGTAGTGTCGTCAGCAAACGTGATGATTGAGTTGGAGGCGTGCTTGGCCACGCAGTCATGGGGGAACAGGGAATACAGGAGAGGGCTGAGAACGCACCCTTGTGGGGGCCCAGTGTTGAGGATCAGCTGGGTGGAGGTGTTGTTTCCTACCCTCACCACCTGGGGCCGTCCCATAAGGAAGTCCAGGACCCAGTTGCACAGGGCTGGGTCGAGACTTAGGGTCTCAAGATTAATGATGAGTTTGGAGGGTACTATGGTGTTAAATGCTGAGCTGTAGTCGATGAACAGCATTCTTACATAGATATTCCTCTTGTCCAGATGGGTTAGGGCAGTGTGCAGTGTGATTGCGATTGCGTCGTCTGTGGACCTATTGGGACGGTAAGCAAATAATTGGAGTGGGTCTAGGGTGTCTGGTAGGATGGAGGTGATATAATCCTTGACTAGTCTCTCAAAGCACTTCATGATGACGGAAGTGATTGCTATGGAGTGATAGTCATTTAGCTCAGTTACCTTAGCTTTCTTGGGAACAGGAACAATGGTGGCCCTCTTGAAGCATAAGGGAACATCAGACTGGGATAAGGATTGATTAAATATGTTCGTGAACACAACAGCCAGCTGGTCTGCGCATGCTCTGAGGACACGGCCAGGGATGCCATCTGGGCCGGCAGCCTTGCGAGGGTTTTACACGCTTAAATGTTTTACTCACGTTGGCTGCGGTGAAGGTGAGCCCGCAGGTTTTGGTAGCGGGCCGTGTCGGTGGCACTGTATTGTCCTCAAAGCGATCAAAGAAGTTGTTTAGTTTGTCTGGGAGCAGGACATCGTGGTCCGCGACGGGGCTGGTTTTCTTTTTGTAGTCCGTGATTGACTGTGGACCCTGCCACATTCCTCTCGTGTCTGAGCCGTTGAATTGTGACTCTACTTTGTCTCTATATTGACGCTTAGCTTGTTTGATTGCCTTGCGGAGAAAATAGCTACACTGTTTGTATTCAGTCATGTTTCCGGTCGCCTTACCCTGGTTAAAAGCAGTGGTTCGCGCTTTCAGTTTTGCACGAATGCTGCCATCAATCCACGGTTTCTGGTTGGGGAAGGTTTTAATAGTTGCTAATGGGTACAACATCACTGATGCACTTGCTAATAAACTCGCTCCCCGAATCAGCGTATACATCAATGTTGTTGTCTGATGCTGTCCGGAACATATCCCTGTCCACGTGCTCGAAGCAATCTTGCAGTGTGGAATCAGATTGGTCGGACCAGCGTTGAACAGACCTGAGCACGGGCGTTTCCTGTTTTAGTTTCTGTCTATAGGCTGGGAGCAACAAAATGGAGTCATGGTCAGACTTGCCAAAAGGAGGGCGGAGAATGGCTTTGTATGCATCACGGAAGTTAGAATAACAATGATCCAGGGTTTTACCAGCCTGGGTCGCACATTCGATATGCTACAAACATGCTTCACCGTAGGGATAAAAACCTGTTTTCACTTGATCATTATGTGGTATTTTGTGTAGATTGATGAGGAAAACATGTATTTAATACATTTTAGAATAAGGCTGTAACGTAACAAAATTTGAAAAAAGTCAAGGGGTCTGAATACTTTTCGATTCTGGATTCTTTATTATGCTGTCAGTGTTTCCCTAAGAGATTCTGAGTTGAGATTGCTGAGGAGAGTTTCTGCTCAACTCCTGAGACATGGCATCTCAACAATTCATAGTAGATTATGCATCTAATGCATCATGTTGCAATTAAATGTTGAATTTGTTTTAACTGTCATAATTTATTGTTGTTGTACATTGATAATCTCTAGATTTCTGAAAAATACATTACAGGCATTGGCAGAATACAGACCGGTGGTGGCGCTACAGAGCCCCATTATTACCCAGGGCATTCCCTACCCACACAGCGTGAGGTACAGTACAAGAGGCCACACAAACAAACATGTCCAAAAGAGAACCATTTTGTTTAACAAAGTTCATGATGTGAAGGTGTTGTGCATGTTGTTTATGTCACAAAAAGAAATGCACTTTCAGGATTTTATGTACTATTTCATTTAGGTTATTTCTACTGGTATCCTTTGTTTATTCATAGTTAGTGTTGACAGTTGCTAAGTATCACCGTTTTGCCTCATTCAGCACAGCCAAAGAGTTGGAGGCCATAGTAAGGTGGGAGGGTACATGTAGGGTTGTCCTCAGAAGAACTTGACTACCTAGCCCAGAGTGAGACGTCGCTGAAAGTGTCCCGACGAGACCTGCCCTATGCCATCAGTAAGGTGATACACCTGTCCGCCTGTCAAGGTTTGGACAAACAACTAAAAAGTCAGTCAATTTAGTCTTATTCAGTTTGAATTCCTTGCTTGCACTGGTGTGTGTGTGTGTGTGCATGTGTGTGTGTGTTCTCCAAAGTCTCTGTGGTGGCACCACTGTATCAGGCACCATGATAGTAGTATACAGAGCTGGCACCCCTGTCTTGTCAACTGACTAAAAATGGCCTCTCTTTCTCCTGGCCTACAGCGGGTACTCTGTCCTTGGGTCTACAGAGGGACCTGCTATTAGCTGTGCCCATCCCTGAGGAGCATGCAGCAGCCGGCCAACAGATTGAGGACGCTATACAGGCTGCACTGGCAGAGGCCAAGTAAGAAATGCATTAGGCTTAAAGGGATGTTTCACTCAAGATAGAACATAATATGATTTTTCATGTTGCCGTTAGCTGAATCCTCATGTTTTTGGATATGTATTTTGCTTACTTAGGTATTTGATAGTGATATTGTGTTTTGTCAGTATCGCTATAGAGCCCCATTCACTGAGCTCTTAGTGTTTTGGTTCTCATGGTCTGTCTGTGCTCTTGTTGTTTTTCTGAACAGTTATTTCCTGATCTCTAGATAGCTGCTTGCATGGCTGACATCACAGGAAGTCTCATTATCAGAGTCTCTTTGTGGTTGCACTAACATGAGATTTTTTTTAGTATTTCACCTTAGTGACACGATTATGTCTCTGTTGCCTTCTAATCATATCAAAGAGTGTCAATCTCAGTGTAAGGTTCGAAATAGTGAAAAAAGGTAATGATCTGACATATTGTTGTTCTTAAAAATATATATATATATTTCTACATATAACTTAATACGTCTGAACTGTTGTGTCATCATTACATTGAGGTCCCTTAACCTCGTACTCCCAAAGATATCGCTCTCACACATAGTAGTGCCAGGTTGGGCAAGCAGATGCACTGTGCACTGTGCACTGTCTGAACGAACGCAGAAGAAGAGGACTATTCCTGGTCTTCACGTAAAAGAGGAAGAGAAATATTCTGACTATCAAACATTGTGAGTGCTAGTCATATGTTCCTCATCAAATACAGGTGAACCCCTCTTATCTTGTCTAGAGAGTGCACCATTTTTTCTCACTTTAGTTTTAGCATGATGGACAGTGTGTGGCACGCTTGCTGTACAATACCAGTGTGGCTTGTTTTTTTTAAATCCTAGGTGGTATGAACATGGATTTTATTGCCATGGGGAAAACAGAATAGCTTGTGGTACGTTCACAGAAACTCCCACAAGCTTCATATAGGCTTACATCAAACATACTGTACTGTATACTGTAGGCTTATGTCTATAACATTCAGATTATGTTAATATAATGGGTTTATTTGATTGCAGACATTTGGACAGACGAATCCTGGAATTGTGGGCCTTTGGTGGAGTAGGAAGGAACCTTGCTGGTTCGTTCTAATTTCATGATCTGCAAAACTTCAACTGTTTATGAGGATATGGTGTACAAATATTACATTGAGTTAAGGAAGTTTTAATGTTGAGTTATTTTGGGATGTTTTCCCCACCATACTCTCTGAACATAACAGGACAAAGACCTCTGTTCATCTCGGCCACTGGAACTGACTCTCACAGTGATGCTGTACTGAACTACTCTCAGCACATGGTACATATGCAAAGAAGTTTAAGAGCGGTGTTGTGTGCTCTTATCTCAACTCTAAATCGGGCCCTTAATGAGTGGTAACAACTTTTTGTTATGACCAAATGCAAAGCAGAATGAATCCCTCTCCCATAGTATTCCGCATTGACATTAAATTGCTGCTTCTTCTTGTTTTCCCTACGAGCACCAGTGGCGTCGCCAGGCTTCAGGAGCAGAGGACCGCAACTTATTGTGCCGTGATATTGTGCCGTGATGACTGAGAACGGTGACCTGAGTCTCGGATTGGGCGACATGCACAACCACCAGCGAATCACAGAACCGTATGTGAGTATTTCTGAAGCAGGTACGAGACATCAAAGTCTACATATATCACGTTGTTGTTGATATATTTTTTGTTGTTGTTGAGAATAGCACTGAAATAATAACAACTTTTCCCAGGACTAAATTAGAGGGAATGTCTAAATATTTCTACAAACAGGTGTCCCAGTTTGAGGAAAACCTTTCATCAGCCTCTCTCCGTGTGTCTGTATGGCAACCACAATCGACAGTCATCAATAGTGATCGATCACCATTTTTTCACCATCAGTGTCACAACCTGATCTGTTTCACCTGTCTCTGTGCTTGTCTCCACCCCCCACCAGGTGTCTCCTATCTCCCCTCATTATCCCCTGTGTATTTATACCTGCGTGTTCTGTTTGTCTTTTGCCACTTCGGCTTGTCCCGTCAAGTCCTACCAGCGTGTTCCCTGTGCGCTAGTTTTTGGTTGTCTTAGTTGTCACAGTTCTGACCTTTCTGCCTGTCCTGATCCTGCCTGCTGTCCTGTCCCTGCCTGACTCTGATTTGGATTACAACCCTTTGCCTGCCCCTTGAACAATAATAAACTCTGAGACTTGTACCATCTGCCTCCTGTGTCTGCATCTGGTTCTTAGCCTGAGCTGTGACAATCAGTGCATGTCTGTTTGATCAGGGTCCATTCACAAAGAATCTGAGTAGGAGTGCTGATCTAGGATCAGGTCCCCCCTCTCCATATAATCTTATTCACTAGGATTTGAAAGGCAAAACTGATCCTGTATCAACAGCACTCCATCTCTGAGACGCTTTGTACATACGGGACCCTGATCTGATAAACTTGTGTTGCAGTGTGGTATGAGCCAACTAATTCTGACAAGGCATACAATCATCTCCTGTCAGACAGCTGGAAGGCCCTGGCCTACACCTCCTCCAACCTGGCTGAGCTGTGTACCATGAATAAGATATTAGGCCTTCCAAAACCTTCAGGTAGCTGCAATACTTCAGCAAATGCTGTATTTGGATCATTTCTAATGCCTGTATGTTTTTCATCACCATCCTCGGGGACCACCAACCACTTCACATATTTGAATTATTCCAACACTATCTTATTCATTAACCAGTCAACTAATCATCAAGCCCTTGATCATTTGAATCAGGTCTTCTAGTGTTGGAATTTAACAAAGAGGTGGAAAGGCTGGGGGTCCCCAAGGATTGGGTTGAGAAATACAGATTATTTAACAGTGTGTGTATATGATAAGCATATGATGAATGAGAATGTAGTCTTGTCTTATGGCAGCAATGCTGACTAGCTCTGTGGAGGAGGTTCTGAGCTGTGCCATGGTTCTCACATGCCCCCTATTGGACCACATGCACTGTGTGGTGGTGACCCTGGGGGACATGGGAGTTCTGCTGTGTGGTGGTGACCCTGGGGGCCATGGGAGTGCTGCTGTGTGGTGGTGACCCTGGGGGCCATGGGAGTGCTGCTGTGTGGTGGTGACCCTGGGGGACATGGGAGTGCTGCTGTGTGGTGGTGACCCTGGGGGCCATGGGAGTGCTGCTGTGTGGTGGTGACCCTGGGGCCATGGCAGTGCTGCTGTGTGGTGGTAACCCTCGGGGCCATGGAAGTGCTACTGTGTGGAGAGACCTGCCGCCTAGGAGAGGAACAAGGGTAAGGGTTGAGAATACCTATAGCATACCATGATGGGAATACCATGATGATGATGGTTTTTGTTTGTCAGAAGGGTCGGCTATGTGCCATCCACTACCCTGCTTTGGCTCAGACCACAGAGGAAACAATGAATGTCTCAGGAGTAGGAGATTGGTATGTAGATATGTAGGGACAGGGAATAAACACATGAAATGAAAAAATACTTAATTGACATCATAAGGGAAATTTGGTTTCCCACTCACCTCTCTTTCCCCTCTCCTTAGCAGTGGCAGTTCTAGACCATTTCAACTGGGGGGGCCAAGCTGGGGCCAGTTGTACAGTTAGAGGGGCCAGTTAGATTAGACGTTATTGTTGTCATATTGTTTTCTTCACTGCAGGCATTAGCAGGCAAAAGACCAGGTCCCTCTAGTAAATGTGTGGATTTAATTAGTGTTCCGCGTTGCCACTGTCTAATAACGGATGTAAAAAAAGAACGATAGCAAAAATTAGTTATGCAAAAATAATTTCATACTCCACATTCAGGGGGGCCACAAGGGGGTCCAAAATTGTTGTCACAGGGGCACTGGCCCCCCCTGCCCCCCAGAACCGCCAGTGCTCCTTAGTCTTGCAAGTGGGATAGAGGCTGGGATGTTCCAGGGCAGAGACACTCAAAGCTGTGTTAAGATGGGGCTTCTGGCAATATGCCTGTCACTGCCCTCCCCACACCCCATCTGCCCAACTCTGATCACAGACTATGTTGAACCAAACGAGGTCCAACCACCCCAACCCTGGCCTTAACCCACCCTTACGTGGATGGAGGAATGAGGAACAAACTATCTTTATTATGTTGTTTGACCATCTAAATTTTTCAATGATTAGTTAAAACGCCTCATCTTCCACAGTGACAGGCTGGTGATAATATGCATGAATTTTAAATAAAATACTTTTCAATACTTCTATTTACTACATTAATTCAATGGCCTAGGCAAATATAACATGCATGTTTACAGTGGACCTCCAAAAGTTTTGTTTATCCTTGGGAGCAATTTCCAAACGCCTGAAGGTACCATGTTCATTTGCATAAACAATAGTATGCAAGTATAAACACCATGGACCCACGCAGCCGTCATACCGCTCAGGAAGGAGGCGTGTTCTGTCTCCTAGAGATGAACGTACTTTGGTGCGAAAAGTGCAAATCAATCCCAGAACAACAGCAAAGGACCTTGTGAAGATGCTGGAGGAAACAGGTACAAAAGTATCTATATCCACAATAAAACAAGTCCTATATCGGCATAACCTGAAAGGCCGCTCAGCAAGGAAGAAGCCACCGCTCCAAAACCGCCATAAAAAAGACAGATTACGGTTTGCAACTGCACATGGGGACAAAGATTGTACTTTTCGGAGAAATGTCCTCTGGTCTGATGAAACAAAAATAGAACTGTTTGGCCATAATGACCATCGTTATGTTTGGAGGAAAAAGGAGGAGTCTTGCAAGCCGAAGAACACCATCCCAACCATGAAGCACGGGGGTGGCAGCATCATGTTGTGGGGGTGCTTTGCTGCAGGAGGGACTGGTGCACTTCACAAAATAGGAATAGGAAAATGATGTGGATATATTGAAGCAACATCTTAAGACATCAGTCAGGAAGTTAAAGCTTGGTCGCAAATGGGTCTTCCAAATGGACAATGACCGCAAGCATACTTCCAAAGTTGTGGCAAAATGGTTTAAGGACAACAAAGTCAAGGTATTGGAGTGGCCATCACAAAGCTCTGACCTCAATCATATAGAAAATTTGTGGGCAGAACTGAAAAAACATGTGCGAGCAAGGAGGCCTACAAACCTGACTCAGTTACACCAGCTCTGTCAGGAGGAATGGGCCAAAATTCACCCATCTTATTGTGGGAAGCTTGACGTTTGACCCAAGTTAAACAATTTAAAGGCAATGCTACCAAATACTAATTGAGAGTATGCAAACATCTGATGAAAGAAATTAAAGCTGAAATAAATAATTCTCTCTACTATTATTCTGACATTTCACAGTCTTAAAATGAAGTGAAGATCCTAACTGACCTAAGACAGGGAATTTTTACTAGGATTATATGTCAGGAATTGTAAAAAAAAAAACGAAGTTTAAATGTATTGGCTACGATGTATGTAAACTTCCGACTTCAACTGTATATATTTTTTGTTTTGTTTAATAAAATAAAATATATAATAATAATTACCATACCAACTAACTCAACACCCTGTAACTCTACTGAAGTCAAATCACATACCCCAAAGTACTTCTCTGCCGCTTTCACCACAACATCTATTTTCTGTGATTTACATTCCATTTCTGCGGTACAGTTGATAACCATTGCTATGAACGCTAAGAAGCCAACCTTACTGAAACATAAATCACTCATTGGCCTATCCCTCTGTGCTGGCACCGATCTACTATTCACAGGGTTCCTCTCAGAATCCCTCACCATCGACCCATCCTCCTCTACCTTCTTCACTGCCTCAGCATACCTTCTTGCACTACTCTGACTCTAGCCACCTCAACCTGCCTCTCTCGCACCCGACACTTCCGATCCCCACCAACATGGGCACCCCTACAGTTGACACACAAAACTTTATCCACCGAAACTACACAATCCTCTATCCCATGCCCTCCTGCACACTTCCCACATCGTGGAATCTCCCTCCTACACACTGCTGCGACGTGACCGTAAACGTTGCACCTGAAACAGTGCAGTGGATTCGCAACAAACGCTCTAACAGGACAACTGATATATCCTAACATGACCCTGTCGGGTAAAGACTCTGACTCAAAACTCAAAAAGGACTGACAGTGACTCTTCTGTTTCACCACGCTCACTACCGGGTCTGCGTTGCACTAATATGGTGGGCGTCAAAAACACTGGGAATCTTCAACTTCAATTGCTCCCCCTTTCACACTTAACGCTACCCCAGAAAGCACTCCTTTCAATGGTGCCCTATTCTTAAGGGAAAAGCAAGAAACTGATCTTCACCCAAGTTGCATCGCACCGAGCGCCTGCTCCCTCTGATTTGAAGAAACACAAACAAACATCACAAGTCCGCTTTGGGTTATGCTCATTGACTCAACAGCACCCACCATCTTTTCCACCCAACCTGAAACCATCCATGGGGTCAGCAAAAAGGCCTGGTTCCACCCTCTTCAAAAATCTCACTCCCACTGGACCAAATGTATCTTTATCATAACCATGTCCATCAATGCAACTTGGCACCAATCGTCCTCGACATACCCTCTTCAACAGATTCAAACCCATCCTCTCTCTGTTTTTTCAACCTCCTCTCTCTTTTCCCATCCTCCTCCCTTTTACCCGAGTCCTTCTGAAAATATTCAACTTTTCCAAGCCAAAATCTGTTTTTTGGCCTCCTCAAGAGACATGCTAAGCCCTGTCTTGCGGACGGCACTCTAAACGGGTGTCCTGACTCTCTGTGGTCACTAAGAGTAGGGGTGTTAACCCCCATGTCCTGGCTAAATTCCCAATCTGTCCCTCATACCATCATGGCCACCTAAACGTCCCCAGATTACAATTGGCTCATTCATCCCCCCTCCTCTCCCATGTAACTATTTGCCAGCTTGTTGCTGTAAATGAGTGCTCTCAGTCAAATTACCTGGTAAAATAAGGGTTTAATAAAATAATAAATAAAGTACTCCCTCTACTTCAAACACACTAACAGGCCCAATCCCAGAAGAGCCAGGATTTTTTTTTTTTAACCAACCACCCAATTTGAAATTTGCCCGTTTTAAGCATCCAGACTGAAACTATAATGAACTACATTTCAGACTGAAACTATAATTAACTACATTTCACACAATGCCTTGTTGGTGGCCTCCCACGCAGCCTCAGTGCGTACTGAGCGCTTGCCCCATTCCCCCCTCCCTATTTTAATGCTAGTTAAGATGGTGGTTAGAGCGTAAAGTGTCTCTACAGATAAGAAAGAAAAGGGCAAAACATCTACCAAGCCTTTTTGACTTATAGCGAAACAATAAACCTAACACCATCTGAAGTGTCTATCTAGACAAATCTGGACCCGTTCAGAGACATTAGCAATCCCCGCCCAATTTGGTGTGACTGTCCATTTGGAGTGGGAATCCCTGTAATACGGACAGGGTAAGTGGCTAGCAGGCTAGCCCAAACTATTATTCTAACTGCACGCCACTGGTTTCCTGGCAAAAATAGCAGTAGCTCCATGGCTGCACGAACGAATCGACACGTCCTCGGTGTCAATGCCATCCTTTGCGCCGTTGTCTCTTCGTGGATTTAGTCAACTGTCACCGGTCTACTGTGTCGGCGTCTTGTTCGCTGGTGGACTAGCGTCCGTAGGCCGCAGCCGCCAGCTAGCCGAGTTCGCCAAGTGCGAATGGCAGCCTAGACCCTGAAGTTAGCGCGCAGGCTAACGCTAGCCGATTAGCCCTGTCGTTGGGCAGCGAGCTGTCACTCCGCATCCCACCGGGCTCCCAGTCCTGTTCGCTAGTTGTTCAACCCCTCGCGGAGTGCATGCCCTTTTTACTCGCCGACTCGAGTCTCATATTTTCACCTTTTTTGTTTGTTTTAGCACCTTGGAACGGCTTTGGCTAGCTAACGCGTACTGTCACGCCGCGGACTGACGTTCGAGAATCGTTGCAAGCCGTTCGCGACATGCTAGCGTTAGTTGGCTATCAAGCTGGTTGGGCAGAGCTAGTAACTGTCCGCCAGCTGACGTTTTGCGGCTTGCTGGCACAGCTGTATCAGAGAGAGAGAGGATAGGGGAGCGGAGCCCTTCTGGTTTAGGCTGTAGTTTAGCAACGGAGTTTGAATTGCAATCCAACGGACTGGTGTTACCCTTGTAGTGAACGTTAGCTGGCATGTAAGCTAGCTAGTTTCGACGACATATTTAAGCCCACTTGCAATCAATAACTAGCTCTGTTTCAGTAACATGCAATTTACATCCCAGACAAGCACAAGCTCGTCCTCCAACAAACCCCAAGATTCGATAGGCCTGTTTATTTGATCAACCTGTGATGTAATACAGTTGACAGCTACAAGATAGAACACCCTCCTACTGTCAGAACACCACCTAATTTGTTTGTGACTTCCACAAGCCACTACTTTGTAACAACTGCTAACACAGGCAGAAGATATTGATGAGCCTCGTACCATTTAGCTTAGGCTACATGATAGTTGGACATCCCGCTTTACCGGTACTACTAAGTGAGCAGGTCTGGTTTAGGCCTACATTTTGCGTTGACAGTAGTGTGTACTTTTCCATGTTCTCCATTATTCAATTAATATACTTCAGAAATACTCCAAATAGAGTTTCTGAGTAGCAATTGTGTCTGTCTCTATCCTCTCATCTCTTACTACGCTCCTCCCTCCCAGCCCGTGACCAGCCGTGACATCTGCTCCTCCTTGCCGTGCCATAGGATGTCCCACAGCCCCGAGATAAAGGACGACCCCATGGAGTGCCCTCTGTGCATGGAGCCGCTGGAGATTGACGACGTAAACTTCTTCCCCTGCACCTGCGGCTACCAGATCTGCCGCTTCTGCTGGCACCGCATCCGCACAGATGAGAACGGCCTCTGCCCTGCCTGCAGAAAGGTACGTAACCTATCTTACCCCTGGCCCTTACCCTTCTGCTGGCACTGCCTCCACACAGACAAGAACAGCCTTTGCCCATCCTGCAGAAAAGGGAGGCTGGCTGGCGGGTGGTGCTGTCAATAAACATAAGGGTTATGGAAATGTGACGTACAATCTAGGTGAATATTATTATTCTGCTCTGCTCCCAACTTTCCCTAGAAGGATATACAGTGCATTTGGAAAGTATTCAGACTCCTTGACTTTTTCCACATTTTACAGCCTTATTCTAAAATGGATCAAATATGTTTTTCCCCTCATCAATCTACACACAAAATACCCCATAATGAAAAAGCAAAACACTTTTTTTTATAAATGTATTAAAAATAAAAAAACACACCTTGTTTACATAAGGATTCAGACCCTTTGCTATGAGACTGGAAATTGAGCTCAGGTGCATCCTGTTTCCATTGGTCGTCCTTGAGATGTTTCTACAACTGGATTGGAGTCCACCTGTGGTACATTCAATTGATTGGACATGATTTGGAAAGGCGCACACCTGTCTATATAAGGTCCCACAGTTGACAGTGCATGTCAGAGAAAAAACCAAGACGTGAAGTCGAAGGAATTGTCCTAGACCTCCACCAATCAGGCCTTTACGGTAGAGTGGCCAGACGGAAGCCACTCGTCCGTAAATGGCACGACAGCTCGCTTGGAGTTTGCCAAAAAGGCACCTAAAGGACTCTCGGACCATGAAAAACAAGATTTTCTGGTCTGATGAAACCAAGATCAAACTATTTGACCTAAATGCCAAGTATCACGTCTGGAGGAAACCTGGCACCATCCCTATAGTGAAGCATGGTGGTGGCAGCATCATGCTGTGGGGATGTTTTTCAGCGGCAGGGACTGGGAAACAAGTCATGATCGAGGGAAAGATGAACAGAGCAAGGTATAGAGAGATCCTTGATGAAAACCTACTCCAGAGTGTTCAGGACCACAGACTGGGGCGACGGTTCAACTTCCAACAGGACAACGATCCTAAGTACACAGCCAAGACAGCGCAGGAGTGGCTTCAGGACAAGTCTCTGAATGTCCTTGAGTGGCTCAGCCAGAGCTCGGACTTGAACCTGATTTAACATCTCTGGAGAGACCTGAAAATGGCTATGTAGCAACTCTCCCCATCCAACCTGACAGAGCTTGAGAGGATCTGCAGAGAAGAATGGGAGAAACTCCCAAAATACAGGTGTGACAAGCTTGTAGCGTCATACCCAAGAAGACTCGAGGCTGTAATCGCTGCCAAAGGTGCTTCAACAAAGTACTGAGTAAAGGGTCTGAATACTTCGTTAAATTCCATTTTATTTAATACATTTGTAAAAATTGCTGAAAACATGTTTTTGCTTTGTCATTATGGGACATTGTGTGTAGATTGAGGGGGGGACGGGGGACAACTTAATACATTTTAGAATAAGGCTGTAACAACAAAGTGGAAAAAATTAAATGGGTCGGAATACTGTACCTATGTACAGGTGAGCTTAACTGTCTTTCTATCTCTGGTCCCCTACTATCCAGCCATACCCGGAGGACCCTGCGGTGTACAAGCCCCTGTCCCAGGAGGAGATCCAGAGGATAAAGAACGAGAAGAAGCAGAAGCAGAACGAGAAGAAACAGAAGGTGACAGAGAATCGGAAACACCTGGCCAGTGTCAGGGTGGTGCAGAGAAACCTGGTGTTCGTGGTCGGGCTCTCTCAAAGGCTCGCAGACCCAGAGGTGAGACAGGGCGCACACACACACACACACACACACGGTCAGGGTGGTTTAGAGAAACCTGGTGTTCGATTCCACAATATAAGCCTAATACATAAATATAGACGTGTGTGAGTGAATTGGGGGTTGTTGTTTTTTAACCCTCTTTTATAAAATGACTAACCAGTTTCTAGTTTTTCTTTTATGCAAATCTTGAGGCCCCCTCACGCCCAAAGGAAACGCTGGCATGCTGAAAATGAAGATATTTAGTAAATTTCCTACCTAAAATGTCAAGACTGCTGCCACTTACATAGGCATACATTTTATGTCTATGCTATGTGCTGACTGTGTGGCTATCCCATGACTGGATTTGAGAAACACATCTCTTTGCCTAGGGGTAAATATGTGGTCCTCTGTAGCTCATTTGGTAGAGCATGGCACTTGTAACGGCAGGATAGTGGTTTCGATTCCCCGGACCACCTGTACGTGAAATGAATGCATTGCATGACTAAGTCTCTTTGTATAAAAGCGTCTCTCAAATGGCATGTATTATTATACATATTTATATATAGTTGTTAAGGTGGAAAAATTCCAAGAACATTTGCCAAAATTCTCAGGTTTTCCAGAAATTGGGAACCCTCCAACTAGGATTTCTGGAAAACCTTGGGTGTTACTTGGGTGTTATTCCCCCGCCCCCATCCATTTTAAGCTAAATGCCATAGGTTTCTTGTTCTATATGAAATACATTCCATGTGATATACTATCCCATTCCCTTTACAGTTAACCCATGCATGCTTGTTTGCCTGGGCAATGTTTCTTGCTGCTTATATGAGCTTTTGCTTATAGAGGACATCGTTTTATCGTAGATTACTTGATGTCCACAGATGTGGGTGAAGATCAAAACAATTTAGAACATTGTTCTAACGCGCGCACACACACACAAGCTGAATCTAAGTCCCCAGCCCTCCACTGTGCTTCAGCCGTAACCTAGTTAGTGTGACAGAGAGAGCATTCCATCTCACTATTCTCTTACTTGATCATATTTCTGGTCTACTGACCTAGCTATATTTGTTTTCCCTCCCAACTGTATTTATAAAATTCTGTTTGAACAGTTTCCCATAATGCTAGAGCATAGTACAATCATCCCTCTATTTGTCTCTGTGTTTCTCCACAGGTTCTAAAGAGGCCAGAGTATTTTGGGAAGTTTGGGAAAATACACAAGGTGGTCATCAACAACAGCACATCATATGCAGGTTCACAGGTAAGAGCTGGTTCTATGTGGCTCAGTTGGTTAAAGGCACAGTCGTGGGTTCAATTCCCGCAGAGATCCCACACAAAACAGACTTACACTCACTGTACTGTAAATCGCTTTGGATAAAAGTGCCTGCTAAGAAGCACATCATAAGATGTGGGATTATTGTTACACGGTATACCGAAACGTCGGTACTTTTTGATATCAGAACCCGAAAAACGATTTGGTGTTAGAATTTGTTACTTCTGGTATTTCTGTCAAATGTCTCACGTCGTCTGCTGATTGAGAGAGGGGAACTAACATGATGCTGGTCTGCGTCATGTTGGCTCCTCACTCGCGCTGCACAGAAGTTAACACATTTGAATAATGCAACACGGCATGTAGAAATGTCGCAACTGCAAATAACTGTTCACAAAACATGGTCCGTTACAGGCTAGAACCTTACAATGCAAGAAGATACCGGTAGCTTCCAGCTTTGTAGGCTAGCTTTCCTCGTTAGCTTACAGCTGAGGTTAACATCAGTTCACTACCCTAGTACTTTGTTTGCGATATTATATAAACATAATGCAAAATATGCTGACTTCAAAGCGAAAAACCAAAAACCGTAGTCGCTGGCGCAAACTCCTCGTTTCCTCAGCATCACGTCTCTCCACTCGCTCTCACTGTGTGCGAATGACGTCATTAGGTCTTGGAGTTAGTACAGACTTTTATAAAAGAGATTGTTTCTTCTAGGCAAATGATGATCAGTACAATAAAATAATTCCCGAAGGGAAACAGATTGTTTTTCATCTGTAGCCCCATGAAATCAGCCAAAACATGCTCAATAACTCAGTGCAACACACACTCCTATTGAATATGCATTCACCTGTATTGTGAATAGGCCTAGGCATTGGCCTATTTTTATTTACCCAGTTTATCAATAGAGATTTACCATTCAAATAAATGATTGGCGTTATGTAGTTTTGTTTTTACCAAAGTCAAATTGATTGTATGATTGTGTAATTGATTCATTAATGCACACATGGCTGTCTCTGAAAAGTACATAACATTTCTAATGATATTGAACTCAAAAGATCTGTCTGGTTCAAATGCCATTCTGTGACTTTGGCTAAAATGCCTTTTTGCCGTGGTATCGTTTTGGTATTGAGTATCACGATGGTATCGAGTATCGCGACACTAAACCTAGTATCGAAGTCAAAATGATGTTACGCGACAACACTTTGTGGGATTGAATTCAACAGCAGGTGATTTCCTCTCAAATGTAAACATGGAGAAAGCGACATGATCTACCTATTTGATCGACATGATCTACCTACCTCGTTTTCTGATCCACAGGGTCCCAGTGCCAGTGCCTATGTCACGTACATCCGCTCTGAAGACGCCCTCAGAGCAATACAATGTGTGAACAATGTGGTGGTGGACGGTAGAACACTCAAGGTGTGAGACTTAACACACAGGAACAGACATTCAGGGCCAGTTTCCCAGACGCAGATTAAACCAAATCCTGGATAAAAATTCTCAATGGAGAAATTCCATTTGATGGTGCATTTTTAGTCCAGGACTAGGCTAAATCTGTGTCTGGGAAACTAGTCCTAGAAGTAAGTATTTGTCGACTTTTTGTAAGGAATGCTATCAAATACTGTATGACTTCCGACTTAGATAAGAATATTATGCAATAGATTAGAGGGAACCTCAGCTGAAGAGAACATTCAACAGAATGTCATCACAAGTACATTTTTCACTGAGCTTTCTGTATGTTTTTGTATTGCAGGCTTCTTTAGGCACAACAAAATACTGCAGTTACTTCCTCAAAAGCATGCAGTGTCCCAAACCAGACTGTATGTATCTACATGAGCTGGGGGACGAGGCGGCTAGCTTTACGAAAGAGGAGATGCAGGTGAACAAACCTTTTATTCTTCCTGTCTGTGTGATTGTTGGTGGGTGAATAGAGATGGCGGATAACTTGACGTCATGTATTGTACTTGCCTGGGTGTCAGTAGGCCAGGACATATGTGTCCTATGATGGCGACAGATGCAATTTCTTCTCTTGGGATCAATGCAGTGAATTATATTGTAACTTCTCTAGTCATTGTCCATCTGCCATCCCGTTGAATTGAGTTAGGCGCACAGTGGGAGCATTGTGTGTTTTATTATTCACTGCTAAAACGACTTAATGTAATGTTTGTGTCCTAAGGCCGGGAAACACCAAGAATACGAGCAGAAACTACTCCAGGACCTCTACAAAATGAACCCCAGCTTTCTACAAGCACCAACGTGTTCAGGGGAAAAGTCAAAAAGCAAATCTTCAAATTCTACACAAAGGTACATTTGGTATTTTGGTTCTCGCCTCTATCTTTTTTCTTCCCCGCGGCATCCCTTGATTTGATGACGTTGACCTTATTTGTCAGGTAAATCAGGTTTATGACTGTATTGCTGGTTGTTGTGTAGACCAGGGTTTCCCAACCTTGCCCCCCGGGTGCATGTTTTGGTTTTTTATCTACCACACTACACAGCTGATTCTATAAACCAACTCATCAAGCGTTGATGATCTGAATCAGCTGTGAAGTGCTGGAGGGCGGGGCAGAGGACCATGGTTGGGAAACACTGGTCTACACGATGTATTTGCACATTTCTTTCTTGCCGTTTCTATTGTGTGCTTTTATTGTGAGACCTTTGGTGAGTAAGATCCATTGATACATGTAATGAATACACTATTTGTATGGTAAATAAACTTGAAATGTGAAACTTCTCGCCGCAACCCCAAAAAGCAAATATTAGCGCTGAAGGCTGTGGCACTAACAGCTAGAACACCGCAGGCCACAGTTCTCTCTCCAAGTCTTCCACACAACATCTCTCTCTCTCTCTCTCTTCCATGCTGACCTCTTGTTTTTGTCAATTTCTCAACACAGACCCAGCAACGGCAAGGACGGGTGGCCAACACTATCGGGGTATGGTGGCAAACTGGCAAATGGGCTGTCAGAGGACAGGAAATCTCCTCCGCTGCTAGACTGCTGTCTGGACCCAGAGGTCATGACCTCAGACGGGATAGGACTTGGCCTGGTGCCAGACACAGGGATGGGGTCTGGCCAGGGGGCTGCCCTGTCCCCCTTCTCTAATTGTGACAGCAACGGGTAATATATAGTAGTACATTAGTGGGAAAGGGGATACCTAGTCAGTTGTACTACTGAACGCATTCAACTGAAATGTCGTCCGCATTTAACCCAACCCCTCTGAATCGGAGAGGTGTGGAGGGCTGCCTTAATCGACATCCACGTCTTCAGTGGGTTAACTGCCTTGCTCAGGGGCAGAACTATAGATTTTTACCTTGTCAGCTCGGGGATTGGATCCAGCAACCTTTCGGTTACTGGCCCAACGCTCCTACCCGCCAGGCTATTAGTCTTATATTAGTGAGGCTGGGCTTGGGGCTGGACACAGGGATGGGCTCTGTCCCTCTTCTACTCCGGTTGTGACAGTGATCCTGTTATTACCGTGACACACATAAATGGCCGGCTGGAGTTGAGCCAAACCACGCTGCACTGAGAAGACAAGGTTACACATTCACTATAGTTGCTGGAAACGTGCTGAAAAGGGAAATGTGAACAATACAGTGAACTGAAAAGGGTATAACTCACAGGGCAAACTGGTCACCTTTTTTGGGTCCCTTTTGTTAAGCCATGAACTACACAGCTGCGTAGTGTGATGTTGGTCTGTTTCTGTTTCCCTCTAGTCCCAGCGACAAACCTCCGGAATCAATAGGTATGGTGAATGGAGAGACTTTACAACAGGTAAGAAGACCTTTACTACCGTTAGGTAATTTAACATGTAGAAGTAAAATATGTTTTTAACAATTTGAATGTCTTTTCAATATTTTTATAAATATATAGATGATTACTTTATTACATGTAGTACATAAGGGTGGAATTAGAGAAAGTATTGTCATATCTATCCAGACTACACTGTTTCTTCTCTGAGCCATTTTTAAAGGCCCAGTGCAGTCCAAAATGTGGTTTCCCTGCGTTTTATATACATTTCCACACTGAGGTTGGAATAATACAGTGAAAATTATGATAATGCCATTTTAGTGTAAGAGCTGTTGGAAAACACTGGCTGAAATGTAGCATGTTTTGGTGGGATGGAGTTTTGGTTTGCCTGGTGACATCACCAGGTGGTAAATTAGTTATAGACCAGTAAGAAAGACTTCCAAAACTCTCTGCCAATAACCGCTAGTTTTCCGCTCATCAATCAGACCACTCCAAGACAGTCCTAGCAAAATTCTTGATGGTGAAATTGCTCTTTTCTAAGAAGCATTTATTCATTTATTTTGGACCATTTTAATTTAAAACAATCACAGTAAGGTACTTAATTGTTACCCAGAAATTATTTGATATTGACATAAAAACGGCTGCATTGGTTGGATCTTTAATATCTTTAAAATATTTGTTTTCATTATGAATTTTTATTGTTTACAAACGTTAGACATTACCGGTATCCCCCCCCACAAATTGTCCCCTTATTCCTCTTTCCCCCTTCCAGATGCCTAACCGTGAGTCCCCCTCCCCTCCCCCGGGGCTGACTAAGCCCCCCAGCAGTCTGGTGGTTCCCATCAGTATAGCAGACCTCGCCGCCCGCTCGCCCTTCGAGGGCGCTGCTGCAGAGTCCCAGTCCCTGTTCTCAGACAACAGTAACTTCAGACACCCCAACCCCATCCCGTCCGGCCTGCCCCCCTTCGCCAGCTCGCCTAGAGGGGGATCCGACTGGCCCATGACCCCCGAACCACAGAGCCTCTTCGCATCAGGTGGGTTGTGTGGGGCAGATGCACGCGCGCACACACTCCATCACGGTTAAGAAACAGTGCTTCCATTAACAGTGCAGTATCTGCTCCACTGTTCGAAGCGTGTGCCAATGAAAACAAAAGTTACACACTTGTCTCTCCTTGCTGTGGATTTATTTGACTAAAGTTTCCGCTGAAGAGCCTTCATCAGGTTTCAAACCAATAACCACTTGCTAACTTTTCCATCCTGCTCTCCTCAGACACAATACCGGTCTCCTCCTCCACAGACTGGCAGGCAGCCTTCGGCTTCGGCTCCTCTACTAAACAACAGCAGGACGACGACCTGGGCTTCGACCCCTTTGACGTGACACGGAAGGCCCTGGCTGACCTCATTGAGAAGGAGCTGTCAGTCCAGGACCAGCACAGTCCCCTGGGGTCCCCCAGCCCCTTCGGCCTCCACCACCCCGGGTCCCACCACGGCCTCCACATGCCCCTTTCCAACCCCAACCATTTCCCCAGCAGCATTGGACCTCCACCCCGCTTCTCTCAGCTTCACCACAGGCACATTTCTAGCTCCTTCAGTTTCCCTGGTTCCCAGAGTCAGAGCAGTCATCATGGTGGAAGTCAGGCTGCCCAGGCTGCTGCAACTCGGCATACCTGGATGGGCATGCCTCCCTCGGCCCGCAGCAATAACCACCTCTCACACTTGAACCACTCGGCCAATGCTGGAGGAGGACATAGCAACTTCCTGGACTTGAGCATGCCTCCTCAGCACCACAGTCACAGTACAGGGCTGGGAGGGATCCCCATGTCAGGTAGGATACCCTGGGTCTGTTTTCTGGGTCTGTGTTGGGGTCAGTTATGTCCTGTGTCAAATTCGGGAATTGAACTAGAATTGGAATTTCATTTTGGATCCTGAATGGACTGAATTGAAATGGAATTGACCCTAACCCTGGTTGAGTTGGGTTTAACACAATCTGTTCAGTACCAGCATTGAATGTCAAAACATATGTACTCGTTTTGCCTGTTTTGATCATGTCATTGACCTTGTGAGAAACATATTACATGCAGATACATTTCTGTGTTTTGGCCTGTGAAGACTTACAAATCTATATTAAATGTCTTCTCTACCGTTTATCTTTTTACAGAAGCAAAGCAGCAATCTTTATGTTCTCGTTTATCTCTAATGAAATGTATTTTTTTGTGTGTGTGCAGAAAACAGCAGTTCTATAGACGGCCTCAAGGTGAAAGAATGGCAGGACGGTTTGAGAGCTCTCCTCCCCAACATCAACATCAACTTCGGGGGTCTCCCCAACTCCTCCTCCTCTTCCTCCTCCTCCTCTTCCTCCAGTATGAACCACATGGGGGGTCCTGGGGGGCTAAATGGGCCAGGGGGACTCTCACACAGTCTCAGCTGGGACGGTACGGCCAGCTGGATGGACCCAGCTATCATCACAGGTAGTGAGTAACTTAACATTTGTTTGTTATAAACAAATGTGTTGTATTGCACTGTTTCCCAAACTCGGTCCTACGGACCCCAAGGGGTGCACGTTTTTGTTTTTTGCCCTAGCACTACACGGCTGATTGAAATTGTCTGTAGATTCTGGTTGGAAGTGAGATGATCTACTCTCTCCGTTCACCTCTTTCTTTCTCTCCTCACCTCAGGCATCCCAGCCTCAGCAGGCAGCAGTTTAGACTGTCTCCAGGAGGACCAGAACCCTCCCCACTGGTTAAAATCCCTCCAGGCCCTGACAGAGATGGACGGCCCTGCACTGCCATCACTCCCCCAGCAGCCCCAGAACCAGCAGCACCAGTCCCTCCACCACAGCCACCACCACGGCCTCCTAGACCAGGCCTCCTCACACTCACACCTCCACCACAGAGCAGGCTCCGGTTGGGCCCCCTACCTGCCCGGCCTGACCCAGCCCACACACCCCAACCCCAGCCAATTCCACAGCCCTCCCCCAGGCTTCCAGACAGCCTTCAGACCCCCAGGCCAGAGCGCCACAGAGTTGCTACAGAGTGCCGCCGCCGGGGACCGCCACTAAACTAAAGACAGATTACAGCAGACTACCCCCGACCCATGTCGTAATCCCAATCCCCAATGCAATACAGATACAGTACACACACTAATCTGCAGATTATCAGATTATGAAAATGATTAACAAAATAACAAAGCTTTCTTTTTCTTTCTCCTTCCTCTTTTCTATTCTAAAGGCCTATTTGTTTGTTTTGGTTTTCGTGGCACATGACATGAATGACCTGTTAACCCTTTTTGTCTGCTACTGACCGACCCCACTGAGCTCCAGTAGTCAGGGTCGTCTTCAGTAGGATGCACCGTAGTCAAACGTTGACATACGGAAAACGAAAATGAGCGTTTCTTATTGGGCAGATAAGTCCATGTAGTCCCTCACGGTTTGTCTGTTTTTCTTTTGTCTGGTGCATAATGAACACGACCCAGGTGAATTGTTTGGGATCAGACAGGTGCTGACTACTCTGAGCTCCACGTGGAGTCTGTCCGTATGATCTAGACGAGCACAGAGGATAGGAGCAGTGAGTGGTACGTTTTGTGACACTCAAGACGATAACTCCAAATGTACAGGAATCAAGCTTAACTAACGTGAGTAATTTAAGAAGTAAATTTATGATTAAATATGAAACATGTAGGTAAATCGGTGTGAAAGAAGTGAAGTCACAATTGCTCTTTGAGAATGAAGCAACAAACTGAATAGTGAATCTGCTCTTAAAGCTTTGCCCCAAGGGCCCTCGTTCAGGAGACTGAATGAAACGGTTAACACTCACTCAGTGCAAAGAAGCCCCCGAGTGGTTAACTATAAGGCAACAATGATATAAAATGCCTTAGTTGAACTGATTAAGAGGAAGTGGGATTGAAACTCTTTCGAGAAAAGCATGGGTAAAAATGACTTGAGGCTTGTTTTAATTGGTTCAGATGACAGAACATGATGCAGACAGATGGTCACAGATGTATATAATGTTAGGATGTGGGAGTTGAGGGCACAAGCCAATCTGCTTCAGGTTCCCTGTTAGGCTGGGTCACAATGGTCACGTTCCAGGCTGAAGATATTGCAGTCACGCTGCACTCACGCAGAAACCAATGGTCATCAACTTTGCTGTCTGGTGTCAGTCTACTATATCATATGCGGTTAACTGATATAACTGATTCGCTATACCTGATTAACTAGTTAGCTGATACAACACCTATCCAGGCATTGTGAGATCTGGCAGGCGACTGCAATGTAGTCTGCATGGAATGCACCCCGATGGCCTGTCTTGTACAGGTCATTAAAACCCACATTCCCTTTGGGGTCAGGGGTCATGGTGCCCCATCCTGTAGTAGAGGCACGATTCAGTTCAACCTCTGTATCAGAGGATGGAGCACTGCCTAACTGGGGGACTGACTGCCGGGGTTGGAAGAATAATAATTCGTCTCACGACTATTCTCAGATTGGAAGAAGAATAGGCCTAGTGTCATGATACCAGACCTCAGCATGTTACATGCTAGTTCTGGGGAAACTAAGAATGGCTGGAGTGCAGGCAAAAAATGAAGAACAATATTTAAAGGAAAACACCCCAAAATGATATTTTGATATTTCATTAATCGATTGTTGAAGTCCCAAAATGTTTTGAATGGAAGCAATCAAGTTAAGATGTATAACTTTCAAAATACAGCTGGTATGATGCTTTTTTATCATGAGATGCTGCGTTTTGCATCATATGAAGCCAAATGCATCATACCGGCAGTTTTTCTGTGTTTTGAAAGTTTGGGACTATATCAGCAATGGACTGAATGTTTTGGGGTGCAATTTTACTTTAAAGACTGTTGGAGTAAAGATGTAAGCTAATAATGGGACATCCTAAGATGTAGGGTTTGGTCTGATACGCACAGTGCCACTGTGTGGCAACTACAGTAGCTAAACCCTTATCAGGAAAGTCTCACAAGAAGACCCAACAGATAAATGATGAAAGGGTTGGTGAAAAGGCTTCCTAGATGTCACGATGTCCTGATATGCACCTGTAGAAAAAGAGTGATCATTTAAATAACGTAATGCGATATCGGAGATTGTGTGAAAGGAAGGTGCTACAAGACGACACAAACGACAGCTAGCAATTTAATCCAAGGAGCGCTCTGCCTTTTTCTGGGCCTTGAGAATGAATAAACCTCCCTTCACAACCTTTATTTTTAAGTCTTAACTCCATGATCTCTTTCTCTCTCTCTCTCTCTCTCTCTCTGATTCGCTCTCTTTCTCTCTCCTGCTATCCCCTATTAAAACAGTATTCACTAGAAACATGAACTGATCCAGGCGAAACCAACAATCAGTCATACTACTGTGGTTTTTAACATGATGCTGAGATATAAAAACACATTGAGGAGCTTATAGGAATTGAACTGTCCACTGCCCGTCTGGAAAAACAAACCTTAAATAAAACGAAAAACCCAGTGCTCGAGTTGGCTCTTTTTGTTGTTTCAGAGATTCACACTCTCACGTTTCAATGTTCTTTTATTTTTTTATTTTTTTTTCAAGTATTACACAGGCTGTTCTAAACTGTCATAACTTGCTAAAATAGCCAGTGTTACAATTCCCAGGGTCTGTTAGTTTCCTGGACACAGATTAAGCCTAGTCTTGGACTAAAAATGTCAATGAAGAATTTCCATTGAGCAATCTTTCTAGTCCAGGATTAGATTTGATCTGCCCCCGGGAAACCAACTCCTGTTTCTGCCGTAACATATGCTTGATCTCCACAGCATGAAGACCAGCATTTTAAGACCAGTAGAACATTTGAATGACCTTAACAAATGTTGACACCATAAACTAAGTCAATAAATAATTTCTTCAGGCTTTCTCTCCACTAGGGGCCAGTCTGTCTTTACTCAGTGCTCCGGCTCTGCAGTCCAAACTCTGGATGTCCCAAATGGCACCCTATTCCCTAGTGCTCTACTTTTGACTAGGGCCCCGGACAAAAGTAGTACACTAAATAGGGAATAGGATAGGATACCATTTGGTCTACCCAGACAAGGTTACAGAGAGCTTGGTGGGATGTTGATGCTGAAGGTTGTCTCTGGGTCCATTGTCTTCATTGATTCTCCCCTGTAAAACAAATTGTTTAATTCTGTCCCAACTGGTAATATTGAATTGACATTGTCCTAAATTGATTTATTGACTCTGAGAAAGATGGCAGGAGTGTGTAGCTAACAAGATATCTGCCTTTTTTTGTATGAGTGAGTGATAGAGGGGGATGTAGTTATGTTTGTGTATTAGTTCTTGCATATGCAGTCCTCAACCTCCCCCTGTGTGGTGCAGCCAGACAGCCTATGCAGTACACTGTAGCTACCTGCAGCAGAATAGCAGTGTGCTCTGTAGCTACCTGCAGCAGAATAGCAGTGTGCTCTGTAAATAGCACACTGCTTTTCTGATGCAGGTATGTACCTACCTGTTGCAGAATCGCAGTGTGCTCTGTAGCTACCTGCAGCAGAAAAGCAGTGTGCTCTGTAGCAGAATAGCAGTGTGCTCTGTAGCTACCTGCAGCAGAATAGCAGTGTGCTCTGTAGCTACCTGCAGCAGAATAGCAGTGTGCTCTGTAGCTACCTGCAGCAGAATAGCAGTGTGCTCTGTAGCTACCTGCAGCAGAATAGCAGTGTGCTCTGTAGCTACCTGCAGCAGAATAGCAGTGTGCTCTGTAGCTACCTGCAGCAGAATAGCAGTGTGCTCTGTAGCTACCTGCAGCAGAATAGCAGTGTGCTCTGTAACTAGCTGCAGCGGAATAGCAGTGTGCTCTGTAGCTACCTGCAGCAGAATAGCAGTGTGCTCTGTAGCTACCTGCAGCAGAATAGCAGTGTGCTCTGTAGCTACCTGCAGCGGAATAGCAGTGTGCTCTGTAGCTACCTGCAGCGGAATAGCAGTGTGCTCTGTAGCTACCTGCAGCAGAATAGCAGTGTGCTCTGTAGCTACCTGCAGCGGAATAGCAGTGTGCTCTGTAGCTACCTGCAGCAGAGAATAGCAGTGTGCTCTGTAGCTACCTGCAGCAGAATAGCAGTGTGCTCTGTAGCTACCTGCATCAGAATAGCAGTGTGCTCTGTAGCTACCTGCAGCAGAATAGCAGTGTGCTCTGTAGCTACCTGCAGCGGAATAGCAGTGTGCTCTGTAGCTACCTGCAGCGGAATAGCAGTGTGCTCTGTAGCTACCTGCAGCGGAATAGCAGTGTGCTCTGTAGCTACCTGCAGCGGAATAGCAGTGTGCTCTGTAGCTACCTGCAGCAGAATAGCAGTGTGCTCTGTAGCTACCTGCAGCGGAATAGCAGTGTGCTCTGTAGCTACCTGCAGCAGAATAGCAGTGTGCTCTGTAGCTACCTGTAGCAGAATAGCAGTGTGCTCTGTAGCTACCTGCAGCGGAATAGCAGTGTGCTCTGTAGCTACCTGCAGCAGAATAGCAGTGTGCTCTGTAGCTACCTGCAGCGGAATAGCAGTGTGCTCTGTAGCTACCTGCAGCAGAATAGCAGTGTGCTCTGTAGCTACCTGCAGCAGAATAGCAGTGTGCTCTGTAGCTACCTGCAGCAGAATAGCAGTGTGCTCTGTAGCTACCTGCAGCAGAATAGCAGTGTGCTCTGTAGCTACCTGCAGCAGAATAGCAGTGTGCTCTGTAGCTACCTGCAGCAGAATAGCAGTGTGCTCTGTAGCTACCTGCAGCGGAATAGCAGTGTGCTCTGTAGCTACCTGCAGCGGAATAGCAGTGTGCTCTGTAGCTACCTGCAGCAGAATAGCAGTGTGCTCTGTAGCTACCTGCAGCGGAATAGCAGTGTGCTCTGTAGCTACCTGCAGCGGAATAGCAGTGTGCTCTGTAGCTACCTGCAGCAGAATAGCAGTGTGCTCTCTGTAGCTACCTGCAGAATAGCAGGCTCTGTAGCTACCTGTAGCAGAATAGCAGTGTGCTCTGTAGCTACCTGCAGAATAGCAGTGTGCTCTGTAGCTACCTGCAGCGTGCTCTGTAGCTACCTGCAGCGGAATAGCAGTGTGCTCTGTAGCTACCTGCAGCAGAATAGCAGTGTGCTCTGTAGCTACCTGCAGCAGAATAGCAGTGTGCTCTGTAGCTACCTGCAGCAGAATAGCAGTGTGCTCTGTAGCTACCTGCAGCAGAATAGCAGTGTGCTCTGTAGCTACCTGCAGCAGAATAGCAGTGTGCTCTGTAGCTACCTGTAGCAGAATAGCAGTGTGCTCTGTAGCTACCTGCAGCGGAATAGCAGTGTGCTCTGTAGCTACCTGCAGCGGAATAGCAGTGTGCTCTGTAGCTACCTGCAGCGGAATAGCAGTGTGCTCTGTAGCTACCTGCAGCGGAATAGCAGTGTGCTCTGTAGCTACCTGCAGCTAGCAGTGTGCTCTGTAGCTACTGAATAGCAGTGTGCTCTGTAGCTACCTGCAGCGAATAGCAGTGTGCTCTGTAGCTACCTGTAGCGGAATAGCAGTGTGCTCTGTAGCTACCTGCAGCGGAATAGCAGTGTGCTCTGTAGCTACCTGCAGGAATAGCAGTGTGCTCTGTAGCTACCTGTTGCAGAATAGAAGTGTGCTCTGTAGCTACCTGCAGCAGAATAGCAGTGTGCTCTGTAGCTACGTGCATCAGAAAAGCAGTGTGCTCTGTAGCTACCTGCAGCGGAATAGCAGTGTGCTCTGTAGCTACCTGCAGCGGAATAGCAGTGTGCTCTGTAGCTACCTGCAGCGGAATAGCAGTGTGCTCTGTAGCTACCTGCAGCGGAATAGCAGTGTGCTCTGTAGCTACCTGTAGCAGAATAGCAGTGTGCTCTGTAGCTACCTGTAGCAGAATAGCAGTGTGCTCTGTAGCTACCTGCAGCAGAATAGCAGTGTGCTCTGTAGCTACCTGCAGCGGAATAGCAGTGTGCTCTGTAGCTACCTGCAGCGGAATAGCAGTGTGCTCTGTAGCTACCTGCAGTGTGCTCTGTAGCTACCTGCAGCGGAATAGCAGTGTGCTCTGTAGCTACCTGCAGCGGAATAGCAGTGTTCTCTGCAGCAGAATAGCAATGAGCTCTGTAGCTACCTGTAGCATAATAGCAGTGTGCTCTGTAGCTACCTGCAGTAGAATAGCAGTGTGCTCTGTAGCTACCTGCAGCAGAATAGCAGTGTGCTCTGTAGCTACCTGCAGCGGAATAGCAGTGTGCTCTGTAGCTACCTGCAGCAGAATAGCAGTGTGCTCTGTAGCTACCTGCAGCAGAATAGCAGTGTTCTCTGCAGCAGAATAGCAATGAGCTCTGTAGCTACCTGTAGCATAATAGCAGTGTGCACTGTAGCTACCTGCAGCGGAATAGCAGTGTGCTCTGTAGCTACCTGCAGCGGAATAGCAGTGTGCTCTGTAGCTACCTGCAGCAGAATAGCAGTGTGCTCTGTAGCTACCTGCAGCGGAATAGCAGTGTGCTCTGTAGCTACCTGCAGCGGAATAGCAGTGTGCTCTGTAGCTACCTGCAGCGGAATAGCAGTGTGCTCTGTAGCTACCTGCAGAGGAATAGCAGTGTGCTCTGTAGCTACCTGCAGCAGAATAGCAGTGTGCTCTGTAGCTACCTGCAGCGGAATAGCAGTGTGCTCTGTAGCTACCTGCAGCAGAGCTACCTGCAGAATAGCAGTGTGCTCTGTAGCTACCTGCAGCTCTCTGTAGCTACCTGCAGCGGAATAGCAGTGTGCTCTGTAGCTACCTGCAGAATAGCAATGTGCTCTGTAGCTACCTGCAGCAGAATAGCAGTGTGCTCTGTAGCTACCTGCAGTAGCATAGCAGTGTGCTCTGTAGCTACCTGCAGCAGAATAGCAGTGTGCTCTGTAGCTACCTGCAGCAGAATAGCAGTGTGCTCTGTAGCTACCTGCAGCAGAATAGCAGTGTGCTCTGTAGCTACCTGCAGAATAGCAGTGTGCTCTGTAGCTACCTGCAGAATAGCAGTGCTCTGTAGCTACCTGCAGCAGTGTGCTCTGTAGCTACCTGCAGAATAGCAGTGTGCTGTAGCTACCTGCAGCAGGAATAGCAGTGTGCTCTGTAGCTACCTGCAGCGGAATAGCAGTGTGCTCTGTAGCTACCTGCAGCGGAATAGCAGTGTGCTCTGTAGCTACCTGCAGCAGAATAGCAGTGTGCTCTGTAGCTACCTGCAGCAGAATAGCAGTGTGCTCTGTAGCTACCTGCAGCGGAATAGCAGTGTGCTCTGTAGCTACCTGCAGAATAGCTAGCTACCTGTAGCAGAATAGCAGTGTGCTCTGTAGCTACCTGCAGAATAGCAGTGAGCTCTGTAGCTACCTGCAGAATAGCAGTGTTCTCTGCAGTGTGCTCTGTAGCTACCTGCAGCGGAATAGCAGTGTGCTCTGTAGCTACCTGCAGCGTGCTCTGTAGCTACCTGCAGCGGAATAGCAGTGTGCTCTGTAAATACCTGCAGCGGAATGCTCTGTAGCTACCTGCTGCAGAATAGCAGTGTGCTCTGTAGCTACCTGCAGCAGAATAGCAGGGTGCTCTGTAGCTACCTGTAGCAGAATAGCAGGGTGCTCTGTAGCTACCTGTAGCAGAATAGCAGTGTGCTCTGTAGCTACCTGTAGCGGAATAGCAGTGTGCTCTGTAGCTACCTGTAGCGGAATAGCAGTGTGCTCTGTAGCTACCTGCAGCGGAATAGCAGTGTGCTCTGTAGCTACCTGCAGAATAGCAGTGTGCTCTGTAGCTACCTGCAGCGGAATAGCATTGTGCTCTGTAGCTACCTGCAGCAGAATAGCAGTGTGCTCTGTAGCTACCTGCAGCGGAATAGCAGTGTGCTCTGTAGCTACCTGCAGCAGGAATAGCAGTGTGCTCTGTAGCTACCTGCAGCAGAAAAGCAGTGTGCTCTGTAGCAGAATAGCAGTGTGCTCTGTAGCTACCTGTAGCAGAATAGCAGTGTGCTCTGTAGCTACCTGCAGCAGAATAGCAGTGTGCTCTGTAGCTACCTGCAGCAGAATAGCAGTGTGCTCTGTAGCTACCTGCAGCGGAATAGCAGTGTGCTCTGTAGCTACCTGCAGCGGAATAGCAGTGTGCTCTGTAGCTACCTGCAGAGTGCTCTGTAGCTACCTGCAGCGGAATAGCAGTGTGCTCTGTAGCTACCTGTAGCAGAATAGCAGTGTGCTCTGTAGCTACCTGTTGCAGAATAGAAGTGTGCTCTGTAGCTACCTGCAGCAGAATAGCAGTGTGCTCTGTAGCTACCTGCAGCAGAATAGCAGTGTGCTCTGTAGCTACCTGCAGCCAGAATAGCAGTGTGCTCTGTAGCTACCTGCAGCGGAATAGCAGTGTGCTCTGTAGCTACCTGCGGAATAGCAGTGTGCTCTGTAGCTACCTGCAGCAGAATAGCAGTGTGCTCTGTAGCTACCTGCAGCGGAATAGCAGTGTGCTCTGTAACTACCTGCAGCAGAATAGCGGGGTGCTCTGTAGCTACCTGCAGCAGAATAGCAGTGTGCTCTGTAGCTACCTGCAGGAATAGCAGTGTGCTCTGTAGCTACCTGCATCAGAATAGCAGTGTGCTCTGTAGCTACCTGCAGCGGAATAGCAGTGTGCTCTGTAGCTACCTGCAGCGGAATAGCAGTGTGCTCTGTAGCTACCTGCAGCGGAATAGCAGTGTGCTCTGTAGCTGAGCAGCTCTGCAGCAGCGGAATAGCAGTGTGCTCTGTAGCTACCTGCGGAATAGCAGTGTGCTCTGTAGCTACCTGCAGCGGAATAGCAGTGTGCTCTGTAGCTACCTGCAGCGGAATAGCAGTGTGCTCTGTAGCTACTAGCCAGATAGCAGTGTGCAGTAGCAGTGTGCTCTGTAGCTACCTGCAGCGGAATAGCCTCTGCAGCAGAATAGCAGTGAGCTCTGTAGCTACCTGCAGAATAGCAGTGTGCTCTGTAGCTACCTGCAGCAGAATAGCAGTGTGCTCTGTAGCTACCTGCAGCAGAATAGCAGTGCTCTGTAGCTACCTGCAGAATAGCAGTGTGCTCTGTAGCTACCTGCAGCAGAATGCCTCTGTAGCTACCTGCAGCGAATAGCAGTGTGCTCTGTAGCTACCTGCAGCAGAATAGCAGTGTGCTCTGTAGCTACCTGCAGCAGAATAGCAGTGTGCTCTGTAGCTACCTGCAGCAGAATAGCAGTGTGCTCTGTAGCTACCTGCAGCAGAATAGCAGTGTGCTCTGTAGCTACCTGTAGCAGAATAGCAGGGTGCTCTGTAGCTACCTGCAGCAGAATAGCAGTGTGCTCTGTAGCTACCTGTAGCGGAATAGCAGTGTGCTCTGTAGCTACCTGTAGCGGAATAGCAGTGTGCTCTGTAGCTACCTGTAGCGGAATAGCAGTGTGCTCTGTAGCTACCTGTAGCGGAATAGCAGTGTGCTCTGTAGCTACCTGCAGCGGAATAGCAGTGTGCTCTGTAGCTACCTGCAGAGTGCTCTGTAGCTACCTGCAGCAGAATAGCATTGTGCTCTGTAGCTACCTGTAGCAGAATAGCAGTGTGCTCTGTAGCTACCTGCAGCAGAATAGCAGTGTGCTCTGTAGCTACCTGCAGCAGAATAGCAGTGTGCTCTGTAGCTACCTGCAGCAGAATAGCAGTGTGCTCTGTAGCTACCTGCAGCGGAATAGCAGTGTGCTCTGTAGCTACCTGCAGCGGAATAGCAGTGTGCTCTGTAGCTACCTGCAGCAGAATAGCAGTGTGCTCTGTAGCTACCTGCAGCGGAATAGCAGTGTGCTCTGTAGCTACCTGCAGCAGAATAGCAGTGTGCTCTGTAGCTACCTGCAGCAGAATAGCAGTGTGCTCTGTAGCTACCTGCAGCAGAATAGCAGTGTGCTCTGTAGCTACCTGCAGCAGAATAGCAGTGTGCTCTGTAGCTACCTGCAGCAGAATAGCAGTGTGCTCTGTAGCTACCTGCAGCGGAATAGCAGTGTGCTCTGTAGCTACCTGCAGCGGAATAGCAGTGTGCTCTGTAGCTACCTGCAGCGGAATAGCAGTGTGCTCTGTAGCTACCTGCAGCGGAATAGCAGTGTTCTCTGCAGCAGAATAGCATTGAGCTCTGTAGCTACCTGTAGCATAATAGCAGTGTGCTCTGTAGCTACCTGCAGTAGAATAGCAGTGTGCTCTGTAGCTACCTGCAGCAGAATAGCAGTGTGCTCTGTAGCTACCTGCAGCAGAAAAGCAGTGTGCTCTGTAGCTACCTGCAGCGGAATAGCAGTGTGCTCTGTAGCTACCTGCAGAGAATAGCAGTGTGCTCTGTAGCTACCTGCAGCAGAATAGCAGTGTGCTCTGTAGCTACCTGCAGCAGAATAGCAGTGTGCTCTGTAGCTACCTGCAGCAGAATAGCAGTGTGCTCTGTAGCTACCTGCAGCAGAATAGCAGTGTGCTCTGTAGCTACCTGCAGAATAGTGTGCTCTGTAGCTACCTGCAGCAGAATAGCAGTGTGCTCTGTAGCTACCTGCAGCAGAATAGCAGTGTGCTCTGTAGCTACCTGCAGCAGAATAGCAGTGTGCTCTGTAGCTACCTGCAGCAGGAATAGCAGTGTGCTCTGTAGCTACCTGCAGCAGAAAAACAGTGTGCTCTGTAACTACCTGCAGCAAAATAGCAGTGTGCTCTGTAACTACCTGCAGCGGAATAGCAGTGTGCTCTGTAGCTACCTGCAGCAGAAAAACAGTGTGCTCTGTAACTACCTGCAGCAGAATAGCAGTGTGCTCTGTAGCTACCTGCAGCGGAATAGCAGTGTGCTCTGTAGCTACCTGCAGTAGCGAATAGCAGTGTGCTCTGTAGCTACCTGTAGCAGAATAGCAGTGTGCTCTGTAGCTACCTGCAGCGGAATAGCAGTGTGCTCTGTAGCTACCTGCAGCGGAATAGCAGTGTGCTCTGTAGCTACCTGCAGCAGAATAGCAGTGTGCTCTGTAGCTACCTGCAGCAGAAATAACAGCAGTGTGCTCTGTAGCTACTTGCAGCGGAATAGCAGTGTGCTCTGTAGCTACCTGCAGCGGAATAGCAGTGTGCTCTGTAGCTACCTGCAGCGGAATAGCAGTGTGCTCTGTAACTACCTGCAGCAGAATAGCAGTGTGCTCTGTAGCTACCTGCAGCAGAATAGCAGTGTGCTCTGTAGCTACCTGCAGCAGGAATAGCAGTGTGCTCTGTAACTACCTGCAGCAGAATAGCAGTGTGCTCTGTAGCTACCTGCAGCAGAATAGCAGTGTGCTCTGTAGCTACCTGCAGCAGAATAGCAGTGTGCTCTGTAGCTACCTGCAGCAGAATAGCAGTGTGCTCTGTAGCTACCTGCAGCAGAATAGCAGTGTGCTCTGTAGCTACCTGTAGCGGAATAGCAGTGTGCTCTGTAGCTACCTGCAGCGGAATAGCAGTGTGCTCTGTAGCTACCTGCAGCAGGAATAGCAGTGTGCTCTGTAGCTACCTGCAGCAGAATAGCAGTGTGCTCTGTAGCTACCTGCAGCAGAATAGCAGTGTGCTCTGTAGCTACCTGCAGCAGAATAGCAGTGTGCTCTGTAGCTACCTGCAGCAGAATAGCAGTGTGCTCTGTAGCTACCTGCAGCAGAATAGCAGTGTGCTCTGTAGCTACCTGCAGCAGAATAGCAGTGTGCTCTGTAGCTACCTGCAGCGGAATAGCAGTGTGCTCTGTAGCTACCTGCAGCAGAATAGCAGTGTGCTCTGTAGCTACCTGCAGCGGAATAGCAGTGTGCTCTGTAGCTACCTGCAGCGGAATAGCAGTGTGCTCTGTAGCTACCTGCAGCGGAATAGCAGTGTGCTCTGTAGCTACCTGCAGCGGAATAGCAGTGTGCTCTGTAGCTACCTGCAGCAGAATAGCAGTGTGCTCTGTAGCTACCTGCAGCAGAATAGCAGTGTGCTCTGTAGCTACCTGCAGCAGAATAGCAAATAGCAGTGTGCTCTGTAGCTACCTGCAGCAGAATAGCAGTGTGCTCTGTAGCTACCTGCAGCGGAATAGCAGTGTGCTCTGTAGCTACCTGCAGCGGAATAGCAGTGTGCTCTGTAGCTACCTGCAGCAGAATAGCAGTGTGCTCTGTAGCTACCTGCAGCGGAATAGCAGTGTGCTCTGTAGCTACCTGCAGCAGTGCAGAATAGCAGTGTGCTCTGTAGCTACCTGCAGCGAATAGCAGTGTGCTCTGTAGCTACCTGCAGCGGAATAGCAGTGTGCTCTGTAGCTACCTGCAGGAATAGCAGTGTGCTCTGTAGCTACCTGCAGCAGAATAGCAGTGTGCTCTGTAGCTACCTGCAGAATAGCAGTGTGCTCTGTAGCTACCTGCAGCAGAATAGCAGTGTGCTCTGTAGCTACCTGCAGCAGAATAGCAGTGTGCTCTGTAGCTACCTGCAGCAGAATAGCAGTGTGCTCTGTAGCTACCTGCAGCAGAATAGCAGTGTGCTCTGTAGCTACCTGCAGCAGAATAGCAGTGTGCTCTGTAGCTACCTGCAGCAGAATAGCAGTGTGCTCTGTAGCTACCTGCAGCAGAATAGCAGTGTGCTCTGTAGCTACCTGCAGCGGAATAGCAGTGTGCTCTGTAGCTACCTGCAGCGGAATAGCAGTGTGCTCTGTAGCTACCTGCAGCAGAATAGCAGTGTGCTCTGTAGCTACCTGCAGCAGAATAGCAGTGTGCTCTGTAGCTACGTGCATCAGAAAAGCAGTGTGCTCTGTAGCTACCTGCAGCGGAATAGCAGTGTGCTCTGTAGCTACCTGCAGCGGAATAGCAGTGTGCTCTGTAGCTACCTGCAGCGGAATAGCAGTGTGCTCTGTAGCTACCTGCAGCGGAATAGCAGTGTGCTCTGTAGCTACCTGCAGCGGAATAGCAGTGTGCTCTGTAGCTACCTGCAGCATAATAGCAGTGTGCTCTGTAGCTACCTGCAGCGGAATAGCAGTGTGCTCTGTAGCTACCTGCAGCGGAATAGCAGTGTGCTCTGTAGCTACCTGCAGCGGAATAGCAGTGTGCTCTGTAGCTACCTGCAGCGGAATAGCAGTGTGCTCTGTAGCTACCTGCAGCGGAATAGCAGTGTGCTCTGTAGCTACCTGCAGCAGAATAGCAGTGTGCTCTGTAGCTACCTGTTGCAGAATAGCAGTGTGCCCTGTAGCTACCTGTAGCATAATAGCAGTGTGCTCTGTAGCTACCTGCAGCAGAATAGCAATGTGCTCTGTAGCTACCTGCAGCAGAATAGCAGTGTGCTCTGTAGCTACCTGCAGCAGAATAGCAGTGTGCTCTGTAGCTACCTGCAGCGTGCTCTGTAGCTACCTTCAACGGAATAGCAGTGTGCTCTGTAGCTACCTGCAGCAGAATAGCAATGTGCTCTGTAGCTACCTGCAGCAGAATAGCAGTGTGCTCTGTAGCTACCTGCAGCGTGCTCTGTAGCTACCTTCAACGGAATAGCAGTGTGCTCTGTAGCTACCTTTAGCAGGATAGCAGTGTGCTCTGTAGCTACCTTTAGCAGAATAGCAGTGTGCTCTGTAGCTACCTGCAGTAGCATAGCAGTGTGCTCTGTAGCTACCTGTTGCAGAATAGCAGTGTGCCCTGTAGCTACCTGTTGCAGAATAGCAGTGTGCCCTTTAGCTACCTGTAGCAGAATAGCAGTGTGCTCTGTAGCTACCTGTAGCAGAATAACAGTGTGCTCTGTAGCTACCTGTTGCAGAATAGCAGTGCGCTCTGTAGCTACCTGTAGCAGAATTGCAGTGTGCTCTGTAGCTACCTGCACCAGAATAGCAGTGTGCTCTGTAGCTACCTGCACCAGAATAGCAGTGTGCCCTGTAGCTACCTGCTTCAGAATAGCAGTGTGCCCTGTAGCTACCTGTAGCAGAATAGCAGTGTGCTCTGTAGCTACCTGTTGCAGAATTGAAGTGAGCTCTGTAGCTAACTGCAGCGGAATAGCAGTGTTCTCTGCAGCAGAATAGCAATGTTCTCTGCAGCAGAATAGCATTGAGCTCTGTAGCTACCTGTAGCATAATAGCAGTGTGCTCTGTAGCTACCTGCAGCAGAAGAGCAGTGTGCTCTGTATCTACGTGCATCAGAAAAGCAGTGTGCTCTGTAGCTACCTGTTGCGGAATAGAAGTGAGCTCTGTAGCTACCTGCAGCGGAATAGCAGTGTGCTCTGTAGCTACCTGCAGCGGAATAGCAGTGTGCTCTGTAGCTACCTGCAGCGGAATAGCAGTGTGCTCTGTAGCTACCTTTAGCAGAATAGCAGTGTGCTCTGTAGCTACCTGTAGCGGAATAGCAGTGTGCTCTGTAGCTACTTGCAGCGGAATAGCAGTGTGCTCTGTAGCTACCTGCAGAGTCCTCTGCAGCTACCTGCAGCGGAAAGTCAAAGTCACCGTTATTAGTCAGTTGTACAACCGAATGCCTTCAACCGAAATGTGTCTTCCGCATTTAACCCAACCTTTCTGAATCAGAGAGGTGCGGGGGGCTGCCTTAATCGACATCCACTTCTTCGGCGCCCGGGGAACAGTGGGTTAACTGCCTTGTTCAGGGGCAGAACGACAGATTTTTACCTTGTCAGCTCGGGGATTCGGGGATTCGAACTTGCAACCCTCCGGTTACAAGTCCAACGCTCTAACCACTAGGCTACCTGCCGCCCCCACTAGGCTACCTGCTCTGTAGCTACCTGTAGCAGAATAGCAGTGTGCTCTGTAGCTACCTGTTGCAGAATACAAGTGAGCTCTGTAGCTACCTGCAGCGGAATAGCAGTGTTCTCTGCAGCAGAATAGCAATGAGCTCTGTAGCTAACTGTAGCATAATAGCAGTGTGCTCTGTAGCTACCTGCAGTAGAATAGCAGTGTGCTCTGTAGCTACCTGCAGCAGAATAGCAGTGTGCTCTGTAGCGGAATAGCAGTGTGCTCTGTAGCTACCTGCAGCGGAATAGCAGTGTGCTCTGTAGCTACCTGCAGCGTGCTCTGTAGCTACCTGCAGCGGAATAGCAGTGTGCTCTGTAGCTACCTGCAGCTGAATAGCAGTGTGCTCTGTAGCTACCTGCAGCGGAATAGCAGTGTGCTCTGTAGCTACCTGCAGAAGAATAGCAGTGTGCTCTGTAGCTACCTGCAGCAGAATAGCAGTGTGCTCTGTAGCTACCTGCAGCAGAATAGCAGTGTGCTCTGTAGCTACCTGCAGCAGAATAGCAGTGTGCTCTGTAGCTACCTGCAGCAGAATAGAAGTGTGCTCTGTAGCTACCTGTTGCAGAATAGAAGTGAGATCTGTAGCTACCTGCAGCAGAATAGCAGTGTTCTCTGCAGCAGAATAGCAATGTGCTCTGTAGCTTCCTGTTGCATAATAGCAGTGTGCTCTTTAGCTACCTGTAGCAGAATAGCAGTGTGCTCTGTAGCTACCTGCAGCAGAATAGCAGTGTGCTCTGTAGCTACCTGCAGCAGAATAGCAGTGTGCTCTGTATCTATGTGCATCTGAAAAGCAGTGTGCTCTGTAGCTACCTGCAGCAGAATAGCAGTGTGCTCTGTATCTATGTGCATCAGAAAAGCAGTGTGCTCTTTAACTACCTGCAGCGGAATAGCAGTGTGCTCTGTAGCTACCTGCAGCGGAATAGCAGTGTGCTCTGTAGCTACCTGCAGCGGAATAGCAGTGTGCTCTGTAGCTACCTGCAGCGGAATAACAGTGTGCTCTGTAGCTACCTGCAGCGGAATAGCAGTGTGCTCTGTAGCTACCTGCAGCGTGCTCTGTAGCTACCTGCAGCGGAATAGCAGTGTGCTCTGTAGATACCTGCAGCGTGCTCTGTAGCGACCTGCAGCGGAATAGCAGTGTGCTCTGTAGCTACCTGCAGCGTGCTCTGTAGCTACCTGCAGCGGAATAGCAGTGTGCTCTGTAGCTACCTGCAGCGGAATGGCAGTGTCCTCTGTAGCTATCTGCAGCGGAATAGCAGTGTGCTCTGTAGCTACCTGCAGCGGAATAGCAGTGTGCTCTGTAGCTACCTGCAGCGGAATAGCAGTGTGCTCTGTAGCTACCTGCAGCGGAATAGCAGTGTGCTCTGTAGCTACCTGTTGCAGAATAGCAGTGTGCCCTGTAGCTACCTGTAGCATAATAGCAGTGTGCCCTGTAGCTACCTGTAGCATAATAGCAATGTGCTCTGTAGCTACCTGCAGCAGAATAGCAGTGTGCTCTGTAGCTACCTGCAGCGTGCTCTGTAGCTACCTTCAAAGGAATAGCAGTGTGCTCTGTAGCTACCTTAAGCAGTGTGCTCTGTAGCTACCTTTAGCAGTGTGCTCTGTAGCTACCTTTAGCAGGATAGCAGTGTGCTCTGTAGCTACCTTTAGCAGGATAGCAGTGTGCTCTGTAGCTACCTTTAGCAGAATAGCAGTGTGCTCTGTAGCTACCTGCAGTAGCATAGCAGTGTGCTCTGTAGCTACCTGTTGCAGAATAGCAGTGTGCCCTGTAGCTACCTGTAGCAGGATAGCAGTGTGCTCTGTAGCTACCTGTAGCAGAATAGCAGTGTGCTCTGTAGCTACCTGTTGCAGAATAGCAGTGTGCTCTGTAGCTACCTGTTGCAGAATAGCAGTGCGCTCTGTAGCTACCTGTAGCAGAATTGCAGTGTGCTCTGTAGCTACCTGCACCAGAATAGCAGTGTGCTCTGTAGCTACCTGCTTCAGAATAGCAGTGTGCTCTGTAGCTACCTGTAGCAGAATAGCAGTGTGCTCTGTAGCTACCTGTAGCAGAATAGCAGTGTGCTCTGTAGCTACCTGTTGCAGAATTGAAGTGAGCTCTGTAGCTAACTGCAGCGGAATAGCAGTGTTCTCTGCAGCAGAATAGCAATGAGCTCTGTAGCTACCTGTAGCATAATAGCAGTGTGCTCTGTATCTACGTGCATCAGAAAAGCAGTGTGCTCTGTAGCTACCTGTTGCGGAATAGAAGTGAGCTCTGTAGCTACCTGCAGCGGAATAGCAGTGTGCTCTGTAGCTACCTGCAGTGAGCTCTGTAGCTACCTGCAGCGGAATAGCAGTGTGCTCTGTAGCTACCTGCAGCGGAATAGCAGTGTGCTCTGTAGCTACCTGCAGCGGAATAGCAGTGTGCTCTGTAGCTACCTTTTGCGGAATAGAAGTGTGCTCTGTAGCTACCTGCAGCAGAATAGCAGTGTGCTATGTACCTACCTGTTGCAGAATAGCAGTGTGCTCTGTAGCAGAATAGCAGTGTGCTCTGTAGCTACATGTATTAGAATAGCAGTGTGCCCTGTGTCCTCTAGGACCTCTGGGAGATTAAAGGTAACAGTGGGGACACTAATTCTGTGAAATCACTATTGTCAGTCTTGCACTGTGGTGACAGAATCTCGTTGTGATTAACATCTCACCCTGGGAATCATTTAATCTGAAAAAAGGTTATGCTAATGCATCATGACGGTATGAATCCACCCGTCCCTGTCCATAATGTTACCTCTGGTTTTCCCAATGTGACTTACGCATCCCGCGCAGCTAGAATGTTCTGTTTATCTTCTTGCCTGTAAAGGTTTTGAATCAATGTCTTTCTATTTGACTGAATTACTTCAATCTAAAGCAGGGTTATTATATTGCGTCATGACCGTATGAGAACTCAACCATGTTCACATGTTACCTTTGGTCTTCCCAGTCTGTGACTTACCTTACCCCATGTTGCCAGAATGTGTACCCTCTTCCCTACAGCGGTAAATGAATGTCCTATTTAAATACCAGGTTTCATCCTGAGGCAAGGTTATGCTAGGAATCTAACGTCGTCCATAATGTTACCTCTGGTCTTCCCTCTGGGACTTCTACACCCCACCTGCCAGAGTTTAGCTGTTACCTGTATTTATCATTTTCACTGAGGCAAAGCACTCATTGTTCTCTTCTATTTACCTCTGGTCTGCCTGGTCAGTGTGACTGTTACATTCTTAGAAAAAAATGTGCTATGTAGAGTTATTGGGTTTGTCCCCATAGGGGAATGCTTTTTGGTGTTAGGTAGAACAGTTTGCTGAGGGTTCAACCTATAACCTAATTAGGATTCATCAGAACCATTTAGACTAGAGGGTTCTATCTAGAACCCTCTATAAATGGTTCCTACAAGAACCCTTTTATCATCTAAAGGTTCTTCCTAGAATCCTCTGAGCAGTTCCACCAGCCTTTAATTAGTTATTCAAATTAATCTCTTTGTCAATACATTACATATACCGAGTGTACAAAACACAAGGAATACCATCCTGATATTGAGTCGCCTCCTTTTGCCCTCAGAACAGCCTCAATTCGTCGGGGCATGGACTACAAGGCGTCGAAAGAATTCCACAGGGATGCTGGCCCGTGTTGACTCCAATACTTCCCAAAGTTTTGTCAAGTTGGCTGGATGTCCTTTGGGTGGTGGACAATTCTTGATACATGGGAAAGTGTTGAGCGTGAAAAACCCAGCAGCGTTGCAGTTCTTGACAACTCAAACCGGTGCGCCTGGCACCTACTACCATGCCCCGTTCAAAGGGACTTAAATCTTTTGTCTTGCCCATTCATCTTCTGAATGGCACACATACACAATCCATGTCTGTCTCCTCCCCTTGATCTTCACTGAATTGTGTATGTGAAGTGGATTTAACATGTGACGTCAATAACGATCATAGTTTTCAACTGGATATGCTAACTCTTCTTGAACTGCACTGTTGGTTAAGGGCTTGTAAGTAAGTAAAGTCTCACGGTAAAGTCTACACTTGTTGTATTCGGCACGTGACAAGTTTGATTTGATAGTATATGTCATTGTAAAAACACATTTTGTAGACTCAGGTCATATCATAAGGCCTTTTTGAGGGCATAGTCATATCCTAAGAAACACCTGGTTTACAGGCCACGTTATGATGGTGTGCAAAGTGATGCTTTGATTCCTATTGCAATCCAGCCAGAGGATTAACAATTTGAACTTTGACTGCAATGGTAGGAAAGATTTATAATCGAGATGACTGTAGATCTTTCTATTGTGTTATTGACCGTACGTTTGTTTATGTGTAACTCTGTTGTTTTTGTCGCACTGCTTTGCTTTATCTTGGCCAGGTCGCAGTTGTAAATGAGAACTTGTTGTCAACTGGCCTACCTGGTTAAATAAAGGTGAAATAAAAAATGTAATAAAAACCATGTAAACTGGATGAGCCATCTCAGCAACGAGTGCAATAAGTCCAACTACTAACAGATTAGATTAGTTTGGGAAATGTATTCTAAACAATACTAAAAATCAACCTGCTGTAGAGCATGCTGGGAAATGTGATAATGATGGGTGTGGTTTTGAGTGTTTTACCCTACACAGAGCAAAAATGACACATTCACTTCTAGTTCAAGTTATTTGTTTTTTGCACCACTGAGTATTAATTTATCTCTTTGTTTTACTGAAAAAACAACACTAGGTGTCACTGGCCAATTTGCTGGGCACAAATATTCTCATATCGGTACAGTTTAAAACATTCTTACACCTATCTTTTTAAACTCTAAAGGGTTCAAGTTTAAACACTGAGGTAAACACTAATGCTCAAAGCACAATTTAAAAGAAAGGGGAAAAATATAAAGTTTATTCAGATTTAGAAGGGTTCTATATAGAACTATTCTTGCCTTCCAAATAATCCTTCTTGCTTTCCAAAGAGTCATCAAAGAACCCTTTCTTCCAAAAACTGTTCTTATGAAAAGGGTTTTAGGTAGAACCCTTTGCCCTACAAAGAACCCTCGTCGTCCAGCAAGGTTGGGGTGACTGGAGGCTGAAGCTTCCCTCTGAGACTTGCCCCTACAGCCGGCCTAGCATTAGAAGGTGAGCCCGGACGCTCTTCGTTATAAAAAATGTTTATTGTAGATCCATAATTGAAACAAAATGTGACGTTTTATCAGAGACATGACCCAGCCCTCTGAGTCCGGTCGCCCCAGCATTGCCTTTTGAGTTCATCCCAGCCCAGGCCCCAGTCCCCCTGGGCCAGCACAGCCCCCACGGCCAAGCAGCCCCATGGCCGTCCAGGTGCTGAGGAGGCACTAACAGCTAACAGAGGATGTGAATAATGCAGACAGCCAGCAGATTCTGGGGCAGTGACAATGAGTCAGCAACACAGAGGCAGTAGAGGGGGAGGCACTGCTCTCTCTCTCTCTGCTCAGTGTTCCTGGTCGGACACAAACACACACACAGGAGAGCAGAGTGCTTTCACACAACAAGCACCTCACACACTCACAGCTGAAGTGATTTTGCACAATTGAGGCCTGATATGTATTTAGGAAATTCTTTGTAAGAAACACGTATTACCTGAAGGTTTGAATCTGTAATGGAACAGAGAACATATAGGCTGTGGGCTACATGACTAGAAATGTCACAGTAGGAAATCCAATACTGTTTTTTTAATAGTTTGTATGCGTGAGTGGGCTGGGTTGGCCAGTCAGATTCCTCTGGTTAGCTTTGTCTTTGGCAGGGCCAGGAAAGAAATCTCAAACAAGTAAAACAATCATTGATTGCCTTACTTTGCTGGAATGGTGTATTCATGCTAGTTACTGTAGTGCTTATTGCTATGTGAGAACAGGGAGACAGTAATGGACATGGTGATGAATCATACTCTGTAATAACGCGCTCATTGCTACTGTTTTTACCTGCAGCTTCTGCTCTGGGAGTTGAGTTGAGTAGCAGTCAAACACACACACACACACACACACACACACACACACACACAGCAGTCACTTAAAGGTCTGACATCCAGGTTTTCCTGCCTCCTAGAGGGACTGCTTGCTGCAAAATGTGTAGGGTATTCTCTCTAGCTGCTGTGCCTTATGTCTGTGATGTCCTTGAATGCTCCTCTGCACCTGGGGGAGGGTACCATAATCCATCTCAGGATCACACACACAGAACGTTGCTCACACACACAACGTTGCACGCACACAAACACACACCCATACTGTACATACACACAATCCATCTCAGAATCCCACACACCCAGGTTAGCCCCCTAGAGTCGATGTCCGCCCCCTGCAGAAATCAAATTAGCATAATACAAAAATCCCTATAAAAAAATCAGTCAATTTAAGATAGAGATATCTGCATTGGATGCGTCTCAATCCACCGCATCCGCCGATGTCACACTTCTGCACCTGCGGGGAAAGGTGACAGAGCTAGAGTGTCAGACCATGAGACATTCCGAAAATCTGTCTTCTCACAAAATTGTCTGTAGCGTCCAAAAGTTTGGGCTTACAAACGACCATATATTACTGTATATACCTACACAATGGTGTTCTCCGTTTTGCTCTACGACCCCCACATGCGTCTTGGGACTCGTCTGAAGTCGGTACAGCCGATCTGCCAACTTCTGTCTGAACAGTTTGGGCTACACACTAATGTGGCGCGTCTGTGGAAAGGTGAAACTCTAGGAAATATCATAGCCCCAAGACATGCTAACCTCTCACCATTACAGGAAAAGGGAAGGTTAGCATTTTTGGGGTATATGATATTTGTGCGTCTGTCACTTTCTCACTCATTATTTCAGGATCATCCGTCATCATGGTAGCATCCACATTAATGTAGAAGTGTTTAGAAACATATTCTATTATTATAATATTATAATAAAAGTGACTCCAAAATGACACAATGCATGATTTACCATTTATTTCTATTGGGCACAAAATCAAAATAGGGGGACTATGTACAAAAAGTGCTGTTTCCCCCGATATGGATGAAAATACTCTCAAATTCAGTCATTGTATCATTTCAAATCCAAAGTGCTGGAGTAAAGAGCCAAAACAACAACAAAAAATGTTCACTGTCCCAAAACTGTTGGAGCTCACTGTACGGTATATACCATTTAGCAGTTGCTTTTCTCCAAAGACACTGGCTGTAGGTCTATAACCTCTCTCATAGCCTAGTATAAGATTAACTCTGGCAGAATTAAGCGTTTCTTGCAGTAAAATGATACACCAAATGTAGGCTACACGTTGACTCGGGAACAGGAGTGGAGAAATAGGATTTCTTTCTTACAGCATCATGAGAGAATGATTGCGCGGTTAGGGGTCGTCTGTAAAGGTGATATCTTTATCAGCATCATAAAAGCTGATAGTGAAAAAGCATAATATTAATCCAAGCCAAAATGAAATCCAAAACATGTTGGGTCGTTTTTAACGGCTTTAAATTTCCTTAAAACAGGTCTAAATCTTTCCCGTTCTTTTAGAGTTATAGCATTTTCTCCCCGGTCCCTAAAAGTCTTTGCTGCACGAGAAAAGCAGAGATGAAAGAGGAAAGAGAAAACAAACTTTACCGATGTCAACTAGATTGAAGCATTCATTCTATATCGATTTATGCCATTATTCTAGACAAGCTGACTAACAAATAGCAGAATTATAAGCAGAAACATAGGCATTTGAAAAAAAATAGTCACCCTCCCTGACAGTACAGCGCATTTTCTATTTTTGATTTTCACTTTATCACATACAGTCAGGGGGTTGCGGATGGGTTATTTCAATTGCTGGCGGGTGCGGGTGAACAAACAAATGACCCGCGCATCACTAACACACAATCCATCTCAGGATCATATGATGATGGCCAGATTATAATTACCTAGTGCAGGGTGCTAGGTGGTATAACCTGTTGGGACAGCTCTCTCTCAGCATCCCAGCAAAAAGCACTCTTCCCATTTTTCAGCCTTGACAGACTATTTCCCAAATAGCACCCTATTCACTTAGTGCATTACTTTTGACCAGGTCCAGGCTCTCTAAAGCAGAGAGAGAGATTAGTCCTCTGTTGCTGCAAACTCACAACTCATAATCCTGTGGAAGGGGTTTGACTGTAAATGTGCGTTGCAGTCATGCATCTCCCGTTGGCCCACAGCCCCACTGGCAGCATATATCCGTTGTGTAATAATGAGTCTATAGGTCTGTTTGTGACTCGTGATGGGAAGTTGTTTCTGTTTAACTGCACTTTACTCAGTGCCCTGTCCTACAGTTCCTGGTAACAGAGAAGGAGTCATATCTGGTTTCCCTGAATTTTCTATTTTCCTGTATAAGGTGAGTCATACTGTATTGCCAATCTTGGACATCACAATATCCGACCCTCACATCACAATGTTTGGCCAATTACAACTAATATTCATCCCTATTTATCTCCCATAACACCAGAGTTGTAGTATAACAACAAAGATATTCCCAAAGAGAATATTCCCATAGAGATACAAGATAATGTGTTATATTTAATTCTGTGGATATCCCTCTCGGAGGTCAAGACCAAGGACTCTGGCAAAAAGTTGCCCAATGCGGAGGTTTTCCACAGAAGTATGTGAAGCGATACAAAATCAATAGAGAGGGAGAGGAGACCTTAGATGAATGACTTTCACACTGTGGTCCAGACAGATAGAGAGCGAGCCGCGCTGATGGGACTGCCTGCTATGTGATCTATGGGTGAGGAGTGAGAGGGGGGGGGTATGGGTGGGGTGGGGAGGAGCAGAGGGTGGAGGGGCGGAGATGGAGATGGGTTAAGGAGGGGGAGTGAGGAGGTCTTGTGGATAATGAGCCTTTTCTCCAGTGATTTATCCAAAGCACTAGACAGCCATAGAATCAAGAACTGTGGGCCTTGTCTAGATGTGCCTTGACCAATTAGAGGGAATGTAATGTGTTTGCAAAGCTTTCTACTGCACGGTACATCTATGGTATGGCTGCACACATTGTACAGCCTACGTCAGCATTAATTTGTGCACTCAGACTGTCTTTTCCTCTGTGCTTTCTATTGGCTAACCCCTTATGTGCTGCTGTGGTGCAGTGTGTTATGTGCAGCGATGCTGTAATCCAATCGGTAAATTCATATTAATGCCTGGGTTGGATGATGCTAACTTTCAGCTTTTCTCCCCCAGATAGGCCTACTGACACTGCATGATGTATAGAGGGACTGTAATATGAGATCTTCCTCCTTGGTTGGTATCAACAACAACACATTCTAGACTGGTTCGCTGACCCAACAAGAACAGACTGGACTAGACTGGATCTAGCTTTAAGAACCGGCAGGATAATGCAGAGGAATGGAAGGACTTTTACTGTAGGTGAGTGGAAGATTTACACCTTAGATGGCCGCTGTCCACTGTGATGTCGTGCTGAACCTTAGAATTATGATTCAGTCACTGTCTGCTTCAATGGCGCTGAATCGTAGATGGCCGCTGTTACAGATGGTTTGTTTACTTTAGCAGCGTTTTACTTTTTACGTATGTCATCACATATGGATGAATGAATTAATGAATTAATTGATGAATAGATGAATGGATGAATCAATGAAGATCCCTCATCTTGCTTTCCTTCTCTCCCTGGTCTGTCCTGAATCTCTCATCTATTTCTCATTCATTTCTTTGCTGTATTACTGCCGTGATGTAGAGCTGTCAGTGTGAGGTAAAGAGCAGGCACATTTAACCGCCCTGCCTGACTTCCAACAGAAAAACATTTTGGACTGCTGTGTCTCAAATGCCACCCTATTCATTATATAGTGCACTACTTTTGACCACTGCTCATTGGCCCAAATGTGCCAGCCCGACAGCTCTACAAAGTAGTGCACTCTATATGGAATAGGGTGCCATTTGGGACAGGCCCGTGGATTTCCACAAGGACAAAGTAGGGGAAATATGTCCTTAATAATTAAGCAAGTGTGTCAGCAGCACAGCAGCTGCAGCCTGCCTCTCCTCTCTCTTTGGCGGAGGTAATGCAACATGGAAGTGGGCCACAGTAGAATGGAATGTGGGGGTGTTACATACACATACACAAAGGTATGCACACACACATACATACACACACACATACACACAAAGACACTCACACACACAGACACACACACCCTTCCTTCCATCCTTCCTTCGGGGTTGGGTGGGGTAAAGGCCTAAGAGTGAGTGGGGTGGCGTTAGGGCCATACACTATTCTACAGGAAGTGGAGGTACTACTTTATCGCTGCCAAAGCAGGATGTTTTACATGTAAACACTTGATTGGACTGTCAGAGATATGCAAGAGGGGTACGTGCACTAATTATATATAATATAACATTTTTGAATGAAGAAAACAAATCAAGCCTGCGAAGGCTGTCTGTGTCTATGAATTTATATACACCTCACTAATATTTCTGTGCTTTCATAAATACTGGCCACCACAAAACTCTGCTTCAGAAACTTTTGGGATTATGTAAGTGGGAATAGCATGGGGTGAGTGCCTGTCTTTACTGAAATCGATCAGGAATAGCAAGTAAGCCAGAAGCCTGACTCAGGTAAAACAGCAGTCCTGTGTGTGTGTGTGTGTGTGTGTGTGTGTGTGTGTGTGTGTGTGTGTGTGTGTGTGTGTGTGTGTGTGTGTGTGTGTGTGTGTGTGTGTGTGTGTGTGTGTGTGTGTGTGTGTGTGTGTGTGTGTGTGTGTGTGTGTGTGTGTGTGTGTGTGTGTGTGTCTGTAAAAACAGATACTTTTAGCCATGTAGTGTATGTGGACACTCTTTCCAATTAGTGGATTTGGCTATTTCAGCCACACCTGTTGCTGACAGGTGTATAAAATTGAGCGCACAGCCATGCAATATCCATAGACAAACATTGGCAGTAGAATGGCCTGTACTGAAAAGCTCAGTGACTTCAACGTGGCACCGTCATAGGATACCACCTTTCCAACAAGTCAGTCTGTCAAATTTGTGCCCTGATAGAGCTTCCCTGGTCAACTGTAAGTGCTGTTACTGTGAAGGGGAAACATCTACAAGCAAAAACAGCTCAGCCGCAAAGTGGTAGACCACACAAGTTCGCAGAACGGGACCGCTGAGTGCTGAAGAGCGTAGCGCGTAACATTGTCTATTCTCAGTTGCAACACTCACTACCGAGTTCCAAACTGCCTCTGGAAGCAATGTCAGCTCAAGAACTGTTCGTCGGGAGCTTCATGAAATGGGTTTCCATGGCCGGGCAGCAGCACACAAGCTAAGATCACCAATGCCAAGTGTCGGCTGGAGTGGTGTAAAGCTAGCCGCCATTGGACTCTGGAGCAGTGGAAAGTTCCAGTGAAGGGAAATATTAACACTACAGCATACAATGACATTCTAGACGATTCTGTGCTTCCAACTTCAAATCAAATCAAATTTTATTTGTCACATACACGTATTTAACAGATGTTATTGCAGGTGTAACAAAATGCTTGTGTTTCTAGCTCCAAAAGTGCAGTAATATCTAACAAGTAATATCTAACAATACACACAATCTAAAGTAAAGGAATGGAATACAAATGTATAAATATTTGGACGAGCAATGTCAGAGCGGCATAGATTAAGATACAGTATAGGTAGGATTGAATACAGTACATACATATGAGATAAGTAATGCAAAATATGTAAACATTATTAAATTGACTAGTGTTCCAATTATTCAAGTCTATGTATAGGGCAACAGCCACTAATGTGCTAGTGATGCCTCTTTAACAGTCTGATGGCCTTGAGATAGAAGATGTTTTTCAGTCTCTCAGTCCCAGCTTTGATGCACCTGTACTGACATCGCCTTCTGGATGATAGTGGTTGTGCGTTGGCTAGACCGCGCAACCCTCTGGAGAGCCCTGCGGTTGCGGGTGGTGCAGTTGCCGTACCAGGCGGTGATACAGCCCGACAGGATGCTCTCAATTGTGCATCTGTGAGGGTTTTAGGTGCCAAGCCAAATTTCTTCAGCCTCCTGAGGGTACAGGAACAATGGTGGACATCTTGTAGCATGTGGGGACAACAGACTGGGACAGGGAGAGATTGAAAATGTCCGTAAACACTCTAGCCAGCTGGACTGCGCATGCTCTTAGGACGCAGCTAGGGATGCCGTCTGGGCCGGCAGCCTTGCGAGGGTTAACACACATAAATGTCTTACTCACGTCGGCCACGGAGAAGGAGAGCCCACAGTCCTTTGTAGCAGGCCGCATAGGCTTGTCCGGAAGCAAGCCGTCAGTGTCCTCGACGTGGTTGGTTTTCTCTTTGTAGTCCGTGATTGTCTGTAGACACTGCCACATACAGTTGAAGTCCGAAGTTTACATACACTTAGGTTGGTCGTTTTTCAACCACTCCACAAATGTGTTGTTAATAAAGTATAGTTTTGAAAAGTCGGTTAGGACATCTACTTTGTGCATAACACAAGTTGTTTTTCCAAAAACTGTTTACAGACAGATTATTTCACTTATAATTCACTATATCACAATTCCACCACAATTACATACACTAAGTTGACTGTGCCTTTAAACAGCTTGGAAACTTCCAGAAAATGATGTCATGGCTTTAGAAGCTTCTGATAGGCTAATTGACATCATTTGAGTCAATTGGAGGTGTACCAGTGGATGTATTTCAAGGCCTACCTTCAAACTCACTGCCTCTTTGCTTGACATCATGGGAAAATCAAAAGAAATCAGCCAAGACCTGAGAAAAAAATTGTAGACCTCCACAAGTCTGGTTCATCCTTGGGAGCAATTTCCAAACGCCTGAAGGTACCATGTTCATCTGTACAAACAATAGTACGCAAGTATAAACACCATGGGACCACGCAGTCGTCATACCGCTCAGGAAGGATACGCGTTCTGTCTCCTAGAGATTAACGTACTTTGGTGCGAAAAGTGAAAATCAATCCCAGAACAACAGCAAAGGACCTTGTGAAGATGCTGGAGGAAACAGGTACAAAGTATCTATATCCACAGTAAAACGAGTCCTATATCGACATAACCTGAAAGGCCACTCAGCAAGGAAGAAGCCACTGCTCCAAAACCACCATAAAAAAGCCAGACTACGGTTTGCAACTGCACATGAGGACAAAGATCGTACTTTTTGGAGAAATGTCCTCTGGTCTGATGAGACAAAAATAGAATTGTTTGGCCATAATAACCATTGTTATGTTTGGAGGAAAAAGGGGGAGCCTTGCAAGCCGAAGAACACCATCCCAACCGTGAAGCACGGGGGTGGCAGCATCATGTTGTGGGGGTGCTTTGCTGCAGGAGGGACTGGTGCACTTCACAAAATAGATGGCATCATGAGGATGGAAAATTATGTAGATATTTTGAAGCAACATCTCAAGACATCAGTCAGGAAGTTAAAGCTTGGTCGCACATGGGTCTTCCAAATGGACAATGACCCCAAGCATACTTCCAAAGTTGTGGCAAAATGGCTTAAGGACAACAAAATCAAGGTATTGGAGTGGCCATCACAAAACCCTGACCTCAATCCTATAGAAAATGTGTTGTCAGATCTGAAAAAGCATGTGCTAGCAAGGAGGCCTACAAACCTGACTCAGTTACACCAGCTCTGTCAGGAGGACTGGGCCGAAATTCACCCAACTTATTGTGGGAAGCTTGTGGAAGGCTACCTGAAACGTTTGACCCAAGTTAAACAATTTAAAGGCAATGCTACCAAATACTAATTGAGTGTATGTTAACTTCTGACTGAAATTCCTTCTCTCTACTATTATTCTGACATTTCACATTGTTAAAATAAAATGGTGATCCTAACTGACCTAATACAGGGAATTTTTATTAGGATTAAATGTCAGGAATTGTGAAAAAACGAGTTTAAATGTATTTGGCTAAGGTGTATGTAAACTTCCAACTTCAACTGTACTTCTCGTGTCTGAGCCGTTGAATTGCGACTCCGCTTTGTCTCTATACTGACAAATTGCCTCTTTGATTTCCTTAAGGAGGGAATAACTACACTGTTGCCATGGTTAAATGCGATGGTTCGCACTTTCAGTTTTGCGCAAACTATAGGAAGGGAGGAGCAAAATCGTGTTGTGATCAGATTTGCCGAAGGGAGGGCGGGGGAGGGCCTTGTAGGCATCCCGCAAGTTGGAGTAGCAGTAGTCGAGTGTTTTAGCAGTGTGAGTACTACAGTCAATGTGTTGATAAGACTTCAGGAAATTTCCTCAAATTTGCTTTGTTAAAATGCCTAGCTACAATAAATGCAGCCTCAGGATATGTGGTTTCCTGTTTGCATGAATTCCAGTGAAGTTCTTTGAGGGCCGTTGTGGTATCGGCTTGAGGGGGAATATACACGGCTGTGACTATAACTGAAGAGAATTCTCTTGGGAGGTAATACAGTCTGCATTTGATTGTGAGGTGTTCTAGGTCGGGTGAACAAAAGGACTTGAGTTCCTGTATGTTATCACAATCACACCACGAGTAGTTAGTCATGAAACATACACCCCCAGCCTTCTTCTTCCAGGAGAGATATTCATTCCTGTCTGCACGATGAACTGAGAACCCAACTGGCTGAAAGGACTCAGATAGTATATCCCGAGAGAGCTATGTTTCCGTGAAATAGAGTATATTAAAATCCCTGATGTCTCTCTGGAAGGAATCATTGCCCTGAGCTCGTCAACTTTATTATCCAGAAACTGTACATTAGCGAGTAATATACTCGCGGGGAGCGGTGGGTGGTGTGCGCGCCTCCTGAGTAGGACTAAAAGTCACCTCCGAGTGCCTCTTTTCCACCAGCAAAAGTTTGTGGCAACAGTTTGGGGGAAGGCCCTTTCCTGTTTCAGCAGACAATGCCCCAGTGCACAAAGCGAAGTCCATACAGAAATGGTTTGTGGAGATCGGTGTGAAAGAACTTGACTGGCCTGCACAGAGCCCTGACCTCAACACCATCTACCCCTTTGGGATGAACTGGAACACCGACTGCGAGCCAGGCCTAATTGCCCATTTAGTGTTTGACCAACAGACAGTTTTCAGACAACTGTTCATATCATACCATAAAAAAAAATGTAAACATGAGGGAGGGAGGGAGGGAGGGAGGGAGGGAGGGAGGAGATGGACACTGGGGCGGTTTGATTGTTGTACCACTGACTTGACCGACAGTTACTCAACTCAACAGTCAGACAGGGAGGGAGGGAGGGAGGGAGGAGGGAGGGAGGAGGGAGGGAGGGAGGGAGGGAGGGAGGAGATGGACACTGGGGCGGTTTGATTGTTGTACCACTGACTTGACCGACAGTTACTCAACTCAACAGTCAGACAGAGAGGGAGACAAGACAGTGACTTCCACCACAGTTTCAATTAAATGATCCCTTCGCAGGCTCGCATGGATACTGTAGATAACAGTGATCCCAAATACCAGGTACAGTATCTCCATGGGACTAGTGTCTCTAAAAGGACAGCGTCATAACAGTGGTTTACAGCTTCCGGTTTGGACAAACTGTACACAAAAAACACAATCACACAAACACAACACAGGGATGACACAGGATGGCACAGCCCTCTCTCACACAGCTACATGGTGTGAGACAGTTGTTTTGTGTGTGTGGCTGGCTGTGGTGAAAAGTACTTGTGTAAAAATACTTTAAAGTACTACTTTTTTTTGTGGTATCTGTACTTTACTTTACTATTTACAGTACCAGTCAAAAATGTGGACAACCTACTCATTCAACGGTTTTTCTTTATTTTGACTTTTTTTTATACATTGTAGAATAATACTAAAGACATCAAACATATATGGAATCATGTAGTAAGCAAAAAGTGTTAAACAAATCAAAATATATTTTATATTTGACATTCTTCAAAGTAGCCACCCTTTGCCTTGACAGCTTTGCACACTCTTGGCATTCTCTCAACCAGTTTCATGATGTAGTCACCTGGAATGCATTCCAGTTAACAGGTGTGCCTTGATAAAAGTTCATTTGTGGAATCTCTTTTCTTCTTAATGCATTTGAGCCAGTTGTGTCGTGACAAGGTAGGGGGGTATACAGAAGATAGTCCTATTTGGTAAAAGACCAAGTCCATATTAAGGCAAGAACAGCGCAAATAAGCAAAGAGCATTACTTTAAGACATGAAGGTCAGTCAACGCGGAACGTTTCAAGAATTTTGAACGTTTCTTCAAGTGCAGTTGCAAAAACCATCAAGCGCTATGATGAAACTGACTCTCATGAAGACAGCCACAGGAAAGGAAGACCCAGAATTACCTCTGCTGCAGAGGATAAGTTCATTAGAGTTACCAGCCTCAGAAATTGCAGCCCAAATAAATGCTTCACAGAGTTCAAGTAACAGACACATCTCAACATCAACTGTTCAGAGGAGACTGCGCGAATCAGGTCTTCATGGTCGAATTGCTGCAAATAAACCACTACTAAAGGACAACAATAATAAGAAGAGACTTGCTTGGGCCAAGAAACACGAGCATCGTGTTGACTTGACATTAGCATCAGACGACCTGGCATTAGACCAGTGGAAATCTGTCCTTTGGTCTGATGAGTCCAAATTGGAGATTTTTGGTTCCAACCGCCATGTCTTTGTGAGACGCAGAGTAGGTGAACGGATGATCTCTGCATGTGTGGGTCCCACCGTGATGCATGGAGTAGGAGGTGTGATGATGTAGGGGTATTTTGTCAGTGATTTATTTCTAATTCAAGGCACTCTTAACCAGCATGGCTACCACAGCATTCTGTACCAATACGCCATCCCATCTGGTTTGCACTTAGTGGGACTATCATTTGTTTTTCAACAGGACAATGACCCAACACACCTCCAGTGTGTGTAAGGGCTATTTGACCAATAAGGAGAGTGATGGAGTGCTGCATCAGATGACCTGGCCTCCACAATCACCCAACCTCAACCCAATTGAGATGGTTTGGGATGAGTTGGACAGCAGAGTGAAGGAAAAGCAGCCAACAAGTGCTCCTCATATGTGGGAACTCCTTCAAGACTGTTGGAAATGCATTCCAGGTGAAGCTGGTTGAAAGAATGCCAAGAGTGTGCAAAGCTGTCATCAAGGCATAGGGTGGCTACTTTGAAGAATCACAAATATGAAATATATTTTAATTTGTTTAACACTTTTTTGGTTACGACATGATTCCATATGTGTTATTTCATAGTTTTGAATATGTGTTATTTCATAGTCTTCTCCATTATTCTACAATGTAGAAACTCAAAATAAAGAAAAACCTTTGAATGAGTAGGTATGTCCAAACTTTGACTGGTACTATATATTTTTGCCTACTTTAACTTCACTACATCCAGAAAGAAAATAGTGTACTTTTTATTCCATACATTTTCCCTGACGCCCAAAAGTACTCATTACATTTTGAATGCTTAGCAGGACAGGAAAATGGTCAAGAGAACAAGAGAACAACCATGGTCATCCCTACTGCCTCTGATCTGGCAGACTCACTAAACACAAATGCTTGGTTTGTAAATTATGTCTTGAGTGTTTGAGTGTTCCCCTGGCTATCGATAAATAAAATAAATAAAAAATTGTGCCGTCTGGTCTGCTTAATATAAGTGATTTTGAAATGATTTATACTTTTACTTTTGATACTTAAGTATATTTTAGCAATTACATTTACTTTTGATACTTAAGTATATTTAAAACCAAATACTGTTTAGACTTTTACTCAAGTAGTATTTCACTGGGTGCCTTTCACTTTTACTTGAGTCATTTTCTGTTAAGGTATCTTTACTTTTACTCAAGTATGACAATTGGGTACTTTTTCCACCATTGCCGGCTGGTGCTGTAGCAGTGTAGCATAGTGCCGCTGACTGTAAACTGTACTCTGTGCTACAGTACAGCAGAGCTTTGGTGCCAGTCAAAGTGTTTGCAATGGGACAGGAGCCAGCTTACCCCACCCCTGCTGCTATACTGCTGCCGGCAGAGAGAGAGAATTGCTGCATTTCCTGAGGGCAAGGCAGAGGACAAGAGAAAGGGAACTACACAGGGTCGCAATATCCCAAACACCGGGGCAGACAGACAGACAGACAGAGAGAGAGAGAGAGAGAGAAAACCTTGACAAAGTACAGGCTCAGTGAGCACAGCCTTGCCATTGAGAAGGGTCGACACAGGAAAACCTGGCTCCCTGTAGAGGAAAGGCTGTGCAACCACTGCACCACAGCAGAACCTGAGACAGAGCTGCATTTCCTGACAACATGTCAAAAATATAAAACAATTAGAGAGTGTAATTTCCCCAAATTTGAAACCCTTATTCAAGGTTTCAAAGACCTCTCTGATGAGAATAGGCTACCCATCCTGTTGGGGGAGGAAGCAGAAAGCTGTGGGTTGGCAGCACACTACATTGCTGCCTGCCATAAGATGAGGGACAGTGTCTGACAGACCAATCAACCTGCACATGTCTTCTACTATATGCTTATTGTTGTTGTTCAATGTGGTTATTTTGGTTATTGTTGTTACTGTTGTCCTGTTGACAATTTTGATTATTAATTATGTTCATATTATAAATATCAAATGTAAGCTTTGGCAATATGTACATTGTTACGTCACGCCAATAAAGCAAATTAAATTGAATTGAATTGAGAGAGAGAGAGAGAGAGAGAGAGAGCGAGAGAGAGAGCTGTAGCATTTACTATGATGACTCTGCAGCGCCAAGCCTACTAGCAGTAACAAAGCTCTGCAGCACAGGCACAGCAGCAGGGGACAGTCAGTGTAGGGATGAATCATTTTGAATCCCCTAAAATCGCACAGACACAATGCATCTCACTCTCACACAGGCTGGGTGGTTTGGGACTCTAGAATGATTAAATATGCTGAGAAATGTACCATGAGTGTTATTTAGTTTGATTTCAACAGAACACATCACTCCTTGTCAATTATTTGCAATGCTATTTGTCATTGCTATGTCTGGATTGTAATAAGGCTGTTGGCTTTTTGGGGGGGTAATTTACTGGTGGTTTTGTATTAGCAGTTTTCCCAGTGGTGGCAGGGGTGGGATTTGCACTCTTCAGACGCCGGAAGGGAGTAATGACATGTGAAGTATGATGAAAATGAGAGGTCATCTCCTGAATATGGGGATTAGTGTAAAGAAACATCTTTAAGTTGGCTCCCCTCTCTGTAACATTACCAGTGGGGGAAAAAAACGACGGATTTGGAGTGTTTAGCACAACGGTAGCTACATAGATAGCTGAGCTTTAGAGTAAGACGGCTCAATTCCTGCAGCCCTGTGAACTCACAGTTCCATTCTCCTGTGTCACATACAGTAATGCTGTTCTCGGGCATTGCGTGCTTTGTGCTTCGTAACAACCACAGTGTGAGCAACAGGTAGGCAAGAGGTGACATGGACTATAGCCAGGTACTTAAGGCAGTGCCTGAATGCAGGGTGGGTAGTTTTCAATCCAAATGAATGAATACAGGTGTTTATCGATATTGAAGTACTAAGATAGTAACGGTGCAAGCTGGTCCACTGCCTGTGTCATTGGGAAGGTCACCGTTGGGGTTGGATAGAAGCCAAATGGGAAACTTGAACCCTTAACGGCTCACACGTACACAGTCAGCACCTATAGACTTGACTAGACACCCAAGCCTACTTTTCCAAGTAACAAATGAAAATACACAATGAGATCCTTAAACATTTATTGAATTTGATGTACGATGAAATCATGAAGTGAGACATAAGTAAGAAAAGAAATACCCTTGCATAGATCACAGACCATGCCTTTGTCAGACGTCTGACAAACTGAATGTATTGTAGCATAATCCTCGTAAAACAAAACATGAATAATGACGAACAAACATAAAAGGACACATTTGCAATGTTCAGTAGGCAAATGGATTACTTATAATAAAAAAGAGCATGAGTTTATTCAGCGAAGTGAAACATTGAGAATGTTGCAGGTAGACATGTCATGGGTATAGCTGACATGACTCACTGTTCTACATGACAGATGGTCATATCTCATCTACACAATACATTTCTATCTGAATGTCTTGTAACGTTGCACCCTCCTGAACAGACCCCAGGAGTCCAACAGTCCCTCGTGCCTCTGAGCTGCTCGCTCCAAAGCAAGCCAGCTTCCCTAAATATAATGCACTTGGTCACATTCCCATAGGTTCGTATAGGTTTTCTATAGGATGTCATTCCTATATACATGTAGGTGCACAATGGTTGTATCCAAAAGCACACCCTATTGCCTATTTAGTACACTACTTTTGACCAGGGCCCATAGGGCTCTTGTCAAAAGTAATGCACTATGTAAGTAATAAGGTGTCATTTGGAATGCAAACCATGTCTGATGGATGGAAAGGAAGACAAACTTGTAGTAATCACACGTCTACCATCATATCCCTCCCTGTCATCAAACAGAAACTAGTCAACTCTTATCACCATTCTAACTAGTGAGGTTTGAACGTATAGCCTGGCCACAGATCTGTTTGTGCTGTACAGCCAACCCCTATAATCGTTGTCATTGGTAATTGCCAAACATGTTTGGCCTGACAACGACCATATAGTTGGCAAGACAGCGCAAACAGATCTGAGACCAGGCTAGTTTGAACATGGTGAGATGTCAATAGTCAGAACGTACCCCTGATCCAAGATGAAAACCAGAAGGTACGTCTGAGATGAAAGTGTTTGTCAATATCTTAAGCAAACAATAATGTTTTTCAATAGAAAGAAAACAAGAAATGTATAATAAAGGAGGGTATTTCATATTTTAGATGAAAGCAAGGGTTTTCTTTAAGTGAGGCAAATAATAGCTGATCCACAGTTTTGAAAAGCTCATGCAGTCTTCCGTTGACCATGCAGTTTTTGTGATCAGAAGGTTGCCGTTGAGATATGTATACATTATCTATACGTTATCAGTTGGTTTTTAGTATAGGGCATTTGGAAACGCTCTTAAATGGTGTGGTTTGTTAGGATGAATTTGTCCCGGTATTTCTTTAAATAAAATGGGAAGACGATCCATATGTCCTGATGCTAATATAGTAGTTTGTAGTCCGTATCATTAAAATGTAGGCCTACAGTAAATTGACAATAGTCGGCTACTTCAGTTTAATTATCATGGCTTGCCAGAGAAACACATTATTATAGAGTATTTGATAGTTCAGTATATTATGGCATGTTCTTCCTAAAAACAATCAGACAATCGTAGTATAGTGCCACAGAAAAGAAAGAAATAAGACACACAATGAAAAGATAGTCATCATTGTTTTGGCCTTTTGCAATATATATTTTCTTGCTATACTCTATTTTACTATAGCTAAAGGATTTCTTACTACTTGTTAGATAGGTATGGTTTACTTATATTTTTGTTTTTGCGTTGTCATTTCTCTGAATTACGTTTTTTAAAAGACCTTCTCACACGTTTTTCTTTTGATGAACATACATCTCTGAAAACATTTCAAATGAATGCAAAAAAACATATAATAACAATATAGGCACCTTCTCTGACTCTCCTTCACACTAAGTTCACACTAAACACACAGCCATTCAATCCAGCCGTGGGTGTATGCTTGCTGTAAGTGCATTGCATTTCAGGCTATGAATTCCTGTGGGAGGGTGCTACTGCCTACGTTGCCCCATTTATCAACATGGGGTCCTAACTAGAAAACGACTCTAACTATGAGTTTGATGGGGATTGGATGGCCGCTGTAAAAATACCTGCACTACCATTTAAAAGTTTGGGGTCACTTAGAAATGTCCTTGTTTTTGAAAGAAAGGTAAAAAAAAAAAAATGGCACGTTGTTACATAGTACACGCAAAACACCAGTCTCAACGTCAACAGTGAAGAGGCGGCTCCGGGATGCTGGCCTTCTAAGCAGAGTTGCAAAGAAAAAACCATATCTCAGACTGGTCAATAAAAATAAAAGATTAAGATGGGCAAAAGAACAGACACTGGACATAGGAACTCTGTCTAGAAGGCCAGCATCCCGGAGTCGCCTCTTCACTGTTGACGTTGAGACTGGGGTTTTGGGGGTACTAGTTAATGAAGCTGTCAGTTGAGGACTTGTGCAACGTCTGTTTCTCAAACTAGACACTCTAACGTACTTGTCCTCTTGCTCAGTTGTGCACCGGGGCCTCCCACTTCTATTTCTATTCTGGTTAGAGCCAATTTGCGCTGTTCTGTGAAGGGAGTAGTACACAGCGTTGTACAAGATTTTCAGTTTCTTGGCAATTTCTTGCATGGAATAGTCTTCATTTCTCAGATCAAGAATAGACTGACGAGTTTCAGAAGAAAGTTATTGGCCATTTTGAGCCTCTAATCGAACCCACAAATGCTGATTCTCCAGATACTCAACTAGTCTAAAGAAGGCCAGTTTTATTGCTTCTTCAATCAGAACAACAGTTTTCAGCTGTCCTAACATAATTGCAAAAGGGTTTTCTAATGATCAATTAACCTTTTAAAATGATCAACTTGGATTAGCTAACACAACGTGCCATTGGAACACAGGAGTGATGGTTGCTGATAATGGCCTCTGTACGCCTATGTTGATATTCCATAAGAAATCTGCTGTTTCCAGCTACAATAGTCATTTACAACGTGAACAATGTCTACACTGTATTTGTGATCAATTTGGTATTATTTTAATGGACAAATAAAATTGCTTTTCTTTCAAAAACAAGGACATTTCTAAGTGACCCCAAACTTTTGAACAGTAGTGTATATTTGGTTCGTCTTCTTCTGTTTAATGTAAGGACAGGGCCATGTTCATTAGGTTCATTAGGCACCAAATAGAATAAAACACTCAGAAATTGAATACATTTCTTGTCCAATTTCTTGTCCAGTAAGAAATGCTTGTTTGTGTTTTCTGTTGCAAAGTGTGCTAAATAACATTGCTATGGTTTGCCCTGATGAACACTTTGACCTTTGACCCCAACTGTCCTTAACAACTAAATCAACGAATAAACACCATAGACAGCCCTGTTGTAAATGTCTTGTCAAGAGATCGTCTTTTTCCTCCACATCTTTTTTAAATAGATTCATTCATCCCCTATTTTACAAAAGTTTCTAAGAAACAGGTAACTGTAATTATATTACTGTAAGAATGCATTTTTTGTATTTTTTTTGTAGAATAATTGAATGCATAGCACCATACATAGATTGCCCCCACAGCACGAGCAATGGATGCACTGGTATCGTGACATGAGGGGTTTTGCATGTGTTCCCTCAACCTCACTCTGAACTGTTGCATCGTGGGTATTTGGTGGAATTGGACCTGGTTTGTCCAACCACACTTCTGGGCCATAAGAGAAACCACATATGGTAAAAATATATAATTTACCTGATGGTCAGCTAGCTACTGTACATGGTATAGATAAAGTTGCTATGGACAATTACTTTTTATTTGTTGTATTTTGGGGTATTCTATATGTCTGTTCTTAAGACATGCTGATATTCTCTTGGTTAGAAACCTTAAAAATCCCTGACACAGAAGTAAAATTTTTTTTGCACTCATATGTCAACTCCACTGACATATTTACCTCATAATGTCAAATTAACTGACATCTAGGAAGGCTCTCGCATAGACAGACACCAGACCTGTTGCAGACAGACACATTCTAAGTTCCCCAGCAATACAGTAGAACGACCATGAGCAAATAAAGAGAACATAGCCGATAACGTATAGCACAACAATGACCAGCAACTAGATTCACAGAATCAAAAAATGCCTTGTCCATAAACAATGTGTGCATAGTGGCTTTCTGCGAGGCCATGAAAGGTATAGCCTTTGCACAAACTGATGAAAGCAAATGCGTCACTTGCTGAGACATTTTAGTAACACTGGATTTGAGGGGGTATACATTCAGTAAAGTTCGATGGAAAAAGAGAACGGAAACATGGTACAGTACTTTTCGCCAAATGACATACCGTCATGAGGGCCATTGAATCTTTAGCTATGTTTGCGTGTGGTGTCATAACATCTGTCTTGTGTATAACCCCTCAACTTCAGTGTCACAAACATTGTGTTGCTACCATAATAACATATGTCTTGACCCTAAATCATCTGGACATTTCACACACTTACTGGCCAAGTTTTGTTGCAAAAACGAAACAAGATTCACATTGCATCAGTAAGCTTTGCTGAGAGCTGGAAGACTCAATTATGAAATAAATACATGTAGCCATTGAGCAAATGGAACCAGCAAAAACTGTGTAGAATCTAATAATGCACTTATATTGCTCAGAGTGAAATTCCAATATGCTAAAAATCTGTTTAAGACCCCCTGGCTACTCCATTGTCATTCTGTGACAGATACACACTTAGAAATGGAATTGCTAGAATGGACATTCCCATTCAAGTCCATGTTCTGTGATGGATGTGAGTAATTATATTTCTATTAACACACATATCAATGAAGTGTGGCACACTTTCAGACATTCACAGATACAATTTCCCGGGGTACTTCTATGATTTAATAGTAGCAAACCTGCCTTACTTCTCAACAACTGTAATACTAAAGAATCCAAACCAAACCATTTGTATCGACATGTTTTTCGAGAATCAGTCAGTCTACATCACTATGCTCTAGTCAACTCTACTACTATAGTAATGCCTTTATTTTTATTTTTTGATTGTGCGATGCTTGGAAGGAAAATGCGATAGGGGTAAGGGGGGTTGGTACACTATGTCCTAAGACCTAAGTGCTTCTCTAAGGCTACTTTTAGGGGAAAATCTAAGAGTTTGACATCAGGGTCTGTATTCATAAAGAATCTCAGAGTAGGAGTGCAGATCTAGGATCGGATTAGCCTTTTAGGTCTTAATGAATACTATTACATGGACAGTTGAGGACCTAATCCTAGATCAGCACTCAGCACTCTGAGACCATTTATAAACACAGGCCCTGATGACCACAGTCTACTCCGCTTAGTGGCCATTTTGCATGTTTATGCATCGAAGAATAGCCTGGCTTGCAGCTCTGCAGTGAGTTATGCAGTGATCTCACTGAGGTAGACACATTTAAAAGACTTACGGCACATAAATCAATAGCAACAGCAACACAAAGCAAAGCAAAGCAATGGATATTCCCTTTTGATTTCGAAGTGGTGCATGGGTGGAGAAGCATAAAGTACTAGAGGGCGGTTGTTGGAATATCGTTCTAGAGTCTTGGGTCAACTCAACTATGGATCATGTTGGTAGTGCACTTCCATGGTTGTTTTCACCAAACATTTTCTGACTGTGTTAGTAGTGATCAGAATAATCAATCGTCATCCTCCTCATCAACAACAACAATAATAACAGCGTGATAGTGCAGACGCAGGCAAGATCTTTTGCACCTGGTCTGTTCAACTTGTCATGGATTTCCATTGTAGGCTACATGCACAGAGGCACTTTCACTGAGTCTGTTGCATGGTGAGCAGGCTAAAGGCACTAGCAACTAATGTACAAAATGATTATTGGCGATATCTATTCAACAAAGGCAAATTTCAGTAAAATAAGAGTTGTTTCTGTTGGTTTGTTTGTGTAAACAAACAAACATGTCCCTAAATTTAGTGGTGAAATGGAAGGCATGACTCCTAATAAGTTTACTTTTTCTATGTTCAAAGAAGGTCCATGCACTGCACGATTGAAGTAATACTGTAACTTGGTGCTTTATGAGTATATGCATTTTGATAGTAAGTATTTATTCTGCTTCTTTGATCTACTATGTTTTAAATTAGAAAGTCAGCATCCCCGAGTTGGGTTTTGGATATATTTTGTCACATTTCAGAAACGGTACAGAGATTTTTTTTTTTTTTAAGTTTTCACGTTTCGTTTCCATGACAGTATGATACACTTTTCAGAGTGTCTGTAATTGCAACAAGCTGAATACTGACGTCATGCATGTAGATATACTAGGATACACAGTACCTTAGTCGATAGGCCATAATGCAGTGTACTTTTTCTCATGCTATGATCTTCGTTTAGTTACTGTTTCCCTTAAGATTTTTTTAACATTCACTCGCTAAATACTTCTAAATAACTAGGAATTTTCAAATCAAAAAACTATTTCAAACCAGTGCTGCACTCTAAGTGAAAACGAATAATAAAGGGGAATCGAATGAAGGCATAAGGGGATGAAAAAATCCTAAATAAATATATTTTGAGCATTATTATAAGGTTATGTCTCATCATCACGCATGCCAATATCAAAACGTATGGGGAGTCTCTTCTAAACATGCTCATGTGACGCTCTTCTGTTATATCATTGTGCTGTCTTGCATCTAACGGGCAAAAATGCCATTGAATCACTTGGTGATATCGTAATTACAGCATTTTACTGCTGGAAGGTCTACCAGACTGAGGCGAGTAGATTATCAGCCTCGTTATAACATCCAAACTAGGAGGTCAGTGATCCTCAGTTAACAGTATTTTTCCTATAAGGTGCTTTGCTGTATAGTAGATCCTTTGACGACAGAGGGGTAGAGGAGTCGCCTCGGACTTCAGGCCAGGTGTCGGCCGGCCCGACCACTGACCGGGTGCTGCAGATGCTGACTTGCGTGTCTCTCTCTTTGCAGCAGATGGTGTTTATGATGCATTTTATCCTTGATGCAGTGTGCACTTGCTGAAATGTTATCTGTACCGATGCATAACGTTTTAATTATCCCGCCTTGCTCTGTCTGATAAAAACAGATATGTGGTCTAAGTGGTGTTGGTTAGTCGTCCTCCAAGGGCGCGCTTATGCGTGTTAAATAGAAGTTTATGTTTCTTTTTATATTTTTTTTAGACGTATTTGAATGATCATTTTAAAATAATGAATTACTCCGTCTGTCGTGGTCTCTAATAACAGCTTAATTTGTTTTATATTTCTTTCCTTTCAAATAAATCCTTTCAAATTGGTGAGCATGGTTGTTGTCATTATGCTAGAGCGCTTATAGGAGGCGAATGAAGCATTCAAACAGGATGATGTACTCAACGTGTGACGGCATCATGTAAGTCCCATGTTTTCTCATTCGATTCTACACATCTGTAAGCAGCTTGCTTTTATTTACACAGTTTTGGTTTGCTAGAGTGCAATTGCCAGTTCTGAGGTTTGCCTCTCTAAAATTGTCGATGCTATTATTAATGTCTCCGTCAATTTCCATGTACTCTGACTTGCTGACAGTGGACGAGCTGCGGCGACTAGAGTTGCTTTCACTAATGTTTGGTTCACTAACGTTTAAGAGTTGGGCCTGCTCCTCTCCCTCGGTCTCCCTATGGTAGAAGTAGTTGAAGTTGGACACAATGACAGGCACTGGGAGCGCAATCGTCAACACACCAGCAATGGCGCAAAGGGAACCCACTATCTTGCCCCCTATAGTGACAGGCACCATATCCCCATAGCCCACAGTTGTCATAGACACCACGGCCCACCAGAAAGCTTCCGGTATGCTGCCGAAGTATGACCCTTTCTCCTCGGCCTCTGCGAAGTACACCGCGCTGGAGAAGAGGATGACTCCGATGAAGAGGAAGAAGATCAGCAATCCGAGTTCGCGCATACTGGCCTTGAGCGTCTGTCCCAGGATCTGCAATCCTTTGGAGTGGCGTGACAGCTTAAAGATTCTAAACACTCTGACCAGTCTGATTACCCTGAGGATGGCCAGAGATGTCGCCTGCTCCCCCATGCCCTCGTCCTGGTCTTCGGGGTCCTCAGCCAGCTCCGTTCCCAGTGTGATAAAGTAAGGGATGATGGCCACTATATCAATGATGTTCATCATGTTTTTGGAGAAGACTGCCTTGCTTGGACACGCGAAAAACCGCACTAACAACTCAAACGAGAACCAGATAATGCAAAGAGTTTCAATAATGAAGAAAGGGTCGGTTAGGATGTTTGGTTTGTAGTAAAACGTATGATTCCCTACAGTTTTAAACCGACCCTTAGGGTCCTCTTTCAAGTCGGGTAAAGTCTCTAAACAAAATATGACTATGGAAATCAGAATTACCATTACAGATACTATAGCAATCCCTCTGGCCGGACCCGAGCTCTCTGGGTGTTCAAAAAGCAGCCAGATCTGACGCTGGAATTCCTTCTCAGGTAAAGGACGTTCTTCCTCCCTGACGAAGCCCTCATCCTCACGGAATTTCTCCATGGCATCCACTCCCAACTCATAAAACTTTATCTCTTCGGAGAACATATCTAACGGGACGTTGACGGGCCTTCTCAGCCTACCCCCGGACTGGTAATAGTAGAGGATGGCATCGAAACTGGGACGGTTTCTATCAAAGAAATACTCGTTTCTCAGGTGGTCAAAGTAGCGCATCCTCTTCTTGGGGTTGCCTAACAATGTCTCGGGGAACTGGGAGAGAGTTTTGAGCTGCGTCTCGAACCGCATCCCCGCTATGTTGATGACCACTCTTTCGCAGCAGTCGTGGTCTTCATGGTCGGGGGGGTACGCGTCCTGCGGGTGCCCCGGTACGGCTGCGGTCTCGTCCATGTTATCTCCTGCCACAACGGTCATCTTGTAGGTCCAAGGAGGTTTGGAATTCCGGTTATCCGGTTAATCTGATTGAACAGGCGGCATTCAGGTTTTGTGTTGATACAATTTCCTTCTCAATTTATCTTCTCCCCCTATGTGTTGTCCTAGTCCCCAGATAAGGGGCTAGCTTGCTTTGCCTTAGTGCGGCTCCACTGCGGTTCGCGCTGACTCGACCATTGCTGCTCTCCGCTGCATCTGCTGCTGCTGCCTCTGTTACCCAGTCAGAGAAAAAAAAGGAAAAGATTGGATCGAAGAAACAGCGGAGATATTTGCTAGCTCAGCAATTTCTACCATTTATTTATTTATTTAGCCTCTAGGCTATATTTCCTGTCTATTTATCAGCGTCTAAAGGGGTAAATTATAGGGTTTTATTGGTGATAATCTAGACATAAAGCAATCGAATATGCATATTATAATTGACAGGGTAAATGTTATACATAGCTTATATAGCAAATATATATATATATATATACATTCAATGTTATATTATTGCAACACTTTATATGTATGTTTTGTCGCATAACACACTTGCCTAGGCCTATAGGCTACCTCACGCAAACAATTAAGCGTTAAATGCACTGAAAGTCATATAGAAAGCAATACCAATTGACTGTCACAGTCTCTAAATAATAGTAATATTGTAACAATAGCCTTGGAATTATTCCCCCTGACCCCTCTTATGACAGACAGTTTCAAGGCTTACCTCAGGATGATCTTGAAGGATTCCTGGAGGAATGCGTCTTGTCCGCGACTCGCGTCTCATCCAACCGCTCGGACAGCCAGTACTGCCGTAGCTTTGTTGTCATGTGTTAAAACATGAACACTTTACAACGCACCCCACCGCAACACATTGGAGCAATCCTCCGTGCGGGCCCCGGTATAGACTAAAAAACTCAAGACATCACTGCCTGAGCCGTTCGTATCGGAAAACGTAAATGTCTTATTTGTCTACATCTTGATCCGGTCGCTTAACATTCGATGTAAAATCACGCTGGAGTCAGAGAAACGTGAGCAACTTCTGTAGCCTGTAGCCACTTGTGCGATGGGGCACTTCGGTATGAATGGCTTAGAGCAGGATAAATTATTATGCTGCAATTCAGGGGGGAGATACATTAAGGGGCAATAAGCGAACCCTTGCCATTTCAAGACATTACCGCATCAGCAGAAAATTACTGTTACGAGTAGACAAGATGACGAGCATTCTAGAATTTGTTTTTACCTCGAGCCGGCACAGATGGAGGAATCGATTATGTGAAGATATAATGATTTCTTAATAATGTTCAGTATATTGTTCTTATGTATTTCACATGCAAGGAGAGTGGATGAGGAGAGAGGGAAGGGGTGAGAGAGAGAGAGAGAGAGAGAGAGAGAGAGAGAGAGAGAGAGAGGAGAGGGAGGGAGGGGAGAGAAGGGGGGTTCGACGCAATGCAGACTGGCTATACTAAAGCACGCTGCCATGAGTGCTCTCTACACCCCAAAAACAAGAGTATTTGTGTATGCCAGCACTGGTGCAATATCTGCTCCACTGGAGGGTGATGAGCAGGTATCTTAATCATTATTTCCCAAACACCCAACAATGGTCCTAATGATAGGCTACTTATAAACTGATATTCTATGGCTGAGAGAAAGTAGTCTAACTTGGCACAGTCATTACTTTATACAGTTTACAGTTTACAACACTCAGCTGTGCATATTCTAACTCAGCTCCATTCTGTGAGTGGCCAATGGCCGGAAAGAGCGGTCGCGGTGCAGACCGTTTCAGCACGACAAGGAGTGGCTTGATTCAGCGCCAGGGACAGCGGTAGCGAGCACCGCGTCTCAATCTTCCCGACGTTCCACCCCCTGCCCTTCCTTGTGCATGGTGCAACGTTATGTTGTTGTTTGTCCTGTCAGTCTAATCGATGGGACGAAACAAGCAGGTTGCTGTTTTAAGATTGATTTGCGTCAAGATGCACTGAGTTCATTCAAGGACATGGGGCTTTTTGAAAGGCAATGAAGTGAGATAACTTTTTTTTTTAAAGAAGGGCTGCATGCATGATCGTAAGGGGATGTCAAATCATTTGGGATAAGCTACAGTATACTTGTTCACTTGTTTTTATAGAACACAATGGAAATAACTGTTTTAGTAACCTTCGTGTTTCCTCCCATCGATTTTCTATGTTTTTAAAATGGTCTAATAGGCCTAAACAAACAATAACATATATTTTCATTACTTTTGGAAAGTAGGGGGCCTATTATGGATGGATTATATATATATTCAGATATAGCTGCGGGCAGCCATGAACGGGGTTCACAGGATGACAGAAAGGACACCAAATCAGTTGGATACCAAAGCAAGCACTCTATCATGTAGGAAATATCTTTATTTGTGTGCAATCAGTGAACGCATTACCATGTTGATTTAATTATCTCTGTTGGTACATTCTAAATTAGCATTCCAAAATACTTCAATACATTCTGTAATACGCTTGCAAAGGCAGGACCTCCTGTTTTTCATTTTACAGAATAAAAGATCCACCTTTCACTACTTTCAGACCACATAATAGGGCAACACTATGTGATTATACAGATATACTAATCTCAAAATGTCACATTATCTGTCTGCTTAATTTAAATCTAACATTCATTTGCATGAGACAAAGTTCACTTGATCAATAGTTATTGCTCTTAGTGCCACCAACTGGTCTGGTGCAGCCATATAAGGTTGCAGTGACTTTATATTCACACAGATTCTAAGGATATATACCAGCTGGTGGACATGTCCATTAGGATGGATAACCTGCTGGCCACCCCCAACACCTCTGCTCCGACGCCTATGGAGCTAGGAGGTACTGAGTTTAGGGAGGCCGGAGGAGGGGCTATTCCCTGCACAATCTGTGGCCGCAAAGGGCACACTGCTGGTCGGTGCAGGGGGGGTTCCTCAGGGAGTCGAGGCAGCAGGCAGGGCACTATCGGGTCACCCCAGGTGAGTAGGCATCAGACTCACCCAGAGCTCCCTGTTACTCACATGTTTTTGTTTGTTAATCTTCCAGATTTTTCCCCGCATTCCCAGCATAAGGCACTCATCGATTCAGGCGCAGCTGGGAATTTTATTGATAGTTCATTTGTTCATAGTTCAGGGATCCCCATTGTTCCTGTTGATATGCCCTTCCCTGTGCAAGCCTTAGATAGTCAACCATTAGGGTCAGGGCTGATTAGTGAGGCTACCGCACCACTAAGCATGGTGACGCAGGAGGGTCATGAGGAGAGAATCAGTTTATACCTCTTTGATTCTCCTGTGTTTCCCGTGGTGTTAGGCCTACCCTGGTTGGCCTATCATAATCCCATTATTTTGTGGCAACAGAGGGCTCTCAAGGGATGGTCACGAGAGTACTCTGGGAGGTGTGTAGGTGTTTCCATCAGTGCGACTATGGTGGAAAGTCCAGACCAGGTCTCCACCGTGCACATCCCCTCTGAATATGCTGATTTGGCTCTCGCCTTCTGTAAAAAGAAGGCGACTAAATTTTTTTGTGAAGAAGAAGGATGGAGGTTTGCACCCGTGTATTGACTATCGAGGTATCAATCAGATCACTGTGAGGTACAGCTACCCACTGCCTCTCATAGACAGTGCGATTGAGTCAATGCACGGGGCGCGCTTCTTCACAAAATTGGATCTCAGGAGCGCATACAATCTTGTGTGTATCTGGGAGGGGGACGAGTGGAAGGTGGCATTTAGTACCACCTCAGGGCACTATGAGTACCTCGTCATGCCATACGGGTTAATGAATGCTCCATCAGTTTTCCAGGCATTTGTAGATGAAATTTTCCGGGACTTGCTCGGGCAGGGTGTAGTGGTGTATATCAACGACATTCTGATTTACTCCGCTACACGCATGCCGGGCATGTGTCCTTGGTGCGCAGGGTGCTTGGTCGACTGTTGGAGCATGACCTGTACGTCAAGGCTGAGAAATGTCTGTTCTTCCAACGGCCCATCTCCTTCCTAGGGTACCGCATTTCCATGTCAGGGGTGGAGATGGAAAGTGACCGTACTTCAGTTGTGCGTAATTGGCCGACTCCCACCACGGTAAAGGAAGTTCAGTGGTTCTTAGGGTTTACCAATTACTACCGGAGGTTTATCTGGGGCTTTGGTCAGGTAGCGGCTCCCATTACCTCACTGCTGAAGGGGGGGACCAGTGCAACTACAGTGGTCAGCTGAGGTGGACAGGGCTTTTGGTCACCTGAAGGCTCTGTTTACCTCGGCTCCCGTGCTGGCTCATCCGGATCCCTCTTTGGCATTTATCGTGGAGGTGGACGCGTCCGAGGCTGGGATAGGAGCTGTGCTGTCTCAGCGCTCGGGTACGCCACCTAAACTCCGCCCCTGTGCCTTCTTTTTGAAGAAGCTCAGCTCGGCGGAGTACAACTATGATGTGGGGGACCGGGAGCTGTTGGCTGTCGTCAGGGCTCTGAAGGTGTGGAGACATTGGCTTGAGGGGGGCTAAACACCCTTTTCTCATCTGTACTGACCACCGCAATCTGGAGTTCATCTGGGCGGCGAGGAGACTGAACCCTCGCCAGGCAAGGTGGGCCATGTTTTTCACCCATTTTGTTTTCACCCTATCTTACAGACCAGGTTCCCAGAACACTAAGGCAGACGCACTGTCCCGGATGTTTGACACAGAGGAGCGGTCCATAGATCCCACTCCCATACTTCCGGCCTCTTGCCTGGTGGCACCGGTGGTGTGGGAGTTGGACGCGGACATAGAGCGGGCTTTACGTACTGAGCCCACTCCACCTCAGTGTCCAGCTGGGCGTATGTACGTTCCGTCTGCTGTCCGCGACCGTCTGATCTATTTTACCTACACGTCACCCTCCTCTGGTCTTCCTGGCATTGGTCGGACGGTGCGTTGTCTTAGTGGGAAGTACTGGTGATCCACCTTAGCTAAGGACGTGAGGGTTTATGTTTCCTCCTGCTCGGTATGCGCTCAGTGCAAGGCGCCTAGGCATCTGCCCAGAGGGAAGTTACAACCCCTACCCGTTCCACAGCGGCCTTGGTCACACCTGTTGTAACACCACGATCCTGGTCGTTTTCTCGGTTTTCTAAGTCCTGCCGCCTCCTTCCTTTGCCCGGTCTCCCTACGGCCGTACAGACTGCGGAGGCCCTGTTCACCCATGTCTTCCGGCATTACGGGGTGCCTGAGGATATAGTTTCTGATCGGGGTCCCCAGGGTTTGGAGGGACTTTATGGAACATCTGGGGATCTCGGTCAGCCTGACCTCAGGTTTTCACCCTGAGAGTAACGGGCAGGTGGAAAGAGTCAACCAGGATGTGGGTAGGTTTCTGCGGTCCTATTGCCAGGACCGGCCGGGGGAGTGGGCAGTTTTCATCCCCTGGGCAGAGATTGCCCAAAATTCACTCTGCCACTCCTCCACTGGTCTCTCCCCTTTCCAGTGCGTACTGGGATACCAGCCGGTTCTGGCACCGTGGCATCAGAGCCAGATCGAGGCTCCTGCGGTGGATGAATGGTTTAGGCGCTCGGAGGAGACCTGGGAGGCCGCCCATGTGCAACTACAACAAGCCGTGAGGCGGCAGAAGGCGAGTGCCGACCGCCACCGTAGTGAGGCCCCGGTATTCGCACCGGGGGACAGGGTCTGGCTCTCGACCCGAAACCTGCCCCTCCGCCTGCCCTGCCGGAAGCTGGGTTCGTGGTTTGTGGGGCCCTTTAAAGTCCTGAGGAGATATGTGAACGAGGTATGTTATAAGTTACAGCTTCCCCCAAATTACCGCATTACCTCCTCGTTCCATGTGTCTCTCCTCAGGCTGGTGGTGGCTGGTCCACTCCAGGAGTCTGAGGTACGGGAGGTTCCTCCGCCTCCTCTGGACATCGAGGGGGCCCCGGCGTATACTATTTGAGCCATTATGGACTCTAGACATCGGGCAGGGGGCCTCCAGTACCTCGTAGAGTGGGAGGGGTACGGTCCGGAGGAGAGATGCTGGGTGCCGGTGAGAGACATCCTAGACCCTTCGTTGCTGCGGGAATTTCACCGTCTCCACCCGGATTGCCCTGCGCCTCGTCCTCCGGGTCGTCCCCCAGGCCGGTGGGGGGGGATACTGTCACGACTTCAGCCGAAGTTGGTCCCTCTCCTTGCTCGGGTGGCTTTCGGCGGTCGAAGTCACCAGTCTTCTAGCTACCGCCGATCTACTTTTCATTTTCTATGTTTTTTTTGTCTTCATTATACATACCTGGTTTCTATCCCATAATTACATGTTCCATATTTAACCCTTTTTTCACCTCATGCTTTTGTGCATGATTGTTTGTGTTTCTTTTGTTCCGCGCTTTCGAGTGGTTGGTTTTTCCCCCCACTCATGTATTTTGGAAATATTGAGTAAAGCATTTTGAAAACTCATATTCGTTGTCCTGCGCCTGACTCTGCCTTACCGGCATCACAGAGAACTTTGACAGATACAGTGAATCAATGTCAAGCAAGACATGAAAGACTTTAGCTATTCCATCTAACATGTTCATGGAATGCATGATGCATATTTTGATTTGCAACATATCAAAATTGGATTTAGAATTATCCAATATATTTTTTCCTGAAAGCGAGGTCAGTACAGGTGCATCAAAGCTGGGGCCGAGAAACTGAAAAACAGCTTCTATCTCAAATAGTCATCACTAGCCAACCTCCACCCAGTACCATGCCCTAAACATAGTCACTGTCACTAGCTGGCTACCACCCAGTTACTCATCCCTGCACCTTAGAGGCTGCTGCCCTATGTACATAGACATGGAACACTGGTCACTTTAATAATGTTTACATAGTGTTTTTCCCATTTCATATGTATATACTGTATTCTAGTCAAGGCCATCCTATTGAACTATTGCTGTACATATACTACTAGTCAAAAGTTTTAGAACATCTACTTATTCAAGGGGTTATCTTTATATTTACAATTTTCTACATTGTAGAATAATAGTGAAGACATCAAAACTATAAAATAACACATATGGAATCATGTAGGAACCAAAAAAGTGTTAAACAAATCAAAATATATTTTATATTTGAGATTCTTCAAATAGCCACCCATTGCCTTGATGACAGCTTTGCACACTCTTGGCATTCTCTCAACCAGCTTCATGAGGTAGTCACCTGGAATGCATTTCAATTAACAGGTGTGCCTTCTTAAAACTTAATTTGTGGAATTTCTTTCCTTCTTAATGCGTTTGACGCGGTGTGGGTGAACGGTTGATCTTCGCATATGTATTCCCCAACGTAAACCATGGAGGAGGAGGTGTTATGGTGTGGGGTGCTTTGCTGGTGACACTGTGATTTATTTAGAATTCAAGGCACACTTAACCAGCATGGCTACCACAGCCTTCTGCAGCGATATGCCATCCCATCTGGTTTGGGCTTAATGGCACTATTATTTTTTTTTCAACAGGACAATGACCCAACACACCTCCAGGCTGTGTAAGGGCTATTTTAACTAGAAGGAGAGTGATGGAGTGCTGCACCACAATCCCCCGACCTCAACCAAATTGAAATGGTTTGGGATGAGTCGGACCGCAGAGTGAAGGAAAAGCAGGCAACAAGTGCTCCTCATATGTGGAAACTCCTTCAAGACTGGAAAAGCATTCCAGGTGAAGCTGGTTGAGAGAATGTCAAGAGTGTATATTTTTTTTATATTGATGTCACAAATGTATAATTTGTACAGTTCTTTATTAAACATTTAGTTATTTGTTACATTTGACTGTAAAACCTAGCAGTACTACTTAATTCTCTGAGTGAGACAGATTTATAGCATTTTGCAAAAATATACAGCATTTTGCAAAAAAACACCACCGTTCAAAAGTTACTGTTACGCACGCCTCTTGGAGGAGGGAACACAACACCCTGCTACACTCAACTCCCCGTGGAGTGAAAGAGGTATATGACTGTAGGTGCGGGTAAGGATAATATGTTACTGTTTACAGTGAATTTATTTCCTCCTTCACACGGTAATTTGGGGAAAAGGCGCTGGACGGAACCAAAGCAAAGAAAGTTAAAGTGCCCCCTCTCCTACCTTACCTACCCACTACTACCTATTTTAGCACCACCTGGCGCGCTAACCAAAATACAGGGGATGATCCACCCAGGTCTTACCTAGTGTGCATAGACATAGTAAATACTACGGGTATATGTATGCCCGCAAGCCTCTTGCCTAAGCACTCCCAAAGTGCCTTCCCCTTCCCCCCTGGGAACAAAAACAGAATAAAGTGAACAATTTCAATAATAAAAAAAAAAGGCAATTTTTTTCCATTTTAAATCACATCAAATTGATCAGAAAAAAGACATTGTTAATGTTGTAAATGACTATTGTAGCTGGAAATGGTTGATTTTTTTATGAAATATCTACATTGGTGTACAGAGGCCATTATCACATCAATCACTCCTTTGTTCCAATGGCACGTTGTGTTAGCTAATCCAAGTTTATAATTTTAAAGGCTAATTGATCATTAGAAAACCCTTTTGCAATTATGTTAGCACAGCTGAAAACTGCTGTTCTGATTAAAGAAGCAATAAAACTGGCCTTCCTTAGACTAGTTGAGTATCTGGAGCATCAGCATTTGTATGTTCTTCTTTAGCACGAGGAAAGACACCTACATACCATATAAATAGATAGAGGACTTATCTTTGTATCTGTGCCATTATAGTGTCTGGGACAGCATGGGCACCGCCATTGAGGCTATCTCCATTATAAAGTATTACATTTTTTATTTTTCATTGGCTGATTGCTACCGACTCCTAAGAATCCCCACCCAGTTGACTACTTTAAAATGGTGGAAGTCCTCAATGGTAATAGAGCCCCACAGTGGAAGTGTCATAATACCCATAAAACCTAGCAGTCAAACAAGGAAAGGTTCCAATCGTTTTTCCACCATTCATTTTTCCCATGTAGGATTATAGAAACACTTAAAATATGGGCTGTGTTTCGTGTAGGCTTACCCTGGCGTGATTCGAAAATACTTATTAGCATCAAAGTAGATATCACGCAAAACTACAAATCGTTGCAATCAATCAATCAAATGTATTTATAAAGCCATTTTTACATCAGCCGATGTCACAAAGTGCTATACAGAAACCCCAAACAGCAAGCAATGCAGATGTTGAAGCACCTGCATGTCATCTCTAGCTAGCACCTTTGCTAACAGATCAATTTAAAGAAATGTAGACAATTTATTCATTACTACATTTAGCTAATATTATAGTTATTCCAGATATTCTTAACTTTGCCAAGATTCGACAGTCTCATCCAGATCATCATGGCATTTGTAGTTCTTTATGATAGCCACATTAGCAGGTAATTAGCATTTCATTTGTGGGGGTAAATACAGGTGAATATATAACTGCTCTTAAATGCTAGTAAAACTAAGTGCATGCTCTTCAACTGACCCTCGTAAAACTGACTATCCTGCCGATCCTTGACTTCGCCGATGTCATTTACAAAATAGCTGTCACAGTGCCATCCGTTTTGTCACCAAAGCCCCATATACTTCCCACCACTGCGACCTGTATGCTCTCGTTGGCTGGTCTTACATATTCGTCACCAAACCCACTGGCTCCAGGTCATCTATAAGTCTTTGCTAGGTAAAGCTCCACCTTATCTCAGCTCACTAGTCACCATAGCAACACCCACCCGTAGCACGTGCTCCAGCAGGTATATTTCACTGGTCATCCTCAAAGCCAACACCTCCTTTGGCTGCCTTTCCTTCCAGTTCTCTGCTGCCAATGACTTGAACGAATTGCAAAAATCGCTGAAGTTGGAGACTTATGTCTCCCTCACTAACTTCAAGCATTGGCTGTCAGAGCAGCTTACCGATCGCTGCAGCTGTACACAGCCCATCTGTAAATAGCCCATCCAACCAACTACCTACCTCATCCCCATATTTGTTTTTGTTTTTCTGCTCTTTTGCACACCAGTATTTCTACTTGCACACTCTCATCTGCACGTCTATCACTCCAGTGTTAATTGCTAAATTGTAATTACTTCGCCACTAAGGCCTATTTTTTGCCTTATGCCCTTACTTAATTTGCACACACTGTATACAGATTTTCTATTGTGTTATTGACTGTATGTTTGTTTATCCCATGTGTAACTCTGTGTTGTTGTTTTTGTCGCACTGCTTTGCTTTATCTTGGCCAGGTCACAGTTGTAAATTAGAAGTTGTTCTCAACTGGCCTACCTGGTTAAAAAAAGGTGAAATAAAAAAATAAAAAAATACTGTGTTAGTCTATGTCCATGTTAAAACGGGTTATGTCCATGATGAGTCTTCTATCTATCTTTATGCTACATACAAAGTCGTCCCTTCTCTGCTGTGGGGACGACAAGGATAATATACAGCTGGCGGGGTTTATGCTGCATCGGCAAGATAGAACAGCTGCCTCTGGTAAGACAAGGGGTGGCTGTCAGTGTATATTTGTAAACAAAAGCTGATGCACAAAATCTAATATTAAGGAAGTCTCAAGGTTTGCTCGCCTAAGGTAGAGTATCTCATGAGAAGCTGAAGACGACACTATTTAACAAGAGAGTTTTCATCCATATTTTTCATAGCTGTCTATTTACCACCACAAACTGATGCTGGCACTGAGACCGCACTCAATGAGATGTATAAGGCCACAAGCAAACAGGAAAACGCTCATCCAGAGACGGCACTCCTAGTGGCCAGGGACTTTAAAGCAGGGTAACTTAAATCCGTTTTACCTCATTTCTACCATCGTGTTAAATGTGCAACAAGAGGAAAAAAAACTATAGACCACCTTTACTTCACACACAGAGACGCGTACAAAGCTCTCCCTCCATTTGGCAAATCTGACCATAATTCTATCCTCCTGATTCCCACTTAAATACAAACTAAAGCAGGACGCACCAGTGACTCGTCAGTAAAGAAGTGGTCAGATGAAGCAGATGCTAAGCTACAGGACTGTTTTGCTAGCACAGACTGGAATATGTTACGGGATTCTTCCAATGGCATTGAGGAGTACACCCCATCAGTCACTGGCTTCATCAATAAGAGCATCAATCATGTCGTTCCCACAATGACCGTACGTACCCCAACCAGAAACCATGGATCAATTTATTTAACCTTTATTTAACTAGGCAAGTCAGTTAAGAACAAATTCTTATTTACAATGACAGCCTATCCCAGCCAAACCCAGATGACGCTGAGCCAATTGTGCACCTCCATATGGGACTCCCAATCACAGCCAGATGTGATACAGCCTGGATTCAAACCAGGGACTGTAGTGATGCCTCTTGCACTGAGTTGCAGTGCCTTAGACCACAGATTATGCAATCCCTATTGCACTCCACACTGCCCTTGCCCACCTGGACAAAAGGAACACCTACGTGAGAATGCTATTCATTGACTACAGTTGACTACAGTTTAACGTTCAACACCATAGTGCCCTCAAAGCTCATCACCAAGCTAAGGACCATGGGACTAAACACCTCCCTCTGCAACAGGATCCTGGACCTCCTGACGGGCTGCCCCCAGGTGGTAAGGATAGGTAACAACACATCTGCCACGCAGATCCTCAACACGGGGTCCCCTCAGGGGTGCGTGCTCAGTCCCCTCCTGTACTCCCTGTTCACTCATGACTGCATGGCCAGGCACGACTCCAACACCATCATTAAGTTTGCCGATGACACAACAGTAGTAGGCCTGATCACCGACAACGATGACACAGCCTATAGGGAGGAGGTCGGAGACCTGGCCATGTGGTGCCAGGATAACAACCTCTCCCTCAACGTGATCAAGACAAAGGAGATGATTGTGGACTACAGGAAAAGGATGGGGCTGTAGTGGAGCAGGTTGAGTGGTTCAAGTTCTTTGGTGTCCACATCACCAACAAACTATCATGGTCCAAACACACCAAGACAGTCATGAAAAGGGCACGACAAAGCCTATTCCCCCTCAGGAGACTAAAAAGATTTGGCATGGGTCCTCAGATCCTCAGAACATTCTACAGCTGCACCATCGAGAGCATCCTGACTGGTTGCATCACTGTCTGGTATGGCAACTGCTCGGCCTCCGACTGCAAGGCACTACAGAGGGTAGTGAGAGCGGCCCAGTACACCACTGGGGCCAAGCTTCCTGCCATCCAGGACCTCTATACCAGGCGGTGTCAGAGGAAGGCCCTAATAATTGGCAAAGACACCAGCCACCCTAGGCCTCTATCATTCTCTATGGACTGCTTATAACAACGCCACCTATAGGCCAATCGGTGTGAACCCCTGATGACAATTTACAAAGCATGGTTTGATTGTACATACTGTAGAAGCAGGAATAAATACACCAATGGCAATTGGTACAATACCTTTCCAATGTAACCAGCAGATGAAGCTAATTGTATCAATTTCCCACAACAGTTATGTTTGTTTATAACCACAGACATTGTAATTTAATAAAGTATGCGTAGCCTAATTGATATATCCTACAGGGTTAACATTAGGAATGAGTCTAGTATTAATGCTACAACCCAAATAGTGTTAAGTGAGTTTAGGCTTACTAAACTTTTTATCAATTAGGCTACCTATTGTGCCCCCCAAAAAAGTAAATCATCAATATCCATTTATGTTTTTACAGTCAACTGGGTACTCAACAATAGGGAAGGTATCTTTTGACATGATCCATTGACAATCCATTGATAGACATTTTCGGGGCCAAACAGCAAGTGGAGTGAGCTCTTAACTGCTAGTATCATTAATAAAGAATGGGCTGTCTTTCCAACCCTCCCTATCTGCACAACGGATCTCCTTGACTTCCTCTCTCTCTCTTTCTCTTTTTCTCTCTCTCTGTCTTTCTATCTCTCTCTCTCCCTTTCCCCCACACTCTCTCTGCTTAGTTTAATCTGCTAAGATGTGCTGCTAGCTGGTGCTGCAAGTGGGCCTACCATATTGATTAATTAATATCATACACTTTATATATCACTGTTGCACTTCAATTAAATTAATGGAGTCATTTAAAATATTAACTAGTTACTTTAAAGTAAGGACTCTCCCATCCCACTTCCTAATTATTGCATGGAACTCCGTTCCATCTCATATTGCTCAAATAAACAGCAAACCCGGTTTCAAAAAACAGATAAAGCAACACCTCACAGCACAACCCCTCTCCCCTATTTGACCTAGATAGTTTGTGTGTATGCATTGACATGTAGGCTACATGTGCCTCTAAAAAGAAATATATGTACTTCTGTCCTTGAGCTGTTCTTGTCTATTAATGTTCTCTTTTATGTAATGTTTCATGTTTTGTGTGGACCCCAGGAAGAGTAGCTGCTGCTTTTGCAACAGCTAATGGGAATCCTAATAAAATACCAAATACCTAATATTATCGAAGAGTTACTATTTTCGGGAGGATCTATGTTGTCAGTATTATAAAATATGATGTTATTTTACGTTTTCTTTACATGAAATGAATTGCAACTGTGAAATATTCAAATGTGTATTTCAGTAAATATTACTTTGTAATATAACTGTTTTGTCACTTGATTGTTTTGTTCTCATTTGCAAACCAAATAAAAAGTGGACCATATTTTTTTACCTTAAAGGTATATGTAACACAGGTCAACTAATGTTGAATACTTATCGTTACTAGTGAGATTCCAGTAACCAATCATATTTAACTAGGCAAGTCAGTTAAGAACAAATTCTTATTTACAATGACGACCTACCAGTGAACAGTGGGTTAACTGCCTTGTTCAGAATGACAGATTTGTACCTTGTCAGCGCAGGGTTTCGAGACATAAACCTTTCGTGTTACTGGCCCAACGCTCTAACCACTAGGCTACCTGCCACCCCATATTGTAACATGTTTAAAAGTTGACAGCTATTACAAATCAACTGTCAGAAGCTGCATGACGAGCAGTTTATTTTGAGCCAATCAAAACTCAATATTTTATCTTAGTCCCTCTCCTAACCTCACGTTCTACACCAGTGGGCGTCAAGATGTTGAAAAGGACACAGAAAGAACTGCCACCATTCTGTAGAAGAAAAACTATGTTTCAAATCATCGTGAGAAGTTGTATGAAACTGAACTAAAAAGAGAAAAACGGATATTAACACTCACTTATATATCCGAACAAGCTGTGAAAGGGTTGAGGGAAAGATTGACGCCAGGATTTGGTCAGGCTTTTTGAGTATGGATTCAGTTCCACCAAGGAACCCAGGACATCCGTAAGAAGGTTTGATTGCGAATATGTATTTTTCCTTTTCCTTGGAGGACACTAAATTTGCACTGCCACACTACAGTGTGGTAGGATTCTTTGTTGCAAGACATCATTGCACCATACATTGCAGTGGGACTGAGTTGGGTGCAACCTAGTAAACTGTTAGGCGGGATATATGGCCGATATCTAAGTCTATTGTACTGTTGATGTATTGAATTCATATTGAGCTCATTGCACAAATTTCACATATCAATATTTTCACATATCATTTTTTTTTTTTGTAAGAATTTTTATTTACAAAATACAATCTGGCATTCTTTTCCTAAATGATTCAGTTGTGCGGTCTTCATTTCTCCCTACTGCTCCAGTAGCAAACCTAACTGGTCCATTAGAGTTTAAGCTCAAACATACGGTAGCCCATTGTGTAAAGCAATTGTTACATATACTTCTGGATGTTGGCAATGGATTTTTATGTCACTGCGTCCAGTATGAAAGAAGTTAGAGGTAGTTTCGCGAGCAAATGCTAACTAGCATTAGCGCAATGACTGGAGGTCTAGCAGATACCATAGACTACTAGTCATTGTGCTAAAGCTAGTTAGCCATCATCACTGTTACATCCTCAGAAAGAATGAGCTCCTGAGATGGGAAAATCTTGTGCAATACACATACGGGGGGAGGCTTGCAAGCCGAAGAACACCATCCCAACCGTGAAGCACGGGAGTGGCAGCATCATGTTGTGGGGGTGCTTTGCTGCAGGAGGGACTGGTGCACTTCACAAAATAGATGGCATCATGAGAAAGGAAAATTAGGTGGATATATTGAAGCAACATCTCAAGACATCAGTCAGGAAGTTAAAGCTTGGTCGCAAATGGGTCTTCCAAATGGACAAGGACCCCAAGCACACTTCCAAAGTTGTGGCAAAATGGCTTAAGGACAACAAAGTCAAGGTATTGGATGGCCATCACGAAGCCCTGCCCTGAATCGTATTGAAAATTTGTGGACAGAACAGAAAAAGCGTGTGCGAGCAGGGAGGCCTACAAACCTGACTCAGTTACACCAGCTCTGTCAGGAGGAATGGGACAAAATTCACCCAACTTATTGTGGGAAGCTTGTGGAAGGCTACCCGAAACGTTTCACCCAAGTTAAACTATTTAAAGGCAATGCTACCAAATACTAATTGAGTGTATGTAAACTTCTGACCCACTGGGAATGTGATGAAAGAAATAAAAGCTGAAATAAATAATTCTCTCTACTATTATTCTGACATTTCACATTCTTAAAATAAAGTGGTGATCCTAACTGACCTAAGACAGGGAATTTTTATACTAGGATTAAATGTCAGGAATTGTGAAAAACTGAGTTTAAATGTATTTGGCTAAGGTGTATGTAAACTTCCGACTTCAACTATATGTAAACAAGGCATTTCTGTTTTTGAAGTTTAATACATTTGCAAACATTTCTACAAACCTGTTTTCACTTTGTCATTATGGGGTATTGTATGTAGATTGCTGAGGATCATTCTTTTTTTTATGATCCATTTTAGAATAAGGCTGTAACATAACAAAATGTGGAAAAAGTCAAGTCAATACTTTCCGATGGCACTGTATTTTGTTTTGTTGCTTTTTGTGCTATTTCTCTGTCTGTGTTGCTTGTTGCCTGTTCTCTGTTTTTTGATCCCCTGCTGATTTTGTACGTTTGCCCACTGACAAAGAAATGATCAGTCTATAATTGTAATGGTAGGTTTATTTGAACAGTGAGAGACAGAATAACAAAAAAATCCAGAAAAACGCAAGTGAACATTTTTATGAATTGATTTGCATTTTAATGAGGAAAATAAGTATTTGACCCCTCTGCAAAACATGACTTAGTACTTGGTGGCAAAACCCTTGTTGGCAATCACAGAGGTCAGACGTTTCTTGTAGTTTGGATTTTGTCCCACTCCTCTTTGCAGATCTTCTCCAAGTCATTAAGGTTTCGAGGCTGACGTTTGGCAACTCAAACCTTCAGCTCCCTCCACAGATTTTCTATGGGATTAAGGTCTGGAGCCTGGCTAGGCCACTCCAGGACCTTAATGTGCTTCTTCTTGAGCCACTCCTTTGTTGCCTTGGCCGTGTGTTTTGGGTCATTGTCATGCTGGAATACCCATCCACGACCCATTTTCAATGCCCTGGCTAATCGCACCAACTGTTGTCACCTTCTCACCAAGCTGCTTGGCGATGGTCTTGTAGCCCATTCCAGCCTTGTGTAGGTCTACAATATTGTCCCTGACATCCTTGGAGAGCTCTTTGGTCTTGGCCATGGTGAAGAGTTTGGAATCTGATTGATTGATTGCTTCTGTGGACAGGTGTCTTTTATACAGGTAACAAACTGAGATTAGGAGCACTCCCTTTAAGAGTGTGCTCCTAATCTCAGCTCGTTACCTGTATAAAATACACCTGGGAGCCAGAAATCTTTCTGATTGAGAGGGGGTCAAATACTTATTTCCCTCATTAAAATGAAAATCAATTTATAACATTTTTCACATGCGCTTTTCTTGAACAGTCTCTCACTGTTCAAATAAACCTACCATTAAAATTATAGACTGATCATTTCTTTGTCAGTTGGCAAACGTACAAAATCAGCAGGGGATCAAATACTTTTTTCCCTCACTGTAGAGACATAAAACTGGTATGCACAAATTCACCTCACTCTGGGGAAGTACACTGAACAAAAATATAAACGCAACATGTAAAGTGTTAGTCCCATGTTTCATGAGCTGAAATAAAAGATCCCAAAAATGTTCCATATGCACCAAAAGCTTATTTCTCTCAAATGGTGCACACAAATTTGTTTACATCCCTGTTAGTAAGCATTTCTCCTTTGCAAAGATAACCCATCCACCTGACAGGTGTGGCATATCAAGAAACTGATTAAACAGCATGATCATTACACAGGTGCACCTTGTGCTGAGGACAATAAAGGCCACTCTAAAATTTGTCACACAACACAATAACAATTTTTTCTCAATTTTTAAGAGTGTGCAATTGCTATGCTGACTGCAGGAATGCCCACCAGAGCTATTGCCAGAGATTTGAATGTTAATTTCTCTACCGTAAGCTGCCTCCAACGTCATTTTAGAGAATTTGTCATTACGTCCATCCGGCCTCACAACCGCAGACCATGTGTAACCACGCCAGCCCAGGACCTCCACATCCGGCAACTTCACCTGCGGGGTCGTCTGGGACCAGCCACCTGGACAGCTGATGAAACTGTGGGTTTGCAGAAACTGTCTCAGGGAAGCTCATCTGCATGCTCGTCATCCTCACCAGGCGTCTTGACCTGACTGCAGTTTGGCATCGTAACCGACTTCAGTGGGCAAATGCTCACCTTCAATGGCCACTGGCACACTGGAGAAGTGTGGTCTTCACGGATGAACTTGCATGGCGTCGTTTGGGCGTGAGGTTGTGAACAGAGTGCCCCATGGTGGCGGTGGGGTTATTGTTTGGGCATGCATAAACTACGGACAACGAACATAATTGCATTTTATTGACAACAATTGAGATGAGATCCTGAGGCCCAATGTTGTGCCATTCATCCGCCGCCATCACCTTATGTTTCAGTATGATAATGCACGGCCCCATGTCACAAGGATCTGTACTCAATTCCTGGAAGCTGAACATGTCTCAGTTCTTCCATGGCCTGCATACTCACCAGAAATGTCACTCATTGAGCAGATTTGGGATGCTTTAGAACGATGTGCACGACAGCGTGTTCCAGTTCCCACCAATATCCAGCAACTTCGCAAAGCCATTGAAGTAGGACAACATTCCACAGGCCACAATCAACAGTCTGATCAACTCTATGCGAAGGAGCTGTGTCAAAGGAGCTGACCAAATGTTGGTCACACCAGATACTGACTTGTTTTCTGATCCACGCCCCTACCTTTTTTTTGATGTATCTGTGACCAGTCATGTGAAATCCATAAATTAGGGCCTAATGAATTGATTAAAATTGACTGATTTCCTTATATGAACTGTAACTCAGTAAAACCTTAGAAATTGTTGCATTTTGCATTTATATTTTTGTTTAGTGTAGATGAAGGGCCTCTTTGCCAAAATCCCGATAGTATCCCTTTAATGTGTGTAAAGGTGCACCCATCCAGAACAATCATAATAAAGGCCACATTGAGTTATTTTCAGATTTTTTTAATAAATACATTTTAACAATCTTACAAAAGTATAAATAAATCTTCATGACATTTTTTGAGCACAATTGATGTCTTCGAACATGCAGACTTAATACGAAGTTATTTTAAGACTAGTGATTTTAGAACTAGCTTCCCAAGGAACGTTTATAGCAAAATCAGAATCTCTGTACAATAAATAGTTAAATAAAGTTAAGGTCTACCCAATTAGTTCCTTTGAAATCATCCACATAAAGGCACACAGAGCAAGATAGGTTCGCATTAAGATTCTGAGTTGAGCACAACGATCGAATTTACAGTATAGGCCCATTTACAACAATACACAAAAGGATATCTACAGTAGTAATTTCATAGTTCATTGAATACATTGCAAAATATTTTGAAAGGTTAATTGATTTTCAAAGGTTATCAGTTTCCTAAAGGCAGAGGCTCCAAAACCGTATTTTCTTCAGCAAGCTCTCCATTGGATGATGCATCAGCACCTGTCATCTCACATTGCTTGCCAATAGTTCATGGAGACATGTCATGTGTGACTTTTTCAGTTACAAGTATATCTAGAATTGGAAAAGCCATGCCTGCATTTCCTTTCAAGTGGAGCAGAAAGGCAATGGTATTTGATCTTGTCCCCTGGAAGTAAAAATAAGATTATGTTTTTTATTTTTGTGTGGTGACATTCCTTCACTTCTGTCTAAAATGTCCCTAAAAAGCTTTTTAGGGAAAATGTATGCACAGTCATAAGTAAATAATACACAAACTTACATCAGCATTTCCTTTCAAGTGGAGATGAAAGGCAGTGGTCTTTGATCTTGTCACCTTGGAAGTAAAAAGAAGATAATGTTTTTTGTTGTTGTGTGGTGACATTCCATCACTTCTGTCTAAAATGTCCCTAAAAATATTTTTTGGGAAAATGTATGCACAGTCATAAGTAAATAATACACACACTTACATCATCAGCAACGTCTTGCACAGATAACGCAAATAGCTGTTATCTGTGCATGTTTTACCTGAGAAGCGTCTGCTGCGCGATTGCGTTTCAACCACACAGTGGCGCTCCGAGTTCAGAAATTCTATAAACTCTCCAAAAGCAACCCAGTTTTAGAAGTTGCTGTGGCCACTCAACACTGTATGCTACTGACCTGTAATACAGTTTTATGCCTACTGAAGGTCTCAAACAAATTAATTCCAGCTATTTTAAGATTATATGCCAACAAACACCATGCGTAATAGGGTGCGTAAAACTGCGTGTAGTTATTCAAACATGCACATAGGCCGGACACTGACCTGACATTACTGTGATGGAGCATTAGGCCAACTGAAGGTATCCAACAAATTAATTCAAGTTATTGAGAGATTGCATGCCAACTAACTGCTTGCGTAAAAGCGCCCGTAAATGTTCTCAGACTGGCTACTCACCGACATCTGTTTTCTGCTCAGCTAGGGCGTTGCTTGTTTTTTCATACATCCGTCAGCTTGCCTGTGTAATGTTCAAATGGGCTGAAGTTAGTCAATCTGGTAGACTCGAAAGAATCATCTTCAATGTACTCTGATTTGGCGAGGGACTGTTTGCTGTCGCTGGTCGATTTGAATTCACCAAATGAAGCATTCTGTTGACCACAAGTCACGTGAGTATACACTGCGGTGTCCTCATCATTGCGTTCTCTGTGATAGAAGTAATTAAAATTGGAAACGATGACAGGGACAGGTAGGGCTATGGTCAGCACTCCGGCGATGGCACACATAGATCCCACTATTTTGCCGCCAATAGTAACCGGGCACATGTCTCCATATCCAACCGTAGTCATGGACACCACCGCCCACCAAAATGCGGCGGGGATACTCGTGAATCCGGATTCAGGATCGTCTGTCTCTGCAAAGTAAGCGGCGCTGGAGAACAGAATAACCCCTATGAGAAGAAAGAATATCAAAAGACCTAGTTCGCTGATGCTGGCATTGAGTGTCTGGCCCAAGATCTGGAGACCCTTGGAGTGCCTGGAAAGTTTGAAAATCCTGAAGACTCGAACCAAACGGATGACTCTGAGTATGGCTAACGACATGGCCTGCTCGCTTCCCGCTCCCTGTAGCTCTGCGAGATCAAGTCCAAGGGTGATGAAATAAGGAGCAATCGCTAATATGTCAATGACGTTCATTGCGTTTTTGAAGAAAGCCGGTTTGCTGGGGCACGATAAAAACCTCATGAGAAATTCAAAGGAAAACCACACGATGCAAAGTGACTCAACCATAAAAAATGGGTCTGTCAACAGATTTTTTTTTTTTTGGAGAGTAGTCCCATTAGTGGTGAGGTGATTACTGAGTTGTATGCCTGTGCTGTGATCTTCCCTGAACCGTGGCAAAGTCTCCAAACAGAAGATCAGTATGGATATCAAAATCACACTGACTGATACAACAGCGATCATCCGGGCAGGCCCCGAGCTCTCGGGGTACTCAAACAACAACCACATCTGGCGCTGAAACTCGTTGTCAGGCATCGGACGTTCCACCTCTCTGATCATACCTTCATCTTCTTTGAACATCTCTATGGCCTCCTCTTCGATTTCATAAAATTTTATTTCTTCCATGAAAATGTCCATGGTAACATTGACAGGTCTCCTAAGCCTTCCTCCAGACTGGTAATAATAGAGGATGGCATCAAAGCTGGGTCTATTCCTGTCAAAAAAGTACTCATTTCTCAACGGATCGAAGAAGCGCATCCTTTTACGTGGGTCTCCCAATAGCGTAGAGGGAAAGCGCGAGAGGGTCTTCAGTTGAGTTTCGAAGCGCAGCCCGGAGATGTTGATCACGACCCTCTCGCTACACTCCTGATCGCCCCGCTCCACGTCGCAATCATCTTGGTACAGGGGAGGGACTACCACAGTCTCGTCCTGCTTTTCACGGGATACAACAGTCATCTTTTGCCCCTCTCAAGAGTAAGCGCTTCACTCAACTCCACGGCCCCAACTGTCACTTTCTCTCAGTAGTTTTCTTTCTTTCTCTCCTTCTTTTTCTTTCGGTAATAAATCCAAGTAAATCCTCAATGTATCACTCCAGCCTCCCAAAGGGTTTGATTAATTACTCCACTGTATGTTTTTTCTGCCCAGTGAAAGTGTTCTTGTTGGTTTCCCCCATTTATATTAATACAGTTTTTGTAGTTGCAGACGGTCCTGAAATACTCTCCAGTCTGTCCACTTGCTACCGTTGGCTGTCTACAGTTTTGGCTATCATATTCACACAATTTTAAACAGCCAGAAGCCCTCCCCAAATTGACTGACGTGATGACACTCGCAGCACTGTCCACTGCTCACTTACTGCTCTCACTGTGTCATGTTGTTGAATCGAACACAACTAGTAAACACCTATTACACTTCTTTAAAGTTTTCTCAACTCAGGACTTGTGGTGTTGACCAGTGCTCCAATATCTTATTTCAGAGAAACAAATCACTGCCACCATTTTTTAAAGGACTGACCAAGTTTCCTTTAGTTAACCTACACAAAAATCAGAACTCTCCAATGTGGACTAACCTCAGGGGCTTTAATGCAGCTTCACATTGGAACAATATTAGCAATTTTCTAAATCTAAATCACCCAAAGGTATCAAGAAATCATTGTGAAACTCGTTCTAGACATTTTGAACAAATTGATGCTTGAAAAATGCTGATATCGGTCCCATGACTTGAATGGGATTTGTGTCACAAAGGCTAAAACGTTAGCATGTGGAAACAGTGCCAGGGAAACTAAACCAAACCAAATAAAAGAAGGTTCTAAGAATGCCAGGTTCATCATTACTGTCAAGAATCTGGATCTAATTTTTCACTTGTCATCTTTTCCCCCGTTGGTCATGTAAGCTATGACACGCAGATGCTGTTACGCAACTGAACACACCCCTAACTGATGACCAGTCACCTAATTTGCCTCTGAGAGACTCACTTGTTTCCCAGAGTTAATATATAGCATATGTGAATCTGGAAAAAAAAAGTAACTCAGTAACTAATGTAATGGACATGGGTTATTATAGGTGACTGAAAAATAATATCATTTAGTTAATCCCCCAAGCGCTGTGACCATCCATGGCAACAGGATATCCTCAAGTCATTCACACCACTAACGAAAGGCAACATAGAGGTCCATGCTAGGTCCCATAGGTCCCACAGTGCTCACATGTACACAGTACACAAGCATGCATATATTGAAGCACAACATGAACTCATCAACCAATGTTGACTTGTCAAAATGAGTGCATGGATAATGTGTATATGTTTCAAGTCTTCCCTTCTTATAGGACGTTAGATATTCTTATAGGACGTTAGATACTGATCGACAAGGACTGCATGTATACAGTCATTGTCGATCAGGCCACAGAAATGCATGGCATTGGCAATGTATCCAGATCAATTCATTATTATCATATCATTATCATGGAATAGTCTTGGTGTTAGTGATTGACGTCAGAGATGAGGCATGGCATCATGTGATCCTCCATATGGAAGTTTAAATATCAATATCATGATGATGAAACACTATGTGAAGTTCGTTCTGGGTGGAAGTTATGTTTACCGACTTTGAACACAGTTGCACACATTTCACCATGCAGCCTCGCTTTATCTAAATATAGCAGAGATGAGCTTTCCTCCTTCCTTTTACCAAGCAGTACTGACATGAGGTAATCACAGTGGGAACTGTGGGTGACTTCCTTGACTTTCAGTTTCCATGTGTGTCCATTAACCGCACAATTGAATAACTGTATATGAAGATGGAACACATACCATTTGTAGACCATATGTGTTATTATATGACATAGGATTTTTAGTAGGTCTGTCTCAATGCTGAAACAGGAAAGGGTCTTCCCTAAACTGTTGCCACAAAATTGAACACAGAATCGTCTAGAATGTCATTGTATGCTGTAGTGTTAAGATTTCCCTTCACTGGAGCTTAGGGGCCTAACCCGAGCCATGAACAACTGTCCCAGACCATTATTCCTCTTCCACCAAACTTTACAGTTGGCACTATTTATTGGGGCAGGTAGTGTTCTCCAGGCATCCGCCAAACCCAGATTCATCTGTTGGACTGCCAGATGGTGAAGCGGGATTCATCACTCCAGAGAACGCGTTTCCACTGCTCCAGAGTCCAATGGCTGCGAGCTTTACACCACTCCAGCTGATGCTTGGCATTGCACATGATGATCTTTGGCTTGTGTGCAGCTGCTCGGCCATGGAAACCCATTTCATGAAGCTCCCGACGAACAGTTATTGTGCTGACGTTGCTTCCAGAGGCAGTTTGGAACCCGGTAGTGAGTGTTGCAACTGAGGACAGATTCTTTTTGCACACTACCCGCTTCAGCACTCGGCGGTCCTGTTCTGTGAGCTTGTACGGCCTACCACTTCGCAGCTGAGCCGTTGTTGCTTCTAGACATTTCGACTTCACAACTATAACAGTACCTACAGTTGGCCGGGACAGTTATAGCAGGGCAGAAATTTGACGAACTGACTTGTTTGAAAGGAGGCATCCTATGACGGTGCTACGTTGAAAGTCACTGAGCCCTTAAGTAAGGCCATTCTACTGCCAATGTTTGTCTATGGAGATTGGATGGCGGTGTGCTCGATTTTATACACTGTCAGCAACGGGTGTGGCTGAAATAGCCAAATACACTAATTTGAAGAGGTGTCCACATTATTTTGCATATATAGAGTACTGTATGTGTGTGATCAGAGGTTTAATGCAAAGGCATCCAGACCTGGATTCAAAGAATATTCAAATTATTTAAACAAATGTATCTGCTCTTATTTGAGCTTGCCTGTTGCAATGGAACCAATAGAAAAGTCCCAAAGTGCAAACCCCCACCAACATGGCACTCCAGGTAGGTGAAAGCAATTGTTCAAAGTATTTGAAATATTTTAAATAATATTTGAACCCAGGTCTGAACCGTCTTCAGACACCCAGAGGTGCCTGTCCCAGCCTTTAGGCTTCCTATGTCGATTAAGGAGACACCCTAGGTCCCCAAGCCAAGCTCCATGCCAGTTCCGGGGGGGGTTGATTGCCACGCACCCATTTTAGAAGGCTGCTATCTAAAGTTGATGGCCCTGGTTTCACTGACTAACCAACCAGGCATGGAGCAAGAGGAGGCTGAAACCCGACACTGTGGGTTCCTCCTCGGAATATCCTCCTCTGCATTCTACATTCTATCTCCTATGCTCCTCCTCAAGCTCCTTCCGGAGCAGGATTTCACTGCTTGATCATATCAAGCCCTTTGCCCTTTTTTAGTAGACAGCATTGGCAGTCGGAAACTTCCAATACAAGCAAACCTGGGTTCAAATACTATTTGAAATATTTTCAAAAACATTATCTATGCTTGATTGAGCTTGTCTGGCTTTAATGGAACAAAATAATATTTCCAAAACTGCAAACCCCACTCATCTCACTTTACAGGCAGGTTAAAGCAAATGCTCAAATTATTCAAAAGATATCAAATATTATTTCAACCCAGATCTGAATGCAAGCCCTGCCTGGCATCTGTAAGGGGATCAGTTCCAGGACTGAGGCGCTGTCCTCTTCACAGTTGTCAATCAGGGGAAGACATCAAAGGTCTTTTTGAATGTTCTTTTTTTATTTGAGTAATAACTCATGTGTAGCCAAGTATCTCAACTCAGCAAAAAAAGAAACGTCCCTTTTTCAGGACCCTGTCTCTCAAAGATAATTCGTAAAAATCCAAATAACTTCACAGATCTTCAATGTAAAGGCTTTAAACACTGTTTCCCATGCTTGTTCAATGAACCATAAACAATTAGTGAACGTGCACCTGTGGAACGGTCGTTCAGACACTAACAGCTTACAGACGGTAGGCAATTAAGGTCACAGTTATGAAAACTTAGGACACTAAAGAGGCCTTTCTACTGACTCTGAAAAACACCAAAAGAAAGACGCACTGGGTCCCTGCTCATCTGCGTGAACGTGCCTTAGGCATGCTGCAAGGAGGCATGAGGACTGCAGATATGTCCGTACTGTGAGATGCCTAAGACAGCGATACAGGGAGACAGGATGGACAGCTGATCGTCCTCGCAGTGGCAGACCACGTGTAACAACACCTGCACAGGATCGGTACATCCGAACATCACACCTGCGGGACAGGTACAGGATGGCAACACCAACTGCTCGAGTTACACCAGGAACGCACAATCCCTCCATCAGTGCTCAGACTGTCCGCAATAGGCTGAGAGAGGCTGGACTGAGGGCTTGTAGGCCTGTTGTAAGGCAGGTCCTCACCAGACATCACCGGCAACAACGTCGCCTATGGGCACAAACCCACCGTCGCTGGACCAGACAGGACTGGCAAAAAGTGCTCTTCACTGACGAGTCTCGGTTTTGTCTCATCAGGGGTGATGGTCAGATTTGCTTTTATCGTCAAAGGAATGAGCGTTACACCGAGGCCTGTACTCTGGAAAGGGATTGATTTGGAGGTGGAGGATCCGTCGGTCTGGGGCGGTGTGTCACAGCATCATCGGACTGAGCTTGTTGTCATTGCAGGCATTCTCAACGCTGTGCGTTACAGGAAAGACATCCTCCTCCCTCATGTGGTACCCTTCCTGCAGGCCCATCCTGACATGACCCTCCAGCATGACAATGCCACCAGCCATACTGCTCATTCTGTGTGTTATTTCCTGCAAGACAGGAATGTCAGTGTTCTGCCATGGCCAGCGAAGAGCCCGGATCTCAATGCCATTGAGCACATCTGGGACCTGTTGGATCGGAGGGTGAGGGCTAGGGCCATTCCCCACAGAAATGTCCGGGAACTTGCAGGTGCCTTGTTGGAAGAGTGGGGTAACATCTCACAGCAAGAACTGGCAAATCTGGTGCAATCCATGAGGAGGAGATGCACTGCAGTACTTAATGCAGCTGGTGGCCACACCAGATACTGACTGTTACTTTGGATCTTGACCCTCCCTTTGATCAGGGACGCATTATTCCATTTCTGTTAGTCACATGTCTGTGGAACTTGTTCAGTTTATATCTCAGTTGTTGAATCTTATGTTCATACAAATATTTTCACATGTTAAGTTTGCTGAAAATAGTTGACAGTGAGAGGACATTTAGTCTTTCCTCCCTGCATGCTGCAGGAGAAGTAAAAAAAAACTAAAAACATTTAATGTTGTGAAGGACATTTTAGTTGGGTTACTTTTATTAACCTTTATGGATCATGATCGTGACAAGCAAGCCCATCTGATCTGGATGGTTCAGTAATGTATTATAAATAATCTATCTAATTTTAGTAAGTATGGTAGGCATGGTGTACTTTATTCCACACTGTGGCTAATCTGACTCCAGAGTAACTGTATCGTTAGTAAGCCACTAGAATAATTTATATTGAATAGACAATATTGTCCTTGTACAGAACTGAAATTGACTTGAGAAGATACAATCCAAAACCTCACTGTCCACATCCAGGTCATGATTTCACTTTTGTAAAATTGTCCCAGTTTCAGTAACACTCTGCTTGTTTCTCCCACAACCATGTTGGTTCAAGTATTTATATATGTCTAGTTTTCTCCACTTGCAAACAGTGGGTTAATTGCTCACATGTTTTAAATGTACTGTTGTCTGGCAACACAGCATCATGCCAATGTGTACAGTCTGTACCGAACACATCTTGTGCATGCATGGGGTCTGTATAGTAACACCAACAATACATGTGTAACAGTGCCATCCGTCTCCTCGCCCCAACCTTGGCTTGAACCAGGGACCCTCTCAACACATCGACAACAGTCACCCTCGAAGCATCATTACCTATCGCTTCACAAAAGCCAAGGGAAACAACAACTTCAAAGTCTCACAGCGAGTGACGTCACCGATTGAAATGCACCACTAACTAGCTAGACCAATACACCAGTTACACATGTACAGACTGTAATATACATGGACTGTAGGGTTGTGCATCTTTCCCTTTCAAGACGATTTATACGTATCTAGATACATAGGCACATATACGATACAGGAACGAGACGTTTTAGTTTGAAACTATTTGGTTTGATTAGAGAACAAATCGATGTGATTGGGTGCAATACGATTCTATGCTGCATGAACACATTCATTTTCCATTCTAAATTAAAATCTGCTGCTAATAGAGCTCAATAGCTGGGCTTCTCTGAGCTGGATCTGTCTTAACTGACTGTGTGTGTGTGCGTGTGCGTGTGCATGTGCGTGTGCGTGTGAATGATGTATGTCTATGGTTTATGTACTATGTAGGCACCTGAGCTGAGCCATAAGGCAGACTAGGCATCTACCCAGCCAGATCATTCAGGATTGCCCTTGAAATTGGACGTCTATCCATGTTCTGAGGAAGTCGGGAAATTATGTCCACTAGGGACAAAAGTGAGCACTATTACCATCAAGTAGGCTTGGGTTTTGCTGTGGACGGAGGTGGTGGATGGGCGTAATCCAATTACTCTGGATCAGATGGTTGCAACTTTGTACAGAAAAGGCACAACGGTTGCTCACCATTAAAAATGTGTTGTTTTATTTGACAAGTTTAAAAGATTGATGTTTCAACCTTCATGGCCTTCTTCAGAACAACTTGCAAACAATTACCCATTCCTATAAGTGAGTACTATACTGAACAACAAATATACACACAACCTGTAAAGTGTTGGTCCATACACACAAAAACTTTATTTCTCAAAAATAAATGTCTTTACATCCCTGTTAGTGAGAATGTATCCTTTACCAAGATAATCTATCCACCTGACAGGTGTGGCATATTAAGAAGCTGATTAAACAGCATGATCATTACACAGGTGCACCTTGTGCTGTGGACAATAAAAAGCCACTCTAAAATGTGCAGTTTTGTCACACAACACAATGCCACAGATGTCTGAAGTTTTGAGGAAGCGTGCATCTGGCATGCTGACTGCAGGAATGTCAACCAGAGCTGTTTCCAGAGAATTAAATGTTAATTTCTCTACCATAGGCGTCTGCAACGTCGTTTTAGAGAATTTGTCAGTACATCCAACCGGCCTCACAACCGCAGACCACGTGTAACCTAGCAAGCCCAGGATCTCCCACCCGGACAGCTGATGAAACTGTGGGTTTGCAAAACCAAAGAATTCCTACACAAACTGTCAGAAACCGTCTCAGGGAAGCTCATCTGCGTGCTCATTGTCTTCACCAGTTTCTTGACCTGACTGCAGTTCGGCGTTGTAACTGACTTCAGTGGGCAACTGCTCACATTCGATGGCCACTGGCACACCGGAGAAGTGTGCTCTTCACGGATGAATCCCGGTTTCAAGTGTACAGATAGCAGACAGCGTGTGTGGAGTTGTGTGGGCAAGTGGTTTGCTGATGTCAACGTCGTGAAAAGTGTCCCATGGAGGCGGCAGGGTTATGATATGGGCAGGCATAAGCTACGGACAACGAACACAACTGCATTTTATCGATGTCAACTTGAATGCACAGAGATAACGTGAAGAGATCCTGAGGCCTATTGTCGTGCCATTCATCTGCTGCCATCGCCTCATGACGGAAACTGATTTCAGTAAATCAATTTAAAATATATATTTTTTATGATAAAACAATTAAATGAAGGCGAGTAACGCATAAAAAGGTACCCATAGTCTTATGGCTATACACTAGTCTTATGAGAAGACTAGAGCAAGGGTGTAACGGTATCATGGAAAGCCCCACTGACAGCTGTCTGTAGGCATTTATAAGAAGTATCTACGTGGTCTGCAGCCACTAACAATAACACGTGGTGTTATTATATATGTACAGGAGATACATATGGTGCATGGCATATGGTGCATAGCAACATGCACATGGGGTAATAAGGGAGATTACCGAGTGTGTTAGGGAATAGTACTAAGTGAATGTGGATGTGAAAGTTTTGTGATTGTGAGATATTAATCTTTTCACTTTTACCAACAGATGGGTGTGATCATTCTACAGTGGTGCCTGTAGAGTACGCTCAAACCAGTGTGATTAGAACGCTTGATTAGAATGCTTATTTACAACGTCCAGTTTCGATTGACACAACAATCAGCATTTGATCTGGCCAAACTGTTTTTTCACAGAAATATATTGCACAAACACTGTCCTTACAAAGTTATGTCCAGAATGTGACCAGTTTATTTTTGGATGCAATGTTCAGACATTCACAGAAGTAGCTACACCATAACACAATCATCCAAACTGGAAAATGTAGGCTACCTTTGTCCTAGCGCTAACTGAGGTATGATTGACGTAACACAAGCGGTCATATTTTTATAACTCTCAGCTGACAAAAACTACAATATCAATTTGCTAATAGCAATTATTATTTATAATTAATCACATCACGGCTGAGCTCACCATTGATCAAAAATAATTGAGTAAAACACTTTCTAGAAATCGAAAGTAATCCGACAATGGGTAGTTTGTGCGCGCCGCCATGTCTGTTTTTTCACATCAACCAAAGATAATAAGAGGAGACAAGATGAGTTTGGTCTACAGTATGCATGTTGAAGGGGATGTGTCGTGTACCATTGTTCACTCACCTTATTTTGTTATAACATCTTTGGTCCGACAGATGTTTACGCGAAACCCAGAATGCATTGTATGTCAACAAGCATGGCTCCACACATAGCTGGAATTAGCTTAGCTCATCATAATCAGTACAACCTTCAAAAAAGTATTTTACACACATAATATGTGTCCATTACAATCTATGCAAGAATCGGAATGCATGATTTGTCACCAGAACTTGAAAACATGTGAATGAAACAGTAAATAAAAAAATAATTACCACGCAAAACATTTTCTGATAGTGATTTATTGATACAAGTGGTGCATGTTGGCAGTCAATCATGTAACCTCTCACTCCCACTCTGAGCCATTCAGTGTTGTTGTTTATGTATGTAGCTATTGAGCTAAGCTGTAGCATTAGCAATGTCTTCAAAAGGAGACAACTCACAAATGCGGAAATTCTGGAGATTTTTTATAAATTCTGGAGATTTTTTATAAATTCTGACAATGAGTCTGAGTATGAAAGTCAGAAATTAAATTCTGACAGTGACAGTGAGGAGCTGCCCCCCAACCTTGTAGCCATTGAGAACCCTGAATCTGAGGACCCCTTGTCCACTGATGAAGTCCCAGGTCCCTTTGAAGATGCTGGTGGTGATGGAGGCAGACCGACAGTGGATAGCTGGAAGGCCACCAGCCATTTCACCCCTCCTGGCCCTGCTGTTTGCTTTGATGAGTCCCAGTCTGGAGTGCAAATCCCCTTGCCATTTCCCTTTGAGGCAGAGTGCTTCAAGCTGTTTCTGACAGAGGAGCTGGTAGGAGACATAGTAGAGAAGACGAATCACTAAGCCTTGAAGCTACAGGAGAAGAGAGACAGGAGTGAGGGGGAAACTTGCTAAATAGGTGACAACCACAGTTAGTGAAATGTATACCTTCCTGGTGACAGTCCTTCTCATGGGAATAGTGAAGAACTCCCTAAGAGAATACTGGAGCACAGATCCTATGTTTGCAACTCCCTTCTTTGCCACCCAGATTAAGAGACTGCTTCGCCTACCCACTGGAGCAGGTTGTTTGTCGACTGTCAGATAAGAAACAACACAGAAGAATGATCACCTCAAAAGCAAGGTCTCTGAGAGAGCACAACACCGGACCGTTCCTTAATGGACTGGCAGTGAAAAATCCATATGAGTGTTACTTTGGACAATTTGCTGTGAAAAGGTCAGAGGGAAACTGTGTCCTGTTACAAAACCAGGACATTGCTGTTGTTTAGATCATGACGTTTGCTGTAATTCAGTTCCTGGATGAAAAGAGCGAGCCATATGCAGTAGTTCTACAAGTATGCATCAAAGACGACATCTGTTATTGGCCACCACTCAGCCTCAGAAAAAATTACAAAAGTAACAATTTTCCCATCGAGTGTACTCCACCAGACAGCACCTGGGAAAGAAGTTGCTTTAAGTTAATGAAGGGAGCAGGTAATCTGGCCTAATTTATGTCTCTGATATACTCTAATTTTAACTGTTAGTGTAATTAACTTGTCTGAGGAAACGGCACAAATCTAATGTGAATGCATTGAGGTGCTAGTGGACAGTAGAGTTGATGTGCTAAAAGCTTCTCTTCCAGACACACCGTGAGTCCCACCGTATCAGGAGCTTCTATCGAACAGTGAAAACATAGGGTGCCAGCAGACTTTAGAGCTGGTATGTAAAATAGATTTTTTGAAATGCTTTATTATATGCAAAGTTCAATTTCTGAACTATAATCAGCTTTCATGGTCAATTTCCAAAAGTATTTGTGAATTAGCTGTCTCCCCTATAACACATACACCACGTCAGGGGGCCAAGAGTCCGAATAGAAGTTAGTGAAGCATTATTCATTAAAAAATCCATTGGAGGATATATCCTGTCCTGCTAAATGCTAATGGAATTTCAGATGAGAAACAAGCCCCTTTATTCATGTAATCTGTCTTTTAATTAGGACAAGCATTATATTCCCCAGCATCATATTAACCACAGCAGCATGTGGAGGACACCCGTGGAGGTATGTGGTTCATGTACATTCACTTTTCCCAGATGAGACTTTGCCTATCTGTTCTTTTTTTCACAGTATTTCATTTCAATGTATTATTTCAAATAGGGCCTACAATGAGACACTTCAACGGGCCAAATTGTGGCCGTTGATACAGTATGAATGTAAGAACATATCGACTTAAAATATGAACAGTAACTTTTTTGCACCATGTCTGAATGTGACTATATGTACATTCAGAGAAGAACCATTATTTGTGTAATTTGTCTTTCAATTAGGACACTGGACAGACCCAGCATCATGTTCATCAAAGCAGCATGTGGATGACAGCCATGGGGGGATGTAGTACATTTGCTTAGCCCTGATGAGACTTTACCTATCTGTTATTTTTTGCACAGTATTTACTTAATTTCTAAATTTTGAGTCAAACAGGGCCAGGACTGAGACACTTCAACGGGCAAAGTTAGAACATACCAACTTAAATATGTGACCGACTGGCTCAAATAGGTCTTATGTAGCTAAATATACACTACAGTTGAGGAACACTGGGAAAATAGCCTTTGACTGTTTTGGTACTACTACTAGAGAGCCCTTTTTTGTCTACACCCATTCAGCATCATTCACACCCTCTTAAGCTTTAGCCCCACCCAGCTCTTTAAGGGTTGACGTAAGGGTTCTGTACTAACAACAGCAGTCAATCACCCAAGCTAACTTGCTAGCTACTTCCAGACACAAATGAGAGAACAGCTCACTGAACATTACTCGCCCTAGCAGAGATGGTTAGGCTGTTATGCAATCCAGAGCGTTGGTGACTGCAACTGTGCTGTCAGATTGTCCGTTTGTAAATTCAGATCGTTTCACTCTCTGAGCTTTCAGAGCACACACTGGACGCTCTGGCCGATGAGTAGGGTTGATCTGAATGTTCTGACCTCACAACGTCCGTCAAGCACCCAAGCTAACTGGCTAATATTGGATAGCTTGCTAGCTACTTCCAGACACAAATGAGAGAACACCCAATTCTGACCATTTTACTCGCCCTAGCAGAGCTGGTTCGGCTGTTTTCATGTTATCCAGAGCATTGGTGACTGTAACTGTGCTGCTGGCAACAATTTAATCACGCTTTTTTGCCGACATTTACTGACACTGGCCATATTAAACAGGTGTTGAGCGTTCGTAAATTCATCAGTAATTGTGCGCTCTTTTCACGACTCAGGATATGACCCAGATGCAGACACAGGAGGCGGATAGTACAGTTCTCAGATTATTTATTGTAAACACGGGACAGGCAAAGGGCAGGTCGAGGAAAGGCTGGGGTTCGTGATCAGGTCAGAGTCAGGCAGGTACAGGACGGCAGGCAGGCTCGGGGTCAAGGTAGACAGAATAGTCAGAACCGGGAAAACTAGGAAACTTGAGAAAAAGGAAGACGGGAAAGCACACTGGTAAGACCTGACAAGACTAGACGAACTGGCAACAGACAAACAGAGAACACAGGTATAAATGCACCAGGGATCATGGGGAAGATGGGCGACACCTGGAGGGGAGTGGAGACAAGCACAGAAACAGGTGAAACAGATCAAATAAAAAAAACAAATCAAATAAAATTTTATTTTCACATACACATGGTTAGCAGATGTTAATGCGAGTGTAGCGAAATGCTTGTGCTTCTAGTTCCGACCATGCAGTAGTATCTAACAAGTAATCTAACAAATTCACAACAACTACCTTATACACACAAGAGTAAAGGAATGAATACGAGTATGTGCATATAAATATATGGATGAGCGATGGCTGACCGGTGTAGGCAAGATGCAGTAGATGGTATGGAGTACAGTATATACACATATGAGATGAGTAATGTAGGATATGTAAACATTATATAAATGGCATTGTTTAAAGTGGCTAGTGATACATTTATTCCATTCAATTATATTTATTAAAGTGGCTAGAGTTTTGGGTCAATGGCCGAACGGCATAGGCAAGATTCAGTAGATGGTTTAGAGTACAGTGTATACATTTGATATGACTATGTCGGATATGTAAACATTATATACAAAATTGTTTAAAGTGGCTAGTGATACATTTGTTACATCCAATTCCTATGTTTTAAGTGGCTAGAGATTTAAGTCAGTATGTTGGCAGCAGCCACTCAATGTTAGTGATGGCTGTTTAACAGTCTGATGGCCTTGAGGTAGAAGCTGTTTTTCAGTCTCTCGGTCCCAGCTTTGATGCACCTGTACTGACCTCGCCTTCTGGATGATAGCGGGGTGAACAGGCAGTGGCTCGGGTGGTTGTTGTCCTTGATGATATTTTTGGTCTTCCTGTGACATCTAGTGGTGTAGGTGTCCTGAAGGGCAGGTAGTTTACCCCCAGTGATGCGTTGTGCAGTCCTCACTACCCTCTGGAGAGCCTTACGGTTGTGGGCGGAGCAGTTGCCGTGTTGCGCCTTCTTCACCACGCTGTCTGTGTGGGTGGACCAATTCAGTTTGTCCGTGATGTGTGCGCCGAGGAACTTAAAACTTTCCACCTTCTCCACTACTGTCCCCTCGATGTGGATAGGGGGGTGCTCCCTCTCCTGTTTCCTGAAGTCCACGATCATCTCCTTTGTTTTGTTGACATTGAGTGAGAGGTTATTTTCCTGACACCACACTCCGAGGCCCCTCACCTCTTCCCTGTAGGCCGTCTCGTCTTTGTTGGTAATCAAGCCCACCACTGTAGTGTCGTCAGCAAACTTGATGATTGAGTTGGATGCGTTCTTGGCCACGCAGTCATGGGTAAACAGGGAGTACAGGAGAGGGCTGAGAACGCACCCTTGTGGGGCCCCAGTGTTGAGGATCAGCGGGGTGGAGATGTTGTTTCCTACCCTCACCACCTGGGGCCGGCCCGTCAGGAAGTCCAGGACCCAGTTGCACAGGGCTGTTGCACAGGGCACAAGCTTAATGACGAGCTTGGAGGGAACTATGGTGTTAAATGCTGAGCTGTAGTCGATGAACAGCATTCTTACATAAGTATTCCTCTTGTCCAGATGGGTGTGATTGCGATTGCGTCGTCTGTGGACCTATTGGGACGGTAAGCAAATTGGAGTGGGTCCAGGGTGTCTGGCAGGATGGAGGTGTGACAGCTCTGGCACACTCAGACGAGAGTGCTCTGAAATCGAAGTAGATGGCCAGACTGAATTTACGAACGCACCCAAAATGATTACTTGCATAGTGGAGTCTTTTGTTAAGACATACTACCCTGCATGAATCTGCTAAACAAACAGGTTCAATGTTAGCTAGCTAACATTAGGCTATAACTAGCAAAACAAATTGCTCTGAGATACGAAGAAACAAGATAATAAACATAACATTAGCTAGCGAGTCACCCAGCTAACTTAGCTAGCTAACAGTAAACTTTAACTTGAAATGAAAAAACTTTATGTCAAAATTAGAAATGTGTAATATCTGAAAATGTAGCTAGCCAAATTATCTTACCCCTGGTCTGAAATCAGAGTAGATAGCCAGACCAAATTTACCAGCTGGTACGTCTATCAACAGTTGTTGCAGTGACATTCTATTGAAATGGATACTTGCATATTGGAGTCTTTTGTTAAGACATGTAGCTGGCTAGTAAGCTAAACAATCAACCATAATCCCAACTCATGATGTTACTACCCTACATGAATCTGCAGGTAGCTAGCTAACATTAGGCTATAACTAGCCAAGCAAATTGCTCTAAGAAACGAAAAACAAGATCATACACGTAGCGTTAGCTAGCTAGCCACTTTAACTTTATACGAAACCACTTTTTGTCAAAATTAGAAACGTGTAATATCTGAAAATATAGCTAGTTAGGCTATCTTACCCGTATACATGTGCAAGCAAGGAGGCCTACAAACCTGATTCAGTTGCACCAGCTCTGTCAGGAGGAATGAGCCAAAATTCACCCAACTTATTGTGGGAAGCTTGTGGAAGGCTACCCGAAACATTTGACCCAAAGTTAAGCAATTTAAAGGCAATGCTACCAAATACTAATTGAGTGTATGTAAACTTCTGACCCACTGGGAATGTGATGAAAGAAATAAAAGCTGAAATAAATTATTCTCTCTACTATTATTCTGACATTTCACATTCTTAAAATAAAGTGGTGATCCTAACTGGCCTAAGACAGGGAATTTTTACTAGGATTAAATGTCAGGAATTGTGACAAAACTGTTTAAATGTATTTGGCTAAGGTGTATGTAAATTTCCGACTTCAACTGTACATAGATTATTTTTTTTTTTAAGCAGAACTACCAAAACTATTGCTGATGGTGACCCTGAACAATCAAAATCAAATCCATCAAATCCAGGTTGAGTAGTTGTTTCTACTTTGATTCCGGTAAAACACAATTTTTCAACAGCCCTTAGATAACAATAACAACCTAGCAAATGACATAAGTTGTCACTCAACCAATAAAGCCTAATAACACAAAAGCCATTTTAGCATTTGAAGGACGAAGGTGATGCGCAGATGTGAAAGAACAGGCCGCCTACCACCCGCTGGCCAGCGCGCAAAGCTGGGCACAGTGCGCTGTTGGACTGCAGTAGACCACTGATATCATGGGGTTGTTAGGCATGCAAAAGGTTATGTAGATCAATGACTGGGCGTCTGTAGTGTGTTCGTGCATGTGTGTGTACACTGCGAAGATATTGCTGTGTTTTCAGCGTCCGCCAGAGCAGTAGGTGTAACTGAATCCAGCTCAGAAAGCAAATGTCTGCTAGGGAACCTTAGAGCCACCTATAAATAAACAGAGACGCATACTCCTCCAACGTTCCATTGCTCCAACGCTGTTCTTAGTGGCCTATATTGAACACATGGAATGATGAGCTCATGGCAACAGGCGTCTTCTGATCCTCTGGGGGTGTATCTACATCGTCTGATCCTAACCGAATTGTTCCGTTTCACTTCATCATGAAGCAATTTAGTTTGGATCCATGCTAGAATGTTAATGGTTAACTGTAAACGAAACAAATGCCAAGTAGGTTAATTCATAGGCTATTACTGCGTAATTACCATTTTACTAGGTGCCGTAGGCTACAAGTAAATACCTGGTAATATATTTTCCAACCCTGGGATGAGTGTTCTGAGAAGAGGTAGATCTTGTTACAAATAAAATTCATATCAACATCAATCACTTAGAGTTGTGCAAGTTACATACAATATAGGTGTGTGTGCATGTGTCCAATGCAGTTGCCTTCAATTCCCTCCTTATGACCTTTTCACCTCGTGGCTCAAGACCCCTGTTAACAAACATTTCCCTGCCACTTGGCAGGTCATTACAGACCATTACAAAGTGAACAATGTATATGATATCTAACGTGAAAGCAGCAGTGCATGATGAACAGGAGTGCCTCACGCCACAATAGATAATGAAAGTAAGAGATAAATGAAGATAATGATGGCAGTAAGAGTGTTCTAACTTGACCCTTTTTTTGTCTGTAGCAAATGACTCTCTCTTTACCCTCCTTGACACTTGACATTATTCACTTGGTTCTCTGACAATTTCAAACTGGCCTACTGGCTGGCTCTACTCCCTATCGTGTAGTTGAGAATTGACCAAAAAATTCCAGCAAACAACCCAAATACCTCAATGAAAATATGTGTTGGAAAAGGGAAACTTTTATCAGTTACCAGTTTTATCATTGGAATGTGACACAAAACGAGGTAATGGTGTGCTTTAGGACCGAGCGGTTGGGTAAGCTGTTTGTAGTGTTTATCCGACTGAATAAAAACATTTTTATTTACCCCCGACTTCTAAAACTGAAGTTGCGCCCCTGTCAACAATACATATTTAGCTATATCCCTCGCAATATGAAAGAGACTCATAAATGAGAGTTGAGTGATACAGAATAAACGTGTCATTTTGTTGACAAATGCATGTTGTAATGGTTAATAATATTGGCTCCTGGCTGTCAGTCCGTCTGACGATACGCAGGAGCGCAGTTTTGAAAAAACACTGGTGGGTCTATGGCACAAAGTTGCTTTGACGTTCCTAGGTTGAGCTTCTGAATGAAAACTGGAATTGTGGGTGATTTTCATTCAGGAAGGGATAGAGCATATTTTCCTAGTGCAACACTTGCTTGTTGGACCATATTTCAGGCTTGTCAGCACGCCAGTGCCAGCAGCATGTTGGACACTATGGATAATAATCACGAAAGCCAGCTCTGTCTACTGGTAAATGTTTATACAGTAGAGTAACCTACATGCTTGTTGTAGGCTACAAGCAAACGAGAACACCAGTTTTCTGATACTGACAGATGGAAGGGTGGCTGGCCCAGCGGCTGCTTGAGAACTTTCAGATAGAGCACGTTATGACGTCTTGCCTGGGTTTTTCTGGGTTTGTTTTGTCGCCCTGACAGTTTAATATTTAATCATCACAAATGACATAGAGATGTATTGAGTCTGGCATTAACGTCATAGAAATAACAAATGAATAGAAAGGTGTCTCCATTCAAGTCAGTGGTGGCATAATGGGTGGACTGGCAACCATTTTGAGTGTACCCATCCCAGGAAGTAAAATCAGAAAATGTACCCTTCAATTTGTGCTGTGATTTCAACTGACATGACAAAAAATACATTCAATTGCATGAGCCACATCAGTTAACATTCTGCATTACCATGTCAATCCAGCATCAGCTGATAGAATATTCCATTATTGCATCACAATAGCAGGCAGCCATTGCCAGTGTACCCATGAGTTTACCAGTCAATTGCCAGGGTTAGAGTTTCCAAGTCCATTCTATTCATTCCTAATTCTCTTGTTAATGTGCTGTGCACGTTCTCATTCAGGAGGATAGGCCTGTGCTGGGTTTGATACATTTTTCATGAAGCTATCATGCATTTCTATACATAAACAGTAAAGTGATACTTGTAACTTCATAATCTTGTTGTTCTTAGGCATTAACATATTGATTGATACTTGTGTACTTAGAACGAACGGCAACATGGTATCTTTCAATGTGATATCGGAAGAAAGTGGGGGATTTCGCACCATGTTGGTTGTCACTGTGGCCGTGTAAACGGTTCACTTTCCACTTGGAGGGTAGGGTATGTGCGTCCCAAAGATGTCGACCCTTTCCACTTTATATATTTTTTTCATTTTAGTCATTTAGCAGACGCTCTTATCCTAAGTGACTTTTTTAGGAGAAATTAGGGTGAAGTGCCTGGTCCAACACTCTTAACCGCTAGGCTACCTAGTCTTCACCTGAAACACAACACTCATGATGCTATTGCAGACGACAAACTGAGAGGCATGCCGTAGATAATGAATGCATAGGAAAATATATTGACAGCTAGATAGACAGCTAAGTCGTTTCTGGCTAACCAAACAGTAACAAAGAAGATAGCTAGATAGCTAGAGGCTAACCACAGATAGAGTAAGGAGTTATAAATAATGTATATTTGAGATAAAGTTATCTAACTTGCCACTGAATGGTGTGTTGTGTTGTTTGATAGGTGACAGCTGATGTCTACAAAATCCTGAATGAATTATATTTTTAGCAAAATTGACATTGTTGCAATCTTGAATGGTTGGTTTAACCAATGAAACCTAGCTATCGCAATATTTATGCATTTTAATTAGTTTTTGTTAGAAATTTAGCTAAGCTTATTTTGCTTAGTTCATAAGTAGCTACATGAAACCACCATTCATGAGTGAGAATGTCACAGGAAAACGACTGGAAAGTGTGGCTGGTCTTGTTGAATGTCAGTGCTGCTAAGTGAGATCAGGCCAGCAAGTTTTAACTGACGGGGTGCATTTCTGTGTAGTCAGGTGGAATTACAGTCAGGCTGGCAGCAGCATACTGAGTCCCAGTTAGCAAGGAGCAATCGGGAGGCCGGCGTCCCTCCAGAGTGGCCGTGCACCTTTTTTTATTATTTAACATACATTGAACGCCATGTCCATCTGAAAAACGGTTTGTGATTTCCTATAAGTATTTACAAGTACTATAAATTATTGTGTGTGCAAAATATATCAGATAATGAGGGCCACTCCTGGTTCCCTGGATCAACAGGTGACCAGAAATAAATCCAGTAAAATCAAATTTAATCAAAGTGACATAGTAAAGGAATCAAAGAAGTGACATTAAAAGTATACAAAAAATAACACTAAGCCAAATCAAGTACAAAAGAAACATGCAGATCAAAGAAATAAGATAAAACAAAAATCGCATAAAGGCATATAGTATGTAAATAGTTTGTCAAAGTGCAAAATAACTTCAGTGCATTAGCAGGAGAGAATTATAATTAAAGTATATCTACATAGTGCAGTTAGGTGACATAACTATTGCACTACAGTCATTTAAGTGTGTCTATTTATAAATGGTAAGTGTGTGGTAGGGTGCAATAGTCAGCCCAGGGTTGAGCTGTTGGATCAGTCTTGTGGCTTGCGGGTAGCTGGCTTTGAGTTAGGTGATCCAAGACTTGATGTTGACCCTCACTGTACAAAGGTGTTTTTTAAATATTTTTTTAAATGTTCTGATAAAAAATTTAAAATACTCCAGTCTGAATTTACATGACTAAAACCAGGTAGAACGTGTTTAGAAATGATAATAAACCTATATTTTTTACATAATTTAGCCTCTGAACAATTTTTCATCCATCACAGTATTTTCAATATAGAGTTATTAGCAGTGCTATTTAGCGGATTTGGTAGATTTTGTGGTGTCAAACCAGTGAGCTTAACATTCTTCATCCAGAATATGAACAAAACGTAATTATTGACAATGAAATAGGTGGGACTGTAATATAGGCTACATTTTTCTGACAGTTCCATATGTAGAAACAGTCCTGAAAGACATGCATCTGCGACGAAAGGACGTATCCTCTCTGCAACAGGCAATATGAGGGTTAGTAGTATTATCTTAATAGAGCGATTTTGTCATGAGATTCATGCATGTTTATGAAAGCTAGCAATCTGGGTGAGTAATATTACATTTATGTACATTCAAAATGAGATATAGTGTCCTGCCATTGCCAGAGGATGTGCTGGTGATGACAGCGAGAAGAGGGACAACATTCATGGGGGAACATACCACTGCTCTTTTAACAACTCATCGTTTAAAGATGAAGAGGAGGAAGAGGAGGAGATGGAGGATGAAGATCAGATGGAGACACCGGCGGTTTGATGTTGAGGAGTGTTCACCCAAGAGTAAAGGTCAAATATAATATAGTACAGGTGGACACATAGCACCAACCATAGCTTGCTTGTCAGTTTTGATTGTCAGAGGTAAAGCTTGACATTTCTTTGCGGGTATTGTATCATTAAAGTTTCAGAGAACAATTCCCAAACTGACGACCACATTGGCTAAAACCCAAACGTTTTTCCACACCAATGTGTCAGGTGTTCCTCCACTACCCAGAACCACCCAGGTGGTATTTGAGGTCCAGTCGGGAAGGGCCGTGCCCCGCCTGCGGAAGCCCCGCCACCTGTATGGTGTCTGGACATGTGTCCCAAACACTCCCACGCTTGCCCAACGAGTGTGAGGTCATCCCGGGGGAAAGCATATTGGTGAGCCAGTTTCCTGTTTCATGTTCCCATCACAAGCTTTTTAGTTCAGGAGTAGACTTAATGAAAGCTAGACTTTATACCGGAGAGCATTTTATGTCTATAAAAAAATAAAACTTTCCCTATTCTTTCTCTCTCTCTCATCTTTCCTGTGTTCCCGGGATGGGCTCCTCCCTCCCCAGAGCCCTCAGATGAGCACCAACGAGCAGCTTGGACCAGAGTCTGAGAATCTCATTGTCTACGATACACAGAGAGGTAATAGAAAATGTCAAATCACTGAGCTGCTCCTGCCTGGCACATACAGTTGAAGTCAGAAGTTTACATACACCTTAACCAAATACATTTAAACCGTTTTTTCAAAATTCCTGACATTTAATCCTAGTAAAAATTCCATCTTAGGTCAGTTAGGATGACCACTTTATTTTAAGAATGTGAAATGTCAGAATAATAGTAGAAAGAACGATTTATTTCAGCTTTTGTTTTACTGTGGATATAGATACTTTTGTACCTGTTTCCTCCAGCATCTTCACAAGGTCCTTTGCTGTTGTTCCGGGATTGATTTGCACTTTTCGCACCAAAGTATGTTCAAACAATTGTTTGTACAGATGAACGTGGTACCTTCAGACGTTTGGAAATTGCTCCCAAGGATGAACCAGACTTGTGGAGGTCTACAATTTTTGAGGTCTTGGCTGATTTCTATTGACTTTCCCATTTTGTCAAGCAAAGAGGCACTGAGTTTGAAGGTAGGCATTGAAATACATCCACAGGTACACCTCCAATTGACTCAAATTATGTAAATTAGCCTAAATTTTCTGGAGTTTTCCAAGCTGTTTAAAGGAACAGTCAACTTAGTGTATGTCATGACTTCCACCGAAGGTGGCTCCTCTGCCTGTTCGGGTGGCGTTCGGCTGTTGTCGTCACCGGCCTACTAGCTGCCACCGACCCCCTTTTCCTTTCCGTAGATTTTTCTGTATTGGTTGCACCTGTTCCTTGTTTGTGTTTTTGTTAGGGCTATTTAAGCCGGTTAGACCCGCCTCCTTTTTGTGTGGGCTTGTTTTCTGTTTGTCGGTGGACTGTTGGTTGTATGTTTCTCTTGCTGTGTTCGGGTTCCTGTTTTGGGCCGCTCTTCTGTTTAGTTCGCCTGTTGTTTGGCGTTTGACATTTTAGGCACTGCAATAAAGTCGGTTTTCTGATCCTCTGCTCTCTGCGCCTGACTCCACACCCACCACTCCTAGCTGTGTGACAGTGTATGTAAACTTCTGACCCACTGGAATTGTGATACAGTGAGTTTTACTCTGTTTCTACTCTGGCAGGGGTTCTCAAAGTGGGTTCGGAGGCCAGATGTCAAAATGTATTTTTTTTACATCAGATTTTTTTAATTCATTCAATTCAATAATAACAGATTTAACAAGTTTTGGCCAAGGGATACTTGAAATAGGTTTAGAAGGTGTAATAAAATACAATATAATATGATTAATCTCCAATTTAGGTTCTTAACACTAGGCAAGCTCACAGGGATATTGGTATCCACAGTACTCCACCAATTATACATTTCTGCCCTGACCCCTGCTGCTGTGTCATTCTCTGGGGCTGATGACACCACTCTGCTGTTCGAGGGACGCTTCGAGTGTGGCACCTTGCTGAAAGCAACAAGAGTGTGAGTTCATAACATCCATAAGTATTGTCAAACCTCTCACACTGTCATTCAAAGTTCTGAGTGATTTACAATTTTTATTTTGTGTTGTGTGATTTAATTTCAATCCTCTAATATTGTCACTCATCCTAGCCATTTACATTCTGTCTAATCTTATTTAATTGAATTTGAGTGGTGAATTTGATTACGAGCTCTCTCTGAGCACCAACCTGTACACGGAGCACACTCAGTGGTTCTACTTCCAGGTGAGGAACACCTGCAACCTGCTGACCTGCTGAAGATAGGTTGTTATTTACATTTTTACTGTGACTCTTTTCCCTCTCCCCTTTAGACTTTTTACAATTGTTTTACCAGATTTTCATATGATATAGCTAAGACTTTAAATACATTTTGATTTGAAGGTGACCAGCCTGTATGAGGAGGGGAAGCTGCCCCTGCTCTACTCTGAGGAGAAGGCCCGGGTCCAGGGGGTGGGCTAGCATCTTGTGGGTCAACAGGCCTCCTACCAATGTAACGGGTGCCAGCACACCAACCAGCCCTGCTACACCCTATCCTGGATCTTCTGCTTCCCTTACTACCAAGTAAAGAACATGAGAGAACGTGCTCCAGCACTTGAGCTGGAGCATGGTAATTTACTCAATTGTTACCCAGAAATTATATGATATTGAGATAAAAACAGCTGCATTGGACCTTTAAATACATTTTCTTTATCTTATTCAAGCAACATGTCTTAAAAGACATGTCTTTAATACACAAAAATGTGTCTACATTTTTCCCTTACTACCGGGATACCTGCTACCTTTCCCACTGCTACCCCTACACCAACCTGTGGGCCCACCCTAGGTTGTGTGAGGAGCGTAAGTTGCTGCTGTACTTTGATCTCCATGGACACATCCGTAAACACAATGTCTTCACTTACGGCTGTGAGAACCCCCCGGCCCGCTGACAGACACCCTCACGAACGCGTCTTTCCTCTGATTCTCAGCAACAACTGCCCTGAGATAGTACAGTACTCCTCCTCAATGTCTTTGTGTTTTATCCCCCTCAGTCAAGGCCAGGGCCCATATCCACAAAGCATCTCAGAGTAGGAGTGCTGATCTAGGATCAGGTCGTCCCTGTCCATATAATCGTATACATTATAATTTAAAAGGCAAAACTGATCCTAGATCAGCACTTCTACTCTGAGATGCTTTGTAAATACCGGCCCAGTTGAGATGAAACAGCCAACAGAAGATCAGACAGTTGAGCAGTTTGAGAATACAATTTCCTTGATTTGAACTGCCTAGCTTTTTCTCATGTTGGCTGCAGGGGTTTCCAAGATTCAACTAATCTTAGCAAAAGACTGGCCTCTCAAACATCCGATCTTTGTATGTCCTCCCCACATGAAAAAATACTATAGCATACTATGGTATGAATACTATAGTACTAGCTGTAGTGTTTTTGCAGACTTTACCGTTCTATCCACTGTATTATACTGTAGTATTTACAGTTAACTATAATAAAAGAAAACTGTAGTGTATATGTTGTGTTTTGCAGATTGTAGTATACTATAGTGTTTACTGTAGGTTTTATGCAGACTGTACTATACTGTAAAAACAGACAGAGGCACCAGTCTCACCCATCTGTAATGTTTTTCCTGCAGTATAGTACGTGTGTGAGAGAGCTGCAGGAGATTATGAGATCGGAGGCAGGTCTGCCCATAGACACAGAACCAACTGATACCTCACTGACTGACCATGAGGCCAGCCACAGGCTACCCCATTCACCACAGAACTTCCTTTAGGGCCCGATTCAGAGCTGAGTTAATCCCGCGCAATTATGATTTTGGCATAAATCATTAATTGATGTGTATGGTTGTGTTTCAGCACCAACAGTTTAGAGTCAGATGGACCTCCTCACCTCCAGGCCTTCAACAAGGGAGTAACAGTGGTAGTAAGAACTAACAGTAGTGCTATTGTACCATCAACAAAAGGTTTAGTACTGTATCTAGTCTGATAAAAAGGAAAGCATGTCAGATGAATCAGGAGCTAGCGGACACACACCCTTGCACTGCTCTCCGACCAGGGAGAAATAGAAACGAGTGGTGTCACTTTCACTCCCTCCCTCTCCCTCTCCCTCTCCCTCTCCCTCTCCCTCTCCCTCTCTCTCTCTCTCTAGCCCCATACACACTTTGCAGATGTTGTTTTACACAACCATTGTCTTTTGTCTCCACTACAGTTCTGTTAACATTTTTGTGCAGACAAACTCAGCAAAAAAGACATGTTATCAACCATTGTGTCAAATGCATTGTACAGTTGTAGAACCTGAGAACCTGGTTTGTGTTCCAGCTGATGGCTCCTCCAGCAGCACCCAGGAGGAAGCCTCCCAAATGGAGGGAGAGACTACTAGTCCCCCCAGAGCCCAGCCTTCCAGATAAGAAGTTAGTCTGTTGTGGTAGTCTAAAGAAGGACAGAGAGGCTTAGCAAGGCTACGTTTCATAATTCTCTTACCTCCCTCAAGTGGTGTAGGAGAATACTGCATCTTCACATGCTCACAATATGATACCATGTTCATTTAAATCCCTGAATGAATTAAATCCCTGCATGAATCTTTGAACATTCCTTGAAGCATGCAGCATGTTCAGTGCCTGTATCGCTGTTCTTTCTCCAGGTGTCTGTCCTATACCTGTTCTTCGATACAGAGGGGGGCCACCACATTGAAGGTATATCCTCCATCTAATAACCTCCTTCCATGTAGTTATTACTACACAATTTCCTTTATCCCACACTCTTATTCACAAGCCAAAAACAAGTATGTTTTACAGTGTATATATATATATATATATATATATATATGTAGCGGATGACTAAGTTAGCATCGCTACTAAATAAATGTTGTTATTGTGAAAATAGTTCAGAGTTTAATACCCGGTTGGGAAAATGAACTATTTGTTTGTCTTGTTTGCAGTCAGAGTACCTGCAGCATCTGATGGCAGAGTACGTGACCAGCAGGATGCAGTTGACCCTCGGCCCGACCCTCAATGGTAGAGTAATTACCTTTAGTATACATCATTTCTGTTGCTTATAGCCATCAAGGTCTTGTCCTCTCTTCTCTTCAATACATAAAATATTCTAAACTCAGCAAAAAAAGAAATGTCCCTTTTACAGGACCCTGTCTTTCAAAGATAATTCGTAAAAATCCCAATAACTTCACAGATCTTCAATGTAAAGGGTTTAAACAACGTTTCCCATGTTGTTCAACGAACCATAAACAATTAATGAACATGCACCTGTGGAACGGTCGTTAAGACACTAACAGCTTACAGACGGTAGGCAATTAAGGTCACAGTTATGAAAACCTAGCTGAAAAACACCAAAAGAAAGATTCCCAGGGTCTCTGCTCATCTGTGTGAACGTGCCTTAGGCATGCTGCAAGGAGGCATGAGGACTGCAGATGTGGCCAGGGCAATACATTGCAATGTCCGTACTGTGAGACGCCTAAGACAGCGATACAGGGAGACAGGATGGACAGCTGATCGTCCTCGCAGTGACAGACCACATATTACAACACCTGCACAGGATCGGTACATCCGAACATCACACCAGCGGGACAGGTACAGGATGGCAACAACAACTGCCCGAGTTACACCAGGAACGCACAATCCTTCCATCAGTGCTCAGACCGTCCGCAATAGGCTGAGAGAGGCTGGACTGAGGGCTTGTAGGCCTGTTGTAAGGCAGGTCCTCACCAGACATCACCGGCAACAACGTTGCTTATGGGCACAAACCCACCGTCGCTGGACCAGACAGGACTGGAAAAAAGTGCTCTTCACTGACAAGTTGTGGTTTTGTCTCACCAGGGGTGATGGTCGGATTTGCTTTTATCGTAGAAGGAATGCGCGTTACACCGAGGCCTGTACTCTGGACCGGGATCGATTTGAAGGGTCCGTCATGGTCTGGGGCGGTGTGTCACAGCATCAACGGACTGAGCTTGTTGTCATTGCAGGAAATCTCAACGCTGTACGTTACAGGGAAGACATCCTCCTCCCTCATGTGGTACCCTGCCACCAGCCATACTGCTCGTTCTGTGCGTGATTTCCTGCAAGACAGGAATGTCAGTGATCTGCCATGGCCAGCGAAGAGCCCGGATCTCAATCCCATTGAGCACATCTGGGACCTGTTGGATCGGAGGGTGAGGGCTAGGGCCATTCCCCCCCCAGAAATTTCTGGGAACTTGCAGGTGCCTTGGTGGAAGTGTCCATGAGGAGGAGATGCACTGCAGTACTTAATGCAGCTGGTGGCCACACCAGATACTGACTTACTTTTTATTTTGACCCCCCGCTTTGTTCAGGGACACATTATTCCATTTCTGTTAGTCACATGTCTGTGGAACTTGTTCAGTTTATGTCTCAGTTGTTGAATCTTGTTATGTTCGTACAAATACTTACACATGTTAAGTTTGCTGAAAATAAACGCAGTTGACGGTGAGAGGACGTTTCTTTTTTTGCTGACTTTATGAGTGCCTAAAATCACTTTATTTCTCTCTGAAATACCCCATACACACTTGTTAGCGCATCATGTTTTTGAGTATCTCTTCCTGTACTTGTTGTATCCTAGGCACAGACTGGGGCCCTGTTCAGTGCCCCCAGGCTGCCCGCCTGCCCCCGCACCATGTGCCCTCCTTCCTGCATCCCACCGTGCCCACTTAACAGCTGCCCAGGGACAGCAGGGACAGGGAGCGCCTTCCCAGTCATCCTCAGTGATTGCCCGGCCTGGCTGACCTGGCTGCAGGAGACAGGACCATCGGAAGGCTCTCCCCAGTCTAGTGTAAGCAGAACACTGAGCATGAACTTGGTTACTGGTACAGTTACTAGTACTGGTCTGAAACTAGCTGGCCTTAACTAATTATGTCTACGATGTTGCAGGTAGCAGCTATTTTGAAGGCTTTACTTGCAATTATCGTAATATGATGTTGGATTAGCTACTTTAGTTGAGTGTCTGCTAAAATATTTTTCTTCTTCTGAAAAGGGAGAGGGCCCCATTCCTATACTGCCCCTGCCAGTATGCAACTCAGATCCAACCGGTAAGAAAAACACAACTTAAACCAGGTTTCCATCCAACCTTTTTATTGGAGTAAAGTACAATGTCGGATAAAAAAAATGTAATGACAGGCCTGAGGGAAACAGAAAGTTTGTCGGGAAACTTTCAAAATTTCGACAAAACTAAACATACTAGACAAGGTGTCGGTAAAATGTATTATTCGAGAAATGTCCATGGAAACGCTTTTAAGCACAAATATTGATATAATAACCATTATAACGAAGTAAACTTGGTGTCACGCGATGACATGTTGTGTGGTCCTCCCACAACAACTCACCATGAAATTTATTAGGCTACAGATTAAATAAATTATGATGAATTTAACAAGGTGGTGAAAGTGCAAGGTGATTGACGCTCCTTTCCAATAAATATCAAGGGTCTTATTCTGGTGACATGATCATCTGTGCTTGGCTGCCGTTTAACAAATCAAAAGATTCTTGCTCATTTGGCCATAATAATCTCATCGTGTAGGCTATACCCGCACTATAGCTGCGAGCTGTTGGCTAGAGTGCACGTGCCAATACCAGAGTGGGCATACTGCTATATAATGCAACATTCTTTGTGAGAAAACCATCAGTGGAGTTTTAAATGCAATGGAAACCCATTTAACTTGGGGGTTTTTCTTCCGGTAAATGGGAATTTAACAACAAAGGGTATTTTTATGTGCACTACGTCATCACGCACAGCATTTTATCCACAGCAAGTTAATTTGTTGCATATTATTCTATGCCGATTTTAGAATATTCGCATGAAAATCTGCCGCCAATTGGATGGAAACCTAGCTACTGACTAGATATTGATCATTATGCTGTAGATATGGATAGATGTACAAACAGACAGATGGTGTACCTAAACATACAATATGGTATACATTATAGATCTGTTGAGGTCACACACACTGACTAAATCAATGTAGTATCACAGATGTGTGTGTTTGCGTATGCGTGTCTGTGTGTGTCCATACTGTGTGTGTGTAGCACAGCTCAGTGTACAAAACATTAACAACACCTGCTTTTTCCATGACATTTTCTGACCAGGTGAAAGCTATGATCCCTTATTGATGTCACTTGTTAGATCCACTTCAATCAGTGTAGATGAAGGGGAAGTGACCGGTTAAAGAAGGATTTTTAAGCCTTGAGACAATGGAGACATTGTGTATGTGTGCCATTCAGAGGGTGAATGGGCAAGACAAAAAATGTAAGTGCCATTGAGTATGGTAGTAGGCGCACTGGTTTGTCAAGAACATGGACTACCTTGTAGTCCATACCCCGACAAATTTAGGCTCTTCTGAGGGCAAAAGGGGTTGCAACTCAATATTAGGAAGGTGTTCCTAATGTGTTGTACACTCAGTGTATTATATTACATTACTCTAAAACACTTCTAGGATGGCCCAACCTCTTTCCCTCTTGGGTGCATAGCCAATATTGGACCTGACGTCAACTTTCCCCAAAATCCTGTGCTGCATAATGACACAGCAAAAATGTTAGTAGGACCTTTTAAAACGTGTTTGTATTTTTTGCATATTTGTGAGGGTTTTTCCAGGTTTCTTACACTTTTCTAATAGAAAAACATATATTTTTTTAAACTGCATCAGGTGACAACTTTTGAGTTCTGCTAAAAATCTAAGAAACATCGATTTTTTTTGTGTAGTTACCCTTTAATTCAGTTCACCTGCACTGTTTTTTGGTTAGCGTTTTTTCTGTAGCGCAGTAAGTGCACGTGATGGAGATCGCAAATCAAATGCTTGTCATGCCAAATACGGTCCCCTTAACAAAAAGTGTCCCCCCCTGCGTCACAATGGGATTCTGTAAACTATTAGCGTCCATCAGCTACCTCAACGGTGTGATGACCTAATGCGTAGAATTTTGGAAATCATTACAGCCTAAATGACGTTCTTTTCATCCCAGCTATGCAAACAAAGCTGATTTCCGCAGATCATTTTTCTGTTTGAACGAGTTATATTTAGCTAAAAATATTTAAATATTACATTAACATTTCAACAACATGAAATCAATGTCTTCAATGTTGCTACCTTTCGGAAATAGCAAAGAAAACCTCTGCTTGGCACATTGTTGCTTACCTTGTAGATCACAAAGTCAGCTAATTTCCACTCAATTCACTTGCAAATACAGTTGATTCATACACTGGCTTGTCAGGCTGGCATGTTTTTATTTTAAGATGCCCTTCCCTCATCTACACTGAAATAATATTACTTCAGTCTTCCTCTATCTCGCATAGCCCATTAGTACACCCTTGTGGATAAATATATTTCTAGGCTCTCTTTTGTAGGTCCTAGGATACTAAATACAATCAAGCGAATTCTTACAATTTACTCAGTACTTTGTTGAAGCACCTTTGGCAGAGATTACAGCCTCAAGTGTTCTTTGGTATGACGCTACAAGCTTGGCACACCTGTATTTGGGGAGTTTCTCCCATTCTTCTCTGCAGATCCTCTCATGTTCTGTCAGGTTGGATGGGGAGCGTCGCTGCACATCTATTTTCAGGTCTCTCTAGAGACTGGGCCACTCAAGGACATTCAGAGACTTGTCCCAAAGCCACTCCTGCGTTGTCTTGACTGTATACTTAGGTTCGTTGTCCTGTTGGAAAGATGAACATTCACCCCAGTCTGAGGTCCTGAGCGCGCTGGAGTAGGTTTTTATCAAGGATCTCTCTGTACTTTGCTCTGTTCATCTTTCCCTCGATCCTGATTAGTCTCCCAGTCCCTGCCGCTGAAAAACATCCCTACAGCATGATGCTTCCTCCACCATGCTTCACCGTAGGGATGGTGCCAGGTTTCCTCCAGATGTGACTCTTGGCATTCAGGCCAAAGAGTTCAATCTTGTTTTCATCAGTTTGCCTTTTGGCAAACTCCAAACGGGCTGTCATGTGCCTTTTACTGAGGAGTGACTTCCGTCTGGCCATTCTACCATAAAGGCCTGATTGGTGGATTGCTGCAGAGATGGTTGTCCTTCTGTAAAGTTCTCCCATCTCCACAGAGGAACTCTGGAGCTCTGTCAGAGTGACCATCAGGTTCTTGGTCACCTCCTTGACTAAAGCCCTTCTCCCCCGATTGCTCAGTTTGGCCGGGTGGCCAGCTCTTGGTGTCTTGGTGGTTCCAAACTTCTTCCATTTAAGAATGATGTAGCACACTGTGTTCTTAGGGACCTTTAATGCTGCATAAATGTTTTGGTACCCTTCCCCAGATCTGTGCCTCTACACAATCCTCTCTCGGTGCTCTACAAATAATTCCTTCGACGTCAAGGCTTGGTTTCTGCTCTGACATGCACTGTCAACTGTGGCACCTTAACTGTGGGACCCCGAGTGTGGGACCTTGGGCTCCCGAGTGGCGCATCACCACAGAGGCATCACTACAGACCCTAGATAGATTCCAGGCTGTATCACAACCGGACGTGATTGGGAGTCCCATAGGGCAGCGCACAATTGGCCAAGCGTCGTCCAGGTTAGAGTTTGGCCAGGGTAGGCCGTCAGTGTAAATAAGAATTTGTTATTAACTGACTTGACTAGTTAAATCTAAAGGTAAAAAAAATAAATATATATACATATATAGACAAGTGTGCCTTTACAAATAATGTCCAGTCAATTGAATGTACCATAGGTGGATCAATGGAAACAGGATGCATCTGAGCTCGATTTCGAGTCTCATAGCAAAGGGCTTACAAACATTTATAAAAACCTGTTTCCGCTTTGTCATTGTGAGGTATTGTGTGTAGATTGATGAGTAATTTGTTTAATTTAATCCATTTTAGAATAAGGCCGTAACGTAACAAAATTTGGAAAAAGTCAAGGGGTCTGAATACTTTCCGAATGCACTGTATATCTATTGGAGGGCCAGAAAATAAATTAACAGAGGACAATTATTTTCACCTGGTCAAAAACCTCCACATCCTTCTCAGCTTGTGGCTGAAGGTTGTCCTCGAAGATTTTCTGATTTGGTTTGATAACTTCCAGCACATCAGGTGGTTTCAGTGATCTGAAAGTACCTTATACAAAAATAGCAATAGACAAAACAACAACACTAAGTCAATGACACATTTGAAAGACTACAGTATACGCAATAATTGTACAATTAAAGTTGGAAGTTTACATACACCTTAGCCAAATACATTTAAACAAATCTTTTCCCAATTCCTGACATTTAATCCTAGTAAAAATTCCCTGTCTTAGGACAGTTAGGATCACCACTTTATTTTAAGAATGTTAAATGTCAGAATAGTAGAGGGAATGATTTATTTCAGCTTTCGTTTCTTTCATCACATTCCCAGTGGGTCAAACGTTTATATACACTCAATTAGTATTTGGTAGCATTGCCTTTAAATTGTTTAACTTGGGTCATATGTTTCGGGTAGACTTCCACAAGCTTCCCACAATAAGTTGGGTGAATTTTGGCCCATTCCTCCTGACAGAGCTGGTGTAATTGAGTCAGGTTTGTAGGCCTCTTTATACACACACACTTTTTCAGTTCTGCCCACACATTTTCTATTGAGGTCAGGGCTTTGTGATGGCCACTCCAATACCTTGACTTTGCTGTCCTTTAAGCCATTTTGCGACAACTTTGGAAGTATGCTTGGGGTCATTGTCCATTTGGAAGACCCATTTGCGACCAAGCTTTAACTTCCTGACTGATGTCTTGAGATGTTGCTTCAATATATCCACATAATTTTCCATCCTCATGATGCCATCTATTTTGTGAAGTGCACCAGTCCCTCCTGCAGCAAAGCACCCCCACAACATGATGCTGCCACCCCCCGTGCTTCGCTGTTGGGATGGTGTTCTTCGGCTTGCAAGCCTCTCCCTTTTTCCTCCAAACATAACGATGGTCATTATGGTCAAACAGTTCTGTTTTTTTTTCATTGGACCAGAGGACCAATGTACAAAAAAGTACAATCTTTGATCCCATGTGCAGTTGCAAACCGTAGTCTGGCTTTTTTATGGCAGTTTTGGAGCAGTGGCTTCTTCCTTGCTGAGTGTCGATATAGGACTCGTTTTACTGTGGATATAGATACTTTTGTGCCTGTTTCCTCCAGCATCTTCACAAGGTCCTTTGCTGCTGTTCTTGAATTTATTTACACTTTTCACACCAAAGTACGTTCATCTCTAGGAGACAGACAGCTCCTTCCTGAGCGGTATGACAGCTGTGTGGTCCCATGGTGTTTATACTTGTGTACTATTGTTTGTACAGATGAACGTGGTACTTTCAGGCGTTTGGAAATTGCTCCCAAGGATGAACCAGATTTGTGGAGGTCTACAATTATTTTTCTGAGGTCTTGGCTGATTTCTTTAGATTTTCCCATGATGTCAAGCAAAGAGGCACTGAGTTTGAAGGTAGGCCTTGAAATACATCCACAGGTACACCTCCAATTACCTCAAATGATGTCAATTATCAGAAGCTTCTAAAGCCATGACATCATTTTCTGGAATTAAAGGCACAGTCAACTTAGTGTATGTAAACTTCTGACCCACTGGAATTGTGATTAAGTGAAATAATTTGTCTGTAAACAATTGTTGGAAAAATAACTTGTGTCATGCACAAAGTAGATGTCCTAACCGACTTGCCAAAACTATAGTTTGTTAACTTCTTAGGGAGCAGCTCCCGAGGTGACGGTTTTGGAGAGTCTGGCGTGCCCAAAGTAAAATGCCTCCCACTCAGGCCCAGAAAATAGGATATGCACATAATTAGTACTATTGGATAGGAAACACTCTGAAGTTTCTAAGAGTGTTCAAATATTGTCTGTGAGTATAACAGAACGGATATGGCCGAGGAATTTCTGTCCTGGAAAAAGTGATTTTGACACATTGCCTCATTTTGAACCCCTCCCTATTGAAAATGACCATATAAGGGAATAGGATTTCAGTACCTATTGCTTCCACTGGATGTCAATAGTCTCTAGACAGTGTTTTGATTATGTTTAGTTGTTCTGGATGGTAATAGAAGAAGAATTGGGAAGTGGTCACACAAGTAAACAGAAGAGGATGGCGCGTTCCCAGGCTTGCGCGCGCTGTGGTTTTTTCCTTTCCTATCGCCCAGTTTATATTCCGGTTGAAATATTATACTAAATATACATAAAAGTGTTCCTAAGGATACATTATCAATGATGTTTGATTGTTCTTGGACAAGTGTATAGGTATAGGTTGAACGAGTTCTCTTCACGGTTCAATGGGCGAGTGGACGCTGTATTTTCTCATCATAACGCACCAACCAAACTGAGATTTATGGAGATAATAAATTACTTTTTCTAACAAAAAGAACCATGGATTGTCTTCGTTGGACACTTGGGAAGCCCTCAGCAGAAGTTCTTCAAAAGGTAATTGATTTGTTTTCGCTGTGAAATGTGTTTTGTGTGAACCGCGATGGTTTATGAATTTATGCTAATGGTAAAAATATTTGAGGTGCTACCCTCAAACAATCAAATGTAGTGCTTTCGCCATAAAGCCTTTTTGAAATCTGACAACGCTGTGATATTTCCAAGAAGCAGAGCTTTTGATGACTATGAAACACTTGTATATTGATGAATGTTTAATAATTAAACCTTTGGATTTTGAATTTGGCGCCTTGCATTTCACAGGGTAGTGTCGGGAATGGGGCGCTAGCGGTTGAAAAACGAGTTTTAATGACTTCAACCTAAGTGTATGGTAACTTCCGACTTCAACTGTGTGTACTTAAGACAAATACATGGTAAAGAACGTCTTCTATTTCCAATCTTTTGGTCCTCTGAAGCAGCAGGTTTTCAGCCGGTTGTCACCGTCAAAAACACTGTTAACTACTTAGGGAGTGGTGGGGCGCAAGTTGAATTATTAAACATTCATCAATATACAAGTGTTGCATAGTCATCAAAAGCTCTGCTTCTTGGCAATATCACAGCGTTGTCAGATTTCAAAAAAGGCTTCACGGCGAAAGGACAACATTTGATTGTTTGAGGATAGCACCTACAATATTTATCTATTAGCATAAATTCATAACCCAACGCGGGTCTCAAAAAACGCATAAAATCGCTAATATAAAATCCCTTACCTTTCGAAGAACTTCTGCTGATGGCTTCCCAAGTGTCCAACGAAGACAATCCATGGTTCTTTTGTTAGAAAAAGTAATGTATTATATCCATAAATCTCCGTTTGGTTCGTGCGTTATAATGAGAAACTACAGCCTCCACTCGTCCATTGAAACGTGAAGAGAACTCGTTCAACTTATACCTATAAACTTGTCCAAGAACAATCAAACATCATTTTAAATGTATCCTTAGGAACACTTTTATGTAGAAATAGCATAATATTTCAACCGGAATATAAACTGGGCTATAAGAAAGGAAAAAACCACAGAGCGCGCCTGGCGAGAGCACGCGTCCTTTTCTATTGACATCTCTGGGGACACTTCCTGATTCCTCTTCTTCTCTGCTCTAATGCATCTTTTATTTTGAAGGCAAATTGCAAATTCCACTATTGTGCCTAATCCTTATTGTGGCTAGCTTCACATAACCCGGTCCCGGTCGAGCCTCACTAGCCAGATGAAGCTAGCTGGCTGCTTATAACATTAGCTTTGGGCAACAGGGTTAAGTAGCTGGCTAGCTATTTATTTTCATGAACTCAAGTTCAATTTCAATAGGCAAACAACAAGTGGAAACCTAGCTAATACTTACTCACAAGGATTCCTAAATCATTGCTAAGAATAATGAAAATGACTGCAGTTTCTACTGATCATTGTTTTCAGGCTGGTTGTATTGGTGCTAGCTAGGTACCAAGCAAAAGATAGCTACCCCAGAAGTTGTGGTCAAACAAATTATGCTTTATTACCAACGCGGTATTGTAAACACATCGTTCGTGGCCGGTGTTTGCTTGTTTGCAGACTTTTTTGTACAGCTTTGACAGTGCTACTGTATCTTTTTTGACACGCAAAGACCCAAACGGCATTCCATAGTATCTATGTCGTGAAGCTAATAGCAGTGACGCTATTACTGTGTAACTCCGGTAGGGCAACATCTGAAAAATAGCGCACTTGGTAGTGTGTACCGGTGCTCAACAGGTCGGCGAAAGCCAACAGAACAGTTGATTGTCAGGGGCAATGAATTCCATTATCTTGGCTTTAATGGATTTCCCCTTTGAGTTGTTTCGCTGAAATGTTCTTACTCTTTCAAATTACTGCTCGATCCACACAGCAGACATTGTGGGCTAGGTTAGGGATGCTGTGTTGCACGTGTGGCACAACATTTTACGTGGCGTCATGTACTTACGTTATATAGGTATGCACGGCAGCTTTGACATCGGTAACTAGACATCGGGCCGATACTGATGTTGGCATTTTTAGCTAATATCAGTCGATTCCGATATGTTCACCGATATAGCGTGCATCCCCTAATAGAGAGTTTTGTTGATGCTGAGAATGGAATGTATACATTTTTAAATAACATTATTAAAACGTTCTCTTTTGGTTTTTATGGAAAGTTTTAACGTTCTCTGAACAATTTGAGAACGTGACTTTAAATAGGACCATGAGTAAACGTGTAGGAAATGTTATGCTGAAGTCCTGAAATTCCTACAGAAGATCGTTGTATCTTAACATTCTTGGAACAATTTCAGAGCATTCCCAATGTCAAACTAGTTGGAGAACATTCCTAGAATTAAATGTAACCATGTTTGAACTGTTAGGAAGCGTTCTGTTAAAGTCATGAAATACCAACAAAATATAGTTTTTTAAGTTGCTTAAATTTGCTGAGAATGTTCTAAAGGCAAGCAACTGTTTTGCACCATTCCCAGAAAGTTGTGGGAAGGTTGTATGCAAAATAACCATCGGTCAACCACACTCTCACCAAGCTCTAAGAATCATATGGTTCTCAGAATGTTATATGCTAGTGTGACCTTCCTGATCCGGTCCCTCAAGTCAGTCAACACCGGAAGGAGCATTGGATGGATAGTTCATTTATTTCCAAAGCTGCAATCATTAGTCAACGGGGTATAAATAGCACTCCCACAGCAATTCTCCATAAATCTACTGTCTGACATACTAACATTTTGTTTTTATCAATGTCTATCAAAGTCTTTGTGATTGTATAGTGGATTTAACAATTTCTAATAATTCCTAATTGAATACAAAATAAATACATTGTTTCCATGTGTAATCTGATATTTATAACATCAGAATAAACTATAATCTATTTTAGAATTCAAAATATATCAAATTAACAAGAAATTTCTCAATGTCACACTCTCGTGGCGAAGAAATATAATACACCTAGAATGTACCACATACTTTCCTAAACTAACAAAATCAGGCTAATACGCTGGCTGGTGCTTATGAGTTTCTAAAACATATTCTTTACACATGTCATAAATTACCTGCAATGATGGGACACACACAGTATAGATGAATGATCATTAGTCGACGGGGTATAAATAGCACTCTTAAAGAACATGCATTTTTGAGTTAGCTACCAACTTCAAAGAGGGCACTTTAGCTAGCATAAAATCCACATGGAAAACTGAGATTCGGCAAATAACTTGTAAAGAGTGGCTTATTTGACACCAAACCAACAACAGTAGTTACTAATAACATAAATTGCTAATGTACAATGTAAAATGTGGATTTTATGATGTAATGTCAACTTTTTACATTTCTATCACGGGACCATTCAATTTTCAACTCACCCACAGCAATTCTCCATAATTCTGCTATGGTTTACCCAGAATCGCATACCTTGATCACTGAGTGTTGGACAATGTAAACACACTAATCTACCAGGAGGTGGCATAATACCCATTATTATGCATGAATTTAACAATGTAATTACACCGTTACACTAGATGGGGAATTCATTCGTTTGGTCCCAGATCTCGTTGTGTTCTAAAAGTAATTTCAGCATAAAAAACAACTGAAAACTGATTTTTGGGAAAAAGTTTTAATTCATTAATCGAATTAATGTTAAAAAAAAATTAAAAATCCCTGATTGTTTGAACACAAATGGAATTTAAATTCCATTTTTTTAAATGTCCTAAATGACAAAGTACAGAATATCAGACAAACAGACAATACAACAATTTTAACATTAAAACAATAACATTTTACTCCCTTTTTATCCTGCATACAGTACATGTCAATCTGTTCTGGCAAGAATGAAACACAAAAAGAAGAAGCGGAAAGTAACTGTACAAATTTAAATAAACAGATCGGTAAAACACCAACACAAAAAGACTGCATCAGGAACCTCACCGATGAATGTGAGCTAATGTACTGCAATGCAATGTAATGTACCATATTCATATTCAGACTGTATCAACATCATGCACTTATACGCACACAATATTTCGTCCTGGGTGGCGAGATTAGGCTTTCCACCATGTCAAAGCAAAGCCAGCTCCCCTCGTGACCAGTGTGTCTACATAGTCTCTGTAGTGATGCTGACAACTTGCGGCTGCACCCTATTCTTGTTGCAGTTAAACAACCAGGCACTCCTGCGGTGGCGGTACCTCTTGGACAGCAGCACATAGAGCACGGGGTTAACACAGGGATGGAGGTACTGGAGCACGGTGCAGATGAAGTAGAACATCTCCCAGGACTGGCCGTGGCGGTAGAGCCCAAGGTACACACACAGCTCCAGGATGTACCTAATAATGAAGACGAGTCAGGAGAAGAGGTATAAACTAGAAGAACGTATACAATGAAGTAATCATCCTCTTCCTCATCATCATCATACCCGGGAAGCCAGCAGATGGAGAAGGTCCCGGCCGCCAGGAACACCATAAAGGAGGCTCGGCGTGTGTTGCGGGCACTGGCCACAGACATGACTGGGCTCTTGTGGAGGAAGCAGGCCAAGCGGACGTAGTTGAAGGCAATCACCAGCATAGGGACGAAGTAGTAGAGCATGAACTGGCTGAGGACCACCTGGTGGAGGAATGGATGGATGGATGAATGGATACAATTTTTTCTCACGTTTTCTCACATTAATTGGACACCATTTTCTTTTAGCAAATGAAAATAACAGTAAAAAAAATTACAGACCTGGTTACTTCCAGTGACATTATTTTAACTAAACATAAGACCTTTTGTTACACATTGTGTGCATCTCAAATGGCACCCTATTCCCTTTAGTACACCAGGTCAAAAGATGTGCACTATATAGCAAACAGAGTACAATTTCAGACCAAGCCTTTGTTACCTGATAGTGGTGTTCCTGTATGGTGGGCAGGCAGAATGTAAAATTACCCAAGCCGGGGCTCAGGCTCTCCTTGGTGGCAAAGATCCTCAGAGGCAGACTGATGAAGAAGGCTGATGCCCAGACCAAGACGAACATCAGGACCACCAGGTCCATGGTAGGAGGGTGGTAGGGGTTGGTGATGATCATGGCGCGTGTCATGGACACGGCACACAGGCTGTAGGTGCTGGCTGCCAGGGAGAAGGCTAGAAAGAACTGGTACACCTTGCAGGAGGTATCCCCCAGCGGCCACGAGTAGCTGAAGAATAAGATAGGAGATGATGAAAGATTGGCTAGGCTACCTGACAGTTGAGTAAACTAGCACAACTGATTCAACTAGTCAAGGGCGTGATAATTAGACTACCAGGTGAATCAGGCGTGCTAGGTCTTTAATAGCTTAGATTAAATACATGGCACAGATAGGGGTCCCCGAGAAGAGGTTTGCTACCTGACAACGGAGTGCAAGGTGAATGGTATCAGCAGCAGGGTGAGGAAGTCTGCCAGGGCCATGATCTCTAATCTCTAACTTCTAACCTGCCCAGGGACTGCAGTTGAAAATTAGCCGGCTGGCTAAAACCGGCACTTTTACTGAAACGTTGATTAATGCGCACTGTCCCTGTAAAAAATTCAAATAAACTCAAACTCAACCTACCTGACAGCAGAGTGCAGGGTGAAGGGGATGAGCAGCAGGGTGAGGAAGTCTGCCAGAGCCATGCTGAGCAGCAGGATGTCCAGACAGTTCTTCCTCAGGGTGTTGTACTTGGCGAACAGAGAGAAAACCAGTAGGTTGGCACAGAAACCGATGCCCAGGATCACCCCGCAGGTACAGGCGAAGATCAGGCAGAACGTGTTGGGGACAGCCTGTTATGTGAGCAAAGATGTAGATATAATCTCAAAAGGGTTATATAATCTCAGTTCTTGGAAACTTTTCATAATAGTTTAATTTATATCAAATTTTGCCAATCCACTTTTTTATCAGTGGAGGCTCTTTGGGGGAGGAAGGGGAGGACCGTCCTACTCAGGGAATTTCATAAAAATATAAATAGCGAAACATAAAATATATTCAAATGTCCCCAAATAACTGATTAAAACACATTGTTTTGCAATGAAGGTCTACAGTAGCCTCAACAGCACCCTCTAGGATAGCATCATGGTGTAGCCGGAGGACAGCTATTTTCCAATCTCCTCTGGGTACATTGACTTCAATACAAAACCTAGGATGCTCATGGTTTTCACCCCCTTCCATAGACTTACACAGTAATTATGGTGACCTCCGGAGAACGTCCTCAGAACTCTTGCAGTATGAACTGACATCTTGTCCATCCAATAAAAGAATCAGAGACTGAATCTTGTACTGAAAGCATAAGCTACAGCTAGCTAGCACTGCAGTGCATGATGTGTGGTGAGTAGCTGACTCAAAGAGAGAGAAAGACAATAGTTGAACCATTTTGAACAAATTAATTTCTTAAAAAATTAGGGGGAACCAGCAGAGAGAGCGAGAGAGAAATAGCTAACTATTTTCTTAGTTTACCTTTCACTTAGCTAATGCAGCTAATTTAGCCTACTCAACAACCTAACTCAGAGAGGAATGCTATTTATGTTAGCTAGCTAGCTGGCTAAGGCTATCCAACACTGAAACTCTTCCAACTGTTAAACTGCTTGCTGTACACTGTACTCCGTGATTGTACACATGGATTGGATTGTGGGTTTACTAACTCGTTAGTTCTAGTTTGTTGACTATAACGTTAATACGGTGACAACGAAGTAGGCTGTGTAGTGGTTAGCGGTTATGATATGAAGGTTTGGCTTGGAGGTTTTTGCGCCTGTCCACAGACTGCTGTTATGTTTTGCCCTGAAGCCTACAAGCGAAGGGAAAAGGTGAGAGGAGGACAGCGCGTAGATGCGAGAAAGGAATTATACAACGAGCAAAGTGATGATGCTGTTTATGAAAGTGAACTGTGTGTGCGGGTGGTCAGGGGTGTATTTATTTAGCCAATTCAGTTTCTTAAACGGAAGCAAACAGAATGAAACGGGGAGGGACTTCCCTGAATTTGTTCAATAGAAACTCTTGTTTTTCTGTTTGGACAAATGATTATACCCCAGATCAGCTAGACGCAGGCAAGAGTGTGCAAGGCGGTATTGAATCACGTTGATAACTTCAATTTGTCTTTCGGGCCTGTGCATTATAAACTTTCATTTGTAGGCTAGGTTGTAGCAACCTCATGATGGTACAGGACACATTCGAGTATCATGTAGTAGCCTAAACCTATCGATGTTACATTGAGCTGGGTGAATGGAATATGATTGACAGTAGTAGAAATAAGGCCATGCTCCCCCCCCAAATAATTGTCCTAATCTTAAACGGCATTACCGCCACTGAGTTTTATATACATTTACGTTACATACATATACATCAAGCTTGATCTAGATTTTATAACCACAAATAGCTAACAAAATTATTATTATAGCGTTATTATTTTATTTAAAATGTTTATCTACTACTGAACTACAACTGACTTGCTCTGTACCTGAAATAATTATTTGGATGACCCTGTTTTGCTATTGTGTGTTACTTACCATACTCTTGGGTTATTGAGTGAAGTATCCTCATGTGTACCAAGATAAACAGCAGTATTCTCCGCCATGGGTAAATCCGTTAGCCATTCTTTGAATTTTAGAGTATCCCCATAATGAAACCTGTTAAAAGTGTCTTGCGTGTGAAGTCTATGACTCTTAGTTTTTGTTTGCTGACTATGGAGAAAGGCAAATATTACTCACTCAGGTCAAATTGATTCTGGTTGGATGAGTTTAAAGGGAGAGTACTCACATCTGACTCTGAATTTAGCACAGTTACAGTTTTTGAAGGACTGAGCTGTATGGCTATGTTCATGCATGTTGTCTGTGTTGTGTCGTTGTATCTTTTAGTTTTCCAGAGAATGTGTTTTTGGCAATTCCAATGGTTATTATTATGTAATGTACATACAGTAGCTTCTGAATGGAAGCGCGTGGGTTTATTACAAGAAGTGAAAAACCTGTCACAGACCTTCTCTGACCTTTCATAATCAGTAAAACGTAGACATTAGAGAAAGATAATCCATATTTTATTGGTGTGTGTTCTGTGGGGGTTTCCATACAGTATGTGTTATGTTCAACATATTTAACCTCCATGCAAACAGACACTACTCTCAAAAGAAAACGTTCCACTTCCTTTCTGTGTATTGTTTTCCGTTGATTGTCTCCCACCCTCTCCCTCCCCTCTCTCCCTCTCTCTCAGTGAGTTATTAATGCCTTTTCCATTGTTACATTGATTTCTTCAGTACAGTAGTGTGGAGCACCAGTCTTCTGATGGGGTCTTTATCAGGCCATTCCACTGTGTTTATGACTCTGGGTCTGGCTAATGGCCTCAGTACCAGCTCTTAGGACAGGATGTAGCTACAGTGCTAACGCTGCTTCCTGGTGCATTTACTCTCTCCCCTCCCCTCCAAAACCAGCAGGTCCATAGTGTGTGACCCAAATGGCACCCTATTCCCTCCATAGTGCACTGATTTTGATGGGCTCGCTCTGGTCAAAAGTAGTGCACTATACAGGGAATAGGGTGCCATTTGGGACATGTCCATTCAGTCAGAGACTGTTAAAACACACCGCGTGGTTCTCTAGTGTGACATTATCAACCTTGTAAGGTCCTTTGTTCATGCTGAATAATCAACGAATAGGCAATATTGATGACTTTCTCTTTGGTGATAGGCTGCAGTAACTCATGTTCAACTCATTGGCGCAATAATGGAATTTATAAGAAAATAGTGTGGTACAGTATTTGATTGGACTACATCGTCTGTAGAGAGAACACAATGTATTCACAAAGCTTTAATTGTTTGATATTTTTTTTTAGAAATGATGGTGCTCTCAGTGCAAGTGCTAAACTTGAAATAAGTCTGTGATTAAACCAACAGTTTAAACTCTCTTCTTTGATCAAAAATTGTTTCTAAAACTGGAGAGAGGGAGTTTGATGGAACAATCCAATAACATACAAGTCAATGAGATGATAATGGGCAATACTATAAACGGAAGAAAACAAAATAAATACAAATAAAAATTAAGCATTTATCAACAGGAAGGAAGGAACATTTTTCTCAACAAAAATCAACCACAAAGGAGAACACTTATGTAACTTAACAAAAACATAAGGATATCATCATCATTATATCTAAAGTGCATTATATTGTTATTATAAAATTACCGGAAGTCAGCAGCACCGTAATACATTCACAAAATAAATACAGTTCAAATGAAATAAATTATGGTAGAAATATTTGTTATGGATGCTAACTACAAATAAAAATAATATTCACAAGAGCCACCAAGCATTAAAAAGAATAATCCTCCCTAATTTTGTGAATTTAAGTATGTAAAGTTAAGTTAAATATTTTATGCGTAACGTTTACTGCGTAGCCTATGCTCTACTTTACATATGGGCATCTGGTTGGATGAGTGTGTGATCAGCTCCTGAAAGGCACCTGTCGTACATCGTTTTCTTTACTAATTATAAAGGAGAAGGAGTAAAGTATAATTTGTCATTTGTCATAGCTCAAGATCTGCATTATTATTCACCTAATAAATACGAATACAAAAGTAATATGTGTTATTATAAAGTATGAAAACACCTCTGATCTCCGGATATGTAAAAGTACTTTATATCAAGGCAAAAAATAGAAAAAGCAGCTGATTAAAACAAGAAAGGCAAAGAACAATGTCCACTATGGTATGGAGAGACTGTTTCCGTTATTTGGTTGAGTCTTTGAGATCTCAATCAGTAATGCTGGAACTTTCTCTGTCAGTCAGAGTTATTAGGTCAGCAACCCCCAAAGGCTACATGATGTGGTCTGTCGGTCTGTCTGTCACCCAATATCTAGCGTCCTCTGTGACTCCCCTATGTGTCTCCCATGTCATGACAATGGTTGTGTCGCGAGCCCGCCGCCTCCTCTTCTCGCTCTCCCTCCGTCTGCCTCTCTCTCCCTTCACCTTCTTTTTCCTCTTGTTGGACTCCTTCAGCGGCTGGTCCTTGTAGGCCACAGACTTGTTGGTCTCCTGGGGGAGGTTGCCCACCTCCCCTCCCAGCCGGAAACTCACAGGGAGGTTCTTGGTCCCTCCGGGGGGTTTGGGGGGGCGTAGGGCGCTCCCCGCTGAAGGTGTTGTGGCCCCCGTTGGCGTTGCTCCTACTCTGGGGAGGCGGGGCTCGCTCGCTGTCGGCCGTGTGGACTTTATCTAGTAGCCCCTGGAGCCAGAGGCGTCTCTTGAACTCCTCCAGAGACCGACCCTTGTCGTGCATCAATTGGGCGTGACTCACTGACCTCCTCCTGAAGGGAGAGAGGAGAAGGAGATTTTCAATGAGTGTTTAAACTGGACTCACTCTCTTTGTAAGAGTAGATGGTAAAGAAAAATAGTATATTTGTGCCACACCACATCAGAAGCTCCATAGTGGTGCAGAGCCTGTGGCCAAGCGGTAACACAGGCTCTTTTCATTAAAAAAAAAATAACAGCCTTTAACTACTCTTTAAGAGAGTAGTCCACCTTTCCCACTATCCTCTCCTGATCTATCTCCAAACAACCTATCACTTTCTTTTATAGCCATTATTTTGTGGCACCTACAGAATAGTCTAGTACAGTATAAACCGACAGTATAGCGGCTGACTAAACCTACTTGTGAGGTGTTGATAGTTGAATGACAGTCAAGGTCATGTTCCAGTAGATCTCAATAGGTGGCAGCATAAAGACATGTAGTGCCTGGGAGAGCTCAAGGCTATCCATGTTCCTGTATGAATGCTGTGTGAAGCCATCTGGCCACCACAAAATGTACAAGAGAAACATAAGCTAACAAGCCACATATCCAGCCACAAAGCATGTCACCTGGGCTACAAAGGTCAATCAAAACCTTGCCATGCACAGGGCTGAGTTTGACAGATGTTTTGTAGGCGTGATGCAAATCTGTGTTCTTTATTAAAGGCTAACAATGTTTTACATGAGAACACAAATCCATGCTGGTCAAAAATATGTACAATTGACCCATTTTCGCTTGGTTTATTCTTTATAATTTCAGCATAAAACTAAATGTAACAGAACTACAAAACTTAGTACTGTAGTATGTATTTTTATCTGTAGTTACTTTTGATTTTATACCATTGACATCTATTTCTACATCGATACCACCGTATACTTGTCCGAATATCTAGACCTCTTTTCTCAAATCATCAAACAGCAGACTGAGTAAACTGTGTACTGTATACTGTAAATGTATTACAGTACATCAACCTTTCGATGTGATTCAAGTGATCATGGTTTACATGTTACCATTGGTTCATATACTGCCATTATTACCAGCCTTTTCCGGTGCTATTCAACATTCAACAATGGAAAACCATGATGCTACACCAAAGGGTTTCTTAGTTGGTGCATAAAACCAGTTAGTCCAGATACACAAAAAAATTCTTTAATTTTGTGTCTTGGCTATTCAACATAGACTTACATTCTGTTAGTGAGAGCATCAATGGGTCTTCCGTAGAGAGGCACCGGGGAGCACAGCAGGAACACAACTAGACTCAACTGCTGGAACATGCCTCTGGAACACAACATTCTGGAACAGTAACTCTGGAACACCCAACAGACAACGTTCTGTCATTCATTGTATCGCCATTCGCCAGGAACTATGTACAGTATCATGTTCATTAATAATGATTTAATTGAAAATGACCACCTGCAAACTTACATTGAAAACAGCAATAAAAACAATGAAATGGGAGATGCAATGCCTATTTCCTTGAGATTTAATACATTGAAGATACACACATTGAAGAACAAGGTTTAATGAGGTACTGTAGGTGGTACAGTAGGTCCTCAGAGGTTTGCAGCTTGCCTTACTGCTACTTATCTAGTGGTTTTACTTGGCAGCATAGATACAGTTGCTGACAAACTCGACTACTTTCTGAGCCCCCTTTGATTCCTTCGCCTGACATAATTTGTATCTACTGAACAAGACCACCTGGTAACACTGAAATACCAAGAAAAATACTGAAATATCAACAACAACAAATATCAAGCAAGTAAAGAATTAATCGAAGCACAGAGATAGGCTTTTCTGATACTTCCAAATACACTTCAAATACACACAATACAAAAATACTTACATGGAGTAGATTCCCAAAACGAGTTATCCACAAAAAGGTTTGGTTAAGTCCACAAATTCCACAAAAGAGATCTCTACAATATCAAAAAAAGAACAAACTCACATTTATTCTGCCAGACTTTAAAAAAATCTGTCTGTCCGTTAGCGAGAAACAAGAGGGTAACATGGGGAAACCCCCTTGAGACAGGTCCAGCCAGAGATCTCCCGATACCGCATGTATATTTAGCTATTCATTTCTCTCAAATCCCAATGAAAAAGGAGAGGGAATATGAAGCAAAATGTGAGGCACAGACTGCAGCACATCAGCTTCTCTTATGCTGAATGCTCCTGTAACAATCTTGTGAAGTGCTCTCCTGTAGCATCATGTCTGTATGGCTCGAGTAGGAGCAGGGGAGGTGAGAAAGTGTGATGCATGCTGCTGCCTTGCCTGACCACTCCAAGCAACCATGTGTGTGAGCTTGTGTATGTGAGTGAGAAGTGAGAGTGCTCCTCAGTGTGTAAACGCTGGCCTTGCCCCTGTCCATCTCGGTCGAGACACACATACTCACTCTCTCTCACATACACACAATCTACCACACACACTCTCTACCACACACACAAACAGACCAGAACTGACCAGAAGGTTGCGATCATGCGACACTCGTAACAAGGAATAGAAGACAGTAACAGCAGAAGAGTGCATTGGTGTAATTGTTTTATGTGACAGCCTTATGGCATTTTCTAAAAGGTGGACTTCAAAACTCTTGTCATGTCTGTCCCTTATTATCTAAATAGTTGGCTACAGTATGTAACCAGTATGTAATATAATGGATTCTGATGACACTGTTCCATTTGTTCATAGTGACATGTCATCTCATGATGTGATTAAAAAAGACAGGTGTCAGGTGCAACAACATAAGCCCCCATGCAGGAGCCCCCCTTGGCCTCCGAGGTAAACACACAGGCCTCAGGCCCTCACCACCGTCCCCTGGGAACATGACCGTAACCTCAGAGAAACCCAAGCACACACTACATCTGACTATAGGCCTTCATGTCAGTAAACCAGACTGCCACATAACGGTCACAGTGGCCAGGGAGGTATCTTGTCTTTATTCCGTAGAGTAGACCACAAGGTTGGGGTCAATTCTATTTAAATTCAGAGAGTTTCAGTTTGTGTCCTGAATTGACTGAGTTGGAATGGAATTGACCCCAACCCAAGATCCTAGGACTACACTCTTAGAAAAAAGGGTTCCAAAAAGAGTTCTGTGGCTGTCCCCATAGAAGAACCCTTTTTGGTTCCAGGTAGAACCCTTTTTGGTTCTAGGTAGAACTCTTTTGGGATCCATGTAGATCCTCTGTGGAAAGGGTTCTACATGGAACCCAAAATTGTTCTACCTGGAACCAAAAGGGTTCTACCTGGAACCAAAAGCGGTTAGTCAAAGGGTTCTTCTATGAGAAAAGCCGAATAAACCTTTTTGGCAATTTTTTCGAAGAGTGTGAAAATCCAGGTATTTCTCAGTCAGAAATGTGTTGAAATCTGCTATGGGTTTTTGTTAGATGTCAGGTCTGCTACAAAGACAACATTAATCAGAAACTTGTAATGGCTCAGTGACCTCGGCATCCAAATATTGCAATCATTCAATCAGTTTTATTACGGATTGAACACGAGTATATAAATATATTATATAGATAAAATATACAGGCGTTATAAATCAGTGTGATATTGCCCATATTGCCCATAACATCTGGATTTTATAACGTGTCTCTCTTCATGTATAAAACTCATAACCCTGAATTTTGTAAGTGCTTTAGCTAAGTGAACATTAGTAAAAAGAAACACACAAGGGTATGTACCCGGTGGGTGGTGGATTACTTAATACATTTTACAAGCAACCAATTCAGCAAGGGGTCCTACTATAAAGTAAGTTAAATTGGGGACAGAACAGAATTATGTTAAAGTAGGACTCCACTACCATCCTCCCCCAAAATCTACTTGCTATAGTTTCCAACTGGTCTGCCTCCCCAACCCTAACTAATAACACTTTCACATTCGGTAGGAAAAAATACCTCATTTGATTCCATTCTGTATAGTCCAACTTTACCTGCAAAAAATATGAAAAAAAAATCTTCCCATTTCCTGGCAGAGTCAGACCAGCATGCAGAATCCGAGCCAGGAAAGCTGCTTTTGATTCAGGCTAAATTGCTCGCTCAACACAGAACATCATTAGGTAGCTGTCCGTTTTTCATCCTACAGTTCTTGAACAACACTTTTTCTTCCCACTTTTACACTCACCCACGTACAGTTCAGACGGGAACACATACACAAACACACTTCTCTCACCCTATTCAAAATAATTATATTCATTTTACTTCTGTGCTTTTCCAAAACAGCTCATACCCCATGTTTAAGCCAAGGTAACACCCTCATTTTATTCATCACTAATCCAGACGTCATTCATTTTTATTTTGGGACCTGCTCTAATCTGGAATATATTTGTATACTTGTATACTTTCTCTGCACTGTCCTATATTTGGAGCGCACATTGTATCCAAAATCCTAGCTTTGCTCATTGTATGCGTTCTATATTCCACCTTCTGTTGTTGAACTTTAACCAAATACATTGGCGAGCTCTATATCTTTTTATTGTGTCTCTTCGTCTGACTGACTGAAGTACAAAGCAGTTCTTCTTCTTCGTCACATATACAGTAGGTTTGCATGTCAGTTTGTCTTTAAAAAAAGCGAAAGATTACACTCATTCACAATGTTTAACGCATGTTTAATCTAACCACTGTGTACATAAAGAGGTTATGGTGTGTTTGATTAAGGTTTATTGATGGTTTAGTCTGTGCTTCAATAGCTTTCCATTTATATGCGTATTAACTCTTGGTTTGTTAGTTTGGAAAACCTTAACGTGAAAAATGGGTTTTGCAGAGGACTTTTACTTGACTTGCCCTCTCAGTGGTCTCTCAGAAATAAATGATGGGCAACTATAATGTAGTTCACTTGAGGTATGCTGCTGTACTGTACAATGTCTCACTATGGGCAGTAAGAATAACGTTTTGGCTGCTCCTGCTCTACAAATCATTCACACCCATCAATCTTAGCTTTCAACTGGCAAAATCTATTTTTTTTTATCTAAAAGAAATGTCTGTACTGTATTCCCCCTTGGCTTCTTGCAACTGCCCTCTATTCCAACCCTTCAACAACTTTGTAATTATATCTCCACATGTTTATCCTGAGACATTGGCATTGTGGTACCTAATCTATAGTATACTTTCTAATTTATGGATTCAATCTGAAGTGGATCGCAAAATGTGAATACAAATCTTACTTTGACGTTTCAACGTTGCCCGACAGCATTTCAGTGGAAACAGCAATGTCTTTCTTTCTGTTCTTTCTCTTCCTCTTCTAACAAAACCAACTCAAAATGATCTAGATAATCTAGTAGACAATGAACTTTACGTACTGTAATAGGAACAACTATTCTGTCCATACTTTCGCTATTACATGACAAGAGTTTATTTGAGTTTTAGGGAAGATTCTGTAGCACTTTGACAATTCTCGATCTCACACACACACACACACACACACACAATCGTAATTAAATACTTTTGGTACAATCGATATAACATCCACAGAATGTCATTTATTTCAGTGTGTTTTACCTAAAATTACAACAGGTTACAATACACAATGGGTTGGCTTGGCAGTCCAGGATGCAAAAGCAGGTCACTCTTCTAGTCTCACTCTGAAGCTCTGAAAGCCTTACATCCTGAACATTACCTAATGCCTGTTCAGGGTTACCATAACATGGGTTGTGTCCCAAATGGCACCATGTTCCCTATACTTTATAATGTACTATACATGCACTGTACATGTATGAACTATACATGTACAGTGCATTCGGGAAAGTATTCAGACCCCTTGACTTTTTCCACATTTTGTTACATTACAGCCTTATTCTAAAATGGATTAAATCGTTTTTTTTCCCCTCATCAATCTACACACAATACCCCATAATGACAAAGCAAAAACAGGTTTTTAGACATTTTTACACATTTATATTCAGTATTCAGACCCTTTGCTCAGTACTTTGTTGAAGCACCTTTAGCAGCGATTACAGCCTCAAGTGTTCTTGGGTATGACACTACAAGCTTGGAACACCTGTATTTGGGAAGTTTCTTCCATTCTTCTCTGTAGATCCTCTCAGGCTCTGTCAGGTTGGATGGGGAGCATCGCTGCACAGCTATTTTCAGGTCTCTCCAGAGATCGGGTTCAAGTCCGGGCTCTGGCTGGAGACTTGTCCTGAAGCCACTCCGGCGTTGTCTTGGCTGTGTACTTAGAGTCGTTGTCCTGTTGGAACTTGAACCATCGCCCCAGTCTGAGGTCCTGAGCGCTCTGGAGAAGGTTTTCATCAAGGATCTTTCTGTACTTTGCTCGATTCATCTTTCCCTTGATCCTGACTAGTCTCCCAGTCCCTACCGCTGAAAAGCATCCTCAAAGCATGATGCTGCCACCACCATGCCTCAATGTAGGGATGGTGCCAGGTTTCCTCCAGACGTGACGTTTGGCATTCAGGCCAAAGAGTTCAATCTTGGTTTCATCAGACCAGAGAATCTTGTTGCTCATGGTCTGAGAGCCATGAGGTGCCTTTTGGCAAACTCCAAGCGGCTATCATATGCCTTTTACTGAGGAGTGGCTTCCATCTGCCCACTCCACCATAAAGGCCTGACTGGTCGAGTGCTGAGAGATGGTTGTCCTTCTGGAAGGTTCTCCTATCTCCACAGAAGAACTCTGGAGCTCTGTCAGAGTGACCATCGGGGTTCTTGGTCACCTCCCTGACCAAGGCCCTTCTCCCCTGATTTCTCAGTTTGGCCAGGCGGCTAGCTCTAGGAAGAGTCTTGGTGGTTACAAACTTCTTCCATTTAAGAATGATGGGAGGACACAGGATGCACCTGAGCTCATTCTCGAATCTCATAGGAAACGGTATGAATACTTATGTAAATAAGGTATTTCTGGTTTTTATTTTTAATAAACTAGCGCAAACATTTCTAAAAACCTGTTTTTGCTTTGTCCTTATGGGATATTGTGTGTAGATTGATGAGGGAAAAAAAATATTTAATCAATTTTATAATAGGGCTGTAATGTGGAAAAGGGGAAGTGGTCTGAATACTTTACGAATGCACGGTATATGGAATAGGGTGCCATTTGGTTCGCAGCCATGCACTCTAACTCATTCTACTGATCTGTGGTAGCTGGGCATGGGTTTTGCGGTTTCTCCTTTTATGTCTTTGCTATTTGATGTATAAATTATCAGTTGTACGTAAGGCAATACTCGGAGGCCAATTTCTCATTTCTAACTTCTGGGTGAATTTGTTTTACATTGTCGTAAATGTCAGGCTATTGGAGACAGTAAGCCGAGGAGGTCTTAGTGGGACAAAAGCATGTTGTTCAGAATCAGACCAGTGTAGAGCCCAGGCCGCACAGGCAGGTACATTATATACATATCTGCCATGGGACATTTCGCCTGTGAAAGGTTTGGTTAAGAAAGAGTAGGCTATTTACTGTAGTTAAGATACAATTATTCCTGCCTGGAATACTCTCTCTCTTCTATGATTCCTAGGCTTAAAATATTGTTGGTTTTACTTTATATTAAATAGTATCTAAAGAATGAGATTGTAGGCTAAAAGTGTATTGTTCATCCTATCATGTTTTCAAAAAGCACTGATCCACCCATACATTTTTGCAAAGAAACCTTTTGCAGTTGGTTAAAAGCACCAACAACATGGCTTGGATGGGGGAAATTATGTCTGCTATTTAATGCGTCCAAGCTTGTCATCAGACCAAGCTCCGATGAAAGATTCTCTGTTTTGACTGCTGTTGAATGTAGCCTCCACCCAGTAAGTGGACTGGGACAGGGCAGAGAGAGGAAGGACGTCTTGCAGTGAGTCAGTCAGGTTGTATAGCTCATCTCAGCAGGCTATCAGGCTTTCGCCGCTGGAGGATGGACAGCACAGGAGCTGAAACCCTTCCTGCTGTTTTTATGGAGCACAGTAAAAGGACTGGTGTTTCTTCTGGCCATTCTCTTTCCTTCTCAATCCAATCTCTTTCTCTCAGCTGAAGTGAAATCCATGGGCATAGTATATTTATTTTATAGCAATTCGCTCACTCACTGTATAGATGTAACCCTAACCCAATCGCCAATCCACGATCCATCCATTCTTCCAGTACACTCTTCCAGATGGTCTTTCATTCATTCTACTCTAGAATGTTGTACAGTATTACATTGTTATAATGTACTATGCTTTCCTGCCATACGTTATTCTAGGTCATCCATCCCCAAGTCCACCAATTATTTCAGCCGCAGGGCTCCACAGGCCGCAAACCTAAACACTCTTACCTCCGAGTCAAGCCACAAAAGGAGCTCAAACCCTTCTTGATCAAAACACACTGTAAAGGTTTTAGAAAAACGGCACTGGGCTCCAAGAGACAAAGCCAACTTTACCACTGAAATACATTTCAATAAATTTTTATTTCCACAGCTACTGTCCCCCATATTCCAGAATGGTAATGAATTAGCAAACAAAAGCCTCAAAAAGAAAATAGGAATTCTCTTCAGTTTCTCCCTTCAATGAAATTACCATCAACCCCACAAGGAAAACAAAGGGGCCTAGTTTATTTTTGTGTGGTTTATCCATTTTCTTAAAGGACCAGTGCAGTCAAAATTCTGTGTTTTGAATCATATTGTACCAATCTACACAGGACCTTCTAATCAGCACGTTTGCACGGGCAGTAGTTCCGGCTTTCCGTGGTGACGGAGTAGACCATTAACTAAGACCACTCCCAGACAGTACTAGCAAATTTTTTACTAGAGAAATAGTACTTTGCTAAAAAGTTATTTTTGCCCATTTTAACGGAAATCTATTAAGCGCTTTTCAGACAGCCAGCGGAATATTTAAGAGTACCCCCGCCGAGTATACAACTTGTCCCTCTAGTCAAAGCGGCTAGTGCCTTTACACACAAGTGTGACAGCCCACAGTCTATGCGACAGCCGGCAGTGATCATAGCAACGAAATAAACTAACTATTGGCATGCGAAAACATTATCGCTTTAACACCATAAGCATGCAGAAAAACGTATTTACATGCAACAGAATGATTAATCCAACAATGAATTAGAAAACAATGATTTTTATTGTTAAACGTGACTCTGTAAACTGATCGTGTTAGCCAAGTTATCTGTTCCTGCTGTTGGACGTATGTGCTGACGTATCACCACGCAGGACACGTTTTCTGCTGTGATTGGTCAACAACGACAGCCCCGCTTGAATAGAATTTCACCCCCGCCTAGGCTTCATTGAAGATGAATGGGCAACCCTGTCCACCATGCACTGTCTGTCAGTGCCTTTACAGTAAGGTACTTCATTTTTACCCAGAAATGATTTGATATTGATATAAAAAAAAGGCTGCATTGGGCCTTTAATTGGGGTTATTCACTGACACCACCTTCAAGGCTGCTTCATTCAACGGTTTTCAAGCATCAATGATTATAGAAAATAAATTATAAGATTATATTCTTAAGAAATGTGCAGTTTGCAGAGTAATGTTTTGATTTCCCTTTCACCAATCTGCACAATCTAAAGCTCAACGCAATCAACAGCACCATGGGTGATGTGGAGCTGGTGAAATGTGTTTTACACAGAGAGATGGGGATGATTGTGACTTTTTGTGACCAATTGATTGTGACCTACAATTTTATACAGCAAATTGTATGTGGGTCAGTGAGATTTAGAGTCAGCGAGTGCGTGTTGTGTGAGAGACAGAGTGGGTGTATATGTGTGTATAAGTGGCCTGTGTGTGGCCGGTTGGCTGGACTCAGAAGCCCTCTCTAGGCTGATCTTGGCCCCTGGCTGTTGCTTGGCATCCAGCTTGTCTGTAAAGAAACAGCTGGAGGCAAAGCCAACACCAGTCCCACTATGAGAGCGCCCTGCCAGCAGTGACAGATTCCAGAACTTTCCATGGTACTGCGTCGCCATGCCAACAGGGCTTTGGCAAGCCAATCGCCCGTCCTGATCTGCACACCTGGCCCACCTAGAGTCCAGAATCACCTCCCCTGTCACTGCCTGATGAACAGGTCATTTACAACCCAAGTGTTTGTGTGTTTTTAAGAGTTATGGGCCCAGGGAAAGAAAACAGTGTGGTTCAGGACCTCCTGTGTGTTAGGACCTAATCAAACAGGGTGGGAGAACCTGATAGAATAGCTGTATGAAACTTTAGGGCCAGTCAAGCAAACCTGCAATTCACAAATTCAGAGCATTTTATTCAATAGGCTTGGGCAGTATACCGTACATACCGTATCCCTGGGTATTTTGAAATCACAGGAGTTTGGTGGCATCTTAAGGAGCCTTATCGAGAGCGTGGTTACACAGTCGTCCGGAACAGCTGGTGCTCTCATGCGTGCTTAAATTTTGCTTGCCTCGAAGCGAGCATAAATGCATTTAGCTCGTCTGGTAGGCTAGCGCCACTGTGCAGCTCGCGGCTGAGTTTCCCTTTCTTAGTCCATAACAGTTTGCAAGCCCTGCCACATCCAACGAGCGTCAGAGCCGGTGTAGTAGGATTCAATCTTAGTACTGTATTGACACTTTGCCTGTTTGATGGTTCGTCTGAGGGCATAGCGGGATTTCTTATAAGCGTCCGGATTAGTGTCCCGTGCCTTGAAAGCGGAAGCTTTAGTCTTTAGCTCAGTGCGGATGTTGCCTGTAATCCATGGCTTCTGTTTGGGATATGTGCATACGGTCACTGTGGGGACAACGTCGTCAATGCACTTATTGATCCCAGAACATATTCCAGTCTGTGCCAGCAAAACAGTCCTGTAGCGTAGTATCCGCATCATCTGACTACTTCCGTATTGAGTGAGTCACTGGTGCTTCCTGCTCTAGATCTTTTTTCCTCTGATTGCACATGTGACATGCTGGTAGAAATTAGGTAAAACTGATTTCATTTTGCTTGCAATAAACTCAGCCGCTTCTGGATGAGCATTTTTTTGTTTGCTTATGACCTTCTATAGCTCGTTGAGTGCGGTCTTAGTGCCAGTATCGGTTTGTGGTGGTAAATAGACAGCTATGAAAAATATAGATTAAACTCTCTTGGTAGATAGTGTGGTTTACAACTTATCATGAGGTACTCTACCTCAGGTGAGCAATACCTCGAGACTTCCTTAGCATTAGACATCGAGCACCACCTGTTATTGACAAATAGACACACACCACCACCCCTCGTCTTACCAGACGTAGCTGTTCTGTCCTGTCGATGCACGGAAAACCCAGCCAGCTGGATAATATCCGTGTCGTTGTTCAGCCACGACTCTGTGAAACATAAGATATTACAGTATTTAATGGCCCGTTGGTAGGATAGTCTCGAACGGAGATCCTCCAGTTTATTCTACAGTGATTGCACGTTGGCTAATAGAAAGGATGGTAGAGGCGGGTTACCCACTCGCCGATTAATTCTCACAAGGCACCCTGATCTCAAGGCACCCCCTGTATTTCCATCTTTTCTTCACGCCAATGACGGGGATTTGGGACTGGTCACGGAGAAGCAGTATATCCTTCACGTTCGAGGTGAATAACCACTGTTCTGATATCCAGAATCTCTTTTTGGTCATAAGAGACGGTAGCAGCAACATTATGTACAAAATGAGTTACAAACAATGCAAAAAACACACAAAATAGCACAGCTTGTTAGGAGCCCGTTAAATGGCAGCCATCCCCTCCAGCGCCATTCTTCCCCTCAGCAGCCTCCACTGTTTGAAATACCCTGGATATGATTTTATATTACCATCAATACCGTTTTTTTTTAATACATTTTAATATTTGTATACCTGCAGTCAACTTGTGCACTAGGTAATAGATTAAACAGATCGCAATGATAATTTCGCCTGTTAGATTATTTTTTAGAATTAAGTTACTAGTTTAGGTACTAGTTTCCCAAAACAGCTGTTTGAGCCAGTCACAGGTGTTTGTTTACAAAGAAGCACAATTGAGCGAAACGGGAGCTTCGTGAGGTAAGTCACTCCTGCAGCTCAACTTACTTTACTTTACTGACTTTATTGTCCCCATGCAGAGATTTTGTTGCAGTGTCATGTACACGTTTAAAGTGGCATTTAAATACAAAACAAATTGACAATACAACTTTTTTAGGAGGGATATCACACCTGGCACAAATGATTGTGTAGTTCTGTTTTTCCTTCCGAGGTGTGCCCTATACCTGCGCCCAGAGGGGAGTAGTTCAAAGTCCGGGTACAGGGGATGGCTTGGGTCTAAAATTATTTTGTGAGCCTTGGGCTCTGACCTTAAAGATCTCATCCAGGCCTGTCTGTTTGACTCCAAGTACCTTGCTTGCTGTGGTGATAATCCTTCTCAGCATATTTCTCTGAATGACAGTGGCATTGCCAAACCAACAAACAATACAAAAAGTTAAAATACTCTCAATGAAAGATTTGTAAAACAGAATCAGTATAGTACAGTCTACATTAAAAGATCCCAGCTTTTTGAGAAAGTACAGTCTCTGTTGGCTCTTTTTGTAGATCAGGTCTGTACATTTACTCCACTGAAGCTTATTGTCCAAGAGGACACCCAGATATTTATATCCCTCTACAATCTCTATGTTCTGACCTCTGATGGATGTTGCAGAGGTAGGTGTTGTCCATCGGAAGCGTACATCTCTTTGGTCTTGTTGGTACTGAGGACCAAGTGTGATTCGTCACACCATTCTACAAATTCATTTAGGACCGGGCCATGGCGTTCCTCGTAATCAGGCTGGTCAAGGCGGTGTCATCAGCGAACTTAACGAGGAGTCTGTCAGGATGGGAACTGCTACAACAACTATTAGTGTACAAGATGTACAGGAGTTGGGACAAAACACATCCCTGAGGAGAGTTACACTTGTATGAAATTCACTACTAATGTTTGCCGGCTATATATCTTATGACTATTAAGGTAACTATCTAAGATGTGCCAAATAACTTCTCTCCAGCTGGGTTTCGCTAAGTTGCTAACATTAGCTGAGTGGCTAACGTTGGCATGCAAAAGATCTTCTTGCTTACAGAAGCAGAGACAATTCCCTCCTGGATTAAGATCCTTGCTGTCTAATATTTGTTTTGTGTTTTGAGATACTTGCATAAATTGAACTGTGTTGTCTGTCTTAACGCGCTCATTAGCATTTACCTAGAATCCGCTATGGCAATTCCTTAATACGTGTTAGCATTTTGTTAGCATTCTGGTAACTGACTTTATTGGCTTTTTTTACATTTGAAAAAGAAATGCCCCTTGTATGCACTGCCGGTAATAACGGTAATGGCACAGACATGGTATGAAGGTAAGGAAATCTGGATACTGCCCAACCCTGTACTAGCTTCTGCACTGAAAAACAAACACCCATTCATTCAAATCAAAGCGTGTTTTGTCTCATCCAGTAAACATTGTTTGAGTAATCATATTATTTAAAATTGACTTTGTGGCGCTGTGAAGGTTCCCTACGCTGTGGGTTTGACTGAATTCCAGCCTTAGCCATACCTGTAAATGTAAACCACTTGGAGTAGGCTATATCATTTCCCATGTGATGTCACATTATGCGTATTTAATTTGTAATGCTCTTTTGTGTAGCGCTGACAGAATGACAAAATCTTATTACATTGAACCAGTCAGTCACTATTAATGAAACGACTTTGTCCACTGATCTTGATATGAACTCAGATGATATTGTATCTACAGCAATTTTCAGCTGGTCTGTAAAGCTATACTGGAGCCACTGTGGGTTGAATGACCTTCTATGTGAAAAAGTGCTCTTTTTCATCGGCATTTTGAGACTTATTTGAACCAGCGATCTAAGGATAAACTCCTTGGCTAACTGCCTGGGTCCTGCTTTAGGAGACTTTTGTCCTCTGACCAGACCCACATTACTGTTCATATCAATCACACCCTCTCTTACTGTAACCTCCATCCCAGATAGCGTCTAGTGGCAACCCTTACAGGGGTAATCTGTGATTGCTACATCCATTTAATATATACCCATTGAAGAATATAACTTGAACTGCAGATTGGCCCCTTAAACACTTCCTTTTCCAGTGAGTGTGTTGATAATATTCAGTCTTCCCTGCTGCACTTAAAAATATATATAGACAACACATCTTATAGGTTACAGAAACAGGCCCCTCAGCCTGGACAGGAAAGATATCGTATCCCCTGATCTTATACAGATGGTGATTACTCAAGTTATTTATCCTGATAACCCATGGTATTTTATCCAACCGTATTTCACAGCCAACCAACTCTCTGCCCTGTCCTGTTCTGTTCTGTTCTGGCCTGGCCAACCAACTCTCTTCCCTGTCATGTCCTGGCCAGCCCTAACAACTCTCAACCAACTCTCTGCTTGGCAGCATTTGGGCTGGAAAGTCTCTGTGGATGTATTTTTGAGTCAGTTGTGACTAACCACTTTAATTCAATTATGGAAAAAACATTTCAAAACCTGATATTTAATAAGGAAAAATAAGGAGATTATGCACATCATAAAAATGTACATTTCCACTGGTGTATTTTGGCCGGACGTTTTAAACAAGAGGCCAGAAGTTATTGCTATTGGATAAATAGTTACGATTTCTAAAATGCCCTTTATGTAGAAGTCGTATTGCTTGTCATGTTGCTCTCTCCTCTTTAGATTCAGCATGGACACCCACAATGTCTAAACTGACACTAACACCCAGATATCAAACATACTAATACCATGTTCATGAATGTGATATTATTTAAGGGGTAATACGCAGTTCGAACAATAACAAAGTGCCTGACCCAGCACTGTTATGGTAAAAAGCTGAGGGATGGGGCTGGGGCCCATTCATGATATCAACATGATCATTTTAACCATGTTTTGAGGCTATACAGTGTTTACTTACATTTACATTGTTTACAAACATTGGAGTAAAACAAAGTTATATATTTTGAGTTCTGATGGGGTATGACAGTTGAACTAAGCTCATGAGGCATATTCTTCAAGACTCAATGGGCATACAGTATATAATTAATTGAAAAGTAAAAAATGGATGTACCATTCACAGATTGCCCCTTTAACACTGCTCACTGTTAGAGGTCACAATGTCCTTCTTAGACACTGTGTGAGCCTGCCAGGTCTGAGCTCCACTGTGAGGGATGCGTTGGCATGTCCACCTCAGTCCAGTAAGTGATCAGGTGTTTGACTCTGTCTGGTAGGAAGGAAGTTTTTATTAATGCTGAGAGAGAAGGCAGAGTCTCAGCAACCTCAGGCATGCCTGCCCACACACACACACTCTCACACACACACACACACACACACTCGCATGAACGCACACACAAACACACTCACACACACCACACACACACACACACACACAAATTCAGATCCAAACAGCAGCAGGCAGGCGCTCGCTGTGGTTCATTACTGTAAGAGGGTGTAATCCAAAGTGTGCTGTTACAGGAAAAGGGGTGATTGGGAACAGATACCGTATTTCAAGCTGTGAAGGTGTCTGAAGATAGATGTGAAGACTGGACAACCACCTTTTCTCCCTACAGTATGTTCCTCTGGCTTTCCTTCTCCATCCTCCTTTCCTCCCACCCTTTCTCCCTGCCACAGCATCTCTACCTTCTTGCATTCAAAGCAGCTGCGTCAGTGTACTGTATCTCTACATCTCTGAGCTCAGTCTGAATGGAACACTACCTCGCTCTGTGCGGACTTGGGAAACCCCTACTCTCTTCACAAGCAGACTAGCTATTTATTGGCTATTTACAAAACTTGTTTTATGTTTTACTCCATTATGTTTTCTTCAGTATGAAACATGAATCAGTGAAAAACCAAATCAGTGAATAGGCCCGCCTAGCCACAAACAACTCTTACACAGACAAAAGTCAGATAATGTTGAGTACAAGATGGCAGCGACAGACATGGTCACCATGTTTCTAGCTCTTAGCCAACTTTGGACATTAGATCGACGGTCACTCGCCAGACATTCGAGCAGAAATTTGACTTCCCTGACCTGGGTCCTTTGATCTGAACTTTCCGAGGCAGCTCTATTCATCCCGGGGGCTGCACCAAAACGCTGACGCCGGAGAAGAGGAAGAAGAAGTGGGGCCCTGCATACCATCCATTGCTTCCATGTATATTACTCGCTAACGTTCAGTCCCTGGACAATAAAGTAGATGAGCTCAGGGCGAGGATCTCCTTCCAGAGAGACATCAAGGACTGTAAAATACTCTGTTTTATGGAATTATGTCTCTCTCCAAATATATTCTCCCTGTCCATTCAGCCAGTGGGGTTCTCCACGCAGCACACGGACAGGAAGAAAGAACTCTCCAGGAAAAAGATAGGCGGAGGGGTAGGTTTCATGATTAACAACTCATAGGGTAACGCATAGGAACTCAAGTCCATTTGTTCTTCTGATCTGGAATACTTCATCAAATACTGACCACATTACCTCCCGAGATAATGTTCTTCTGTCATCGCCGTGTACATTCCCCCGAAAGCCAACACCGCAACAGCTCTCAAGGAACTACATTGGACTATGTGCAAACTGGAAACCTCATTTCCTGAAGCCACATTTACAGGTATTGTAATTGGGGACTTTAATAAAGGAAATCTGAAGAGAAAACTCCCAAAATGATATCAACACATGTCCTGTGCAACACATGGATCCCAAACTCTTGATCATTACTACTCTCCCTTATGGGACGGCTACAAGGCCCTCTCCCGCCCTCCCTTCAGCAAATCAGATCACGCCTCTATTCTGCTCCTCCCCACTTAAACTGGAAGCACCCATGGCAAGGACTGTTCAACGTTGGTCTGACCAATTGCAATCTATGCTTCAAGATTGTTTTGATCACACTGACTGGGAAATGTTCCGGGTCGCCTCTGAAAATAACGAGGGCAGTGTGCTCTCATCCCATGTGGCCGACGTGAGTTAGCAATTTAAGCGTGTTCACCCTCGCAAGGCGTGTTTACGGACATATTCAATCGCTCCATATTCCAGTCGGTCTTCCCCACTTGCTTCAAGATGTCTACCATTGTTCCTGTACCCAAGAAAGCAAAGGTAACTGAACTAAAAGAATATCGCCCCATAGCATCATGAAGTGCTTCAAGAGGCTAGTTATGGCCCATATCACCTCCACCTTACCCAACAACCTAGACCCACTTCAATACGCATATTGCCCCAACAGATCCATGGATAATGCAATCACCATTGCACTGCATACTGCCCTATCCCACCTGGACAAAAGAAATATCTATGTAAGAATGCTGTTCATCGACTACAGCTCAGCCATCGACTACTAAGCTCAGGACCCCGGATCTGAACCCCTCCCTGTGCAACTGGGTCCTGGACTTCCTGACGGGCCGACCACAAGTGGTGAAAGTAGGCAACAACACCTCTGCCACGCTGATCCTCAACACGGGGGCCCTACAGGGGTGCGTGATCAGCCCCCTCCTGTACTCCCTGTTAAACCATTGACTATGGCCACGTAGGTCTCCATGCCTCTCCCTCAACGTCGATTAAATGAAGGACTTGATGTGGACTATAGGAGAAAGCAGATACAGAACGCCCCCATCCACATCGACGGGACTCTCACCCTGCAGTGGTGAGAGTCAAAAGCTTCAAGCACCTCTGCGTGCACATCATTGACGACCTCACATGGTACCTTCACACAGACAGTGACGTGAAGAAGATGCACCAGTGGCATTATAACTCCTCCACCACACTTTAAAGTTGGCACTGGGATTTCTGCCAGGTAGCGTTCTCCTGGCATCCGCCAAACCCATATTTGTCCGTCAGACTGCCAGTTGATGAAGCGTTATTCATCACTCCAGAGAACGTGTTTCCACTGCTCCAGACTCCAATGGCGTTGAGTTTTATACCACTCAAGCCAATGTTTGGCATTGCTTATGGTGATCTTACGCTTGTGTGCGGCTGCTCTGCAATGGAAACCCATTTCATGAAGCTCCCGACGAACAGTTCTCCTGCTGATGTAGCTTCCAGATGCAGTTTGGAACTTGGTAGTGAGTGTTGCAACTGAGGACACCTTCCAACAGGACAAAGACCCTAAGCACACAGCCAAGACAACGCTGGAGTGGTTTGAGGACAAGTCTCAGAATGTCCTTGAATGGCCCGATCGAACATCTCTGGAGAGACCTGAAAATAGCTGTGCAGTGACGCTCCCCATCAAACCTGACAGAGCTTGAGAGAATCTGCAGAGAAGAATGGGAGAAACTCCCCAAATACAGGTGTGCCAAGCTTGTAACGTCATACACAAGAAGATTTGAGGCTGTAATTGCTGCCAAAGGTGCTTCAACAAAGTACTGAGTAAAGGGTCTGAATAGTTCTGTAAATGTGATATTTCCGTTTTTTTTTTTGATAAATTGGCAACAAAAAAACAAAAAAAATATGTTTTTGCTTTGTCATTATGGGGTATTGTGTGTAGAATGATGAGGGGGGGGGGAAACGATTTAATACATTTTAGAATAAGGCTGTAACAAACCTAACAAAATGTAGAAAAAGTCAAGGGGTCTGAATACTATATAATATACAGCTGAAGTCGGAATTGTACATAGGTTGGAGTCATTAAAACTTGTTTTTCAACCACTCCATACATTTCTTGTTAACAAACAATAGTCTTGGCAAATCGATTAGGACATCTACTTTTTTTTCCAACACTTGTGTACAGACATAATTTCATTTATAATTCACTGTGTCTTTAAACAGCTTGGAAAATTCCAGAAAATTATGTCATGGCTTTAGAAGCCTCTGATAGGCTAATTGACATCATTTGAGTCAATTGGAGGTGTACCTGTGGATGTATTTCAAGGCCTACCTTTAAAAGCAGTGCCTCTGCTTGACATCATGGGAAAATCAAAAGAAATCAGCCAAGATCTCAGATAAAAAAAATAGTAGACCTCCACAAGTCTGGTTCATCCTTGGGAGCAATTTCCAAACTTCTGAAGGTACCACGTTCATCTGTACAAACAATAGTACGCAAGTATAAACACCATGGGACCACGCAGCCGTCATACCGCTCAGGAAGGAGACGCGTTCTGTCTCCTGGAGATAAACGTACTTTGTTGCGAAAAGTGCAGATCAATCCCAGAACAACAGCAAAGGACCTTGTGAAAATGCTGGTGGAAACAGGTACAAAAGTATTTATATCCACAGTAAAATGAGTCCTATATCGACATAACCTGAAAGGCCGCTCAGCAAGGAAGAAGCCCCTGCTCCAAAAGTGCCATAAAAAAGCCAGACTATGGTTTGCAACTGCACATGGGGACAAATATCGTACTTTTTGGAGAAATGTCCTCTGATCTGATGAAACAAAAATAGAACTGTTTGGCCATAATGACCATTGTTATGTTTGGAGGAAAAAGGGGGAGGCTTGCAAGCCGAAGAACACCATCCCAACCGTGAAGCACGGGGGTGGCAGCATCATGTTGTGGGGGTGCTTTGCTGCAGGAGGGACTGGTGCACTTCACAAAATAGATGGCATCAAGAGGATGGAAGATGATGTGGATATATTGAAGCAACATCCCATGACATCAGTCAGGAAGTTAAAGCTTGGTCGCAAATGGGTCTTCCAAATGGACAATGACCCCAAGCATACTTCCAAAGTTGTGGAAAAATGGCTTAAGGACAACAAAGTCAAGGTATTGGAATGGCCATCACAAAGCCCTGACCTCTACCCTCTGTTGGTGGCTGAGACCCAGGCTACGTTCAAGAGGCGCTCCAACTGTCACGTCTGCTCCTGCTCCTCCCCTCCGGCGTACGACGTCGCCAGAGTACTAACCACCGGTCCTGGGATTCATCATAATGCGCACCTGTGAATCATTATGATTCACACCTGGACTCCATTACCTTCATAATTTCCTCACTTTTATAGGTCACTCTCCCATGTTCACACACCAGTTCATATTGTTCTTGTGTATCAGCGTACTGCCTTGTTAGTGTCGTGTTTGTTGTTTTATTAAAATGTTGCACCTGCTTCTGACTCACCGCCCCATCATTACAGGTCCTCACGAGAGCCAGCTTCATCATAGCGCTTAATAGTTTTTGCGACTGCACTTGAAGAAACTTTCAATGTTCTTGACATTTTCCGGATTGACTGACCATGTTCTGAAGTAATGATTGACCTTCATTTCTCTTTGCTGTTCTTGCAACAATATGGACTTGGTCTTTTACCAAATAGGGCTATCTTCTGTATATCACCCCTACCTTGTCACAACACAACTGATTGGCTCAAACACATTAAGAAAAATTCCACAAATTAACTTTTCACAAGGCACACCTGTTAATTGAAATGCATTCCAGGTGACTACCTCATGAAGCTGGTAGAGAGTATGCTAAGAGCGTGCAAAGCTTTCATCAAGGCAAAAGGTGGCTACTTCGAAGAATCTCAAATATAAAATATATTTTGATTTGTTTAATACTTTTTGGGTTATTACATGATTTCATACTTTTGATGTCTTCACTATTCTACAGTGTTGAAAAGAGTCAAAATAAAGAAAAACCCTGGACTGAGTAGGTGTGTCGAAACTTTTGACTGGTTGTGTGTGTGTATATACATATATTTCTTTATTTTTACTTCTTGGATTATGTGCATATTGTTTTGCATTGCTAGGTATTATTGAATTACATTTATTTTGGTAACAGACAAAATGTGCAATGTGGACCCGGAGGATATCACTTAAAAGTAATAATTAAAACGTTTGTTTCCAAAGTGGTCCCCGACACTAGAAACAATAACACATATAATGATTAAAAGGCAAAACAAAAATACAAACAACCATAAATGCATTCATTTATATTGACATACTAAAAAGTGATACTATTCACTGCACTTTTCCCTAACCTTAAAAACCAACCATATTCATTCCACATTTCGACCATCAAAAACAATCTATTCATTGCACATCATATACCTATCATTCAAATAAATACACCTGACCAGCAGTAGGGGGCACAAGGGGCAGTGGAGTGGTTTCTCTTACTGAGACAACCTTGTCCAAATGAAAACCTTTGCCTGCTTTTTAAATCTACTTTTTCCTTTGCTTGATCTCCAAGGGAGGCTATTCCATAGACAAATTCCTGTATAGAAAAACATGCTCCTCGCGGTACTGTTTACTCTTGGGATTTTACAAGACATAACACTAGCTCTGGTATTGTAACTGTGCTGGTTATAGACCGTATCAATGTGGTTTTTCATGTAAGTTGGTCCACTGTGGACTCTAATTGCAACAAGCCCACCTCCCGGAACTCCTGTACCCCTGTGTGGGTCCTAGGGGGGGACATTCAGCATATACCTGATAAGCAGATTCTTAGCTTTGATGTTAAAATAACTAGTGTTACGATGAACTGTACCTTTCAAAAGTTTAGGGTCAATTAGAAATGTCCTTGTTTTTGAAAGAAAAGGACATTTTTTGGTCCATTCAAATAACATCAAATTGATCAGAAATACAGTGTAGACATTGTTAATGTTGTAATTGACTATTGTAGCTGGAAACGGCAGATTTTCTATGGAATATCTACATAGGCGTACAGAGGCCCATTAACAACCATCACTCCTGTGTTCCAATGGCACGTTGTGTTAGTTAATCCAAGTTTATAATTTTAAAAGGCTAACTGATCATTAGAAAACCCTTTTGCAATTATTTTAGCACAGCTGAAAACTGCTGTTCTGATTAAAGAAGCAATAAAACTTGGCTTTTTTAGACTAGTTGAGTATCTGGAGCATCAGCATTTGTGGGTTCGATTACAGGCTCAAAATGGCCAGAAACAAAGAACATTCTTCTGAAACTCGTCAGCCTATTCTTGTTCTGAGAAATGAAGGCTATTCCATGCGACAAATTGCCAAGAAACTGAAGATCTCGTACAAAGCTGTGTACTACTCCCTTCACAGAACAGCACAAACTGGCTCTAACAAGAATATAAAGAGGAGTGGGAGGCCCCGGTGCACAACTGAGCAAGAGGACAAGTACATTAGAGTGTCTAGTTTGAGAAACAGACGCCTCACAAGTCCTCAACTGGCAGCTTCATTAAATAGTACCCGCAAAACACCAGTCTCAACATCAACAGTGAAGAGGTGACTCTGGGATGCTGGCCTTCTAGGCAGAGTTGCAAAGAAAAAGCCATATCTCAGACTGGCCAATAAAAATGTAATATTAAGATGGGCAAAAGAACACAGACACTGGACAGAGGAAGATTGGAAAAAGGTGTTATGGACAGACAAATCTAAGTTTGAGGTGTTCAGATCACAAAGAAGAACATTAGTGATACGCAGAAAAAATGAAAAGATGCTGGAGGAGTGCTTGACGCAGTCTGTCAAGCATGGTGGAGGTAATGTGATGGTCTGGGGGTGCTTTGGTGGTGGTAAAGTGGGAAATGTTTACAGGGTAAAAGAGATATTGAAGAAGGAAGACTATCACTCCATTTTGCAACGCCATGCCATAACCTGTGGACGGTGCTTAATAGGAGCCAATGTCCTCCTACAACAGGACAATGAGCCAGAGCACAGCTCCAAACTATGCAAGAACTATTTAGGGAAGAAGCAGTCAGCTGGTATTCTGTCTATAATGGAGAGGCCAGCACAGTCACCGGATCTTAACCCTATTGAGCTGTTGCGGGAGCAGCTTCACCGCATGGTACGTAAGAAGTGCCCATCAAGCCAATCCAACTTGTGGGAGGTGCTTCAGGAAGCATGGGGTGAAATCTCTTCAGATTACCTCAACAAATTGACAACTAGTATGCCAAAGGTCTGCAAGGCTGTAATTGCTGCAAATGGAGGATTCTTTGACGAAAGCAAAGTTTGAAGGGCACAATTATTATTTCAATAAACAATTATTATTTATAAACTTGTCAACATCTTGGCTATGTTTCATATTCATTTTGCAACTAATTTCATGTATGTTTTCATGGAAAACAAGGACATTTCTAAGTGACCCCAAACCTTTGAACGGCAGTGCAAAAATTTCAGTTTGTTCACCAGGTCTCCAGAAAAGGATTAATCTATGGACACACCAAGATAAATAACACTTGTCGTAGATTCAATCTCCTTGCCTGCACAGTTTACCTTTATCTTGTCAGCGCTAAGCAATCTACGTTTTGTTCCAAACAAAATCGATTCAGTTTTCAGTCGTCTCAAATAAAACTGTGAAGGACCTCGGCGTTACTCTGAACCCTGTTTTGACAAACATTTCAAGGACAGCTTTTTTCCATCTACGTAACATTGCAAAAATCTGAAACTTTCTGTCCAAAAATTATGCAGAAAAATGTATCCATGCTTTTGTCACCTTTAGGTTAGACTACTGCAATGCTCTACTTTCCGGCTACCCGGAAAAGCACTAAATAAACTTCAGTTAGTGCTAAACACAGCTGCTAGAATCTTGACTAGAACCCCAAAAAAAGTATCATATTACTCCAGTGCTAGCCTCTCTACACTGGCTTCCTGTTAGCAAGGGCTGATTTCAAGGTTTTACTGCTAACCTACAAAGTATTACATGGGCTTGCTCCTACCTATCTTTCCGATTTGGTCCTGCCGTATATACCTACACGTACGCTACGGTCACAAGACGCAGGCCTCCTTACTGTCCCTAGAATTTTAATCAAACAGCTGGAGGCAGGGCTTTCTCCTATAGAGCTCCATTTTTATGGAACGGACTGCCTATCCATGTGAGAGACGCAGACTTGGTCTCAACCTTTAAGTCTTTATTGAAAACTCACCTCTTCAGTAGGTCCTATGTTTGAGTGTAGTCTGGACCAGGAGTATGAAGGTGAACGGAAAGGCACTGGAGCAACGAACCGCCCTTGCTGTCTCTGCCTGGCCGGTTCCCCTCTCTCCACTGGGATTCTCTGCCTCTAACCCTATTACAGGGGCTGGCTTACTGGTGCTCTTCCATGTCGTCCCTAGGAGGGGTGCGTCGCTTGAATGGGTTGAGTCACTGATGTGATCTTCCTGTCCCTTGGGTTGTGCCGTTGCGGAGATCTTTGTGGGCTATACTCGGCCTTGTCTCAGGATGGTAAGTTGGTGGTTGAAGATATCCCTCTAGTGGTGTGGGAGCTGTGCTTTGGCAAAGTGGGTGGGGTTATATCCTGCCTGTTTGGCCCTGTCTGGGGGCATCGTCGGACGGGGCCACAGTGTCTCCCGACCCCTCCTGTCTCAGCCTCCAGTATTTATGCTGCAGTAGTTTATGTGTCGGGGGCCTAGGGTCAGTCTGTTATATCTGGAGTATTTCTTCTGTCTTATCCGGTGTCCTGTGTGAATTTAAGTCTGCCCTCTCTAATTCGCTCTCTCTTTCTCTCTCTCTCTCTGAGGACCTGAGCCCTAGGACCATGCCTCAGGACTACCTTGCCTGATGACTCCTTGCTGTCCCCAGTCCACCTGGCCGTGCTGCTGCTCCAGTTTCAACTGTTCTGCCTGCGGCTATGGAACCCTGACCTGTTCACCGGATGTGCTACCTGTCTCAGACCTGCTGTTTTCAACTCTCTAGAGACAGCAGGAGTGGTAGAGATACTCTGACCTGTTGCACCCTCGACAACCACTGTGATTATTATTATTTGACCCTTCTGGTCATCTATGAACATTTGAACATCTTGGCCATGTTCTGTTATAATCTCCACCCGGCACAGCCAGAAGACGACTGGCCACCCCTCAAAGCCTGGTTCCTCTCTAAAGTTTTTCCTAGCCACCGTGCTTCTACACCTGCATTGCTTGCTGTTTGGGGTTTTAGGCTGGGTTTCTGTACAGCACTTTGTGACATCAGCTGATGTAAGAAGGGCTTTATAAATAAATTTGATTGATTTCCCAAATGTACAGACAATTTGTTGTCAGTGAACCAATCTCTAACAGAATGCAATTCCTTACTCAGGGTCTCCTCTATGTAAGCTGTATCCTTCCCTGATACCAGTAAGGCTAAGTCATCAGCATAAAGCAGGAGTTTGCATTTTACTGTGTCTGGCATATCATTGACGTAAATAAGAAATAAGAGAGGACCTAAAATTGATCCCTGCGGTTACCCACAGGATATTTCTTTGGCCTTTGACAGAACATCACCAACATTACATACTTGTGTTCTGTTGGTCAGATAAGACCTAAACCAATTCCCTGCTACATTATTTAGACCCATGCATTTCATATTCATCAGGAGAAGCTTTCTGCAAGTCTAACATCACCATACCTGTATAGTTCCCCTTTTCCCTTTCCTGCTTGATGTGGTCAAAAAGGTGGATAAGGCAATGAGCTGTTCTAAGCCAGATTGTTTTATCGGAGCCAGATAGTCGAGTGCAGACAGAAGAATCTCTTTAAAAAGATACCAAGCTTGATAAACATCATCACAGTTTAGTACATAAGACCAATCCAAATGTCCAAGTACTTCTACAAAACATTCCTTTGAGTATTGTTTAATAGACCGTACCTTTATGTAGTTATTACCTGGCTCAAGTAGAATTTTGGATTTCTTACAAGTACAGTAGGTCACCAATATTTAAGACACCTGACTGGCAGAAGTTCTCTTGGTCTGCACATTTGTATTAAAATTGCCAAGCAGAATACATTCCCTGTCAGAAAATTTGATTCTAGTAAATAATTTATTATTATTCTGTTTAGGAGGCAGATAGCAAACACCAACAAGTATAAGACAACATTTAGGAAGGAGTATATCAACTGGTGCAACCTCAAGTCCATCCATTTTCAGTTCTGAACGAGGGTTAAAATGCACATCATTCCTAGTAAAAACACAATTCATGTTATAACCCGGTAGGTCAACCTCATCATCCTCAATTGAACCATCGAGCCATGTCTCAGTCACAGCAACTACTGCAGCCCAGGTGTTAGAAGCGTGGAGTTTTAATTCCTCTAAATTTGGCAGCAGGCTCCATGCGTTCACATGGATGAAGTAAAGTCCTCTCCGATTGAAACAGTCAAACATGTCATTTCCCATGCCCACTACTGATACGTCAACTATCTCGCTCTCATCGACCCTGCTCGTGTCCAGCAGCCCAATGTTTGGTACTGCGTTTAAACAGAATGCACTGCAAACTTTACAGCTTCATCATATTTTTTTACCTTTATTTTACCAGGTAAGTTGACTGACAACACATTCTCATTTACAGCAACAACCTGGGGGAATAGTTACAATTGTTCTTGCATAGTTTGGGATGAATGAGCCAATTGTAAGCTGGGGATGATTAGGTGACCGTAATGGTATGAGGGACAGCTTGGGAATTTAACTAGGACACCAGGGTTAACACCCCTACTCTTACTATAAGTACCATGGGATCTTTATTGACCTCAGTGAGTCAGGACACCCGTTTAACGTCCCATCCAAAGACGGCACCCTACACAGGGCAATGTCCCCAATCACTGCCCTGGGGTATTGGGATATTTTTTTTTTGGCCTAAGGAAAGTGCCTCCTACTGGCCCTCCAACACCACTTCCAGCAGCATCTGGTCTCCCACCCAGGGACTGACCAGGACCAACCCTGCTTAGCTTCAGAAGCAAGCCAGCAATGGGATGCAGGGGGGGTATGCTGCTGGCCCATGATATGATATGATATGATAAGGGTTGGATATCTCCACACTTTGTGAACAAAGAAATCACAAATGTCGCAAAACTAGAAACACAAGCATTTCACTGCACGTGTGATAACATCTGCAAACCTGTGTATGCGGCCAATAAACTTTGATTTGATTTCATAAAAACTGTGATAGGATAGTAAAGAATCTTTGACAGCAGCAACTGGAATGACAGATCGCACCCACTCAGCCACTGAAGGAGGTTCCTCCCATTAACGCTGCACTTTAAAGGCCAGCAACACTTATTTTCCCGGCTGTAATACCTCTGTGCCACAAGCTCAACTCCCCCTTGGGACAATGTAGTATAAACTTACTTAACATGGCTCAATATTTCCAAAGCCACCCACACAAGCCGTGTGTAGCGTTAGTGTACCCCAGGTAGGGAAATGGAGCTAGAAGCTCTGAATCAGTACATCTTTATTTACAACCCTTTAAAAACAAACTTTCAAAACCTAATTCCCTTTTGCTCATGCATTACCGTAGAGGTAATGAAAGCCTGGCCTTATGCAGAGACTTGAATGGATGAGACAGAGGCCTGAGAGCGTGTGCGGTACAAAACAAACAGTTAGCTCTAGCTGCTCTAGCCTTCCTTCCCCTGGCCCAGCCAGGCTTTACAAGGGGACGCAGATTGGAGAAATACGCTGGTTTGTTGTGAGCGAAATTCGGCCCTATGGATTTAGACTGTTGGAAAACCACAGTCGGACAGAAAACAAGTTTGTCTGGCGAGGACATGTGTTTGGACAACACTGCATGTTGATTTATCTGCTGCCCAGAATGTGTAATCGAATGTCTAATGGACTCACTGTTCATTTGTGAATTAACACATTTACATCACTGACGCTGGACATATGCTTTCAATTTTAGCTAGTACGAATATATTATTTTTGTTTTTTGGGCAGTGGGGTGGGAATTTTTGTCATCTTGACAAGGATTATATTCTATATCCAGTATCCACTCCACCAAAAGGCCAACACAAAGCAGCTTAACTCCTACCCTTGGCCCTCTGTTAGGGTATGTTGACAGGGTATGAGAAATCAATCTAACTTTTAAAAACAGTATTACCAGTCTTGCAATATACCTGTATTTGAATCATGCTGAAAGACCCAATTAGCTTAAGGGCAAAACGACAAGACCTATAAAACTACCTGAAACAGAAGGGAAGCAATTGCGCAAGAGAAGGTATTACAGGGTGCTGCAATGTATGAGGGAAAGTTATCCTTCACATCGATATTACTGGATTCAGTGGAGCTTGAGGTAAATAGCACAACGACGATAAAATGGAATGTACTTGTTAACAAATATGGGAGGTTATAATCTAGGAGGAAGATTCATATACAAACTGAAATTAGCTGGATGATTTCACTGTTTGAATCATCTCCTGTGCTCTATAAAAGCATACAGTACAGTATGCCCAGGCCAACCATGCCTGTATAGGCAGACTAACTGTAACCATAGTAGTCATACAGACATGGAACTCCACGAAACTCCACAGAACTCTGAAATTCCCTGGAATTCCGAAAACTGTCATGTCAGATAACAGACCAAAGTTTGACTCATGATCTTACAAAACGTTTAAGAAGTAGTGACAAGAGAAACGTTAAGCACCTAAAGCAAATTATAGCACCACTACACAGTCTTTAACCATTGAACTGATATCAAGATTTGTATGCATTTTGTTGAACATGTCTCTAGCTCCCTTTCTTTAACTGCCATTTACCAACCCTGTCTAAAACTGTTGACTTGATTAAACATGGCACATAACTTATAAAGAACTGAAAAGGAGACATCCATTTTGTCTGTCTGTCTTTATTAAAGTTGAATGAAGTCTACAGTAACACAAGGATATATGACCTCATGTCCTGGTGTAAAAAGCAATGAAGTCATTGTTCACCACAATGGGGATTTTTTCTCAGTTTTAATAATCTGACAAAAATAGTTGCCGTATGCTCTAGGGGTTTTCCATGCACCACTCACTCTTTGAGCACTGTAGTGTCTTTGCCTTTTGATCAGAGACTGAGTTATAGCCTGCACGAGTAACCAGGTGAGGGACATCTCTGGTCAAGTTTAAAGTAAGCTACTGACAATTCCTCTGTAATCAAATCAAAGTTTATTGGCCACGTACACAGATGTCCCCCTCGGGAATTAATCAGGTCTTATTGGTTGAATTTGAAAAAAGTTCAAACCTGATTAGCTAGAGATTTCACGCATCAATTGACACTAGGCATAAATGAAAAACGTGCAGGGGCATCATTTATAAAAATTGGGTGTACGTACAAAATATATCCTAAAATGTGCATGCGTCAGTTCACACAAAAGTTTGTGTTTATACAATTTTTACTTAACATGAGAATGTGCTCAACTCCCCACACTTTAAACCATGCGTAGACACATCTGCTAGTGGTTGAAATATTGTATTTCAAGTTGGCAAGGAAGTATTTTGTGCAAATGGGGCATATGGTAGCTTTTTACCATATGCCCCATTTGCACAAAATACTCCCTTGCCAGCTTGCAATACTCATAAAAAACAAAAAACAGGAAAAATATTAAGAGGAATGCAGCCATTTGACATTAGTGAGGATCTAAAATAATTTGACACAGGAATCTTTTTCCTATTTATTTTCATAACCATTGCAGAATAAATTATTTACCTTTTCTGGCCGTGATGGGTTCATATTCCCGAAGTACCCATACAACAAATTAATATGCGCATCACTCATTTAATTGGATCTAATAGACTAGTAAATAGATAGGCTATACGTATTTCAAGTTTTGCAATCCCACAGGCAGTGTGGTTTATAATAAACAGTCAAATTTAACGTTAATCTTTTACATTGAATTAGGTCTCTGTACAGTGCATTCGGAAAGTATTCAGACCCCCTTGACTTTTTCCACATTTTGTTACGTTACAACCTTATTCTAAAATTCATCAATCTACACACAATACCCCATAATGACAAAGTAAAAAGAGGTTTAGAAATTTTTGCAAATGTATTACAAATAGAAAATGGAAAAATCACATTTAAATACGTTTTCAGATCCTTTACTCAGTACTTTGTTGAAGCACCTTTGGCAGCAACTACAGCATCGAGTCTTATTGGGTATGATGCTACAAGCTTGGCACACCTGTATTTGGGGAGTTTCTCCCATTCTTCTCTGCAGATCCTCTCAAGCTCTGTCAGGTTGGATGGGGAGCGTTGATGCACAGCTATTTTTAGGTCTATACTGAGATGTTTGATCGGATTCAAGTCCGGGCTCTGGCTGGGCCTCTTAAGGATATTCAGAGACTTGTTGGAAGGTGAACCTTCGCCCCAGTCTGAGGACCTAAGCACTCTGGAGAAGGTTTTCATCAAGGATCTTTCTGTACTTTGCTCGATTCATCTTTGCCTTGATCCTGACTAGTCTCCCAGTCCCTGGGGCTGAAAACCATCCCCACAGCATGATGCTGCCAACACCATGCTTCACCGTAAGGGATGGTGCCAGGTTTCCTCTAGACATGACACTTGGAATTCAGGCCAAAGAGTTCAATCTTGGTTTCATCAGACCAGAGAATCTTCTTTCTCATGGTCAGAGTCTATAGGTGCCTTTTGGCAAACTCCAAGAGGGCTGTCATGTGCCTTTTACTGAGGAGTGGCTTCCGTCTGGCTACTACCATAAATGCCTGATTGGTGGAGTGCTGCAGAAATGGTTGTCCTTCTGGAAGTTTCTCCCATCTCCACAGAGGAGCTCTGTGAGTGACCATCGTGTGAGTTCCCTGATCAAGGCCCTACTCCCCTGATTGCTCAGTTTTGCTGGGTGGCCAGCTCTAGGAAGAGCCTTGGTGGTTCCAAACTTCTTCCATTCAAAACTGATGGAGGTCACTGTGTTCTTGCGGACCTTCAATGATGCAGACATTTTTTGGTACACTTCCCCAGATCTGTGCCTCGACACAATCCTGTCTCGGAGCTCTACGGAAAATTGCTTGTACCTCATGGCTTGGTTTTTGCTCTGACATGCACTGTCAACTGTGAGACCTTATATAGACAGGTGTGTGCCTTTCCAAATCATGTCCAATCAATTTAATTTACCCCAGGTGGACTCCAATCAAGTTGCAGAAACATCTCAAGGAAGATCAATGGAAACAGGATGCACCTGAGCTCAATTTCGTGTTTCATAGCCAAGGGTCTGAATACTTACTGTATGTAAAAAAGGTATTTCTATTTAAAAATGTTCATCCAATAGCATATTTTTTTAAACTGTTTTTGCTTTAACATTATGGGGTATCGTGTGTAGATTGATCAGGATTAATTTTTATTTGATCCATTTTAAAATAATGCTGTAATGTAACAACGTGGAAAAATATCATGGGGTCTGAATACTTTCTGAAGGCACTTAATGCCACTTTAAGTACTGTACATGTAAGTAAAAGTAAGAACTCTAAATCCAAGATGGCATAGCAGTCAGATGTCTGTTTTGTTTGTTTTGTCCCGTCCCGTGTATAAATAGTTTTTCTTCGTACAGTTGAAGTCAAAAGTTTACATACACCTCAGCCAAATACATTTAAACTCAGTTTTTCACTATTCCTGACATTTAATCCTAGTAAACATTCCCTGTCTTAGGTCAGTTAGGATCACCACTTTATTTTAAGAATGTGAAATGTCAGAATAATAGTAGAGAGAATTATTTATTTCAGCTTTTATTTCTTTCATCACATTTCCAGTGGGTCAGAGGTTTACACACACTCAATTAGTATTTGGTAGCATTGCCTTTAAATTGTTTAACTTGGGTCAAACATTTCGGGCCTTCCACAAGCTTCCCACAATAAGTTGGGTGAATTTTGGCCCATTCCTCCTGACAGAGCTAGTGTTAATGAGTCAGGTTTGTAGGGCTTCTTGCTCGCACACGCTTTTTTCAGTTCTGCCCACAAATTTTCCATGGGATTGAGGTTAGGGTTTTGTGATGGTCACTCTAATACCTACTTTGTTGTCCTTAAGCCATTTTGCCACAACTTTGGAAGTATGCTTGGGGTAATTGTCCATTTGGAAGACCCATTTGCGACCAAGCTTTAACTACCTGACTGATGTCTTGAGATGTTGCTTCAATATATCCACATAATTTTCCTACCTCATGATGCCATCTATTTTGTGAAGTGCACCAGTCCCTCCTGCAGCAAAGCACCCCCACAACATGATGCTACCACCCCCGTGCTTCACGGTTGGGATGGTGTTCTTCGGCTTGCAAGCATCCCCCTTTTTCCTCCAAACATAACGATGGTCATTTTTGTTTCATCAGACCAGAGGACATTTCTCCAAAAAAGTACGATCTTTGTCCCCATGTGCAGTTTCAAACTGTAGTCTGGCTTTTTATGGCGCTTTTGGAGCAGTGGCCGCACAGCAAGGAAGAAGCCTTTCAGGTTATGTCGATATATAGGATTCGTTTTACTGTGAATATAGATACTTTTGTACTTGCTTCCTCCAGCATCTTCACAAGGTCCTTTGCTGTTGTAATTTGCACTTTTCGCACCAAAGTACGTTCATTTCTAGGAGACAGAACGCGACTCCTTCCTGAGCGGTAGGACGGCTGCGTGGTCCCATGGTGTTTATACTTGCGTACTATTGTTTGTACAGATGAATGTGGTACCTTCAGGGGTTTGGAAATTGCTCCCAAGGATGAACCAGACTTGTGGAGGGCTAAAAAAATACATCTGAAGTCTTGGCTGATTTCTTTTGATTTTCCCATGATGTCAAGCAGAGAGGCACTGAGTTTGAAGGTAGGCCTTGAAATACATCCACAGGTACACCTCCAATTGACTCAAATTATGTCAATTAGCCTATCAGAAGCTTCTAAAGCCATGACATCATTTTCTGGAGTTTTCTAAGCTGTTTAAAGGCAAAGTCAACTTAGTGTATGCAAACTTCTGACCCACTGGAATTGTGATACAGTGAATGATATGTAAAATAATCTGTCTGTAAACAACAAAAATGACTTGTGTCATGCAAAGTAGATGTCCTAACAGACTTTCCAAAACTATAGTTTGGTTGATAGAGTGGTTGAAAAGTTTTAATGACTCCAACCTAGGTGTATGTAAACTTTCGACATCAACTGTATATATTTTTTATCTCAATTTCCATCTACGGACTGAATATACTCTCCTGCAACCCGCCTCACCCAATGTGATTTGGTTCTGATGTTTTTTATACTTTCGAACTGGATCCCCCATCAGAAGCTAGCCAGCTAACTAGCTACTAGCTAGTGTTCAGTTAGCCACTGCTAGTGGTCATCACCATTACCTCGGACATCAGCCAGCCTCAGCCCGGTAAATTCTTGCCAGTCTGCACAGCGTGATATCAACCAAGAGAATATCGGACTGCTTTTTCTCTACCACATCTCCAGATTCCTACCGCAAGCTCTGAACTTTTACACCGGATCATTGCAGCTAGCTATCTGCTATCCGAGTGGCTACTCCTGGCTAACGTCTCCGTCCCGAAGCAAGCACCAGTTAGACTGAAGGTAGTCTCGAGCTAGGCCCATCTCCCGGCAGGCCGAAGAGATCCATCAGACAATTCCTGGGCTTCAATACCTCTATTGCCAATTGGCCTGGACCCTTTGCTGCAGACATTGAGCCACGCCGATCCATCACAACTGGTCTGCCGATGTATCCGTCTGAGGGGGTTTCAACAGGATCTTCCGTTGCAACGTCCCCCTGAGGCCCATCTGCTAGCCTGCTAGCCCCGGCCTGCTAGTTGTCTGAATCGCAGTGTCTCCAGCTCGCCTAGCTACTTACTGGACCCTATGGTCACTTGGCTACACCCTAATGTCAATATGCCTTGTCTATTGCTGTTTTGTTTAGTAACTTTTGTCTTATTTCACTGTAGAGCCTACAGCCCTTCTCAATATGTCTTAGCTAGCCCTTTTTATCCACCCCCCACACATGCTGTGACCTCGCCTGGCTTAAATGGTGCCTTTAGAGGCAAAACCTCACTCATCGTCACTCAATGCCTAGGTTTACCTCCACTGTACTCACATCCTACCATACCTTTGTCTGTACATTATGCCTTGAATCTATTGTTCCGCGCCCAGAAATCTGCTCCTTTTACTCTCTGTTCCAAACGCACTAGACGACCAGTTCTTATAGCCTTTAGCCGTACCCTTATCCTACTCCTCCTCTCGTGATGTAGAGGTTAACCCAGGCCCTGCAGCCCCCAGCATTTCTCCCATTCCCCAGGTGCTCTCATTTGTTGACTTCTGTAGCCGTAAAAGCCTTGGTTTCATGCATGTTAACATTAGAAACCTCCTCCCTAAGTTTGTTTTATTCACTGCTTTAGCACTCTGTCAAACCGGATGTCCTAGCCGTGTCTGAATCCTGGCTTAGGAAGGCCACTAAAAAAACAATTTCTGACAAGATAGAACTGTCAAAGGGGCAGAGTTGCAATCTACTGCAGAGATAGCCTGCAGAATTCTGTCATACTATCCAGGTCTGTGCCCAAACAATTCGAGCTTCTACTTTTAAAAATGCACCTTTCCAGAAACAAGTCTCTCACCATTGCCACTTGTTACAGAGCCCCTTCAGCCCCCAGCTGTGCCCTGGACACCATATGTGAATTGATCACCCCCTCCCATCTATTCTTCAGAGCTGCAAAATCTGGATCCCTACAAATCAGCTGGGCTAGACAATCTGAGCCCTTTCTTTCTAAAATTATCAGCCAAAATTGTTGCAACCCCTATTACTAGCCTATTCAACCTCTCGTATCGTCGGAGATCCCCAATGATTGGAAAGCTGCCGCGGTCATCCCCCTCTTCAAAGGGGGAGACACTCTAGACCCAAACTGTTATAGACCTATATCCATCCTGCCCTGCCTTTCTAAAATCTTCGAAAGCCAAGTTAACAAACAGATCACCGGCCAATTCGAATCCCACCGTACCTTCTCCACTATGCAATCTGGTTTCCGAGCTGGTCATGGGTGCACCTCAGCCACGCACACATGGAACCCAAACCGTCTGCGCGTGTGCGCCATTGTGCGCCATCGTGCGCCATCGTGCATAAATGTATTTTGTCCCCCCACACCATACGCGATCACGACACGCAGGTTAAAAATATCAAAACAAACTCTGAACCATTTACATTAATTTGGGGACAGGTCGAAAAGCATTAAACATTTATGGCAATTTAGCTAGCTAGCTTGCTTTTGCTAGCTAATTTGTCCGAGGATATAAACATAAACACCTGAAATGCACAAGGTCCTCTACTCTGACAATTAATCCACACATAATACGGTCAACCGAATCGTTTCTAGTCATCTCTCCTCCTTCCAGGTTCTCTCTTCTCTGGACTTTACATTGCGATTGGCAACTTTCATAAATTAGGTGCATTACCGCCACCGACCTCATTCGCCTTTCAGTCACCCACGTGGGTATAACCAATGAGGAGATGGCACGTGGGTACCTGCTTCTATAAACCAATAAGGAGATGGGAGAGGCAGGACTTGCAGCGCGAACTGCGTCACAAATAGAACTGACTTCTATTTTAGCCCTTGGCAACGCAGGCGCTCATTGGCGCGCACGAGCAGTGTGGGTGCAATAATTTGCAACGCGAGCGTTGTAGTCAGGGTATAAAGGTGCTAAACGATATCATAACCGCCATCGATAAAAGACAGTACTGTGCAGCAGTCTTCATCAACCTGGCCAAGGCTTTCGACTCTGTCAATCACCACGGCAGACTCAATAGCCTTGGCTTCTCAAATGATTGCCTCGCCTGGTTCACCAATTACTTCTCAGATAGAGTTCAGTGTGTCAAATCGAAGGGCCTGTTGTCCGGACCTCTGGCAGTCTCTATGGGGGTGCCACAGTGTTCAATTCTTGGGACCACTCTTTACTCTGTATACAGTGAGGGAAAAAAGTATTTGATCCCCTGCTGATTTTGTACGTTTGCCCACTGACAAAGAAATGATCAGTCTATAATTGTAATGGTTGGTTTATTTGAACAATGAGAGACAGAATAACAAAAAAATCCAGAAAAACGCATGTGAAAAATGTTATATATTGATTATATTTCCCTCTCTAACTTCTATGTACAGTGTGTGCAAATAAAAAAAAATTCTATTGTGTTATTGACTGTACGTTTGTTTATGTGTAACTCTGTTGTTTGATTTTGTCGCACTGCTTTGCAGTCCATTATATTTAGGTTGGGGGAAAAGTTGATGCCAAACATTGTTGAATTCAAACGTTCTGCTTACACATCCACAACAATCAGCCATTGAGTTCTCTTTCAGAAGCTGACACAGTCCAGACACAGTATAAATGAGTGCTAAAGATGAACTATTCTGCCAACACTGTAAATAGACAGGTAGCTTATGTAAAATATTTGACAGTATGGATAGGCTACACTATTGCTGTGCAATAGGAGCGCGACATCATTGCCTGTTTAATCTCAGAGCCTTTACCAAGGCAGGACATAGAAACCCAATAATCTATTGAGAAACTAAATATTGAACAACAATTAGTATTTTGCATAGAAGTGTGTGCTATATTTAGCCTACTTTTAAATTGTGTAGAATATACAATCAATCATACAGAATGCGTGGACAGGCACTCGCTATAGGCAGCATGGATGTTTAGTTTGAAACAGTCACTGCAAAATATCAAAACATTCTGCCAACACCTCTACAGAAACGTGATCAAAATTGCCATTGCTATTTCTTTTAGAAAATGCCATGGCCTACTATCAAATAGTTACAAATTATACAGCAAATAAAAGGGTATTATTGTCACCATAAAAGGTGAATGAAGGGCGTTTTCAATGCGCAGAGTTTTACGACAGGTCTGATTTATAACTGGAAACATGCGTATGTATGGTGTGAGCCAAGTTTATAAATGTTAATATTTGTGTACGTGCATAGACTTCTCAGAAATGGCGCAAGCTATTTTTTGTTGTTGAGATCTACACAACAGTTGTAAATGACGCCCCAGGACTGCAGCCCCCAAGGAATGGAGTTGTGCACTAAATGTAATCTAAAATGTAATCTACATAATCCCCCAAATGTATTATTTGTCATGTGAAGGCCGTAAACAATAACGAGTAATGCTGCATAATCAGGTTAAAATCTCAGCTTCCTGGTAAAAATAGATATACATGCTGAAGTGTAGTCACTTCTGAGGACACAAGCTTAAGTACACCGTACAAAGTATTTTGTGTTTCTTACTCAAAACTGTACGAATAAGGCTTGAAATGACTTATGCATTCTAAATATAGTATAATCCAATTATAAAACACACTAAGATTAACTTCCTTAACTGTAAAATACATATTTGTATGCTTAGTTTCAGAGAAAATGTGCATATTTTCTGGAGGTCTCTTTTGATCAAAACATCTTCCCCCTCCGTTGTGAATGGTGAACTCGTTAGGAACTCATCTTTCATCTCATATCTATCTTGTCCGTCTAGGACAAATAGAAAGTGTTTTTTGTAAAAAAGAAAAATCTATGATTTTAGATTATTTTGTGAGCTGGAGCACTAACGTTTTCCTGATGAGTGGACTCCATGGTGAGGGTGAGTGGTGTGGTGATATGTGTAATGGTTCCGGAACCTAGTGGTCGATTAACCAGGGCTTGAACCAGAAACGGAGAGGAGAGTGGGTATGAGGTGATGTTCAGAGAGGAGGCAAGAGTCTGGTCAATAAAGTTCCCAGCGGCACCGGAATCCACTAGCGCTGTAGACAGTACATGAGGGACAGCAAGCCAGTGTGATCAACACTAAAAATAGTTTGGCAGAAAATGATGAAGATGGGATACTCACACCTGCCCCAGGAGGTGGGACATCATGTGACCGTCCCTCTGCTCTCGTGGATCCAGAGTTGGGACGTATCGGAAACTGCTGAAGCTGGTGCCCTCCTTGACCACAGTAGGGACAGAGCCCCAGCTGTTTCCGTCTACGTCGTTCAGCCGCGGGGAGGCGTGTGACCCCCTACCTCCATGGGTTCAGGCTCTGATACAGAGTGGTCACTGAGGGAGGGAGAGAAGCGATGATTGTACCGACGCTCCCAAAGTAAGTTATCCAGATGGATGGCCATCGCGATGAGTGCGTCCAAGGAGAGGTTGTCATCTCGACATGCCAGTTCCGTCTGGACCTCCTTGCGCAGTCCTATTCGAAATAGTGTACAGAGCGCAGGCTCTGGATGCTGCTACAGCCCGGAAGGTGAGCGCGTCCATCATATTTATGCAGGAGGGACAAACGGGCATCGCTGACCTGGGCAGACTGCTTTATGGACTGGTGTACTGGCTCACTGGGTTGACTGGTGGCAGAGTATCCTCCGCTAGTTTAAGGCAACATCTCAGGTATTTGAGACGTTGCAGACTGCGAGGAACCTCTTCCATAGCCTTCCCCAGTTGCGGCAGCAGGTCGTGGTGTTGACGAGGTAGGTATCCCTGTTCGTCGACCGTCTGGGAGATGTCCTGATTTCCTACTGCTTCCATTTGTTGAGGAAGTATTATGTAACATAGACGCTGGGAGTCGGGAAAAAAGTGCAGGTGGTGAGTTTAATAATAAACAAAACATGGAACAATACAGGAAACGAGAGTGGTGTATGTACATGAAACTACCTCAATACTGTCTGGGGAATAAACCTAAGTGAGTGCCAGATAAAGGGGAGGTAATGAGTGAGGAAATGGAGTCCAGGTGTGCCTCATAATGAGGAGCAGGTGCGCGTAATGATTGATGCCAGGTGCACGTAATGATGGTTGCCAGGACCGGTGGTTAGTAAACCGGTGACGTCGAACGCAGGAGAGGGGGAGCAGGAGTAGACGTGACAATCTCAGAACTGTTGTTTAGTGAATTCTTATTTCACAACCCATTAAAGTCCTCACCTTAAAGGTGCCTAAAGTGCAGAGTATCCAAATCCTAAGGAATTTGTACATTTTTAAGGGGGGAGGCTAATCGCAGATAGAACCTTATGGCTCTGAAATATCAATCTGGGTTTAGCCATCAGGTTTATCTGTCACAGAATGTTAAAATCATTTATTTTGCAATAGAAAAGTACAGACATTTAATTATTGAATTAAGAGAATACCCTTAATTTTTTCTAATCACATCATCAAATATATTAATTCATGTTTGTTAAAGCGATAGTTCCCTAAAATGACAAATATACTATATCCCATGGATAACTAGCAACATTGCTAAAGCTCAGCTCTGGATGAGTAAACTGATATTTTTCTGGTTTCTGACACTCAGTCAGTAAACGACTTGCTATTAAGTTTGTAATTTCTGTGAAACACCCCTTCCATGGTTTTTCTGATTTTATTTTTTTCTCATAAATTAACATTTTCAAAAATCTGACATACAGAGAGTATTGGGATAGTGAAATTATACAATGACTATGAGGTTTAAGTGCAGGCTGTCAGCTTTAATTTGAGGGTATTTCCATCCATATTGGGTGAACCGTTACAGCACTTTTTGTACATAGTCCCCCATTTTAGGGGACCAAAAGTATTGGGACAAATTCACTTATATGTGTATTAACTTATTAACGTTTAATATTTGGTCCCATATTCCTAGCACGCAATGATTACATCAAGCTTGTGAATCTACAAACTTGTTGGATGCATTTGCTGTTTGTTTTGGTTGTGTTTCAGATTATTTTGTGCCCAATAGAAAATAATGGTAAATAATGTATTTCTATGGGACTATGTACAAAAAGTTATGTAATATCTAAACTGTTCACTTGATATGGATGAAAATACCCTCAAATGAAAGCTGACAATCTGCACTTTAACCTCATATCATTTCAAATCCAAAGTGCTGGAATACAGAGCCAAAACAACAACCAATGTGTCACTGTCCCAATACTTTTGAAGCCACTGTATGTGAATAACTCATGTTTCACCTAAATGTCAGATGGAATCTTATAGTCACAAGGTCACAATCTATTGGTCAAGATTGCTAAGTTATACGGTACTTGAGGATAAGTACACTTTTACACTATCCATCATTTGTAAATAGTTATTTTGTGATCATAATGAGGAAATTATCTTTAAAAGACTGTAGGGCTTGTCTTGAGAAGGAGAACCTTTGTTTGTTATGGGGAAGGTTCTGTCGTGAACTGCTCTCAAGTGTTGTGCTCATCCGGTCTTCAACTTCTCTTTCATAACAACCACCCCCAAGTATTGGGACCTGCCCTGTAGTTAACGCAATATTTGTCAACAGTTTATCAAAGCAAAATATTGCCATAGCAACCTCAAATGAGTAACAGCAATATGTATCATATTTATGCTGCCTTTAACATGGCCAAGATCTCCATAAACTAGCGTACAGAATATCTATTTTCTTACTGTTTGATTTCTAAAATGAGCACAAGATTATTGGCCCCTGCCCTCCTGTTATTCTCATGTCAGCCCTAATGAGTGTTGTTATTCCTACAAAGGAATAAGCTGCAGTTTAGTACATAGAAAATGTAGGCCTAAGTTATCAATCATACAAGTCACTAGTCCAGTAGAGTTCCTGAATCAAGCAGTGGGTTATTAACCCCTTGGTTAAGTACTTTATAACTAGAATACAATACATTTTCTTAAAGAAGTAACGTTAGTCAAGTGAGAGGTGAAAGCTGATGCGTTTGGGAGAGAGCTCTGCCAGACAGAACCCTGGTGCCCCGGTCTGTGAGGCTCAGAGCGGGTGGCCTTTCCCTTTCCTCCCAGGCCCTGCATGTTGAAACTGTACAGAGTCTCCCTGCCTTCCCTTCAGCATCTGTCTCTGTCGGCCAAATGCTGCCTGCTTCGCATGTCCCAGGGCAGGCTGGGGGCTGCATCCTAAATGGCACCTTATTCCCTATATTGTGCACTACATTTGACCAGGGCCCATAGGGCTTTATTCAAAAGTAGTGCACTACATAGGGAATACGGTGCCATTTGGGATGCAACCCTGGAGGCTGGAAGGACAAGGCCGCTCAACTCAACAGGGCCTGTATGTGCATTGAAAGTCGTCCATTTAAAATAACCTATGGATAAATAAATACAGAGCTCTAAGTTCACTGTACAGTAATTGGTCAGGAAGCCCATTAGAGGCAAAACTAATTTACAGTAAATGGATCAGCGTGGAGCTGCTGATGTGCACTTGGCTCCCTCCGCACATTATAACGATTGGAAATTTCAAGTAAAGTCCTGGAGGTTTTTTTAATGTGCAAATATTTATTGCGATGTCTCGCAGACGCTGTTTTCTTTTTCTTTGGAAAAAAAAAATCAGCACTGTTTGAATGTGTGAGTACAGGTTTAGCCAAATATAGCATTTACAAATAGAAATATTACAGAAAGTGGTTAGGAATGATGTCATTTTTGATCATGTGATTGGTTCTATTACGTTAGTTTTAGTTTGCAGTGAGGTCAGGTTTGAAATGGAGGTTTTATTAATGCAGCCATTTTTATCTCAATTGTTACCCAGAAATGATTTGATATTAAGTACCTTACTGTAATTGTTTTACATTTAAATGGTCATAAAGAAACAAAAATAGCAATTTTTCAAGCTTGGGGAGGGGTAAACTGAAAACTAGCTGTTATTGGCAGAGATGTTTGAAACTCTTTCTTATTGGTCTATTAACTCATTTACGGCATGGTGATGTCACCAGGCAGGCCAAAACTCCAGCCCACCAGAAGAGGCAGAAATTTTGGCCGGGCTTTTCAAACAGCTCTTACACTAAAAAGGCATTATCTTCATTCTTATTTACAAAGACGGCCTACCCCAGGCAACGCTGGGCCAATTGTGCGCCGCCCTATGGGACTCCCAATCACGATCGGATGTGATACAGCCTGGATTCAAACCAGGGACTGTAGTGACACCTCTTGGACTGAGATGCAGTGCCTTAGACCGCTGCGCCACTCGAGAGCCCACAAAAAGGGAGCCTGACGACCACACACACATACAAACAGACAGTTAAATACTGTGGTTAGGCCTGCCAACCTTGTTGACCAACTAGCTTAGCGTGTGGTTACATGCTGTACGCAGAGCAGTCATTACCGTATTGAATCATAAGCAAACAAACGAGCTCATTCAGTCATTAACGTGTCAAGCTAGAGGTGTGTGTGTGTGTGTGTGTGTGTGTGTGTGTTGGGGTAAACCAATCTATTAGAATGCCCTTTTGAGTTTTAAATCCTCAGTAAAACATCAGGAAGGATCTGTGAATTTACTTGAGTCGGTTTTTCTTTTTCTTGCTTTTAACAAAGGGTCTTACAAAAAAAGATTGCAGTTAGAGTGCAGTATAACTGCAGTTCAACTGCAGTACACTGTAGTTATTCTGCAATTACTGCTTACAAAATACCACAGTCGACTGCAGTTACTGCACTTTTACTGTAGTTTCAACACTGCAGTATTTCTTTGTAAGGGTTAAGAGTGACTCAGAAGTCACTACTTGATATATCAGAAACATCTACATCCGAGGGTATAACATATTTGTTAGCCATAATGTAATGTATGTATAACAGTACTAGTGGTTTAATAATTATATCCTGTAACTGTACAGCAGTAGTAGTGGTGGCAGCAGGGGTTCCAAAGGCAACCAACGCCATAGCAACACCACAAGCCACAGAACATAAAACAGCACGGTAAGTTTTTATGCTACGTGTAAACTGCCACCACCAGAACCAACACAGCCCCAACACGCACACACACACAACCACCTCCTCAACCCCCCCCCACCCTTGTCCCTCAGACTTTAATGCAGAGCTATTTTTTCTTGGGCGCGGGGGTGTGGAGAGAGGGTCTAAATGTCTCTGACTCTGAGCCGTGCTGTGTGTTGGTTGGCAGCGTGGCTGAAGTTTATGGTAATGTTTTGGGTGATAGGTCGGTCGGGTGCAGTGGGGTGGCGGGTGGCAGGCCAGGCTAGGGCAGCCATTGGTGGTGGCAGTGTGGTGACTGTGTGGGGTTTCAGGCAGTGTCCAGCTGGCCAGGGTCCATTCTCTGAGGTCAGGGAAGTGAGATGAGGCAGGCAGCAGGCAGTTAGACCTTGGGCTGATTGTGGTCAGGGTGGGGGGCAAGAGGGGGCGAGACAGAGGACTGAGCCCACCTCAACTGTAGACCAGAGCACAGGGCCACTGCAGAGAGAGCGCACACCCCCCCCCCACACACACACACACAGAGATTGCACAAACAAATGCAAACACACACACATGCACACAGTCCCCTCAAGACAGATAAATGCCACAGTGACCAACCCAATGACGCTCGGACTCTGGATTTATCACACAGGCATGCAGACACAAATGCAAACTGTTTAAAAAGAGGAGAGTTACTGGCAAAGGGAAACTCCTTCCCTGACTTTCAATACAAAGGTCTCTGTAAATTCATACTAATAAAATATAATATTTACTGTAACTGTTTAGTTTTAGTATTGCGTACATATTACATTTGCGGTTGCCACCCCATGTTATGATGTCTCTCCAGTCATCATCATTCCCACCCATCCGGTCCCGTTGTCCCTCAGGTTGCCTGCCTGGCAGCCATATAAGTGAGAGAGGAAATAAGGCATAGAGAAAGGTGACAGATGTTCCTCCTAGTTTACCTCCCAGCACCACACTGAGTCTAACAACATGACCGGCTTGAGTTTCACCCCTCAAAAAAGAATATGCTGTGAGGGGCAGTGACTGCTACCAACTGCGAACCCTGTGGTCCAGCCCTGGCATGTTTGGTCTGGCTCTTCTGAATATCATGTTGAGTGCCATTGAAGACCTAGCTAGGCTTGGTATGTTCTACACTGTAACACCAAAGAACCACTCTGAGGCTGCAATCCAACTGGAACCCTATTCTCTACATAGTGCACTACCTTTGACCAGGGCCCATTCATTAGGTACAGACCACACCTTCAACATAGTACAGTAGTTTTACAGATTTTATTGAAAGGGAATGGGAGGTAGTTGAGTTAGCTTGGTAAAGGGGTGAGCGTGATGCTCGAGGTAGGTAGAGGCGTGGTTGCCTGATGGACGCTGAAGAGATGGTGCTCTTGGTGTAAGGGGGTGGTTGTCTGTAGGAAGATGAAGAGCGGGTGTTCTCGGTGTAGGGGTGAAGTTGTCCGTAGGACGCTGAACAGTGGGTGCTCTTTGTGTAGGGGCGTGGTTGTCCGTAGGACATTGAAGAGGGGGTGTTCTTGGTGGAGTGGCGTGGTTGTCTGTAGTGCTGGAAGAGCAGGCTGCTCTTGATGTTGGAGTGGCATAGTGATCCAGGTCGTAGAGGAGTGGTCCTGGATGAGTGACGGGATTAGGTGGGGATCGAGACTCTGGGAGTTTGGCGAAGTTCTGTTTAACACTTCTTAGGGATAGACGTCCCGCTAGTGGGATTAATTGCATAATGGAATGTGCCAAAAGCAGAGCTTTTATCCAAAATGACTCAACATGAATGAAGGGAAAACAGAATTCTAGGGACAATGCTTAGAAAATATTATTTATTTCCCTAACGGCACGATGTAGCCTAGCAGCTGTATGGTGATTGAAGCCAGCCCATCTAAAATGGAGTTGGAGCACAGAGATTGTGGAAAAGGAACTGTTCAATGGATGAATGGCGGGGACTCGCACGGTTTCATGGGGTCCACTGAGGAGCAAGGCATGCGCTTGTATGAGGCCGGGAGATGCTCTGTTGCGTTCGGGGAAGCACAGCTAGTGGATAGTCGGGAAATGCATTCGGGAGAGTGGTGTGCTCTTGGACGTGCCATTTCCTTATTTTCCTCAAGAAAATGTCGGGAAGGTAGGTAGCTTGCTGATTTGTGATACGAGAGGAATGAGGGAGATAGGTTAAATCGCTGCCTTCAGGCACTAAATAAAACTCTAGATAGCATGAAATGTCAAGAGCCAATTGATTTCCACAGCAAGCATGAGACACACTCCATCATCGTGAATTGAAATATGGGGTGTTTCAGGCCCCGGAGTGAACAGAATTGTACACTCGATCACAAACGGGGGCTGAGGGGCTTACGTTGCCAACTTCCTTTGTTTGGCTAATTGGTTGGATCCTCGCCCTTCCCCCATAGAAGCATGATAGTGTATACCCACTGCTCCCGGCGATAGGTGCAGACCTCCAACAGCAGGCAGTGCCCCGTCAGATCCAGAGAGAGGGAAAGGAGCCGAACTCGACGATGAAGCCGCTGCTGGTGTCAGCGTACTTTGAGTCAGCACAGCTGTTGCAGACACAGGCAAACCCAGCAATGAAGGCGCTGGTAGATCATACACCAGTGCAGCAAAGCTGCTCTGACCCTCTTGCAGTCACTCCTGTCCGCTTAGCAGCATGCCGCTGCCTTCGGTTTCCACGACTTGTGACATGAGACCAGCGCTGATTGGAACAATGTTCTTGCTGTTGTCCGTCTACTCCACTACTAGATGGAGGACGAGAAGCAGATGGAGATGACTTCCTTGGCAGGCAAGTTCCAGGTAGCACAGGCCATTCGGATAGGGACAGATGACGAGGTGGGGAAACATCCATCAGGTCCGAGCGGCGTCCAGCCATAGGAGTTGAGAACGAGAAAGTTACAATTTGCGTTTTCCCCATAAGTTCGCGCAGAATTGAAATTTGTTTGCTAAGCATAGCCACCTCATTCCTGTAGTCCAATGCTAGCAAATAATTGCCGCATTGGAACTCCCGGATTGTCAATATTGTCCCGGACAAGAGCGCAATAAACACAGATTCTACAGCGCTGGAAACGTTTTATGTATTCCAGGCGAAACGGGATCCATTGCAACCCAGCTAGCTAGCTGGCTAGTTGGTCGCAGCTGTTGACACAAACACTTGTGAGCAAAACAACAGGCCTTAGCAACAGGTCGAGGCGCAGGATGTATTAGATGAAGCACAGTGATAAACCATTAATCTGTTGTATAAATAATAGTGCTGTCAAACATTTAAAATAAATAATTGAGTTAATGGCATTAGTTAATCGCAATTAATTGCAATTTGGCCCTAAATGAATGTTTTTACATTTAAAAAACAGTGTATTGAGTTACAGGCATACTACGCTTTCATTGTAAGGGACGGAAACACAAAATCATCTACATCAGAATGTTGGAAACACCACAAAAGTCACTGTAACATACAGCTATTAATGCTCCAAACGTTTAAGTAGGTCTACATCCCTCTTGTGCTTGAATCACACTGCACACTGCCCTAACCCATCTGGACAAGAGGAATACCTATGGAAGAATGCTGTTTATCGAGTACAGCTCGGCATTTAACACCATAGTACCCTCCTAACTTGTCATTAAGCTCTAGACACTAGGTCTCGACCCTGCCCTGTGCAACTGGGTCCTGGACTTCCTGACCGGCCGCCCCCAGGTGGTGAGGGTAGGAAACAACATCTCCACCCCGCTGATCCTCAACACTGGGGCCCCACAAGGGTGCGTTCTCAGCCCTCTCTTGTACTCCCTGTTCACCCATGATCGCGTGGCCAAGCACGCCACCAACTCAATCATCAAGTTTGTAGACGACACTACAGTGGTAGGCTTGATTACCAACAACAACGAGATGGCCTACAGAGAGGTGGTGAGGGCCCTCGGAGTGTGGTGTCAGGAAAATAACCTCTCACTCAACGTCAACAAAACAAAGGAGATGATCGTGGACTTCAGGAAACAGCAGAGGGAGCACCCCCCCTCTCCACATCGAGGGGACAGTAGTGGAGAAGGTGGAAAGTTTTAAGTTCCTCGGCGTACACATCCCTGACAAACTGATATGGTCCACCCACACAGACAGCGCCTCTTTAACCTCAGGAGGCTGAAGAAATTTGGCTTGGGACCTAAAATATTTATAGATGCACAATTGAGAGCATCCTGTCGGGCTGTATCACTGATTGGTACGGCAACTGCAATGCCCGCAACGCATCACCTGGGGCAAACTACCTGCCCTCCAGGACACCTACAACACCCGATGTCACAGGAATGCAAAAAGATTATCAAGCACAACAACCACCCGAGCCACTGCCTGTTCACCCCACTATCATCCAGAAAGCGAGGTCAGTACAGGTGCATCAAAGCTGGGGCCGAGAGACTGAAAAACAAGGCCATCAGACTGTTAAATAGCTATCACTAGCACATTAGAGGCTGCTGCCCTGTATACAAAGACTTGAAATCACTGGCCTCTTCAATAATTGGAGCACTAGTCACTTTAATAATGTACATATTTTGCATTACTCATCTCATATGTATATACTGTATTCTATCCTACTGTATAGTAGTCTATGCCACTGACATTGCTCATCTAAATATTTATATATTCTTAATTCCATTCCTTTAGATTGTGTGTATTGTTAAATATTACTTGTTAGATATTATTGCACTGTTGGAGCTAGAAACACAAGCATTTCGCTACACCCGCAATAACATCTGATAAACACTTGTGACAAATAAAATTTGATTTGGAATTGTAAATTTAACGAATTGTTGCCAAGTTATTCATTACCAACAGTAAATAGTTAATCCAGAGATTCTTACCTTTTCCTCAATTCGGCAGTCTTGTCCAGATCATCATGGCATTTGCAGTTCTTTATGATAGCATTTCATTTTTGGTTATCAAAACGTTATGCCAGGGTTGCAACGATGTGCGCTGAGAGTCAGGAAGCAAATTCAGGAAGTGACTGTTAATAAATAAACACAACACAAAAATAAGAAACAAACACACAGAACTGACCCGGGAACAGAAACAATAACGCCTGGGGAAGGAACCAAGGGAGTGACATATAGGGAAGGTAATCAGGGAAGTGATGGAGTCCAGGTGAGTCTGATGGTGACGATGGTGACAGGTGTAACAAGCAGCCTGGTGACCTAGAGGCCAGTGAGGGGACTGTACCCCCTCACCGATGCGCTTCTCCGTCCGCAGGACTCAGACCAAAATGACGATCCCGGGGATCAGGAGCGGACCGGTCACCTCTGCTGAGGCACGAGAAACCTGTCAATCCGGCTGAGGCACGGGAAACCTGTCAATCCGGCTGAGGCACGGGAAACCTGTCAATCCGGCTGAGGCACGGGAAACCTGTCAATCCGGCTGAGGCACGGGAAACCTGTCAATCCGGCTGAGGCACGGGAGCATGGCGACCTAGAGCGCCTGAGAGAGCATACGTGATGATACCCCCTCCCTAGCGCGTTTGGCTCCAGCCGCAGGACACCAACCAAAGGGACGATCCCAGGGATCCAGAGCGGACCGGTTGCCTACAATAAGGTACAAAAACCTGACGAACCGGCTGAGGCGTGAGAGCCTGATGAGCCGGCTGAGACCTCCCAGGAAGTGAATATTTAATAAATCACAGACATGAAACAAAACACAGACAGCAGCTGGACAAGGGAAACACACTGACATTAACACTGACACCGGGATGAAACTGAGGAATAGACAGATATAGGGGAGGCAATCAAAAATGTGATGGAGTACAGATGAGTCCAATGAAGCGCTGATGCGGGTAACGATGGTGACAGGTGTGCTAAATGATGGGCAGCCTGGCGCCAGAGAGGGGGAGCGGGATCAGGGCTTTAACATCCAAGCATTTTCTCTCGGTTGGGGGGGTTGGTCTGGAATTTCGCGGAATGCTTATTTGACCATTGGCACATTATAAAGCACCTGGTATTAGATTGGCATTATAAGAAGGCTCACTGTTGTAATACGGTAATACCAAAATAGCTTAAGGACAGGAATAGCACTTAGTTTAAGTGGCAGTGTCACGATCTTGTACGGAAGTGGACCAAGGCACAGCGTGCAGGGTTGAGTGAAACATATTTATTTATAGAACTCACCAAAACAAAAGAACGTACACAACGAACGCAGCGCAGGCGTGGCGCAGGCGTGGCACACAGGTACACACAACTACAAACATCCTATATAATATCCCACAACACAGGTGGGGGACTGAACAACCTAAATAGGATTCCCAATTAGAGACAACGACTAACAGCTGCCTCTAATTGGGAACCCAAACCAACCAAAATAGAAATACAAACATAGACCAAAAAACACCCCTGATCACGTCCTGACCAAAACCATTCCATCACGTCCTGACCATAATCATTCCATTAAATTCACATCATGCATAATTATTCAATTTGAGCTTAGTCTGTGTATAGTTTTTTTTGGAGGCACCACTAGGATAGGAAATCTTTTCTAATAATACAAACAAAGGATTCACTGTACAACAAATTGCTGCTGGTCATTTCTAATGATGTGTATCATTGTGTATGGTCTCTGATCCTATTCCCTGAAAACTTGTATCATTATTTCACTGCCTGTCACGTCCTGGCCATAGATGGCCCTTTTGGCTGCTCTATGGCCAGGACGTGACAGGCAGTGAAATAATGATACAAGCTGACTGTTCCCATATGTATTATTTTGTAAATATATTATGTTAATAGTTCACTAAAGTTTGTTGCAACGTACTGGCCGCCTAGTTGTCTTCTTTCTTTGGATTACCTGCTATTTAGGGACCTACCTTCCCACTGCCTTCTTTGCAATCTATTAATCTCCCATAAAACATATTAATAACTGATTTGGTCCATTTAGATTTATCGTACAACAACTGCTCACCTCCAGGCAAAAACCCTCAAATACCCAACGTCCCTTTTATCAAAACCAGAAGTATTGGTTGTAGCCAGCCAAAGCAAGGCTGCACTCTGTTTCAGTTACATAGATAAATAAAAGTCCCAACAGCGGAAGAAAGGAACTCAAAGACAATTTGGTCAAAGCACCTGATCTCCACTGGGTTGTATTAGGTGTCACCCCCATTGGCGCCCTACCAAATTGTGTTCCTTAAACTGTGTCTTTCTTGCTATTGCACATGTGCTGAATTTGCAGGAAGACATTAAATTACTTGAGTATCTCTGATTCTATGATATATCCTATTGCAATGAAGCATAAACCCCCTGGATACAGAGCATTAAGAAATGATCTGTTCAAGCCATACCACTTCACTAGTAAAGAGGGGCACTGGCACTCTGGATATACTGGAAACTTGCCTACCTGGTTAAATAAAGGTGAAAAAAAAAAAATGCTCATGATCTCGAGTGGCAATTGTGTCGCATTCAGTCTTTACCTCTCAAAGATCACGCCCAGAAGGTCATGGCATGGGAGAGGGTCGTAAATTTCTCAGTGTGCATGGGTCCCGAGGATCCCTGCGTAACGGAAACCGCCAGGGCTTGTTGTAAGCAGGTGAGTGATCTCCGCCAACCAGGGATGCATTGAGAGCATTCTGTCGGGCTGCATCACTGCCTGGTACAGCAACTGCACTGCCCTAAACCGCATAGCTTTTCAGAGGGTGGTGCGGTCAGCCCAACGCATTACTGGGGGCACGCTGCCTGCCCTCCAGGACATTTACAGCACTCTGTGTCAAAGGAAAGCCGAGAAGATCATTAAGGACCTCAGTCACCCGAGCAACGGACTGTTCACTCAGCTACAGTCCGACAGACGGAGACAGTACGGGTGCATCAGAGCCAAGACTTGAGAGACTAAAAAACAGCTTCTACAACCAGGCCATCAGACTGTTGAACAGCCATCACTAGCAGTCTACCACGTGATGCAAACTCATTCACACAAAACACATACATAAGCTATCACACACACACACCTCATACTCACGCACGCACACACACCCAACGCTACTGTGACATGTAATAGAGACATTAAACCACTGGACACTTCACGTTTCACACTGTGTATTTAAATAATTTATTCTCGACAGTTCATTCTAATACTTCTACTACTGTGCATTGCATTTTAGTTACACTGTTAATACACACCGCATATATTTATTTATATACTGGATTCTTGGCATAGCTCACTCTAATACTGTATATCTACTGCTGTACATACCATTCTTATATCTTGTGTTCACCCTGTGCACATGCTGTATGTATAGATTGCATTTGGATTACTGTTACAGTGCTATTTGGGTTGTTAATTAGATTACGACTTTTCTTGATTTTCATTTCTGATATGTATTATTTGTGTACTTGATTGACATTTTACTGCATTGTTAGGAGCTAGTAACATACAGTAAGTATTTCGCTACACCCGCTATAACATCTGCTAAACTGTGTATGCAACCAATAAACTTTTAAACCGTAATAATGGAGTGGGGAGAGCCAGGCATTGAGGAGGAAAAGGGTGGGGCATCACCCTAGACAAGGTGTGTCAGCGCTTCCATCTCTAGGGGTGCTTTTGTCACCACTATGTGGGGATGGAGCCACCAAACAACCCTCATAGGGTAGTTGCTTCTAACAGACTGTGGAATCAGTCTGGATAGATGCAAGAAACTGACTCTAAAAAGTCGATAACACCGCCGGAGGCTGAGAGCACAAGAGGTTGGTGGCACCTTAATTGGGGAGGACAGGCTTTTGGTAACGGCTGGAGCGGAATAAGTGGAATGGTATCAAATACATAAAAAAATATGTACAAATGTGTGTGTGTTTGATGCCATTCCATTTGCTCCGTTCCGGCCATTATTACGAGCCGTCCTCCCCTCAGCAGCCTCCACTGGCTGAGAGTGTCCCAGTTAACTGGGATATCTCGCAACGTAACCCGAGGCATATGAGCATAGTGTTTTTCCCAAAACATGCTTGATCCTTTTCGACTGTGGCAGCAGGCATAGATAGCCGTGTCATCGAGCAGGTTCTCGTGCGAGAGAGTAGCTGACTGAATTACATAAGTCATCAACCGATGTAGCTAGAATAGAAGAAGTGGTGACCCAGATGTCCTAATCCTAAACAGTAAAGCACCTACAGTGGCAAGAAAAAGTATGTGAACCCATTGGAATTACCTGAATTTCTGCATAAATTGGTGCAGATCTGATCTTCATCTAAGTCACAACAATAGACATAGACAGTGTGCTTACAAATTATTGTATTTTTCTTGTCTATATTGAATTCATAATTTAAACATTCACAGTGTAGGTTGAACCCCTAGGCTAATGACTTCTCCAAAAGCTAATTGGACTCACGAATCAGCTAACCTGGAGTTCAATCAATGAGAAAATATTGGAGATGTTGGTTAGAGCTGCCCTGCCCTATAAAAAAACTCACAAAATTTGAGTTTGCTATTCACAAGAGGCATTGCCTGATGTGAACCATGCCTCGAACAAAAGAGATCTCAGAAGACCTAAGATTAAGAATTGTTGACTTGCATAAAGCTGGAAAGGGTTACAAAAGTATCTCTAAAAGCCTTGATATTCATCAGTCCACGTTAAGACAAATTGTATATAAATGTAGAAAGTTCAGCACTGTTGCTACTCTCCCTAGTATTGGCCGTCCTGCAAAGATGACTGCAAGAGCACAGTGCAGAATGCTCAATGAGGTTAAGAAGAATTCTAGAGTGTCAGCTAAAGACTGACAGAAATCTTTGTTACATGCTAACATCTCTGTTGACGAGATGGTGTTCATGGGAGGACACCACGGAAGAATCCACTGCTGTCCAAAAAAAACATTGCTGCATGTCTGAAGTTTGCCAAAGAGCACCTGGATGTTCCACAGTGCTACTGGCAAAATATTCTGTGGACAGATTAAACTAAAGTTGAGTTGTTTGGAAGGAACACACAACACTATGTGTTGAAAAAAACAGGCACAGCACACCAACATCAAAACCTCATCCCAACTATAAAGTATGAAATAGGGAGCATCATGGTTTGGGGCTGCCGGAAAATGTATTCCCAAGTATATCAAGACATTTTGCAGGAGAATGTAAGGCTATCCGTCCGCCAATTTAAACTCAACAGAAGTTGGGTGATGCAACAGGACAATGACTCAAAACACAGAAGTAAATCAACAACAGAATGGCTTCAACAGAAGAAAATACGCCTTCTGGAATGGCCCAGTCAGAGTCCTGACCTCAACCCGATTGAGATGCTGTGGCATGACCTTAAGAGAGCGGTTCACACTAGACATCCCAAGAATATTGCTGAACTGAAACAGTTTTGTTAAGAGAAATGGTCCAAAATTCCTCCTGACCGTTGTGTAGGTCTGATCCGCAACTACAGAAACGTTTGGTTGAGGTTATTGCTGCCAAAGGAGGGTCAACCAGTTATTAAATCCAAGGGTTCACATACTTTTTCCACCCTGCACTGTGAATGTTTACACAGTGTGTTCAATAGACATGAAAATATATACTTGTTTGTGTGCTATTAGTTTAAGCAGACTGTGTTTGACTATTGTTGTGACTTAGATGAAGATCAGATCAAATTTGATGTCCAATTTATGTAGAAATCCAGGTAATTCCAAAGGGTTCACATACTTTTTCTTGCCACTGTATGTGTCTGGTCTGTCTTGCCCACCCCCTCTTTTTTCATCGGACCAGAAAGTACAAGTAAGGAAATACTGTACATGCCTCCCCACACTCAGGAGAAGGGGAGGATTGGCTCACATTGAACCCAAAAGACAGAGGATAGGCCAAGGAGCCATAGGCTTTGCACACAAACCTCCTCTGCCACTCGGGCTGCGCCCTTCTTTCCCCCTTTCGGAGGGTTGAGAGGGAGGAACCTTGCTGCGACCGCAGCAAAGGACTGTTTAACTCCAGGCCTGCTCTTGTTCAAGGGCGCTGTGGGGCAGGTTGCAGTGACCAACATGCTGGCACGGGGCCCGGATTTGCATTAAAGGCAGAAGTTTTTATGCATGTCACACTTCTGCTGCATGGTGGCGACTTTTGTTGAGTCACCATTGGCTATTGAAATTGAACCCAGTAGAAAATGGGTGATTTCATAGCGAACTGAAGCTTGTAGCACCATTTTAGCCAAAGAATGGTGAATAGCTTTACTTCTTTAATCTTGAGAATCTCTTTTGACCATGGCACCGTGAGGTTTAACTTGTCAGTTTAGCCAACGAAAATGAGTGATTGTTCGGTGTACTAAACGAGAGAAGCATGCTGGCCAGTAGCTGGCTTTTCATCATCCCCGAGATGCGAGCACAAGGGCGATCAGGTATGAGTGCCTGGCTAGGTTCGCCCCGAAGTGGGGCAGCAGTGGCCATAATTTGTTGAACCGGAGAGTCCAGATGGGCTGCGGTCAAGCCACTGTTACCCTTCCTACTTTCCTAATTCGTCGAAAAAGGCCTACAACCCCAGTAGTGCCTGCTGCGAATTAGCCTTGACAAGCTAGCTAGCTCAATAGATGCTATTAGCCGTGAGGCTAATGTAGGTGTTAGCTAGCTAGCAACCACCTTGTGAGGCTAAGGGTAAGCTATAGCTAGTACAGTGCTAGCCGAAGAGACCAGCGTGGGTGCGTTGTTCAAATTTGGGCTGAAAATCTTCCACGACCACAATGCTGTGAGGCGAAACCGGATGGTCCGGTCAACACAAACGAGTGAACGTAGGTTGTACTAAACGATAGAAGGGAGCTAACAAAACTAACGTCTGGGCAGGTAGGGAACTAGTTAGCTAGCCCTGTGACACTAACTACCGCTGAAGACTGAGGAGTAGAAAACAAATTCTACTCGAAGCAAAAACTTTACTTTTGATCAGTATTCAACACAATCGACAGGACCTGGGGTCCTACCTTCGACAGCGTCAACCTTGTGGTTCGCCAGGAAATCAGTCGTGCTGAAGAGAACATCAGGAGTTAGAGAGAACTCTTCGCAAGGAAACGAGGCGAGAACGACCAGAGGTGGGGCTATAAGGGCACAAGGCGAGACCCAAATACAGACACAGGAGGCAGATGGTTGAGCTCCGATATTTATAATAACAAAAGGGGTAAGCAGAAGGCAGGTCGGGGACAGGCGAGAGTTCATAAACCAGGTCAAAGTCCAAACAGTACCAGGCGATAGGCAGGCTCAAGGTCAGGACAGGCAGAGAGGTCAGGCAGGCGGGTTTGGCGTCAGGACAGGCAAGGGTCAAAACCAGGAGGGCTAGGAAAAAACAGAGACTGGTAAAAATAGGAGCTAGGAAAACCGCTAGTTAACTTGGCCAACAAGACGAACTGGCACAGAGAGACAGGAAACACAGGGATAAATACCCACAGGGATAATAAGCGACACCTGGAGGGGGGTGGAGACAAGCACAAAGACAGGTAAAACAGATCAGGGCGTGACAGTAGCCCCCCAGGTGTCTCTAGGGGCGCCACCTGGCGTCCTACCTGGGCGCATACCTGGTTGAAAGTCGGCGGTGAAAGTCGGCGATGACTGCTTGATCCAGGATGTCTCTAGTGGGAACACAGCACCTCTCCTCCGGGCCATAACCCTCCCAGTCAACCAGGTACTGGAAAACCCTGCCCCGTGGTCGAACACTGAGGAGGCATTTCACCGCGTAGGCCGGATGGCCATCAATGACACGGGGAGGAGGAGTTTGACTGGAGACAGGACTCTAGAGATGGGAAAAGGGCCAATGAAACAGGGCTGACAGTTTGCGGGACTCCACTCGAAGGGGCAGGTCCCATGTGGGAAACCATACCCCCTGCCCAATGCGGTAGTGGGGAGCTGGAGTACGGAGGCGGTCCGCTTGTCGGCGATACCTGGAGTTGGTCTTGAGAAGTGCCACCCGAGCTCTTCTCCAGGTACGTCGACAGCGGTGGACAAACATCTGGGCCAAGGGTACATTGACCTCCTGCTCTTGTCCCTGGGAAGAGCAGAGGCTGATACCCCATAGAGCACTCAAAAGGGGAGAGTCCCGTGGCTGAACAGGGAAGGGTGTTCCAGGCATACTCCACCCCGACCAGTTGTCAGCTCCAGGTAGTGGGGTTGGTTGAGACCAGGCATCTTAGGGTGGTTTCCAGGTCCTGGTTAGCTCGCTCCGACTGGCCATTGGATTGGGGATGGAATCCGGAGAACAGGCTGGCCGACGACCCAATAAGGGTGCAGAACGCCTTCCAGAACTGAGACGAGAACTGAGGACCCCGGTCGGAGACCATGTCCACCGGGAATCCATGGATCCGGAAGACGTTCTGCACCATATGCTGGGCCGTCTCCTTGGCAGAGGGTAGTTTGGGGAGAGGGATGAAATGGGCAGCCTTGGAGAACCGATCCACTACCTTCAGAATGACAGTGTTTCCATCAGACAGAGGGAGCCCAGTGACAAAGTCCAGAGAGATATGGGACCAGGGACGATGAGGGACAGGTAGTGGCTGAAGGAGGCCAGAAGGAGTTTGCCGTGGAGTCTTGTTCTGAGCACACACTGTGCATGCGGCAACAAAGGCAGAGACGTCAGAAACCATTGTGGGCCACCAGAAACGTTGTCGGAGGAAGGCTAGGGTACGACGTCAGGCTTCACATTTCTGGACCCTGGGCGGTAGGAAATGGTAAAGTTGAATCTTGTAAACAATAAAGCCCATTGGGCCTACCTGGAGTTAAGGCACTTGGCTGTACAGAGATGGTGAACTACTGCTTCAGGTTCCACGAAGGCTCTGTCAACTGCTGGAGACCATGTGAACAGTACTTTGGGAGAGGTGAGTGCAGAGAGGGGGGCCGCCAGGGTGCTTTAGCCCGTATGAAACGGCGGTAGAAGTTAGCGAACCCCAGGAAACATTGTAACTGCACCCTGGACATAGGTTGAGGCCAATTTACCACTGCTTTCACTTTTTTAGGATCCATTTGGACATTTCCATCAGCGATGACATATCCCAGAAAGGAGATTGTAGAGCGGTGGAACTCACACTTCTCGGCTTTCACGAACAATTGGTTCTCCAGGAGGCACTGAAGGACTTGTCTGGCATGAAGTACGTGTTCTTGGGCAGACCGTGAAAAAAAACAGGGTATCGTCAAGGTAGACAAACACAAAACGGTTTAGCATGTCCCGGAGCACATTGTTTACCAGAGTTTGGTGAGTCCAAAACGGCATGACCTGGTACTCATAATGTCCGCTGGCTGTGTTAAATGCTGTCTTCCACTCATCTACTTTGTGTATCCGAACCAGGTGGTAGGCATTCCGAAGGTCCAGCTTGGAAAAAATGGTGGCCCCCTGGAGAGGTTCGAAAGCTGAGGAGAGGAGTGGTAGGGGGTAACGATTCTTGATCGTTATATCATTTAGACCCCGGTAGTCAATGCACAGACGCAGGGTCTTGTCCTTCAACTCCACAAAGAAAAACCCTGCGCCGGCAGGAGATGCAGACGGAAGGATACCTCCAGTAGCCAGAGAATCCTTAATGTACTCCTCCATGGCCTTGGTCTCTGGACTGGATAGAGAATATAGCCGACCACGAGGTGGCGTGGTGCCTGGGAGGAGGTTAATGGCACAATCATAAGGACGGTGCGGGGGAAGAGAAGTAGCGCATGCTTTTGAACGTATATGAACGGGCACTGGCTATAGGTGACTCTTCCAATAGAGCTGCCGTCCAGTGCCCTTGCATCCATGGGGACAGAGAGAAGTTGAGTGGAAATACCTAATTCAAAAACCATGGTAGCATCCAGTCTGGATCACCAGAGTACTTGTACCCACTAAAGAAATGGGTTTCTTAACAGGGCAAGTGGCTATATATACTGTCCCGCCCCTCCACAGTACAGACAACAGTTAGAATTCAGCCTACGTGAGCGTTCCACAACCGATAACCTAGCTCTTCCCATTTGAATGGGCTCAGGAGTATCCAACTCACCCATCGCCGATGATTCTCGGGGAACCTCGGGTGTTTTCGGCTCTCCACGGAAATACACACTACGGGGATTTCCGGATTCCTTAGGACGTGCGAAAGCATCAGCAGACGAACGAGTGTTCCCGAGACCCGACCACCTCTCACACCAGCGTTCTTGTAGGCGCGATGAGGGAATCGAGATCCAGTGGTAATTCTTGAGCTGCGAGCTCGTCCTTTATCCCCTCCGACAGTCCGTGGAGGAAGGTGTCAACCAGAGCCTCCGGATTCCAGGAACTCTCGGCGGCCAATGTGCAAAAATCTACTGTGTAGTCTGCCACACTATGGGAGTTCTGATGTACCTGCAGTAGTTTTCGAGCCGCCTCCCTCCCGGGCACCGGAGAATCGAAAACCTTCCTCACTTCTGCCATGAATTCCTCCAGGTTATGGCACACAGTGGATTGCTGCTCAAAACAGCCATTGCACAGGAGAGCGCCCTTCTGGACATTAGCGTGATTAAATACGCTATCTTCGATCTGTCCGACGGGAACGAAGAGGGCTGGAGTTCGAAAATGAAGGAGCACTATGAAAGGAACGCCCGGCAGGTACCAGGATCACCTGCATAACGCCCCGGCGAAGGTAAGTGGGGTTCTCAGGGATCGGGGTAGGTTGAACAAATCCACTAGTAGTAGAAAGGTACTGGGTGGTTGGGAGGTCTCAGATGTGGCGTGCTGCCTATGAGCTAACTCACGGATTTGCTCTATTATAGCCTTGAGCCCTTGGTCGTGGCGTTCCGTCAGGGAACGAAGCCCTTCCAAAAGGTCCCACAGTAGTTCCTCGTGCCTCCCAATGGTGGCTCCCTGCAGGGTCTGTCATGGCCAGTTCGTACTATAAGGGCACAAGGCGAGACCCAAATGCAGACACAGGAGGCAGATGGTTGATCTCCGATATTTATTATAACAAAAGGGGTAGGTAAAAGGCAGGTCGGGGACAGGCAAGAGTTCATAAACCAGGTCAGAGTCCAAACAGTACCAGGCGATAGGCAGGCTTAAGGTCAGGACAGGCAGGGGTTCAGTGATCAGGTCCGAGTTCAAACAGTACAAGGGGATAGGCAGGCTCGAGGTCAGAAGAACAGGCAGAGAGGTCAGGCAGGCGAGTTTGGCGTCAGGACAGGCAAGGGTGAAAACCAGGAGGGCTAGGAAAAAACAGAGACTGGGAAAAGACAAACTGGCACAGAGAGACAGGAAACACAGGGATAAATACCCTGGGGATAATAAGCGACACCTGGAGGAAGGTGGAGACAAGCACAAGGGCAGGTGAAACAGATCAGGGCGTTACAGGAGCAAGTGGCGTCTTATGAAGAGAAGAGGGGCTCACCTCATTCGCCACTCGACCCTGTGTCTGGTACTTCCGTTAGAGAATACGCCTGAGTGAATCCCCATAAAGTGAGATATTGAAATGATATACTGTATACTGAACAAAAATATAAACGTAACATGCAACAATTTCAAAGATTTTACTGAGTTACAGTTCATATAAGGAAATCAGTCAATTGAAATAATTTCATTAGGCACTAATCAATAGATTTTGCATGACAGGGAATACAGATACAGTGGGGGAAAAAAGTATTTAGTTAGCCACCAATTGTGCAAGTTCTCTCACTTAAAAAGATGAGAGAGGCCTGTAATTTTCATCATAGGTACACTTCAACTATGACAGACAAAATGAGGAAAAGAAATCCAGAAAATCACATTGTAGGATTTTTAATGAATTTATTTGCAAATTATGGTGGAAAATAAGTATTTGGTCACATACAAACAAGCAAGATTTCTGGCTCTCACAGACCTGTAACTTCTTCTTTAAGAGGCTCCTCTGTCCTCCACTCGTTACCTGTATTAATGGCACCTGTTTGAACTTGTTATCAGTATAAAAGACACCTGTCCACAACCTCAAACAGTCACACTCCAAACTCCACTATGGCCAAGACCAAAGAGCTGTCAAAGGACACCAGAAACAAAATTGTAGACCTGCACCAGGTTGGGAAGACTGAATCTGCAATAGGTAAGCAGCTTGGTTTGAAGAAATCAACTGTGGGAGCAATTATTAGGAAATGGAAGACATACAAGACCACTGATAATCTTCCTCGATCTGGGGCTCCACGCAAGATCTCACCCGTGGGGTCAAAATGATCACAAGAACGGTGAGCAAAAATCCCAGAACCACACGGGGACCTAGTGAATGACCTGCAGAGAGCTGGGACCAAAGTAACAAAGCCTACCATCAGTAACACACTACGCCGCCAGGGACTCAAATCCTGCAGTGCCAGACGTGTCCCCCTGCTTAAGCCAGTACATGTTCAGGCCCGTCTGAAGTTTGCTAGAGAGCATTTGGATGATCCAGATGAGGATTGGGAGAATGTCATATGGTCAGATGAAACCAAAATAGAACTTTTTGGTAAAAACTCAACTCGTCGTGTTTGGAGGACAAAGAATGCTGAGTTGCATCCAAAGAACACCATACCTACTGTGAAGCATGGGGGTGAAAACATCATGCTTTTGGGCTGTTTTTCTGCAAAGGGACCAGGACAACTGATCCGTGTAAAGGAAAGAATGAATGGGGCCATGTATCGTGACATTTTGAGTGAAAACCTCCTTCCATCAGCAAGGGCATTGAAGATTAAACGTGGCTGGGTCTTTCAGCATGACAATGATCCCAAACACACCGCCCGGGCAACGAAGGAGTGGCTTCGTAAGAAGCATTTCAAGGTCCTGGAGTGGCCTAGCCAGTCTCCAGATCTCAACCCCATAGAAAATCTTTGGAGGGAGTTGAAAGTCCGTGTTGCCCAGCGACAGCCCCAAAACATCACTGCTCTAGAGGAGATCTGCATGGAGGAATGGGCCAAAATACCAGCAACAGTGTGTGAAAACCTTGTGAAGACTTACAGAAAACGTTTGACCTCTGTCATTGCCAACAAAGGGTATATAACAAAGTATTGAGATAAACTTTTGTTATTGACCAAATACTTATTTTCCACCATAATTTGCAAATAAATTGATTAAAAATCCTACAATGTGATTTTCTGGATTTTTTTTCCTCATTTTGTCTGTCATAGTTGATGAAAATTACAGGCCTCTCTCATCTTTTTAAGTGAGAGAACTTGCACAATTGGTGGCTGACTAAATACTTTTTTCCCCACTGTATGCATCTGTTAGTCACAGATACCTTAAACAAAAGGTAGGGGCGTGGATCAGAAAACCAGTCAGTATCTGGTGTGACCACCATTTGCCTCATGCAGCGCGACACATCTCCTTCGCATAGAGTTGATCAGGCTGTTGATTGTGGCCTGTGGAATGTTGTCCCTACCCCTCTTAAATGGCTGTGCGATGTTGCTGGATATTGGCGGGAACTGGAACACGCTGTTGTACACATCGATCCAGAGCATCTTAAACCTGCTTAATGGATGACATGTCTGGTGAAAATGCAGGCCATGGAAGAACTGGGACATTTTCAGCTTCCAGGCATTGTGTACAGATCCTAGCAACATGGGGCAGTGCATTATCATTCTGACAATGGGACAGGATCTCGTCACGCTATCTCTGTGCATTCAAATTACCATCAATAAAATGCAATTGTGTTTGTTGTCCGTAGCTTATGCCTGCCCGTACCATAACCCTACCGCCACCATTGGGCACTCTGTTGACATCAGCATACCGCTTGCCCACACAACGCCATTCATGTGGTCTGCGGTTGTGAGGCCGTTTGGACGTACTGCCAAATTCTTTAAAATGACTTTGGAAGCGGCTTATGATAGAGAAATGAATAGTAAATTCTCTGGCAACAGCTCTGGTGGACATTCCTGCAGTCAGCATGCCAATTGCAACCTCCCTCAAAACTTGAAACATCTGTGGCATTGTGTCGTGTGACAAAAATGCACATTTTAGAGTGCCCTTTTATTATCCCCAGCACAAGGTGCACCTGTGTAATGATCATGCTGTTTAATCAGCTTCTTGATATGCCACACCTGTCAGGTGGATGGATTACCTTGGCAAAGGAGAAATGCTCACTAACAGGGATGTAAACAAATTTATACATGACACTTCTTTTTTACTAAAGCTTTTTGTGCATCTGGACATTTCTGGGATCATTTACTTCAGTCATACTTTTGACCAGAGCCCTATGGGTAAAATAGGGAATAGGGGGCATTTGGGATGCACCCTATGTCAATTAGAAAAAAAAAGAGGTCAATCAGATCAAACCACCCAGTAAGTATGCATACAGCATTCTCACTGTGAATTAATACAAATTGATTTCCCCAGCAAGGCCAATATTATTTGTTCTGCCTGCCAGTAAACATTGGGCGATTTATCATCCAAACTTCCCAGGCCAGGGTGAGGCGTTTTGTGTATAGGTACTCTTGGACCTTAGGACTAGTGGGTTTGATGCCCGGCCAGGGGCAATATGGCCGCTTTGCCAGGAGTCCAAGCTGTTAACGCTTGTTTGAGAGTTACCGTAAATCCTTCTTCCTGTTCCACTAAGAAGCTCAGAAAGCTACAGCCCTGCTAATCGCCACCCTGAGGTCCTTTACAGGTAGCCCAGCCACTGAGACTTACTTACAGACCGAATTATGATCTCCCTACTCCATGTGTTACAGGGAGTATTGCAATGACACACCGAGCTCTCAGTGGATTGTTTTCTTATTATCCATAGCTGAAACAAGGAGCAGCAACTTTGCCCCATGGAATAATGAGAAGGGGAAAAAAAATCAAAAGCTTCTCTCTTTTTAGTTAATCAACAGCCTGATCAACTCTATGTGAAGGAGATGTGTTGCGCTGCATGAGGCAAATGGTGGTCACACCAGATACTGACTGGTTTTCTGATCCACACCCCTACCTTCTTTTTTAAAGGTATCTGTGACCAACAGATGCATATCTGTTTTCCCAGTCATGTGAAATCCATAGAGTAGGGCCTAATGAATTTATTTAAATTGTCACGTCCAGGCCTGAGATGATAGGCTGGAGTGTTTTGGTTTAGTTTTTGGTGTAGGGTTTTTCTGTTCTAGGTTATATATTTCTATGTTGGGGTAATGGTTCCCAATTAGAGGCAGCTGAGTGTCGTTGTCTCTAATTGAGAACCATATATATGTTTGGGGTTTTCATTTAGGTTTTGTGGGTTATTGTTTGTACATAGCTTTAGTGGTTTGCACGTGTTATGTCTTGTTATGATCGTCATGTTATTCATATTGTTGTATATTTGCCCAGTTACGTGTGTTACGTTTTCGTGTAATAAACATGTATACTGGATGCCTCGCTGCGCCTTGGTCTGTCCATCCCGAAGATCGTGACATAAATAGACAGACTTCCTTATATGAACTGTAATCTAGTAAAATATTAGACATTTTTGCATGTTGGGTTTATATTTTTGTTCAGTATTAAATGTCTTTGAAAATCTCATCTACGTAAGAATTTATCATAAGGGCAATAAGCAATAACTAATGCTGCATATAAAATCTCAGCTTTCTGGTAAAACATATTGTTATAAATTGCTGAGGTGTAGTAACTTTTGAGGACACATGCTCAAGTACACAATATGAATATGATCAAAATGTGAAAATATGAAATATTTTATGATGTATTTCCTATTCAACAAAGCTGTATGAATAAGGCTTAAAATTACTTACATGCTTTATAAATATAGCATATGGACATCTCACTATATACACTGCTCAAAAAAATAAAGGGAACACTAAAATAACACATCATAGATCTGAATGAATGAAATAATCTTATTAAATACTTTTTTCTTTACATAGTTGAATGTGCTGACAACAAAATCACACAAAAATTATCAATGGAAATCAAATTTATCAACCCATGGAGGTCTGGATTTGGAGTCACACTCAAAATTAAAGTGGAAAACCACACTACAGCCTGATCCAACTTTGATGTAATGTCCTTAAAACAAGTCAAAATGAGGCTCAGTAGTGTGTGTGGCCTCCACGTGCCTGAATGACCTCCCTACAACGCCTGGGCATGCTCCTGATGAGGTGGCGGATGGTCTTCTGAGGGATCTCCTCCCAGACCTGGACTAAAGCATCCGCCAACTCCTGGACAGTCTGTGGTGCAACGTGGCGTTGGTGGATGGAGCGAGACATGATGTCCCAGATGTGCTCAATTGGATTCAGGTCTGGGGAACGGGCGGGCCAGTCCATAGCATCAATGCCTTCCTCTTGCAGGAACTGCTGACACACTCCAGCCACATGAGGTCTAGCATTGTCTTGCATTAGGAGGAACCCAGGGCCCACGGCACCAGCATATGGTCTCACAAGGGGTCTGAGGATCTAATCTCGGTACCTAATGGCAGTCAGGCTACCTCTGGCGAGCACATGGAGGGCTGTGCGGCCCCCCAAAGAAATGCCACCCCACACCATGACTGACCCACCGCCAAACCGGTCATGCTGGAGGATGTTGCAGGCAGCAGAATGTTCTCCACGGCGTCTCCAGACTCTGTCACGTCTGTCACGTGCTCAGTGTGAACCTGCTTTCATCTGTGAAGAGCACAGGGCGCCAGTGGCGAATTTGCCAATCTTGGTGTTCTCTGGCAAATGCCAAACGTCCTGCACGGTGTTGGGCTGTAAGCACAACCCCACCTGTGGACGTTGGGCCCTCATACCACCCTCATGGAGTCTGTTTCTGACCGTTTGAGCAGACACATGCACATTTGTGGCCTGCTGGAGGTCATTTTGCAGGGCTCTGGCAGTGCTCCTCCTTGCACAAAGGCGGAGGTAGTGGTCCTGCTGCTGGGTTGTTGCCCTCCCACGGCCTCCTCCACGTCTCCTGATGTACTGGCCTGTCTCCTGGTAGCGCCTCCATGCTCTGGACACTACGCTGACAGACACAGCAAACCTTCTTGCCACAGCTCGCATTGATGTGCCATCCTGGATGAGCTGCACTACCTGAGCCACTTGTGTGGGTTGTAGACTCCGTCTCATGCTACCACTAGAGTGAAAGCACCGCCAGCATTCAAAAGTGACCAAAACATCAGCCAGGAAGCATAGGAACTGAGAAGTGGTCTGTGGTCACCACCTTCAGAACCACTCCTTTATTGGGGGTGTCTTGCTAATTGCCTATAATTTCCACCTGTTGTCTATTCCATTTGCACAACAGCATGTGAAATTTATTGTCAATCAGTGTTGCTTCCTAAGTGGACAGTTTGATTTCACAGAAGTGTGATTGACTTGGAGTTACATTGTGTTGTTTAAGTGTTCCCTTTATTTTTTTGAGCAGTGTATATATTTTGTTTAAAATCTATTAATTATTTGTGATTAATGGGTATAAATCGATCTCTGAATGTGCTACCGTGATGAAACCACTCTGCCCTGTGCGCTACGGTGTAGCGATTGCAGGCATGTGCTTTGTCAGTGGCTGTGATGTTGGGTTGAGCCAGGAGCTGATGGACAGTCGGAAGAGCGAATTAAATAGCAGGAGGGACATCCCAGCTCAAGTGGTTTCAGACTTCACATCCTGCGTCACACAGGCTCAGAAATACTACTGTGTCTGTGCGAACCAGGGCTATCACTCAGTGCAAGCCTTTTCGGTCTATGGTGTCCACAGATCGATTTATACGTGAAAATGTCGGTCGAAACTGGATACCAGAACCACGCACTTACATCTAAGAGGTTTTAAAAAGCATATACAGGTAACTGCCAAAATAAAGGAAACGCTTGAGTAAATGAGGGATACAAAGTATATTGAAAGCATGTGCTTCCACACAGATGTGGTTCCATCCTGAGTTAATTGCTTAGGGTCAAGTATAACAATGTCTAGTTGTCCATTATTTTGGCTACCATGGCTAGAAGAAGAGATCTCAGTTACTTTGAAAGAGGGGTCTCAAGGGAGCATAGGGGGTTTCAATCAAAAAATTTCCTCATCCATCTACACACAATACCCCATTATTAAAAAGTGAAAACAGTTATTTACATAAGTATTCAGACCCTTGGCTATGAGATTCGAAATTGAGCTCAGGTGCAAACTGTTTACATTGATCATCCTTGAGATGTTTCTACAACTTGATTGGAGTCCACCTGTGGTAAATGCAATTGATTGGACATGATTTGAAAAGGCACACACCTGTCTATAATAAGGTCCCACAGTTGACAGTGCATGTCAGAGCAAAAACCAAGCCATGAGGTTGAAGGAATTGTCAGTAGAGCTCCGAGACAGGATTGTGTCAAGGCACAGATCTGGGGAAGGGTACCAAAAAATGTCTGCAGCATTGAAGGTCCCCAGGAACACAGTGGCCTCCATCATTCTAAAATGTAAGAAGTTTTCCTAGAGCTGGCCACCTGTCCAAACTGAGCAATCGGGGGAGAAGGGCCTTGATCAGGGAGGTGACCAAGAATCCAATGGTCACTCTGACAGAGCTCCAGAGTTCCTCTGTGGAGATGGGAGAACCTTTCAGAAGGACAACCATCTCTGCAGCACTCCACCAATCAGACCTTTATGGTAGAGTGGCCAGACGGAAGCCCCTCCTCAGTAAAGGGCACATGACAGCCCGCTTGGAGTTTGCCAAAGGCACCTACAGGACGCTCAGACCATGAGAAACAAGATTCTCTGGCCTTTCCGTTCACCTTCGCATCCCTGGGCCAGACTACACTCAATCATAGGACCTACTGAAGAGATGAGTCTTCAGTAAAGACTTAAAGGTCGAGACTGTGACACATGGATAGGCAGACCATTCCATAAAAATTTAGCTCTATAGGAGAAAGCCCTGCCTCCAGCTGTTTGCTTAGAAATTCTAGCGACAATAAGGAGGCCGGCGTCTTGTGACCGTAGCGTACGTGTAGGTACAGTTGAAGTCGGAAGTTTACATACACTTAGTTTGGAGTCATTGAAACTCGTTTTTCAACCACTCTACAATTTTCCAGTTAACAAACTATCATTTTGGCAAGTCGGTTAGGACATCTACTTTGTGCATGACACAAGTAATTTTTCCAACAATTGTTTACAGACAGATTATATCACTTATAATTCACTGAATCACAATTCCAGTGGGTCAGAAGTACATTAAGTTGACTGTGACTTTAAACAGCTTGGAAAATTCCATAAAATTATGTCATGGCTTTAGAATCTTCTGATAGGCTAATTGACATCATTTAAGTTAATTCGAGGTGCACCTGTGGATGTATTTCAAGGCCTACCTTCAAACTCAGTGCCTCTTTGCTTGACATCATTGGAAAATCAAAAGAAATCAGCCAAGACCTCAGAATCTTTTTTTAGACCTCCACAAGTCTGGTTCATCCTTGGGAGCAATTTCCAAACCCCTGAAGGTACCACATTCATCTGTACAAACAATAGTACACAAGTATAAACACCATGGGACAGCGCAGCCGTCATACCGCTCAGGAAGGAGACGCGTTCTGTCTCCTAGAGATAAACGTACTTTGGTGCGAAAAGTGCAAATCAATCCCAGAACAACAGCAAAGGACCTGGTGAAGATGCTGGAGGAAACAGGTACAAAAGTATCTATATCCACAGTAAAACAAGTCCTATATTGACATAACCTGAAAGGTGGCCAAGGCAAGGAAGAAGCCACTGCTCCAAAACCACAATAAAAAAAGCCAGACTACGGTTTGCATCTGCACATGGGGACAAAGATCGTACTTTTTGGAGAAATGTCCTCTGATCTGATGAAACAAAAATAGAACTGTTTGGCCATAATGACCATCGTTATGTTTGGAGGAAAAAGGGGGAGGCTTGCAAGCAGAAGAACACCATCCTAACCGTGAAGCACGGGGGTGGCAGAATCATGTTGTGGGGGTGCTTTGCTGCAGGAGGGACTGGTGCACTTCACAAAATAGATGGCATCATGAGGTAGGAAAATTATGTGGATATATTGAAGCAACATCAGTCAGGAAGTTCAAGATTCACCCAACGTATTGTGGGAAGCTTGTGGAAGGCTACCCGGAAACGTTTGACCCAAGTTAAACAATTTAAAGGCAATGCTACCAAATACTAATTGAGTGTATGTGTCTTCTGACCCACTGGGAATGTGATGAAATAAATAAAAGCTGAAATAAATCATTCTCTCTACTATATTTCTGACATTTCACATTCTTAAAATAAAGTGGTGATCCTAACTGACCTAAGACAGGGAATGTTTACTAGGATTAAATGTCAGGAATTGTGAAAAACTGAGTTTAAATGTATTTGGCTAAGGTGTATGTAAACTTCCGACTTCAACTGAATGTACGGCTCTCCGACCAAATCGGAGAGATAGGTAGGAGCAAGCCATTGTAATGCTTTGTAGGTTAGCAGTAAAACCTATTGTGTGTAGATTGATGAGGGGGGAAAAAACAATGTAATACATTTTAGAATAAGGCTGTAACTGGTACTTTCCGAATACTTAAAAAAAAAAAAATTATGTAACCTTTATTTAACTAGGCAAGTCAGTTAAGAACACATTCTTATTTACAATGACGGCCTAGGAACAGTTGGTTAACTGCCTTGTTCTGGGGCAGAATGACAGATCTTTACCTTGGATTCAATCTAGCAACCTTTCGGTTATTGGCCCAACGTTTTAACCACTAGGCTACCTGCCGCCCCTCTTGGTGCCAGCATCAATTTGTGGAGCCATAGACGGCTTTGAAAAATATAGATGAAACCTCTACCTCAGGCGAGCAATACCTTGAGACCTCCTTAATATTAGACATTGCAGACCAGCTGTTATTGACAAATAGACACACAACCCCACTCTTCGTCTTAACAGACGTATCTGTTCTGTCCTGCCGATACACAGAAAAACCAGCCAATTGAATATTATCCACGTCATCGCTAAGCCACGACTCGGTGAAACATAAGATATTACAGTTTTTAATGTCCCGTTGGTAGGATAGTCTCCAGCGGAGATCATCCAGTTTATTTTCCAGTGATTGCACGTTGGCCAATAGAAAGGATGGTAGAGGCGGGTTACCCACTTGCCAACGAATTCTCACAAGGCACCCCGATCTCCGCCCCCTGTATTTCCATCTTTTCTTCACGTGAATGACTGGGATTTGGGCCTAGTCTCGGAGAAACAGTAAATCCTTCACGTCGGACTCATAAAAAAAAAAGATATTCCTCGAGTTCGAGGTGAGTAATCGCTGTTCTGATATCCAGAAGCTCTTTTCGGTTATAAGAGATGGTAGCAGCAACGTTATGTACAAAATAAGTTACAAACAATGTGAAAAAACACACAAAATAGCACAGATGGTTAGGAACCCGTAAAACGGCAGCCATTATCACAATTAGCCAACTTTCCTTGAATTGGATATCTAAGCCTGCAGTTTGGGGGGTAGAGTAGGTAGGAGAGCCAAGGTCAAACATTGCTCCCACCAGGAGTTCTCAGCCCAGCAGGGTCCCGGGATCAGACTCTACATCAAGGTCTGTCATTGCATGCTGCCTGTACCCCGACCCTAGGCCTTAGGGACAGGTAATGGGGCCGGGGGAGAGACTGAGGGGTGGAGCTCTGGACTCTGGAGGAGATGGAAAGACAACACATCAAAGCTGTGTGTAACTAACTGCCCTAACTGCACAGTGAGTCCTTTTGCTCGCTGCCACACCATCCTACGACCACAGTGTTTACTTAACCGTCGGTGCATAAGAGAAAGACGTACATCACAAATAGCACCCTATCCCCCTGGCTTCGTTTACACAGGCAGCCCAATTCTGATATTTTTCACAGGTCAGCTGTATCAAGACCCTGTCTTTCAAAGATAATTTGTAAAAATCCAAATAACTTCACAGATCTTCATTGTAAAGGGTTTAAACACTGTTCCCATGCTTGTTCAATGAACCATTTACAATTAATGAACATGCACCTGTGGAATGGTCGTTAATACACTAACAGCTTACAGATGGTAGGCAATTAGGAACCTACCCCAACCGTACCCCTCCTGCAGGCTCATCCTGACATGACCCTCCAGCATGACAATGCCACCAGCCATACTGCTCCTTCTGTGCGTGATTTCCTGCAAGACAGGAATTTCAGTGTTCTGCCATGGGCAGCAAAGAGCCCAGATCTCAAACCCATTGGGACCTGATGGATTAGAGGGTGAGGGCTAGGGCCATTCCCCCCAGAAATGTCTGGGAACTTGCAGGTGCCTTGGTGGAAGAGTGGGGTAACATCTCACAGCAAGAACTGGCAAATCTGGTGCAGTCCATGAGGAGGAGATGCACTGCAGTACTTAATGCAGCTGGTGGCCACACCAGATACTGACTGTTACCCCCTTTGTTCAGGGACACATTATTCAATTTCTGTTAGTCACATGTCTGTGGAACTTGTTCAGTTTATGTCTCAGTTGTTGAATCTTGTTATGTTCATACAAATATTTGCACAGGTTCGCTGAAAATAAACGCAGTTGACAGGAAGAGGACGTTTCTTTTTTTGCTGAGTTTATATATTCAATTAATTATTTCACTGTACCTGTGAGCTGCCACTCGTAAGAAAAAATGTAATACAAATAAACATTACAAAAAGGTACATAACTACAAAGTATAAAATGTATTGATCATTTTATCATATTTTAAAGTTTAAGTAATAATTAACTAAATATATACAGGAGAAGAAAACAAAAAAGAAGTGGGCCTTCACCCTCAACCTTCCATCCCATTCCCCCAACCCCACCCAGCCAACATGTCCCCACCCCCATTCCCGTAAACCATGTTTTCCCCCCCTTCCCACCCCCCTAGCAACTATGGTTGCTTGTCAGTCACCCCCTATCCCTACTACTTTTGACCAGAGCCATATGGGTTTCCCTATAGGCTCTGAACTACATAGGGAATGGGGTGCCATCTGGGATGGACCCAAAAAGGGAAGACCACCAGCAGTCGCCACCTGTCGGGCACTGGGCAGGAACTGGGGCTCATCTTTGTTGAACATGGCTCTGGTACCTGCTTGCTAGTCACCTCCCACTGGGCAGCCTGAACTGCCGGAGACTATATTTAGCAACAAACTGAAAAACAAAAATTCTTCATTCTTAAAAAGGGTTCTGCTTAGGTTTCTATTGAGACGGGCTGGGGGGTTTAGACTAGAGGAGGTGAGGTGAGACGTTATGGGACGCTGCACTCTGGTGCTTGAGTGGTGATTTGATTTGCACACGGTGGTGGGCTGGTGGTGGTGTATGTTTTGTCTCACAGCATTCACCTGTAAATACTGTTTATACTGCAGACAGTTGCCCTCTGGTGCAGCTCCTCTCCTAAGCAGAGTTATATCGGCCCTGATGGTCAGCCAGAACAATGTAGAAAGACAACTCAAGACAGTGGTGGGTTTCTTCTTGGACAACACGTCTCGTCTTCTAGACATCTTGTCTAATGTCAGATTTAAAGTACATCTTGTAAGGTGTTTAAAATAACACATATCCTTTGGGAGCATAGTCAGAAATACTGGCAGGCTGGCAGAGAGAGACAGGGGTTGGCTCCTCATGGAACCACTGAGCTCTTCAACCAAGACCACAGGCAAAACCTGTTTTAAAAAGGGTCCGGACAGTTACCAGTGCTGTCTTTTCTGCATAAGTGACATTTCACAAAGACATAGACATCGTATTATGCCATCGGTGTTGATGAAATGGCAACTGAATACACATGCTATAGGGTGATTGTATCACAGTGGCTCTGTTCATTGAAATGTGAGGATACAATAAGTGACCAAAAATGCACAAAAGACTGCGCTATCGGGAAATAACCTCATACCTCTTGGGGCGGCAGTTCCAAAGGAGGACATGCATAGCGTTAAATGTTCTTGTTTCTCCCCAATACGCCTGACTATATATGCCTGAATCGAGAGACAATCACTCTTTTCATGCCTCTCTTTCCATGTTTGGTTAAGTGGTTCAGAAGGTGGTAAGACTCACAGTAAGAGCACCGATGTGATTGGGGATGAGGGAGTTTGGCCTGGGAGCTTGTTCAAATCCAAGGTGAGTAGGTAGCCTACCTACGTCCACTACCTCATGGGTGATGACTGGTGTGTTCTCTTCACTCACTGACATTAGTCTAAGTGCAGTAGTGTCAGTTAACTCGCCACGGGCACCAGGAGCACCAGGACTACTTAATGCCAGAAGTAGCGAGCTGTCCTTGAATTCTTAACAAGCAAGACATAGAGAAACAAACCCTTTACTCAGCAGAGGAGAGTCGAAAAAAATGGATAACTTAGCAAGGTTACCACAAAGTGTACGTTAAATCCCACATAGGAAAAGGGAGGGATAAAAGAGATGGAGGGTGGGGGAGTGAAGTGAACTTCCAATTCCATTCCAAAAGTGGATAAAAAACAGTTGGGATGTTGCTGACTGTCATTTTTTCTTGCGTTCAAAATACAGGCCGGGATATAAAACAAAGCGGTGGTTGTCACGCTAAAGGATCCTGCTGCTGAAGAGGTGTCAAATTATTGTACCTCAGCTGGATACGTGGGTGTTGGAAGCCAGGGGGTGAGGACGGTGCCAAACCCAGTAGACTTTGGCACATCTGTCCCCTAACCGCTGGCACGGATGAACCTCGCTCGCTGTGAGGCTTCAGATCATCGATAGGCCTCTGGCAGATTGGCAACCATACACACTACTACCAGAAACCATGCAAACCATGCAATAATATGACTGCCACTGACTCCCAACACTTAACCTATCATGAGGAGGGTCATTGGATTGAGAAAACAAGTAAACATGACAACAACACTTGTCAATTCCTGTTGTAGGCCTATCTCCACCCAATCCCATTATAACTGACACCAACACTGACATACACTTCTTCTATGGTACTAAGAGGTCGGCGCTAAACTAAAGAGGAGCACGCCCAAACAGTATAGAGATGGAACGAAAAGTTTCAGTTTTCAGGATTACATAAATAAAATAATAGCGAGGCAAAGTGCTAGGCTGTTTTACCAGAGCGTGTGTTCGCCTGCTTTTGCACATTGCTTGAGCTTGAGACAGCTCTGAACTGAATGAAAGATAATGCCTAGACTGGAGCTGTTCTGAGGAATACCTTTGAGTAAGCGAGCATCGTCTTTGTAGGGCCTACATTTGTATTAAGTACATTGTCAAAGTACATTGCACTAAGAACATTTAAAGTGTGTGACAAAACTGGCAAGACCATTGATGGCCTTGAGTGTAAACCCAGCAAAAAAAACAGACTATACTCTTTATTTCACAATATGCTCAATTACGATTTGTTTTTGCTGAAAAAGCAGTAATATTATCATTTTTCCATCTTTGCTGTAGTCAAAAGCAACTGTTTCTTTCTGTAGTTCAACTTCCCATTACCAGAACAATATCGGGCGATTTGTCTTTTTAGTTATTTATATATATATATATATATATATATATATATATATATATGTCATTCACACTCTAGAGTACACGGAACATTGGAAAAATACTTTTCAACACTGACTTCCCGTTTCAGAGACCTTTATTATTTATTCATTTAAATGTTTGGAATAAAGGAACATTCTTTTCAGGTAGCGATGTCTGATTTGCTCTATAGCATTCAAGCCTCTGTTACAAAGTGCTTACTATTGCTTGTCTATGCAAACAACTCACTTCACGCTGTCCACTCTGAGTGTGGGTGGGCACCCATAGTTTAAACTGACCGCCCAAATAATTCTTATCATTTTAAAACACATGAAGAATATTGAGAATCAATGCTTGGCTTTAGGATCCATGAACTGCTTTGAAATTGCAAAATGCGCTATTTACATGCTATTCTTTAGGATCATTAACGTGTGAATAAAGGAAAATATTTATCAATATCTTCATTTTTGAAAATACTTTTCTGTCTTTGACATCACCTCTCCACCTACACGTAGGCAAAGGTCCCCATTCAGACCAGACAAGTCTCTTATTGTCAGCTATTGTAGATCCACTCGCCATCCGCTCTTCATGGCTTGATAAAACAATTGAGGCTCAAGCTCGGCCAGAAATTACAGTGAAACGCTAAAGCATTGAGGTGTTGGCATGTCCCTCGATCTGGCCCTATGTGACTGTTAGTGCTGTTGAAGGTTTCTGCTGGTTGATTTATTAGGTAAAGTTAACAGTACAGTGAGGCTCCAGACTCCAGAACGACGAGCGGCCTGCTCTGGTAGACGGGCTGCCGGCCCGGCAGACCTGGGTTCAAATACTAGTTGAAATGTTTGAGTGTTTGCTGTCGCCTGCCTGCAGTGCCAGATGGACAGGGTTTACAGTTTTGACGCTATTCTATTGGTTCCATTGTGCCAGGAAAGCTCAATCAAGCATCAATAAAGTATTTTTAAGTATTTCAAATAGTATTTGAACCCAGGGCTGCTGCTCCGGTGAAGGTCCGCTGTGCCAGGCAAATGAGCTCAGTGTCCAGACATCCAGGATGGAGAAAGGATGGAGAGAGAAAGGGAAACGGACAGAGCCAAAGGGCATGCCAGTGCCACCTGCACATCACAGCACAGGAGTCTTTTGAGAAAAGTCTCTGGCTCTTTGGTTCTTTGGCTTTTCCAGGCATCGCCGGGGCTGGGCGGTTGGTTGGGTAACGGTGTTCATTCAACCATGCAAGGCGGGCCAGTGGGCAGCATAGGGAAACTGAGCAGAAGCAGGTCTGCTTGCCCTGCCTGACTGAGGTTCCTGGGCCAAGTTAAGCACGGAAATATTTATTTCCTGTTCATTCAAGAATCTGGCAGTCACCTGTAAAGTTACCCTCTCTCTGTTCATCCTGATCCTGAGTTACCGGCCAGGCGGGCGGCCACCTGGTTTAACTGTGTCAGTCAGCCACAGGACTAGGCTATGTATGGTCAACTGGGTTCGTGACTAGGTTAAATCATGTAGGTCAGCAATATTACTTTCCGTTTGCTCAATAAAGGTTAAACAGGTTCAACTATATTCGTCTGAATTACCCTTGACCATTTTAGTGCCTTGTTGCTTACAAATATGATGTTTAATTTCAATAAAATGTACAATGCTCAGAGTCTCCATTGAATTAGCTTCATAGCCCAGGACTAGGCATAATACACTACATGACCAAAAGTATGTGGACACCTGCTCGTCGAATATCTCATTCCAATATCATGGGCATTAATATGGAGTTGGTAACACATTTGCTGCGTTCCAGTAGATGTTGGAACACTGCTGAGGGGACTTGCTTCCATCCAGCAACAAGAGCATTAGTGAGGTCGGTCACTGATGTTGGGCGATTAGGCCTGGCTCGCAGTCGGCATTCCAATTCATTCCAATTCATTCCAAAGGTGTTTGATGGGGTTGAGGTCAAGCCTCTGTGCAGACCAGTCAAGTTCCTCCACACCAATCTCAACAAACCATTTCTATATGGACCTCGCTTCGTGCACGGGGGGATTGTCATGCTGAAACAGGAAAGGGCCTTCCCCAAACTGTTGCCACAAAGTTGGAAGCACAGAATCGTCTAGAATGTCATTGTATGCTGTAGCGTTAAGATTTCCCTTCACTGGAACTGAGGGGCCTAGCCCGAACCAATTTAGAACTTGGTAGTTGCAACCGAGGACAGATGATTTTTACGTGCTATGCACTTCAGCGGTCCCGTTCTGTGGCCTACCACTTTGCAGCTGAGCCGTTGTTGCTTCTAGACGTTTCCACTTCACAATAACAGCACTTACAGTTGACCGGGGCAGCTCTAGCTGGACAGAAATTTGACGAACTGACTTGTTGGAAAGGTGGTATCCTGTGAAGGTGCCATATTGAAAGTCACTGAGCTCTTCAGTAAGGCCATTCTCCTGCCAATGTTTCTCTATGGAGATTGCATGGCTGGGTAATCGATTTTATACACCTGTCAGCAACGGGTGTGGCTGATTTGAAGGGGTGTCCACATACCTTTGTATACAGTGCATTTGAAAAGTAAATTTAAAATACCTTATTTACATAATTATTCAGACCCTTTGCTATGAGACTCGAAACTGAGCTCGGGTGCCTCCTGTTTCCATTTATCATTTCTATTTAACCAGGCAAGTCAGTTAAGAACAAATTCTTATTTTAAAATGACGGACTACCCCTGCAAAACCCTCCCCTAACCCAGACGACGCTGGGCCAGTTGTGTGCCACCCTATGGGACTCACAATCACGGCAGGTTGTGATACAGCCTGGGATCGAACCAGGGTATGTAGTGACGCTTCTAGCACTGAGATGCAGTGCCTTAGACGGCTGTGCCACTTGGGAGCCCCAAGTTTTTTCTACAACTTGATTGGAGTCCACCTGTGGTAAATGCAATTGATTGGACATGATTTGGAAAGGCACACACCTGTCTATATAAGGTCCCATAGTTGACAGTGCATGTCAGAGCAAAAATCAAGCCATGAGGTTGAAGGAATTGTCCGTAGAGCTCCAGGACAGGACTGTGTCGAGGCACAGATCTGGGGAAGGGCACCAAAAAAATTATGCATCAGGTAGGTCCCCAAATGGAAGAAGTTTGGAACCACATAGAATCTTCCTAGAACTGGCCAACCGGCCAAATTGAGCAGGGAGGTGACAGAGCTCCAGAGTTCCTCTGTGCAGATGGGAGAACCTTCCAGAAGGATAACCATCTCTGCAGCACTCCACCAATCAGGCCTTTATGGTAGAGTGGCCAGATGGAAGCCATTCCTCAGTAAAATGCACATGATGGCCAGCTTGGAGTTTGCCAAAAGGCACCTAAAGCACTCAGACCATGAGAAACAAGATTCTCTAGTCTGATGAAACCAAGATTGAACTCTTTGGCCTGAATGCCAAGCATCACGTCTGGAGGAAACCTGGCACCATCCCTACGTTGAAGCATGGTGGTGGCAGCATAATGCTGTGGGGATGTTTTTAAGCCGCAGGGACTTGGAGACTAGTCAGGAATGAGGGAAAGTTGAACGGATCAAAGCACAGAGAGATCCTTGATGAAAACCTGTTCCAGAGCGCTCAGGACCTGACTGGGGCGAAGGTTCACCTTCCAACAGGACAACGAACCTAAGCACACAGCAAAGACAACGCAGTAGTGGCTTCGGGACAAGTCTCTGAATGTCCTTGAGTGCCCCAGCCAGAGCCCGGACTTGAAGCCGATCGAACATCTCTGGAGAGACCTTAAAATAGCTGTAAAAGCGACGCTCCCCATCCAACCTGACAGAGCTTGAGAGGATCTGCAGAGAAGAATGAGAGGAACTCCACAAATACAGGTGTGCCAAGCTTGTAGCATCATACCCAAGAAGACTCGAGGCTGTACTCGCTGCTAAAGGTGATTCAACAAAGTACTGAGTAAAGGGTCTGAATACATATGTAAATATGATATTTCAGGTTTTTTTTTTTTATAAATTTGCAAAGAATCTAAAAAACAGTTTTTGCTTTATCATTATGGGGTATTTTGTGTAGATTGATGGGGGGGGAAAAAACAATTTAATTCATTTTAGAATAAGGCTGTAACGTAACAAAATGTGGAAAAAGTCAAGGGCTCTGAATACTTTCCGAATGCACTGTATATAGTATATGGGTCCAGGAACAGTTACATTTTAGCAGGCACTCTTATCCAGAGCGATTTACAGGAGCAAGTGCCTTGCTCAAGGGCACATCAACAGATTTTTTACCTAGTCTGCTCGGGGATTCAAACCAGCTACCTTTCTGTTGCTGGCCTTTCGCTCTTAACCGCTAGGCTACCTGTCACCCTCGACAATAAGGCCCATAGAATTTAATTGAGAGCTCTTTAGCTATGGATACTATATCAGCTGTCGCCTAAACAAGGAATCGTTCACTTTGCAGGGTGGTTTTGTTGGCCGGTGAAAACCTTCCCTTAACTGTGCTGCAGGTATTGAGTTGCTGAGGGACGCTGGGAGGGTGAACGCCCTAAGGTTGTCTCAAAGAGTCAGGTCTGTGCTGGGGGACACAGGATGGATTTCTGCTTGGGCAGGGCTTCTGGGCTGGTGATTGTGTTTGGCGTGCAGCATAGTAGCTCTCCTGGCATGGGCTCTGCTTAGCTATGCACATAGGGCCCATGATCTCTTAAATTACAGGAAGTAGGATAAAAGATCTACGGGGTTGAAAGTTCTAACTCCTGTACTAACATCTACTGGGATGTTGGTTGTGATTCAGAGGTAGTTTCAGGGCCCATATTCAAAAAGTGTCTCTGAGTGTGTGCTGATCTAGGATCAGATCCCCTCTGGCCATGTAATCTTATTGATTATGATCTAAAAGGCTAAACTGATCCAATGTCAGCACTTTGAGACTTGTGGATATGTCCCTAGATCTTGAATATGTACAGTATTAAGGTTGTGTTGACCTTAGTATTAATTAGATATGACTCTATTACATATTGGGTAGATGTTGGGTCAGCATTAAGTTTTCCTCTAAATTATCTAAAATGCCATGAGTCATCAGCAGGCCTCAACAGGGATTGTAAAAACATATTTGTCATTCATTTTGAAGCGTGACAGTTCACCTAACATTTGTCTGAACTGAAGCAGCCCAGGCAGTACGCACGGACATGGCTGTGTTTTCTGTGTTCGACAGCCAAACAAAACAGAAAAAACTCTAATAATAATGCAAATATATGGAGTACTTAGTTGTTATGGCACCAGTACGTGGAGAGCCAAATGGGCATCAACAGAGGGGCCAAGAGAGGGAGTCTCAGTTTCTCCTGCAGAGAGAAATGTCCACAACTAAGTGTTTTTGTCAACAGACAAACATATACTGTGTGAACAGACTGAGCTGCAGCACTACTGGATGGATGGACGGCTGGCTGACTGTTCATAGGCCAGGATACACAAATCTCCTCTTCAGCTCCTGTGAAACACAGAGCGCCTAGCACCCGCATCCTACTCTCCTTACATCCCTCCACCTCTCCCTCCATTTGCCCCTCCCTCTGGAACAGGAAACGACAGAGGGGCTGATCTTAATTAGCTTGGCAGTTATGAAACACATCCTCAGTGGATTAAGGAGATTGTTGTTGTAGGTTTGTGCAGGGGGCAGTGAAACTGTCCCACCAACCAACCACCCAGGGGTTCTGATTCAGTTATTGTATAATGGCACACACACACACACACACACACTTTGACTGTGTATCCAGTGTCACAGAACTGTTGGAACTTTTTGAACCCACCCAGGCAGGTTTAGGATCACAAAAGGGGCCTATTTAATCAAACCCGGGAATTGGGAGCTTTGGGATACTTAAAAACATGTTTGAAGTAAGGTTAGTAGATTACCTGTTGGTTACACACATAATTAATTAACATTGTGTCTAAAGAATGTGGACTCACACAGTGTAATTTTGTTCACCTGCAAACTCGATTCCTCATGCAATCTACCTGGCTGTCTCCATGCATTGAAACTGCTTTCATCATCAAGTTTAAAACCATTAGAATCTCACATCTTCAATCAATTTCACCAGTATTTATTTTGGTATGTCAGTGGAATTTGATCAGACACATTCACTGGTTGGTAAAAGGTTGACTTTTCCTACACTCCTCCTCGGCAGTTGGCTCGATTGGGATTCAGAAATGTTTCAAATCCAAGATAAACTGGAGTCTTGTGTTAAATGTTTTTCCAAATGATAAAAAAATCTATTTTTAGAGGAACTTTGGATCTTTGAGTTGGATTTCAGACCTCTGTGACCTCTACAAAGTCCCCACCCATCACGCTGTTACATTCTTGATTATAGAGTGTGTTACATTCTTGACTTTCTGAGTATGTGAATCTTATCTGGGCTATCTATAAAAGACTATACAAGTCATATTATAGGCTTATAATAATGTTATGCCTCTCTTTGACTGACTCCAAATGGCTTTTAGCCAGAACCATTATAAGATGATAACAACAGGTTATAAGGGGGTCATACAAGCCCATGACAAGTCTTATGTATATACATAATGCATTATACCTACAGGCTTTAAGTGGAATGTTACCAAACTGTCTCTACACAAAAAAATATTTAGGCCACGGAGAGCCTAAACATCTCTTATAGTTTGGTGCCAAACAAGTTCATTGACAAAGCTAAAAGATGACAATAAAATGCTCTGCATGCTCAGATGAAGGTCTTTGTGTCTGAAAGCTGCCTGGAACATTATAATATTACATTTGTTTTGATCTAAGTGTGCAGAGACTCTTCTACAATTTAATCAGGTTATGACATGACATGACATGTCTAGTTTGCTGACGACACTACAGTGGTAGGCTTGATTACCAACAACGACGAGACGGCCTACAGAGAGGAGGTGAGGGCCCTCGGAGTGTGGTGTCAGGAAAATAACCTCTCACTCAATGTCAACAAAACAAAGGAGATGATCGTGGACTTCAGGAAACAGGAGAGGGAGCACCCCCCTATCCACATCGAGGGGACAGTAGTGGAGAAGGTGGAAAGTTTTAAGTTCCTCGGCGTACACATCACGGACAAACTGAATTGGTCCACCCACACAGACAGCGTGGTAAAGAAGGCGCAACAGCGCCTCTTCAACCTCAGGAGGCTGAAGAAATTTGGCTTGTCACCAAAATCACTCACAAACTTTTACAGATGCACAATCGAGAGCATCCTGTCGGGCTGTATCACCGCCTGGTACGGCAACTGCTCCGCCCACAACCGTAAGGCTCTCCAGAGGGTAGTGAGGACTGCACAACGCATCACCGGGGTTAAACTACCTGCCCTCCAGGACACCTACACCACCCGATGTCACAGAAAGGCCAAAAAGATCATCAAGGACAACAACCACCCGAGCCACTGCCTGTTCACCCCGCTATCATCCAGAAGGCGAGGTCAGTACAGGTGCATCAAAGCTGGGACCGAGAGACTGAAAAACAGCTTCTACCTCAAGGCCATCAGACTGTTAAACAGCCATCACTAACATTGAGTGGCTGCTGCCAACATACTGACTTAAATCTCTAGCCACTTTATACATAGGAATTGGATGTAACAAATGTATCACTAGCCACTTTAAACAATTTTGTATATAATGTTTACGTATCCGACATACTCATATCAAATGTATACACTGTACTCTAAACCATCTACTGTATCTTGCCTATGCCGTTCGGTCATCGACCCAAATCTCTAGCCACTTTAATAATTATAATTGGATGAAATAATGTATCACTAGCCACTTTAAACAATGCCATTTATATAATGTTTACATATCCTACATTACTCATCTCATATATATGTGTATATACTGTACTCCATACCATCTACTGCATCTTGCCTATGCCGGTCAGCCATCGCTCATCCATATATTTATATGTACATACTCGTATTCATTCCTTTACTCTTGTGTGTATAAGGTAGTTGTTGTGAATTTGTTAGATTACTTGTTAGATACTACTGCATGGTCGGAACTAGAAGCACAAGCATTTCGCTACACTCGCATTAACATCTGCTAACCATGTGTATGTGACAAATAAAATTTGATTTGATTTATTGAATTCTGTAGCTCAGTTGGTAGGGCATGGATAGTGGGTTCGATTCTTGGGACCACCCGTACGTAAAATGTATGCATGCATGAGTGTAAGTTGCTTTGGCTAAAAGCATCTGCTAAATGGCATATATTTAAGTGATAAGGCCCGAGAAGCCAGTGTTTTGAGGATATATTGGCACGGGTGTTGTTAGGCCCGAGACAAAGTCAAGGCAAACCATGCCATGCAATATATCCTCCTAACACTGGCTTCAAGGGCATTATCACTTTTATGATTAACTGGTTACCAAGAGTATTAAAATAATGATTTACAGATTTTCATTAAAAACATAATTTTTATCAATTTATCCATACTATTACATCCTTCCACAAGATATAGTCCCAACACAAATCTAGGTTTACTACCCAAGCCGGCTGGTCGTTCATTCTATCAGATTGGGTGCTAATCTTTTTGTTCTGTATCTATGGACGCGACCCAGTCGTTCATTTTAAATGTTCTATTGCAATACTGGCTGGCAACGTTCTTATCCTTTGCTTGCTAGCAAGCCAACTACGGCTAACTTACAGTAACGTCAAACAGTGTAACAGCCAGAATAACAACAAAGTAGCTGCATTTGCATTTGTTTAAGCTGTTTTCTAGTGACATTTATTTGGATGCATCCGTAACAATGAGCTAAGGATGCACAATTTCACCTGGCGTAGAAAATGTGCTGTCTCGTCAGGACACTGTTGTTCAGAGGAGTTAGCCAACAACACAGCCAACACAATCACTTCAAACTGAAGGTGTAAAGACAAACTAGCTGCACTTCGTTTGGTTTTTACCTGTTTTTAGTTATTGATATTTCTTTGAATATATCCATAGAAATTATGCAGATTCATGATTTAGACTGGCTGAGAAAAGCTGCCTGCCTGTCTCATCCCAACTCCCGACCCCTACATTTTCATTACTATGGGACAGCTGGAGATCGAATTTCAATACTGAAACAATGTTGCAAATGTCAGAGAGACAGACAGCAAAGTTTATACAAATCTCCGCTATTGAAAACCAATTGCTAGTCTAAAAGAAATGGGAGATAATGTCTAGATGCTTTTTACATTGTCTGGCTGGGCTGATGAAACAGTAGATTGCGCAGTGAGATGGAGTAGAATAAATGGCGATTTCAACATCATAGCTTTAGCCGGTGGTAACTTGTGGAATAGACACTGGCTGGAATGCGGTTTTAACCAATCAGCATCCAGGATTAGACCCACCTGTTGTATAATATATTATATATTACAGTGTATATATTATTGACTCTATATAGAGGCCTAGTTCTGTAAGTTTCCAAAAGTTAACACCATTGCAAAATCTTTAACTAGCCTTGAGAGGTTATAAATATTGATCCAAAAATATATATATTATTAGCTATTCACACACAGTTTCTGCATAGTACTGTAGGCCTAGTATTTCATTTTACATTAACTTCTTAGGGATCGGTGGCACGCTAGCGGTCCACCTACGACAACATCCGGTGAAATGCAGAGTGCCAAATTCAAATGACAAAAATAGTAATATTAAACATTCATGAAAATACAAGTGTTGTACACCATTCAAAAGCTTAGAATCCCAAAAGTACCAGGTAAAGTTCGTCCAAACAAGTTAAACAATGTTTGTAATTAATCCTCAGGTTGTCAAATATCTAAATAAACTATAATATTTCAGACGGAGAATAGTACGTTCAATAAGAAAGAAAAATAACGAGGAGCGCGCACCCATTCACGCGTGCAAAAATGTAGTGTCCTTTTCCAAAGCCACTTGTTCTTGTTCGTTTTTTGAAAAACAAGCCTGAAACCCATGTCTAAAGACTGTTGACATCTAGTGGAAGCCATAGGAACTGCAATCTGGGAGCTAATTCCCTCTAAAGTCAATAGCAAGTCAATGGCAAGTCTAAAGTCAATAGCAAGTCAAAGACTGTGACCTAAAAATAGCACATTTTCCAGATGGATTTTTCTCTGGTTTTTGCCTGCCATATCAGTTCTGTTATACTCACAGACATTATTTTAACCGTTTTAGAAACTTCAGAGTGTTTTCTATCCAATACTACCAATTATATGCATATCCTAGCTTCTGGGCCTGAGTAACAGGCAGTTTACTTTGGGCACGTCAGACTCTCCGTACTTCCGAACACTGCCCCCTAGCCCTAAGAGGTTAACTCATTTTGAAAACATGCGATCGTTGATAATTGCAGTCTCCGCTTTGATCATCTTTCAGAGGGCACGACTGTTATGCTTGAGGCACTTACTATGATTCTTGGCCAGCTGCATATTTTCTGTGTAAATGACATACAAAGAAAGCTTAAGAGGTGTTTCTCAAGGGCTAAAAAAAATGTACGCTTACACTCCATTGGCAAGTCAGCTATGGAAAACCTGAACTATAAACTTCAAGCACTGTATTCTGTGTGGTTTGAGGCTGAGGGCTGAGGTGGGCAGGGGATCCATTGCTTGGTTTCTACTGCAGCGGCATCCCAGGGCTGCATCCCAAATGGCACCCTATTCCCTGTAAAGTGTGCACTACTTTTGACCGTAGCCCATTTGGGACACATACCAGGTCTAGTTGAAGGTCAGGTAGTAGGAGGCAACACTCTGGCACCTCAAACCACTATCACTATGGCAAGATATAGGGCCCTCACCACCACAGAGTTTAAAAGCCTGTCATGCCCCAAGGACCAGCCAGGCAGTGGTCAGAAATATATTTTTATGACCCCCCTCCACGCTCTCTCGCTCAATCTCTCTCTCTCAAAAGAAAAGGCTTCATACATTCTGCCTGGACATGCAGCAGCCACCAGATCAAATTGGTCATGGACATTCCCGTGTGAGATAAGCTCTGAAAGGACCTTAAGACCTCTTAACTTTATTTATAACTTATCCTTCAGAACGATCCGACCAGCTTGTACATAATGTTAATAATATTCCAATGTACGCCTGTATCAAACAATGTTTGAAATGTTTAATGTAACTCTGTTTATAGTAACAGCTTTCCTTTGTCGCTTATGGTCTGTGAAATGTGAAGTGCTTAATGGCCTGCGCTCCACGAATACTCACAGGCAACCATATGGTGGATAACACTGCCATCTTCAGATGGGGGTGCAGTTTCATCAGTGTTATGAAATTGGAAATGTACTTTGGAAATGTAATTAAAAAGAACTTTTAGCTATACCAATATCAATATGGGCAGAAATCCAGAAATTCCGGGCAGAATTCAACATACTATATTTTGATTGCCGATTACGCCTACTGACGTTGCAAGCTCCTCTTTCTTTGTGGCGGGGGGGTGCGTTTGTTTTTTTCAAGACCGACCAATCACCACCTAGTTTCTTGAGGTCTGTCCAATACCTCTTCTCTTTGTTGCCTGATATACGATCGCCGGACTATGCCGCGGACAGACAGTAGCAAAGGGTCCGGGTTTTAGCTAATACCGTTCTTTAAACTTCCAACTCTGCACGTCTTCTTGTTGTTACGACCGGGCTTGCTACCTGCTCCGTTTAAACGTTACCCTAGCTAAATTACACCCGCCTACAGTTTTTAAGCTACGAGAAAGGAAACGGGCATGGCGGAATTTCTCGAAAACCCGTCAGTTCTCACGAAGGATAAACTCAAAAGTGAGCTCACGGCCAACAATGTGCAGCTTCCCATCTCGGAGCAGAAGAAAAGTGTATATGTTCAGTTGTACTTGAAGAACCTGACCGTTCTGAACCAGAAAAGTCCACTTACAGACATGTTCTCCAGTGATGAAGAACTACCTGCCCCTATAGTCTCCAAGAGTCTTTCTGGAAAAGTAAGTTATGAATGTGTTATTATTGGTCATTACAGTGATATTAATTGATTTTGTAATGCATGAAATCACTAGGTACCAGTGTTAAATGATTGTTGCCTTTCCATTAGCCCATTAATCTGCCCGAGAGCATCCTTTCCGTATAACGTTAATGTTATTCAGTTAAATATTCCCTTCCTGTTTCTTTCCCTCTTAAAACAAACGCCTTAAGGATCAGATTTTTTTCTCTCCAAATTTTCGCCTAAAATGACATACCCAAATCTAACTGCCTGTAGCTCAGGGCCTGAAGCAAGGATATGCATATTCTTGACACCATTAGAAAGGAAAGACTTTGAAGTTTTTGGAAATGTGAAATTAATGTAGGAGAATATAACACATTAGATCATCTTTGAAATGCAAGAGAAAGGCCATAATGTATTATTCCAGCCCAGGCGCAATTTAGAACGAGTCCTATATCGACATAACCTGAAAGGCCGCTCAGCAAGAAAGAAGCCACTGCTCCAAAACCGCCATAAAAAAGCCAGACTACGGTTTGCAACTGCACATGGGGACAAATATTGTACTTTTTGGAGAAATGTCCTCTGGTCTGATGAAACACAAATAGAACTGTTTGGCCATTATGACCATCGTTATGTTTGGAGGAAAAGGGGGGGGGGCTTGCAAGCCGAAGGACACCATCCTAACCGTGAAGCACGGGGGTGGCAGAATCATGTTGTGTGGGTGCTTTGCTGCAGGAGGGACTGGTGCACTTCACAAAATAGATGGCATCATGAGGTAGGAAAATTATGTGGATATATTGAAGCAACATCTCAAGACATCAGTCAGGAAGTTCAAGCTTGGTCGCAAATGGGTCTTCCAAATGGACAATGACCCCGAGCATACTTCCAAAGTTGTGGCAAAATGGCTTAAGGACAACAAAGTTAAGGTATTAGAGTGGCCATCACCAAGCCGTGACCTCAATCCTATAGAACATTGGTGGGCAGAACTTAAAAAGTGTGTGCGAGCAAGGAGGGCCTACAAACCTGACTCAGTTACACCAGCTCTGTCAGGAGGAATGGGCCAAAATTCACCCAACTTATTGTGGGAAGCTTGTGGAAGGCTACCCGAAACGTTTGACCCAAGTTAAACAATTTAAAGGCACTGCTACCAAATACTAATTGAGTGTATGTAAACTTCTGACCCACTGGGAATGTGATAAAATAAATAAAAGCTGAAATTAATCATTCTCTCTACTATATTTCTGACATTTCACATTCTTAAAATAAAGTGGTGATCCTAACTGACCTAAGACAGGGAATGTTTACTAGGATTGAATGTCAGGAATTGTGAAAAACTGAGTTTAAATGTATTTGGCTAAGGTGTATGAAAACTTCAACTGTACATGTATATATATATCTTATAGGCAGCACTTCGTTCGATTAATCGAATCAGTTATTGTTTTCTTGCTCAAACTGCGAGCAACACCTGTCAAACTCAGACATTTCTCTCTTAAAACATGGATGTCGATTCGCACAGGACTAGTATTTTCAGAGGACCTTGGACTTTGCCAAAAAACACTAGGTTGGAATTATTACTCTCCTGCCATGTAAAAACGACTGAGGTGGCAGATTCGGGCGGGACTAAAATTACAGATGTGGTGTTTTGTGCTCGTGCACATAATTACATTACCCGACTTCCCCCAGTCAAACTAATCCCATCTGAATAGGGCTTTACTCATTTGTTCTCTAATGTTTGTGTTCTTTCTAGATAATCTTAGTTAAAACAGAGATAGGCTAATCTTTGGTCTCTAGATAAGCTTTTTACCCAGGTCTATGAATTGACACCCATAATCCATCCACAGAAAGCCACCAGGAAGGCTGACAAGCCTCGGTCAGAAGAAGTGGAAGTGACAGACCTTACAGATGCAGGCTTAAAAGATGAGCTGTTTAAGCATGGAGTCAATGTTGGACCCATAGTTGGTGAGTCTTCCTTATATTTTACTCAGGGTGTGTCTTAAAATGGCTTCCTCTCCTTGCCTTGCTCTTCTCCTTCATCTGCATTGACCTGAGCAGATACCTTTCACCTCTTCAGTTCTCGTACATCTGTGCATGATGGAAATGAGACAAGGAGAGGAAGCCACTTTAGACTATTGAGATGCACCAACAGACTCAAACAGTCAGTGAGAGATCCTTGACTAAATGTACCCCCTTCACTTCTAACTTGTTTCCCCTTGTCTTCAGGCTGCACTCGCACGCTTTATGAGAAGAAGCTTCAGAAGTTACTGGATACACCTGCCGCTGAGGCTACCCCTAGCCTATCTGAGACTGCCACAGTTACGGCTGCAGCAGTCGAGGCAGACGGCAACCAGAACGGCAACACAGTCTCTGACCAGTACAGTGACAAGGAGGAAGGTGAGATGAGATATTAGTTACAACTGCACTAGAACATGCACCATTAATTAAGCAGCACACTTATTCGGCGCATGTGACTAATACATTTTGATTTGATTTAATTCAGGGTTGGTTTCAATTTCAATTCAGGAAGTAGGCCTAAACTGAAAAGCAATGAGGAAATTGGAATTTCAGAATTGAAATGGAATGGATCCTTTTTACTTTGATATTTGACTGTCAGTTTAGATGCCTTGATTCTCGCTGACTTGTGTTCGCTTTACCTCTGTCAGATGAGATTACTGCTGGTCCTGAACCAGAGCCAGCTCCGGTTGTGGAGAAGCCTGTGATGAGCAGAGGGAAGACTCCTGTCACCATCAGGACCAGCAGCAGACGGAGCAACAAGGTAAGCCTTTAAGTTCAAGTTTGTTTAAATAAATACTATGCAAAATCACACTCACCAGAGCTCTCACATTAAAACAGCGTTCGTCTTCAACAGCAAGACAGTTCAGCACAAATATGTAAATAATCTTGTCTTGCACTCATAAACCTCACCCTCTCAATCATCTGTTGTCATTGTCAATGTTCACAGGTGGTGGATGAAAGTCTAGCAACTGGGGACCAGAACCCAAAGAAGACGGGGAAGAATGTTGAGGAGATTCTCGCTAATGAGATCCTTTCACCCATAGGCATCAGGTAAGACCTTTTTAGGCCTTATCACTAGTATGTGGAACCTTTCACTTTTGGTAAAACTAAGACAGATCCCATCTCCTGATCTGTTTTTATGTGTATGGCTCCAAGAACCCAGGGGCACTTAGCAGTAAAATCTTTACAGCAGCTTGACTTGTCAGAAATCACTTTGTCACATCACTCTCTAATCCTCCTCTCTCCCCAGCGCCACCTGCAGGAGATCGATCCGTGGTGCGGCTGGCCGACCGGTGAAACCCAGCAACTACTGGCTGAACGAGTCTCTCCTGGAGCGCTCCATCTACACAGAGACTCACTCTGAGTGCAGTTCCCTGGGCTCAGAACCGGCCAGGCCAGGATTCATCTCTGTCCTACTAAAGCTCATGGTGCTCATCACTGTAGCCGGTTCCATCTACTTCGTCATCCAGCACCTTGATGCAGATCAGGTCCAGTCCGTCAAGGGTTTGATAAACGATGCCAAGGGTCATCTGTGTAGCACGGTTGATAAGGTGGTAGATGCCGTGGTCGATAATGTGATTGTGCCGCTGGGCATCGGGGCCAGCAGCAGCCAAAGTGCAGTAGCTGAGGGTGGAGGCAAGTAAGCAATACACCTACTCCACCCTGCTCTCTTCTATTATAATTCTTTCCACTATTTTACCAGGCCAAGAAACCTGGCCATGCCCTGTTTTGCCATCCACACCTCACTAACCCCGCCCGCTTCATCTGGTCACCAACCCTATTTTCATCTATTTATACATGGTTGCCCATCTTGGAGGACTGACTGACATTTAATCTGGGCTGGTAGACTGTCTCACCCTGTCCCCTCCTTGTTCACTTCTCCTCGCCCCGCTCAGGAGAGAAAGGAGGGGCATTCAACCTAACCAACACCAGCTTCCTGGAAAACAAACCAACGCTGTCTTGTCATGACAGTCTGAATAGACTCGTTTTTATTAAGTTGTTTTTAATCATAGTGTGAAGTGCATTTTGTGTATTCTTTGTGTGTATTTTTCACTTATGTGTGTAGATAGAACTCCCATGTGATATGGTGAGGACAGGTCACATGCATGGTTGTAGTTTTTGAAGGACATGGTTGTAGTTTTCGGGGTGTCTGTTGTGCCAGGCACACTGTTAGAACATGCATAGTCCCAGGGTTGAGGTCAATTCCATTTAAATTCCAGTCAATTCAGAAAGTAAACAAAATTCAAATTCCTAAGGTTCCTCATAAAAAGCTTTGAAGAGAATGGGAATTGGAGTGTACTTCCTGAATTGAAATGGGATTGACCCCAACCCTGCTACTAATTACAGAAATAAAGTATTTCTGTATGGATTTTGAATATACACTGTAGTATTAATAATAGAGATAGGTAGAATAATGTTTTTAAACTATGAATTGAATGGTGCTCAGGTCTATTCTAATTTGCTCCAAGTTAATTGGATCACTGCTGCGAGGAGTCATAATACTGTCCAATAGTGTTAAATAAGGTTTTGTATCTGAATGAGGAGAAGCCCTTTTTCATGCTATAAACTATGAGTTTGATTGCTAAGACTATTAGTTGTCTTTAAACTGCTCATGTAGAGCCCTCAGTACATTGAAAAGTTGTTGGGGAGATGAACTGCGGTAAGTAAGCCTGGTCCCAGATCTGTTTGTGCTATCTTGCCAACTCTCTTGGTCATTGTCAGGAGGAGTTGGCAAGACAGCACAAGCAGATTTGGGACCAGTCTAGCAGTAAGTGGTCTGTGGTTGAATGGCTCATCATAGGACCAGAGTTGAAGTGTGATGACCAAATCCCAGTATAGCTTTGTGTGAGTTTGTGTTTCATCTTTAGTGCTTTGTTGTTCTGAAGATTCAAGATCCTTCAGTCCTATCTAAAGGGCATGCTCACCGTAGCAAAACGTTTTGAAACAGGAAAACACAAATGGGTATTCCTTAATGGACAAATATTCCCTGGTTATGTGTTTTTTTTCCCTGTGGTGCCGAATGAACACGACCTAGGACTGGCTGTCTTTATATTTAGTGTATCCACACAGCCCTTCCTAATGGTTCCATACATACTACTACGGATTTGGAAGAATTATATTTTTGCAAAAGAAAGTTGAGCAAGTAAATGGCTTATGATACTATTCTAATTTTAATGAGTCAAAAACTAAAATAGAGTTTGCTTCTTGTACACTTCATCTTGATAGTAGAGGTAATACCAATGGGGACAATAATTAACTGATGAGACTAATGGTAAAAGTGATAGCCACTTAACTTATGTTGACCATTTACTGACTTTCACTTGTCAAGAAGTTGACATGTTCGTCCACACTGTTTATTTATTTCTGTATTTTTCTAACGTGAATTGTGAACTTTTTTCTTCTTTTTTTGTAGAAAAATAAAGTACCATAGGTGAAAGTGGGATGTCACTTTTTTTGCTATCCTAAATCTGAACCTCTTTGTTTACTTGTTACACAAGTGAATATATTAAAAATGTTTTTGACTTTGATCAGGCAGCTAGCTTCCCAAGGATGAAAGGATATTGAGGGTTACGTTTTTACGTTTTTTATCTGTTTTTATTTCTAATGGATAATATCATTAAATAAATGTGGTAAGTAAATTCTTTCCCCATGGTTTTATTTTATGAGGAGTTTCCATTCGCTTGGTCATCTGAGAAATGAAGACAGCTACTGTACTGATATCTGTTGATGACGATTATTAGAACCCTTCTCTCAACATGAAGACGTGTGTTGGCTCTCGGAAGTAATGCCTAGGATTTAGTTCAGCTGGTTAACACGGTCTTGCGGTGCGCACTGTGCAGACACCCACAGTCGAACCCAGTTGGTCACATGCAGAAAAACAGCTCTGAATGCCCTCGGAATGCACGAGAACAAGCGAATGACTAGTGCCCCGGTGGTGTATGGAGGTGTTGCTTCCCAAGACTATAAAGATGAAGCCTTTAAGAACCTTTTCTCAGTTAGTGAGAGGAAGTCCAGTCGCGAGTAGTGGGAGAAGATGGAACTAGGTGAAACTGGACTGACATTCGGCTAATTTTCTCACTGTTGAAACATGTGATGTCAATACATTTATCTGTCCCCAAAACTAGAATTTGTTACGAACACAGTGCACTGCGTTGTATAGACTTGACGCTTTTCCAGTTTCCAAAAAACGGCAAGAGTTGAGTTTGTGCGCACTTCACAGAAGAGGCGTTCCCTAACGGAAATATGCAAATACATGCTACAACGCGCCAATAGGATCTCGCTAGCTCGTGCTTGTTTTTGCCCAATTCCCTGCTTGTTCTGCCCAATATGCTTAATTTGCTGCCACTGACACAGATAATCTTGGGTTAGTTATACATATCTTTGACTGAATTAATGCTGAACGCTGCATATGTAGGCTCAATGGGAAATGTCATTTTAAGTGACAATATGTAACTTTTGGGAGATCTGACCAAATTATCATAGAAATGTGAGTTATAGATCTATCATTCTATTTGAAAGCAAGTCTAATAAGCGGTAGATCTGTTCTATGTGTGCTATATATATGCTTCCCGTTAAGTTTTGTTTTTTTTTGTCTTTTTAATTTAGGTTTTGTACACCAGCTTCAAACAGCTAAAACAACAATATTGCTGGTCATGGAAAATATATTTCACAGCGATTTAGATGGTGTATACCATCTTATTTTGTCACATAAACTGCAATTAGTCAAACTATTAGCTAACTCGGCTACACATGCCTCTCTCTAATGTCAATATGCCTTGTCTTCTGCTGTTTCGGTTAGTTATTGTTTTATTTCACTGTAGAGCCCCTAGTCCAGCTCAACATGCCTTAGCTCTTTTTGTCACACACCCCACACATGGGGAGACCTCACCTGACTTAGCTGGTGTCTCCAGAGATGCAAGCTTTATCATTGTCACTCAATGCCTAGGTTTACCCCCACTGTACTCACATCCTACCATACCCTTGTCTGTACATTATGCCCTGAATCTATTCTACCACGCCCAGAAATCTGCCATTTTATTCTCTGTCCCCAACGCACTAGACGACCAGTTCTTATAGCCTTTAGCCATAAACTTATCCTACTCCTCCTCTGTTCCTCTGGTGATGTAGAGGTTAATTCAGGCCCTGTAGCCTCCAGCATCACACCGATTCCTCAGGCGCTCTCATTTGTTGACTTCTGTAACCGTAAAAGCATTGGTTTCATGCATGTTAACACCAGAAGCCTCCTCCTTAAATTTGTTTTATTCACTGTTTTAGCACATTCCGCCAACCCTGATGTCCTAGCCGTGTCTCAATCCTGGCTTAGGAAGGCCACCAAAAATTCAGACATTTCCATCCCTAACTACAACATTTTCCGTCAAGATAGAACTGCCAAAGGGGGCGGAGTTGCAATCTACTGCAGAGATAGCCTGCAGAGTTCTGTCATACTATCTAGGTCTGTGCCCAAACAGTTCGAGCTTCTACTTTTAAAAATCGACCTTTCCAGGAATAAGTCTCTTAGTATTGCCGCTTGTTATAAACCCCCCTCAGCCCCCAGCTGTGCCCTGGACACCATATGTGAATTGATTGCCCCCCATCTATCTTCAGAGTTCGTACTCTTAGGTGACCTAAACTGGGATATGTTTAGCACCTCGGCCGTCCTACAATCTAAGCTAGATGCCTTCAATCTTACACAAATTATCAAGGAACCTACCAGGTACAACCCTAAATCCGTAAACATGGGCACCCTCATATATATCATCCTGACCAACTTGCCCTCTAAATACACCTCTGCTGTCTTCAACCAGGATCTCAGCAATCACTGCCTCATTGCCTGTGTTTGTAATGGGTCCGCGGTCAAACCACCAACCCTCATCACTGTCAAACGCTCCCTAAAACACTTCAGCGAGCAGGCCTTTCTAATCGACCTGGCCCGGGTATCCTGGAAGGATATTGACCTCGTCAGTAGAGGATGCCTGGCTGTTCTTTAAAAGTGCTTTCCTCACCATCTTAAATATGCATGCCCCATTCAAAAAATGTAGAACTAAGAACAGATATAGCCCTTGGTTCACTCCAGACTTGACTGCCCTTGACAAGCACAAAAACATCCTGTGGCGTACTGCATTAGCATCGAATAGTCCCCGCGATATGCAACTCTTCAGGGAAGTTAGGAACCAATATACACAGTCAGTTAGGAAAGCTAAGGCTAGATTTTTCAAACAGAACTTTGCATCCTGTAGCACTAATTCCAAAAAGTTTTGGGACACCGTAAAGTCCATGGAGAATAAGAGCACCTCCTCCCAGCTGCCCACTGCACTGAGGCTAGAAAATACTGTCACCACCGATAAATCTACGATAATCGAGAATTTCAATAAGCATTTTTCTACGGCTGGCCATGCTTTCCACCTGGCTACCCCTACCCTGGCCAACAGCTCTGCACCCCCCTCAGCAACTTGCCGCTTCTCCTTCACCCAAATCCAGATAGCTGATGTTCTGAAAGAGCTGCAAAATCTGGACCCCTACAAATCAGCTGGGCTAGACAATCTGGACCCTCTCTTTCTAAAAAATTGTTGCAAACCGTATTACTAGCCTGTTCAACCTCTCTTTTGTATCGTCTGAGATCCCCAAAGATTGTAAATCTGCCGCGGTCATCCACCTCTTCAAAGTGTGAGACACTCTAGACCCAAACTGTTACAGACCTATATCCATCCTGCCATGCCTTTCTAAAGTCTTCGAAAGCCAAGTTAACAAACGGATCACCGACGATTTAGAATCCCACCGTACCTTCTCCACTATGCAATCTGGTTTCAGAGCTGGTCATGGGTGCACCTCAGCCACGCTCAAGGTCCTAAACGATATCATCGATAAAAGACAGTACTGTGCAGCCATTTTCATCGACCTTGCCAAGGCTTTTGACTCTGTCAATCGCTGCATTCTTATTGGAAGACTCAATAGCCTTGGTTCTCAAATGACTGCCTCGCCTGGTTCACCAACTACTTCTCAGATAGAGTTCAGTGTGTCAAATCGGAGGGCCTGTTGTTCGGACCTCTTGCAGTCTCTATTGGGGTGCCACAGGGTTCAATTCTCGTGCCTACTATTTTCTCTGTATATATCAATGATGTCGCTCTTGCTGCTGGTGATTCTCTGATCCACCTCTACGCAGACGACTATTCTGTATACATCTGGCCCTTCTTTGGACACTGTGTTAACAAACCTCCAAATGAGCTTCAATGTCATACAACACTCCTTCCGTGGCCTCCAACTGCTATTAAATGCAAGTAAAATTAAATGCATGCTCTTCAACCAATTGCTGCCCGCACCTGCCCACCCGCCTAGCATCACTACTCTGGACGGTTTTGACTTAGAATATGTGGACAACTACAAATACCTAGGTGTCTGGTTAGACTGTAAACTCTCCTTCCAGACTCACATTAAGCATCTGAAATCCAAAATTAAATCTAGAATCGGCTTCCTACTTCACAACAAAGCCTCCTTCACTCATGCTGCAAAACATACCCTCGTAAAACTGACTATCCTACCGATCCTTAACTTCGGCGATGTAATTTACAAAATAGCCTCCAAACCTCTACTCAGCAAATTGGATGTAGTCTATCACAGTGCCATCCGTTTTGTCACCAAATCCCCATATACTACCCACCACTGCGACCTGTATGCTCTCGTTGGCTGGCTCTCGCTACATTTTAGTCGCCAGACCCACTGACTCCAGGTCATCTATAAGTCTTTGCTAGGTAAAGCCCCGCTTTATCTCAGCTCACTGGTCACCATAGCAACACCCACCCGTGGCACATGCTCCAGCAGGTATATTTCACTGGTCATCCCCAAAGCCAACACCTACTTTAGCCGCCTTTCCTTCCAGTTCTCTGCTGCCAATGACTGGAACGAATTGCAAAAATCCCTGAAGCTGGAGACTTACATCTCCATCACTAACTTTAAGCATCAGCTGTCAGAGCAGCTTACCGATCACTGTACCTGTACACAGCCCATCTGTGAATAGCACACCCAACTACCTCATCCCCATATTGTTATTTATTGTTTTGCTCTTTTGCACCCCAGTATCTCTACTTGCACATCATCATCTGCACATCTATCACTCCAGTGTTTAATTGCTAAATTGTAAATATTTCGCCACTATGGCCTATTTATTGCCTTACCTCCCTAGCCTTACTACATGTGCACACACTGTACATAGATTATATTGTGTTTTTGACTGTACGCTTGTTTATCCCACGTGTAACTCTGTGTTGTGGTTTTTGTCACACTACTTTGCTTTATCTTGGCCAGGTTGCAGTTGTATATGAGAACTGGCGGAGCAATATCTGCCTAGTGCAACTTTAGAGTTCTATCTCGCAATATGTAACTCTTCAGCGATACAGAGTGAATGGAGCCCTTATTTATTTAGAGTATGATAGTAGCCCACAAGAAATTAATTGGAATATTGGTACCATGATTGGTTGGTACCACCGTGATACATGCCGCGTTCAAAACAACTGGGAACTAGGAAAAATACAAGATCAAATCATGACGTCAGTGATCTTCAGGTTGGAAAGTCATAACTCTAGAAAGAAGCCAGAGTTCCCGAGTTGGATGACTGTTCAAATCGATTTTTCCCAATGGGAGCCCGTTTTTTCTGAGTTCCCAGTTGTTTTGAACGCTCTGAAGTCTGAGATTTCCGAGTTCCCAGTTGTTTTGAACGCTGCAACAGTCTACTAAATCAATGGGGAGAGGGGAGCACTGCAATCTTTTTTCTTCTTACCTAGATATCTCTTACCATTAGAATTCTCTTACTTTAACCTAAAAAAAGTATTGAAATAATATATATTTTTAAAACAATACAAACTGCATTTTCTGGGTAAGGTAAATCAACTCAAAACAAGTAAATGCACTTTCTTGGTCAGGGGGATCAACTCGAAAACATGACATTTCAACTTCATTATCTTAATACAATACAGGTAACATTTACATTGTTTGCAGTGTGGCAAAAGTAGCTAACCTTAGCTAGTGTAGCCAATATGTGTGACAGCTGAAGGACCTTGATTGTAGTGATTTTCACGAAGGCTGAATGATTCTTCTTCGATGAGGTTTAACGGCGGTTGGCATCCAATAAATGTTGCATTAAAATCAAATCAAATTTTATTTGTCACATGCATCGAATGCAACAGGTGTAGGCCTTACAGTGAAATGCTTACTTACGAGCCCTTAACCAACAATGCAGTTTTAAGAAAAATACCTAAAGAAAAATAAGAAATAAAAGTAACAAATAATTAAAGAGCAGCAGTAAAATAACAATAGTGAGGCTATATACAGGGGGTACCGGTTAGTCGAAGTAATTGAGGTAATATATACATGTAGGTAGAGTTATTAAAGTGACTTATGCATAGATAATAACAGAGAGTAGCAGCAGCGTAAAAAAGGGGGGCAATGCAAATAGTCTGGGTAGCCATTTGATTAGATGTTCAGGTGTCTTATGGCTTGGGGGTAGAAGCTGTTTAGAAGCCTCTTGGACCTAGACTTGGCGTTCCGGTAACACTTGCCGTGCGGTAGCAAAGAGAACAGTCTATGACTAGGGTGGCTGGAGTCTTTGACAATTTTTAGGGCCTTCCTCTGCCTGGTGTAGAGGTCCTGGATGGCAGGAAGCTTGGCCCCAGTGATGTACTGGGCCGTACGCACTACCCTCTGTAGTACCTTGAGGTCGGAGACGGAGCAGTTGCCATACCAGGCAGTGATGCAACCAGTCAGGATGCTCTCGATGGTGCAGCTGTAGAACCTTTTGAAGATCTGAGGACCCATGCCAAATCTTTTCAGTCTCCTGAGGGGGAATAGGTTTTGCCGTGCCCTCTTCACGACTGTCTTGGTGTGCTTGGACCATGTTAGTTTGTTGGTGATGTGGACACCAAGGAATTTGAAGCTCTCAACCTGCTCCACTACAACACCATCGATGAGAATGGGGGGCGTGCTCTGTCCTCCTTTTCCTGTAGTCCACAATCATCTCCTTAGTCTTGATCATGTTGAGGGAGAGGTTGTTGTCTTGGCACCACACGGCCAGGTCTCTGACCTCCTCCGTATATGCTGTCTCGTCGTTGTTGGTGATCAGGTCTACCACTGTTGTGTCATCTGCAAACTTGGGCACAGGGACTATGGTGCTCTGCTTGAAACATGTTGGTATTACAGACTGTTGAAAATGTCAGTGAAGACACTTGCCAGTTGGTCAGCGCATGCTCGGAGTACACGTCCTGGTAATCCGTTAAAGGTCTTAATCACATCGGCTGCGGAGAGTGTGATCACACAGTTGTCCGGAACAATTGATGCTCTCATGCATGTTTCAGTGTTACTTGCCTCAAAGCAAGCATATAAGTAATTTAGCTTGTCTGGTAGGCTCGTGTCACTGGGAAGCTCTCGGCTGTGCTTCCCTTTGTAGTCTGTAATAGTTTGCAAGCCCTGCCACATCCGACGAGCGTCGGAGACGGTGTAGTACGATTCGATCTTAGTCCTGTATTGACACTTTGCCTGTTTGATGGTTCGTCAGAGGGCATAGCGGGATTTCTTGTAAGCTTCCGGGTTAGAGTCCCGGTCCTTGAAAGCGGCAGTTCTACCCTTTAGCTCAGTGAGGATGTTGCCTGTAATCCATGGCTTCTGGTTGGGGTATGTTTACTGTGGGGACAATGTCATCGATGCACTTATTGATGAAGCCAGTGACTGATGTGGTGTACTCCTCAATGCCATCGGAAGAATCCCAGAACATGTTCCAGTCTAGTGCCAGCATCTGTCTGTGGTGGTAAATAAACAGCCACAAAAAGTATAGCTGCAAACTCTCTAGGCATTGTAGTGTGGTCTGCAATTTATAACAAGATACTCTACTTCAGGCGAGCAAAATCTAGAGACTTCCTTAGATTTCGTGTGCCAGCTGTTGTTTACAAATATGCACAGACCGCCCCCCCTTGTCTTACCGCAGTGCGCTGTTCTATCTTGCCGGTGCAGCGTATATCCCACTAGCTGAAACTACATGTCCTCATTCAGCCACGATTCCGTGAAACATCGGATATTACAGTTTTTGATGTCCCGTTGGTAGGATATTCGTGATCGTACCTCGTCTAATTTATTGTCCAGTAATTGCACGTTGGCGAGTAACATTGACGGTAACGGCAGCTTTCCCACTCGCCTTCTACGGATGCGTACGAGGCATCCAGCTCTGTGTCCTAATAACGGGGATGTTGGCCTTGTCGGGTGCTTGGAGAATGTCCTGTGCGTCCTGCTTATTGAAGAAAAAATCTTAGTCTAATCCGAGGTGAGTGATCGCTGTCCAGATATCCAGAAGCTCTTTTTTTCCGTAAGATACGGTTGCAGAAACATTATGTACAAAATAAGTTACAAATAACGGGAAAAAAACCCCACATAATAGCACAATTGGTTGGGCGCCCGTAAAATTGCTGCCATTTCTCCTGGCGCCATTTTTAACCACAAGCGGATCATGGTGTTGTCAGCATCCTGAGTGAAAAAATTAAGAAATAACAGACTAGGCTACTAGATTAACTGTGCAACTTGAGAGGAGAGAGAGTGGAAGAAAGGAAGACACCTAATTTAGAAATAAATAGGGATACAAAAATAAAAACCTTTATATTGTATTCTGTGATAAGGTCTTCAACCCTCTCGCCGGGGGATATGATCAGGCCACGGATCACACTGTCTCTTCTTTCCTGGATGGTGTTGCACTGTAATATGATGCTATACAAATAATTGCATTTAATACCGGCATTAAATACATACAGTATAACCTATATACTATTGTGAAGGTGTTACTGTGCATACCCCGTACAGGACTACAAGGATTTTCTGCATGTCCGCCTTTACAGCACCTCCTTTTGACTTAAACAAGTCCAATAGTTGTGGTGTATATTCGTCCAGCTTCTGCATAAAGGTGGACTCAAGAGCAACAGTTGTAATTCTTCTAAACTCTTCCTTAATGAGAGAGAGCGAGAGAGTGAGAGAGAGAAGAGAAACATCTTCTGAATAGATAAGGACAAAAGATGATCTGAGAGCCAGAATGCTATTGGGAAACCTCTCCCAAAGCATGTGCAGAGTGAGAATGTTCAGACTAATCTATAATGCATATTTAATTATAGATTAGAATATTAGGGCAAGACAACACAAAATATTTTAATTAATATACATGTTTTACCTACATTGACTATTTTCATATTTGTATTTTCATAGCTGTATTTTTTACCTGAGTGGGCTCAAGATCCTTTCAGACCGTTTTTCCAGGATGTCTGATTTCAACAGACAGATTGTTGAGTAGTGTGCCATACCTTCATGTGTGCTTCATTAGCTGCCTCAAGAATGAGCTATGTATCAGTACTCAGGAACGTCTGAATACTTGAATACCTATACCTAAAGAAGAGAAGATGTATTAAAATCTATGACAATGTCAGGAAAATAAAACTTGAATGATCAGCTTTAGATAGCTAGCTAGCTAAAAAAAAATGAAACATTGCAATCCTAGCTGACTTGGAAGAGCTGCTTGTTATCGATCTTACTAGCCAGCCCAGTTATTTCATTTCGCTAGTTTGGCTGTTAGATTATTGACTAGATAACTACTGCACAAGGTCAACGTTTGCAGTGCTGCCTTGAACATGTTGTGAATACTCGAACAACACAAAGGTTTCTGCAAGGACAGGTGTAGCTAGATAGCTAGGTGTAGTTAGCTAGCTAGCTACGTGTTGTTCATTCCTCTCTCTGCCTGGCTAGCATGCCTAGCAGGCAAACATTAAATTGCAGGGGCACTATGTGTTCAGTTTTACTGTAATATTGGTTGACAATGCATTTTTTGGTAAGCTAGGTAGCTAATATGTTACATAGCTATTTTGGTTAATATAAAACGTACACAAAAATGACAAAGGTTAGAAACAGCACTGAGGTGAGTAAATGCACTGCTAACTTACTAGCTAGTAGCAATCCCACCAATAGCTAACTATACAGACATCACGGCCGTTAACTACCTAGCTTATCAACATGCAAATATATAACATACTCTGGCAATATAGCTAGCTAAAGTATTTTTGTGTGGAGTGGGTGAGCAATTTAATCTGTATAGGAAAGTCGTTAAGAGCAAATTGTATTTTGTCGTAGCAGCATTGTTTAATCATAATGAAAGACAAACACACACGGTGCAACTGACATTTTGAGGGCGAGGAGAGAGGATGGAGGAATGACATGTTATGACAGGCATTATCTGAATTAGGCCCACAGAATTATACCTACGGAGAAGCGCCTTCTATGGAGGAACTTTGAATGTCTTTGAACTTCCGAGTTGGTTTAACGTTGGCCAGAGCAGATGCTAGAATATGTTTCTGAGGGACAGAGTGAGGGAGCTTTGTTGTGAGTTTTGTGAGATTGGAAAAAAATGCCTGGAACGTTAAAGAAAGTTATTAACCAGTTCCCATGCTTTAAAATAACAGTTCTGTTCTGGAAAAGTATAGATCACTTTGGTTTTCGGTTCAGGTTCTGTTCCTCAAATAATTGTATTATTTCTAATTTTCTGTTCCCTGAACCAGTTCTAACCCTTGTGAGAAACTGAGGTAGTGAGAGAGTTAGGGCGCTAATATTGTGCTTCATGGGAAAAACAAAAGATTGTGCAATGTGTGTCCCTACCCTGTGAAAACACAAAGTTGGTTTAAAGTAAAATAAAATATATATTTTTCTCTCTAGAAAACGAAAGGGTGTGCGAGGTGTTTGTTCCTACCCTCTGTACATTCCAAAGTTGGTTTGATGTGTCTATATCACATGGTCAAGGTGCTATTGAATAATTTTAAGCGATTTTGTAAAAATATATATTTAAAAAATATATATATTTTTATGAGAACAAAAGGATACGCAACATGCCTCTATAAAATTAATAATGGGCAGTTGATATGACGTGGCTAAGTCACGTGTATGAAGAGCTATTGAAATGTAAGTGATTTTGTAGAAATATATAAACAGTGAGGGAAAAAAGTATTTGATCCCCTGCTGATTTTGTACGTTTGCCCACTGACAAAGAAATGATCATTGTATAATTTTAATGGTAGGTTTATTTGAACAATGAGAGACAGAATAACAACAAAAAAATCCAGAAAAACGCATGTGAAAATTGTTATAAATGGAATTGCATTTTAATGAGGGAAATAAGTATTTGACCCCCTCTCAATCAGAAAGATTTCTGGCTCCCAGGTGTCTTTTATACAGGTAACGAGCTGAGATTAGGAGCACACTCTTAAAGGGAGTGCTCCTAATCTCAGTTTGTTACCTGTATAAAAGACACCTGTCCACAGAAGCAATCAATCAGATTCCAAACTCTTCACCATGGCCAAGACCAAATAGCTCTGCAAGGATGTCAGGGACAAGATTGTAGACCTACACAAGGCTGGAATGGGCTACAAGACCATCGCCAAGCAGCTTGGTGAGAAGGTGACAACAGTTGGTGCGATTATTCGCAAATTGAAGAAACACAAAAGAACTGTCAATCTGCCTCGGCTTGGGGCTCCATGCAAGATCTCACCTCGTGGAGTTGCAATGATCATGATAACGGTGAGGAATCAGCCCAGAACTACATGGGAGGATCTTGTCAATGATCTCAAGGCAGCTGGGACCATAGTCACCAAGAAAACAGTTGGTAACACACTACGCCGTGAAGGACTGAAATCCTGCAGCACCAAGGTCCGCCTGCTCAAGAAAGCACATATACATGCCCGTCTGAAGTTTGCCAATGAACATCTGAATGATTTAGAGGACATCTGGGTGAAAGTGTTGTGGTCAGATGAGACCAAAATGGAGCTCTTTGGCATCAACTCACCGTGTTTGGAGGAGGAGGAATGCTGCCTATGACCCCAAGAACACCATCCCCACCGTCAAACATGGAGGTGGAAACATTATGCTTTGGGGGTGTTCTTCTGCTAAGGGGACAGGACAACTTCACTGCATCAAAGGGACAATGGACGGGGCCATGTACCGTCAAATCTTGGGTGAGAACCTCCTTCCCTCAGCCAGGGCATTGAAAATGGGTCGTGGATGGGTATTCCAGCATGACAATGACCCAAAACACACGGCCAAGGCAACAAAGGAGGTGCTCAAGAAGAAGCACATTAAGGTCCTGGAGTAGCCTAGCCAGTCTCCAGACCTTAATCCCATAGAACATCTGTGGAGGGAGCTGAAGGTTCGAGTTGCCAAACGTCAGCCTCGAAACCTTAATGACTTGGAGAAGATCTGCAAAGAGGAGTAGGACAAAATCCCTCCTGAGATGTGTGCTAACCTGGTGGCCAACTGCAAGAAACGTCTGACCTCTGTGATTGCCAGCAAGGGTTTTGCCTCCAAGTACTAAGTAATGTTTTGCAGAGGGGTCAAATACTTACTTACCTCATTAAAATGCAAATCAATTTATAAAATATTTCACATGCATTTTTCTGTTTTTTTTGTTGTTATTCTGTCTCTCACTGTTCAAATAAACCTACCATTAAAATTATAGACTGATCATTTCTTTGTCAGTGGGAAAACATACAAAATCATTAGGGGATCAAATACTCTTTTTTTCCCTCACTGTATTCATAGTGCCTTCGGAAAGACCCCTTGACTTTTTCCACATTTTGTTACATTACAGCCGCATTCTAAAATTGATTCAATTGATTTTTTTCCTCGTGAATTCGCTCACAATACCCCATAATGACAAAGCAAAACAGGTTTTTAAAATGTTTTGCTAATTTATTGCAAATAAAAAAATGAAATATTACATTTTCAGTATTCAGATCCTTTAATCAGTACTTTGTTGAAGTACCTTTGGCAGCGATTACAGAATTGAGTCTTCTTGGGAATGATGCTACAAGCTTGGCCCACCTGTATTTGGGGAGTTTCTCCCATTCCTCTCTGCAGATCCTCTCAAGCTCTGTCAGGTTGGATGGGGAGTGTTGCTGCACAGCTAATTTTAAGTTTCTCCAGAGATGTTCGATCGAGTTCAAGTCCGGGCTCTGGCTGGGCCACTCAAGGACATTCAGAGACTTGTTCCGAAGCCACTCTTGCGTTGTCTTGGCTGTGTGCTTAGGGTTGTTGTCCTGTTGAAAGGTGAACCTTCGCCACAGTCTGAGGTCCTGAGCACTCAGTAGCAGGTTTTCATCAAGGATCTCTCTGTACTTTGCTCTGTTCATCTTTCCCTCGATCCTGACTAGTCTCCCAGTCCCTGCCGCTGAAAAACATCCCCAAAGCATGATTCTGCCCCACCATGCTTCACCATAGGGTGCCAGGTTTCCTCCAGACGTGACTCTTGGCATTCATTACAAACAGTTCAATATTGGTTTCATCAGACCAGATAATCTTGTTTCTCATGGTCTGAGAGTCTTTAGGTGCCTTTTGGCAAACTCCAAGTGGTCTGTCATGTGCTTTTTACTGAGAAGTGGCTTCCGTCTGGCCACTCTACTATAAATATCTGATTGGTGGAATACTGAGATGGTTGTCCTTCTGAAAGTTTCTCCCATCTCCACAGAGGAACTCTGGAGCTCTGTCAGAGTGACCATCGGGTTCTTGGTCACTTCCCTGACCAAAATTTCAAAAAACAGTTTTTGCTTTTTTATTATGGGGTATTGTGTGTAGGTTAATGAGGAAAAAATACAATTTAATCAATTTTAGAACAAGGTTGTAACGTAACAAAATGTGGAAAAAGTCAAGGGGTCTGAATACTTTCCGAATGCACTGTTTATATATACAGTACCAATGATAAGTTTGGACAAACCTACTCATTCAAGGGTTTTTCTTAATTTGTACTATTTTCTACATTGTAGAATAATAGTGAAGACATCAAAACTATGACATAACACATATGGAATCATGTAGTAACCCAAAAAGTGTTAAAACAAATCAAAATGTATTTTACATTTTAGATTCTTCAAAGTAGCCACCGTTTGCCTTGATGACAGCTTTGCACACTCTTTGCATTATCTCAACCAGCTTCATGAGGTAGTCACCTGGAATGCAATTCAATAAACAGGTATGCCTTGTTAAAAGTTCATTTGTGAAATTTCTTTCCTTGCTTGCTCTTTCCTTCTTAATGCGCCTGACCGCAAGGCGCTACAGAAGGTAGTGCGTACATCACTGGGACCAAGCTTCCTGCCATCCAGAAACGTTATACCAGGCGGTGTCAGAGGAAGGCCCTTAAAATGATAAATGATTCCAGCCACTCTAGTCATAGACTGTTTTCTCTGCTGCCGCATGGCAAGCGGTACCGGGAGCGCCAAGTCTAGGTCCAAAAGGCTCCTTAACAGCTTCTACCCCCAAGCCATAAGACTGCTAAACAGTTAATCAAATGGCTACCCGGACTATTTGCATTGACCCCTTTTTTACGCTGCTTGCTGTTTATTATCCTTGCACACTTTACCCCTACCTACATGTACATATTACCTTGACTAACCTGTACCCCGCACATTGACTCAGTACCGGTACCCCCTGTAAATAGCCTCGTTATTGTTGTTTTATTGTGTCACTTTTTTTATCTTCCTTTCTTTATTTTATTTACCAAATATTTTCTTACTTTTTAAAACATTCTGTACTGTTGGTTAAGGCCTTGTAATTAAGCATTTCACAGTAAGGTCTACACCTGTTGTATTCGACGCATGTGACAAATAATATTTGATTTGAAAACCAAAGGGTGTGCAACATGCCTCTCTATATAAAGAATAATGGACAGTTGAAGACGAGGTTGCTAAGTCACGTGGTTGAAGAGCTATTTATATTTTAAAGTTTCAAATAACTATGGAAAATAATGTAAGCGCATTATGGGAAAACCAAAGGGTGTGCAATTTGTTTCCCTGCACTTTAAATACAAAGTTGGTTTGAGGTGTCTAGGTCATGTGAGCTATTGAATTTTAAGTGATTTCATATAAATATACACTGAACAAAAATAGAAACGCAACATGCAACAATTTCAAAGATTTTCTTGAGTTATAGTTCACATTAGGAAATCAGACAATTAAAATAATTTCATTAGGCCCTAATCAATGGACTTCGCATGACTGGGAATACAGATACTGTATGCATCTGTTGGTCACAGATACCCTAAAAAAGGTAGGGAAGTGGATCAGAAAGCCAGTCAGTATCTGGTGTGACCACCACTTGCCTAATGCAGCGTGACACATTTCCTTCACATAGAGTTAATCAGGCTGTTGATTGTGGCCTGTGGAATGTTGTCCCACTCCTCTTCAATGGCTGTGTGACGTTGCTGGATATTGGCGGGAACTGGAACACGCTGTCGTACACGTCGATCCAGAGCATCCCATGTTTCATGAGCTGAAATAAAAGATCCCAGAAATGTTCCATATGCACATAAATCTTATTTCCTCTAACATTTTTCCACAAACTTGTATACATTCCTGTTAGTGAGCATTCCTCCTTTGCCAAGATAATCCATCCACCTGACAGGTGTGGCATATCAAGAAGCTGATTAAACAGAATGATCATTACACAGGTGCACCTTGTGCTGGGGACAATAAAAGGCCACTCTATAATGTGCAGTTTTGTCACACAACACAATGCCACAGATGTTCTCAAGTTGAGGGAGTGCAATTGGCATGCTGACTGCAAGAATATCCACCAGAGCTGTTGCCAGAGAATTTCATGTTTATTTCTCTACCATAAGCCACTTCCAACGTCATTTTGTCAGTCGTCCAAACTGCCTCAAAACCGCAGACCATGTGTAACCACACCAGCCCAGGACCTGCTTCTTCACCTGCAGGATCATCTGAGACCAGCCACCTGGACAGCTGATGAAACTGTGGGTTTGCACAACCGAAGAATGTCTGCACAAACTGTCGGAAACCGTCTCAGGAAAGCTCATCTGCGTGCTCGTCATCCTCACCAGGGTCTTGACCTGACTGCAGTTCTGTGTCGTAACCGACTTCAGTGGCCAAATGCTCACCTTCAATCGCCACTGGCACATTGGAGAAGTGTGCTCTTCACGGATTAATCGTGGTTTCAACTGTATTTTATCGATCACAATTTCAATGCACAGAGATACCGCCCATTATGATGCCATTCATCCGCCGCCATCACCTCATGTTTCAGCATGATAATGCATGGCCCCATTTCACATGGATCTGTACACGATTCCTGGAAGATAAAATATCCCAGTTCTTCCACAGCCTGCATACTCACCAGCCATGTCACCCACGGAGCATGTTTGGGTAGCTCTGGATTGAAGTGTACGACAGCACGTTCCAGTTCCCGCCAATATCCAGCAACTACACACAGCCATTGAAGAGGAGTAGGACAACATCCCACACGCCACAATCAACAGCCTGATCAACTCTATGCGAAGGAGATGTGTCGTGCTGCATGAGGGAAATGGTGGTCACACCAGATACTGACTGGTTTTCTGATCCACGCTCCTACTTTTTTTTAAAGTATCTGTGATCAACAAATGCATTTGTATTCCCAGTCATGTGAAATCCATAGATTAGGGTCTAATGGAATTCTTTCAATTGACTGATTTCCTTATATGAACTGTAACTCAGTAAAATCTTGGAAATTGTTGCATATTGCATTTATATTTTTGTTCAGTGCCTGGTGTGCCAGGCTGCCTACACCTTGCTGTGTGATTATGAAACTCTGGTCGGGATCAGGGAAATAAGACCTGTGCAATGTTGTAATTTTTTTTTACTTCATAAAGAGCTTAACCTGAGCTGTGTAGCTAAAATCATTCACAATCTATTAATATTTGAAGGTCTGAATGTCTAGCGAAAATCGAATCTCAATCCAACTTGACCAGGTTATCTACCAAAGGAGCAAAATGCTGTAACTGTGGCGGAGAGCATGAAGCGTAATCTTTGGAGTGCCTGATTTGGGTGAAAGAGAATGAGGTTGCTCAAATCAGGGCAGTTGAGAGAATCTCCTATATAGAGGCTGTCAGAAGGGTAGAAACATCGAGTAGCTTTGAAGGTCCGGTGGTAGTGAAGACCAGTAGGCCTGCAATGGAGCCTACACTGACCACAGCAGTATCAACAATAGGATCCAGAAATTCTTCATGTGAAGAAAGTGGACTTTGTATCATTTATAGCAATAGTGATAAATGGAACTGCACAAATTGAAATTTAATCACGAAAGATCAACATAATTGTTTCTGCAATTGAACTCTTTCTGGGATTATTTACTCCATGAAGCACTATCTCCTACGTTCCCACCTTTTCAGGCACCAGAGCCTGAGTAGGGTATTTTAGTTTTAAAAGGAATGAGTGGGAATGTATATCTTTTTTGTCGTTGTAGTGTATGGGGATTGATGTTAAAAATCCCTTCCTAGTATGGAATTGACTTTTTTGTTTGTTATCCCCGTCCAGTTGGTAGCGACACTACACCTTTTGATTGTAATTCGCCATAAACCCCCAAAGAAGAACAATGAAGCCGGCTTCATCTCCATCACTTTCTTTGTTCTGTTAATCGACCTAATTGTTGTCTACTTTTTATTTTGTTCTCTTTATCTGTCGGCCTATACGGCAACTCGGCTTTTAGCTGTGAATGTGTAGCCTACCAGATGAAATGAATCGATAAAAGTGACATATCGCTCTACCTCAGCTGACTTGCGAGTCTAGTAAGTACCTTCACGACGGTAAAGGACGGCTGCGCCATTCCCCCACTGAAAGCCTTGCCTGTGAGGAAAACGCGTAGCTAACTTCTTGCGAATGTATACTTTGCGTGTAGTGACATTTGTTTTGGTTGGAGACATTGCTTAAAAACAAGAATAGTGATTTATAGAACAGAATGAGAAGCTAGCAAATGTTGGCTAACTAGTTCAGCCACTATCCCGAGTTAGCGAGTTGGATTGCTAGACAAACGCCTGCATTTCGTTTGGGTTTTCAGCCACGGTCGTTGGTTTAACGGTAGCTAGCTAACCACGTTGTCTTCATTTGTGCCCCACAGCCACCCATACGGAACAATGTACCCCAACTCGTTGACACTGTTGGCCCGGGCGAACCCCTTCAGCGCGCCGCTGTTCACGCTGCAAAAAGTCGAGGAACCGTCCCAAAGCCTTGCTGCCGAACATGGACTAAACAGACGCACGCTGGCCGCCGCTGCAGTGGCCGGTAAGCCGACTGGTGCATGCTACAAATGTTACCTAGCTGGGTAAGTTCGGCTTTAAACCACCTAACGTTATGTGTTTACCTAACGCTCGTCGAGTGTGGGATGGGTTTCTGAACGAACGAACGCGAAGTGAACTGTCTGATCACTCTGCTTATCAGTGATTACCTTCGTATATAGTTAACTAAAGTCATTGGTGATTACACACCAATAAGTGTTAGCTCATCGGAATATCTGGCAGCATACAGTGCTCGAAGCTGTTGTTGGTTTGTTTTTGGCCTCTGCGCAAACCCATTCTAGACACTACTTCGTTTTGAGCAGGGGCCCTGCAGAGGACACGGCAAGGACAACGTTTTTTTTAGGCCAGTAACTTTGGCAGTGCAAATGATTACTATCTAGCTACAAGTCTGCAGGAAAAAATCTTGACTTTTGAATAGGAAACCAACAAAGAAAATAGCTAGTATGTATAAGGCCCAGTCCCCTTTATGCTGAATTAAGCTACTTAGCTACACATTCAGTACAACCTTTATATTAGGCCAACATAATGTAATATTATCTAACTAACGTTATGCCCCTGGCAAAGGTAATTAATCACCAAGTATATACTGCAACAGCCTAGGAGTTCTTTGTTACAAAAAAGTTGACTAACACATAGGGGCCTAATGTCATGGTTGAAATAAGAGTATAGTATAGGGGCTGCACTGGGTGTTATGTTATCACCTTACCATGCAAGTTTGGAATTCTCCCAATTACTAAAGGTCTCAAATTATGGACTTGATGTAGGCCTGTGCTTCTTTTACAGCTGCTATCATAGGCTATCAGTTAGTGATTAACGTGTGGTGTTTGTAATGAAACTTGACACACTCAAGTAGATAAGGCAGATAGCCTACCAATTTACAACCAGTTTATTTACTATTATCATAAGTCTGATTTACAGTTCGCATGAGTCCATGTAGTTAAACGGCATCTTAACACAGTCATGAAGGTGAGTTTGCTCTGTGTCCACGTGATTTATCCGCGTAAATAGAATGTGACGCACCTTTGAAAGGCCCAGAAAAAGACATGAGCTGTATTCGAATACTCATACTAACCGTACTATTTTGTGACCTAAATTGAGTATATAGTATGCTTATTGGACATAGTTAGTATGCCAAAAGTTCCCGGATGTCGTACTACATTCGCCAAAATACGAAGTATACAAACAGTGGACACTTTCTGTGCTTTTAGGGCCCATATTGCAATTCTTCAAAAAATGGGTGTCTTCACATCGTTTTCAGATTTGAAGAAAATATGCAGCCGAAGTCCAATGAGCGGATACAAATTCATTGCTATAACTGATTATGACAAATGTTAAGAGAATGTTGAGCAATGTAATAAAGTAATGACTTTTCTGATTTCAGAGCACTTTCGTCTGAGTGTACCAGAGCGCAGAATAACGAATGAATTTACGCGCAACACACGTTGAATATGGCCGTCTCAGTAAACGTCAGCAAAAAAGTGAATTTAATTGCGTTCTTTTACAGTATACTAAAATAAACTTGTAGTGTATATATACATTAACTATGTAGTATATGGTATGTTAGTATGGGTATTCGAACACAGCTATGGTCTTCACTCTGAGTTGAACTGAATGTTTATGATGTCAGGTCTATGCACCAACTACCGTACTAAAGAGTAGGCCTACTATTACAGTACACAAATTTCTTTCCTCTTATATCTGTGAAAGAACCCCAATTCTTTCTTTTCCTTAGAGGGAGACAGTTGTGAGTTTGGCTCCTCACATTATTTCATTATGTGTGGCATCGGTGGGATCCTGAGCTGTGGTACCACACACACAGCTTTGGTGCCCCTTGACCTCGTCAAGTGCAGGTTGCAGGTCTGTTGGCCCGCCAGGGGTTGCATGGCATGGAATGGATATTGTGCTGTGGATTTCACCACAAGACGACATCATCCAAAATGACTAAGATCACACTAACGGTTTGCAGGAATAGTTTGAGTTACAACTAATTTGCTGAAGTAAATGTAACCCATTATCATTAGGCCTAGTTCATTTGCATGTTTGAGCTGGAGAAACACTGTTTAGGTCCTTTTGCTCCACAAGGAGCTATAATAAATAAGTCAAAGGGGATCAAGTGAGCTGTGAACCAGCTTAAAACATTAACAGGAGGGAGTGAAGTCTGAGCCTTTCTTAACAGAACTTGAAGGTGCCTTTTTATTAATACAATGTCCTTTAATCTATGACCTCAGACTGTACTTGCCCTTTCTCTGTGCCCAATCAGCAATTTGATACTGTACCCACATTCATTCAACGGCAGTGACCTTTAGCTTAGCAACAACTGCAGTCAATTTCCAAGCTAGGACAGGACATCCTCCTTATTAAAAATCAGCCTGGAGTTAAGTCTACCATACTTGCAGGGCAAGTTTTCTAAATGAATGTTGGTGTCCTGGGCCTGTATTCATAAAGTTTCTCAGAGTGCAAGTCCTGATCTAGGATCATGCCCCACGTCCCCCCTCCATGTAATCTTGTATATTATGATCTAAAAGCCGAAACTGATCCTAGATCAGCACTCCTAGAGCGAGGGCTTTATGAATGCAGGCCCTGGTGTGAGTACAGGAATCAATCGGCCATATTATGTATTCATGCCTTGTTTGTGATATTACCATCACCTTGCAATTAACATGAATTCGTATGTTAATAGCACTCATTAGAAGTTTCGACAGAGAGAATTATCCACTGTGCCAGCATACACATTCAGGAGGACGGCCTAGAGCAGTGGTTCTCAACTGGTTTTGCCTCGTGACCCAAATTGAACGATGTGGTCTGTTGCGACCATCTCGAAAAATAATTGCCAAAATACAATCTGGAAAACTATATTTCAAATTTTATTGGTCACATACACATGGTTAGCAGATGTTAATGCGAGTGTAGCGAAATGCTTGTGCTTCTAGTTCCGACCGTGCAGTAATATCTAACAATTTCACAACAACTACCTTATACACACAAGTGTAAAGGAATGATTAAGAATATGTACATAAATTATATGGATGAGCGATGGCCGAACGGCATAGGCAAGATTTAGTAGATGGTATAGAGTACAGTATATACTTATGAGATGAGTAATGTAGGGTATGTAAACATTATATAAAGTGGCATTGTTTAAGTGACTAGTGATACATTTATTACATCCAATTATTAAAGTGGCTAGAGATTGAGTCTATGTTGCAGGAGCCACTCAATGTTAGTGATGGCTGTTTAACAGTCTAATGGCCTTGAGATAGAAGCTGTTTTTCAGTCTCTCGATCCCAGCTTTGATGCACCTGTACTGATCTTGCCTTCTGGATGATAGCGGGGTGAACAGGCAGTGGCTTGGGTGGTTGTTGTCCTTGATGATCTTTTTGGCCTTCCTGTGACATCGGGTGCTGTAGGTGTCCTGAAGGGAAGGTAGTTTGCCCCCGGTGATGCGTTGTGCAGACCTCACTACCCTCTGGAGAGCCTTACGGTTGTGGGCGGAGCAGTTTCCGTACTAGGCGGTGATACAGCCCGACAGGATGCTCTCGATTGTACATCTGTAAAAGTTTGAGTGATTTTGGTGACAAGCCAAATGTCTTCAGCCTCATGAGGTTGAAGAGGTGCTGTTGCACCTTCACTACACTGTCTGTGTGGATGGACCATTTCAGTTTGTCCGTGATGTGTACGCCGAGGAACTTAAAACCCAGGGTCTTGAGCTTAATGACGAGTTTGGAGGGTACTATGGTTTTAAATGCTGAGCTGTAATCGATGAACAGCATTACATAGGTATTCCTCTTGTCCAGATGGGTTAGGGCAGTGTGATTGAGATTGCGTCGTCTGTGGACCTAATTGGGGCTGTAAGCAAATTGGAGTAGGTCTAGGGTGTCCGGTAGTGTGGAGGTGATATGATCCTTGTCTAGTCTCTCAAAGGACTTCATGATGACAGAAGTGAGTGCTACAGGGCGATAGTCATTTAGCTCAGTTACCTTAGCTTTCTTGGGAACAGGAACAATGGTGGCCCTCTTGAAGCATGTGGGAACAGCAGACTGGGATAAGGATTGATTGAATATGTCTGTAAACACACCAGCCAGCTGGTCTGCGCATGCTCTGAGGACGTGGCCAGGAACGCCGTATGGGCCGGCAGCCTTGCGAGGGTTAACACGTTTAAATGTTTTACTTGCGTTAGCTGCGGTGAAGGAGAGCCCGCAGGTTTTGGTAGCGGGCCGTGTCAGTGGCACTGTATTGTCCTCAAAGCGAGCAAAGAAGTTGTTTAGTTTGTCTGGGAGCAAGACATCGGTGTCCGCAGCGGGGCTGGTTTTCTTTTTGTAGTCCGTGATTGACTGTAGACCCTGCCACATGTCTCGTGTCTGAGCCGTTGAATTGCGACTCTACTTTGTCTCTATACTGACGCTTAGCTTGTTTGATTGCCTTGCGGAGGGAATAGCTACACTGTTTGTATTCGGTCATGTTTCCGGTGGCCTTGCCATGATTATAAGCAGTGGTTTGCACTTTCAGTTTTGCGCAAATGCTGCAATCAGTCCACGGTTTCTGGTTGGGGAAGGTTTTAATAGTCACTGTGGGTACCACATCACCGATGCACTTGCTAATAAACTCGCTCACCGAATCAGCGCATACATCAATGTTGTTGTCCGATGCGATCCGGAACATATCCCAGTCCACGTGATCGAAGCAATCTTGAAGTGTGGAATCAGATTGGTCGGACCAGCTTTGAACAGACCTGAGCACGGGCGTTTCCTGTTTTAGTTTCTGTCTATAGGCTGGGAGCAACAAAATGGAGTCGTGGTCAGATTTGCCGAAAGGAGGGCGAGGGAGGGCTTTGTATGCATCGCGGAAATTAGAGTAGCAATGATCCAGAGTTTTTCCAGCCCGGGTCGCGCTTTCGATATGCTGATAAAATTTAGGGAGCCTTGTTTTCCAGATTAGCCATGTTAAAATCCCCAGCGACAATAAATGCAGCCTCAGGATATGTGGTTTCCAGTTTACATAGAGTCCAATTAAGTTTTTTCAAGTCCGTCGAGGTGTCTGCCGGGAAGGGGGGTGTACACGGCTGTGATTATAATCGAAGAGAATTCTCTTGGTAGATAATGCGGTCAGCATTTGATCGTAAGGAATTCTAGGTCAGGTGAACAAAAGGACTTGAGTTCCTGTATGTTGTTATGATCACACCACGACTCGTTAATCATAAGGCATACACCCCCGCCCTTCTTCTTACCAGAGAGATGTTTAACTGACTTGCCTAGTTTAATAAAAAATGCAAAAACATTTCTACATGGTTTAAGTTGTTAGACTCCAGTTTGAATTTGATCTTTTACTCATTTAGACACCGGCGGCCCATTTCAAATCCTCATTTGACCCACCAGTTCAGAATTCCTGAACTAGAGAACATACTAGACCAAACAGTCTGTCACATGTTTGCAAGCCTTGGCAGGATTGCTAATTTTGTGGTGTGAGAAATTCCAATTCCTAGCATGGCTCCCTTTTGTTATTTAAGCGCATGGTGTGTTGTCTGTTTGTATTGTGTTCTGTCTGCTCTAGATTCTGATATTAGCTGCGAGTTTGGCTCTATGAAATACTATGCCTTGTGCGGCTTTGGTGGCATCCTCAGCTGTGGGATTACACACACGGCAGTCGTACCCCTCGACCTGGTCAAGTGCCGTCTGCAGGTCTGTATCTCAGCTAATGCCTCTGTGAGCTGTAATGAGTGTACTGGACTGGAATAATGTATACATTGCGGAGTTGGGGTTAATTCCAGTTCTATTCGGGAAGTAAAACTGAAATTCCATTGTAGATTTACCTAATTGAAAAGCAAAAGAGACATTTGAATTTCAATTTACTTCCTGAATTGTAATGTAATTTTCCCCAATCCTTGTAAAGTGATAAAACATTGAGGGGTATGGATGGCCCTGTAGTGTTGTGTATTTCTGTAGTATTTAGTGCATTTCCTCTACAAGGACCTACAAGTATTATTTACCCCTCAAAACCACTACTACTAGTTCACAACCATTCTGTTATTAATGTGTTGTCTAGGTGGACCCAGACAAGTACAAGAGCATCTTCAAGGGCTTCTCCATCACCATAAAGGAAGATAGCATGCGGGGGCTGGCTAAGGGCTGGGCTCCTACTTTCATTGGCTACTCCATGCAGGGTCTCTGCAAGTTTGGCTTATATGAGGTGTTCAAGATCACCTACAGCGACTTTATCGGAGAGGTAAGTAGTTACTAAGTAATTGATGACGATGAAAATGATGATAATGGTTTATTTTTTTTTATTTGCACTATGGTGTAGCCACAGAAAAAAACACCTGTTTGAACTTGTCATGGGGTTAGATTCAGGACGCTTGTCCGGGGCCACACAAAAATATGTTGCGGGTATTCGTGGACCGGATTTGTGAACACTGCTTTACACTATAGAAGTACAAATTGGATGGCGTTAAGAGATAGAGCTGAAGGGTGGGACTAAAAACAACAAGGTGACTAATGTAAAATATACTGTATGTAAAATGTGAAACAGCACAGTTAGAAATATATGGCAAATCGGAAAGTATTCAGACCCCTTCCCCTTTTCCACATTTTGCTACATTACAGCCTTATTCTAAAATGGATTCAATATTTTTTTTTTATCGTCAGTCTACACGCAATACCCCATAATGACCAAGTGGAAACAGGTTTTTATAATTTTTTACAAATGTATAAAAATAAACTATTCAGACCCTTTGCTATGAGACTTGAAATTGAGCTCAGGTGTATCCTGTTTCCATTGATCATCCTTGAGATGTTTCTACAACTTGATTGGAGTCCACCTGTGGTAAATTCAATTGATTCGACATGATTTGGAAAGGCACACCTGTCTATAATAAGGTCCCACAGTTGACAGTGCACGTCAGAGCCAAAACCAAGCCATGAGGTCGAAGGAATTGTCCGTAGAGCTCTGAGACAGAATTGTGTTGAGGAACAGATCTGGGGAAGGGTACCAAAAAATGTCTGCAGCATTGAAGGTCCCCTGGAACACAGTGGCCTCCATCATTCTTAAATGGAAGAAGTTTGGGAAAACTTCCTAGAGCTGTCCGCCCAACCAAACTGAGCAATCGGGGAGAAGGGCTTTGGTCAGGGAGGTGACCAAAAACCCGATGGTCACTCTGACAGAGCTCCAGAGTTCCTCTGTGGAGATGGGAGAACATTCCAGAAGGACAGCCATCTCTACACCACTCTACCAATCAGGCCTTTATGGTAGAGTGGCCAGACGGTAAAAGGTACATGACAGCCCGCTTGGAGTTTGCCAAAAAGGCACCTAAAGGGACGCTTGAGTGGCCATTAAAAACAGGATTCTCTGGTCTGATGAAACCAAGATTGTATGTCAAGCGTCCCTTCTGTAGGAAACTTGGCACCATCCCTACGGTGAAGCGTGGTGGCAGCATCATGCCGCAGGGACTGCGAGACTAGTCAGCATTGAGGGAAAGATGAACGGCGCAAAGTACAGAGATCCTTGATTAGATCCTGCTCCAGAGCGCTCAAGACCTCAGACTGGGGGCGATGGTTCACCTTCCAACAGGACAATGATCCTGAGCACACAGCCAAGACAACACAGGAGTGGTCGGGACAAGTCTCTGAATGTTCTTGAGTGGTCCAGCCAAAGTACGGATTTGAACCCAATCGAACATCTCTGGAGACACCTGAAAATAGCAGTGCAGTGACAGTCCCATCCAACCTGACAGCTTGAGAGGATCTGCAGAGAAAAATGGGAGAAACTTCCCAAATACAGGTGTGCCAAGTTTGTAGCATCATACCCAAGAAGACTCGGGGGTTCTAATCAACAAAGTACTGTGTAAAGGGTATAAATATTTATGTAAATGTTGGAAGCTGGAAGTGTGTAGTACCCACTTTGGTGATGCGCCCCACTCCCGACACTACCCGGTGAAATGCAAGGCGCCAAATTCAAAATCCAAAAGTTGAATTATTAAACATTCATCAATATACAAGTGTTGCATGGTCATCAAAAGCTCTGCTTCTTGGCAATATCACAGCGTTGTCAGATTTCAAAAAGGCTTTACGTCGAAAGCACTACATTTGATTGTTTGAGGGTAGCACCTCCAATATTTTTCCATTGCCATAAATTCATTGCGGTTCACACAAAACACATTTCACAGCCAAAACAAATCAATTACCTTTTGAAGAACTTCTGCTGAGGGCTTCCCAAGTGTCCAACGAAGACAATCCATGGTTCTTTTGTTAGAAAAAGTTATTTATTATATCCATAAATCTCCGTTTGGTTGGTGCCCTATGATCCGAAAATACAGCGTCCACTCGCCCATTGAACCGTGAAGAGAACTCGTTCAACCTATACACTTGTCCAAGAACAATCAAACATCATTGATAATGTATCCTTAGGAACACTTTTATGTATATTTAGTATAATATTTCAACCGGAATATAAACTGGGCGATAGGAAAAGAAAAAAACCACAGCACGCGCAAGTCGGTGAAACGCGCATTCTCTTCTGTTTACTTCTCTGTGACCACTTCCTAATTCTTCTTCTATTACCATCTAGAGCAACTAAACAGAATCAAAACACTGTCTAGAGACTGTTGACATCCAGTGGAAGCAATAGGTACTGAAATCTTACTCCCTCCCTTATATGGGCATTTTCATAAGGGAGGGGTTCAAAATGAGGCAATGTGTCAATCACTTTTTCCAGGACAGAAATTCCTCGGGTTTCCGCCTGCCATATCTGTTCTGTTATACTCACAGACAATATTTTAACACTCTTAGAAACTTCAGTGTTTCCTATCCAATAGTACTACTTATGTGCATATCCTATTTTCTGGGCCTGAGTGGGAGGCATTTTACTTTGGGCACGCAAGGCTCTCCAAAACCGTCACCTCGGGAGCTGCTCCCTAAGAAGTTAATAATACGCTTTGAAAAGGAAGCGAGGCGAGAGAATGCAAGTCAATCAAGTAAAGGTGAATTGAGAAACAGCTGAAGAATAAAGTTGTTCCTCTCCTCCCATTTTGACAACTCATTATGATATATGTTGTCTAGGGATGCACACTTAGTCTTCACCTCCTAACCTCCCAGTCTACCTTCCCCAGGAAAACACCTATCTGTGGAGGACCTCCCTCTACCTGGCTGCGTCTGCTAGTGCTGAGTTCTTTGCTGACATCGCCCTGGCCCCTATGGAGGCGTGTAAAGTCCGTATCCAGACCTGCCCCGGCTACGCCAGCAACCTCAGACAGTGTGCCCCCAAAATGTTCGCAGAGGAGGGCCTCTGGGCGTGAGTATCCCAACTAAATCAGCCGGTCACATTTCGCTACCTCCTGCTTAGCCATAACCCTTTGATGTTTGCAGATCTGAAGGGTCTGGATTTGTATAATCAGTGAAGTACTATACTGAACAAAAATATAAATGCAACATGCAACAACTTTCTAAGATTTGACTGAGTTACAGTTCATATAAGGAAATCAGTCAGATTAAATAAATTACGTCCTAATCTATGGATTATACATGACTGGGCAAGGGCTGAATCATAGGCCCACCCACTTAGGAGCCAGGCCCATCCACTGGTGAGCCAGGCCCAGCCAATCAGAATGGGTTTTTCACCACAAAAGGGCGTTATTACAGACAGAAACACTCCTCAGTTTCATCAGCTGTCCAGGTGGCTGGTCTTGACGATCCCGCAGGTGAAGAAGCCGGATCTGGAGGTCCTGGGCTGGTGTGGTTACATATGGTCTGCGGTTGTGAGGCCAATTGGATGTACTGCAAAATTCTCTAAAACAACGTTGGAGGCTGCTTAAGGTAGAGGAATGAACATTAAATTATCTGGCAACAGCTCTGGTGGACATTCCTGCAGTCAGCAGGTCAATTGTAAGCTCCCTCAACTTGACACATCTGTGGCATTGTTGTGACAACTGCCATTTGTTTTGTGGCCTTTTACTGTCCCCAGCACAAGGTGCACCTAGCGTTGTTACGGTGACCGAATTACCAACGGTCACGAGCCATGATGGCAGTCAAATTCAATGTTACCGTTTAGTGACAGTAATTAGGCTTCTCCAAGCTCTGATGCTGATGGTCATTAGTAGCCTACCAAACTTGCCTGTTACTCAGCACCCTATTGTCCCTCTAATCACTCTGACATCAATGCAAAAGTAATCGAAAATCTAATTAAACACTTAAAATGAGCTCGTGTTGCGCAACATTTATATAGCCCTCTGTTAAAAAGAAGATCCCATCAGCTTTCTATAGGCTAGACCTACTATATTTATTTCTCAACCTTCCTAATATTAAGCACATTGCTTCTCTTTAACCTGTTTGGGATCACCGGACCACTAGCAGTCCACCTACGACGACATCCGGTGAAATGCAGAGCGCCAAATTCAAATTACTAAAATAGTAATATTAAACATTCATGAAAATACAAGTTTTGTACACCATTCGAAAGCTTAATCTTGGTAATCGAACTGTTGTCAGATTTACAATAGGCTTTACGGCGAAAGCAGAACATTCGATTATCTGAGGACCGTGACATATTATTCAAACCAGCACAGGCATTACAAAATCAAATATAGCGATAAAATAAATCACTTACCTTTTTGAAGATCTTCCTCTGTTTGCAATCACAAGGGTCCCAGGAACACAAAGAATGGTTGTTTTGTTCGATAAAGTCCTTTATATCCCAAAAGGCCAGTTTTGTTGGCGCCATGGAGTTCTGTAATCCAGTCGTTCAACATGCAGACAAAGAAATCTCAAAGTACCAGGTAAAGTTCGTCCAAACAAGTCAAACGATGTTTCTAATTCATCCTTATGTCGTCAAATATCTAAATAAACGATAATATTTCAGACTGAGAATAATCTGTTCAAAAGGGAAGAAAAATAACGAAGAGCGCGCGCAAAAGAGTAGTGTCCATTTCAACAGCCACTTGGATGAACTTATATTTCTTGTTCGTTTTTCAAAAAACAAACCTGAAACCATGTCTAAAGACTGTTGGCATCTAGTGGAAGCCATAGGAACTGCAATATGGGAGCTAATTCCCTCTATAGACAATAGCAAGTCAATGGAAAAACTGTGACATCAAAAAAACATTTTCTGGATGGATTTTCCACAGGTTTTCGCCTGCCATATCAGTTCTGTTATACTCAGACATTATTTTAAGTTTTAGAAACTTGAGTGTTTTCTATCCAATACTACCAAATATATGCATATCCTAGCTTCTGGGCCTGAGTAACAGGCAGTTTACTTTGGCCACGTCAGACTCTCCGTACTTACCAACACTGCCCCCTAGCCCGTAGAGATTAAAATAAGAATACCGCCTACCTTGCTGGCATGAAAATGTGTCCTACATTTGCTAGTTATTGCATAGATAACATGTCTTTTTTCCCCGCTGCCCCTGTTTCAAGACCGGTGCATGATAATGGTCCATTCCAAACCAAAAGAAATGTAACACATATTATTTATTATATGTAAAGACGAGATTAAATCAAGAATAGCTTGGTGGGTGACAATAGCAATAGCCTATCACTTGTGAATGATGCCCAGCTTAATGCAAACAGCGCATGCTTTTTTGTGTGCAAATTCTTCAAGTCATAATCGCACGCCTCATGTAACCTAGCCCATATGCCTATGTTTTGATAAGGTTTCTATCACAACAAAAGTGGCCAAATAACCTTCTTAAAATTAAGCACATGAATCTGCTTTACAAAGGGTGTAGAGCCGAAGGTGCATACATACGCAGCATGTGAGTTTCAAGTTTGGGGAAGATTAATTTTCAGCATAAAAATACACCTTTTTATAATAAAAACATGACATGCATAATTGCATTTGTGGTCGCTTTTGAGAATGGTGTTTACCTGCTAATGGAACAGTCACGCTTATATCCTACTGTCGTAATGTGTAGAAATAGCATAGTAGTTTATCAACATTTTAAGCTAAATATTCTCATCTGTTGCGTCAGGCTCATTGCTTAAAACAGGTTTGCTAGTGGTTTTATTAATTTGTATTAAAAATCAAAACAGTTTATACAAATGTTGGTCTAAAGTTACATAAATAAATTAAGCATATAGGAGTACCTGTTTCTTTGTTAACCGTTCAACACAGAATAGCTGTGTGCACACTTCGTCAAATCGTTTGGAGAAAATATCCTTTCTATATTTTGTTCAGCTATGTTAAATTGTATTCTTATACTATAAAATAATGCCACGGAATTCTAATCAAATATTGTCTGCTAAATGAACTAGTGTAGCCCACAGCCAAATGGCATAGCCAGATCAGAGCCTAACATAAGGACTACGCAGAGTTCTGTTCTTCTGAAATAGACTACATTTTCTTTGTTTCTTTAGACCTGTCCAAAATAAATAATGGATTTATTAGACTTTTTCAAATGTAGAAGTTCCAGAGGACCACATCAGTGGCTTGTAGGCTATGTGTGAGTGGAAATACAAAATCGATCGTGCATGCTATATGGACCTTTTTTAGGATATGAAAAAGGATTTGATCTAACAAAACGACACTTCATGTTACCTCTGGGACCCTTTTAGATGATAAATCAGAGCAAGATTTCAGAATGTAAGTACACATTTCACCTTCAGAGGTGAATTTATAAAACCTATCGCGGTGGAAAGTGTTTTGTTGTTAGGAGCTCTCTTCAAACAAGAGCATGGCACTTTTTTTCGCAGTAATAGCTACTGTAAATTGGACAGTGCAGTTATTAACACTTAAGCTTTCAGCCGATAGACACTTATGTACCGACATTTGTTATTTCTCTGAAATCTGCGATGGTATCAAAAGGCGCTGCATGATAAATGTTGCAATTGTGATTTGACTTGTGATTTAGAGCAGAACTGTTGGAATCATGGAAATAGAATGACTATTTTAATTCTATAGTTAGAATATAATAGTGGACACTTTGAATACCGTGTGTTTTGAGATGACCACAAACTAAAATGACAGGGAGGAGTTATTGTGATATGGTAGGAACTAAAGTGTTTCCTAGGGGACCCTATAATCTTTGGCTACATTGCATGTTTTCTCTTAGCTACTTCATGTAGCTAACATATTCTTGCTTTGCATATTCCTCTTTGGTTTAGAAGATACTGTTGCACAAACAACATGCTGATTTAGGTCTACACCATCACTGGTATTATCGGGCTGTATTAGCTAGCTACGTTTGCTCTTACTCAGTACATTTATTAGCATTAGTGGCTAACAATTAGCGTCTCACAAGATTTAGGGCAACTTGCTAAGAAAATACAAACTAGCTGTTTTCCTGATGTAAGAAACAAACTAATAGTGTCATTATAGAACGCTAGTGGATTTATATTAAGAAGCAAAGTGAAAACAGCAGTGTCTTGTGGTTGAGGAACATCAAATGCGCTCCTTGAGTGAAAGGGGGGCGTGGCTAGGTCTGTGTGGCACGGAGAGAAAGAGTGGAGAGAGACGACTCAAGTAGCGAAATCAATTATAAAATTTGGCATTACACATGGCGTATCACATTTAACAAACCAAACGTTCAAATACCGGTATAGAAGGTAAAGTAAAAACCCAAACCGGTCCCTGAATCAATACTGGTATATCATAAAATATGGTATACCGCCCAGCCCTACATTCTAGGGATGGGCATTTGAAATGATTTCAGTCTTCGGTTATCCGGATAGTCGAAATACATGTGCTCTGCTTGGAAGGGTGAGAGAGGAGCAGGGGCCGGTGTGTGTCTGTGTGGGAACGGAGGGAGAGCGAGAAAAGTAGCCAAACCAACTTGCTAGTTAACCTATGGCAGCAACAAGTTTGTCTACCATATACCATCTGGTAGTGCCCGTCTTGACTGCATCAAATCATTGGAAAGAAGCTAGCTAGAGTAGTAAGCTAATTTAGCCACCTAGCTAGTTAAAGTAGCAAGGCTATTTTGAGGCGTCCTTGTCTACAACAACTCCATTAATATGAAACAGCCTACCTGTTGGTTGCTCATTGTAGCCTACTCCTTCTAATTTAGCCAATTTAATTAATTCCGTAATTTTAATTCCATTTTTCATTGATTTTGAAATCTCCCAATTCACTTGCTACACATGGCGCTTCTGACTGTAGCGGTGTGAAACGTTTAAGATACTGGTGCATCATTTTTATGAGGAGCACTCAACGTTTTTCATAACTGTTTTAAAATGTCTAATGTAATGGTCTATCCTTGTAGCAATTACACCTTTTTTTTTTTCTCTTTTTTTAATGTGATGTCTCCCAGGTAATCGAATACTAATGTCCATCCAGATATTCGATTAACCATGCCCATCCTTAATATAGTTCCAAATTAGGCTTAATCCTGGTGTGGGAAATGTCAATAAAACCAACAAGTCACTCATTTGCTCTTCCTCTGTCCCCTCTAGTTTCTACAAGGGTGTGGTACCTCTGTGGATGAGGCAGATCCCCTACACCATGATGAAGTTTGCCTGCTTTGAGAGGACCGTAGAGCTCCTGTACAAACATGTGGTCCCCAAGCCCCGTGCTGAATGCTCCAAGTCTGAACAGCTGGTCGTCACCTTCGTGGCTGGATATATCGGTGAGTCCACAATGCTGGATAGAAGTTTATTGAAATTGGTAGATCAATAGGTATGTTAAAAGATTTTACAACCATATAGGTCAGGGATGGGCAGCAACTTTGGTGAGGAGCCTCAACATGAGGAGCCATACTGGCTTGTCTGCTTACCCACATCCATACCCACACATGCAGTCAGAGCCCGCCCTAGCCTTTTGGGGGCCCAAAGCAAAATGTTGTTGGGAGGGGCCAACAAAATCACAAACTAAGTCACGAACTCTGATACCTCCTGTGCCTTGACCTGTTTCTTCCTGTTTCATACGTTTTATTTTGTTCATTGGGGTGGCAGGTAGCCTAGTGGTTAGAGCGTTGAGCCAGTAACTGAAAGGTTGCTGGATCGAATCCCCGAGCTGACAAGATAAAAATCTGTCGTTCTGCCCCTGAACAGTCATTGTAAATAAGAATTTGTTCTTAACTGACTTGCCTAGTTAAATAAAGGTCTAAAAAAAAAAGTTTGTCATCACCTGCTACCAGCTAGCTTGGATACAATGGAGCCCGTGTCGCCTGGAATAGCTCACAAATGTTTCCAGCGCTGTAGAATCTGTTTTATTACACTCTTGTCCCGGACAATATTGACAATCCGGAATTCCAATGCGGCAATTGTTTGCTAGCGGAGGATTACAGGAATGAGATGGCTATCCTTGGCAAGCAAATCTCAATTCTGCGCAAATGTATTGGGAAAATGCAAATTGGAACTTTCTCGTTCTCAACTCCTGTGGCTGGACGCCGCTTGGGCCTGATGGATGTTTCCCCGCCTTGTCATCTGGCACTATTCGAATGGCCTGTGCTACCTGGAACTTGCCTGCCAAGGAAGTAGTCTCCATTTGCTTCTCCTCCTCCATCATGTAGTGGAGTAGATGTAGAACAGCAAGAGGATTGTTCCAATCAGCGCTGGTCCCATGTCACAAGTCGTGGAAACCGAAGGCAGCGGCATGCTGCCTAGAGGACTGGTGTATCTGCGATTCTGAGCAGATTGACATAAGGAATAACTTCGCCGCACTGGTGCCTGAACTACCTGCCCTTTCATCGCTGGGACTGCCTATGACGGCTGTGCTGACTCCATCAGCGGCTTCGTCGTCGAGTTCGGCTCCTTTCCCTCTCTCTGGATCTGACGGTGCACTGCCAGTTGTGGTAATTCTGAACCTATTGCCGGAAGCAGCGAGCGTACGCTATCCTGCTTCTCCTGGGTCCGTAAAAGGTTCAACGAATTGTGTGAGGAGTAAGAATGGGCGGATTTCTCCATCCCCTTCTCCAGCTGTTGTATTGGGTAGTTCAATGGTAAGAAACGTCTCAGTCCCTGGAGCAAAAAACGTTCTGCTATCCAGGAGCGTTAGTACAGGACATCAATAAGCTGCTCCCAAACATTTTAAACCTGCATCAAGAAATGTAGTCTATCATAGTTCATGTGGGATTCAATGACATTATGAAGGGCAGCTCACAACAGCTGAAGATGGATTTTAAAGAACTAATTGAGTCTCTGCTTGACGCCAACAAACGCCCCATAATATCTGGCCCTGTGCCCTCCCTAAACAATGGCATTGAACAGTTCAGCAGACTTTTAGCCCTCCATAACTGGCTACGAGACTTGCAGCTCTGTGGGTGTAACATTTATTGACAATTTTGATACCTTCTTGAAAAACTTGTTTTATAATGAGGATGGAATTCACAACTAATTTGGGTTCCTGGATCCTTTCACAGCCTTATAAGGCAGCAATGAGACAATGACTTATCAATGACCCCAGCTCAGTTAATCCCTACCATTGTGTCACTGAGTTGTCGTTATACTTGAGCAAATGTACATTATCCCAGGGGCATTGGAAGACAATGCAAGTAACCTAATGTATGTCCCTCTAACTGCCCTGAATGCCTCTGCTGATCCTACAGCTATTGTATGCAGAAATCATGTGCCTATGAGGTAAATTGTTAGCACTGAGGCGGTGTGCCCTAGTAGGAAGTCCACTGTGTGCAGCTCACCCTGCACTAACATAAATAACATGAGCATGTCTACTTCTGCTAAGCTTTCCAGTAGAGCAACAAAAACAATCAAGCATCCCAGGAAAATGCTAAAGAATAACCCACGTTAACAAATGTAGCTAATTAAGAAACAAGGTTCATGAAATCAATCATTTACTGGTAACAGATTACACTCATATTCTGACAATCTCTGAAACTCAGATAATATATTTTGATACAGTGGTAGCAATACATGATTATAACATCTACAGAAAAGACAGAAATGCCAAAGGTGGATGTGTTGCCATTTTATATTAAGAACCACATTCCTGTAAAACTTAGAGCGGATCTCATGTTAAATACTGTTGGAGTAATATGCCTACAGGTTCATCTACCTCACCTAAAGCCCATTCTGGTGGGAAACTGCTATTGACCAACAAGTGCTAACAGTCAGTATCTGGATAACGTATGAAATGCTTGATAATGTATGTGATCAACAGAGGTATATTTTATGGGTGTTTTTCAATATTGACTGGCTTTCATCAGGCAGCCCACTCAAGAGAAAGCTTCAAACTGTAACTGGTGCCTGCAACCTGGTTCAGGTTATCAGTCAACCTACCAGGGTAGTTAACAGCACAGGAATGAAATCCTCAACATGTATTGATCACGTCTTTACTAATGCTGCAGAAATGTGCTTTATAGCAGTGTCCAAATCTATTGGATGTAGTGATCACAATCTAGGAAAACCGAAGTTCCAATGGCTTGGCCTAATATACTGTATGAGCTCATACAATAAATGTTGTAGTGATTCCTATGTTATTGATGTAAAAAATATTTGTTGATGTGTAATGATGTTGCCAGTTATGTTAATAATTTTTTTCCATTTGCATGAGTAGCAAATTTAGGCATGACATGCCAGTAACAAACACTGCCACTACACATCCAAGTAGAACTGATCAAATTATGAAAGTTGAGCATTGTCATTTTGAATTCCGTAAGGTGTGCGTGGAAGAAGTGAAAAGTTGTCTATCAACAATGACAAGCCACGAGGTCTGACAACTTGGATGGAAAATTACTGAGGATAATAGCAGGCCTTAAGGGAAGAAAAAGTAATTCCGCTACCCAAGAATAGTAAAGCCTTCTCTTACTGGCTCAAATACCAACCAATCAGGCTGTAACCAACCATTAGTAAAATTGTTTTTGACCAGATACAATGCTAGTTTACTGTAAACAAATTTACAACAGACTTTCAGCATTTATCAAGCACGGCACTTATACAAATTACTGATTGGCTGAGAGAAATGGATGATAAAAAGATTGTGGGAGCTGTTAGACTTCAGTGCGGCTTATGACATTATCGATCATAGTCTGCTGATAGAAAAACATGTGTTATGGCTTTACACCCCCTGCTATATTGTGGATAGTTACCTGTCAGAGGGTGTTCATTAATGGAAGCCTCGCCAGCATAATCCAGGCAGAATCAGGAATTCCCCAGGGCAGCTGTCTAGGCCCCTTTTTTTCAATCTTTACTAACGACATGCTTTGAGTAAAGCCAGGGTGTCTATGTATGCGGATGACTACACGTCAGGTACTACGAGTGAAATCACTGCAACACTAAGAGATGCAGTTAGTTTCAGAATGGGTGGCAAGGAATAAGTTTGTCCTAAATATTTCAATAACTTAAAGCATTGTATTTGGGACAAATCATTCACTAAACCCTAAATATTGTAATAAATCTTGTTGAAATTGAGCAAAGAAGGGGAGAAGTCTGTCCATAATAAAGCGCAGCTCTGCCTTTTTTAACAACACTGTCAATAAGGCAGGTCCTACAGGCTCTAGTTTTGTCGCACCTGGACTACTGTTCAGTCGTGTGGTCAGCTGCCACAGAGACCTCGGAAAATTACAATTGACTCGGAACAGGGCAGCATGGCTGGTCCTTAAAACTTCTTAGGGAGCAGTGGGGCGACAGCGCCCCACCTGCGACAACATCTGGGAAAATGCTGAGCGCCAAATTCAAAATACAAAAGTAGTAATACAAAAGTAGTAATATACATTCATGAAAATACAAGTGTTGCACACTCTTCAAAAGCTTAGTATCTTGGAAATCTTACAGCGTTGTCAGATTTCAAGGAGGCTTTACGGCGAAAGCATAGCATTTGATTGTCTGACAGCGCCCCACACACACATCAATTAGCATAATAACATAACCAGCACGGGGTGTCACAAAACTCAGAAATAGTGATAAAATAAATCACTTACCTTTGAAGATATTCATCTGATGGCAATCCAAAGGGTCCCAGCTACACAATAAATTGTCCTTTTGTTCGATAAAGTCCCTCTTTATATCCATAAAGCTCCGTTTGGTTGGCGCGGTTTGTTCAGTAATCCACCTGCTCAAAGGCGTTCATCCATGCAGACAAACAATATCCCAAAAGTACCGGTAAAGTTCGTTGGAACAAGTCAAACAGCGTTTCTAATCAATACTCAGATACGATAATATTTCAGACGGAATATAGCCTGTTGAATAGAAAAGAAAAATAGCTAAGAGCGCGCTCACTGTCACGCGTGTAAACCATTACAGGACACTTCACGAGACCTCAGGAAGAACATCTCTTACTCCTTGGTTATTCAAGATAAAAGCCTGAAACCTTGTCTAAAGACGGACATCTAGTGGAAGCCATAGGTACTGCAATCTGGGAGCTGGATCCCCCTCCTTTCAATAGCAAATCAATGGGAAAAGTGTCACTTCACAGAATCACATTTTCCGGATAGATTTTTCTCTGGTTTTCGCCTGCCAAATCAGTTCTGTTATACTCAGACATTTATTTTAACAGTTTTAGAAACTTCAGTTTTCTATCCAATACTACTAATTATGTGCATATCCTAGTTTCTGGGCCTGAGTACCAGGAATTTTGCTTTGGGCACGCCAGACTCCAAACCTCCGAACACTGCCACCGCTCCCAAATAGGTTAAATGTACACGGAGAGCTAACATTTAATAACATGCATGTATCTCTCATGGCTAAAAGTGGAGGAGAGATTGACTTCATCAATACATTTTGTAAGTATCAACATGCTGACTGCACCGAGGTGTCTGTCTAAACTATTAGCACACACCTCGGACACCCATGCATACCCCACAAGACATGCCACCAAATCCCCAACAGACTATGAGAGGCACACCGTACTACATGGAACTCTTTTCCACTTCAGGTAACTGATGCAAGCGATAGAATTAGATATAAAAATATACCTTATGGAACAGCGGAAACTGTGAAGAGACACGACTACACATATGTACACATGATATGGTATTGTAAATATGTGATAGTGGAGTAGTGGCCTGAGGGAACACACTAAATGTATTGGGTAAAGTGTTATGAAATGTAATGTCATTTTTTAAATTGTATTTAACTGCCTTAATGTTGCCCAGGAAGTGTAACAGCAGCTAATGGGGATCCTTAATAAATACAAACACCTTGTGAGCAAAATGTTTTAGCGGCCCCCCTCCCGAGTGAAAATAAAATGTTTTGTTTAAGAGTTCTTGCAATTCTACACATTTTTGCCATGGAGCCGAGAGACATTTGCAGTTTACAGCTACAGAGCATTCAGAAAGTATTCAGACACTTTTTTTCTACATTTAAGTTACAGCCTTATTCTAAAATTGATTAAATAGTTTTCATCATTCTACACACAATACCCCATAACAGACATTTTTGCAACTGTATTACAAATCAACCTTATTTACGTAAGCTTTCAGACCCTTTACTCAGTACTTTATCGTGGCGCAGTGTTCTAGGACACTGCATCTCAGTGCAATAGGTGTCACTGCAGTACCTGGTTTGAATCCAGTATATCAGTGTATCACATCCGGCCGTGGTTGGGAGTCCCATAGGGAGGCGCACAATTTGGCCCAGTGTCGTCCAGGTTTGGCCTGGGTAAGCGTCATTGTAAATTAGAAGTTGTTCTTAACTAACTTGCCTAGATAAAGGTTACATTTTTAATATATATTTAAAAAAAAAATGTCTCTCCAGAGATATTCGATCGGGTTCAAGTCCGTGCTCTGTCTGGGGCACTCAAGGACATTCAGACACTTGTCTCGAAGCCACTCCTGGATTGTCTTGGCTGTGCGCTTAGGGTCGTTGTCCTGTTAGACTGGGGTGAATGTTCACCTTTCCAAGGTCCTAAGCGCTCTGGAGCTGCTTCTCATCAAGGATCTCTCTGTTTGCTCCATCTTTCCCCTTGATCCTGACTAGTCTCCTAGTCCCTGCCGCTGAATAACATCCCCACCGCATGATGCTACCACCACCATGCTTCACCGTAGGGATGGTGCCAGGTTTCCTCCAGACATGACGCTTGGCATTCAGGCCAAAGAGTTCAATCTTGGTTTAATCAGATCAGAGAATCTTGTTTCTCATGGTCTGAGAGTCCTTTAAATTGCCTGTTCTCAAACTCCAAGCAGGCTGTTTTTTACTGAGTGGCTTCTGTCTGGCCACTGTACTGTAAAGGCCTGATTGGTGGAGTGCTGCAGATGGTTGTCCTTCTGAAAGGTTTGCCCATCTCCACAGAGGAACTCTGGAGCTCTGTCAGAGTGACCATCGGGTTCTTGCTCACCTCCCTGATCAAGACCCTTCACCCCGATTGCTCAGTTTGGCCGGGCAGCCACAACTAGGAAAAGTCTTGGTGGTTCCAAACTTATTCCATTTTTAAGAATGGAGGCCACTGTTCTTTGGGACCTTCAATGCTGCAGACCTTTTTTGGTACCCTTCCCCAGATTTGTTCCTCGACTCAAACCTGTCTTGGAGCTCTACGGATAATTCCTCCGACCCGTAGGCTTGGTTTTTGTTCTGACATGCACTGTCAACTGTGGGAACTTTCTATATAGATAGGTGTGTGCCTTTCCAAATCATGTCCAATCAATTGAATTTACCACAGGTGGACACCAATAAAGTTGTAGAAACATCTCAAGGATGGAAACAGGATGAACCGGTGCTCAATTTTGAGTCTCATAGCAAAGGGTCTGAATATTTGTGTTTTTAATACATTTGCACGCAAATAATAGACTGCTGCCCTAGTCAAAATCAAGGTTTTCTACATTGTCTTGATCACATCCCTGGTGTTTGTTCTCTCCCCTTCAGCTGGTGTGTTCTGTGCCATTGTGTCTCACCCTGCTGACTCTGTGGTGTCTGTACTGAACAAGGAGAGTGGCAGCAGCGCCATCGGCGTCCTCAAGAAGCTCGGACCCAAGGGTGAGTACTGGATTCTTTCCAGAAGTTCTACAGACAAAGGCCGGCTATTCTATTGTCCATTCTAGACTGTTTTTAGAACGGCAGTTCTCAACTGGTGGGTTGCGACCCAAATGGTGGTTTTGAATGGGTGTCTGATTTAAATAAAATGAAAAAATACTCATCTGAATTTAAATGACTAAAACCAGGTAGAACGTTTTTAGACCTTCCTGAATAATTTAATCCCTGAACAATTTTTCTTCAATCCCAGTATTTTTAATATGTAGCTATTAGCGCTGTTTAGTTGATTTTGTGGTCTCAAACCAGTAAGTTTATTAACATTCTTAATCAATAATATGGGCAAATTGAATTATTGACAATGAAAAGGGTGGGAATGTTGTTCCTTGGTCATATTTTTGTCACATTTACTATCATTTTAAAAATCCAGATTGCGTTATGGCCTTTTTTTACAATGCAAATATTGGGTTGCGACTGACACAACCTGGTTGAATTTGGGTCTTGAGGCACAACCAGTTAAGAACCACTGGTTTAGAATGTAGATTGATGGCGTCAACTTCATAGTAAATACACAGGTTTCCAACACACTCCTTAGATCTCTCTCTGAGGGCTGATTGCAGCTCCAGCCCAGATGCCCCGAGCAGCTTTCTGGCTGAACAGTTGGAGTTGCTTGAGTCATTGGCGTGTGCGAACAGTCTACCTGCTCCCCAGCCCATTACCTGCACTGGCAGCCTCGCTGGAATACTACCAGTGCAGACAGGCTGGGGTGCAGACAGGCTGGGGAGCAGAAATGCAATACCTATTACCACCTGTCTGAGTAACCACCATTAGTTATTGACCTTTGATATTTGTAAATGGTGTAATGGGATATTAAATTATGAATTTAATCTGAGTTTAAACGGTTTGTCTTGCTCTTTCTTCCCTCCCGTCCGTCCTTCTCAGGTGTGTGGAAGGGTCTGGTGGCCCGTATCATCATGATCGGTACCCTGACCGCCCTGCAGTGGTTTATCTACGACTCTGTGAAGGTCTACTTCCGCTTGCCCCGTCCCCTTCCCCCAGAGATGCCCGAGTCCCTCAAGAAGAAGCTGGGTCTCACAGAGTAACGAAACAAATATCGGCCTTATCAACAAATGGCAATTAAAAATGGCGGCCTTATCAACAGCCATATAAGATGTAAGACAGCGTCCTTATCAAACGCATCCTTCAGTTAACAACCACCTAGCACACCGCTCTCTACCAGCTATAGTCATGGCTGTCCTGCCTGTAGCCTTCCTACCCAGGGCTGGGCTACTGATCAGCAGGATTGGGGTTGATTCCATTTTAATTCCTTGTCAGTTCTAGAAGTAAACCTAAATTCTAATTTTAAATGCAAATGTTCTTAATTGAATGCAAGGTAATTGGAATTTCAGTTTACTTCCTGAATTGATTGAATAGAAATGAAATTGTCCCCAGCCCAACTGGTCATTGGTAATGACTCATTAGGCATACTAAAAGATAAGAGGGATGGTGGTTCCCCCCTGTGGGGGTATAGAGGAAAGACTACGACATGAATGCAATCAGGATTTAACACCCCACCATAGTTGGTTAATGTTTTAATAAATGTAGAAACAACTCTGTTTTGTCTTGTTTTTCAAGGATTGTGGCTGATAACCTTATGTTTGATTCCACTTTAGAGACTTGACCATTGCCAGTAGTTATTTTAGTTATCTGTTTTAAATACGGGGTTGTGATAAGACTTTCAACAGTCAGATTTTTGCACCGTCACCTAAAACTTCATATATATATATATATATATATATAGTGTTGGGCGGTATCTAGATTTTCATCCGGTTTGTGTACCATACCGGGGTATATGGTATTACCGGAAGTGCGCACAAGGGGTTCTATTTTTAATTTCACAAAACAACTTAGACAACTGGGATCTTGATCCAGGAGGGGATTGAATCATCCAGAAAGATGAGTCTCCTTCCCCTCTGCACTGATTGTAGGAGACTTGACAGGTGAAAACTATGGTGGAAGTTCATCATTAGGGTGGGTTTTCAGATCCGTACAGATAACAGAGGAGGTGAGGACAGCATTTTGGTATTTGAAAGAGTGTCCCATGCTAAAGTGCACGAACAGCTGACATGTCAGGTCACCCATTACAGAGGCAGTACACTTCCTGTGGGGGATGGAAGTTTAGGACTTAGAGTTGATTACCTGCACTCAGGTGGAAGCAGGCAGGCAAGGAGAGAGGACTGGGAGACAGAAGACGACAAGCCAAGGGTAAGACTTACTGTAAATATATTTTAATTTAGATTTTAGAACAAGTGGAAGAGCAGTGGTGAGGGTACAATACCAATAACCAGTGTCTGATTTTGGGGTGTGAAGCATGCACTATTAACCTATGATGATGGTGTGCAATACCCATCTGTACATGGGCTACCAGAGCCTATATGATGCACTGCTGCAATGTCAATCAGCCTATTGCCCCTAGATATTTAGGCTACTTAGTTGATTAATCGTGGTATCCTGATTTGAAGGCCTTGTTATGTCATTGATTGGTAAGAAAAAAGCTAATACAGAAGGACTGGTAAAAAGCAACATGAACAAGTATTTTGAAGAATACCGTACACGGTGTTATGTGAGGTGAAACTTAAGGCTACTTAATTGCAGTGGTGGAAAAAGTACTCAATTGTCATACTTGAGTAAAAGTAAAGATACCTTAGAACATTTCTCAAGTAAAAGTGAAATTCACCCAGGAAAATACTACTTGAGTAAGTCTAAAAGTATTTGGTTTTAAATATACTTATGTTTATTTAGCAATTACATTTACTTTTGATACTTAAGTATTGAAAAAGTATAAATCATTTAAAATTCCCTATATTAAACCAGAAGGCACAGTTTTCTTTTTCTTTTTTCTTTACAGATAGCCAGTGGTACACTCCAACACTTAGACATAATTTACAAACTAAGCATTTGTGTTTAGTGAGTGCCACATCAGAGTCAATCGGGATGACCAGGGGGTGTTCTCTTGATAAGTGCATGAATTTGACAGTTTTCCTGACCTGCTAGTGACAAGTACTGCTAGTAACAGGTACTGCTAGTAACAATCCAGCGCACTGACAACAGCAACCAGAATCCCACGCGGTGCATTCTCTCTGAGACAATTTTTATCAAGGAAAAGGGATGTGTGTACTGAAGATGTTTTCCTTCAGATTAGTTTTGTATGTCATGTTATGGACATTTAGTGTATTGTGCTTGATACAATTGTGGTGATTATTAATAGACTAAAGCCTATTTATTGTAAACCCAGATTAAATCGGCTGAGATGTTGAAATATTTGTTAGGCCTAAATTAGTATCGCATTCTAGAATTTTCTAGCATATCCAAATAAAATACTCAAGATTGTGTATAAAGTTATGTGATTAAAATATGTACTCCTACTCGCGCCTCGTCCTCTGAGTGTTTGGAAATCTACTTAAAGTTATGCGTCTCTGTCAATTTATCCCCTTATTTTATCTCCGATGTCGTCTACCCTCGGCCATATTGTCTATTTAACGAATTGAGCGATGGTGGAATGACTGTCTGCCTTGGGACAGTTTTGAGGTTGAATGCGTTGGCGCCGTGCCATGCCCAATAGATTATGGTTTGCGCTATAAACTAACGGTGGTCGTCCCATCTCATTCATCTGACTATTGTATTGGCCTGCCTAGTATCATCTTTACGGCATGGACAATTGTATTTGTTTTTCTAGCAATCCAAAATATTATAATGGAAACAATGTATTGTTCATGGCCTACACGGATGACCTTGCCAAACGGATAAGGATCAAGCGCATTATAGCTCAATGTATTTATGCACGCCGTGACTAGAGGACGATGTCATGTCATTCAACATTCACAATAGATTGACAATTCTGCGGCACTACCCTGTACTTTAATCTTTCCACCTTGACTTCACCATTATGGGCATTTGGGGAATAAAACTATTTCAACCTTAATGTCTTTGCATGACTTAAAAACAAGTTACTCCTAACTCATTGGGCACAATGCTGCAGCTATCATCCCGAGAATGAATTATGTTGGTAACACTGCCTAGGAATAATACCCTCTTTATAACAGATTATAAACACATTTATAATCCATTATGCGCAATGCATATATCCCAGTATGTTTAGCACTGCCCATATACTGGATACAGTCTGAAGTCATCAGAGAAGCAGGACAAGTGCACCAGATGGAGCCTGTGCCAATACAGGATTACAAGATGACTGCAGATTGTTAAAGGAGTTAAGTTTGACATCCGATTAGTAGAGCCTTCACCTGGCCGTTGGAGCACAGGAGGAAGAGCAGCAAACTACAGTAGAGCTCTGTGCTGTCACTGTGGCGCTTTAGTGCACCCTTGTTTTAGGCCTGCGTCACATGCACTGACTGTAGTGTTGCAGCTCACCTATCTGATTCCTCCCTCCTGCCCCGTCTGGATTTGGATACAGCCGTTGTGTGAGGTGGTGTGGATGCAGGGGGAAGGCACCATAGCTCTCGTCTAGTCTGACATGTTGATTACATGGTGGTATTTATACCTCGCAGCTCGGAGCGTCGTCAAACAAAGCAAGTATTTGTTGTCTTATACCTGGGGAAGTTCAGGGTGTCCTGTTCGTATCAGCTCTGCTTGGATATATGGGTTGGGGCTCAGATGTTGTGTGTGTGTAGGAGGTGAAAGGCACATAGGACTACGAGCTGTAGAATCAAATGTATAAAACCATCATCTGTAATCTTTGTGCAGTGCTGCCAGCCTGCCGTTTTAAAGCAACCCAGGCTGTTTTTTTTATGAATGCATTACTTATTTAGTGAAACCTAAATTCACCTTACCAGGGTCGACCAACGTGTTTGGCCAGCTTGGTTGATAGGGTTTATAATATATGTCGTTTATCCGAAGAGACTTACATTCGTCCTTGCATACATACATTTTTTTTTTTTACGTATGGTTGGTCCCAGGAATCTAACCTACTTTCCTGGCGTTGCAAGAGCCACGATCTGCCAACGAAGCTACAGAGGAAAAGGAAAGGAAACAGATGACCATTGTTGTATATCTTTGGACATGTGAAAGACCACTTCTGTTTCTCCACCTCTCCCCTTTCTCTCTTCATAGCATTGAACATGGCCTCTATCCTTCAGAAGCTCATCACTCCCCTGTTCAGTGGGACCCCTGAGCCCCCCAGGAACAAGGTGACAGTGGTGGGGGTCGGCCAGGTGGGCATGGCCTGTGCTGTCAGTATCCTGCTCAGGGTAAGACGAGACCTGCTGTGTTTCTACTCCGGTCAGATTACTACCCACACTTTACCCCCTAGTGCTACAGTATTATAGTGTTTAGTCTACTGCACAGACACTGGATTACCCTTTGCCCTGAGACATGGCTGTAGACTCCTTAGATGCCAATAGGAGTCTACTGTCATGTCTCAGGGCAAGCTTACTCTCTGCCTGCTGATCTTCTCTCAATATTACACGTCCATCCATTCCCTCTTTTATTCCAGTGTTATTATAATGTTCAATACTTTATTGCTATACGATAAAACAGGTTTTTAGACATGCACATGCAGAATGTGTAATTGACCATCATTGCTTAGACTGATATTAGCTCATAAGGGATTATAAATGTGTTAAGAATCTGTTATAAGAGGGTATTATTCCTAGGCAGTGTTACCAACATAATTCTTTCTCGGGATGATATAGCTGCAGCAATGTGGCCAATGAGTTATGAGTAACTTCTTTTTTTGAAGTCACGCAAAGACATTATGGGTTAATGGTTGAAATATAGTTTTATTCCCCAAATGCCCATCATGGCGAAGTCAAGGTCATTGTACATTCATCACATCTTACCCCCCTCCTCCTCTTTCTCTCTTCAGGAGCTGGCTGATGAGCTGGCCTTGGTGGATGTGATGGAGGACAAGTTGAAGGGAGAGATGATGGATCTGCAGCATGGCAGCCTCTTCCTCAAAACGCCCAAGATAGTCGCCGGCAAAGGTGAGTGTGTAGCAATTGGGCACCAGGGAACCAGAACCAAGATGGACACCATCTGCGGGGCAAATGTCTGTGTTAAATTAAGTACTCTCACTGAGAGGGGAATTGTATGAAAGTGAGATGGGGAAAAGGACGAATGGGAAATGCATGAATGCATTATTCTATTAATGATATGATAAATGATTGAAAGAATGCTAGACACAAATGATATACAGTACTCTCATTGATTGATATTCTCCCACGGTCAGACTACTCTGTGACGGCGAACTCTCGTATCGTCGTGGTAACAGCGGGCGTTCGTCAGCAGGAGGGAGAGAGCAGGTTGAACCTGGTCCAGAGGAACGTCAACATCTTCAAACATATCATCCCCCAGATCATTAAACACTCCCCCAACTGCATCATCATCGTGGTCTCCAACCCAGGTACACTCACACATTGTTATAGAAATTTCGTTCTCAATGTTCATAAACTGAACTTCAATTAAACAAACTCTGTCTGTTACCCAGTATTTGTGAGATACTGGTTGAAATGAGACAGAGGCCCAATCTATAATGATCAAATGTGGATTATTTATTCATGGGAGAGCTCTGAGCTCTAAAAGGTGTACACAGTCTTTTATATGGTACAATGTTGAAATACAAAGATACAAAATTCCCACCACTTCCCCCGCCCTCTCCAAGAACATAGTGTCTTCCCACAGTACCCATTCATTCCTTATCACAATCTTTGCAAATAAGTCAAACTTGGGAGGTGTTGGGAGGTTCTTCTCAAGGACGTGCCTCTCGCATGTGTCTGGTAGAATCAAATAGTTCTTTGTTCTCCCAGACACCCCCTAAATGAAGTCATACTTCTGCACACCAAGTTAATATCTAGGCACACACACATTAATTGGACTGCCATTTGTCTTGTAACCCTATACAAAATTGCATACATTTTCAGAATGGAATGTTCTTAGTATTAAGTACAAACATTTAGTCATCAAAACATAAAATCTATAACACACATGCATACTGTATATACCAGTGGAGGCTGGTAGGAGGAGCTATAGGAGGACAGGCTCATTGTAATGGCTGGAATGGAATTAATGGAACAGTATCAAACATATGGAAACCATGTTTGAATCCATTCCATTCCAGTTGTTGCAATGAGCCCGTCCTCCTATATCTCCTCCCACCAGCCTCCACTGGTACATACACACTTAAACACACACCAAGTACACTCTCACACACAGACAACAGACTGAGAGCCATTTATTTAGATATATAAATATATGGCTCTGCATACACTCACACCTACATATACTGTAGTACCTACACACACACTTGAATGCAAACACACACATCCCAGCTACGCTCACATAGATACACACTAACACAGATACAAACTCACACACCAGATACAGTAGTGTTCATCCAACGACTTGTTATGGAAGTCTAACCCCAGAAATCTCTCCCTGGCTGTAGTTGATGTGCTGACCTACGTGACCTGGAAGTTGAGCGGCCTGCCCAAGCACCGTGTCATCGGCAGCGGCACCAACCTGGACTCTGCTCGTTTCCGTTACCTGATGGCTGACAAACTGGGTATCCACGCTACCAGCTTCAACGGATGGATCCTGGGAGAACACGGAGACACCAGTGGTAAGTGTGTGTATGTGTGCGTGCATACGTACAGTACCAGGCAAAGGTTTTGACACACCTACTCATTCAAGGGTTTTTCTTTATTTTTACTATTTTTACTTTTCTACATTGTAGAATAATAGTGAAGACATCAAAACTATGAAATAACACATATGGAATCATGTAGTAATCAAAAAAGTGTTAAACAAATCAAAATATATTTTTGATTCTTCAAAGTAGCCACCCTTTGCACACTCTTGGCATTCTCTCAACCTGCTTCACCTGGAATGCTTGAAGGAGTTCCCACATATGCAGAGCACTTGTTGGCTGCTTTTCCTTCACCCTGCGGTCCAACTCATCCCAAACCATCTCAATTGGGTTGAGGTCTGGTGATTGTGGAGGCCAGGTCATCTGATGCAGCACCCCATCACTCTCCTTCTTGGTCATATAGCCCTTAAACAGCCTGGAGGTGTGTTGGGTCATTGTCCTGTTAAAAAACAAATGACACTCCCACTAAGTGCAAACCAGATGGGATGGCATATCACTGCAGAATGTTGTTTTAGCCATGCTGGTTTTAAGTGTGCCTTGAATTCAAAATAAATCACTGACAGTGTCACCAGCAAAGCACCCCACACTGTCACACCTCCTCCTCAATGCTTCACGGTGGGAACCACACAATCGGAGATCATCCGTTCACCTACTCTGCGTCTCAAAGACACGGCGGTTGGAACCAAAAATCTCACATTTTGACTCATCAGACCAAAGGACAGATGTCCACCGGTCTAATGTCCATTGCTCGTGTTTCTTGGCCCAAGCAAGTCTCTTCTTATTGTTGGTGTCCTTTAGTAGTGGTTTCTTTGCAGCAATTTGACTGTGAAAGCCTCTGAACAGTTGATATTGAGATGTGTCTGTTACTTGAAGTCTGAAGCATTTACTTGGGCTGCCATTTCTGAGGTTGGTAACTCTAATGAACTTATCCTCTGCAGCTGAGGTAACTCTGGGTCTTTCTTTTCCTGTGGCAGTCCTCATGAGAGCCAGTTTCATCATAGTGCTTGATGGTTTTTACGACTGCACTTGAAGAAACCTGGCATTTTCCGGATTGACTGATCTTCATGTATTCAAATAATGATGGACTGTTGTTTCTCTTTGCTTATTTGAGCTGTTCTTGCCATACTATAGACTTGGTCTTTTACCAAATAGGTCTATCTTCTGTGTACCACCCAACCATGTCACAACACAATTGATTGGCTCAAATGCATTAAGAAGGAAAGAAATTCCACAAATTGTCTTTTAACAAGGCACACATGTTAATTGAAATGCGTTCCAGGTGACTACCTCATGAAGCTGGTTGAGAGAATGCCAAGAGTGTGCAAAGCTGTCATCAAGGCAAAGGGGGGCTACTTTGAACAATCTCAAATATATAAAATACATTTTGATTTGTTTAACACTTTTTGGCTTACTACATGATTCCATATGTTATTTTGATACTCTTGATGTCTTCACTATTATTCTACAATTCAGAAAATGGTAAAAAAAAAAAAAAAACTTGGAATGAGTAGGTGTGTCAATTTTTGACTGGTACTGTACGTACGTATGTGTTAATGGTTAATAATTAGGACAAATGAAATAATACACACTCGGGAAGTCTGAAAACGTGTGTATTCCATTCAAATGTGCTACTGAATTCTTAGACTATAAGTAGCAGCGACCCCATTCTTGAGGGTTACTGTGATAAAGTTGAGGGACAGAGATCTGTTCATCTGGGCTGTCTGGGCCCTACAGGTCCAGTGAAGCTATGTTTATCTTGATATCAAATCATTTCTGGGTAACAATTAAGTACCTTACTGTAATTGCTTTTCATTAAAATGGTCAAAAATAAACCAAAATAGCTTCTTAGCAATCATTTTGCTAGGACTGTCTGGGAGTGGGAGGGGGAAACTAGCTGTTATGGGCAGAGGTTTCTTACTGAGTTATTTACTCATTTACCGCCTGGTGATGTCACTAGGCAGGCCAAAACTCACTCCCATCAAAACAGGCAAAAGTTTCAGGCGGTCTTTTCAAACATCTCTTACACTAAAAGGACTTCATCATTTTCACAGTATTATTACAAACTCCGTGTGGAAATGTATATAAAACACAGGATCACATTTTTTACTGTACTGGGCCTTTTTAAGGAGATAACAGGTAATAAGGTTAAGTGTTTGTGTGTGTGTTCCAGTCCCTGTGTGGAGCGGCGCTAACGTAGCAGGTGTCAACTTGCAGACACTGAACCCTGACATCGGTACTGATGCAGACCAGGAAAACTGGAAGGAGACTCACAAACAGGTGGTTGACAGGTAATGTACACAGCACCGTACCAACACAAACTATTACTTTTGTTGTATACACTCTTATGGGGAAAGAAGGTTATCTAGAACCTAAAAGGGTTCTTCAGGTGTCCCTATAGGACAAATCAAATGTATTTATAAAGCCCTTTTTACATCAGCAGATGTCACAAAGTGCTTTACAGAAACCCAGCCTAAAACCCCAGAGAGCAAGCAATGCACAGGGGCTAGGACAAACTTCCTAGAAAGGCAGTAACCTAGGAAGAATACTAGAGAGGAACCAGGCTCTGAAGGGTGGCCAGTCCTCTTCTGGCTGTGCCAGGTGGAGATTATAAGAGTACATGGCCATTAAGGCCAGATGATTCTTCAAGATGTTCACATGTTCATAGATGACCAGCAGGGCCAAATAATAATCACAGTGGTTGTACAGGGTGCAACAGGTCAGTACCTCAGGAGTAAATGTCAGTTGGCTTTTCATAGCCGAGCATTCGAAGGTCGAGACAGCCGGTGCGGTAGAGGTAGATGGAGAGAGAGCGAGGGAGAGTTGAAAACAGCAGGTCTGGGACAGGTAGCACGTCCGGTAAACAGGTCAGGGTTCCATAGCTGCAGGCAGAACAATTGAAACTGGAGCAGCAGCACGACCAGGTGGATTGGGGACAGCCAGGAGTCATCAGGACATGGTTTCCCAAACTCGGTCCTGGGGACCACAAGGGGTGCACGTTTTGGTTTTTGCCCTAGCACTACACAGCTGATTCAAATAATCAAAGCTGAATCAGCTGTGTAGTGCTAGGGTAAAAACCAAAACATGCACCCCTTGGGGTCCGCAGAACCGAGTTTGGGAAACACTGCCATAGGAGAACCCTTGTTTGTTCCAGGTAAAACCCTTTTGTCACCAAGTATAACTGTTTTGGGTCCCTTTCCACAGAGGGTTCTACATGGAACTTTACCTTGAACCCAAAAATAATGATTCTATGGGGACAGCCGAATAACCCTTTTGGAACCCTTTTTTCTAAGAGTGTATTTGAGTCATTCTCATACCTGTCGTTTGGCTCTCTCACTGTAATGGAGTCCTGGATATATTGGGTCCAAGGGCACAACTGCAGTCTGCTCATTTCCACAAGATTTTCCCCTGTCAGCCCTGGGATTCGAACTGGCAACTGTCTGGTTACTGGCCCGCTTCTCAAACCTCAAGGCAAAAAAAATAAAAAATGTTATTGTGTGTTCCAGTGCCTATGAGGTGATCAAGTTGAAGGGCTATACTAACTGGGCCATTGGCCTGAGTGTAGCTGACCTCACTGAGAGCCTCATCAGGAACATGAACAGGATCCACCCTGTCTCCACAATGGTGAAGGTGAGAGACACACTCCATACACGTGCTGTATCCACACACGCACACTTGGCCTTGTGCCTTCTCACGCCACTGGAGGTGTGTGGTTATTCCCTGACAACGCACAGTCTGTAAATGCTTACACAACCGATATGTAACAGATAAACAAACAGGCATCTAGACATATACACACCTATGCACAAAACTAAAGGAGATGATGCCGTTGCTCGACAGGGCATGTACGGGATCGATGACGAGGTGTACTTGAGCCTGCCGTGCGTGCTGAACGCTGGGGGCGTGGCCAGCGTGGTCAACATGACCCTGACAGACGACGAGATCGGCCAAATAAAACAGAGCGCTGACACGCTGTGGGGCATCCAGAAGGACCTGACTGATGTGTAGCAACACTAACAGAACACCAAGGGGCGCCACATTCCACTAACCCCCAGGGTGTGTCCCATTAATATCTCCTTTCTCCTCTAGTGTGCATTCGTTCACTACTTCCCACAAATCTAAAATCAAGTGCACACTTTGGGAGAAAGGAGAGATAATTGGGACATAGCCCCAACTCTCCTTATCACCTATTACACAACATATGCCACTTAGCAGACGGACGCTTTTATGTAAAGTGGTTTACAGTACAGTGATTGCATATAGTTCTAATATGTGTATTTGATCCATGTGGGAATTGAACCCACAGCTTTTCATTGCTAGCCTCGCTCTTAAAGAGCAACTGCCCCTAAAAAACAACTTCTCATTTATAAAACCGCCTATGTGGCATTGGTATGCGTCATAAACATTTATTCTACTGTCAAAATGATCTACAAAGTGTAAATGGGATAATTTTGGTCATAAAGTCAGTCTCATCCAAAATGTTGTGAGACTTGTGGTCGTGACTGCATCACAACGTAAGTGAAGGTTGGGTTTGTTTCATTCCTGCCCACAGCTGGCAGCACACAATTAATCATCAATTCAGGGGTGAAGTTGCAAATGATCCAATCTTAATACCCATAGTATATTTTGGTTTACTTTGAATATCCATATTGGGCTAGTTGGGGACCATCAGTAAATTACACAATGTACATGGGACAATATGTTAAAATTCCAATAGCTAAAAATGTCAATGACTTAAACCTCAAACTAATTATAATTTTTAAAAATGTATATACAAATATTTGCATTTGATGAGAATTTAAAGGTGTTCAACGTGAAAATATTGTCTCATTTACATTGTAATTTGTTGACAGTCCCTAACTAGCCCCGGAGATAGACTATCCAAAGACAAACCAACTTTGCCATAGTCGCACACCAGCTGGCTGAAGCTAATTGGCTAAATAATTTGACTAACCCTTCCCACCTGCAAACACACACAAGACACCCACATCTTCATACCAGACCCCGAAACCAACAAGTTTGAATTCCGTCATGGCCGCTAGCATTTCTAATGAACCAAATCTAAAACGAGAGATAATCAGGAAGTGCAGTTGCCCTTTAACAACTGAGCCACACGGTTAAAAAACGACTCAGCTTCCAAAAATACACTTTCACAGTGTCACTGCTGTTATCTTACACCTGTAATCTTCATAGCTTTCCTGGCATCTGGGTGTTTGGTCTCATGGTCAAGAGCATTGGGTGTTAGGGTTACTTTGCACATGGCTGCTTAACTGGAAAAGGTGCAGATTGTTTCCCTGAAAAAGCGCTTTATAAAAACCACAATGTGCTAGGCTATAAAAAAAACATGGATCATTCAGATGTGGGATCAGCAAATGCTTCAGTCCTTTTTCCCTTTTTAAAAGTGAAGGGTTGTTAATCATGTTGGATGTGTAAAATAATAATAAAAAAATAGTATTTATTGGTGTTGGAATGAATGAAGTCCTCAATCTTTGTTTTAGAATGATTGAACCCATTATTAATCAACAATAATTTATTTGGTTCAGATTTAGAAGCATAATTTTTGTATTTTCATGATGATTTCATACATGCATGTACAAACACAATATACTACGTACAGCAACAGGTTTTTTTTCCCCATTCATGCTCAGATTGAGCTCTAGGGTGTCAAACATTGCAGTATGTACTGGGGTGTCACAGTACTATCCTAACAACACACACTATGGCGTGTGCCCTCAGTCTGACCAGTAGAAACGTGTCTGTCATGTCATCCCACATCAGTCTTATGGGGCAACCTCTCACAGCGAGGAGAATGTAAACATCGTGTGACCATGGTGAAGTGGGTCTGAAGGGTGTTCCGAGTGGTGTTACTGCTGTTAATTGTGGCGGCTTGACAGTCCTGTGTCACTACAGTTACTGTAAGTAGCCTGAGGACAGGCATAGACATGTTTTTTTTTGCTTCTTCTAATCACCCGTCAGTGTTGACTTTGAGGAGAAACACCTTCAAAAATGAGTCCAGCAGAAGACCGTGTCAATACAATTGGACATATCAAATATTTCTATATTACATTATTTCTCTTAAATAAATGACATTTGCTGCAAGTTATGGAATATCATTTTATTCAATGAGCTCAAAAATAACATTGGTATTATATGCATCAACAGAACATTTAAAGATGCTCACATTAACAAATCGTCGTTCAACATAGTTGGTTTTCCACATTGGTTGGTTTTGAAAATATAGCTCTGAGTTTTCCCTGACCGGAAAGAAAACAAATGTACGACTGAGAAGTTTTAGGAGAGCTGTTGCAACCGGAGACCAATCCTGTGTTTTCACTGCGGGTCCCTGAAGAGACCACACACGCACACGACTCATATCGAGCAATATAATGTATAGAGACACATACAATACACACACATTCAGCTGATTTGAAATTATGAGACAAATGTGCTATGGAGGAAGCTACAACGGAGAGATAATCATGCTCACATAATTGTAAAGCGTCTCCTTTTCTGCCCTCTGATATGAAACGATAGTGTCCTCTGACTGTAACAAATTGGGACACATACACGGACTGTCCTTTTAAATATTTTGCTAAACCTTTCATTCAACTGGTGGGCCACTCCTTACACACAGTTGCAAAATCCCTTTAATTTCTATAACTTTGGCAACAATAATGTAATTTCATGTAAGTAGCCTTGTACAAACGAGCCGGAACGGCTCATCTCCTGTTTCTGTAACGAGAGGAAGCTTGACCCTGAACGGGACGCTAGTCTATCGCATTGGGTCCCACTTTTACAGTCTTTGGTATGCCTTGGCAAAGGGATCGAACTCCCAACCTTCCAATTTCAGGGCGGACACACTAACCACTACATACTAATTAAACATTGACATATGGAACAAATGCACACGTAATTGTATTGCCTAAAGATTAGGACAACCGTCTTTCTTACGCGCGCCTTTTAAGTACAGTATCGCCCGAGGAGTCCAGTTTCTCCGCTGAAACCAAGTACAGACAATAGATGTTATTGTAACTTCTATTCAATGCACTTTTAATCAACCAAAATTGTTTTGAGTGGTCTGTAGGATGCGCGTAAAATGTGGTTACCTGGGGCGCGCTCCAAGAATGAGACATCAATGTCACCAAGAGTAGCGCGAGCAAAATAGTCGTTGAGGTCTGAAAACTTTAACAATAAAATCGACAATAATTGTCTTTATATCATTAAGTATTTTATGAGGAAAATATTTGTATGCTACTGTAAAAGCACCCTTCCAGTATGTTCTTCCTAATGATCACGGGTGTATACATGCGTAAAAGGGTACATGTTCCCACAAAATGAGAATTAGAATAATCATTCCACCGGTTATTAAAGAAAATAACATTCAATAATGCATTGAGTTCTCTGATACAGTATATCAAAGCACATCAGTATCCCTATATTTAGGCAAATAGTTGACTTTAATTTCTATAGGATGTCTTTCTTCAGTTGCTCTCTACTAAATATGGTATTTGCATCTACAACAAGTCGATGGCTTCTTATTAACTGTCTTGACTGTCCCTGGTCCCCATTGGTCATGAACTGGGTATTATATGGGGACATATTCCTACGCACGCCACCGTGCGCTAACAGCGAGGTGCTGTTCAAACGGTCATCACTCTAGACACAAAATTCATCCACGGGGTCGAAATATCTGATTGAGTTAAAAGTCTTCTGGACCAACTCTTCCCTGCGTCATGGAAAGACACTAAGATGTGATGTTTAGACCTCTCTGAACACAGGAGTTCCATTGCATAGAAAACAGAGCATGTTACGAATTCCCTGAAGGTTGGTGACTGTTTTCAGCACCTCACAATCCTGAGCTGCCCACTCCACTCCCTATCCCCCACAACCAGAGCCTTAAGAGTTTAGGGGGTACCATAAACCTGCCTCGCAAACAAACTCTCTAGCCCTGTTTGTACCTGGTGCTAACATCGGTCCTTTGTCCTGATCTTGTCTACATTCGGATTGTGCCCACATTTCCAGAAATGTGTCTACACATGGTATGAAAATGTGTCTTATCCATCCACTGTGTCTGCATTGTGACCAGATTCTGGTCCCTTCCTTTATGCAAATTCTTTCACAGCTATTCTTTCAAAATAATATGTATTTATTGTAAGACATATTGATGTAATCAGTCAATGGTGGCACCTGTCAATACTTTGGGGGCGGAATAATGAGGATTTACATTTTCTCTGTGCAGATATGTCTACACTTGCAAGATATCCAGACATAATGCGTCTTGACTACCTCGGAAAGGTGGGAAGGGTGTTCTGATCACAATGTGTCCTTTGAATTTTGTCCACATTTTTATACAGGAGTAGACAATCAGAATGTCGACTAGATCAGAACAAATTGTGCAAGTTAGAACCAGGTATAAATGGGGCTACTGACCCGTGTGACTGTGCCCTGGTAGGTTGCTAGGGGGGCGGACATCTGCCCATCCTCTTGACTATACAGGTTACACAATACATGCAGTCTCCCTCAAGCAGTGGCAGAGAGTAACATCTCTGTCTCTGCCCATCAACAACTGGACTCACTCATATCTCTGGACTTGTGGGATGGTTTGCATGCCCAAAGTGAGTTGTGTGACATATATATTGTTCTTAATAGTTTGTTGTTGCATTATGCATGTTGCCTCTGTATAGCTTGTAACCTGTAAACGTTCAGGGATTATATATTTATACAGTCCTTTATTACTGCTCTTGTGATATGTACAATATATTCATTGCCTTTAATTTTCTTAAACAGAACCTACCTTTCCCATTTCATCCCCATGTACTTCGTCAATGTGTATACATTAAGTTCCCTGTGTGTGTCAACTCTAGGTCAGCAAATACGTAGAGGCGGGTCGCTCTCTTTCACCAGCATGTATAACCCGTGTTCACTGGATTCCAGTGTGTTCTTCCTAATGATCCCGGGTGTATACTAACCGCTCTGTACACTGGCGCACGAGACCAGAAAATGTGACACTTCCTACTCGCTCGGTGTGAACGCCTGTTATTTGACCCCGAAGACTTCGTTAGTTTGACGAGGGTGACACGTTTCTGTTTGAGAATGTGTGGACCTAAGGGCGGTTGATCAATGTAGCCTGTTTTGTCCGATTGTGTTCCCCCCATAACTTTCCTATTCATATTTTCTCAGAATGAATACATTATTACTATACATTGGCATTGAGGCAGGTGGGTGATTGTTTTCACAGGTTGTCTGCGTTCAATTTGCAAATCTTGACAATTCCTTGAATGTCCAATTTTAAAATTAGTGTTACTGCCAAAATAAAGGAAACATCAAGTGTCTTAATAGTGCGTTTGGGCCACCACGGGTCGCCAGAACCGCTTCAACAGCTCCTTGGCATAGATTTAACATAATGTGGCCAGGTGTGTAATAAAAAATAAACAACTGAAACTAAATCCCCCACATTCTGGTCTTGATGAGAATAAAATAAATAGTTTTGGGGAGGTTCTCTTCTGCACTGTTCAACCAATCCAGTAAATGTGAAGGAGTGTCGGCTTGTTAACATCCAAAAGTCATGTCACTGGCTCGCTCTTCCATTTCCCCTGAAAACCGGAGGCTAGCATAAATTCTACAAGTGTCTGGAACTCTGTTGGAGGGATGTGACACTATTCTTCCAAGAGAAATTCAATAATTTTGAGTTTTATTGATGGTGGGGAAAACTGTCTCAGGCGCCGCTCCGGAATCTCCCATAAGTGTTGAATTGGGTTGAGATCTGGGGACTGACAGTTTAAATCCCCTATGCTCCTTTGAGACCCCTCTTCCAAAGTCACAAATATTTTATTCAGTCATGGTAGCCAAAATAATGGGCAACTGGGCTTTTTTTTTTTTTATACATGACAAAGCATGATTGGATGTTAATTGCTTAATTAACTTAGGAACCACACCTGTGTGGAAGCACCTGCTTTCAATATACTTTGTATTCCTAATTTACTCAAGTGTTTCCTTGATTTTGACAGTTACATGCACATCACTAGTTTTTAAAGCAGCATTGCCTGTTCTTTTAATCTACATTAGTAATCTGAATTTTGTGTTAAAACAAATTTTTAAAACAAATTTGCCTGACAAACTTTTTTTTAAACACACTATTTCAAGTATGTATTTACAAAAGATACATTGAGTAAAACATCTCTCTGACAAGCCTCTTAATACATTAGGTAGAAAGTGACTCAAAGCCCAGCTGCTGTGAGACCATCAATAATATCTGGGTTGTAGAGACACATCTGATGCATTCGTTTTAGCTCGCCCAGTGCCCCAGGTGGGTGGAAAGTTTCACTTTTGGAAGGAATAGTTTAAAATGTGTAAATTCAACTCACCCGGTGTCCAGGACAAGCTTAAATGAATGGACCCATTTGTGACCCGTTGTGCGCACAGAGCAATTCATCTTCAACAGCTTAGCATTTAGTGATTCTGAACATTGCAGATAGAAATAGTAGAGTTGACAATTCCCTATCTGACCGAATCATCTGTTCTACACAATACATTTCTATCTGAATGTTCTGTAACGTTACATCCTCCTGAACAGTACCCAGGTGTAACACAACTGTACTCTAAACAGCCATACACAAATTCCAGAAACTCTTCATCAAGGTAACCAAAACACTTCTCTGTGACTGTACAGACAACATTTCAGAACAACATTCTAGAAGAAAGACTGCTGTAACAGATTCAAGACTTCTCCTTCAGAGCGATGTCCAATCCAGTGGTTGGTCCAGTCACATGTCAATCATCATAATCAGTAGATCAGAAACGGGCAGTGACACAAAAAGGGCCCAATTCAACCATTGGGCCTTGAAATAAAGTAGTTCCTTAGTAACAATGTCCATCAATGGCAACCAGGTTATGAGACCGTTTCCGTCAAAAGAAACTTTACGATACCAGTTGTATTCATACGCCTGCCCAAAGAAACATTTTCCTTTTGAACAGAAAGAGGTGTCTGATTCACAGCTTTTACCTTTAACATGGGGGTAGTCTTGGCCAATAGTTGACCAGTAGTGAAAAGTCAGAGTAAAGAGTAAAGCGATTTCATATCCTCCAATCCAAAGATGTTCACTGTTATACCATATTGTTGCTCTCGCCGACTTTGTCCACAAACTGAAAAAATATACACATTTATTATCAGTAAACCACAAATTTATTATCAGTAAACCACAATCTATCATTTAAGGGTGGTTGGCCGGACACAGATTAAGCCTAGTCCTGGACTTAAAAGCAAGCTCAATTAATATTCTTAATTGAAAGTGCTTTTTTTGTTGTTCAGGACTAGGCTTAATTTGTGTCTGGAAAACTTTCACCTAGAGGCAATGGTGCAAGGCGCAAAGAGCCGGAAACAGTTGACTTTGGCAATTCTATGAACTTGACACATGGCAAATAAACTTGATACTTACTCCACTAATCCCTGGGAGGTTCAGTATGGACCCAAGGACAGGCACCCTCCTGATGAAGCCTACTGCCACTGGGAAGAAGCCCCTGGAAAAGAGAAGAGAGTGGAACAGAGAGGTGAGAGACTGAGGACTGTCATTGGACTGACATTTGGGGAGAATCTCAAAAGTATTTCTTGATTTTTCAAATCCTGTCCCCTCACCTACTTCACAAAATGTTAGAGGGAAGTGAGAACATTGGAGAAGAAGATCTGAGGTTCCTTCTCCTCCAATGTTCTCTGAGGTTTTGAGAAAGGAAGAGAGAGAGGAAGCAGGGAATCATGAAAAAAACATGGCCAAAAATAAGTTGGTTAAAATATTTGGCCAACTGTCATTTCAGACCAACTGACCTGAATAAGAGGAAGAAGCCATAGATCTCCAGAACCACTCCAATGATAGGCCAGCCAATCAGAACCACCAACACACCGCCCAGGAAGAAACTTGTGGCTTTAAATTTGTGTCTCTGGAAGAAGAATTTGAAGGTACGCTCCAAGCCGATGACAAAGGATAGGCCTGCTACAAACAATATCTAACACACAAACACAGGGGGGGGAGAAATAAAGGTTAGAGGATTTTTAGAATCCCATGACGGCATACTGCACTACTAGCCCGGCGGCGTCCAAATTGATGTAGCTACATTCACTGTCGTTTCACTTTCAACAGTGAAACGTAGTAGTGAAAGCATTTTGAATGCAAGGCTAGTGCAGTACACTGTCATTTCACATACCAGCTAGACAAGTCCTAACACAGTGGTCTGATCAGCTGAGCAGACACTGATAGTACTAGTACTGTAGCTTAGTAGGCAGTGCAATACAACAGAGAATCATCATCAAAGCCCTCCACAACCAGGGCCTAAAATTAACAGATTTTGTCATTGGCAGGTAGTATATCTAATTCACCAGACATGTTGGCAGGTGGTCACACTAAGGGATCTATAGTGTGAGCATTTCATAAGAATGTTCAAAAGTCAAATATGAGCACATGCGAGTTATACTGTAGCAAAATAAATGCTGTAGTAGCTGTTTTCAAAGTATTTTTGACATTTAGTTTTATCTGGTAATCACACAAAGAACTATGAATCCTACCGTTATATCTCACCTCGCACAGCAGCGCTGCCTGGCTGAGGGGCCGTGCGCACTGTGAGTGAAGTGCTGAAAGATTTGTTTTTAGAAGAAATGCGCACAGGCATAAAATTGGTCTAATTTAGTCAAAAGCTTACTAACGTGAGACTTTGTCCTCGTGTTTCTTGGCTATTTAACATTTTCTTTACATGCTAGTTTATGTTTGAGTTTGCTTCTAGTGCTAGCGAAGAAGAAACGTCCTCGGCTACTAGTCAGATTCTCGGTAAACACTTTTCACGACACTTTTTCATGGCAGATTAGGAGAATTTACATAGCAGGTTAGGAGACTGGGGTTAAGGTTGGGGAAAATGCCATCCTAACAGGCTATGAAAATCCCTTTGTAATCAAATTTGCATGAAAAAAGAGTGTGGGCTCATTTGAATGGTAAGGCAAAAGCAACCCCCTGTAGACGAAAGTCAGACAATGTAGTGGTTTTCCAACAGCTAGGCTCAGCTCAACATGACAGTGTCAACATAGCTGCTATTATTTATCAATGTCTGTCTGTATATATAAATGTCAAAATAATAACCCCATATCACACGCTGGAAACATAACGTGTGTACAATTCATTGGTTAGACTAGAGAGGTCTCAAATATCACTTTTCATTTGTGTCACCTGTAGCTTTAAGATATGGCAAAGTTGGTTCCTGTTTTAGTCATGTATTTTGCCACACTCTCACATGAGTCAAACAAAAACACTATAATGATTGGTTGGCAAATAGTGCCCCACACGATGATGATGATGATGGCTGCTGCATGGTGCCGTTGGTGAGAAGCAACTGCAGCGACTTCAAAAACTGCATGAAATTTGATCACATGACTTTTGTAAAGTTCATGCAGTCGGCATGTAGTCGCAAGCCGGACAATTTTTAGAACCATAATGCAACACACTTTTAAAGGTGGTGACCAACGATGGTCAATTACTTGACAAAAGTGATCCGCTTGAACTTGCCCGTCCCTCAAATTCTCACAGGCACTGCACGTGATGACTGGAATGGCCCCGTTACCAAAGTAACCTTAAAGGGGCAGCTGAAAATGTCTAATCTGTGATATTTTGGTTAAAAGACTCAGGTGACAAAATATTGAAATTACATTGAGCAACATACCATATTTCTTACAAGTAATACATTTCTTGTTTTACAAACATTACTATGCATGCACATCAGTTTTTTTTCTTCTGGGTGTAAATACGGCAGTGATGATACCATCGCAATATTCTTTCCATGGCAAAAATGACAAAACATAAAGCAGAGCCATCTCTTGCTGTACGTACAATATTGTGTGCTATAGCTTGTAAAATAAATACATGTTACTTGGGATGACAACATAATGATGTTTGTTTCCAACAAGATGTTAAATCCGCTTCGTGTTTTGTTTCCTTGCCACGATAATAACGAGTATTGTGATACTGGTATCGTCCCAGCCCTAGTACAATATCTAATCTACCTGCTACAGTGGCTGGTAGATAAATAGGTTAGTTTAAGCCCTGTCCACAACTCTAGCTAAAATGTTTTTTTCCACACTAACTCTGCGTTTGAGGAAGCAGCACCACCATTGAAACATCTGAACCACAGATTTTTAGAACTAAGATAGACCACAGCCTGTATTTTCCAATGGGAACAAATGAGTCATACTGGGCAGAACAAGCAAGGAGGTGGGCAGAGCCAAGCACAAGCTAGCGAGATCCTATTGGCGCGGTCTAGCGTACATTTTCATATTTCTGCGATGGAACACCTTCTCTGTGAAGTGTGCGTGTGCAATAACTCAATTCGCTTTTGCACTCCTAAACAACGCAATTTTTTAAAACTTTCACAAAGAGTACAAAACTTTGTCTACTCTGTTCGAAACAGATTTTAGTTTTGGGCACAGAAAACTGCGTTGAGGTCAAATGTTTAATTAATGAGAAAATGTGCTAAATTTCTGCCAAAATCCCTCTCGGCCCATCTTCTCCCACTGCCAGCCACTGGTCTTCCAGTGAAATATCTGTCTCATTGTTCTCTGTCGGAACTGTTGAGGGATGCGAACATGGGCGAGGGAACTGAACAGGGCGGGACTAAAGTTGGGGAAAGCTTTGGCAATGTAAACATTAAGTTTCCCATGCCAATAAAGCCCATTTGAATAGAAATTATTAATCGTATTTATCGTGTTCCAAGATGGCGTAGCAGTCTCGGGCTTCTTTTGTTTGTCTTGTCCCGTATATATTTCGTACATATTTTTTATATTTTTTATTTCCATCTACTGACTGAACATACTCTCCTGCAACCCGCCTCACCCAATATGGTATGGATCTGCTATTTTTTATACTTTTGAACCGGAACCCCTTAAGAAGCTAGCCAGCTAACTGGCTACTAGCTAGTAGTCAGTTAACAAATGCTAGAGGTCATCACCGTTAACTCGGACATCAGCCAGCCTCAACCTGGCCAATTCCTGCCAGTCTGCACAGCGCGATATCAACCCAGAGCATATCGGACTGCTCTCCCTAATGTCAATATGCCTTGTCTATTGCTGTTTTGGTTAGTGATTTTTGTCTTATTTCACTGTAGAGCCCCCAGCCCTGCTCAATATGCCTTAGTTAGCCCTTTTGTTCCACCCCCCACACATGCAGTGACCTCACCCGGATTAAATGGTGCCTCTAGAGACAAAAGCTCTCTCATCGTCACTCAATGCCTAGGTTTACCACCTCTACTCACATCCTACCATTCCCTTCTCTGTACATTATGCCTTGAATCTATTCTTCCGCGCCCAGAAATCCGCTCCTTTTACTCTCTGTTCTGAACTAGACGACCAGTTCTTATAGCCTTTAGCCGTACTCTTATCCTACTCCTCCTCTGTTCCTCTGGTGATGTAGAGGTTAATCCAGGCCCTGCAGTGCCTAGCTCCACTCCCATTCCCCAGGCGCTCTAATTTGTTGACTTCTGTAACCGTGAAGACCTTGGTTTCATGCATGTTAACATTAGAAGCCTCCTCCCTAAGTTTGTTTTATTCACTGCTTTAGCACACTCTGCCAACCCGGATGTCCTAGCCGTGTCTGAATCCTGGTTTAGGAAGGCCACCAAAAATCCAGAAATGTCCATTCCTAACTGTCAAATTTTCAGACAAGATAGAACTGCCAAAAGGGGCGGAGTTTCAATCTACTGCAGAGAGAGCCTGCAGAGTTCTGTCATACTATCCAGGTCTGTACCCAAACAATTCGAGCTTCTACTTTTAAAAATGCACCTTTCCAGAAACAAGTCTCTCACCGTTGCCGATTGTTATAGACCCCCTTCAGCCCCCAGCTGTGCCCTGGACACCAAATGTGAATTGATCGCCCCCCATCTATCTTCAAATACGTACTGTTAGGTGACCTAAACTGGAACATGCTTAACACCCCGGCAATCCTACAATCTAAACTAGATGCCCTCAATCTCACACAAATTATCAAGGAACCTACCAGGTGCAACCCTAAATCCGTAACCATGGGCACCCTCTTAGATATCATCCTGACCAACCTGCCCTCTAAATACACCTCTGCTGTCTTCAACCAGGATCTCAGCGATCACTGCCTCATTGCCTGCGTGCGTAAATGGGTCCGCGGTCAAACGACCACCCCTCATCACTGTCAAACACTCCCTAAAACACTTCAGCGAGCAGGCCTTTCTAATCGACCTGGCCCGGGTATCCTGGAAGGATATTGACCTCATCCCATCAGTAGAGGATGCCTGGTTGCTCTTCAAAAGTGCTTTCCTCTCCATCTTAAATAAGCATGCCCCATTCAAAAAATGTAGAACTAAGAACAGATATAGCCCTTGGTTCACTCCAGACTTGACTGCCCTTGACCAGCACAAAAACATCCTGTTTTTGTGAAAACAGAAAATTGCTTCCTGTAGCACTAATTCCAAAAAGTTTTGGGACACTGTAAAGTCCATGGACATTAACTGTAAATAGCACACCCAACTACCTCATCCCCATATTATTACTTACCCTCTTGCTCTTTTGCACCCCAGTATCTCTACTTGCACATCATCATCTGCACATCTATCACTCCAGTGTTAATGCTAAATTGAAATTATTTCGCCTCTATGGCCTATTTATTGCCTACATCCCTACTCTTCTACATTTGCACACACCGTACATAGACTTTTATATATATTTTTCCTATTGTGTTATTGACTGTACGTTTGTTTATGTGTAACTCTGTGTTGTTTTTGTCGCACTGCTTTGCTTTATCTTGGCCAGGTCGCAGTTGTAAATGAGAACTTGTTCTCAACTAGGCTACCTACCTTATAACGGTGAAATAAAATAAAATTAAAAATCCTCCACGATATCACAACTCAAGTGACCAATTGAAGCTCACTATAGCTTCCAAGCCCTACTGGGGATCCCAAGTAGGGGTTGGGAATTGTCAAAGACTCCAGCCACCTTAGTCATAGACTGTTCTCTCTGCTACCGCATGGCAAGCGGTACCGGAGCACCAAGTCTAGGTCCAAGAGGCTTCTAAACAGCTTCTACCCCCAAGCCATAAGACTCCTGAACATCTAATCAAATGGCTACCAAGACTATTTGCATTACACCCCCCTCTCTTCTATGCTGCTGCTACTCTCTGTTATTAACTATGCATAAGTCACTTTAATAACTCTACCTACATGTACATATTACCTCGACACCGGTGCCCCCGCACATTGACTCTGTACCGGTACCCCCTGTATATAGCCCCGCTATTGTTATTTACTGCTGCTCTTTAATTATTTGTTATTCTTATCTCTTACTTTTTGGGGGTATTTTATTAAAACTGCATTGTTGGTTAAGGGCTTGTAAGTAAGCATTTCACTGTAAGGTCTACACCTGTTGTATTCGGCGCATGTGACAAATAACATTTGATTTGAGTGGCGCAGCAGTCTAATGCACTGCATCTCAGTGCTAGAGGCGTCACTACAGACCCTGGTTCGATTCCAGTCTGTATCCCAACCGGCAGTGATTGGGAGTCCCATAGGGTGACGCACAATTGGCCCAGCGTCGTTAGAGTTTGGCTGCTTGTATAGTGTAAACGCCAGTCCTGTAGAGCATGGCGCTTGCAACGCCAGGATTGTGGGTTCGATTCCCACGGGGGGACAAGTATGAGGGAAAAAGATTATGAAAAAGTATGCAGTCACTAGTGTAAATCGCTCTGGAGAATTGCGTCTGCTAAATCAGTAAAATGTAAACAGCCGGTAAGGGGTACATTTGGGATCATTCTCGTAAAAAAATGAGGGGCACATACACGTAGCGGGGCATCTATCGCAAACATTATGATTATGTAGTAGGCTATAACTCACATTTCCAATGGCAAGAAGAGCTTTGTCAAAAAACAGAATCATCCCAAAGAAGAGGAAGAACACGCCAAAGCCTGTCAACCCCATCCCGATTTCTGTGGAGCCAAAAGAGAAGTCAATACATTTGTATTTATTATGGATCCCCATTAGCTACGCTTCTTGGGGTCCAGCAAAATTAAGGCAGTTTATACAATTTTGAAACATTACAATACATTCACAGATTTCACAACAAACTGTGTGCCCTCAGGCCCCTACTCCACCACTACCACATATCTACAGTACTAAATCCATGTGTATGTATAGTGCATATGTTATCGTGTGTGTGTGTGTATGCATGTGTCTGTGCCAATGTTTGTGTTGCTTCACAGTCCCCGCTGTTCCATAAGGTGTTTTTTAAATCTGTTTTTTAAATCTAATTTTACTGCTTGCGTCAGTTACTTGATGTGGAATAGAGTTTCATGTAGTCATGGCTCTATGTAGTGCCTCCCATAGTCTGTTCTGGACTTGGGGACTGAAGAGACCTCTTGTGGCATGTCTTGTGGGGTATGCATGGGTGTCCGAGCTGTGTGCCAGTAGTCTAGACAGACAGCTCGGCGCATTCAACAAGGCAATACCTCTCATAAATAAAAGTAGTGATGAAGTCAATCTCTCCTCCACTTTCAGCCAGGAGAGATTGACATGCATATTATTAATATTAGCTCTCTGTGTACATCCAAGGGCCAGCCGTGCTGCCCTGTTCTGAGCCAATTGCAATTTTCCAAAGTCTTTTTTTGTGGCACCTGACCACACGACTGAACAGTAGTCAAGGTGCGACAAAACTAGGGCCTGTAGGACCTGCCTTGTTGATAGTGTTGTTAAGAAGGCAGAGCATCGCTTTATTATAGACAGACTTCTCCCCATCTTAGCTACTATTGCAACAATATGTCTTGACCATGACAGTTGACCATGACAGTACTCCAAGCAGTTTAGTCATCTCAACTTGCTCAATTTCCACATTATTTATTACAAGATTTAGTTGAGGTTTAGGGTTTAGTGAATGTTTTGTTCCAAATACAATGATTTTAGTTTTAGAAATATTCAGGGAGAACGTATTCCTTGCCACCCACTCTGAAACTAACTGCAGCTCTTTGTTGAGTGTTGCCGTCATTTCAGTCGCTGTAGTAGCTGACGTGTATAGTGTTGAGTCATCCGCATACATACAGTGGGGCAAAAAAGTATTTAGTCAGCCACCAATTGTGCAAGTTCTCTCACTTAAAAAGATGAGAGAGGCCTGTAATTTTCATCATAGGTACACTTCAACTATGACAGACAAAATGAGGAAAAAAAATCCAGAAAATCACATTGTAGGATTTTTAATGAATTTATTTGCAAATTATGGTGGAAAATAAGTATTTGGTCACATACAATTTCTGGCTCTCACAGACCTGTAACTTCTTCTTTAAGAGGCTCCTCTGTCCTCCACTCGTTACCTGTATTAATGGCACCTGTTTGAACTTGTTATCAGTATAAAAGACACCTGTCCACAACCTCAAACAGTCACACTCCAAACTCCACTATGGCCAAGACCAAAGAGCTGTCAAAGGACACCAGAAACAAAATTGTAGACCTGCACCAGGTTGGGAAGACTGAATCTGCAATAGGTAAGCAGCTTGGTTTGAAGAAATCAACTGTGGGAGCAATTATTAGGAAATGGAAGACATACAAGACCACTGATAATCTTCCTCGATCTGGGGCTCCACGCAAAGATCTCACCCGTGGGGTTAAAATGATCACAAGAACGGTGAGCAAAAATCCCAGAACCACACGGGGACCTAGTGAATGACCTGCAGAGAGCTGGGACCAAAGTAACAAAGCCTACCATCAGTAACACACTACGCCGCCAGGGACTCAAATCCTGCAGTGCCAGACGTGTCCCCCTGCTTAAGCCAGTACATGTTCAGGCCCGTCTGAAGTTTGCTAGAGAGCATTTGGATGATCCAGATGAGGATTGGGAGAATGTCATATGGTCAGATGAAACCAAAATAGAACTTTTTGGTAAAAACTCAACTCGTCGTGTTTGGAGGACAAAGAATGCTGAGTTGCATCCAAAGAACACCATACCTACTGTGAAGCATGGGGGTGGAAACATCATGCTTTGGGGCTGTTTTTCTGCAAAGGGACCAGGACGACTGATCCGTGTAAAGGAAAGAATGAATGGGGCCATGTATCGTGAGATTTTGAGTGAAAACCTCCTTCCATCAGCAAGGGCATTGAATATGAAACGTGGCTGGGTCTTTCAGCATGACAATGATCCCAAACACACCGCCCGGACAACGAAGGAGTGGCTTCAGAAGAAGCATTTCAAGGTCCTGGAGTGGCCTAGCCAGTCTCCAGATCTCAACCCCATAGAAAATCTTTGAAAGTCTGTGTTGCCCAGCGACAGCCCCAAAACATCACTGCTCTAGAGGAGATCTGCATGGAGGAATGGGCCAAAATACCAGCAACAGTGTGTGAAAACCTTGTGAAGACTTACAGAAAACGTTTGACCTCTGTCATTGCCAACAAAGGGTATATAACAAAGTATTGAGATAAACTTTTGTTATTGACCAAATACTTATTTTCCACCATAATTTGCAAATAAATTCATTAAAAATCCTACAATGTGATTTTCTGGATTTTTTTTCCTAATTTTGTCTGTCATAGTTGAAGTGTACCTATGATGAAAATTACAGGCCTCTCTCATCTTTTTAAGTTGGAGAACTTGCACAATTGGTGGCTGACTAAATACTTTTTTGCCCCACTGTAGACACTCTGGCTTTACTCAAAGTCAGTGGCATGTCGTTAGTAAAAATTGAAAAAACCAAGGGGCCTAAACAGCTACCCTGGGGAATTTCTGATTTTACTGGATTATATTTGATAGGCTTCCATTAAAAAACACCCTCTGTGTTCTGTTAGACAAGTAACTCTTTATCCACATTATAGCAGGGGGTGTAGACATAACATAAGTTTTTCCAGCAGCAGGCTATGATAAATAATGTCAAAAGCTACACTGAAGTCTAACAAGACAGCCCCCACAATCATTTTATCATCAATTTCTCTCAGCCAATAATCAGTAATTTGTGTAAGTGCTATGCTTGTTGAGTGTCCTTCCCTATAAGCATTCTGAAATTCTGTTGCCAAATTGTTTTCTGTAAAGTAGCATTGTATCTGGTCAAACACAATTTTTTCCAGAAGTTTACTAAATGTTGGTAACAGGCTGATCGGCTATTTGAGCCAGTAAAGGGGGCTTTACTATTCTTAGGTAGCGGAATGACTTTAGCTTCCCTCCAGGCCCGAGGGCGCATGCTCTCTCATAGGCTTAAATTGAAGATGGCAAATAAGAGCGGCAATATCGTCTGCTATTATCCTCAGTAATTTTCCATCTAGATTGTCAGACCCTGGTGGCTTGTCATTGTTGGTAGACAACAATCATTTTTTCATCTCTTCCACACTGACTTAACAGAATTCAAAAGTACAATTCTTGTCTTTCATAATTTGGTCCGATATACTTGGATGTGTAGTGTCAGCGTTTGTTGCTGGCATGTCATCCCTAAGTTTGCTTATCTTGCCAATGAAAAGGTCATTAAAGTAGTTTGCAATATCAGTGGGCTTTGTGATGAATGAGCCATTTGATTCAATAAATGAAGGAGCCAAGTTGGCTTTTTTCCCCAAAATTTCATTTAAGCTTTTGCTATCATTCTTTGTTTGTTTCATAGTGTAGTTTATTTTTCTATTTATTTAGTTAAGTCACATGATTTCTTAATTTGCAGTACGTTTGCCAATCAATTGGGCTGCCAGACTTAATTGCCATACCTTTTGCCTCATCCCTCTCAACCATACAATTTTTCAATTCCTCATCAATCCAGGGGGATTTAACAGTTTTTACAGTCATTTTCTTAATGGGTGCGTGCTTATTAGTAACTGGAATAAGTAGTTTCATAAATGCGTCAAGTGCAGCGTCTGGTTGCTCCTCATTACACACCACAGACCAGCAATTGTTTTTTACATCATCAACATATGAATCACTACAAAACGTATTGTATGACCTCATATATACTATATTAGGCCCAGCCTTTGGAACTTTGGTTTTCCTAGATATGGCTATTATATTGTGATCACTACATCCTATGGATTTGGATACTGCTTTAAAGCAAATATCTGCAGCATTAGTAAAAACGTGATCAATACATGTTGATGATTTAATTCCTGTGCTGTTTGTAACTACCCTGGTAGGTTGACTGACAACCTGATTCAGGTTGCAGGCACTGGTTAGTTACAGTTCAACGTTTTTTCCTGAGTGGCCAGCTTGATGATAGCCAGTCAATATTTTAATCACCCAGAAAATATACTTCTCTGTTGATATCACATACATTATCAAGCATTTCACACATGTTATCCAGATACTGACTGTTAGCAGCTTCCCACAAGAATGGGCTTTAGGTGAGGCAGATGAACCTGTAGCCATATTACTTCAACAGTATTTAACATTAGAGCGTCTCTAAACTTTACAGGAATGTGGTTCTGAATATAGACCGCAACACCTCCTCCGTTGGCATTTCTGTATTTTCAGTAGATGTTATAACCATGTATTGCTACCACTGTATCATCAAAGGTATTATCTAAGTGAGTTTCAGAGATAGTCAGAATATGAATGTCATCTGTTACAAGCAAGTTATTGACTTCATGGACCTTGTTTCTTAGTCTATATATGTTAATATGGGGTGTTTTTAGCACTTTTCTGGGTTGCTTGATTGTTTTTAATGCTTTACTGGGAAGCTTATCAGAAGTAGACTTACTTCATGTTATACATTAAAGTCTAACTAGCTACATTGTTTCCATTGACATTGATTGACACCTAAAGCATCCATCCATATACTCTTTCTTGTCTGCACATCCGTTACTTTATGAGCAGGAGTAGGTAGGTAACTAGCTATCGCCCATGACTTGACTAGCAGTGAAATAAGTTCATAATAGGTCGTTCATAAAACAGGGCGATGGGCCCAACTGGTCCCATTCATTCAACCTGGCAAACTAGAAGGATTGCTCACAAGGAGACGATAACGCTTTAAACATGTCATTTATAAATTAAAAGGTCTTACTCTGTGAATCCGTTAGAGAAATCATTTTGTCGGAAGTGTAGCGATTGGAAAATCACTTGTGCTCATTCAATAATCGTTAGATAACGGTAGCTTGTTGATAGCAGAGGAAAAGCTGGCGCCACGTCTTCTTCGTGATTCCGGCATTCACGCACGCTCAAGTGACACGTCCACGGGAAGCAGTTCTGCTCGGTGCTGCGTAGAGATTTAGTTGGAATAAAAAGTCAAGATATGGGGGATGTGTGTGTTGCTATTTGTGAACAGAGATCTGTATATAATGACGAGATGCCCGTGTCTCCGCCCTAGCAATTGGAGTCGTTGTCCCAAAGATGGGAAGGCAGGCGACAAGTTTAAGCTTAGGTCCAAGATAAGCCCATATAAACACATGAGGTTTATTTTGGACAGATTTTGGCGAGAGTGAACCCTCTCGCTTCGCGTCTTCCTCTCTGTTGTGAATATGTATTTTTGCTACTATGTATCCTTAACCCCAACAAAATTCTGCCTGGACTTAATATTTTGTTTTCTTTTTTTTCTGGTTTTCTGGCTGATTGCTGCTGTTTTTTCTCAATACAATTATTTGAACGTTACATCGCCATCATTATGGGAAATGTGGTTCTCTGCGTGGAAAATACTACAACATCCATGCGTAGGCAATCCGGAAGTGTGCAGCCGGTGACGTGTTCAAGAAAATGCTCGATTCGTTTTTTTATATATATAATTAGAGCAGAAAACCTCCGTGTTTACACAATGTCCTCGTTTGGAATACTCGTAGGTTATTTCCCCCAATTAACTGCAAACATGTATAACATTTTTGCAGTACTTCTTGTTTTTGTTGGATGCTGCAGCAATGTTGTGTTTCTGGAAATGCTTGTAAGGTCAGTGATCAACTCCGAACTCAACAACTATTGACAACTAGGCTATTAGCTTGATTGAATGTGGTTAGCTACATCTTTAGAATATTTATGCATTCATTAAAGAACAAGTTTATATAGGCCTAGCTAAGATGCTGTAATGCTTAATATCCAATAATCTATTATTTAGGCTAGCATATTTCCTAATAATTAATGATATTCATGTACACTTTTATATATTTTTCCTACTCCCAGAGAGTTCCCAGGATGTGGCAACATTGTGACCTTCGCTCAATTTGCCTTCATTGCATTGGAGGGGTTCATCTTCGAGACGAACTTTGGAAGAAAGAAACCAGCCATCCCTATGAGGTAGGTAGGCTAATGCAGTGGTTCCAAAACTGTGGGGGGCGAAAGGGAAAGGGGGATACCTAGTCAGATCTACAACTGAATGCTTTCAACTGAAATGTGTCTTCCGCATTTAACCCAACCCCTCTGAATCAGAGAGGTGCGGGGGGCTGCCTTAATCAACATCCACGTCTTCGGCGCCCGGGGAACGTGGCTTGACTGCCTTGCTCAGGGGCAGAATGACAGATTTTTACCTTGTCATCTCTGGGATTCGATCCAGCAACCTTTCGGTTACTGGCCCCACACTCCTACCCACCAGGCTACCTTGGGTCGGCGGTCCCCCTCCTCTATAAAGGAACTCAGTCCAGCATTAAATTTATTCTTGAAAGTTGTAATAGTAAAATGCACAAGGTGCAATTTCGAAATTGGGTAGTACATCAGTTCCTCTTGTCATGTTAGTCTTTGCATACCTTGGAGAACTTTTCTCTCGACCTGTGTGCACCTACTTTGTAAACTTTCATTCATCGGCTAGGTTGTAGCAACCTCATGATGGGAATAGGGAAAATGTGAGTAACATGTAGTAGCCTAAACCTATCAATGTTACATTGAACTGGGTGAATGGAATATGAATGACAGTCATCCAACATGCTGTAATAGAAATAACGACATGCTCATGAAAAAAAGAAAATCGGCACTGACCGCCACTGTTGGAGAGCTATTTATAATTTGTCAGAAATGTCCAGATCAACTAGCCCATGTCAGCTAATGTTTTTTATTGAGGTTTCTTAGCCCATAGATATTGTTGTAATTTTTGAGTCACTCAAATATCACGTGAATACACATTAGACATGGAAAAATGTATAGAATTGCAAGAAAATCTTCTTTAAAAAGGCACAATTTTCTTTGCACCCCATGACAAAATGTGTAGAATTGCAGGAAATAAGCTTTAAACCTGCAAAAGAGGGGTGTGAACAGTTTGTGTCATGAACAGTGCTTGTGCCTATAGAAATAGATGAGGCGCGGGGGAGGGGGCACAGGATATTTCCCAGTGCTGAAAAAGTTTGTGAACCCCTGGCCTAATGTATGAGAATGTAGCTACAGTGATGGAATTATTCAGCTGTCTGTCTGTCTGTCCTGTCAGGGATGAGAAGCACAGTTTTCATTTCAACCTTTGTGTTTATTTCTTCTTAATAGCAACTATGTAATCATGGTGACCATGTTCTTCACAGTCAGTGTGATCAACAACTATGCTCTCAACTTCAACATCGCTATGCCTCTGCACATGATCTTCAGATCTGTAAGTCTACTGTTAGAAATGTTCTTATGGCTCTTAACATTGATGCTTTTAGTACCACTTCTTACCAACATCTAATACTATCCCTTCTTGATTGACAAATGCCTTCTGTTGTGCTTATATCTTCACAGGGATCATTAATAGCTAATATGATCCTGGGTATAATAATTCTGAAGAAAAGGTATCCCCCGCATAATTTCTCCTGACTTGGCCGTCTTTCGAACCCTTACCATGTTAACATGTTACTGTTCATTTTAGAGATGTTACTAATTAGTTAGCCAAATTAATAGGCTACTTTTGCCTCTCTGCAGCATGAGCCATAACATCAGAGGAATGTATTGCTGCCTTTGTCACTATTTTGCATGATCATGATGGCTGCTGTTGAAATGCCAAAAATGTCTGGCCGATGTACAACATCTTTTCCCTGCAGGTATTCATTGAGTAAATATCTCTCTGTAGCGATGGTGTCTCTGGGCATCTTCATATGCACCATCATGTCCGCCAAACAAGTGGTAAGCTCTTCATAATATGAACATGTTTCTGTTCAACCACACACTTTGTTTCCATATAATGTGCACTGTGGGTTGCAGCTGCAATGTCTAGTAGCTGAGTTGTTAGAAACATTTGTTACACAGTTATTACAGTCTGTTACACACATATACAGTAGTCAGTACATATTTGTTCATATTTTACAGGGAAATCTTCAGTAAGTTTTTGTGCTGTTACATTTTCTGCTATTTAGTGACCTCTGTTTTCCACTTTTCAGAATGTTGGTACTAAGGGCTCAGAAGATCAAGGTGTATATGCCTTCCTGCACTGGCTGATAGGTAAGTCTTACATGGACCTTTACTGTTAGGTGTGCATATAGGAGTGAGACATGGAGTCTTTTCATCCAGATTTCTTTGTTCCAGAATGACTTGCATTTTTGATAATAAGATTTTTACCTTGCCTCGACTAGTTGGGACTACCTAGAACTGGACACTGATTGTTACTGTTGTTGACAAAGGGTGGACAATGGATTGAAATAAGAGCACACAACTCTATCACATAAACCCTGCATACATATATTTAGGAAATGACGTGACTTGCAAGTCCTTAGTGCATAATCTATCCCATTCCCATTTTAACCTGACAATGATTAATGTAATTATTAATACAAGCTTAAGGCACGGACACACCGGTAGGATTGTAGAGTGTCTGCCAGCCGAGAGTACTTAGTACCTCTGAACAGAGTGCTGGCAGTCATTTGCAAACCGATTCTACATGTATAAATGGGCGAAAATGACTGCAGTCAGCCAGCAAACAAACGGCGCCCTACTGTACAGACCGACAATCGGTCTTCTGAGGTTTCTCCTTAAACAAATCAACAAAACTCTCTCCCTCTCCCTGTATGGTTAAAGTATCCATTTCTCAATCATGATACAACTGATTTTCTGGGTTTGTTGTTGTTCTTGTAGGTATCGCCATGTTGACCTTTGCACTGCTCATGTCTGCGAGAATGGGCATTTTCCAGGAGACCCTGTACAAGCAGTATGGCAAACACTCCAAGGAGGCTCTCTTCTATAATGTAAGTGTCAACCCCAAACTCCTGTATGCATTCCAATCCTGTCAGATGTTGTATACTTGAAAGGCAAAGTAACTCACAAAAGTAATTGTAATTTATCCCCTGACAATGGGGATATTAAGCTTTGCTTTTCTCACGAAACATAATGCACAACCCTACAATTGTTGACCTATATTTGGTGCAAACCAAGTGTCTGCATTTTCAGTGTTGTGTGCACTGTGCATTGATAATAGGGTGTGTATATGTCTACTTGACTCTACATATGTATCTTCTCTGCAGTTGTAATATGTTTGTCATTGCTCTCTCAGCACTGCTTGCCTCTGCCTGGGTTCCTGCTTCTGTCCTCAGACATCTACAACCACTGTGTCCTCTTCAGTCAAAGCAGTGAGTTAAATAGAGTCTTGAATGAACGTTTTGTATGAAAGCATGTCAAAGTATCCTCCTCATTCAGTAGAGTTGCAAAGTTTCCAGGTTTTTCAGAAATCCAAGTTGAAGGATTGATGTGAATTTGCTTCACAAACCTCAGTAATTGAAAGTTATGTCTGTTGGTGTCTTTGCTTAGCCTGGTTCCAGATTTGTTTGTGCTGTCTTGACAATAACCATAAGAGTTAACAAGACAGCACAAACGGATCTGGGACCAGGCTAGTCTTTGCTCACTGATGTTATGAATGTTATGTTGAGTCCACATTGTCACATTGTCCAGAGTTGTGCTGTAGCCTAAATTACATTTGTTTTCCAGCGCCTGTAGAAGTTCCTGTGATTGGCCAGGCTGTGCCGGTGTTGTGGCTGTACCTACTGCTGAACATCATCACACAGTATCCTTTACAATACTTTCACAGTGAATACTGTATTTGTGTGTAGTCACTACACACAAATAAAACATCATGTTTTATTGTCACATACACAGGATAGGTGCAGAGAAATGTGTTGTTTTACAGGATCAGCCATAGTAGTACAGCACTCCTGGAGCAAAGTAGGGTTAATTGCCTTGCTTAAGGGCACACCGACAGATTTTTCACCTTGTCGCCTCGGGTATTCGAACCAGCGACTACCTGCCTGCTGCCACGGTAAGGATTGGAAGTTGTCCATAGTTGTGCTGTTTTTCTTTCAGCTCCTGTAAAATCTCACTTTCACAGTAAACACTGTATGGTGTAGTCACTGCACACAAATTGGCGTGCTTGGAGGGGAATTCATCCCGTTGGAAACAAATTAGACTAATCCAGAGTTTTTTTATAACGCTGCTAACAAACACACTGTTACTGACGTCTCTGTATACTAGAAGACTATGCACATTCGCCTTACAAATTGCAACGCAAACACACTCTCTCTCTCACTCACGTACGCACACCCACATTTTAGACCCGTTTTTATTAAACATACACCATCATCCTCTACCAGTCCTTCACCCTCCTCAGATACGTGTGTATCCGCGGTGTCTTCATCCTGACCACAGAGTGTGCCTCTCTGACCGTAACCCTGGTGGTGACTCTGAGGAAGTTCATCAGCCTCATCATCTCCATCCTCCTCTTCAAGAATCCCTTCACCGCCTGGCACTGGGTGGGCACTGGAGTCGTCTTCCTGGGCACCCTGATCTACACAGAGGTCTGGACTAGCATCTGCACGGCGTTAAGAGGAAGTGAAAAGCTGGAGAAGAAAAAGACGTAGTAATATGCAGTAAAGAAGGCGGAGTGATACGCAGCACTTTCGTCAATTCCTCGCATCCTCTCTCTTTGCCTCCTTCTCAAAACAAATTGGAGAAGAGGGTCCAGGGGAGGGAAGGGGGGACCTGAGACTTTCTCCTCTAATATGGTTGAGAAGGAGTAGAAGTGAGAGGATGCAGGAAATCACAGAAAGACAAATTGAGATAGAGCCAATGTCACAAGAGAGTGCTTTTGACTGCACTGTTGTGTGTGTATACGGGACTACATTTTGTTGTGGGTGTGATCGCACACTCTGGAGCCTGTTTTCCACCCTCGCTCTCTACTGCTGTTGCAGTAGGGCCAGGTTGGTTGTTAATAGAATCATTATAAAAAAATATATGTTTTTTCCTATTGTTTTCATTGCTTGAACAATTACCTTAGAAAAAATGCCTTCCCACTAGGTTTCTCACTTAACCCATTTTAAAGACATAACCTTAGGAGCAACAACGGCTCAGACGTGAAGTGGTAGGCTACACAAGCTCACAGAAAGGGACCGCCGAGTGCTGAAGCTCGTATTGCGTAAAAATCGCCTGTCCTCGGTTGCAACAATCACCATGGAGTTCAAAACTGCTTCTGGAAGCAACGTCGTCGGGAGCTTCACGAAATGGGTTTCCATGGCCGAGCAGCCGCAGACAAGCCTAAGATCACCATGCGCAATGCCAAGCTCCAGCTGGAGTGGGGTAAAGCTTGCCGCCATTGGACTCTGGAGCATTGGAAACGCATTCTCTGGAGTGATGAATCACGCTTCACTATCTGGAAGTACGACGGACGAATCTGGGTTTGGTGCATACCAGGAGAACGCTACCTGCCCCAATGCATAGTGTAAAGTTTGGTGGAGGAGGAATAATGGTCTGGGGATGTTTTTCATGGTTCGGACTAGGCCCCTTAGTTCCAGTGAAGGGAAATCTTAACACTACAGCATACAATGACATTCTAGATGATTCTGTGCTTCCAACTTTGTGGCAACAGTTTGGGGAAGGCCTTTTCCTGTTTCAGCATGACAATGCCCCCATGCACAAAGCGAGGTCCATACAGAAATGGTTTGTCGAGATCGGTGTGGAAGAACTTGAATGGCCTGCACAGAGCTCTGACCTCAACCCCAACGAACACCTTTGGGATGAATTGGAACGGCGACTGCGAGCCAGGCCTAATTGCCCAAAAGCAGTCCCCAACCCTGCTAATGCTCTTGTGGCTGAATGGAAGCAAGTCCCCGCAGCAATGTTCCAACATCTAGTGGCAAGCCTTCCCAGAAGAGTGGAGGCTGTTATGGGAGCAAAGGGGGGGACCAACTCCATTTTAATGTGAAACATTTTCAACAAGCAGGTGTCCACATACCTTTGGCCATATAGTCATCTATCTACTTCCCCAGAGTCAGTTTAACTCCTGGATACCATTTTTATGTCTTGAGTATGAAGGAAGTTAGTATTGGCTTGCAAAACTACCTCTAACTAACGGTAGTGCAATGACTGGACGTCTATGGGTATCTGCTAGCATGCAGGTTTAAACGTTCACACCCCTAGTTGAATGTGGAAAAAAGTCCTGCAGGTGTCATCCTACATATTTCTTTATATTCCTTTGGAAGTCAGGTAGGAGGATCATTTGGCCAATATGAACTGTGGGTGGTTGGCATTGATTACGGACTGGGGCACGCGCAGCAGGAGATGTGGAGAGTGACAGAACCTGCGAGGGTGACTTAGAGGTTAGTTAGTGTAGCTAGGTAATAGACTATGACTAAGAAATATTGGTTGTTAGGGACATAGGCATAGCACAGCTTCACACACATACATTTGAAGAGGAGCCCTGGGCTTTGATCCAGGACCTCTATATCAGGCGGTTTGAAAAGGACTGGGAAATCATCTAAGACCCCAAGCCATAGACTATTTTCTCTGCTGCCGCACGGCAAGAGGTACCGGTGCATCAAGTCTGACAGCAACAGGCTCTTGAACAGCTTCTATCCCCAAGCGACACGACTGATTAATAGCTAACAAAATAGCTACATGCACCGAGTTCACATTGTATCTTTATTGGCCTTTTCTTTCAGTATTTACACAGCCATACACACTCACTCCAACACGCACAGACACTCACTCCGTCATTTTCACACTCACACATAATATGCACGTACATTTATACTGACTCTACACACCCACTCATATGCAAGCTGTTGTTACTCTGTTTATCTTATATCCTGTTGCCTAGTCACCTTACCCCTATACATTTCTACCTCCATCACTCCAGTATCCCTGCACATGTAAATATGGTATTGGAACAGACTTTATCAAATATTTCCTGAATATAGTATGCTCACTTACTTTGTATTTATTATTCTTATTTCTCGTAATACATTTGTATTGTTTATTGCATTATTGGGTTTTGAGTGTCCAAGAAAGGCATTTCACTGTACTTGTGCATGTGACATTAACTTGAAACAGTTAAAGGGTTGCAGAGGAGGTGGGGTTGATCAAGCATGGTGTACAAAGACCACTATCTCACAGTCAATCCCCAGCCACCATAAACGATCACATACAGCAAGTTTTACCATCCTAAGGTGCCTCTTGTTTGCCATAAATGGCATATGTCCTTTTAGGTATTTTGGGATTACTGCAGAGTTTCCAAGACCAATGCATGATTCACCCCAGCATGAAAGCTCATTCTTCACATGCGAGTCCAGTTCAGGTGTCACATGGGCTAGCAAAATAGGTACATATGAGGGGAAATTCACACCATCAATTTCCAGATGGCATTTTGGTTGTTGCATGGCCTCCTGACAAGGTGGCAGTCCAGTTCCATGGTGCCTCTGTCTCTAGTAACTGCCCGAGGGGAGGAGTGGGCCTATCAAGGATGATTCTGGATGGCATTGACATTGGAGAGGTGCAATTCCTATGACATGTGAAGGCCCACTATGTTGATTGCGTTTCTTCTCAATGAGTGTCAGGTTGTGTTGGTTCATCGTTGTGAACACTAGGGCTGGGAATTGCCAGGGACCTCACAATACAATATTATCACGATACTTAGGTGCTGATACAATATGTATGATGTATTGCGATTCGATACTGTGAATTTATTGCGATTTGATATTTCAAACATATTGCTCACCATAGTTTGCTGCAGTGAAACCATTATAAAATGAGTTTGGATCAGTCATGGAAAGAAAAGTGCTCAAAACAAATGGGCTCCATATTTAAAAAGGAGATGGAGAACACGCAAATACTGGAGTTTTGGTGCAGGTACAGCAAACAAGGCCGGCCCGCTCATTAGGCAGGATTAGGCATCCGCTTATGGTGGTAGGTTGAAGAGGGCGGGATTTCCTGTGCTAATCTGACAGACGCACCTCGAACAACACAAAACCTCATACAATTCTGCCCAAAAACAATTACATTTTCTCTCAACCAGTGGCACATGGGTTTTTTAGCTGAGCGCTGATGCCGCCCTGTGATAAGTAGTGCCCACTTTGTTTAAGGCAGGGGCGCAAAATATTTTGCTTGTCCATCCCCAGCATGCCTCTCCAGGTTGCTGTTGGAGAGACTCATTGCTTCCGCGCTCCACCAACGTTCCCTCATATTATCTAACATAAATCATGGAGCAGATAAAGTATATGGTAGAAAGAGTTTGAGATTTTCTGTAGCCTACAGACTGGAGATAAAATGTATGACAATGTAATAAGAGTAGGTATCACCCCAATTAGTCGACTGGTCGATTGTTTGGTCGTTAGGCTGTTGTTCGATTTGTTTTAGTCGAGCAGTAACAAATATATATACACTACCGTTCAAAAGTTTGAGGTCACTTAGAAATTTCTTTGTTCCATGAAAACATACATGAAATGAGTTGCAAAATTAATAGGAAATATAGTCAAGATGTTGACAAGGTTATAAATAATGTTTTTAATTGTGTCCTTCAAACTTTGCTTTCGTCAAAGAATCCTCCATTTGCAGCAATTACAGCCTTGCAGACCTTTGGCATTCTAGTTGTCAATTTGTTGAGGTAATCTGAGGAGATTTTACCCCATGCTTCCTGAAGCACCTCCCACAAGTTGGATTGGCTTGATGGGCACTTCTTACGCACCATACGGTCAAGCTGCTCCCACAACAGCTCAATAGGGTTGAGATCCGGTGACTGTGCTGGCCACTCCATTATAGACAGAATACCAGCTGACTGCTTCTTCCCTAAATAGTTCTTGCATAGTTTGGAGCTGTGCTTTGGGTTATTGTCCTGTTGTAGGAGGAAAGCGCCATACACAGGGTACGGCATGGCATTGCAAAATGGAGTGATAGCCTTCCTTCTTCAAGATCCCTTTTACCCTGTACAAATCTCCCACTTTACCACCACCAAACCACCCCCAGACTATCACATTACCTCCACCATGCTTGACAGATGGCATCAAGCACTCCTTCAGCATCTTTTCATTTTTTCTGCATCTCACGAATGTTCTTCTTTGTGATCCGAACACCTCAAACTTACGATTAGTCTGTCCATAACACTTCTTTCCAATCGTCCTCTGTCCAGTGTCTGTGTTCTTTTGCCCATCTTAATCTTAATTTTTATTGGCCAGTCTGAGATATGGCTTTTTCTTTGCAACTCTGCCTAGAAGGCCAGCATCCCGGAGTCGCCTCTTCACTGTTGACATTGAGACTGGTGTTTTGCGGGTACTATTTAATGAAGCAGCCATTTGAGGACTTGTGAGGTGTCTGTTTCTCAAACTAGACACTAATGTACTTGTCCTCTTGCTTAGTTGTGCACCGGGGCCTCTCACTCCACTTTCTGTTCTGGTTAGAGTCAGTTTGCGCTGTTCTGTGAAGGGAGTAGTACACAGCGTTGTACGAGATCTTCAGTTTCTTGCCAATTTCTCGCATGGAATAGCCTTAATTTCTCAGAACAAGAATAGACTGACGAGTTTCAGAAGAAAGTTCTTTGTTTCTGGCCATTTGAGCCTGTAATCGAACTCACAAATGCTGATGCTCCAGATACTCAACTCGTCTGAAGAAGGCCAGTTTTATTGCTTCTTTAATCAGTACAACAGTTTAACATAATTGCAAAAAGGTTTTCTAATGATCAATTAGCCTTTTAAAATGATAAACTTGGATTAGCTAACACAACGTGCCATTGGAACACAGGAGTGATGGTTGCTGATAATGGGCCTCTGTCCGTTTATGTACAGTTGAAGTCGGAGGTTTACATACACTTAGGTTGGAGTCATTAAAACTTGTTTTTCAACCACTCCACAAATGTCTTGTTAACAAACTATAGTTTTGGCAAGTCTGTTAGGACATCTACTTTGTGCATGACACAAGTCATTTCTCCAACAATTGTTTACAGACAGATTATTTAACTTATAATTCACTGTATTACAATTCCAGTGGGTCAGAAGTTTACATACACTAAGTTGCCTTTAAACAGCTTGGAAAATTCCAGAAAATTATGTCATGGCTTTAGAAGCTTCTGATAGGCTAATTGACATCATTTGAGTCAATTGGAGGTGTACCTGTGGATGTATTTCAAGGCCTACCTTCAAACGTGCTTGACATCATGGGAAGATCTCAGAAAAAGAATTGTAGACCTCCACAAGTCTGGTTCATCCTTGGGAGCAATTTCCAAATGCCTGAAGGTACCACGTTAATCTGTACAAACAATAGTACGCAAGTATAAACGCCATGGGACCACGCAGCCGTCATACCGCTCAGGAAGGAGACGCGTTCTGTCTCTTAGAGATGAACGTACTTTAGTGCGAAAACTGCAAATAAATCCCAGAACAACAGCAAAGGACCTTGTGAAGATGCTGGAGGAATCAGGTACAAAAGTATCTATATCCACAGTAAAACAAGTCCTATATCGACATAACCTGAAAAGCCGTTCAGCAAGGAAGAAGCCACTGAAAACCGCGATAAAAATATCATACTTTTTGGAGAAAAAAAGCCCAAGAACACCATCCCAACCATGAAGCACGGGGTGGCAGCATCATGTTGTGGGGGTGCTTTGCTGTAGGAGGGACTGGTGCACTTCACAAAATAGATGACATCATGTGGAAGGAAAATTGTGGATATATTGAAGCAACATCTCAATACATCAGTCAGGAAGTTAAAGCTTGGTCGCAAATGGGTCTTCCAAATCGACAATGACCCTAAGCATACTTCCAAAGTTATGGCAAAATGGCTTAAGGACAACAAAGTCAAGGTATTGGAGTGGCCATCACAAAGCCCTGACCTAAATCCCATAGAACATTTGTGGGCAGAACTTAAAAAGTGTGTGCAAGCAAGGAGGGCCTACAAACCTGACTCAGTTACACCAGCTCTGTCAGGAGGAATGGGCCAAAATTCACCCAACTTATTGTGGGAAGCTTGTGGAAGGCTACCTGAAACATTTGACCCAAGTTTAGCCATTTAAAGGCAATGCTACCAAATACTAATTGAGTGTATGTAAACTTCTGACCCACTGGGAATGTGATGAAAGAAATAAAAGCTGAAATAAATCATTCTCTCTACTATTATTCTGACATTTCACATTCTTAGAATAAAGTGGTGATCCTAACTGACCTAAAACAGGGAATTTTTACTAGGATTAAAGGTCAGGAATTGTGAAAAACTGAGTTTAAATGTATTTGGCTAAGGTGCATGTAAACTTCCGACTTCAACTGTAGATATTCCATAAAAAAATCAGCCGTTGTCAGCTACAATAGTCATTTACAACATTAACAATGTCTACACTGTATTTCTGATCAATTTGATGTTATTTTAATTGACAAAAAAAATAGCTTTTCTTTCAAAAACAAGGACATTTCTAAGTGACCCCACTTAGAAATGTGTGTGTGTGTGTGTATGTATGTATGTGTGTATGTGTGTGTGTGTGTGTGTGTGTGTGTGTGTGTGTGTGTATATATATATATATATATATATATATATATATATATATATATAAATAATAGGCCAAGACTAAAAGCCAATTTATGCTTGTCCGAAAATGTGGTCGGAGGCTCCACATGGAGGGTGTGACGCAATTGATGAGCCGCTAGAGGCATGCAGAGGCCAAATCGAGCTTTGTACTTCATCGCCATGGACTCCCACATTTTGGATCATTGCAAAGGGCTGCGTATAGCTCCGCATTTAAAGGATTGGTTAACGGTAGGTTTGAGCGGTACATCCTGTATAAACACAAACTAATTTCCCTCACAACAGCTCTGCGCTGCTCGGCGAAGCGCAAGAAGTATGAATGCCCTGACATCTGCTGAGGCCATATTACCGTAAATGCTGCACGGCCAATGCAGACGTCGGATTGACCATGCACCCAGATGCATTGCACTTCTCTCCAGCCAATTTGTGCACATTCATTGTTTCATAAATTCATTGTGTGCGTTTGATTGTTAGTGCATATCAATTCCCCATTACCTATCACCAATAGTACATTTACAGTTAATTCCTATAATTTCTAATCTACAATGTTTGTTACTTTGGGTACGGTAATTATTTTGATGCATTCAATGTTATTATTCCTGTCATCCTGTTCTCAATGTCTGAGTGGGCACATTATTTTCAGAGTGGACAAATTATAAGATAAGAAAGACGTTAAAAATCAAGTCAAGAAACGTTGGGTAGTTAGTTAGTTTGCCATTATATTAACTATAGGCTAGTTTGATGTATAAGTAGCCAACTAACGTTTGGTAGCTAGCTAACAGCCAGCATAATTTATTTGAAAAGTCATGACTTTATTACATTGCTCAACATTTTCTTAACGTTTGTCATAATTAGTTAAAACAATGAACTTGTATCCACTCTCGTTGTACTTCGGCTGCATATTTTCAAATCTGAAAATGATGTGAAGCCACGCACAATCCCTGAAGAATTGCATTGTGGGCCCTAAAGTTCGAAAATAGTGTCCTCTGCGTGCATACTTCATATTTTTGTGAATTGAGTATGACATCCGGGAACTTTTGGCATACTAACTATATCCATACTATGACCAATAAGAATACTATATATTCAATTCACGTCACAAGTAGTATAGTTAGTATGAGTATTCGAACACAGCTGTTGTCTTTTGTTTCAAGTGCTCCTGTCAATGTTGAGTAAGGATGCGCACGCATAGAAGTGGGCCTATAGGCTACCTGAGAAATCTTTCCAGCTCTCTCCCTTTCATAACCACAGCATGAAAGTGAAAATGGCATGCTCTGATCCAGTAGAAATGTCATAAAATAGGCCTACCTGATTACTTCTTATCAGTGCTTGACTTGGACTGAAATAGGTTCCTGTACTCATTTTGGGTGCTGGTACTGTTTATATTTAGGTGCAGGAGCTCCACAATACTTTTGGGCTAATATTCTCTAAGAGAAATAGGAGCTCAAGCAGTAGAACATTTTGAGCTGCCGTGACTCTGCTCCGGTGAGCGCCTGCCCAAGTCAAGCACTGCTTCTTATCCCCCTTGTGCAAATAGCCAACAGATGTTTGTCCTGAGATCACTGACCGGGAAACTGATGGCCCAGAATATTTTATACAATGTTGCAAGCTCGCTAGCTCAAGATTGGGCTGGACATTTATTTTTATCAGGATATTTTCTACCTGCAGGCTGCCATGTTTTTATTTGCTGGCTTTATGTCAGCTATTTTTACATAGTTGGCAATGGCAATAGAAGTAACTTTTAAGGTTGTATCATTTTCATTTAGATTTGGATAGAATTTTGATTAACCACATGACAATGTTTTTGAGAAGACCTTACTATAAATTAAGTTAAACTGTATAACACAAAAATGTGCATATGAAAACAATAACTGGCAAGCAGATAGGTAGAAATAGTAAGATAAATTGGCATTCAACATGAGAAGGTTTGCCAACTCCTTGTGTAGCCTATTACCGGCAACTTCAGGAGAGTAATGGCAGAATCTGCGAAAGGGGTTGGGTTAAATGCGGAAGAAACATTTCAGTTGAAGGCATTCGGTTGTACAACTGACTAAGATGGACTAATGGTGACTTTGACTTTTTGATATCCCAGTCCACGTGCTCGAAGCAATCTTGCAGCCTGGAATCGGATTGGTCGGACCAGCGTTGAACAGACCTGAGAACGGGCGTTTCCTGTTTTAGTTTCTGTTTGTAGGCTGGGAGCAACAAAATGGAGTCATGGTCAGACTTGCCGAAAGGAGGGCGGATAATAGCCTTGTATGCATCACGCAAGTTAGAATAACAATGATCCAGGATTTTACCAGCCCGGGTGGCACATTCGATATGCTGATAAAATTTCGGGAGCCTTGTTTTCAAATTAGCCTTATTAAAATCTTTAGCCACAATAAATGCAGCCTCAGGATATGGGGTTTCCAATTTACCTAGAGTGAAATTAATTTCTTTCAGTGCCGTCGATGTGTCAGCTTGAGGGGGGATATACACGGCTGTGATTATAATCGAGGAGAATTCTCTTGGTAGATAATGCGGTCTGCATTTGATTGTAAGGAATTCTATGTCAGGTGAACAAAAGGACTTGAGTTCCTGTATGTTGTTATGATCACACCACGTCTCGCTAATCATAAGACACACACCCCCACCCTTCTTCTTACCTTCTTACTGGGACTATTTTAGTTTTGCGGGGTGCGGCAATATTTTTGTCTCGCCTAGGGCAGCAAAACAGCGAAGACCGGCCCTGGCCACAACATAAAAAAAGAATGTGTAACTGTATGCATTTTTGTCAGACAGGACCATACAGCACTGAATAAATTTGACTTTGAAAGTTGTTTATTGAACAGCTACCAAAAAGTAAAGTTTATATTCACAGTTGATGTTTCCGACTATTGTATCTGTGTGTTTACAGGTCTGTGTCCAAAATGCTTTAAGATATCCTAATGCTGTTTGTGTATGCAGGGCAGACTATTGACTACTTGTATTCCACATTTTCGCAGTATCCGAGCTTGCAATATCGGATTACATGAGCTTATGTGGCCCACATCCCCCTCCAGCCAGGTATTATTCTGCACTGTTTGAGTTACACACCAGGCCCTACAGTCGAACATTCGGTCCCCCTTCTGGTCCCCCCTCACCTGCTTATCCCCACCATGGAACCTGCTCCAAATACAGACCCTCCACCTCCCCCTGTTCAGCCAGTAAAGCTCACACCTCCCCCTGTTCAGCCAGTAAAGCTCCCACCTCCCCCTGTTCAGCCAGTAAAGCTCCCACCTCCCCTGTTCAGCCAGTAAAGCTCACCCCCTGTTCAGCCAGTAAAGCTCCCACCTCCCCTGTTCAGCCAGTAAAGCTCCCACCTCCCCCTGTTCAGCCAGTAAAGCTCCCACCTCCCCTGTTCAGCCAGTAAAGCTCCCACCTCCCTGTTCAGACAGTAAAGCTCCCACCCCCCCAGTTCAGACAGTAAAGCTCCCACCTCTCCCAGTTCAGACAGTAAAGCTCCCACCCCCCCTGTTCAGACAGTAAAGCTCCCACCTCCCCTGTTCCAGACAGTAAAGCTCCCACCTCCCCTGTTCAGCCAGTAAAGCTCCCACCTCCCTGTTCAGCCAGTAAAGCTCCCACCTCCCCTGTTCAGCCAATAAAGCTCCCCCAGTTCAGACAGTAAAGCTCCCACCTCCCCTGTTCAGACAGTAAAGCTCCCACCTCCCCCTGTTCAGACAGTAAAGCTCCCACCTCCCCCTGTTCAAGACAGTAAAGCTCACACCTCCCCCTGTTCAGCCAATAAAGCTCCCACCTCCCCCTGTTCAGCCAGTAAAGCTCCCACCTCCCCCTGTTCAGCCAGTAAAGCTCCCACCTCCCCCTGTAACATTTGTTTCCGCTCTCCCTCCACCTAAGGAACCAATCGTCCTGCCTGTAGTTCTTGAACCTATTGTTCCACCTACACCTGCAGAACCGGTGGTCTTAGCTACACCTCTTGCTTCTCCCGTAGAACCTGAGGTTGTAGCTACACCTCCCACTACACCTGTCGAAACTAAAGGGCTTCCTCAAGTGGCCGATACCATTATCCCACTTGTGCCTTTAGACCCTATAGTGCTACCTATGGCTCCCCTTCCACCTATAGAGGAACCTGTACTTGTAGTCCTATGTACCCCTTTCCCTGAGGAACCTATGGTTCTTCCGACAGTGGCTGAACCTATTATCCCACTTGTCCTTATAGAACCCATAGAGCCTGTAGTCCCACCTAAACCTGTGGTTCTAGCTACCCCTCCTCCTCCAGCTGTGGAACCATTTGTGCTTCCTCCAGTAGTTGATTCCGTTGTCCACCCACCTCACGTAGAACCGATAGTCCCACCTACCCCTGCCCCTTCTCCTGCAGAACCTATAGTGATACCTGTAGTAGTTGAACCTATTGTCCTGCCTCCAGTCGTTGAGGAAGTAGTCCTACCAACACCTCCCCCTGTAGAACTTGTGGTCGTGTCTCCACCTGTTGAAGATGTTGTGCCGCCTCCCATAACTGAAGCTACAGTCCTGCCTTCACTGGTTGAACCTGTAGTCCTCGCTACACCTGGGTCTGTTGAGCAAGTAGTCGATCCTCCAGCCATTGAACCTACAGTCCTACCTTCAGTAGTTGAAACTACAGTGGTTGAACCAGTTGTTCTTCCTACAGCCCCCCTTGTTGAACCTGTGGTCTTACCTACACCCTTAGAACCAGTAGTCGTGTCTCCACCTGTAGAGCCAATAGTCATGTCTCAGTGGTTGAATCTGTAGTCCTGCCTACACCCATTGAACCTGCAACCCTACAACCATCACCCGTTGTTGAAGAGGTTTCCCTACCGACACCTCCAGCCGTAGAGCCACTAACAGTATCTACTCCTCCTCTTGCAGCAGAACCTGTAGCCCCACCTCCCCCAGTCATAGCACCTATCCCGGAGCTTATTGTGAAGGAGCTTCCTGCCCCACCATGTCACTCTATGGCGCTCGCGACCCTGCCTACTGCATCGGCTGCTAGTGAACCAGCTGATCTGCCTCCCCCTCCGGCTGTAGAGCCCATGGCTCCCCCTCTTTCCCTCCCTGCCCGGGTAGAACCCATGGTCAGCATTCCACTACCCCCCCTCATTGAGGAAGTGGCTGTTCAAGTCGCGGCTCCTGTTGTGACCCCTGCTGTGACCCCACCACAACCTCCAGCAGGTGAGTCTGCTTTCTCTCATCCAAGTTGTACTGATTTTTATTATTGTTAGTATGTGATAATGTAGTCATAATGATGTATTCATTATTAATGGCTGCAATAAGTAAAGCATTGTTCATATTACACAAACCTAAGTTCTCACAATAAACATTTGTCTCTCTTTTAGGGATTGATGAAGAAGAACTGAGGAGGCAGATCCAAGCAGAGCTGATGAAGGGTCTGGAAGAGGAGATGAAACTGAAGCAGCAGGATCTTCAGAAACAGTGAGGAGACCAACATAGGTCATAGATGACCGGTTTCCCAAACCAGGACTAAGCCTAGCCCTGGACTAAAACACAAGCTCTTGTGTTAGTCTTGGACTAAAAATAATTAAGGTATTTGTTGTCTAAGACTAGGCTCAATCTGGATCTGAGAAGTCAAAATCCTTGTTAGGGTCTGTACTTCTGTGTCTGTCTATCTGTAGACTGGAACCATCACTCCTGGAACACAGGAGTGATGGTTGCTGATAATGGGCCTCTGTACGCCTTTGTAGATATTCCATTAAAAATCTGCCGTTTCCAGCTACAATAGTCATTTACAACATTAACAATGTCTACACTGTATTTCTGATCAATTTGATGTTATTTTAATGGACAAAAAAAAAGCTTTTCTTTCAAAAACAAGGACATTTCTAAGTGACCCCAAACTTTTGAACGGTAGTGTATACACACACACACACACACACAGCCTCTGGAAGCTGTAGTTGTGGATCCACCTGCTGAGCCTGTAGTTGTGCCTCCAGTGGTTGAATCTGTAGTCATGCCTACACCCATTGAACCTGCAACCCGTAACAGTCCAGCAGCTGTTCTATTGTTGATGTGCCATGTGTTCCCCTCTTCAACAGAGTTGTCATTTCTTCAAAGTTACCACGGAGAACTTCAAGAAGGGCAAAGACGACGTTCACAACACCTTCAAGTGAGTATCATCGTTACGCTTGGCTGTATGCTAATACGGTTTTTACCACCTTCACTATTTAACCAGGTAGGTTGTTGAGAACACATTCTGTTTGACAAAAACAAGCTATCTGTGAGCTGTCTTGACTGGGCAGAATATGGTATGGTAGGATGTCTGTTGTCTCTCTCCGAGTCTCTGTCCCTCCCTCTCCTCTTTCTCCCTCTATTCCCAGGTGTGTTGACATCAAGCCAGTGTGTGATGACCTGCAGAGTCAGATCCTGAAGTGCTACAGGGAAAACACAGGACAGACCCTCACCTGCTCTGGCATCACCAACCTTTACATGCAGTGTGTGGATAACCACAAGGTCTCATCTCCATCTCCCTCCCCTAACCTTAAGGTTAGGGGAGGGGTTAGCTAAAACCCTTTCAGCTAACCCCTCCCCTAACCCTTTCACCTAACCCTTCCTCTAACCTTAACCCTTTTAGCTAACCCTTCCCCTAACCTTAACCCTTTTAGCTAACCCTTCCCCTAACCTTAACCCTTTCACCTAACCCTTCCTCTAACCATAACCCTTTTAGCTAACCCTTCCTCTAACCTTAACCCTTTTAGCTAACCCTTCCCCTAATCTTAACCCTTTCAGCTAACCCCTCCCCTAACCTTAACCCTTTCAGCTAACCCCTCCCCTAACCCTTTTAGCTAACCCTTCCCCTAACCTTAACCTTTTCACCTAACCCTTCCTCTAACCTTAACCCTTTTAGCTAACCCTTCCTCTAACCTTAACCCTTTTAGCTAAACACCCTAACCTTAACCCTTTCAGCTAACCCCTCCCCTAACCCTTTTAGCTAACCCTTCCTCTAACCTTAACCTTTTAGCTAACCCTTCCTCTAACCTTAACCCTTTCAGCTAATCCTTCCTCTAACCCTAACCCTTTTAGCTAACCCCTCCCCTAACCTTAACCCTTTCAGCTAACCCCTCCCCTAACCTTAACCCTTTTAGCTAACCCCTCCCCTAACCTTAACCCTTTCAGCTAACCCTTCCTCTAACCTTAACCCTTTTAGCTAACCCTTCCTCTAACCTTAACCCTTTTAGCTAACCCTTCCTCTAACCTTAACCCTTTTAGCTAACCCTTCCTCTAACCTTAACCCTTTCAGCTAACCCCTCCCCTAACCTTAACCCTTTTAGCTAACCCCTCCCCTAACCTTAACCCTTTCAGCTAACCCCTCCCCTAACCTTAACCCTTTTAGCTAACCCCTCCCCTAACCTTAACCCTTTCAGCTAACCCCTCCCCTAACCTTAACCCTTTCAGCTAACCCCTCCCCTAACCTTAACCCTTTTAGCTAACCCTTCCTCTAACCTTAACCCTTTTAGCTAACCCTTCCTCTAACCTTAACCCTTTCAGCTAACCCTTCCTCTAACCTTAACCCTTTTAGCTAACCCTTCCTCTAACCTTAACCCTTTTAGCTAACCCTTCCTCTAACCTTAACCCTTCCTCTAACCTTAATCATTTTAGCTAAACCTTCCCCTAATACTAAACCTATACTTAGGTTAAAGGGTTAACTCCTAAACTTAACCCTAACCCCTAGCCTAGCTAACGTTAGCCAACTAGCTAGATTCGTAACATATCATACTATTTGTAAATTAGTAACATACATACGTGTGTGTGCCATCGTGCACAAACTGATTTCAATATTTTATTTAGAAGTTGCTTCTATTTGTGACGACGAAAGTGATGCAAGTCCTACCTCCCATCTCCTCATTGACTTTTAGAAGCATATACCCACGTGCCTTCTCCTCATTGGTTATACCCACGTGGGTGATTGAAAGTCGGTTGTGGTAATACACTTTATTATGAACGTTAGATGCCAATCGCCATATAAAGTCCAAAGAAGAAAAAGCCTGGAAGGAGTAGAGATGACTAGAAACGATTCGGTTGACCGTTTTATGTGTGGATTAATTGTCCTTGTGTACAATTGTCCTTGTCCTTGAGTACCTTGTGCATTTCAGGTAAAATAACAACTCAACATTTATATCCCATGACAAATTAGCTAGCAACGGCAAGCTAGCTAGCTAAATTGTCATACATGTTTAATGCTTTTCGACCTGTCCCCAAATTAATATAATTGGTTCAGAGAGTTTGTTTTGATATTTCAACCTGCCTGTCATGATCATGTTTGGGGGGGCGCGCGTCAGGTTTGGCGACCTGAAATTTTAGGGAATCTGATTGGTCAAGACACGCAAAGAGCCTGCAGCAGCACTCTGATGTGAAGGTCAGATCAATTGTGCGCGAGTTGACATATTTAAAATAATGTATAAAAAAACAGCACTGTGCCCGTTAAACTAAGTCTTAAGTGCCGCCTCACAACACGTTTTCCGGCGGCACTGCTGTAGAATACCTATCTGTTGCATTTCTACTCTGCCACTTGGAAGGTCGCTTTAAGTTTTCAAACAGAAGACGCAAGTTTTCACGATGCGCACAATTACAGAATATATGTGATAAAGCGAAGTGTCTATGCTCGCGCCTCATCTGCCTGCGGGGAGACCAGACACCTGCACCCAAGCTTCGCACTTCGTTCTCGTTTAAAAGGAACATTATGCAAGTTTGACTTTTCTTACTTGAACCTGCTGGCTGAATCTTGGCGATGTAAGTCAAATTATTACAGTTATCCAGTTGATTTATTATTTGATGCTGAAGTGCGGTGCATGTTTTATTATAAGCACGTTGAAAGTAGGCTAATATGTTGTATTTTATTGTAGCTTCAACATCGGTGTTCCAACGATATGTTTGTTTGTTTTATTAAATAATCTATACGAAAATTGTTCTAGACTATAGTGTGACTCGGGGAATTGACGCTGCGCCATGTTTTTCTTGCCAAGGGAGGGTGTTTTCATCCCTTGCCACACGGCTCTGACACTTGGGCATTGCCCAACGTCCGCATTCCCCATCATGTTGCGCAGATACAATTCCAGGGCTGAAGTACTCCGAATAACCGCGGTGAACGTTTTTATCTACACTATATATACAAAAGTATGTGGACACCCCTTCAAATTAGTGGATTCGGTTGTTGACAGGTGTATAAAATCGAGCACACCGCCATGCAATCTCCATAGACAAACAATGGCAGTAGAATGGCCTTACTGAAGAGCTCAGTGGCTTTCAATGTGGTACCGTCATAAGATGCCACCTCTCCAACAAGTAAGTTTGTCAAATTTCTGCCCAGCTAGAGCTGCCTGGTGCTGTTATTGTGAAGTGTAAACATCTAGGAGCAACAACGGCTCAGCCGTGAAGTGGTAGGCCACACAAGCTCACAGAAAGGGACTGTAAAGTGCTGAAGCGCGTAGCGCGTAAAACCGTCTGTCTTCGGTTACTTACTACCAAGTTCCAAACGGCCTCTGGAAGCAACATCAGCACAAGAACTGTTCGTCCGGCGCTTCATGAAATGGGTTTCCATGGCCAAGCAGCAGCACACAGTACTAAGATCACCATGCACAATGCCAAGCGTCGGCTGGAGTGGTGTAAGGCACGCCTCCATTGAACTGTGGAGCAGTAGAAATGCCTTCTCTGGAGTGATCACACTTCACCATCTGGCAGTCCAAATCTGGGTTTGGCGGATTCCAGGAGAACGCTACTTGCCCCGATGGGGTTGAGGTCAGTGCCCTGACCTCAACTCCATCGAACATATTTGGGATGAATTAGAACGGCAACCGCGAGCCAGGCCTAATCACCCAACATCAATGCCCGACCTCACTAATGCTCTCGTGGCTGAATGGAAGCAAGTCCCCGCAGCAATGTTCCAACATCTAGTGGAAAGCCTTCCCAGAAGAGTGGAGGCTGTTATAGCAGCAAAAGGAGGACCAACTCCATATTCAATCCCATGATTTTGGAATGGGATGTTTGACGAGCAGGTGTCCACATACTTTTGGTAATGTAGTGGGTAAATAAAAGAAAGTGTAAATAACTCAATCGTGGAGCTGTAAGTATTTCACGCCACCAAGTCAGTTGCATAGCATTAATCACAGGCCTACCTGTTTTATTATTTAGTAATGATGCTGAACCATTGCAATTACTCATTGTTGTGTTGTGCCACGTATTGTTGTCATATCAGCTTTTTGGGATGTCTTTGTAAGCTGCGCACTTTTGGAACATGTGCGCTGGCTATTAACTAATTCGATTTGGCAGTATGGTAATTTTGCGTTTGTTGTAGACACGTACAGAGGTTACAAATTGGCTATTACATTATTATTACAAAGTGTGTGTGTGAGAGAGTCAGCGAGAGGGTGGGAGAGAGAGAGTTTGTTTATCTTGTGCCTTCATTGGTTTTGACTCACCGGGCTTCTTTGTTTATATCACTAGAGAAGGGCAAGGACTGACACACATATAGACATACACACACAGTGGATGTCAGGTCAAGGCATATGTGGAGAGGGATAAAGAGAATATAATGTACCCTATCAGTATGCATGTATACAGAAAGTGAATTCCTTCATAGATTTGATCTTTAGAGAAGTTGAAATGTTTTCTCTTGTTTTGCTTTCATAACTGAATACTGCATTTATTCTTGTATAAATGGTTTTCAAATATGTATAGGAACACCACCTTTGGCTCTCCTTTATGTACACTACTGTTCAAAAGTTTGGAGTCACTTAGACATTTCATTGTTTTTGAAAGAAAAACACATTTTCTGGTCCATTAAAATAACAGAACATTGTTTAGAAATACAGTGTAGACATTGTTAATGTTGTAAATGACTATTGTAGCTGGAAACGGCAGATTTGTTTATGGAATATTTACATAGGCGTACAGAGGCCCATTATCAGCAACCATCACTCCTGTGTTCCAATGGCACGTTGTGTTAGCTAATCCAAGTTTATCATTTTAAAAGGCTAATTGATCATTAGAAAACCCTTTTGCAATTATGTTAGCACAGCTGAAAACTGTTGTTCTGATTAGAGAAGCAATAAAACTGGCCTTCTTTAGACTAGTTGAGTATCTGGAGCATCAGCATTTGTGGGTTCGATTACAGGCTCAAAATGGCCAGAAACAAATAACTTTATTCTGAAACTCGTCAGTCTATTCTTGTTCTGAGAAATGAAGGCTATTCCATGTGACAAATTGCCATGAAACCGAAGATCTCGTACAATGCTGTGTACTACTCCCTTCACAGAACAGCGCAAACTGGCTCTAACCAGAAAAGAAAGAGGAGTGGGAGGCCCCGATGCACAACTGAGGAAGAGGACAAGTACATTAGTGTGTCTAGTTTGAGAAACAGACGCCTCACAAGTCCTCAACTGGCAGCTTCATTAAATAGTACCCGCAAAACACCAGTCTCAATGTCAACAGTGAAGAGGCGACTCCGGGATGCTGGCCTTCTAGGCAGAGTTGCAAAGAAAAAGCCATATCTCAGAATGGCTAATAAAAAGAAAAGATTAAGATGGGCAAAATAACACACTGGACAGAGGAACTCTGCCTAGAAGGCAAACATCGCCTCTTCACTGTTGACGTTGAGACTGGTGTTTTTCGGGTACTATTTAATGAAGCTGCCAGTTGAGGACTTGTGAGGTGTCTGTTTCTCAAACTAGACACTGTAATGTAGTTGTCCTCTTGCTCAGTTGTGCACCGGGGCCTCCCAATCCTCTTTCTATTCTGGTTAGAGCCAGTTTGCGCTGTTCTGTGAAGGGAATTTGAAGTTCACTGCTCGACTGAGGGACCTTACAGATAATTGTATGTGTGGTGTACAGAGATATGAGGAAGTCATTGAAAAATGACATTAAACACAATTATTGCACACAGAGTGAGTCCATGCAACGTATGTGATTTGTTAAGACTATTTTTATTCCTGAACTTATTTAAGCTTGCCATAACAAAGGGGGTCAATTCTTATTGACTTAAGACATTTCAGCTTTTCATTTTTTATTAATTTGTAAAATGTTTGAAAACCATAATTCCATTTTTGACATACGGTATTGTGTGTAGGCCAATGACCAAAAATTTTAAATTTAATCAATTTTAAATTCAGGGTGTAACACAACAAAATGTGGAAAAAGTCAAAGGGTTTGAGTACTTTCTGAAGCACTGTACAACTGAGCATAGTGACTTTGAAGGGCTGGTAGATGTATTCGATGTCAACCTGTTTCTACAGAGTTTCTCAAAACGTATTCTGGTACTTGACTGCACTAAGGTCTATCACCAGTAGAGGGCACTCTTTCTTAGACCCTTTTCACAGTAGTTAGCCGAACCAAGCCAAGCTGTACTGTGCTGGCCTCAGTAGCCTGGTCACATATCCACCACTAAAATACTGAGTCAGGTCGACTCATCTCTCAGCCATCACTAGTTCACTTCTCCAGTTGCATTAAACTCACTTCTATTGGCATTTGCCATGCCTCCTACAGAGTGAGACATCAGGGCATGTCTCTGTCTTGTCAGTATGCTTATGGGAGAGTGTCTATCAGTGTATATTTATGCCAGCAGGTCTGGGTCATAAGGTATACGTTTTAAAGGTCTGTGTGTTGGTGAGTGGGACTGGTGGTATTCAATGCCTCATCAAAGAGGAAGAGTGAGTGTGTGTGAAATGGAAGGAAAAAGACATAGAAGGTGGGACAAGTGAGATGTACAGCAGCCTAGTAGAGGTAGTGAAAGCAGCACAGGAGGAAGGGGAAACTACACTACAGATTTAGAGCAAAACACTAAACCAAACTGTGGTCTGGAAATCTAAAACCAAACCAGACTTGACGTCAGTCTACTCCTCTGAGAGGAAGCTGTGGTCAGAATGGTTTGTTGTGTTTGGACAAAGGGGTTCTGACTGGTGCATGTTTGAAGTAACTGTGTTAGTGCACACCCATGTATAGTGTGTGTGTGTGTGTGTATGAGAATAGTGTTTATGTGTGTGCGTATTGTGTGTGTGTGAGTGAGTGAGAGAGAGAACAGTATGTTCTCTTTGTGTGAATTGTTTATAAAGGCCAGTGAAGATCCCGCTGTCACTCAAGTTGTATGGGAGATCGGAAATCCCCTCATACATGCTGACCTGATTGCTCACTCAGATGTAAGGTTTCAGGAATGTACAGGAATGTAAGATGTATGCTGTAGCTAGATTTCAAACCTACTCATAGAATTACATCAGTATTTGTAACAACACAATCTGGGTAATGTTAAATCTTCATATAACATTTTTGGTGAAAACATTCAATTCAATTATTGTCATTATCGTCTTCTGTCGAATGTGCTCATACATCAGTACTCATTTTGAATGTACACATGAGAAGTGTCTTGGCCCTTCCCACTGGGCACAAACTGGTTGAATCAACATTGATTCTACGTAATCTATCAACGTATTGTGACGTGGAATCTATACAGAAAATGTTAAAAAAGTTAAAAAGTAACTTGTTTTGAGGGTGGAATTTCAACCACAGGAATGTCATCATTGTAACCAATTTTCAACATAGTATGTGTTGAATTTGTACCTTTTGAAACAACGTCATATCTTCAACATTATATCCACTATCAGAAAAAAACAATAGATTGGACAGCATCTCATACTGGAGAGTTGGTCTATCCACAGCTATTAAGTTGGTCTCCCATCCAGGGTTTCATCCAAGCCCTGCTTAGCTTTGATATGTCACTGACTACTACCAATGTGCTATTGTGAGAATTATTATTGAGAGATCTCTTAATAACTAAATACAGAGTACAAAACATTAGGAACGCCTTCCTAATATTGAGTTGCACCCCCTTTTGCCCTCAGAACAGCCTCAATTCGTCATGGCATGGACTCTACAAGGCGTTCCACAGGGATGCTGGCCCATGTTGACTCCAATGCTTCCCACAGTTGTGTCAAGTTGGCTGGATGTTCTTTAGGTGGTGGACCATTCTTGATACATACAGGAAGCTGTTGAGTGTGAAAAATCCAGCAGCGTTGCGGTTCTTGACACACTCGAACCGGTGCGCCTGGCACATACCCCATTCAAAGGCACTTAAATCTTTTGTCTTACCCATTCATCCTCTGAATGGCACACATACACAATCCATGTCTCAATTGTCTCAAGGCTTACAAATCCTTCTTTAACCTGTCTCCTCCCCTTCATCTACACTGATTGAAGTGGATTTAACAGGTGACATCAATAAGGGATCGTAGCTTTTACCTGGATTCACCTGGTCAGCCGGGCCGGATTAAGAAATCATAGGCCCCAGGGCTGTAGGCATACCTACCGGTAAGTGCAAAAAATAATGGAAACACTTGTGTAAACGAGAGATACAGAGTATATGTCATGGTGTAGGGTGCATTTCCTGGCATGGTTTAGTTCCACTTGTAAAATCTATGCCAAGGCGCATTGAAGCTGTTCTGGCAGCTCATGGTGGCCCAACACACTATGTTGGTGTTTCCTTCATTTTTGCAGATACCTGTATGTGCTCGTGATAAAACTTAATCCACAGTTCTTTTTTAGAAACTATTGATCCTCTGTGGCTAAATTATTATCTCTGGTGTATTTTAAACATTGAGAGCAGCCTACTGTGGTTGGATAAAACATGTATTTTTAAATATTTGTATTTTATTTATTTTTTAAATGCCGCTTGGGCCCAGCCCCTGACTCACACTATTGACCAGTCACATTTATTTATTATACCATTTATTTAAATGTTTTTATTAATTAGTTACCCAATCAAGGCAAGGCCCCCCCAGTTACCCATGTGGACCCTACCTCCTCTCCTCTCCTCAGCAGGCTGTCTACACTCGTTGAGAGCGGGCTCCTGAGTCCTCTACATATATAATATATACTGTATATATAATATATACTGTATATATTTTCTTATTTTTTAATGGGCGGGTTGAATAAAGAGAAAAATAATACCTTAAAAAATCCATAATGTGTGTCATTCTTGTGCAATTTGCATCTATAAGCTACATTTAGGTTTTTCTTTCATTATTTCTGGCCTTAGTGCATAAGCCTAAACTTTAGGGCCTAATTGTACGCACGCCAATTAGTCTACACACCAATCGGCAAAAAAAGACAATGTCGAAGTTTAATTCAATAAGAGAAAAGTTGTCAAAGGAGAGTTGAAAATAAAGAGAAGGGAAGGCCAGAAAAGTCATGTTTGGGAAATGTTTGGGAAATGAGGATGATAGCAGTGTTATGTGTGATGATTGTGAGGTGCTATACAAATTCGACAATCACAAGATAGGACTTCAAATAGGACTCTGGCATGTCAAGGGAACTGTAGCCTACTGTTCAGACGGGTTAAATGGAAACTGAAATCTGGACACTGACTGTTGGTCTATATAACCTCTCACAGAATTAAGCCATATCTCAGAATGGCTAATAAAAGAATTAAGCATTTCTTGCAGTAAAATGATACACCAAATGTAGGCAAAACTTTTACTAGAGTGGAGAAAGATGATTTATTTCATTCAGCCTCTTGAGTGAATGTGAATGCTCAGTTAGATACCATCTGTAGAGGTGCTGTCTTTATCAGCATCATAAAAGCTGATAGTATTTCAACCACATAAAATATGCATCCAAGTCAAACTGAAATCTAATCAGAAACATGTTGGGTCGTTTTCACAGCTTTCCATTTCTTTAAAACCTTTCAGACTGTTGTCATTTAGATATTTTGCACAGAAAATCTTTCCAGTTTTATTTGTTATTGCATTTTCTCCCCGGTCCCTAAACATCTTTGCTCCGCAAAAGAAGAACATTAACTGATGTTACCTAGATCGAAGCATTCATTCTAAGAATTGATGACATTATTTTGGTGAGCAAGGGTTTACGTAGTCTTCTAGGGCAACATATAATGACAGAAGAGAATGTGCATGTATCTAATTATAGACAAGTGGACTAACAAATAGCCTACCAAAATGTCAGAAATTATAAGCAGAAACATATCTAAATCAGGCAACAAAAAACTCCTGCACCCCCTGTCAAATATATATATATTTTTTTACTGTAGCCTATAGCGCATTTTCTATATTTGTGCTTGCTCTAGAAATAAAGCTCTGGTGATTAAGATTTTTTTCCAAACAGTCTCAGGAGCCAAACCCTTTATCGACAGTCTTGACTACTTTTCGATTCCATTGGACAGACAACAACAAACTATGCTTGATTTTTTATCAAATAAAACAAAATGGCAAAAAATATTTGTTTTCATGTTTCTTAATACGAAGTAAACAGGAACCAAAAGCACATTAGACTTCTCTTGTTTTCATGCGCATTTGGACAGTGTGCGTCACGACTGGATAGGCTGCATTTCACCTGTCAAAATTCATACCTTAACAAACTGCGTTACCACTAAAACCAGCTTTTGGTTGGTCACACCTCAAATATTTCCACCCCCCTCATTTGAGTGCAATAGAGCTGATCTAAGACAGGTAAATTGCCAAACCTGGCATTAGTGCGGGAAAATGCCAGTGCACTAGTTTTTTTGACGAAATTGCAAACTAATACCTTACAAAATAAATTTTGAAATCTATGTTATTCAAATATTGCACCCACACTGCTCGTGCACGTCAACGAGCAGTGGGCTAAAATAGAAGTCAGTTCTATTTCTGACGCAGATCGCGCTGCAAGTCCTGCCTCTCCCATCTCCTCATTGGTTTATAGAAGCAGGTACCCACGTGCCATCTCCTCATTGGTTATACCCACGTGGGTGATTGAAAGACGAACTGTGTTGCCGGTCGTCGTGGTAATACTATGAAAGTTTAGATGCCAATCACCATATAAGTTCAAAGAAGAAAAAGCCTGGAAGGAGGAGAGATGACTAGAAACGATTCGGTTGACTTTTATGTGTGGATTAATTGTCATAGTAGAGGACCTTGTGCATTACAGGTAAAATAACAACTCAATGTTTATATCCCAGGACAAATTAGCTAGCAACAGCAAGCTAGCTAAATAGGACAAATTAGCTAGCAAGTGCAAGCTAGCTAGCTAAATTGCCATAAATGTTTAATGTCCCCAAATTAATGTAATTGGTTCAGAGTTTGTTTTGATATTTTAACCTGCGTGTCGTCCTCGCGTTTGGTGTGGGGGGACAAAATAAATGAATGCATGATGGCGCGCGCAGCCGGTTTGGGTTCCCTGTAACGTGTGTTTGACACTAGCGCTGCCTAAACTCCAGCCGAAAATAGAGCCCCGGGATTTCAACAATCTTATGGCTGTAATTTTGTTAGTGGGTGAATAACGTTTGAAATCTCATTGATCAACGTCTCAACCAAATAATACCCACATTTCCACGTTGAAATGACGTGGTATCCAGTATGTTGTTCAAGTATCACCATCACCTTGGACCTGTGTGTGAAATTCTTTAGCTGCTTCTCCAGCTGTATAGGTGTCTTTTATAAGAGATCCAGTTCTTAGCTGCACACAGCTTCTCAAGCTAAGCAGGGTTGGTCCTGGATGGGAGACCAGATGCTGCTGGAAGTGGTGTTGGAGGGCCAGTAGGAGGCACAATTTCCTCAGGTCTAAAGAAATATCCAAATCCCCCAGGGCAGTGATTGGGGACATTGCCCTGTGTAGGGTGCTGTCTTCTGGATGAGACAAACGGTTGTCCTGATTCTCTGTGGTCACTAAAGATCCCATGGCACTTATTGTAGGGGTGTTAATCCTGGTGTCCTGGCTAAATTCCCAATCTGGTCTTCATGGCTACCTAATCATCCCCAGCGTACAATTGGCTCATTCATGTCCTCATCCCTGTAACTATTCCCCAGGTTGTTTCTGTAAATGAGAATGTGTTCTCAGTCAATTTACCTGGGGAAATATATAAGGATCTGTTTTCATAGATGCAGCAGGGCAGGCTATAGTGATTGTTACCAAGGACGTGTCTCTGTCTGTCTGTAGGCTGCCTGGAGACCTCTCCACGGCAATCTTATGTAACACCAGTGTTTATGTCGCCTCAGTCACCCGGCCCTCAGCGGCAGGGTAAACATGATGGAATCATATCAGACTGCACTGCTATTTTTCTGTGGGCTTATAGAGGTTGTGGCTATCTAATTGCCATTATAAACAAGGTGGTTTGTGCCCAGATTGCTGATTGGCTGACAGCTGTGGTATATCAGACCGAATACCACGAGTATGACAAAATATACATTTTTACTGCTCTAATTACGTTGGTATCTAGTTTATAATAGCAATAAGGCACTTTGGGGGTTTGTGATATATGGCCAATATACCACAGCTAAGGGTAGGCTGGACAATAGAACGAGTCAAAATTCACCCAAGGCTGAAAAATGGCAAAAGAATGTTGGCTAAACTGGAACACTAGCGCGAGGCCATAGCCAATGAACGGTATCAAACGGTCGCAGAGCCTCTTCTGACTGGAGTGACGCTTACAATTCAACATTTTTTTCCCCTTTTTATTTTACCACTACAATCTGTTCTTAGGACGAAACTGAAAGATAACAACTGGTGTAGAAAGTAAACCTCCGCACCTCAATGATGTCAAGTGTGCTTACGTCTGCATAATGAGGAAGTAGGAAGAAATATACACGTTACGAGATATTTGGCGAAATAGACGGACATACCTATATTTCCCCCTGTAGGAAACAATGGGACAACCTCCGAGTTCCATGAGTCGTTTGTTGTTGATGTTTTAACTACCAGCAATAGTTTCAACGTGGGCAGGTCTCATGGCCAACAATAGCAAAGCATTGTGGCCTAGAACAATGGGCTGGGAAAAGAACGTTCGGCAGCTGGAACATATGGTAATATTATGAAACTGGGCTCCACGCCGGATGCAATGAACTCGTTTTCATCCGAAAAAAGCATTGTCAAAAATGTAATGTGTTCAGGCAACTAAGGGCTGTTTCCCGGCACTCCGCATTGCGTCCTGCGTAAGAACAGCCCTTAGCCGTGGTATATTGGCCATATACCACACCTCTGGCCTTATTTAAGTGATAATGCCTGAGAAGCCAGTGTTTGGAGGATATATTTGCATGGGTGGTGAATAATGATTGACATATTTTCATTAAAAACGTTAATTTTGATGAATTTATTCATTCTATATCACCCTTCCACAAGATATAGTCCCAGAAAACAAACCTAGGGTTGCTTCCCAAGCCGGCTGGTCGTTCGTTCTATCGGTTCGGTTGCCTTAAGACACGACTCAGTCGTTCGTTCTGAATGTTCCATTTCCATCTGTCTGGCAACGGTCTTATCCCTTGCTTGCTAGCTAGCCAACTCCAGCTAACTTACAGTCACGTCAAACTGCAGAAACGAATGACAACAGTAGCTGCCTTTGTTTACGCTGTTTTCTAGTGACATTTATTTGGACACTGTTGTTCTAGCCAACAACACAGCTACAGTAACACAATCACTTCAAACTGAAGCTGGAAAGACTGCAAACTAGCTGCACTTCGTTTCGTTTGACCTTTTTCCAATATACTTTTGTTTGTATATATCCATATAAATGATGCCAGCTGATTCATGATTTCGACTGGCTGAGAAACGCTGCCTGCCTCTCTCTCTCGTCCCGACCCCTACACGTTCATTATATTACTATGGGACAGTTGGAGATTGAATTTGAATATTTAAACAACGTTGCAAATGTCGGAGAGACAGACAGCAAGGTTTATACAAATCTCCGCTGTTGAAAACTAAATGTTAGTCTAAAAGAAATGTGAGATAATGTCTAGATGGAGATCAAGTTTCTAACTTGATGAGACAGTGGATTGCGCAATCAGATGGAACAGAGTAAATAGGCATTTTAACGTCAGACTTGTGGAATAGACACCGGCTGGAATGCGCTATTTGTATGTTCAATGATATTTGATTGATTTGGACCGATTTAATGAATATGCATTTTGAACAGATCACAAGTTGGTGTCCTAGACGGACAGGGAAATGTCAATGCAATTCAAGTAGCACTGTGCGCGTGCGTGTGTAATAGAAGATCATTGAAAGTTCCCCTTCCTAGGTGCCAGATAGTGCAGCTGGTTTGTATTTTGGACAGAGGGAGGGATGGTCAGGATGTCGGGTAACGGGTTAGGGTGGGGCATGTTTCGACTGTTTTTGGTACACCAGCCACCCAAAGCATTCCTAACAATGCTGCAACAGCACCCAGCACCCAGCTCAGTTGGTAAGAGCACACACAGAGGGAGGGGAGGCTGGGAGGAGCAGCAGGTACACACACGCAATGGAACTCTCCCACCGGAGGCTGTTGGATTGTCATTGATAATTGACAGTTAGATCGTGGGTGGCTAAACTTAATGCATCAAAATGTCCCACCTCCAGTGAACATGCTTCCAGGATAAGGCTTGATCTGTGTCCGGGAAACCAGATCTTAAACTTGATTCTGTCACTTGGTAGTGGTGTGGTGTGAAGGGGATGAGGTACGGTGCCATGATGGGTAGTAGTAGTGTGTGGATGCATGAATGATGGTGATGGAGGCCAATCTGGGTGAGGGGTTATGGGGTTATTACGGGTAGCTCTGACTCAGCCCACACGTCCTTGGCTCTAGCACGGCAGAGAGGGAGCGACTCATCGTGTGGTCAGCTGACTCAGACCACAGGAACGGTGGGAAGCATGTACATTTGGAAGTGTGTGTGTGCGTGCGTGCATGCAGTGTGGGTGTGTGTTACCATGCCTTTGGTCTGACAGCCAGGGATGCCATTAGTTCTATTTCCTGTCACATGATTGGAATGTTGGAGCAGGATTCCTGTCCTGTTAGTCTCTCCCACTCACCTGCTAACTTTCACCACATGGATTCCATTACTTCCTCTTAAGTCTTCCCAGGAATTTCCCCTTCTGTGTGGTTTCAACATGATCAAAGTCACTGGGGCTGTAGTGTAAGTAGTGGTGGGTGTATATAATTCAAGTGTCTCTCATTGATAGTTCATATAAATCCATACACTACATGGCCAAATGTATCTCGACACCTACTCGTCGAACATCTCATTCCAAAATCATGTGCATTAATATGGATTTAGGAAAGGGAGGTACCTAGTCAGTTGTACAACTGAATGCCTTGAACTGAAATGTGTCTTCTGCATTTAACCCAACCTGTGAACCAGAGAGGTGCGGGGGGGCTGCCTTAATCGACATCCACGTCTCCGGCGCCCGGGGAACAGTGGGTTAACTGCCTTGCTCAGAACAACAGATTTTTACCTTGTCAGCTCAGGGATTTGACCTTGCAACCTTCCGGTTACAAATCCAACGCTCTAACCACTAGGCTACCTGCCGCCCCTTTGTTCCATAACAGCCTCTGCTCTTCTGGGAAGGCTTTCCACTAGATGTTGGAACGTTGCTGTGGGGACTTGCTTCCATTCAGCCACAAGAGCATTAGTGAGGTCAGGGACTGATGTTGGGCGATTAGGCCTGGCTTGCAGTTGGTGTTCTAATTCATCCCAAAGTTGTTCGATGAGGTTGAGGTCAGGGCTCTGTGCAGGCCAGTGAAGTTCTTCCACACTGATCTCAACAAACCATTTCTGTATGGACCTCGCTTTGTGCAAGGGGGCATTGTCATGCTGAAATAGGAAAGGGCCTTCCCCAAACTGTTGCCACAATGTTGGAAGCACAGAATCATCTAGAATGTCATTGTATGCTGTAACGTTAAGATTTCCCTTCACTGGAACTAAGGGGCCTAGCCCGAAACATGAAAAACAGCCTCAGAACATTATTCCTCGTTCTCCTGGCATCCGCCAAACCCAGATTTGTCCAACGGACTGCCAGATGGTGAAGCTGGATTCATTACTCCAGAGAACGCGTTTCCACTGCTCCAGAGTCCAATGGCTGCAAGCTTTACACCACTCCAGCTGACGGCATTGCGCATGATGATCTTAGGCTTGTGTGCGGCTGTTCGGCCATGCAAACCCATTTCATGAAGCCCCAGACGAACAGTACTTGTGCTGACGTTGCTTCCAGAGGCCGTTTGGAACTCGGTAGTGAGTGTTACAACCGAGGACAGACGATTTTTACGCTTTACGTGCTACCAGCTTCAGCACTCGGCGGTCCCGCTTGTGTGGCCTACCACTTCGCGGCTGAGCTGTTGTTGCTCCTTGACATTTCCACTTCACAATAACAGCACTTACAGTTGACCGGGGCAGCTCTAGCAGGGCAAACATTTGAAGAACTGACTTGTCGGAAAGGTTGCATCCTATGACGGTGCCATGTTGAAAGTCACTGAGCTCTTCAGTACAGCCATTCTACTGCCAATGTTTGTCTTTCAAGATTGCATGGCTGTGTGCTCGATTTTCTACACCTGTCAACAACGGGTGTGGCTGAAATAGCCGAATCCACACATTTTAAGGCATGTCCACAGACTTTTGGCCACTTAGTGTATATAAATCTCTTTCACCAAAACAATATTTGTTTGTTCATATTTTGATTGGCAACAATTCCACCATGTGATGAATACTGGCGCTGCATTGTGAGAGTTTCAGACTCGGTTTCAAGTGTACCGGCAGTGATTCTAAAAGTATGTGTGTGAGTATGTGTGAATATGTGTGTGACAACGTGAGTATGCATTTCCTTTGTTTGTTTATGAGATAGAGGATAAGATACGGTGTCACTATGTAAGAGAGTACAGTTGTGTGTGTTGTGTGTGTGTGTGTGTCTGTGTGTGTGTGTGTGTGCGCACGTGTGTATGAGTAAGTAAGAAAGAGAGAGTGAGTAAGAGAGAGAGTGCAGTAAAGCCTGTTGACTGTAAGAATGACTGCTTGAGTACTGGATGAACAGATCACACCCTCACACTTACATTGAAGAGGAAAGGGAGAGAGGAAGGCAGACAGAACGAGGAGAGAGAAGAAGACAGGGAGAGAGGAGAGAGGAAGGCAAAGAAGAAAGATAGAGGGGAAGGCAGAGGAAGAGACAGGCTCGCACTACAGTCTCTCTGGTACCTACGGCTCAAGGCATCTATTCCCCCGTCTTTCTGTGGGCTTGTGTAGAGACAGACATGAGGACTCTGGGAGCTACAGTATAGTATATCTTTATGGATAGGCTGGGTGGCTGGGCTCCTCTCGTTACAACCGGACAGCACAGAAACACAGGCAGCATGGAGATGATGCCTGAGGGACGTCATATGGCTCACCGTGGGCGATTTTAAACAGGTAATGAGTGACTTTGTGCGTGTTTGTGTAAAAAAAAAATGTTTTTATTCAAGACTATAAATGCAACTGAAATGCACTGTTATAACAAGTATGTTAAGTAATATTCAATGACATTGTTATATTGGGTCATCTAAAAAGTAGCGTATGTTTTCAGTAAGATTCTGCATTTATAGTTTATCAATTTATAATAACTGTTTTGTCTTGTTTTTTTTTTATAGACGTAGTAACTGCTCATGTAGTAGTGGTAGAATGAAGTGTGTTTGTGTAGTTTAGTGGATCTTTGAAACGAGTAGTGCATCCAGAGGTCAAGCCACAAGACTGTAAATCAATCTCATGTTTTCCGGGCATGCTCTGACAAGCATTCTAACTAACTGGGCGTCTGTCATGTACTGTACTGTACTGTAGACACCAGAATGTATGTGTGTGTGTAAGCAGTGTTTGTGTGTGTCTGTTTCACTTTCAGTATTTCGCTCTCTCACTCTCGCTCTCTGTGTGTCACTTTCAGGCTCTGGTTTCACTGCGCGTTGTGTGTGTATGTGTGACATGTGTGTAAGTTTCACTTTGACTCTCTGTTTCTCTGTCTCTTTCTCTTGTATCCACGTAGCCAATGTAAGTGCTAGGTGACCACATCTGGATCTTGTCCTACATTGGCTGTGCATATTTATAGCTATTTTTCTTCGTCAGAGTGGCGAGCCTCATTCGGTCAATTCTATCCTGTATGTGGAGTGGGTCCCTCTGTCTGTATAGTCACTGATCTGTAGCGCAGGTAACTACAAACTGGCTATTCTCTCAGTGTGTAGCTTAACTCGGAGACAGGATAGTTATAAATGACTCTCATCCATACATTACTGTCCTTACATTAGTGTCCATACCTACTGTACAGCTGAGGACTCTTGGCTGGCCCATACATCAAATACTAGGTGGCTGGGCTCCTTTATTTGATCGGTATTTTGCATCTTTTTGCGTCTCATAATGTCAAGAATTAATATTAATATCATTAAATATGGGCTTTACAATCTGCTTTACATGGTCACAGACCGTGTTTGCTCTGAAGCTGTCCATTGAAATTAAAAACACGGAGTGAGAATCCATGTTGTTATATTGACTGATCCAGCCCAATGATAGCCCTGTGATTGCTTCGTCTGTCAGTCGAATGGAGTGAATCATTTCCATGACATGGTGCGCCCGCCGCTTTGACATCTCAGTTGAAGTGTTGACATTGATAGGAGAAAGCAAGGCGGAGCTAGTCGGTTTGCTCTAAAACGACTGTAGATATCACAGAATGGGCCTGGATCCACTGAGACACTCTAACAAAAATTGACTTTTGGAGAATGAGTGCACAACTGGTAAATAGGTTAGTCACTTATACACAGTTCCAGCTCCAGGCAATAGGTTAGTCACTTATACACAGCTCCAGCTCCAGGCAATAGGTTAGTCACTTATACACAGCTCCAGCTCCAGGCAATAGGTTAGTCACTTATACACAGCTCCAGCTCCAGGCAATAAGTTAGTCACTTATACACAGCTCCAGCTCCAGGCAATAGGTTAGTCACTTATACACAGCTCCAGCTCCAGGCAATAGGTTAGTCACTTATACACAGCTCCAGCTCCAGGCAATAGGTTAGTCACTTATACACAGTTCCAGCTCCAGGCATAAGCGACATGAGCGGTCGCATAGGGCCCCCAGCCCACTTTTTTTATTTTAGGAACTCAGTCGGGGTCTCAACTTACTGTTGAGAGTTAGAATAGTAGAATACACAAGGTGTACGTTCGACATTTAGTTGTGCATCAGCAGTTTTTCTCTTGTTTTGGCAGTCACTGACAGTCATTCAATTAGCCATGTCAGCCAACCGTTTTTAGATCGGTAAGTTAGTCTAGCCAGTTATCTAATCATGTCCAAATAACGACCGGGCACACAGGGCACGTGCCCAGGAGCCCTGGCCTCCAGGGGCTCCCATTGATTTTGTTAGTCACTCACTCAGATATCATTAACATGGCATAAGTCATTGCAAAATGTGTAGAATTGCAGGAAATTTGCTTTAAAACTGCAAATATTTCTCTCCGCCCCATGGGGCAATATGTAGAACTGCAGAAAACTTGCTTTAAAACTACAAAAATATATCTTTGCCCCATGGAAAAGTAGAATTGCATGAAATTTGTTATAAAATTCTACATTTTCTCTCTGCCCCATGGTAAAATGTGTAAAATTGCAGGAAACTACATTTTTCTTTCCGCCATCAACCAAATTTCAAAATATGTAGAATTGCAGGAAATATACTTTAAAACATACGTTTTTCTCTCTGCCCCCCAACCAAATCTCGCTGAGGGTCCCCAAAAGGCTAGATCCCTGCTTATAGGTACAGAATGTCAGACAGGTAGCTGTGGGCAGAGACTTCTATTGCAGAAACGTTGAAGGGCTCGCTCGGGCTAGTATTACTTAGCCAGCTAGAAGGATGAAGTAAGAAGCTAATGTTAAATGGAGCCTACTTCAGCAGGAACAAAAAATAGGCTACTAAATTCACGTAATAACTTTGCGTTACAGAGAGTAGGCTACTGAGACCATACATACAGTCTTTAATTGAGACAGACAGTGATGTAGCGCTCAGTGGTGAGGCTGAGGCAGGCTGCAATGCATGAAGGAGGAAGCAGAGGCTCCCTTCCGGACCTCACTAAAACTCAAACCCTGGTTACGGCCCTGTACTTAGCTACACGTTGACATGATGGTGTCCTTTGTTGGGCAAGTTAGATGTCAATGTAGCCTACATAAACTCGACCTCACTCAGAATGTACTTTCACATCCAACTTGTTTAAGAAAAGTTAGAGTTACTTTGAACTATTCAACATTATTTAGGTAGTCTACACAAATGAGTATGGATGCAGATTAGTGTCTAAATGGGTTGACGTGATGGCTCAGCTGAAATGTGCACCGCTTGTTTGCTAAGCAGGGTACATAGCGGTAGGCATCTGGATAGTAGACTTGTTCTAACTGAAGTACATTACCCCTCATATACCAGTAGGAGTCACTGTTCAGGCAGAATCGTTGGACTGTGGCATTTCAATATATCTCTTAAGTTAGATTATGTTGAAATTAGATTAATGTAACAATTTGTTAGTCAGTTTAAATCAACGTATTTAAGTTGAAGTTTTACCCTAATTTCAATGTTTACAACGCTGGTTGAAATGAGATGAAAAAAAGTACTGGTTGATTACTTTTTTCAAATCCAATGTATTTTCCATGTTGATTCCATGTCATAATACGTTGGCAAATTACGTTGAAACAACATTGATTCAACCAGTGTGTGCCCAGTGGGAACTTTGTTGGTACTTGCAAAGAGCTCAAGATTGACTCAAACAATGGCAATGACAAGATGGATAGGTACCTGAGTGGACAAGGTTGTGCAAAGATCTTCAACAACCCTATACTCATCTCACATGGGAGGTAGTTGGGAACGCATTATAGGAGTCACAAGGCGAATTACTAACCACCTTCATGGCAGAGATTACTGTCAAAGTCAGACAGTTCCCGTTTCCACAGACCCTGACCATCCCCTCATTCTGACACCACCAAATCTCCTGACTCAAAAAACGACACTACCTCCGGCACCCCTTGGTGAATTCCGTGTCAATGTTCCCATGAAACATGTCTAGAACATTAATATCTTAAGTTCTGAGAACATGGTAACCACGCTCTGGGTAGGTTTTATCTGACATTAAAGGAATGGTCTCTTGGAAGCATTCCTTGCACATCACGGGAACATTCCTATGAAAAACGTTAGTTAATGACCTAATTAGACTCTTAAGATGTGGGAACATGTTGTTAGCTAGGATGTGAGAGCAACGTGACTCAAAGTCATAGAAATATCACTTTCGGAAAGAGAAGACAGTGCCCACGCTCTCAACACAACCCTGACGCACATGCTTGCATTAAGACTAATAGACTCGCACTATAACACACAACTCCTCTCTTTCTTACAAACTCACTCTCTTTTCTATTCCCTCTTACTCTCAGGCGGAGACCTCCCAAACACCCCAGAGCTTCCTGCTTTGCTGATGCTGCAACGGTACTGTACTGGACCTCTCTCCGCTTCAGGGAAACTGTACTCTTGTATGGATGTATGAAATACTGCCAACTGTATTGCTAAAGTGCCTAAATTTCTAAATATCCATGCTCCTCCCTCCTGTTGAAGTTTTAAACAAATTCTTATTTACAATGACGGCCTAGGAACAGTGGGTTAACTGCCTTGTTCAGGGGGAGAAGGACAGATTTTTTACCTTGTCAGCTCGGAGATTCAATCTTGTAAGTTCTCGGTTCCTAGTCCAACGCTCTCTAGGCCACTAGGCTACCTGCTGCCCCAAGTAAACTGTAGCCTGCTCTCGTGTGTATGTAGGAAATACTACCCACTGTAACTGTATTGCTAGAGTGCAAGCTTGCAGAATTTCTCCAAGACCCCACCCTCCTTGTTTCCCTGTTCATGTTTTTTTATCACTAATGTTTTGGTTTCTGAATTATACATTAGACCAGACCACACCCTCTGCTGTTCATTCTTATAATGGGACAGACATGCACAGTGAAATTAGATAAAGGACGGTTTCTCTCTCTCTCTCCAACCCGTGACCTAGGTAACCTGTGACTTCCCTACATCCTACTTTAGTAACAAGCTGATCTCACTCCAGGCCATCCCATTGCTCTTCAAACCACAAATAGCCTACAACACCTATGTGCAGACAGTGACCTCTTCTGGTAGAATGAAGACAAGTTCAATGACCTCATACACACTGAAAAACACACTCAATTACTCCCCCCAGAAGCTGGTTTCCTATGGTGGTTTAGATGTGTGTTCTCTGTTCTAGCACCATATGAAATCAGTGTTCTGGAAGGTAGAATAGCAGCTCATGGAAACGGACCAAGTCATAGTTAAGAAAGTGAGAAATTGACATGTGCTTGTCTGTGAATACGGTAAGTACAATGACAAGTGTTCTTTGAGTGGTTTTCTAATAAAGTTTTTACTGTTTGAAGCAACATTCTGTATTGACTTCTAATTTGTTAGTACACCAAATAGAATTATGCCGCCATCAGTGTGTATGACTCCATTATTTACAGGGACAGATTAATTCAGGGGATTACCAGGGCTGAAGCCCCTGGGCCTAAGAGGCAGGAAAAAATATATAATAAAGAAATAATAAATATATACAGTACCAGTCAAAAGTTTGGACACACCTACTAATTTCAGGGTTTTTCTTTATTTTTACTATTTTCTACATTGTAGAATAATAGTGAAGACATCAAATCTATGAAATAACACATATGGAATCATGTAGTAACCCAAAAAGTGTTAAACATATCAAAATATATGTTGTATTTGAGATTCTTCAAAGTAGCTACCCTTGGCCTTGATGACAGCTTTGCACACTTTTGGCATTCTCTCAACCAGCTTCATGAGTTAGTCATCTGGAATGCTTTTCAATTAACAGGTGTGCCTTGTTAAAAGTTAATTTGTGGAATTTCTACACTACTTATGAAGCAAATTTTGAACTTTTATTATTCAAAAACACAAAATATGGCGGTTTTTGACGGTATTTTGTGTTTTTTAATAATAAAAGTTCAACATTTGCTTCATAAGTAGTGCATGTCCCTAGGGTGGCAACACATACAGTACCAGTCAAATGTTTGGACACCTACTCATTCAAGGGTTTTTCTTTATTTTTACTTACTATTTTTACTATGAACTTATCCTCTGCAGCAGAAGTAACTGGGTCTTCCTTTGCTGTGGCGGTCCACATGAGAGCCAGTTCCATCCTAGCGTTTGATGGTTTTTGCGACTGCACTTGAAGAAATGTTCAAAGTTCTTGAAATAAAATACTGTGATACAATATTTTGGCCATATCGCCCAGCCCTACCGCCAGGCTTGAGGGCACACACTTTGCTGTTGGCTTAGATTGAAGAAATGGCAAAAAGGAGTGGCAATAACACAGTTTCTTCTTCTTTCTGTTTAGTTTAGTCACATGATTTCTCAGTTTAAAGTATATTTGACAATCAGCTGTCCAGCCAGACTTATTTGCCATTCCTTTTGCCTCTTCCCTCTCAACCATACAATTTTTGAATTCCTCATCAATCCAAGGGGATTTAACAGTTTTTACAGACATTTTCTTAATGGATGAATTCTTATTAGTAACTTGAATAAGCAATTTCATAAATATGTCAAGTGCTGCGTCTCGTTGCTCCTCATTACACACAACATGCCAGCAAATATTATTTATCTTCAACATAGGAATCAGTACAAAACCTCTTGTATGATCTCGTATACATTATATTAGGCCCAACCTTTGGAACTTTGGTTTTCCTAGATATGGCTACCATATTATGATCACTACATCAGATGAATGTGGATACTGCTTTAGAGAAGATTTCTACAGCATTAGTAAAGATGTGATCAATATATTTGGTTGATTTCATTCCTGTGCTGTTTGTATCGTGGTATATGATATCCTGAACCAGGTTTCAGGGACTGGTTACAGTTTGAAGCTTTTTCTTAAGTGAACAGCTTGAAAGCGGGTCAATATTTAGGTCACCCTGAACAAATACCTCGCTGTTGATATCACATACATTATCAAACATTTTACACATATTATCCAGATACTGACTGTTAGCACTTGGTGGTCTATAGCAATTTCCCACAATAATAGGCTTTAGGTGAGGTAGGTGAACAGCTGTGAGTCTTTCTGGATAAGTCTCTAAGAGCTTTGCACACCTGGATTGTACAATATTTGCCCAGTATTCTTTAAAAAATTCTTAAAGCTCTGTCAAATTGGTTGTTGATCATTGCAATACAAAATTTTCTAAGTCTTGCCATAGATTTTCAAGCAGGTTTAAGTCAAAACTGTATCTCGGCCACTCAGGAACATTCACTGTCTTCTTGGTAAGCAACTCCAGTGTAGACTTGGTCTTGTGTTTTAGGTTGTTGTCCTGCTGAACGGTGAATTCATCTCCCAGTGTCTGGTGGAAAGCAGACTGAACCAGATTTTCCTCTAGGATTTGGCCTGAGCTTAGCTTCATTCCAATTCTTTTTTATACTGAAAAACTCCTCAGTCCTTAAAGATTACACTACAAGCATACCCATAACATGATGCAGCCACCACTATGCTTGAAAATATGGAGAGTGGGACTCCGTAATGTGTTGTATTGGATTTGCCCCAAACATAACACTTTGTATTCAGGACAAAAAGTTAATTTCTTTGCCACATTTTTTGCAGCATTACTTTAGTACCTTATTGCAAACAGGATGCATGTTTTGAATATTTGTATTCGGTACAGGCTTCCTTTTTACTAAGTCAATTTGCTATTGTAGAGTATTGTAGAGTAACTACAATGTTGTTAATACACTCTGTTTCCTCCCGTCACAGCCATTAAACTCTGTAATTGCTTTAAAGTCACCATTGGCTTCATGGTGAAATCCGTGAGCGGTTTCCTTCCTCTCTGGCAACTGAGTTAGGAAGAACGCCTGTATCTTTGTAGTGACTGGATGTATTGATACACCAGCAACTCAGTGCTCACAGTATAACCCAGGTTCCTAGGCACATGATTACTGCTGATAGTAACTGTTGCATTGACAGAGGCATTCAGGTGAGTTAGAGGAACATAAATTAGGTTACTTACATTGCGATTTCCAACACCCGAAATCAACAGAAATCCATAAGAGAATGACTGGATAAAAAAATTATAGGAGTCACAAACCACAGTTGGGCCACCTACTACTGTCCTCCCTTCCACGGACATACTGTTTTGTACAGTATAGCTAATAATTGTGAAAACAGTCTGTACAACCTCTCCCTTGCTCTCTCCCTGTCTCTCTCTCTCACACTCTCTCTTCTCTCTCCAGTTAATGTCTTCTCTCCCAGCTCTTACTGACACCTACACATGAGCTCCTCTCGTTCCATTTACTGTAACCAGCGTCCTCACCCACTGAGCACCGACCAACACCAGATGTCCATGGGCGTTGAAAAGTGGTTGAAATTTGGTCAGTCCAAAGCTGAACTAATCATAGATGTCTAAGTTTCACAAGATTGAACAGCACATTGCAGTACAATGCAGTACAGAAAAGTAGAGTAGAGGTCAGTACATTACTGTACTGTAGAGCACACTAGACTAGTATAATTGACTGTATTGTACTACTGTACTGAACTCTACTCTGCTGTGCTGTACTGTGGTCTATTGTACTATTGTACACTATTGTACTATAATGTCCAAACTTGTGAAACGTAGATGTCTATGACTAGTTCAGATCTTTTCAAACTCAAGGTGTCGTGTCATAGCTGACACCCCATTCTTTCTGCAGACATCTTTGAATCTTAATTTAGAGTCAATATCTAACCATTTTTGGAAAACGTGGTAACATGAAACACTGACAGAGATTATACCCTCATTCTGTTATGAAACTTTACATCTGCACTGTTCTTCATGTATATGTGTTTTTGTCAAACTTTCTGTGACTTTTTTTAAAAATTAAAGCAGTCCTTGTGCATAGTTCTCTGTTTATTTAAACTTAACAATCAATGGTTTGTGTTTGGCATACATTTTATAGTGAAAGGTCTGTTTCATTCTGTTACCATGGAATGGCCGAAAAGACAAACTACATTTTGGAAGTTATCCAAACGCTCCTGGGAAAAGTGATTCCCATGTTGTGGTGCTACTATAATCCGACAAGTGATATGAGAATCTTTACCAGAGGGACAACATGTCCTTTCCTCATCTCTATTGTTTCTCCTAGATGGAGCATATGTGGATTACTTGTCAGAGTCAATTATTGAGGCAGAAAGGAAGGCATAAGCTATTCCAAGATTACATAATCAAAATATTTCACAATTCAGCATCTGCTGTCATTCTTTGTCTAGTATCAATCAATCACATGTATTTATCAAGCCTTTTTTACATCAGCAGGTGTCGCAAAGTGCTGTCCAGAAACCCAGCCTAAACCCCCAAACAGCAAGTACTGAAGAGGCTCTGGTTATTGAAGGTCACAGCACTGTGACGGCGTCTCAAATGGCACCCTATTCCCAAAGGGCTCTGGTCAAAAGTAGTGTACTATGTTGGGAATGGGATGTGAACCAATGCTGGGAACCAATGGATATAACGATGCACAAAGGAATGCCATCATCACCTGATCTACATGTCCATCACCACCCTCATTCAACGTATCTTCGTCATTGTCCAGGGCAAGATAATTAACGTTAATTGGAGTTTAATGCTGGTTTGGAAAAGCGTGAGTGCTACGGGGCGGTAATCATTTAGGCAAGTTACCTTCGCTTTCTTGGACACAGGGACTATGGTGGTCTGTTTGAAACATGTAGGTATTACAGACTCAGTCAGGGGAGAGGTTGAAGAGGTTGATGTCAGTGAAAACACTTGCCAGTCGGAGTACATGTTCTGGTAATCCGTCCGGCTCCGCTGCTTTGTGAATGTTGACCTGTTTATTTAAGGTCTTGCTCACATCGGCTACGGAGTGGGTGATCACACAGTTGTCTGGAACAGCTAGTGCTCTCATGCATGCTTCAGTGTTGCTTTCCTTGAAGCGAGCATAAAAGGCATTTAGCTCATCTGGTAGGCTCGCGTCACTGGTCGTCAATGAAGCATTCCATACATTGGTTACTACATGGATAGACAACTACATACAAGACAACAAAGACTCTCCTGTTTCTCCGGCCACAATGTGAGACTCTGCCAAAGCCACACTAAGAGGTCAACTAATTGCATATGCTTCCTCTAAGAAAAAAGCAATGGAAGCACACAGGTTAGATCTTGAGGGAGCTGGTACTTTGCAACACCAGATCTGAATGGCCCTTTCAAGGAAAATTATCTCCCACTCCTGGATCGAATCAAGAATAATCTCTGATCCTGGATCTCCCTCCCAATTATCTTAGTCTGAAGAATCAATGTTATCCGTACGAACATCCTCCCTTAGATTGAACTATTTATTTCAGATGCTGTCATGCTATCTCCCAGTTATTCTTTTCTAAACAACCAACCAAAGCATCATCAAATGTATGTGGGCAATAAAAAACCTACAATCAAGTTCTCCACTCTATCGACAACTGAATCTAAGGGTGGTCTTGCCCTTCCCTGCCTTCAATTGTACTACTGGTCTGCCCAAATCCACAACATGCTAACATGGATCACAAATAGACAAGACTCAATATGGATTTAGATAGAGGCCCAATCCTGTGGTTAATTGCCCCTAAGCTCAATTATATTCATTAATAATTGTATTGAAGTGGGCAACATACCCAAAACCTTTGTGATTTACAGCACCCTACTAGCATGGAAGGACTGTAATAAATACCTTGGCATTTCTTCCCAGATATGCTCTCAGTAATGCCAGCTTTAATCTTTGGTATACTCTAGGGATCAGGACCTTTTCAGACCTGTTTCATCAAAACACAACTACACTGAAATCCTTTCAAGACCTCTGCAGTGAATTCAATGTGCCAAGATACATGTTTTTTTTAAAATATATATCTACAAATTAGACACGTAGTTTCCTCATTCACTTCCAAGGGGAGGTTTAGAGCTCAGCTGAACGAAGCAAGAGACCCTTCTTTCTTCGTTCAGGGAGGAGGGAGAAGTGGCCCCTCAAGACCTGGTGAATTGCTGGTTAATAACCAGTAGGTTCAATACAAACCTTCACTGGATGTACAAAACATTAAGAACACTGTCCTAATATTGAGTTGCACCCCAACCCCCTCCCTTTGGCCCTCAGAACAGCCTCAATTCGTTGGGGGCATGGACTCTACAAGGTGTCGAAAGCTTTCCACAGGGATGCTGGCCCATGTTGACCCCAATGCCTCCTTCCCACAGTTGTCAAGTTGGCTGGATGTCCTTTGGGTGGTGGACTATTTTTGATACACACAGAAAGCTGTTGAGCTTGAAAACCCCAGCAGTGTTGCAGTTCTTGACACAAGCCGGTGAGCCTGGCACCTACATACCCTATTCTGAGGCACTTAAATATTTTGACTTGATCATTCACCCTCTGAATGGCACACATACACAATCCATGTCTTAATTGCCTCAAGGCTTAAAAATGATTCTTTAACCTGTCTCCTCACCTTCATCTACACTGATTGAAGTGGATTTAACAAGTGACATCAGTAAGGGATCATAGCTTTCACCTGGATTCACATGGTCAGTCTATGTCATGGAAACAGCAGGTGTTCATAATGTTTTGTCCACTCAGTGTATATGTCTGTCTAGGGTTGCAAAATTCCCGGTTTTCCTAAAATCCCGGTTGGAGGATTCACAGAATCAGAAGGGAATAAGCAGAAAATCTGGAATCCTCCGATCAGGATTTCTGGGAAACCAGGGAATTTATTGAACGTTATTTGCAGTCTTTTTTAATTTTTTAATTTTTATTTTTTTACTTTGACCACATCATAGCTATGCTGAAATCCACATAACCCAGTTTTAGGACCCCTTTAGGTATCAAAAATATATATATAAATATGTTTTTGATAAAATATTGATTTTGGCCTTTACTACTAAAGCCCAAAGAAACACATTGAATAACACATTCCTAAATGGCAAAAAACTAATAGGAAACAAGGTTTGGACGTGTCTGTCCTAAATCTAGGCAACATAAAAAAACTCTGGAAATATATATATATATAAATATATTTTTTTGCACATATTTAAGTAGGCAAAAAATTTCCATTTGTTTTTTGTAACAGTTACTGGTTACATTCAGACGAGTCCCGTGACACTTGTAGGGGTTGTAGAGCAAAACAGAACACTATCGTGTTCGTGAGATACATCCTCTGCAAAAAAAAAAAAACAATTTTGATGGGGATGTTTTTGTTATGTAACTGGTGCATCGATCGACTCTAGGGGGTTATCCTGCTGGTCTAGCAAATGGTTTAACTTGTTTAGATATAAATTAAGAAAGGACCAGCACTCACTTGATATGATTTGCAGTTTGTGTTTATTTTCTTAAATTCATAGTAACAAAATGTCTTAATAAAATGCACGGATATGTTTCAGCTTGTGCCTTCCTCAGCGCATGTACAGTTCTTACACTTGCTTCCTGGCCCCAACATGATGTTAGCAAGGGCTATTGGCTTTTGGTTTGGTTAAGAGGTAGGCAGCAAGGTTCCTATGAGCCTCCAGAATAGACTGTAAACCAGGGACTGTAGTGACGCCTCTTGCACTGAGATGCAGTGCCTTAGACCGCTGCGCCACTCAGGAGTAAATACAAAACATGCAGAGACTCACACACATCAACGACATTACACCCCCATCCATCTCCAGTACCTGTGTCACTCTCCTCTACATGGCCTCAAACTGCACCATTTTGTTTCTCTCTGTCACCCACACACTTTCAACAGTTAGATAATAAAGTATTTGACTTTTCCATTGTGTTAGCGATGGGGGTTTGGTTGATTTCCAATTAAGTGTGCATTTTCTCAAGATGATTGATGAGAAAAGTATTGTCCAACCCGTCGGGTATCTCACTGCTCACTCATATGCCATGTCTTGAAATATGCAGACAGACGGATTAAAAGTACATTTACATCGTGATACTTCTGACAGACAACTTTCTAACTCCGCCCATAAGTTTTGGACTTAGCAGAAGGCAAAGATTATTGAGTCATTATTCGTTTTACACTTAAGACATGACTCTGCCGTTGTGCTGTAGAATGTGAATTTTCTTTGTATAATAGTCTATACATTAGTTTATACTGGATTAAGTGTACATTTTGGTAACTGTAATTTCGTTAGTGATGTTCCAACATTCCTTCCATCTTGTGCCAATATCAGTTATTTTTAAGTCTTGGAGGACTTAAAACGTTCCTTTTTATTGTAGGAGTTTTATTTTCCCATATAAAGTCAGTTATGACCGATTATAGAACGGGTGGTTATAATCCTGAATGCCGATTGGTTAAAATCGCATCCCAGACGGTGTCTATTCCAGTAATTACCACCGGCTAAATCTATGACGTTAATAAGACTATTTACTCTGTTCCATCTGACTGTGCAATCCACTGTTTTATCAGCTCCACTATAAAAAGCATCTAGACATTATCTCACATTTCTTTTAGACTAACATTTAGTTTTCAACAGCAGAGATTTGTATAAACCTTGCTGTCTGTCTCTCCGACATTTCCAACATTGTTTCAATATTCAAATTTCCAGCTGTCCCATAGTAATGAACGAGTCAGGAGTCGGGACGAGAGAGAGGCAGGCAACGTTTCTCAGCCAGTCGAAATCATGAATCAGCTGGCATCATTTATATGGATATATACAAACAAAAGTATATTGGAAAAAGGTCAAACGAAACGAAGTGCAGCTGGTTTGCAGTCTTTCCAGCGTCAGTTTGAAGTGATTGTGTTACTGTAGCTGTGTTGTTGGCTAGCTCCTCTGAACAACAGTGTCCTGAACAACAGTGTCTACGCCAGGCGAAATCGTGGCTCATTAGCTCATTGTTATGGATGTATCCAAATAAATGTCTCTAGAAAACAGCGTAAACAAAGGCAGCTACTGTTGTCATTCTGTCTGCACTGTTTGACGTGACTGTAAGTTAGCTGGAGTTGGCTAGCTAGCAAGCAAGGGATAAGAACGTTGCCAGCCAGATGGAAATGGAACATTCAGAACGAACGACTGGGTCGCGTCCAGATACAGAACAAAAAGACCCAACGACTGGGTCGCGTCCAGATACAGAACAAAAAGACCCAACGACTGGGTCGCGTCCAGATACAGAACAAAAAGACCCAACGACTGGGTCGCGTCCAGATACAGAACAAAAAGACCCAACGACTGGGTCGCGTCCAGATACAGAACAAAAAGACCCAACGACTGGGTCGCGTCCAGATACAGAACAAAAAGACCCAACGACTGGGTCGCGTCTCTGGCAACCGAACCGATAGAACGAACGGCCAGCCGGCTTGGGAAGCAACCCTAGAGTTGGGTTTGAGAATATGTTTCTTTGCTAATTGTTAGGTTTGAGAATATGTTTCTTTGCTACACAGGAATATGTTTGAGCTAAGGCTGATAAGTTGTGGAACAATACAGTGGATTGTAAACACCTGGTGTCTGACTGGCTAAAGGGCTGTGTTTAACCTTGGGAGATAACAGTATGTTGAGCTAGGAACACATGAATAGAAAGATGTTGAGACACAAACAGGACTGAGCCTGTGGCCTCAGTAACCCCGGACAACAAGCGCCAAGAGGCTGGGACCAGCCTGTGCGCCTACTATTGGCTAGGCAAGTCTAAACCACGCCTAGTCACTGTTCTGATAGGCCCATCCTGAGGTGGGAACTACCTCTGTCAGAACATACTTATACCAATGCATTTAGCAGAAAGGGCAGTTCTCTGTTGCCCTGCGTGGTGTTACAGTAAATCCGTATATACGAAAATTGCATTTACCATTTATTGCTTGAGTGAATAAAAATAATTAGAACTTACTTGGTGACTCTGTGTCACCTTTTGTCCTGATACCAGATTTGATTTTCGCAACCCTAACACTAGGTTTGTTTCGGGACTATATCTTGTGGAAGGGTGATATAGTATGAATAAATTCATCAAACAACCAAACAACCATGAACAGGTAGGCTCTCTCTCTCAGTTGCCTATGCACAACAACAACAACAACACGATCAACAACTAATGTTAGCAAGAACGAGATGAGCTAAAATCTAACGAGGGAACAGCAGATAAACCTTGTCAAACCTTTTCAGCTTGTAGTTGGCCGTCAAAATTGCACAGATAAACAATGGGAAATAGTAGCCTGCTCGCAGTTCTGCAGCTTGCCTGCAGAACTGCCTGCCAATCACGTATATCCTACCAACTGGACATTAAAAACTGTAATATCTTATGTTTCACCAAGTCGTGGCTGAATGACGACATGAATAACATACAGCTGGCGGGTTATACACTGTATCGGCAGGATAGAACAGCAGCCTCTGGTAAGACAACGGGTGGGGGTCTATGTATATTTGTAAACAACAGCTTGTGCACGATATCTAAGAAAGTCTCAAAGGTTTTGCTCGCCTGAGGTAGAGTATCTCATGACAAGCTGTAGACCACACTATCTACCTAGAGAGTTCTTATCTATATTATTCGTAGCTGTCTATTTACACTACAAACCAATGCCGTTTTTTCGGTTACTACCTGATTCCATGTGTGTTATTTCATAGTTCTGATGTCTTTACTATTTTCCTACAATGTAGAAAATAGTAAAAAATAAAAACTCTTGAATGAGTAGGTGTGTCAACAATTTTGACTGGTACTGTACCTAAGAAAATTTTTGTTTTTAAGCTAATATCCTGCAATTCTACCTAGTTTAATAAGACTCATTACATATTTTAGCTAGGCTATTTAATGATAATGATACAAATAATAATGGATAAAGTCTAGACCCGATTTCCCCAATTCCGCTACTAAATGTTTTATTATGAAAATGTATATGAACACTCAATTTAATTATACATATTCTCTTTTACAGAAAATGAATAGATCAATTGTTAGCGACAGTCACACATTGTATGAGTTTACTTCCCAAGCAAAGTCCAACTTCTTTGACTCTTTAGCTCAGCTTCTGAAAATAATAGAGACAAACAAAAGATATACCCATGCATCGTTTTAGATCACTATAAACAATCGCACATTTTCTGTGTTTGTGCATGCGTCACAGCTGTCACTGGTGGAGAGGGAACAGAAGTCATCTAATGTGAAAAAAGAGGAAATACTCTGGTCTGTGTGTGTCAGCATGCTCGGACGCTGACAGTGACCTTTAAACCATGCTTATAATTGTGCAACCATAAGCCCCTACTTCCATGACCAAATCTGGACCATCAGACAAGACGTTCCTTCCTCATTCTTCTCAAACAGAGCGTTTAGTGTGACAGTTTGTCATAGTTTTGAATTTCTCGTCCTCAAAAAGTACTGAATATGGCACTTTTTCTTCTTTTCCAACCTTTAACATATTATTTAAAATGTAACTTCAGTAAAGCAACAATTGAAGGGTAAAAAGTATTAACATGATTGAATATGATAACCTGCAGATATTCATTTGAAGGGGTGTACTTTACACCCGTAACACCCACATTTTCAACACTCCAATCATGCAGAGACCATGCAGAAGAAGACAATTTCACACTTGTAAATTGAATAGTCTTGCATTTGGCCACATACATATACAGTATTAATGGAATTTACACAAATCAAATAAATTACTTGTATTATTTACATTATTTACACAATCCTAAAAGCGTAGCTAGAAGATTTAAGAATTCTGGTAGGACGAGACTAGCCTGGTCCCAGATCTGTTTGTGCTGTCTTGCAGAAGGGTTGCAAAGGGAGGGTATATTACTGGAAACCTTTGAAGTTTACCAGTAAACTACCAGCATTTTCACATCTTTCAAGGATTTTATGTAATCTATCACAAGACATCTAATGGCCCTTTTTGGTACTATCACAGGTGTCTAATTATCGCTGTCCCTGTTGCCTTATATATAAAATATATGAAATAATTAAATATGATTTTAAAATAACAAAGAGAATGACAAATCTGTAAAACATTATCCTAAATATAAACCAGCAACTTAGTGAATACCATTTTTTTAATGAGCGTTTCAGCATGAAATATATATATTTTTTAAATTACACATACATTTATTTTACTATGTCAATGTATTTGGGACGCGGCTACAAACTGGCAGTCATGGGCCTCCATCAGAGCTCCTACATCTATCATGAGCTGAACACACTCAGAGTTACCTGTAACACACACACAAAAACGCCAGTCATAGTTTAAGACACTTGGTTATTAAAGGGGAGAAAACTACAAATCATCCCAGTGTGTGTCTTTATACTGTGTGTGGTGCCCAAGACAGCTGCCCCCCCTCTCCCACAACATAAATATTGTTGTAATCCAAAACAAAATGTACCTCCCATGCAGGCCTCGGGGATGGGTGAGAAGGTAAACAGTGGAGGGTTGACCGTGGCCCCTATGCTGTATGAGCAGTTTCACACACTCCAGGCTCACCGTCACACAGGCATCGCATAGGGGGGTACTGCCGTCGATGTTCCTCCCTCGCTCCTTTTTTTTATAATTTTTTTTTTATTAACAAATATCAATAAACAAAAGAGGAATAGTCACATGCAAACAAGCATACATATAAACTATTTACATTGCCAGGAATCCTAAACAAACAAATCCTATTCATTAATAATACAACAAGTTTTAATTGCCTTTTTGTTTTTCATTTTAGTTAAAGTAGTGCCATATTGTTTAACTTCATTTATAAAGTGAAAAAAGTTAGGTTTCGAATGAGACCATTTGCATTTGTGAATATGAAATTTACCTAGTATTATTAGCAGTTGAATTAAATATACTACATCTTTATCTACGTCAGAATTTCTGAAATAAATCATTATATCAAAACCATTAAATAGTACAACCGGTCCTGTTTTTTTTGTAACAATCCAAAATGTTTTACTATAAATACAGGCAAAAAACAAATGCAAAATGGTCTCCTTCTCCATTCCACAGAAATCACATTTATAGTCAATATTCAGCTTGAATCTTTCCAAAACATGTTTCACAGGATAAATTCTATGTAACATTTTAAATGAAACTTCCTTTACCTTGTTACTGATACAATATTTGTTAGCAATTTTACATGCTTTCCCCCATTGTATATCACCATAGATATTTGACCAAAAGAACCTTGCTGAGGGAAATGTAGTATCACAAACAATATTCCTAATCTGTTTATTACTGCATTTATCTTTGATGTTAATATTGCCAATGAATATATTTTCATGTAAATCTATGTTACTGACATCAACCACAGAGGAATTTAAAAGAGATACAACCCCCCTTGGAATCGCATCAAAAACAATTGCATATTCTTTCGGGGTTATTGGAATTTTAAACTTATCAATAAATTCCCCATATGAGAGTAGATATCCATCCTCATTCAGTAACTGACCACCCAAAATAATTGTATTCTCAAACCAGTTACGAAAAAAAAGAGACTTATTTTTAAATCGTATATCTTTGTTGTTTCATAGAAAGTATCTGTGAGGGGAAAATGTTTGTTTATACGCTAACATCCAAGCTAAAATTGCCTGCTTATGGAATTTGGCCAATTTTACTGGGATTTTATCAACATCAAAATTACATTGAAGCAAAAATTCTAAACCACCAACAGAGTCAAATAAATACTTAGGGAAGACATTCCAAATACTGTTCTGGTTCTTAATATACTTCAGAATCCAATTTATTTTAAAAGTATTATTTAGAGTATTGAAATCTAAAACCTCAAGACCTCCTTGTTCTTGGGTATTAGTGAGAATATCTTTCCGTAGATAGTGAGGCTTGTTCCTCCAAATAAAATTATAAAGAATCTTATCTAAGTCCTTTACAATTTTAGTGGATAATTCAAGTGATAACGAGACATAAACCAATCTGGATAACCCTTCAGCTTTGGACAATAAAACCCGACCGTATAACGAAATATCTCTCAGCAACCAGAGGTTCAATTTCTTCTTTGTTTTCTCAATAATGGGTTTAAAATTTAATTCACTCCTTTGTTTTTCATCCTTGCATATAACAATTCCAAGATAAGTAACCTTATCTTTTATTGGGATACCATATATTTCCTGTAAAACACAATCCTTGAGTGGAAATAAGACTGACTTATTGATATTCATTTTCAAACCCGAAACTAAGGAAAAGTCTTCAATACAAGAAACTGCTTTAGAAACCTCATTCCTGTCTCTCAAAAATATGGTGGTATCATCAGCCAGTTGACATAGTTTAAATTCCTTGCCAAGTGCTGAAATACCTTGAAAATTCCCTTTCTTGATATGAAGAGACATAATTTGAGTAACCAATAAAAATAAAAATTGACTAATTGGGCAGCCCTGCCTAATGCCACGGCCAATATCAAATCTTTGGGATGTCCCATGAGCTAATTTTACAGAGCTAGTACAACCACTATATAAAGTTTGGACTGCTTTAAAAAAAAAGTCACCAAACCCCAAAAAACGTATTGCTTTGAACATAAACTCATGTTCTACAGTGTCAAAAGCTTTATAAAAATCAACAAACATAAGAAAACTATCATCAAGGATGAGGTCATTATAGTCAATCATATCTAAGATCAACCTGATGTTATTACTAATGTGTCGACCATGCATAAAACCCGATTGTTCTTCATCAATTATATGATGCAAGCCTTGTTTCAACCTCTTAGCAAATACAAGGGCAAATAGTTTCCCATCATTATTCAACAAGCTAATGGGCCTCCAGTTGTCTATATAAAGACTATCCTTATTAGGTTTGGGAATCAAAGTAATTACACCTTGCTTTAAGGAAGCCGGTAACTCCCTCTTTTCTATTGATTCTTGGAACATAGCAAGAATGAAGAGAATCAATTTATCACTGAATGCTTTATAAAACTCGCCTATTAACCCGTCATTTCCAGGGGACCTATTGTCCTTCAGGCTTTTAATACAGTCTTTTATCTCAATTTCAGATAACTCATCACAAAAATCCTTGAAATCATTATCTATCTTCTTAGCAATGTTTGCTACATTGTCTAAGAAAAGATCCATATTGTCCATATTGGAAGTTGACTGGGCTGATGTATACAGACTCTGATAAAACTGAGCAACATGCTGAGAGATTTCTTTTGGATTTTCATTGGGAGTATTATTAATCATTAATTTACATATGGAAGTCTTTTCGCCTGCACTTTTTTCTAAATTAAAGAAATATTTTGTATTTTCTCTCCCTCTTCCATCCATTTTCGTCTTGATCTTACAAACGCTCCCCGGGCCTTTTCCTCGTATCCTCCCTCGCTCCTTGCCCTGCAAGTGTACACTCGTCCGACGTCATGACACGTCATCAGAAGTGTCCACTTCATTGGAGGATGAGGGGATAGGGTGTGTTTTTGAAGTGTTTGGAATGCAGGCAGTTTTCCAAAGAGGATTGAACGGAAGTTTCCACTTTCAATCGTCCACTCTCCTCCCGTTAGCATTCGTCACTTCCGGTTGTCGTTGCATTAGCAGTTCGAGTCTTCTAAAAAAAAATCACTCTAATGCGGCGTTGCCTTTTCACATGTTAGTTGAATATTACGTTTCCCAATCGAGGTGTAGACACGTATAAACGCCACACAGATGAGATCTAGTCAGTGAAAGAAGTGGAACTTTTCTAGCTAATAGTCCTATTTGTAAAATGTCGGTATAAAATTTCGGCCTACTGTACACGACAGTCTGCTCTAAATGCCTAGTCCAGCATATGTTTGCCACACCTAAACTCTTTGAATGGACATCATGTATTCCACTGACGGACAGTTGTCAGTTTGTGCTTGATGTTCGGCAGCCCCAGCATCTACTCAACTGCGTCTACTAGCGGAGTGGAGACGAGAAAGCGAATCAGTCTCAAAATGGATGCGGGGTGACATAAGTTTCTGTTTCTTTTTTGGAAGCACAACTTCACGTTGAGTTAATATTACATTACTCGGTGAATAGATGCATATATTTGCTATTTGTGACAAATATCTGAGGATAGTGTCCGAAAAATTCACAAAATATCGAAGTGTGCTCTAATCGCGACGTTTTTCCTTTTTCGTACTTCTTCCTGGTTGCAACGTATGTGGAAACTTGCCTTTGGCACAAAGACTTCTCCAAATAATTCATATGGATTGGCTACATTTTTCTCGGGATAGACTCGTTAAAAGTATCGGAATGTCAATGGAAGACGGAGGTGGTCTGCGAATATCAAGAGGAGAAAAAGGCACAAACTGATTTCATACGTTTTTTTCAACCATGGAAATCGAGAATGGTGCCGCAAGAGGTGACGAATAGAGTTTTTGGTCAACCATAATTCGGTATCACGCTTATAACACGTTTATATGATAGCTATTCATAATTTACATTGGACTATTTCGTGAATTGGTTGTAGTCATACATCATTGGTTTTAGGTCTATTTATTAGTGTTACAGTGTTAACAATATCTTGTCACGTGTGCATAGGTTACTGGTCTTAACTTTACTGTCGTTGGAATTCGTAAGCAGCTAGATTAATGCGTACACATGGGCGACACTAGCTAGCACTCCAGATAATGCACTTCCATAGGTAAAAAACTAGTTTTGACATAAATACAATACATGAGCAAAAGTATGTGGAAAACCTGCATGTCGAACATCTCATTCCAAAATCATGGGCATTAATATGGAGTTGGTCCCCCTTTGCTGCTATAACAACCTCCACTCTTCTGGGAAGGCTTTCCACTAGATGTTAGAACATTGCTGTGGGGACAAGAGCATTAGTGAGGTCGGGCACTGATGTTGGGCAAATAGGCCTGGCTCCCAGTCGGCGTTCCAAATCATCCCAAAGTTATTCGATGGGGTTGAGATCAGGGCTCTGTGCAGGCCAGTCCAGTTCTTCCACAATGATCTCGACAAACCATTTCTGTATAGACCTCGCTTTGTGCACGGGGGCATGGTGATCTTAGGCTTGTGTGCGGCTGCTCGGCCATGGAACCCCATTTCAGCTCCCGACGAACAGTTCATGCGCTGACGTTGCATCCAGAGGCAGTTTGGAACTCTGTTCATGCTACGCGCTTCAGCAATTGCCAGACCCATTCTGTGAGCTTGTGTGGTCTACCACTTCGCGGCTGAGCCGTTGTTACTCCTAGACGTTTCCACTTCACAATAACAACACTTACAGTTGACTGGTGCAGCTCTAGCTGGGCAGAAATTTGACCAACTGACTTGTTGGAAAGGTGGCATCCAATGAAGGTGCCACATCTGTCAGCAACGGGTTTGGCTGAAATAGCCACATCCACTCATTTGAAGGGATGTCCCCATACTCTTATATTGTTCTTTTAACAACATGCTCACCAGTATTTATGCCCAACTCAAAATAGAATATATAGAATAGAATGAAAATGGTTGTCACAAATGCATGACACCTAGAATAGAATTGAAAACGGAATATAATCAGTATGGTTATTACAAATGCATGACACCTAGAATAGAATTGAAAACGGAATAGAATCAGTATGGTTGTTAAAAATGCATGACACCTAGAATAGAATTGAAAACGGAATAGAATCAGTATGGTTGTTAAAAATGCATGACACCTAGAATAGAATTGAAAACGGAATAGAATCAGTATGGTTGTTAAAAATGCGTGACACCTAGAATAGAATGTAATAGGAAATAATATCATATATATATATGGTAGTTACCAATGCAAGGCACCTATTATAGACTAGAATATAATGGAAACAATTATATAATATATCAATATGGCAGTTACAAATGCATGGCAACTGTTGGTACAAAACATAACAATTTTAAACCCTACTGTAAAGTCACTTTTTAATCTTCATCCTGTTCCAACCACCAGGTGTTTTGTTACCTGTGCTACCAGGTTCTGAGCCCTTCGACAACAGTATTCTGCCTCCACTGCAGAACATGTACATGTACGAGGAGTCTAAGCAGTCTTTCAGATACAACTCTGCTTTCTTGATAAAGAATGCCACCCTGCAAGAACGGGTCAGTATATTTGACGACTTGGTAACTTTTTAATCCACCTGCTTACCCCTCAGTGTGCCATCCCCCTGGGACCAGAGAGTTCACTTATTACATGATAATATCTTTGTAATACTTGATAATACGTGATCGTACTTGTACTTCTACATGACACTAAATGTGTTATATTTGATAGTACATACTATGTGTAATACTTAGTATTTATTGTGCTGTTCAGTCAGTTGTTAAGTACATGTTTACATAAAATCTCTTGACTTTTGCTAGCAAGATGTTGGTCGCATGCGACATAAAGAATGACCTCTTTCTTGTTGTTGGACAGTATGAGGCCTTCCGAACTGAAAGGAGAGGCATGGGATACTCAGAGGAAGAACTGGAGGAGTCCTATGGGTTCTTACTGTTTGACGACAAAAATAAGGTGAAAATAATAAATAAGAAAGAATATCAATGAACACCAGAATAATATCACTCTAAACACATTTATAACCATTTCTACATTAATATTTCAGAAAAAAAAGTAAAGAAAGTCACACACTGATTCCCTTTTTGTATGGAGAAACCCAAATCTGTAATTTCAACAAAACTACCTCAAAACATCCTAAGCGGAGTTACTGATCACTACTAATCACTATTTTTCTATTTTAAAGGCAAATAAACTGGGAGAAACTGGTGTAGTCCCTGGTCACAGTACATGCTCAACGCTTGGAGATCCTTCAAAGGGTAAATGAGCTCCGCTATGTTGTTTTATAACTCCCCTGCCGTAGAAAACGAGATATCATCCACTGGGCACACCACACCATTTCAACGTGGAAATTTGGGTAATATTTGGTTGAGATGTTGATCAATGACATTTAAACCTTTATTCACCCACTGAATTCCCAATATTTTATCACTATGCTTTCACCCATTTAAAAGTACAACCAAATTCCAAAGGAAAAACAATGTCATCTAAATGTGTTGTCGCTGTGCTTTCAACCATTTAAAAGCAACAAAGTTTAAATAGGAATACAATGTCAGATTTTGTATTTACACAACAACTTAATGTATTATCACTGTGCTTCATCTAGTAGCACAACTAAATGACCTGGATTGCAGTTGAGATTACATTAAAAGTGCAAGTGATCAATGCTGTTTGAGAGTCTGCGCAGATTATTATAGCAATTGTGAAGATTTTCACAGACCTGCGTCCTTTGCATGCTATGTTGAACATGCAAGATTTCTATGATTACATAAGAAGACAGAGTAAACGTAACCTCAATATGTGGCCATGGATGTGTTGCTTTAAGGTTGAATAAATCCTGTTACATTAGTTTGTAAGACAGTCTCAACTTTTGGCTATTTACTCTATTGAAAAAGTTATATTGGATTGTGTTTAGTTGTCAACGCAAACAAATATCAACATTTGAAGGAGATTTATCTTTTGTGTCTCTGACTTAGTCTGGCTTTATTTCCAGTTTGTCTACAAATAAAAAAATGATATGTTGGATTCACGTCTCCATCACAACCAAAAATCTAAGTTAAAGAATATGCCTAAATCAAATCAAACTTTAAATGCACTTTAAATAGGATTTAGTCCTATTCTTTAACTTTGATTTTTGGTTGTGATGGAGACGTGAATCCAACACGTCACTTATTTATTTGTAGACAAACTGGAATTAAAGCCAGACGAAGTCAGTGGCACAAATAGAACTATCCAAGCAGAAGATACATCTCCTTCAGATTATATTTGGTTGCATTGAAACCAACCACAATTGAATATGCAGTTTGTCTATAAATTAATAATTGATATGTCGGAATCACCTCTTCATCAAAGGTAAGGATGGGACTAAATCAAATCAAACGTTATTTAAAATGCACTTAAAGTTTGATTTGATTTATTCCTATTCTTTAACTTCCATTTTTGGTTGAGATGGAGAGGTGAATCCTACATATTAATTATTAACTTGAAGATGACATTTTAACCAAAGTTTACAACCCTAGGCCTATATACAGTTGAAGTCAGAAGTTTACATACACCTTAGCCAAATACATTTAAACTCAGTTTTTCCACAATTCCTGCCATTTAATCAGAATAATAGTAGAGAGAATGATTTATTTAAGCTTTTATTTCTTTCATCACATTCCCAGTGGGTCAGAAGTTTACATACACTCAATTAGTATTTGGTAGCATTGCCATTTAATTGTTTAACTTGGGTCAAACGTTTCGGGTAGCCTTCCACAAGCTTCCCACAATAAGTTGGGTGAATTTTGGCCAATTCCCCTTGGCAGAGCTGGTGTAACTGAGTCTGGTTTGTTGGCCTCCTCGCACACACTTTTTCAGTTCTGCCCACAAATTTTCTATAAGATTGAGGTCAGGGCTTTGTGATGGACACTCCAATACCTTGACTTTGTTGTCCTTAAGCCATTTTGCCACAACTTTGGAAGTATGCTTGGGGTCATTGTTCATTTGGAAGACCCATTTGCAACCAAGCTTTAACTTCCTGACTGATGTCTTGAGATGTTGCTCCAATATATCCACGTAATTTTCCTATCTCATGATGCCATCTATTTTGTGAAGTGCACCAGTCCCTCCTACAGCAAAGCACTCCGACAACATGATGCTTCCACCCCCGTGCTTCACGGTTGGGATGGTGTTCTTCGGCTTGCAAGCCTCCTCCTTTTTCCTCCGAACATAACGATGGTCATTATGGCCAAACAGTTCTATTTTTGTTTCATCAGACCAGAGGACATTTCTCCAAAAAGTATGATCTATGTCCCCATGTGCAGTTGCAAACCATAGTCTGGCTTTTTAATGGCGGTTTTGGAGCAGTGGCTTCTTCCTTGCTGAGCGGCCTTTCAGGTTATGTCGCTATAGGACTTGTTTGGAAATTGCTCACAAGGATGAACCAGACTTGTGGAGGTCTACACATTTTTTTTCTGAGGTCTTGGCTGATTTCTTTTAATTTTCCCATGATGTCAAGCAAAGAGGCACTGAGTTTGAAGGTAGGCCTTGAAATACATCCATAGGTACACCTCCAATTGACTCAAATTATGTCAATTAGCCTATCAGAAGCTTCTAAATCCATAACATCATTTTCTGGAATTTTCCAAGCTGTTTAAAGGCACAGTCAGCTTAGTGTATGTAAACCTCTGACCCACTGGAATTGTGATACAGTGAATTATAAGTGAAATAATCTGTCTGTAAACAATTGTTGGAAAAATTACTTGGGTCATGCACAAAGTAGATGTCCTAACCGACTTGCCAAAGCTATAGTTTGTTAACAAGACATTTGTGGAGTGGTTGAAAAACAAGTTTTAATGACTCCAACCTAAGTGTATGTAAACTTCCGACTTCAACTGTATGTATTGTCTATTTTTAGTTGAACCCTAGGTTGAATTTAAATGCTCACAATATCAGATTTTTTTTTTTTTTGATTTGTCAATAAGCCATCGTTTTAGTCAAAGTATGATATATTTGGGCTTGAATTGGGATTTCCAAAGTTGTAACTATTTTCTGTGTCAATGCCATGTGTTTCCCCTATGAGATGACATGCTAATACTTTTCAGTCTACGTTTCTTTTCGGGTCTGGGTTTTATTTGAATGTTACCACCCATCAGCATGGCATTGTTTATTAATCAGAAACACATGTAAAGTTCTTCCTTGCGACTGAGCCAAACAACTTTTCGCCGTAGCCTACACTTGGCCGCCTGAGCTCCACTTTTTTAACACCAAATTATTATAATCCTTTCGATATTTTGTCAAGTTTCACTTATTATTTAGCTAGTCTGTATAAAAAAAATACAATTTTATAAATTATTAAATTGTGTGTGATATGACTGCATTTTGGAACCCCGCTCCCCCCAAGATGAATGGTTTTGACCACGCTGCTTTGATTGGTGCCTATCCTATATTGAAAAGGCATCCTCAAAATAAAATTACACAAACTTGTTCATCTATTTTGATGTGCTGTTTTTACATTTGTATTGATGTGTTCGATGCGCTCAGGATGTTGTTACATACACACTATATATACAAAAGTATATGGACACACCTTCAAATTAGTGGATTAGGCTATTTCAGCCACACCCGTTGCTGACAGGTGTATCAAATCAAGCACACAGCCATGCAATCTCCATAGACAAACATTGGCAGTAGAATGGCTGTACTGAAGAGCTCAGTGACTTTCAACGTGGCACCGTCAGAGAATGCCACCTTTCCAACAAGTCAGTTTGTCATATATCTGCCCTGCTAGAGCTGCCCCAGTCAACTGTAAGTGCTGTTATTGTGAAGTGGCAATGTCTAGGAGCAACAATGGCTCAGCCGCAAAGTGGTAGGCCACACAAGCTCACAGAACGGGACTGCCGAGTGCTGAAGTGCGTTAGCATGTAAAAAACCCCACACAAGCCTAAGCTCACCATGTGCAATGCCAAGCGTCGGCTGCAGTGGTGTAAAGCTTGCTGCCATTGGACTCTGGAGCATTGGAAATGCGTTGCCTGGAGTGATGAATCACGCTTCACCATTTGGCAGTCCGACAGACGAATCTGGGTTTGGCGAATGCCAGGAGAACGTTACCTGCCCCAATGCATAATGACAACTGTAAAGTTTGGTGGAGGAGGAATAATGGTCTGGGGCTGTTTTTTATGGTTCGGGGCTAGACCCCTTAGTTCCAGTGAAGGGAAATCTTAACGCTACAGCATACAATGACATTCTAGACTATTCTGTGCTTCCAATTTTATGGCAACAGTTTGGAGAAGGCCCTTTCCTGTTTCAGAATGACAATACCCCCGTGCACAAGTAACGTCCATACAGAAATGGTTTGTCGGGATCGGTGTGGAAGAACTTGACTGGGCTGCACAGAGCCCTGACCTCAACCCCATCGAACACCTTTGGGATGAATTGGAAACGCCGACTGCAAGCCAGGCATAATCGCACAACATCAGTGCCTAACCTCACTAATGCTCTTCTGGCTGAATGGAAGCAAGTCTCCGCAGCAAAGCCTTCCCAGAAGAGTGGGGGCTGTTACTGCAGCAAAAGGGGGACCAACTCCACATTAATACCCATGATTTTGAAATGAGATGTTTGACGAGCAGGCGTCCACATACTTTTGGTGATGTAGTGTATCATTTGTGGTGTGCGTCATGAGCAAGGTCATTGTAGTCTATCATTCCACTTCTTCTAGCTGTGTGAACCATGGCATGAGCATGGCCTGACTTGACATTGCTGTACTGCAGCTGAATAGCCTGCCAGTAGCATACCAAAGGTTGCACCGTGTCCATTACAATGTAGAAAAACTAAACTCTGGTCCAAACCGTTCAAACCGTAGTTAGACAATCCATATTACCGGAGATTAGTCTTATTATTTGTATTTCTATGGCGGATTCGCGGATGCAATTAATGGAAGATGACAAAACTTTGGAGCTAACAATGCATGGCAAAGTCAAAGATACTGGCTTCCCCTTTCCATCTGTGGAAAAGCTTTCCCTAAAATGCTTGTTATGGCAAATCCAGCTCCAGAACCAGCCATAGCCTAGCCAGCTGGCTAATCTTTTGAATACAGTATAGTATAGTAAAAAAACTAAAACAGCAACAACAAATAATATTAGCCAGCTAGATACGGATAGCATTCTAGCTAACTACACTGACCGCTGTCTGTGCCTCTACTTGTTGTTATTATTCCACTCCACGTAGAAATCACCACAACGTTCCCACCCCTAATTCGCAAATATGTATTCGCAGCCTTTGTCATTCTTCAGACGCAAATTTCTGCTCTAGGACAGGAATTACATTGAAATAGGGGAGGCATTGCCCTCTGGCGGGGGCCTTTAAAACAATAGATGTTGATGATTTCACAAATGCTATATAGCCCTAAATAAATATTGTTGATTTTATATATTTATTTATTATTTTACTAGGCAAGTCAGTTAAGAACAAATTCTTATTTTCAATGACGACCTAGGAACAGTGGGTTAACTGCCTTGTTCAGGAGCAGAACGACAGGTTTTTACCTTGTCAGCTCGGGGATTCAATCTTGCAACCTTTCGGTTACTAATCCAACGCTCTAACCACGAGGCTATATGATTTATAAAGTATGGGTACATTTAATTTGCTCTCTTAAACCTATGTTTCGGAATGACTTTGATAACAACGGTGAATCTATATAGTTATTAAGAGACCTCAATAACAATTCTCACGATAGCATATTGGTAGTAGTCAGTGACAAATATGAAAGCTAAGCTGGGCATCATTAAAACCTTATCCACTAAATGGATAACTGTAGATTGATTGATTCTCTAGTAGGAGATTCTGCTCAGCCTATTGCTTTTTTTCTGATAGTGGATATAACGTTGGAGATCTGACGTTATTTCAACGGTACAAATTCAACATATTTTATACAAGGTGTGTTTATGTTGTTGTTTTTTTAAACCATGATCACATAATCCTGTGTTCGAAATGTCACCCTCAAAACAAAAATGTACGATTTTTTTCATCCAATGTATTTTCCATGTAGATTTCACGTCACAATACGTTGACAAATTACGTTGGAAGAAAGTTGATTCAACCAGTTTGTCAGGCAAGACGCTAAACCCAAACCCATTTCCTGGCTTTGTGTTGGAATAGTGGAAATGACTAAATGGTTGGCAGCACGGAAGTTAAATACACTAGGTCGACAACAACATGTTTTAAGGGGATAAGGGGAAAATGTGTAGTTTGACTATTAATGAAACCTCTTTATGCTGTCATCCACAAGGCCTCAACTACTAAACAAAGGAACAGTTCTAAGCTTGTATAATGGACAATGCTATGTTTGGCTAGCTAGGCCTATAGAGAGGAAACTTGCTCTCACACTAAATGACATGCAATTGTCTAAGTCGTGACCATAATCTACACTATGCTATCCCCGAGTGTGCACTATATGGCTAAATACACTTAAGTAATGAGATAGAAAGCAGTTTTCTTACCAAGCTGCTGGTGGACCTTTCAGTGCGTGTTTGGTCAAGTGTCCCACTGCTTTTGAAAGTGAAACTGTGCTTTACAGACATTTGATATGAATGCCTTGACTGAAAAGAGAAAGTGAAAGTAGAGTGGAAAAGAGGGGAGAGACCAGTGAAACTTAACTCTAGTAATGTTTGCTGAGGCAGTGAGTAGCGTTAGCCTATACTTATGCCCTGCGGTAGAAATGTTTGAATGATGTCGAAGTTAGATCCGATTTTAACTCATTGGAATGATTCTACTTTTATCAGCAGAACGTTAGTAATGCTATGAGAGTTTAGCCTCAAACATCCCGTGCATATCTAACTCTGTTTGGAGTTTCATAAATGCATTTTCTGAATAGAATTCAAGGTGCGGAGGCCATCCCTAGCAGTTCAAAAAGGGGGAGGGTGGTGTAAGATTATCTACGGTAGGACAAGGTCTGCTAGTTGTATATCTACTAGGACCAGATTGAGATAACTGCCAGTTATGGAGGAAGGAAACAGTGGTCAAAGTCGTTGTGTAGTGTGTTGTTTTGCCATAGAAGCTCTGAAAAAAAACAAAAAAAAACTAGAGCCAACTGTAGAGATCTTAGGCAACTTTTTACAAAAAGAGTTGAAGCCTCTTTTTTTCAGTACTAGTACAAGAGGTATTTTGTAAGCCCTTTTCATTCCTGAATGGTCTCTTCGCGTGTCACTGCTTGAATGTGCTTAATCTAGTTTTTCCTGTTTCGCCCCCTGTGAACCTCCTCCCTTCACGATGGAGAAATCGACATGGCACAGCCTTCTCTGCTCAGACTAAAGAAAACATCTAACCACATATCCATAGCATGTACCTGTGTGCTGCAAGACTGTGTTAGCCTACTTAGAAAAAGCCTAAGCATTAGCTTAGGGGGCCAACACAAGTTCATCATGTGAGTGTGGTGCCAGTTCTGCCAAACCACCTCAGTTACATTATGCAGTGTTGGAACTGTAAACCAGTTTTTTTTTAACTAGCAAGTCAGATTTTTACCTTGTCAGCTCGGGGACTTGATCTAGCAACCTTTTGGTTACTAGATCAATGCTCTAACCACTAGGCAACGTGCAACGCCGTCCCAGTAAACCTGAAAACCAGTGTGAAGTTTCACAGCCTCTTTCAAAGTCCTCACTTCATTGTTATAGAAAGTCCTCCTACGCATTGAAAATATCTTAGACATTTCTTCAGGCAACTCGCTGAAAGTCTTTGGAACTTCCTCGCTGGAGGATATTGCTAATTGTTTTGGGTAAGGCTTCACTGGGTGTGGGCTTTACTATTGTGATACTAAGAACGTTTTACAACATGGCTTTTATGTCAGATCAGGTGTATAGAAAAACATATTGTAGGGTGTGGCTTTGGTTCCCTGGACTGTCGTGATTGGCCATTGGGAGAATGAGCACAAATAACATATTCACACTTAGAAATAAACCAAAACCCGTTGACTGTGTGATGCATTTATTCAATAAAATTGTTATTATAATATTTATATTTCCATTTCTAAAATTAAATATTTCAATGTAATTAAACCTACATATATTTTGTATTGTATTCCTTGTACTACAAATATTTAGTTCAGCTAACATATTTCAAGATCCTCACGCCTTATTCTGCACTGAATATTGTTGTTTTGGTTTTATCAGTGAGAAGATGCTGGCACACTCACCGCCCCATGTTCTTGCTGTGGGAACAGACTTGTCAATGATGTGAATTTTCTTGTTAACTCAGGTGTGTACGTGTCCAAGTACTCAGACTGCCTGGACCTAAACCGCTGGTACCACGGGAAGTCTGGATACATCGCAATCATCAGACTCACCAAGGTATTTACATAGCAACGCCTCTGTGGCTCGTAACTATGTGTAACTTCACTGTTGAATGTTCCTTTCTAGGTTTTTTCCTTCTAAGGAGTTTTCTCTTGCCACCATGCTTCTGCTTACTCTTTGGGCTTTAGGTCGAGTTACTGCAAAGCTCTTTGTGACGACAGCAGATGTAAAAAGGGCTTTATAAATACATTTGATTGATTTGTTTGTTGAAAGGGCTTGTCATTTAATTCTCTCTCTTTTTGTGGGGTTCTACAGGGCAGAGTGAGAGATGTGACAGAGAACTACACAATAAACTACACCTCTCCCTCTAATGGGTTTGACTGTCATGTATCAGAGCAGCTCAGTGCTGTGTCAGCCAACACCAGCTCCTTCCTGGCCTTTGAGAGAACACAGGTAAGATTCCTCCATCCATCATCCCTCTAACATTCATCTATCCATCCATGTCACACTGTGTACTTTTCCAGTAGGAAAAAACTGTTGTAATGACGTCATTTCAACCAGCTTTGCCTGCTGGTTTTCGGGTTCTGATGCCTTCAATTGTCAAATGTGCACTCTGTGTGTCAAAGCAATAAAACGGAAAGGAATTTAGTAAGCAACCTCTCTAATGAAAAAAGTTATAATTTATTCTTGTTTTTGCTCCAGGCATTTAGAAAAGTTGATGAAATACACCTGTAGATACAGTAATGATAAATACAATACAATAGCAAAGCTGAAGAGATTTGTGTTGGTCTTTGCAGTACTACATGTATGAGCTGCCTGGTGGAGGGGCTGACTCAACAGTCCAGCCTCCCAGCCATGCCTGCCCATTTGCTATAGTGTCTTTTTCCTATTGGGATACCAAGACACCTGCATCAGAGGACCAAGAGAAAAGGTACATTTCCCTTTTTCTCATGGGGTTTTTAATATGTCCAGATTCATCGAAAATATTTGATGAAAAGGAACATCTTCTAAAACTTTACAAATTTATTGATTTGTTTTTTTAATTCTCTTTTGCAGTGAGGAAGAAAAAACAGGTGAGTAATGAATCAAACTGTCACAAAGGTGCTTTTGGATAATGTTATGGTGCCGTTCAATGGCATATCATTACTACTACAGCACAGTGCATTCCTACTTTAACTGAATGCATTAAGTTGCTCTGGATAATATTGTCTGCTAAATATTATTACAGTGTTTCACTACTACCCATGGAGGGGCCAGCTTCAAATCAGCTCCCAGGTCTACCATATGGGTCTGAAGTCCAGCACTGGACCCCTGATCCCAGCTAAACTGTAAGTTCAATGCAACCCTAGTGTGAAGGTGCACTGTCTCTCCCTATGCTATGACTTATAAATACAGTATCTTATAAATATGTCTCCAATTTACTTGATGTGGGTCATGTTTAGTAGGGCACACCATAGCAAGACATTAGGCAACAAAACAAAAAACAAGTTTAACTACCTGTTTTCATGTGGTAACATAACCAGAGAATGTCATTTTGTTTGATTTCAGTCCAACAGTAATGGCAGTTGACGGAGCCATTAAAATGTCAGATCTGAGGCAGAAATTACCAAAGGCTATATTTGAAACCTGCTTCATCGGTGAAGGTACTGTCATGTTTATGTTTACAAATGTAAATGTAGGCTACTCAAAAGTGGTTTCATTCTGATAGCATTTTGCTTGAGCAGTGTCACCACAAACTAACTTTCCCAGGACTAGGGTTGCAAAGGGAGGGTATATTACTGAAAACTACCAGAATGTTCATATCTTTCAAAGATTTTATGTTATTTATCACAATACATCAAGTGGCTCTTTTGAATACTTCAGATTATCACAGGTATTTGTAATCTGGCCCTCTGTGTAGCCTTACCACATCTGGATTGGCGTAGCAGTCGGACCTTTGTTTTTGTCTTGTCCCGTCTATACATCGTTTTCCTTGTTTTTTTTTGTTTTTCGTGTATATTTTTCATATATATTTTAATATCACTTTCCATCTACGGACTGAATATACTCTCCTGCAACCTGCCTCACCCAATGCGGTACGGATCTGCTATTTTATACTTAAGATCTAAAACCCCATCAAAAGCTAACTGGCTACCAGCTAACTGGCTACTAGCTAACCGTAGCTATCTAGAGCGCATCGGAATGCTATCTTAAGAGGCCCATCTGACAATTTCTTTGGCCACTATACCTAGTCTGCCAATTGGCCTGGTTTACCACATGGAACCCTGCTGATTCGTCTTCTGAGCCGGAACAGAAGCTAGCCAGCTAACTAGCTACTAGCTAGTAGTCAGCTAGCCACTGCTAGCGGACACCAGCTACCTCTAGCACAGACAACTCTCGCCAGCCTACACAGCGCAACTCAAACCAAAGCAAATCTGACCTATTTTTCTCCACATCTCCAGATTCCTACCACAAGCCCTGAACCTTTTTTCACCTGGGTCATCGCAGCTAGCTAGCTACTCCAGGCTAACGTCTTTGTCCTGAAGCAAAAACCAATTAGCCTGGAACCGGCCTGATAGGCCCATCTCCCCGCTAGCCGTAGAGGTCCATCAGCCACTCCTTGGGCTTCAATACCTATTTCACCAACTGGCCCGGACCCCCGCCGACCCATCACGATTGGACCACCGACGTGATTCGCCCGAGGGGTTCTTTCTCAACTTGCTCTGCCGTCGCAACGTCCCCCATATGCCCAGCTGCTAGCATGCTAGCCGCGGCTTACTAGCTGTCCAGAGCACATCGGACTGTTAGTTTAAGAGGCCCATCGGACAAATTCTTTGGCCACTATACCTATTTTGCCAATTGGCCTGGTTTACCACACGGAGCCCCGCTTTCCGTATGCCGACGTGTCTGAATCCTGGCTTAGGAAATCCACCAAAAACCCTGAAATTTCCATCCCTAACAATAACATTTTTCGACAACACAGAACTGCCAATGGGGGCGGTGTTGCAATCTACTGCAGAGATAGCCTGCAGAGTTCTGTCTTACTAACCAGGTCTGTACCCAAACAATTCGAACTTCTACTCCTAAAAATCCACCTTTCCAGAAACAAGTCTCTCACCGTTGTCGCTTGCTATAGACCACCCTCTGCCCCCAGCTGTGCCCTTGACACCATATGTGAACTGATTTCCCCCCCATCTATCTTCAGAGCTCGTGCTGCTAGGTGACCTAAACTGGGACATGCTTAACACCCCGGCCACCCTACAATCTAAGCTTGATGCCCTCAATCTCACACAAATTATCAATGAACCCACCAAGTACAACCTCAAATCATTAAACACAGGCACCCTCATAGATATCATCCTAACCAACTTGCCCTCTAAATACACCTTTGCTGTTTTCAACCAAGATCTCAGCGATCACTGCCTCATTGCCTGCATCCGTAATGGGTCTGCGGTCAAACGATCACCCCTCATCACTGTCAAACGCTCCATAAAACACTTCAACGAGCAGGCCTTTCTAATCGACCTGGCCCGGGTATCCTGGAAGGATATTGACCTCATTCCATCAGTAGAGGATGCCTGGTTATTCTTTAAGAGTGCCTTCTTCACCATCTTAAATAAGCATGCCCCTTTCAAAAAATGTAGAACCAGGAACAGATATAGCCCTTGGTTCACTCCAGACTTGAATGCCCTTGACCAGCACAAAAACATAATGTGGTGTTCTGCATTAGCATCGAATAGCCCACGCGATATGCAACTTTTCAGGGAAGTCAGGAACCATCATACACAGGCAGTTAGGAAAGCTAAGGCTAGCTTTTTCAAGCAGAAATTTGCATCCTGTAACACAAACTCAAAACAGTTCTGGAACATTGTAAAGTCTATGGAGAATAAGAGCACCTCCTCTCAGCTGCCCACTGCATTGAGGCTAGGTAATACTGTCACCACTGACAAATCCACTATAATTGAGAACTTCAATAAGCATTTTTCTACGGCTGGACATGCTTTCCACCTGGCTACCCCTACACGGGTCAACAGCCCTGCACTCCCCACAGCATCTCGCCCAAGCCTCCCCCATTTCTCATTCACCCAAATCCAGATAGCTGATGTCCTGAAAGAGCAGCAAAATCTGGACCCCTACAAATCAGCCGGGCTAGTCAATCTGGACCCTCTCTTTCTAAAATGATCAGCCGAAATTGTTGCAACCCCTATTACTAGCCTTTTCAACCTCTCTTTCGTATCGTCTCAGATTTCCAAAGATTGGAAAGCTGCAGCGTTCATTCCCCTCTTCAAAGGGGGTGAAACTCTAGACCCAAACTGCTACAGACCGATATCTATCCTACCCTGCCTTTCAAAGGTCTTTGAAAGCCAAGTTAACGAACAGATTACTGACCATTTCGAATCCCACCGTACCTTCTCCGCTATGCAATCTGGTTTCAGAGCTGGTCATGGGTGAACCTCAGCCACACTCAAAGTCCTAAACGATATCATAACCGCCATCGATACGAGACATTACTGTGCAGCCGTATTCATTGGCCTGGCCAAGGCTTTCGACTCTGTCATTCACCACATTCTTATTGACAGACTCAACAGCCTTGGTTTCTCAAATGATTGCCTCGCCTGGTTCACCAACTACTTCTCTGATAGAGTTCAGTGTGTCAAATCGGAGGGCCTGTTGTCCGGACCTCTGGCAGTCTCTATGGGGGTGCCTCAGGGTTAAATTCTCGGGCCGACTCTCTTCTCTGTATACATCAATGATGTCGCTCTTGTTGCCGGTGATTTTCTGATCCACCTCTACGCAGACGGCACCATTCTGTATACTTCTGGCCCTTCTTTGGACACTTAACTAACCTCCAATCGAGCTTCAATACCATACAACTCTAATTTCGTGGCCTTCAGCTGCTCTTAAATGCAAGTAAAACTAAATGCATGCTTTTCAACCGATCACTGCCCGCCCGTCCAGCATCACTACCTCAAACACTCTACTCAACAAATTGGATGCAGTCTATCACAGTGCCATCTGTTTTGTCACCAAATCCCCATATACTACCCACCACTGCGACCTGTACACTCTCGTTGGCTGGCCCTCGCTTCATACTCGTCGCCAATCCCACTGGCTCCAGGTCATCTACAAGTCTCTGATAGGTAAAGCCACGCCTTATCTCAGCTCACTGGTCACCATAGCAGCACCCACCCGCAGCACGCGCTCCAGCCGGTATATCTCACTGGTCACCCCAAAAGCCAATTCCTCCTTTGGCCGTCTTTCCTTCCAGTTCTCTGCTGCCAATGACTGGAACGAACTACAGAAATCACTGAATCTGGAGACTCATATTTCCCTCACTAGCTTTAAGCACCAGCTGTCAGTGCAGCTCACAGATCTCTGCACCTGCACATAGCCCATCTGTAAACAGCCCATCCTACTACCTCATCCCCATACTGTATTTATTTATTTGTCTTGCTACTTTGCACCCCAGTAGCTTGCAGATTTATCTTCTGCACATCTACCATCCCAGTGTTGAATTAATATATTGTAATTACCTCCCCACCATGGCCTATTTGTTGCCCTACCTCCCTTATCTCCCCTCATTTGCACTCACTGTATATAGACTTATTATTTATTGAATTAAATTTTTCTACTGTATGATTGTCTGTATGTCTGTGTATTCCATGTTTAACTCTTTGTTGTTGTATGTATCAAACTGCTGTGCTTTATCTTGGTCAGGTCGCAGTTGTAAATGAGAACTTGTTCTCAAGTAGCCTACCTGGTTAAATAAAGATAAAATAAAAAAAAAATGAAATAAAAATAAAATGTAAAATATATGAAATAATTAAATAAGATGAAAAAATAAATGGAATGAAAGATGCCCAGGGTCCCTGGTAGGGGCGTGAATCAGAAAACCAGTCAGTGTCTTGTGTGTGACCACCATTTACCTCATGCAGCGCGACACATCTCCTTCACATAGAGTTGATCAGGCTGTTGATTGTGGCCTGTGGAATGTTGTCCCACTACTCTTTTATGGCTGTGCGAAATTGCTGGATATTGGCGGGAACTGAAACACGCTGTCGTACATTTAAACTCAGCAAACTGTCAACTGCGTTTATTTTCAGCAAACTTAACATGTGTAAATATTTGTATGAACATAGCAAGATTCAATAACTGAAACATAACCTGAACAAGTTCCACAGACATGTGACTAACAGAAATTGAATAAATTGTCCCTGAACAAAGGGGGGGGGTCAAAATCAAAAGTAACAGTGACCACCAGCAGTATTAAGTACTGCAGTGCATCTCCTCCTCATGGACTGCACCAGATTTGCCAGTTCTTGCTGTGAGATGTTACCCCACTCTTCCACCAAATCACCTGCAAGTTCCCGGACATTTCTGGGGGGAATGACCCTAGCCCTCACCCTCCGATCCAACAGGTCCCAGATGTGCTCAATGGGATTGAGATCCGGGCTCTTCGCTGGCCACGGCAGAACACTGACATTCCTGTCTTGCAGGAAGTCACGCACAGAACAAGCAGTATGGCTGGTGGCATTGTCATGCTGGAGGGTCATGTCAGGATGAGTCTGCAGGAAGGGTACCACATGAGAGAGGAGGATGCCTTCCCTGTAACGCACAGTGTTGAGATTGCCTGCAATGACAACAAGCTCAGTCCGATGATGCTGTGACACACCGCCCCAGACCATGACGGACCCTACACCTCCAAATCGATCCCGCTCCAGAGCACAGGCCTCGGTGTAACGCTCATTCCTTCGACGATAAACGCGAATCCGACCATCAACCCTGGTGAGACAAAACCGCGACTCGTCAGTGAAGAGCACTTTTTGTCAGTCCTGTCTGGTCCAGCGACGATAGGTTTGTGCCCATAGGCGACGTTGTTGCCGGTGATGTCTGGTGAGGACCTGCCTTACAAGAGGCCTACAAGCCCTCAGTCCAGCCTCTCTCAGCCTATTGCGGACGGTCTGAGCACTGAGGGAGGGATTCTGCGTTTCTGGTTGTAACTCGGGCAGTTGTTGTTGCCATCCTGTACCTGTCCCGAAGGTGTGATGTTCGGATGTACCGATCCTGTGCAGGTGTTGTTACACGTGGTCTGCCACTGCGAGGACGATCAGCTGTCCATCCTGTCTCCCTGTAGCGCTGTCTTAGGCGTCTCACAGTACGGACATTGCAATTTATTTCCCTGGCTACATCTGCAGTCCTCATGCCTCCTTGCAGCATGCCTAAGGCACGTTCACGCAGATGAGCAGGGACCCTGGGCATCTTTCTTATGGTGTTTTTCAGAGTCAGTAGAAAGGCCTCTTTAGTGTCCTAAGTTTTCATAACTGTGACCTTAATTGCCTACCGTCTGTAAGCTGTTAGTGTCTTAAGGACCGTTCCACGGGTGCATGTTCATTAATTGTTTATGGTTCATTGAACAAGCATGGGAAACAGTGTTTAAACCCTTTACAATGAAGATTTGTGAAGTTATTTGGATTTTTACGAATTATCTTTGAAAGACAGAGTCCTGAAAAAGGGACGTTTCAAACATGTTCAATGGGTGACATGTCTGAGTATACAGGCCATGGAAGAACTGGGACATTTTCAGCTTCCAGGAATTGTGTACAGATCCTTGCGACATGGAGCCGTACCATCAATAAAATGCAATTATGTTTGTTGTCCGTAGCTTATGCCTGCCCATATCATAACCCCACCGCCACCATGGGGCACTCTTTTCCCAACCTTAACATCAGCAAACGCATCAGTGACGCCATACACATGGTCTGCGGTTGTGAGGCCGGTTGGACGTACTGCCAAATTCTCTAAAAAGACATTGGGGGTGGCTTATACTAGAGAAATGAACATTCAATTATCTGGCAACAGCTCTGTTTGACATTCCTGCAGTTAGCATGCCAATTGTACTCTCCCTCAACTTGAGACATCTGTGGCATTGTGTTGTGTGACAAAACTGCACATTTTAGAGTGGCCTTTTATTGTCCCTAGCACAAGATGCACCTGTGTAATGATCATGCTGTTTAATCAGCTTCTTGATATGGCAAAGGAGAAATGCTTACTACAGGGATGTTAAACAAATTTGTGCCCAACATTTGAGATAAATAAGCTTTTTGTGCGTATGGAACATGTCTGGGGTCTTTTATTTCAGTTCATGAAACATGGAACCACCACTTTACTTGTTGCGTTGATTTTTTTGTTCAGTGTATAAACCATCAACATAGTGAATACCACTGATGTTTAATATGAGGGTTTCAGCATGAAATATCCTTTCTATTTATTTATTTTACACACTTTTATTTATTTAACTATGTCAATATGTATGTTATCAATGTTTTGGCATAAAACTTCAACTTTAAGCCAGCAACATACTACCCTGCATCCCACTGCTGGCTTACCTCTGAAGCTAAGCGGATTGGTCCTGGCTGGCCCCTGGATGGGAGACCAGAATCTGCTGGAAGTGGTGTTGGAGGGCGAATAGGACGCACAAAGAGTGCCTCCTATTTGCCCTCCAACACCACTTCCAGCACCACTTTGGTCAAAAAAATATAATATCCCAGTCAGTGCCGTTTATGATGATGAGGGAGGATGATTTTTTTCCCCGATAGGTTTAGGCTACTACATGATACTCTAATTTTCCCTATACCCATCATGAGGTGCTACAGCCTATGAATAAACATTTACAATGTAGGTGTACACAGGTTGTAGAGTCATTTTTTAGATGACAGTGACACATGGACAGACAGTGACACATTCAATACCACCTTGCACACTCTTGCCTGCATCTAGCTTATCTCGGGTGTAATCATTAGTCCACAGTTGCAAACAAGAGTTTCTATTGGACAAATTCTGGTATTTTTATCCCCGTTTTGTTTGCTTCCGTTTAATAAACGTTTTTCAGCAGAGTTGGCAGAATGAATACACCCCAGATCACACATAAACACAGTTCACTTTCATACCTAGCATTCACGGTGTATTCATTCTAGCCTCTATGCACTCTTCTCTCACCGTTTCCCTTAGTTTGTGGACTTCAATGAACAACACATCAACTGTATGTGACCAGGCGGAAAAACCTGTCCAAGCCATGTCATAACCGCTACACACAGCCTACATCGTTGTCCCCATATTAGCTAAAGTAACGTCCTAGTCAACATAGCTAATAGAACTAATGCGTTAGTAAACCCGCTACAATCATGCAGTAACGTTACAGTGTATAGTCAGTAAGCAGTTAGACTGACGGGCCCAGTGTTTGAGTAGGCTAAACTAGCCAGCTGCATTTGCTAGCTAAGTAACAGTTAAGTGAAACTGAAGAAAAAAAATCACAATCTCTCTTGCTTCATTTTTGAATAAATTAATTTGTTGAAAACTGTTCAACTATTGTTTTTCTCTCTCTTGGGAGTCTACTACTCACCACATTTTATGCACTGCAGTGCTAGCTAGTTGTAGTTTATGCTTTCAGTACTAGATTCAGTCTCTGATCCTTTTGATTGGGTGGACAACATGAGGCTACTGTAGACCTTCATTGCAAAACGGTATGTTTTAATCAATTATTTGGTGACATATGATTATATTTAGTATAGATTTATCTAAAAAGGATAACCTTTTCAATGTTTTACAATTTTTACTGAAGAGGATGGTCCTCCCCTTCCTCCTCTGAGGAGCCTCCACTGATCCCAAAGCCCCAGGGCAGTGATTGGGGACATTGTCCTGTGCAAGGTGCCGTCTTTTGGATGGAACGTTCAAACGGGTGACTTGACTCTCTATGGTCACTAAAGATCCCATGGCACTTATTGTAAGAGTAGAGGTGTTAACCCCCGATGTCCTGGCTAAATTCCAAATCTGTCCCGCACTCTTACGGCCACCTAATCAACCGCCACTCTAACCGTTCCCCAGGTCATTGCTGTAAATGAGAATGTGTTCTCAGTCAACTTACCTGGTAAAACAAAAATGTTTAACTGGTGGCGGTTGTGAAAAAAGTTAATTGAAAATAATGATATTGTTTCACCGCAACGTGGCTAACTGACGATACGGATAATATAGAGCTGGCTGGCTTCTCCGTGCATCAGCAGCACAGAGCAGGTACGTCTGGTAAGACGAGGGGCGGGGGGGTGTGTGTCTATTTGTCAATAACTGCTAGTGCGCGATGTCTGATATTAAAGTAGTCTCGAGGTATTGCTCGCCTGAGGTAGAATACCTCATGATAAACTGTAGACCACACTATCTACCAAGAGAGTTCTCATCTATATTATTCGTAGCCGTCTATTTACCACCACAAACCGATTCTGGCACTAAGACCACACTCAACAAGCTGTATAAGGCCATAAGCAAACAAGACAATTCTCATCCAGAAGCAGCGCTCCTAGTTGCCAGGGACTTTAATGCAGGCAAACTTGAATCAGTTTTACCTCATTTCTACCAGCATGTCACATGTGCAACCACATGTGCAACCAGAGGGAAAAACTACAAAGTGAAACCCAGCCGCGAGCTGCCCAGTGACGTGAGCCTACCAGATGAGCTAAATGCCTTTTATGCTCGCTTCAAGGCAAGCAACACTGAAGCATGCATGTGTGCACCAGCTGTTCCAGATGACTGTGTGATCACGCTCTCCGTAGCCCATGTGAGCAAGACCTTTAAACAGGTCAACATTCACAAAGCCGCGGGGCCAGACGGATTACCAGGAAGTGTACTCAAAGCATGGGCAGACTAACTGGCAAGTGTCTTCACTGACATTTTCAACCTTTCCCTGACCAATTCTGTAATACCTACATGTTTCAAACAGACCAGCGTAGTCCCTGTGCCCAAGAAAGCGAAGGTATACTGCCTAAATGATTACCGCCTGGTAGCACATCGATAGCCATGAAGTGCTTTGAAAGGCTGGTCATGGCTCACATCATCACCATCATGCCAGAAACCCTAGACCCACTCCAATTCGCATACCGCCCCAAGAGATCCACAGATGACGCAATCTCAATCGCACTCCACACTGCCCTTTCCCACCTGGACAAAAGGAAAACCTATGTGAGAATGCTGTTCATTGATTACAGCTCAGTGTTCAACACCACATAGCTCATCATACCCACAAAGCTCATCACTAAGCTAAGGATCCTGGGACTAAACACCTCCCTCTGCAACTGGATCCTGGACTTCCTGACGGGCCACCCCCAGGTGGTAAGGGTAGCCAACAACATATTATCCACGCTGATCTTCAACACTGGGGCCCCTCAGAGGTGCGTGCTTAGTCCCCTCCTGTACTCCCTGTTCACCCACGACTGCGTGGCCAAACACAACTCCAACACCATCGTTTGCTGACGACACAACGGTGGTAGGCCTGATCACCGACAACGATGAGACAGCCTATAGGGAACAGGTCAGAGACCATGCAGTGTGGTGCCAGGAAAACAACCTGTCCCTCAATGTGAGCAAGACAAAGGAACTGATCGTGGACTATAGGAAAAATGAGGGCCGAACAGGCCCCTATTAACATCGACAGGTCTGAAGTGGAGCGGGTCGAGAGTTTCAAGTTCCTTGGTGTCCACATCACCAACGAACTATCATGGTCCAAACACATCAAGACAGTTGTGAAGAGGGCACGACAACACCTTTTCTCCCTCAAGAGACTGAAAAGATTTGCATGGGTCCGCAGATCCTCAAAAAGTTCTATAGCTGCACCATCGAGAGCATCCTGACCGGTTGCATCACTGCCTGGTATGGCAACTGCTCGGCATCTGACCGTAAGGCGCTACAGAGGGTAGTGCATACGACCCAGTACATCACTGGAGCCAAGCTTCCGGACATCCAGGACCTACAGTTGAAGTTGGAGGTTTGCATACACCTTAGCCAAATACATTTAAACTCAGTTTTTCACAATTACTGACATTTAATCCTAGTAAACATTCCATGTCTTAGGTCAGTTAAGATAACCACTTTATTTTAAGAATGTGAAATGTCAGAATAATAGGAGAGAGAAATATTTATTTCAGCTTTTATTTCTTTCATCACATTCCTAGTGGGCCAGAAGTTTACATACACTCAATTAGTATTTGGTAGCATTGCCTTTAAATTGTTTAACTTGGGTCAAACGTTTCGGGTAGCCTTCCACAAGCTTCCCACAATAAGTTGGGTGAATTTTGGCCCATTCCTCCTGAAAGAGCTGGTGTAACCGAGTCAGGTTTGTAGGCCTCCTTTCTCGCACACGCTTTTTCAGTTCTGCCCACAAATTCTCTATAGGATTGAGGTCAAGGCTTTGTGATGGCCACTCCAATAGCTTGACTTTGTTGTCCTTAAGCCATTTTGCCACAACTTTGGAAGTATGCTTGGGGTCATTGTCCATTTGGAAGACCCATTTGCGACCAAGCTTTAACTTCCTGACTGATGTCTTGAGATGTTGCTTCAATATATCCACGTAATTTTCCTTCCTCATGAAGCCATCTATTTTCTGAAGTGCACCAGTCCCTCCTGCAGCAAATCATCCCCACAACATGATGCTGCCACCCCCGTGCTTCATGTTTGGGATGGTGTTCTTCGGCTTGCAAGCCTCCCCCTTTTTCTTCCAAACATAACGATGGTCATTATGGCCAAACAGTTCTTTTTTTGTTTCATCAGACCAGAGGACATTTCTCCAAAAAGTATGATCTTTGTCTCCATGTGCAGTTGCTAACCATAGTTTGGCTTTTTTATGGCGGTTTTGGAGCAGTGGCTTCTTCCTTGCTGAGCGGCCTTTCAGGGTATGTCGATGTAGGACTCGTTTTACTGTGGATATAGATACTTTTGTACCTGTTTCCTCCAGCATCTTCACAAGGTTCTTTGCTGTTTTCTGGGATTGATTTGCACTTTTCGCACCAAAGTACATTCATCTCTAAGAGACCGAAAGCGTCTCCTTCCTGAGCGGTTGCGTGGTCCCATGGTGTTTAAACTTGCGTACTATTGTTTGTACAGATGAACGTAGTACCTTCAGGCGTTTGGAAATTGCTCCCAAGGATGAACCAGACTTGTGGAGGTGTACAATTTTTTTCTGAGGTCTTGGCTGATTTCTTTTGATTTTCCCATGATGTCAAGCAAAGAGGCACTGAGTTTGAAGGTAGAACTTGAAATACATCCACAGGTACACTTTCAGTTGACTCAAATTATGTCAATTAGCCTATCAGAAGCTTCTAAATTCATGACATAATTTTCTGGAATTTTCCAAGCTGTTTAAAGGCACAGTCAACCTGGTGTATGTAAACTTCTGACCCACTGGAATTGTGATACAGTTAATTATAAGTGAAATAATCTGTCTGTAAACAATTGTTGGAAAAATTACTTGTGTCATGCACAAAGTAGAAGTCCTAACCAACTTGCTAAAACTATAGTTCGTTAACAAGAAATTTGTGGAGTGATTGAAAAAAGAGTTTGAATGACTCCAACCTAATTGTATGTAAACTTCCGACTTCAACTGTATATACTAGGTGGTGTCAGAGGAAGGCCCAAAAAGATGTCAAAGACTCCAGTCACCCAAGTCATAGACTGTTCTCTCTGCTACCGCACGGCAAGCAGTACCGTAGTCTAGGACCAAAAGGCTCCTTAACAGCTTCTACCCCCAAGCCATAAGACTGCTGAACAATGAATCAAATGGTCACCAAGACTATTTACATTGACCCCCTTGCCCCCATATCTTTTTACACTGCTGCAACTTGCTGTTTATTATCTATGCATAATCACTTTGCAAATTACCTCGACAAACCTGTACCCCCGCACACTGACTCGGTACCAGTACCCCCTTTATATAGCCTCATTATTGTTATGTAATATTCTTGTTACTTTTTGACTTTATAATTTTTTTAATTTTTTTCCCAGCCTGTTATGTCGACTTTATTTAATTTTTTACTTTAGTTTATTTAGTAAATATTTTCTTAACCAACAATGCAGTTCAAGAAAAATAGTCAAGGGCTTGTAAGAATTTCAAGGTAATACCTGTTGTATTTGGCGCATGTGACAAATAACATTTGATTTGATTAGATGCTTTTTTCCATTAAATTAGGCTATTTTCTGTTGAACCATATGGTCTATCTACTATATGGACCCAGATCTAAACAAATTACACTATGTACGAATATATATATTTTTAAGTTATTCAACTATAAAATTACCAAAGTTATGATAGATTACCATAGATCTCAGTTAATTCTGAAAATTAAAGAAGATTCCGGTAACTTTGATAAATTACCAGTAACTTTGCAACCCTACCCAAGGAGATTTTTATGTGTTGCTTATCTGAATATTTATCCAGCTGTGTGAGCTTTACAGAGCTTTATTTAATTTCTTTTACCATTTAATTATATTGAATTGTACGGTTTTTCAGTTTCTCTGGAAGGAATGGGTTGGAGTCTGTATGAGCTGGCACCCAGTGAGGCTGAGGACACCTCTCTCTCTCAGCTCACACAGGAGCTCAAGGAGAAAGACCTGGTGAGCTTTAATTGTTCTTAAAGTTGGCTGACAGGTTATTGGAAGACCGGAATGGAAAGAGAAAGGGGGACACCTGTCTTCCGCATTTAACCTAACCCCTCTGAATGCAGTTCATTGTTGTGTTGTTAGACCTTGATTCTAATAAAATGTACTTTTTCTTACCAACAGGCCCTTGCAATACAACTGAATGATAGTGGTTTCCTTATACTGTTACATTCATCTCACTTCCTCACATATGAAGGTAAGACAAAACCTGTATACGCAACATATTGCATTTAAATATATTATAGATAGAAGCTAAATATCTAACATTACATTATAATTGTATATTTCAGATGCTGGGTCTAATAAGCCAGAGGTATTGCAGGGGATGTTTGTGTTTCCGGATTCCAGAGCTATACAGCGAGGTGTGTGTGTGTAATTTGTAATTTTTATTAGGATCCCCATTAGCTAACGCCATAACGCTAGCTAATCTTCCTGGGGTCCAACACCAATTAACAAGACATTACAAACAACCACAATCAAGACTTCACAAACATTCAAGTACAGTCAAGTAGACAATACAGACAATTAAAATACCTGACAGGAAACACATTTAACATTCAGTTGATACTTTCTATTTCCTGTCCAGTCATATGGTCTATCACATTAGATGTTCTTTTATTTTTTTCTTGAAGGTGGATTTACTTTTTGCCTGAGAAATATGGATTGGTAAAAAGTTCCAGTCAGCTATAGCTCTATATAAAACTGTAGATTTAAGGTGATTTGTCCTTGGCTTGAGTTGTTTTAGCTGCCCTGAATGTGCCTGTCTGGTTTGGTGGTTATGCATGTTGCTAATTAGAAGAAAAAAATATATATAACATTCCTAAAGAAAATCAGAAGACTAGATAGTAATTTGTTTTTAATGTGAAGCCATGAGAGATTCTGATGCATTTGGATAATATTCACTCGGTTAGAGCAATAAAGAGCTAATCTAGCAGCCCTGTTTTGAGCCATTTGGAGCTTTTTTTACATCTTTCTTTGCTGCAGATGACCATATAACTGGACAGTACTCTAAGTGTGATAGGACCAGCAATTGAATCACCTGATTCAGAGTGCTAGATGTTACATGCTCTGAACATTTTCTTGGAACAGCAATTCCCTTACCCATCTTAATAACAATATTATCTATGTGTTCAGACCAAGATAAAGCGGTGTTTTTTTCCACTTGCTCTACATGTATTCTATTCATCGACAAATTCAATTGGGGGTCATCAGCAAGCATATATCTTGAACCATATACAATACACCAATTTGTTCATATCAACCCACTCAGACACCATTCTTAGTTCACTGCTCAGTACATCTGTTAGCTCATTACATTCTGATGCTGCACTATACATTGTAGAGTCATCAGCATACATGACCACTCTTGCTTTGTTCATTACTGAAGGTAAATCATTAGTAAAGATAGAGCAGTGGGCCTAGGCAGCTTCCTTGAGGAACACCACAATGTATATCTTTACTATTTGAAAAGCTACCATTAAATAACACTTTTTGCCTTCTCCTGGATAGATAGCTGTCCATCCAGGATAGAGTTGCATCCTTAAAACCAAAACATTTGAGTTTTCCTAGTAACAGTTCATGATCAATTACATCAAAAGCAGTACTGAAATGCAGCAACACTGCACCAACTAACTTCCTATCATCCACACTCTTTAACCAATCATCTGTCATTTGTGCTAAGGCCGTACTCGTAGAATGCCCTTCTTTGTATGCATGCTCGAAACCTGTTATCAGACCATTACATGAGAAATAATCATTGATTTGTACAGATCTTTTTTTAAATAATAATTTACTTGACACAGGCAGCAAGCTTATAGGTCGACTATTAGGACCAGTGAATGCAGATTTTTTTATCCTTAGGAGTGGAATAACCTTTGACACTTTCCAGACTTATGGGCACAAAAAAAAAAGAGTGGAGGAAGTGTGTGTGTGTGTGTGTGTGTGTGTGTAGCCAACACCTATGCCCTTGTATACAGTAAGGTTTTTGTCTATTCTTTTATAATTTATCCTTACATAATGTCATTTTTCTTTTACCACAGACACCAAGATCTGCTCGAAGAAGCCCTCCCTCTCACCAGAGGGCCTCCAGGTGGTGCCTGCACTGAACTACGCAGAGACAGAGGTGGAAAAGTGCCTCCCTGAACAGAGTGGGGAGCTACGTGGTTTACTAGAGCAGCATATCCAGAGCTACGCTGCCCTCATCCACCCTGGGCTTACTATCAGTCCATCCAGGGAAGCCAGCATCTTCCCAGATCAGTTTGATGTTCCTGACGCCCTCAAATATCTCTACTCCACCCCAAAGTGGACTGAAATGAGATGGAAATGTCTCAAGTCTTACTTCCACCAGCCAGGCTCCTTCGAGCTCTCTGTGTCCAGGGCCACGGAGCTCCTGGCGGCTGGACGAGAGGAGCGAGGGGATGAGCCAGATGATGACGTCTACTACTGTCTGTCATCTCCAGAAGGCCCCCCCATGACTCCTGCTAGTCTGGGTGGCCCAGAAGAGGAGCAGTCAGGGGGACAGTCACCAGGAGACACAGCTGACACAGCCTCATATATTAGTAATGCACCTGCAGTATCTACAGAGGACTTTGAGAAACCTGGTATGACCAAGGCAGACAGTAATGCACCCAAGAAAAGAGTAGAGGAAGAGAAGAACTTGCCTTCAAAGGTGGTGCAAGACAAGGTGCAACATGTGCAACCCAAGGAGGTACCGGAGGAAGTGCCCTCTGATCTTACCAAGTCTGCCGTCCTAGCAGGGGACTTTGGAAAATTTGTCTTGAAGAAGGCTGACAGTAATGCATCAGCGACAACTTTGATTCCAAAAGAGGTGCAGAATGAGCTTCCCTATGATTTTTCCCAGCCTGTGGTGTCGGCAGATGATTCTGGGAAACCTGGGAAGAACAAGGCCGTACCAGGGGTAGGAGTAGAGGATGAAGGGACAAATTTGAACCCAGAGGAAGTCCAAGTGGATGGGCAAAAGGAGGTGAAAGAGAAGATGCTTTCTGATCTTTCACAGCTTGCAGTCTCTGCAGAAAACTTGAGGAAAGCTGGCCCAGCAGCGTTGGGTAAGGCAGACTGTAAAGTACCAGAGGTAGGAGTAGCGAATGAAGGGACAAACTTGCACCTGAAAGAGGTGCAAAAGGATATGCCCTCTGGTCTTTCACAGCCTGCAGTCTCTGAAGAGGAATTTAAGAAACCTGGGCCGGCCCTGGCAACCAAGCCCAAGGGTACTGCAGTAGAGACAGGAGTAGAGGATAAAGGGTTGCCTAAAGAGGTGCAAGAGGAGGTTCCATGTGATCTTTCCCAGCTTGCAGTGTCGGCAAAGGTTTTTGCGATAGCCGGTATGACAGTGATGACCAAGGCCACAGAGGTGACAGAGGTTTCAACCTCACCTGCATCAGGTGACCTCCCAACAGTGTTAGTCATCACTGCCACTGAAAGAACTGCAACCGTTGTACCTCATAATGAGAACGTTGGATTGATCAATACAGAGTCGATCACAAAGAACTCCTCCAGTTTGCCACCAGCCAAAGTACAAGAGAAGGGTGGAAGTGCTGTCAATGGGCAACGTGGCAAGGCCAATGAGGTCAATAATTCCTCTATATCAGATTGGAGGAAACGGCCAAGGAAACGGCGTAAATTTAGCGGGTTGGGTAAACGGGTCTTGAGGTCTTCGGCAGCTGACTTTGAAGAGGAAGAAACTGAGAAGGGATGTTTGGATTTAAGTAAAGTCTACTCATTGAAAAAAAGGAAGGATAGGACTGATGTAGTTAAACTTAACCCATGGAAAAAGAAGGAAAGGATGGATGTAACCCAGGTTCGTCCATTGAAAATGCAGAGGGAACTGATGAATTTGACCCTAGATCCCCCATTGAAAAAGAAGGAAAGACTGGATGTAACCCAGGTTCACCCAATGAAAATGCAGAGGGAAGTGATGAATCTGATCCAAGATCTGCCTTTGAAAAAGAAGAAGGAAAGCAAGGATTCAATTAACTTTTACCCATTCAAAAGTAAGGAAAGTATAGATCTAATTCACGACGGCCACCCATTGAAAAAGAAGACAGATCGGTGGGACTTGAAGGCGATCATCTCCGAATGCGGTAGAATCTTTGTCCCTCATGGCTCAGAAGTTATCGCCAAGGATATAGAATCTTTGAAAGTTATGGGGAAAGTGATAGATCACAAACAATGTGCTGATGAGATGATGGTTGAAGCTTGTATCAAAGTACCCCAACCCATAGAAACAGGAGATGAACCTGGCCTAGAGTTGATAAAGTCAGATGAAAACAAAGATTTGCACATATGGAGTTCAGACAGTAAAGACCATCCACCAGAGGTCAAAATGGCTGATGTAGACAAGATGGCCTGTCAGAACCCCTCAGAACTGGACCAGAACAAAGACATGGATTTTCCTTCCTTAGAAAAACACAAAAAGAAGTGTCAATTTGTTGCAATATCCCTCAGTAAACTAAAGACAGTTTTTTCAAGAAGGGGAAAGAGGAAAACACCTCTCAAACCTGTTTCAGAAGATCAAATGTTACCATTGGACAAGAAAAGCAAGGCCGATACTGGCATTGATAAAATGGAAAGTGTTCATTTGAGTAATTCCTGCAAAGATACCCCGGACAGAACCACAGGTGCTGCTGAAGTTGCAAAGGAACAGACATTTGGCCTAGACCCAAAGTTTGCACTAGCATTAGGCTTGACTCCAAGGGAGTTGCATAATAATGCACCCAAATCTCCAGAGAAAAGTGATATTCCATTGAACAAAGACATTCAGAGCAGACTGGACCTGGTTACACCTCAAGCCACATCTGACCAAATGTCTGAGGCTTTGCCTAGCTCCCCTTCAGCAACAATAACCTTAACGGGTCGGGGGAGACCATTAAAAAAGAAATGCAAGCCTGCAGACTCCATAAGGAAAAAATGTAAGTTGTGGTTGTTGTCAACCTCACGTCATACAAATAACAAAACATGCCGATTGATTTTATTTTGTTCTCCTAAACCACACACTTAATTAGATATTGATATTCGTCATCTTGATAATTGAGTTGTGATTGCAGTTAATATGTGCTGAATGTTGAAATATGCTGAAATGTTAAAATAATCCCTTTGTCTTGAATTCCTGATGATTCTGTTTCTATATCTCTTTTTCTATCTGAACTGCAAAGCAACACTATGAAGTAATATGTTAATAGCTTCTTGCTATTCTGGTCCCAGGTCTGTTTGTGCTGTAGTTGACAAGACAGCACAAACTGATCTTGGACCAGGCTAGCCTCTTGCCACCTCCTTTGCCTCTGCTTTGTCTTGCTGTGTGTCGTGCTACTGTCCCCCATTTCAATCTAATACAAATCATAAAACAATTTGGTTCAATTTTGGCAAGGAGATTTGCATGCAGGCGACTGACTGCCTTACAACAATTTAATTTCAAAGTATTATCACTATACGCTACTTCGTGTTTTTTGTTTTCATACTGTTTCTTCTGTCTCTTTTCTCTCTTCTCTTGTTTCTACAGGGTGGTTGCACTATCACACACCAGCTTCTTTTGAAAAAGAGAAAGTAGCACAGCCTATATCCTCCCAACTACTGACACTTAACCCTGATGTCAGGCGTGTTGTCAGTAGGGGTAGGCCTCGCACAGTGAAGAAAGATGCCAGTGATGCATCATGCCCACCAGCAGATGCTCTGACCCTATTGGCCGATTTGGCCATCAGTACCAGTAACGACAAAGTACTGGATCAGCAGCCAGACCACCTGGCTCTTCAGCAACAAGAATGCTGTCCAGGTTTGGTTATAAGTGACAACAGTGTCAAAGATGGCGGCTCTCCTCATGAGCCAGATGGTGAACCAGAGTCTGTCCTTCATGCTCTGCTGAAGCACCCTTCTGCTGCTAGGCTTAAACTCCCCCCTCAGTCTCCGTCACCCAAGGGGCTGGTGGTGGGGAGTGGGGAGCGGGTTGTGTTAGTCTCACAAGAGCATTCTTACTCACTGCCGCCATCCTCTCTACTATTGGGTTTGTCAGGTTCAACACTCCAAGTCCCCATTTCGGAGGGACTTCAGCCACATCACAAGGATATGGTCTATGGTGACGGAACTCAAGAACTACAGGCCTTCCTGTGTCAGGAGCAGGACCAGAACAGGAAGGAACTCAGGGAGGAACCCGGAATGGCTCCAGAATCCATGAGCAAAGGAATCGGGCGCAGGCAGAAGTTCAGTCGGTTACGGCGGTTCATCGAAAAAGACGGCTCAGTTCAAGTGACAAGGCTGTGGAAGGAAAACTATGACTTTAATTCAGACAGCAAGTTTACCAACGACCCTACGGATAAAACAGTTATTAGAGCCCTACATGGGTATGTACTTAGAATTTGTAATTTACACTGAACAAAAATATAAACACAACATGCAACAATTTCAAAGAGTTACACTTCATGTAAGGAAATCAGTCAATTTAAATAAATTCATTAGGCCCTACTCTATGGATTTCACATGACTGGAAATATCTGTTGGTCATAGATACCTTAAAAAAAGTAGGGTCGTGGATCAGAAAACCAGTCAGTATCTGGTGTGACCCATTTGCCTCATGCAGCACAACACATCTCCTTCACATAGAGTTGATCAGGCTGTTGATTGTGGCCTGTGGAATACTGTCCCACTCCTCTTCAATGTCTGTGCGAAATTGCTGGATATTGGCGGGAACTGAAACACGCTGTCATACACGTCGATTCAGAGCATCCCAAATGTGCTCAATGGGTGACATGTCTGGTGAGTATGCAGGCCATGGAAGAACAGGTTCATTTTCAGCTTACAGGAATTGTGTACAGATCCTTGCGACATGGGGGTGTGGATTATCATGCTAAAACATGAGGTGATGGCGGCAGATGAATGGCACGACAATGGACCTCAGGATCTCGTCACGGTATCTCTGCATTCAAATTGCCATCGATAAAATGCAATTGTGTTCGTTGTCCGTAGCTTATGTCTGCCCAAACCATAACCCCACCACCACAGGGCACTGTGTTCACATAGTTGACATCAGGAAACAGATCACCCACACGACACCGTACATGCTATCTGCCATCTGTGAAGTTCACACTTCTCCAGTGTGCCAGTAGCCATCGGAGGTGAGCATTTGCCCACTGAAGTCAGGAAGACCCTGGTGAGGATGATGAGCACGCAGATGAGCTTCCCTGAGACGGTTTCTGACAGTGGTCCGTGGTTGTGAGGACAGTTGAACATACTACCAAATTCTCTAAAACGACATTGGAGGTGGTTTATGGTAGAGAAATTAACATGAAATTATCTGGCAACAGATCTGGTGGATATTCCTGCAGTCAGCATGCCAATTGCATGCTTCCTAAAAACATAAGACATCTGTATCATTGTGTTGTGTGACATAACTGCACATTTTAGTGACCTTTTATTGTCCCCAGCACAAGGTGCACTTGTGTAATTTCAGCTCATAAAACATGGAACCAACACTACATGTTGCATTTATAATTTTGCTCAGTGTAAATAAAAATGTCTTAATTTTTTTCTTCTAACTACTAGATGAATAAGTGAAGAGTTTGCTAGAGACAGAAAGCTTATTCTATATTACTCCACAGACTAATTGTTTGACTGGATTTTGATTTCTCTGTGTCCCTTTCCTTCATCCCTCTGCACCCTCTCTCTGTACAGCCCATGGGATTTCAACATTAAGGACACAAACGAACAGGTTCAGCTCATCATCCACATGTGGATAGGTCTTTTCTACAGCAGGTCCACTGCTAGGTTCTTCCAGGCAGACCCAAGTCTTCTATGTATGGAGGAAAACGATTCTACAGAAGTGGATCATGGAATGGTACAAGCCCAGGTTACATCTGAGACCAAGACAAGTTCCCCTGCTTATATTGCCCTTTCCAAGATCCCAGAACCTGAAGTTTTGGACCTTAGTAATGTGGGTAAAAAGGAATCACAACCATTAAGCTTGGAACCTGAGGTATTGGACCTTTCAGTGAAAACAACCTCGACTGTGTTAGATCTCACTGTAGACACAAAGGATTCCCCTGAATCCAAGCAAATAATAGATTTAAAAAATCCTCCAGTATACCAACCAGAAAGTGGACTCCACAAGGAAATAATCTCTTTTCACAAACAAAGTACAGGTCTTGAGTTAAAGGTTAGAAAACAAATATATTATATATGTAAAGCACAAATGTTTTCCAATAAATATTCTGTTGACATAATACACAATTGTTTATTTTGCTTGTCTCTTTTCTCTACAGGTTTACAGAGACCGTGTGGACAGCATGATGTCAGACAAAGGGAGTGAACTGGATGATGATGATGAAACTAACAACCATGAGAATGACAGCAATGGTATCCTCCAAACTGATGTGTCCCCTAACAGAAGAACTTTGGAAAGTGATGGATCATACATTCTCTTGTGTGAACAGGCAGCAAGTGTGCACATTAATCAAGAAAAGGTCCTGGAGACTCAAAGAACTGCCCAGGGTTTGGAGGGCAAAGCCAAAAAGGAAATCCAAAAGGAAGAGAGTTGCCATGATGGAGAACAAAACATAGCAAGTCTTAAAACCATGGAATCTAAAGATGTTGATGAGGCGCAACAAGTTGAAGATAACGATTCAGTCAAAACAATGTCATGCACAGAGGTGCTGGGGGATGGTGACGTTACCAATATGGCTGATAGAGTTGAGCGTAATGAAAGTGAACCCAGAGGTGGGTCTTACGTTGCCATCTGCGATGGCAGTGAGTCAAAAACGCACAAAGCATATCAGAGCGTGAAGGATTCTGTTGAAGCAGCAAAACCAGAAGCAGTGCATGTTGGGAAAGACACCACAAACAAGGAAATCAATGCACAACCTGCTGGGAATGATTCCGTTGATAAGGCACTCAAAGCAATGCATGATGAAAAGATTCCCAAAGATGTGTCACGGGATGATGGGAACTCCAAAAATGAGGTGCAAACTGCATTGCAGGAAGGGAATGATACTAGAGTTGAGGCACTACCAGCGGGGAATTATGTAAAAGATTCAGGAGATGAAGCAGCACCTGCAGTAGGTGGTGGGAATAATTCTGTGGCTGAAACACCACCAGAAAATGATTCCCAAAAAGAAACACAGTCAGTGGTGCACGGTGGAAATGATTCGACACTACCTGTGAAATTGTACAGCAAGCTGTACATAGACGAAGAACTCACTGCAGTGAACGATAGAAATGCTTCCCCCGATGAGGTACAACCAATGGAGCAACTTGGGAATGTTTCTGTTGGCACTACTAGAGTACTGCTAGAGATGCAGGGTGAGACTAAATCTAAAGGTGAGGTACTGACCACGAGAGTATTTCCAGTATGTGATGGGAACACGCCTTGTGTAGGTGAGTTCGACACACCCATTCAGTCCAAGGATGTTTCAGGAGAGGCTAAAACAACAGTAGTTGAGACTGATTTCAATGGGATTAGGGATTCTAAAGATCAGAAACAGATATCAATGCCGGGTCAGAGTAAATCTGATATTGACACACAAGGGCCCCAACATTCTCAAGACGAGACATCAGAAGTACTGACAGGCCAGGTAGAAATACCACTGATTGGAGTAGGAATTCCCAGGGAAGATATCACACACACAGATGTTCTACATTCACACAGTCAGACATCAGAGACAGTGCGTGATCAGATAGAAATACCATTTATCGGAGTAGAATTACCATTCATTGGAGTAAAGGATATCAAGGATATGCTATGGACTGAACCCCGCAAGAAGCCAATCGCCACTAGTACACCTCTCAACACTCCCTATACTTCTTCAAAGGAAAAAAACGATTACAATCCTTATTCAAATATGCGACGTACCCCTGCTGAACAAGACCTGTATGCTCTTTCAAGTCACGATTCACTACATAGGAGTCAGGGAACCTATCTCAAAACCCATAGCAGCTTAACACAGAAAGCAGCATTCTCTGTGCCATCAATTCACCTTGAAGTCCTGTCCAATGAAACAACAGAAAGAACATTAACTCGGGACTTGAGTGAAATCGCTTTGGAAGGAGACACTAACTTGTGTCCTGCCTTAACAGAGATGAGCATACAGTCCATCCGTCAGAGTATCCCAGGAGTAAGTGGACCTACAGCAGCTTCTCAGAACCTTTCAGTGCACAACTTTACTAAGCCCCATCCATACAGCCAACAACTTGCCATGGCTGTGAATCTCTCGAAGAGTGAAGGCAGCAGAGGAGAGTACAGCTGGAAAGACGAACAAACGAATATTGACCCTATGTCTTCAGATGTTCTCAAAAGCAAACAAACCGATGCCCCTGTCCACTCAAACGCTAATCCTCACCCTTATAACACGCCATATGTCACCGAAATGAGGAGACAGATTGCAAGTTTGCAAGATTGTGTTATGGATGAAAGTGAGGAGCCTGCTATAGAGCAAGACAACATTGAATCTAGTCTAGAGACAAATTGGATATCAGACCAACACGCAAGTAGTACATCCCAGTTGAATAAAACCAAACTTGACTTCATCAACTCTTTACGCCAGTATCAGCAATGGGATAAAAGGGAATTTGATGACGTTTTAGACTTCAGCAAGCAAGGCACTTCCTCTTCAGTCACCTTCCAGTCTGAAGAATCAGACAAAATATTTACCCGCATGGAAGAGAACAAACAGGACTGGTTAAAGTATTGTAGGTCAGAGAGGAGTGGGAACACCTCCAAAAGCCAAATTGATTTGGACGATGAGCACAAGGAAGTTTCCTCATTTGCAAAGCCATGCCTAGTTACAGTTTTGGATCACAAAGGAAACAGAATCACCTATGAAAACTATCCCGTTCTGAAACCTTCAACAAGCATGCACACATGGACAGTTCCGAACTCAAACAGACAGGGATCGAGCAGTTTTCTGGAGTTCTCTAAGAGGTGGGATGATACACATAACGCTGATGAATCTGACCTCACTCAGTCTTCTATGGATCTGGAGACCCTCATCTTCTCAGAGAGAATGAACAAGATGCTAAAACGTAAAAGGAAGAGTAGCAGCAGCAGGTACAACCGATCAAAACACAACAGATCAAATGTAGAAGAAAGAGATTCCTCCTGTAGCCCGGCTGTGACAGTGCACTTTTCCAGCCTGCAGGAACAGGAAAGCTCTGAAGAAAACTGGGAGGGACTACCTTCGCTCGCAGGGCAGAAGTTAAAAATAGATATGCCTGAAAGGAAGGGTATGCCTGAAGAAACAGACAGAGATATGCCACAGCATCTTCAAAAACTCTCCTATACAAAGAGCAGTGAGGTGACGCATGTCAAAGTTTCCGATCTGGTTGCGGAAAGTTTCGAGGCGTACCATGCCATGATGACTGAGGTCTGTGCAGGCAGAAAGTACCCACACAGAACTGAGAGACTCAAGAGAGAAGAAGCAAAGAGAAACAGTTTGCCAAAGTCTCAAGCCCCAAGCAAAGACAAAGACTTCTGTGGTCAGATGAAGGAGGACATGTATGACAGCCTGCATGATCATCTAAACTCTGTTGTCAAACAGTCATGTAAGAACAAGTTCAGGTTCTACATACTGGTGACATCAGATGACCCATTCTTCAAAGAGACAAAGGTAAGATGAATGGAAATGTTAGACTGGTCCTAGATCAGTTTGTGCTGTCTTGCCAACTGGTATGGTCAGTGTCAAATGACCATAGCCTATGCAGCGCAAACAGACCTGGGACCAGGGTACGAAACCGTACCATTAGTTGTACAACAATGAAAGCCAAAGCTCATTCTTGCACCATGTTTCAAAACAAACTTGTTATTTTTGCAGGAGCTGTTAGAAGCAGAGGGACACATAGCAGTAGAACAGTCTCAATTCTGCCTTGGAAAGGATAGTCCCTCATCCCCTCTATACATAATCTTGAGGAACGAAGATATTGCAGAACACATTTGTGAGGTAAGACTGTTGTAGACTTATAAAAGTATCTCAAACTCCTGGAAAATAATAAGCAATCCAGGTTCGAAATCCAGCCTTTTGAATCGGTTTCCGTTGTATTACATTGTCATCGTAATTTTGAGATCTGTTTTACCATCAGGTCCCTCACTTGCTTGAATTGAAGAAGTCTCAGAATGTGTTGTTTGCTGGTATTGACCGTCCGGATGACATTGTGAACCTGACCCACCAAGAACTCTTCAGCAAAGGCGGTTTTGTGGTGTTTGAGGGAGCAGCACTGGACACACTCAGTCTCAGTATGGACACTTCACTATTTGCAAGAGACCAAAGTGCATTTGTTACATTTCATTGTTTCCACAACTGTCAATCTCTACAAGCAACTATGATGTCCCTAGCCTGGTCCCAGATCAGTTTGTGTCATCTTGTCAACTGTTATGGCCGATGTTTGGCATGAAACAGATCTCGGGCCAGGCTATGTCGTCTCCTCCCACATTGCATAGATGTGTGTGAGTTACTCAATGTCTCTTTCTTTCTCTCAGACAACATAAAAAAAATGTCTGGTTTCCTGGAGGGGCTGAGTAAAAAGGGGAAGTGGAAATGGCTCTTGCACTACAGAGACAGCAGGAAGCTGAAAGAGAACGCACGGTAAGCTTATTCTTGCGCTTGTAAATATTCATCATAGTGCAGGTATGTTTGAATCCAGGCCAGAGTAATTTTTGTAATTCAAGGAAACTAAGATTCAAACTAACTGCCAGAACTGATCATTCCTCCCTCTACAGGTCTAGTGCTGAGGCACAGGGTAAAAAGAGCTTCATGGACGTCTGCCAGGAGGCTGGAATGGTGGAGGTCTTACCCTACCATGAATGTGACGTCATTTCAAGGACACGACCCAACTACCTCCACTGTCTAGTCCGCCTGCAGGTCCAGAATGCATCAGCTCGTCTACCTGTATTTATAACTGGTGAGAGATCAGACTTTTTCCCTATACTGATTTCGTTAAGATTAGCTAAGTTTATAGTATTTTGGGGTTGATTGGGGGGTAATTAGTAGGACCTTTAACATTGAAATAATTAACATTTTTGTAATATATAGGGATTCTTATTCGCAAAAATGCTAGTTTCTGACAATTGTTTCTTTATTTTGCAGACACAACGGCAGACAAAGCGTTTGCAAAACATGGGATATTCACAATGAATATTAACTCCTTCTTACTGATTTCTCAGAGTGACACTTGCACAATTTCTTAAACTGATGGGGAAGCCTTTGACAGAAGTCTTCAGTACATCAAATTTGATTTATAAAGCCCTTTTTATACTGAACAAAAATATAAAAAAGCAACATGCAACAATTTTAAAGATTTTACTCAGTTACAGTTCATGTAAGGAAAATTTGTCAATTTAAATTAATTAATTAGGCCCTAATGCATGGATTTCACATGACTGGGCAGGGGTGCAGCCATGGGTGGGCCTGAGGGCATAGGCCCACCCACTTGGAAGCCAGACCCATCCACTGGGGAGCCAATGAGAATTAGTTTTTCCCCACAAAAAGGATTTATTACAGACAGAAATTCAGTGTACATTATCAACAGCTGTCACAAAGTGATTTAAATTGAGTGACACACTGATCTAATTTGTGGTGTAAGATTTAAAACATTCTCAGTAAGTTATGTTTATAGCAAGGCTTTGTGTATTGCTGTTTTAGTCTTTTTTTTGGTTCCTTAGTGTAAATCATTGCAAATTCTGTGTAGATTTATTTATTCTTAATAATTTTCTATGACAGGTAGATTCTGTATAGATTAACGATGACATCCGCTTAAATGCAGAGCTGTGTTAGTGTATTTGTTCAATCGTGTATTTATTTGTATGTTTGTAAATACATTTATTGCAACTTTGCGATAAAGAAATTGACTAAATGTTCCATCTTTTTTTCCCCATACACACGCAGAAAAAGAGAGTGACCATGATTCTTTTCTCTGTTACAGATAAAATAATTATTTATTTCACTTTAACACAAAATATTGCCTTATGTAAAAATACAATTTATATCACAATTATAGACTACGTATAAACCCCTGAATAAAACTCTTTGGTGACATTCACATGTCAGAATTTGAAGAAACCTTCATGATGGTACACAATGTGATCATTGCATGTTCTTAACCAACTTTCAAATTCATTATAAAACGCAGCCACCCAAAATTGTCCGCATGCCAGTAAACATATTTCTTTATTTTTTCTACAAACATATTTCCATTGTTTTAAAGGGTCATAGATACAGATTCCAACAATGCATTTGGATTATAAACCAGTTTGTTAAGATTTGGAGCTGTCTGGACACTAACATGTTGCTTATACTATCACTGATCACCTGCGTCTCCAAAGATGTCGTTCTTTGTGCGCTCCATCTCTGCAAAGTCAAACTCAGTGCCCATCACACGCTTGTAGATGTCCTTGATGTCATCACAGGTGGTCTCGAAGTGGGTCGTTGCGTCATACGTACGGGAGATAAATATCTGCAGAGATCCCAGATGCATAGAAGGGAAAGAGGGAAAAAAAGTCTGAACCAATGATGTATACAAAACATGTCTACAGGCCTATGTATGAATAGGTTAAGTAAGTCTATAGCTAGGAATCCATCCAACTGGCGACAGATTTTCATGCGAATATTCTAAAATATACTAAGAAAATAGCAGAATTTTCCCACCAGTGCTATGTTTCCACCAAATGGACTTGTAGCCGATGAAAAATCAGTGAGTCATGATGTATTGCACACAATGTACTTTTTCACTTAAATGTTCATGTAGCAAATAAAAATGTAAAGTTAAATGCGTTTCCATCACATTTTCACCTCTACCGACTGTACCTAAAGAAAAAAAAAAAAGCTTTATATAGCAAAATGTGCCTACTCCTGGTCTTGGCACCTGCGCTCTAGCCAATATCTTGCAGATACTGTAGGCTGTGCGGGTTGGCTAGTCTACATTATTATGGATAAGAGCGAAAACATTTTCATTTGTCAAACGGCAGTCAAGCATCAATCATAATGTCACCAGAATAAGACACTCGATATTTATTGGAAAGCAGCATCAAACTCATCACCGTGCACTTTCACCACCCTGTGAAGTTCATCATCATTTATAGTATTTCATCTGTAGCCTAATAAAACTGCATGGGTTTCTCAAGTCGTAGTGGAAGGACCACACACCATATCGCTTGACTCCAAATTGACCTTGATATGCTGGTTTCTATATCAATATTTTTTCGCATAAAGTCGTTTCAACCGCCATTTCAGACACAAAAAGATCCCACCATGTCGAACGAACAAATGATCTGTCGGCATTTATAAAATTACACCAAAACTTCCTGTTTCCATTACAGCTATCATCATTTTTTATTTTTTTAAATATGACTTTACTCGTATAAAAACTTTACTCGTGTTCAGAAAATGTTTGCTCCTCCTGTTGATTTCAAAGTGCAGCCAACATGAGGATTAGGAAATATGCACTCACCTGGCTATCTTTTCCCATGTCAGTTGGTGCATACTGATCGCTGATGCTCACAAACCTGAGAGGAGGTTTTAACAGGGTAAGGAAACAAACAGTGAATTTGTAATCAACAAAGTGTGTTACACCTCAGTCATGTGAAAATAATATTACAGTGATTAGAGTAATAGTATAACATACTACAGTGCATTCGGAAAGTATTCAGACCCCCTTGACTTATTCCACATTTTGTAAAAAACATTCTCCTCAATCTACACACAATACCCCATAATGACATTGACATCTTTGCTATATAAAAAAATTAACTTAAACTTTTTACATAAGTATTCAGACCCTTTACGCAGTGCTTTGACAGCGATTACAGCCTCAAGTCTTCTTTGGTATGACGCTACAAGCTTGGCACACTTGTATTTGGGGAATTTCTCCCATTCTTCTCTGCAGATCCTCCCAAGCTCTGGCTGGGCCACTCAAGAACATTCAGAGATTTGTCCCGAAGCCACTCCTGCATTGTCTCGGCTGTGTGCTTAGGGTTGTTGTCCCATTGGAAAGTGAACATTTTCCCCAATCTGAAGTCCTGAGTGCCCTGGAACAGGTATTCATCAAGGATCTCTCTGTACTTTACTCCGTTCATCTTTCCCTCGACCCTGACTAGTCTCCCAGTCCCTGCCGCTGATCACTACCATAAAGGCCTGATTGGTGGAGTGCTGCAGAGATGGTTGTCCTTCTGGAAGGTTCTCCCATCTCCACAGAGGAACTCAGGAGCTCTGTCAGAGTGACCATCAGGTTCCTGACCAAGGCCCTTCTCCCCAGATTGCTCAGTTTGGCCGGGCGGCCAACTTTTAGGAACAGTCTTGGTGGTTCCAAACTTTTCCATTTAAGAATAATGGAGGCCACGGTGTTCCTGGGGACCTTCAATGCTGCAGACCTTTTTTGGTACCCTTCCCGCAGATCTGTGCCTTGACATAATCCTGTCTCGGAGCTCTAAGACATTTCCTTTGACCTCATGGCTTGGTTTTTGCTCCGACATGCACTGTCAACTGTGGGACCTTATGTAGACAGGTGTGTGCCTTTCCAAATCATGTCCAATCAGTTGAATTTACCACAGGTGGACTCAAATCAAGTTGTAGAAACATCTCAAGGATGATCAATGTAAACAGGATGCACCTGAGCTCAATTTTGAGTCTCATAGCAAAGGGTCTGATTACTTAAGTAAATAAGGTACTTCTGTTTTTTATTTTGAATAAACTTGAAAACATTTCTGAACCTGTTTTCGCTTTGTCATGATCGAATGCACTGGATAGTATCATAGAATCAAAGGCCTACTTCTGTTCAATGGGCTCCAATAGATCCAGGGCCGGTTTGAGCTCCTTCTCTGGGTCATTGGTCTCCACTATGCTGCTGGCGATGGCAATGTACTTGCCCTGCGCTGCCACGTTGTGGGCCGAGGAGATCATACACACGTAGATGTCTAAAATGAAAACACAACAGATCAGTGACATTTCATTCACTACGCTCTACTAGATTGTGTTCAGTAGGATATAAAAACTAGCAAAATGTTTTGAAACGGAACACAAAATTTATATTCTTTCCCAGGTCCCTCCCTATTTTTTAAAATTCTATTTGGTGCCCAATGAACACGGTCAATACCATTCAAAAAGTCACAACATATTTCAGTGACAACTTCATTTCTCACACAAGGATTTATGAAACGCTTACCTACTGCTTATGAATGTGGTATGTATGGTTATAAATGTATTATTAAGTCTTTATGCAGGCTAGGTATCCAGGGGACTCACCGTGTTTCCTGTTGACCTGGATCTGAGGGATAATGATCTGGCAGGAGTTGACATCGCCGGTGTTCTTGATGGGATGGCTCATGACACAGATGATACGGACCACTTGGCCGACCTTGTTGACTCTGTCCATGATGTAGCTGGGGTCACAGATCAGCTGCTTACAGCGGGCTATCTAGAGAGGGAAGGAGAGATGGTACTGGTTAGGGTTATGGTTAGGAGGGGGTTAGAGTAAGGATGAAATGTACGTTTTGGGTAAGGCATAGGGTTAGCGAACTTGCATCTGGAAACATTTAAAATCTGTTGGTTGTATACATTGCCTTAATTAAATCGCTATTAAGAACTAATATCAAACAATATTTTATATATATACACAAATGTGACAAAATCTCACCTCTCCCTCTGACTTCACCCCCACTACCTTTCCATTCTCCATAACAATCTCCTCTATGGGCTTGTTCAGCATGTAGGTCCCACCATAGATAGCACTCAACCTAGAGGAAGAGGGGTAAATAGTGGAGCATGGGATAGGTTCATATTCTTATTAGTGCCACTGAGCAGACGCCTTTAAACTTATGGTGCAGTGAGTGTACACATTTTCAGTGGGAGTATGTGATCCCTGCTAGAATTAAACCTTGGGTTCATCAAGCAAAATGATTAAGATGGACAAATGATACATGCCAGGGAGGAGGTAAACAAGTGAATCTTACCTGGCAAAGCCTTGTGGCAGCTCCCCCAGGCCGTAGAGAGGGTAGAGGTAAGGACTCTTGCCGTATCTGGCCAGAGACTCACTGTAGAGCTTGATCCTGTTGATGGTGTCAATGCAGGGCTGGTCCAGGTAGCTGAGCGATCAAACAAAGAGATTATAACACTTTGTTATAACGTTCATGAATAAGCCATTATAAATTCTTCTAGAGATTTTAAATTTGACACTTGTTAAAATGTAAAGTCCCCATATTTGGGGACCCTATTAGATTTGTTTTATTCAATTCAGTCTGGTATGAGAACGGTACCCCTATCTGCAAAAGCTGGATGTCTGCGGAAAGCTGAGTATCTTGGCTATTGATTGGTGCCTACAAATCTTTCGTGTGACTTACTACCATATATGGGCATACAAACGTATAAGGTCAGCCGATGACTTCATTTCAAGATGGCTGCTACCTACATTTCGGTTAGTGTTGTGAAGCATAAACAAAATAAACCCAGAATTCGTTGATACACACCGAACCCCTGGGCTCCACATATCATGAGGATATCTTATTTGTCTGCCTGTGACGTACCGTTATTGATCACCAGCCCAGAGAGTCAAAATGTTTATTTTACATTATGTTTTCACCAAACATCTTACAAGGTAAGCTTCGATTTGGTCTGTGTTTGAGCTATAGCTACATGGGGGATATGCAGTTGACCTGGGTGGGACAAAGCAAGGCCTAGAACCTTTTATGCATAATGCAAACTATTGCTATCTGGCTCAGATACTAGAAAACATCCCGTGACCACACCTGACACCACTTACGAAAATATCTGCCCATTTCGAGTTGTTAGGTCCGTCAATACTATTTTTTTCTGATATTGTTCACATGTTGTGGAAGCCATCTGATGTGTTTCCAGCTCTGGGAATAAATAATTCACTTATAGCTCAATAATTCACTTAAACTGTTATTTAGTGGGTGCTTGATCTTGTGTATTCTGAACTACGTAACTCCTATCTCCTGATAATTTCCTCATAATCTCCCAAATGTAATCTTTCCAAATATACCAAGTTTTGGCATGTCAGAATCATGCAATTACGCATGAATAGCAGTTACTTTTGAGTATGTCTATTTAGGCGGAAATCGAAAACTTGCCATTACATTTAAGGAGGTTAAAGTAGTGCCCATCTTTCAAGTTAAAGTTAATTTGCCATGAGTAATGAATACATTAGAAATCTTACTCACCAGAGTTGTCACAATAAATAAAATTATAAATAGAACAGCAAGAAACATACATATATTAAAGTTGATACACAAGTAGTAAGGGAAGTGAAAGCCTATTTGCCATCTCAACTCAAATAGTGGTGGTGACGGCGCAGTCTGTGTCCGAAAAGGCAACCCTATTCCCTATACAGTGCACTTCTTTTTACCAGACCCCTATGGGCCCTGGTCAAAATTTGTGCACTATATATTGTGAATAAGGTGCCATTTCGGACACAGCCACTTACTCGTCTGTCCTGTAGAGTGCGAGGGCGTGGCCAGTGAAGTCCATCACATCCTGGCCCAGGCTGAACTTCTTGTACAGGTCACGCATTGTCGTCTTGTTGGGGTCGACACCCTCCATGGTTTTGGGATCGTTCACGTCATAGTTGGCAACAAAAATCAAGAAGTTCCTGAAACGTCTCTTCTCAAAAATCCCCATCAAACCTGAGAGGGTGCAAAAAAAGTCAATGAGACAGAAAAAGAAAAACCTTTTGAAATAAGACTAAGAATTTGGTCCTGTGTGGCTCAGTTGAAAGGTTGTTGGTTCATTTGTGTCTTAAATTCCCGCAAGGATCACAGCTACACATACTAAAAAATGTATGCACTCACTCACCTTAAGTCACTTTGGATAAAAGCTTCTGCTAAGTGGTATACACAGTGTACAAAACATTAAGGAAACCTTTCTACTATTGAATTGCACCCCTCACGTTTGCCCTCAGAACAGTCTCAATTCGTTGGGGCGTGGACTCAACAAGGTGTCGAAAGCATTCCTGGCTCTTACTATCATACCCCGTTCAAAGGCACTTAAATATTTTGACTTGTACACATACACAATCCATGTCTCAAGGCTTAAAAAAAAAAATCCTTCTTTAACCTGTCTCCCCCCTTCATCTACACTGATTGAAGTAGATTTAACAAGTGACATCAACAAGGGATCATAGCTTTCACTTGGATTTACCTGTTCAGTCTGTCATGGAAAGACCAGGTGTCCTTAATGTTTTATACACTCTGCGTATAGCATAAGTTCATAAAAAACTTGATTTACTAGACATAAAACCTTTTGCTTATCGAGTAGCATAGGTAATCCACATTATAATTGGTTATTATAAAAGTAAGCAACTGAGAAGATAACTAGGGCTGTGGTGGTCATGATTTTTTATCAGCCGGTGATTGTCAAGCAAATAACTGCCGGTCTCACAGTAATTGACCGTTGTGATACAAAATGTTGGGCTATATGTTTTGATATTTAATAAGGCTGCATAATGTGACTAATGATGATTTGGAAAAAAAGTTGCATGAAAGGCATGAGCTCTGATTAGTTTTTTTGCAGCCAGTGGCCATTATGCCCTTGGGCTAAATATAATAACTATAATTCCCTTCTCCCCACTGCGTGCCGAAGCACCTCTCACTCACATGGCTCTCAGTCACGTTATCGGGTCTTTCTCACAGGCTACAAGTGAAGACAGACACATTGGGGACTCAACTGTGTGCGTCCTTATCCAATTCCGAGGCGCATATTGAAGAATTGTCCACATTTACTTTATCAGCCAACAAGATGAGTAGGCCTAACGATTAGCAAAAGCACTAGCCTATGTCAATCTACTATCCCCCATAGTACAAAAAAAGTTCACCTATTCTATTGTGCGAGAAATAAATATTCGAAACAAAGTCCGGGACAGTTGTGGGATGCGATAGACCCAAAATGAATACAACCACTAGCATTAAAATAAAGCAATGAGCCTGAAGCAAAAGATAAGAACGTTTAGCTTAAAATGTTGATAAACTATTGTCATGACGTGCCCTCGGGGGAGAATCATAGCCCACCCCTCTCTTTATGACAGGTCATAAATACCTGGTACCTACTGCCATGCAGTATTGAGGGAGAGAGTCTACCAGAACAAAGAGCTTCTCTTAGTTCAAAACCCCTAATCCCCAAAATGGGAGAACTAAACAATATTTCTACTTTTGAGAATGTGGGAATGGTCCGTGGACACTTAAGGGACAGTCATGTCGAGTGTGTTTCATTTGGTGATCTCATGAAAGTCAGAAAACACATAACTATACCTCTTAAAGCAGTGCTTCTCAACTGGGGGCAGGACTTTATTTTACATTATTTTGAACGGTAACCTCTGTACCTAAACTTTTATTTTGAAAGGATACCGCTGCACTGCTTATTGTTGCTGACTTGCACGTGCAGCACGTCCGCAGTGATGTAATGGCTAGCTACGTTCGGACTCAGAAGGTTTCCGCGCTGCACATACTCACTGACCAAAAGAATAACGTTTTCGCCCAACACATACCCACTTCAAGTGGAGATTGCAGAGTTTCTTTCGGAAAACAAGTCACCTCTGCCTGAACATTTCAATTGTGAGGAGTAGCTCACGAAGGTTGCCTACCTGGCAGATATTTGTTATCTGAATTCGCTCAGTGTGTCAAAGCAAGGGACGGGGGCACAATCGATTTGAACAGAGGGACCAAGTGGATGCCTTCAAGATTAAGCTTACTGTTTGGGCAAATCATATTTCTAACGGGAGGATTAACATGTTTCCAAATGATGATTTCTAGATTCAGAATCTGAGCAACAAAGTGCACAGCGACACACTGAAAAACTGTTAAACAGCATCTTGTCAAGCTGAAGGGAAAGTTGTGACTACTTCCCACATGAGAACAGGAGACGATTGGATATAAGACCCCTTTCGAGTGGAGATGGGAAGCGTCACGTTGCTAAGCAACGAAGAGGATCAGCTGGTGGAGCTGTCATTTGATCGCGGACTGAGCATGCGCTTCCCGGAAGTGACACTGCCACAGTTCTGGTGCAGCGTAGTGGGAGAGTATGCTGCTTTCGTCTGTCATGCAATCAGAATCATGTTACCGTTTAGCACTACCCATCTCTGAAAGTGGCTTCTCTGCTATTGTAGTGTTGAAAACTAAAAGCAGAAACAAACTGGACAGCCAGCATGACCTCCACTTATTGTTAATTAATTCTGAAATTCCTATTACATTTTATTGAACTGGTTAGAAATGTACAACTTTTCAAGGTTATGAAGCTATTCATATGGTAATTGCTGATAACGAAATCCTAATGATAGTTGTTTTTTCTATTTTAAAACACTGGTATGTGTTACTGTTCATTAACATAACTGGACTGGTTTCGATGTCATGTTCTGATTCTGATCATTTATTACACCCACTTACACCGACTTAAATGGCTTATTCTCTTGAATTGATAAATGTTGTTTTCTCAGTTAATATGGCTGTGTAATGACTTTCTTTAATACCATAATAGTAGCCCATTGAGACAGTCTATTTTGCAAGTGAAGCCTGCCGAAGAAGGCAGCTGCAATACAACATTACAAAATATAGCTGCAATACAACAGTCCATAATATTGGGTCACAACTCAATTGTAATTGTCAATTTTGGGTCCCCAGGCAAAACCAGTTGAGAACCACTGTCTTAAAGTGTACATTTCCCAGCTGTCAGGTTTACATCTAAATATTGTGAAACGTATGTGATTAAACATTAAACAATTTGTGAAAAGATATGTGATGTTAACCTTCTAAATGAGAGTATGGATTTTCATATGAAGATTAACTAGTCAGTGGCTACGCCCATGTGAGCATAGAAATTACATCGGTGTCATGGAACCGCCATTTTCTACTCCTGAGTATAAAACCCCCCCGTGAAGAAATGTACATTTCATGCCAAAGAGACCCACGGTAAGCAGGGCGTCTCGAATGGTTAAGAAGTCAGAATGCCGGGACGTCGTCCCCAAGTTGGAATGTCTACAATTCTATAGGCCACGGCTGTAGTTTTGGCTACACAGCTGGAAATGGTTAAACTCTGAGACTATTGATCACTACAGAATGAGAGCAAATCTTAGACGCATAATTACTAGTCTGCAGCTAGAAATGACGTAAATCCAGTCGAAGCATCTATTTTATGAGAACATTACCGAATGGTACTCTGAAGTATCCATTCTAACCACCTACAGCCATGAAAGACATTGTTACTTCTGGGAAAGTTAGCCAAAGACTCTGATGAACTCTACAGGATGATTGAGTGTTTTCAACGGAGAAACAACATACGGGTGTAAATATATACATCGCAATTATTCTTGAATGAGCGGCCGTTCATGTGCAAAGTATTAGCATTTCAATGATTATAATTATCCACTGTGTGTAGTGAATCCATTTTGTCTTTCCCGCTCTCTGTCCCCACACCTTTCCTTTGTCTACCAAGCCGTCATATCGGCTTAGCCCACTAGGGACTTTTCTATCATTGTTAGTAACCAATATCTACGGTTTGTTTTATGTAATTCTATGTGATTATTTAGTTAGTAAATAATTAGGGCAATTTGTATATCGCTGATTTATGATTTTAACTACGTTTCATGCAGATATCCAAGGGTTTGCGACGTTCAGTAATGAGAACTGATGAGGCAATTAATAATCATTAATGGAAGACTAATTGATAAGATATTAAAATATCTGAAGCGTTATATTCGGGAAATTATAACTCTGCAATGCTAAACATTTTCCCGTGGTGCCCTGACTTCATAGTTAATTCATGTTTACATGATTAGTTTGATCACACAATAACTAAACCTTGAGAATTGATATGATAATATTCAGTCTTCACATTTAAAGTTAATACAGACAACACACTATTAAGCTATTTATTCACATTATAAGTATAGCAATGCGCACACGGCAGTAGGCTATAAGCACAAATGTTCAATTAGCAGGAAAACACCATTCTCAAAAGTTACCACAAATGCAATTACGAATGTAATGCTTTTATCATTACGGTGCATTTTTATGCTGAAAATTATCTTCCCCCAAAATGTAAACTCACACGCTGCGTATGTATGCCACTTAGGCTCTACACCCTTTGTAAAGCAGATTAAATGTTATTTGGCCACTTTAGTTGCAATACAAACCTTATCAAAACATATAGGCCTATGGGCTAGGCTACATGAAGTGCGCGACTACGATTCAAAAAAGGTCGCAAAAATAAGCAAGTTTCTCATGCTGGCCATCATTCACAAGTGATAATATATAATTCACTTGATTTAATCTTGTCTTTACATATACTAAATAATATGTGTGAAACTTGTTTTGATTTAGAATGGACCATTATCATGCACCTGTCTCGAAACAGGGGCAGTGGGAAACAGATGTAATCTATGCACTTAAAAAGAGAATGGAGTACATTTTTTCCGTGGCTCATTTTCATGCCAGCCAGGTAGGCTATACTCCTGTTGTAAAGATGTGCTTAATAAAATCAGCAAAAAAAGCAGCGTCTTCTCACTGTCAACTGTTTATTTTCAGCAAACTTAGCATGTGTAAATATTTGTATGAACACAACAAGATTCAACAGACATAAACTAAACAAGTTCCACAGACATGTGACTAACAGAAATAGAATAATGTGTCCCTGAACAAAGCGGGGGGTCAAAATCAAATGTAACAGTCAGTATCTGGTGTGGCCACCAGCTGCATTAAGTACTGCAGTGCATCTCCTCCTCATGGACTGCACCAGATTTGCCAGTTCTTTCTGTCAGATGTTACCCCACTCTTCCTCCAAGGAACCTGCAAATTCCCACACATTTCTGGGGGGGAATGGCCCTAGCCCTCCGATCCAACAGGTCCCAAGCATGCTCAATGGGATTGAGATCCGGGCTCTTCGCTGGCCACGGCAGAACACTGACATTCCTGTCTTGCAGGAAATCACGCACAGAACAAGCAGTATGGCTGGTGGCATTGTCATGCTGGAGAGTCATGTCAGGATGAGCCTGCAGGAAGGGTACCACATGAGGGAGGAGGATGTCTTCCCTGTAACAGTGTTGCGATAGCTTGTTGCCATTGCATGCACAGTCCGATGATGCTGTGACACACCGCCCCAGACCATGATGGATCCTCCACCTCCAAATCGACCCCACTCCAGAGCACAGGCCTCGGTGTAACGCTCATTCCTTCGACGATAAACGCGAATCCGACCATCACCCCTGGTGAGACAAAACCACGACTCGTCAGTGAAGAGCACTTTTTGCCAGTCCTGTCTGGTCCAGCGATGGTGGGTTTGTGCCCATAGGTGACATTGTTGCCGGTGATGTCTGGTGAGGACCTGCCTTACAACAGGCCTACAAGCCCTCAGTCCAGCCTCTCTCAGCCTATTTGCTAACAGTCTGAGCACTGATGGAGGGATTATGCGTTCCTGGTGTAACTCGGGCAGTTGCTGTTGCCATCCTGTACCTGTCCCGAAGGTGTGATGTACCAAACCTGTGCAGGTGTTGTTACACGTGGTCTGCCATTGCGAGGACAATCAGCTGTCCGTCCTGTCTCCCTGTAGCGCTGTCTTAGGCGTCTCACAGTACAGACATTGCAATTTATTTCCCTGGCCACATCTGCAGTCCTCATGCCTCCTTGCAGCATGCGTAAGGCACGTTCACGCAGATGAGCAGGGACCCTGGGCATCTTTCCTTTGGTGTTTTTCAGAGTCAGTAGAAAGGCCTCTTTAGTGTCCTAAGTTTTCATAACTGTGACCTTAATTGCCTACCGTCTGTAAGCTGTTAGTGTCTTAATGACCATTCCACAGGTGCATGTTCATTAATTGTTCATGGTTCATTGAACAAGCATGGGAAACAGTGTAACTACTTACGGAGTGGTGGGGCGCTACTCCCGACACTACCCGGTGAAATGTGAGGCACCAAATTCAAAATCCAAAAGTTGAATTATTAAACATTCATCAATATACAAGTGTTGCATAGTCATCAAAAGCTCTGATTCTTGGCAATATCACAGCATTGTCAGATTTCAAAAAAGGCTTTACGGCAAAAGCACAACATTTGATTGTTTGAGGATAGCACCTACAATATTTAACAATTAGCATAAATTCATAAACCATCGCGGTTCACACAAAACCCATTTCACAGCGAAAACAAATCCCTTAACTTCTGCTGTGGGCTTCCCAAGTGTCCAACGAAGACATCCAATGGTTCTTTTGTTAGAAAAAGTCATTTATTATATCCGTAAATCTCTGTTTGGTTGGCGCGTTATGATCATAAAATACAGCGTCCACTCGCCCATTGAACCGTGAAGAGAACACGTTCAACCTATACACTTGTCCAAGAACAATCAAACGTCATTGATAATGTATCCTTAGGAACACTTTTATGTATATTTACTATAATATTTCAACCGGATTATAAACTGGACAATAGGAAAGGAAAAAAACCACAGCACCCGTGAACGCGCATCCTCTTCTGTTTACATCTGGTGACTAGTTCGAAATTCTTCTTCTATTACCATCCAGAGCAACCTAACATCACCAAACACTGTCTAGAGACTGTTGGCATCCAGTGGAAGCAATAGGTACTGCAATCGTACTCCCATATATGGCGGTTTTCAATAGGGAGGGGTTCAAAATGAGGCAATGTGTCAAAAACACTTTTTCCAGGACAGAAATTCCTTGGGTTTTCGCCTGCTATATCAGTTCTGTTATACTCACAGACAGTATTTTAACACTCTTAGAAACTTCAGAGTGTTTCCTATCCAATATAACTAATTATGTGCATATCCTAGTTTCTGGGCCTGAGTGGCAGGCCTTTTACTTCGGGCACTCCAGACTCTCCAAAACAGACACCTCAGCTGCCGTTCCCAAAGAAGTTAAAATCCTTTACAATGAAGATCTGTGAAGTTATTTGGATTTTTAAGAATTATCTTTGAAAGACAGCGTCCTGAAAAAGGGACATTTCTTTTTTTTGCTGAGTTTATTTAGGAAAGTTGATATATAAATATAGAAAGCTGATGGGATCCTCTTTTTAGTAGAGGCTATTGCATAGCCTGTAGAAATGTTGCGCAACATGAGCTCATGGGCTCTCATTAAGTGTTTGATTAGATTTGCATTGATGTCAGAGTGATTAGAGGGACAATAGAATGCAGTTAGCAAGTTTGGTAGGCTACTAATGACCATCAGCAGCATTTGAGCCTGGAGAAGCCTAATTACCATGACTAAACAGTCACATGGAATTTGACTGACTTCATGATTTTCGAACGCCGGTTTGGCGGTAATACGGCACCTCAACAGCTCTAGGAGTGACAAATCTTATTTTCTAAACTTAACAAAAAAATGTATGCACTCACTGTACTGTAAGTCGCTTTGGATAAAAGCATCTGGCATAGCCTATATTATAGAAATAGGCAAATGAAAATCCCATTGATATACTCACTGGAGGCCAGTGCCTCTGTCTCAGTGACCGGCACTTTGTAGATCGCTCCCTTCTTGTAGACATAGCTGCCCTCGATCACCTTGAAGTCCAGGTAACGGGTCACCTGAGTGATCAGCAACATCCGCACAAGCTGACCTGGATAGAGAGAAAAAAAAAATGAGGTAATGTTTGTTAAGGCATGCAATGGAAAACATGTCAAAACAATCCTGATGTATACCAAGACGAAACAAGCTGCTGCGGGAGAGGCCTTTGATAACATTCATAAAAAGTATTTTACGTGGGTTGTGTTCATTAGGGCATGCGACGGAAAACATCTTGCAACAGAAAATGAAAATGTCTTCCTGGACAAGTCCAAGTAGTCCCTTTCTGTACAGTCCCCTTCTGTGTCGTGGCTAATGAACACAAACCATCACTGAGTATTATATCTAGAATACCATGGGCGTATTAATTAGACGATGACCGTAGCAAACAGTTGCAAAACGTTTTGCAACAGAAACCCTTTACTCCAAATAGAAAGCGTTTTTGCAACGAAAACAAAAGTTTCTATTGGACAAATGCAGGTTGGTTCCTCACAGTTCCATTCCGTTTGGTTCTGTTTGGGATCCTAGTGAATTGAACAGACCCCACATTGCTTTCCTACCATTGGCCATCAGAAACTTCGGGATGAGGTCCACGCTCCAGTCCCGACCTCTTCCCATGGACTCTGGAGGTTTGCCTGGAAGACTGAAGCGCTTGTATAACTGGAGGGGGACAAGAAGAAAACAAACATTAATTATTAAACTTTGTATTATTACTTCATCAATTTCATTAATGACTTAGTTTATTTGACAATAAAACATAAAGCTGTCAGATTTTGAGTTTCTGAAACTCAGCTGTGCCTCAACTATTGATATAACACGGAGATGTGAGTGATAGCACACATAATATAAACATAGCACTATCTGTGTGATAGCACCACACAGTGGGGGCTGTGGAGCCTAAGGTTAATAATCTAAAACCCTTTTGACACTACTGAGCCAAGTTAAACCAATTACTGGGCCGGCCTAGTTAGGGATCCACCATAGTTGCCGGAAGGGACTATGTTTAAAGAAAATATCCAAGTCAGCGTGTGGTTCGGCATTATAGCATGAAAAGGGTCATATCCATCTTGTGGGCATTTGCTTACATCTTCCAGTGGCGTGATGGACGCGCTCTCTGCTCCATAGTAAGAGTTCCTGTCCATATGAAGCACCTTCTTCCCCTTCACTGACATAATGCCAGACAGAATGCATTCCTTTGGAAGAAAAAAAAAAGTCAGATAGCTAGGTAGCTACACAAAAAGAGATGTAAAAATGGTCATTTATATTTTAAAATGTGTAAACATAAACAACAAAGTAAAGAAAGCTAACACCACAACTAGGAAGCTGATACAGTAAATACTCAGCGTAGCTAACTAGCTACATTTTACTATAGGGAAAACAACTGGAAATACTGTTGTATTGGAGCGGTCCCTTGTTGCTGACTGGGGGGAAAGTAGCGCCACACTCGGATAACACTACTGAGAAACATAGTAGACACCGTTTTCGGAGAAAACAAATCTGAAAATTGAGCTCGAACAAAACGAGCAAGCTAATTTGGCGTGGCTTGTTGGCCATGACATTAGCCTACAGATTAGCCTACGTTAGTAGCTGGGACCGTTGTTGGACGGCCGTACTATACTGCTTTCGTCACTTCTCACCGTTAGGCCGGTCCCGAGAACAATAACGTCGTATTCTTCGTCCATACCGAGTGTCCTTCTGCACTTTATCCCGAAATATAGAACTTGGCGTTGAAACTGGAACGGCTGTTCGCTGGTTAAGAAGTCCGTTCGGCTGCGCAGCTCGGGCGACGCTCCCCGTCGACGTCCGCTTCTTTGTGGGGTTGACGGACGTCTCTGCGCATGTCTACTCGACCTTTCCTGGGGATGGGGTTTGTCGCTGGGAACAAGATGGCGGCTCTGGCAAGAGCGCCAACATATACACTCGAGTAGATGTCCGAAGTAGCGCTCGTCGAGACGTTTTGTTCACAGCCTGCACGTCTTTCATGCACCATGGAGCCCCGCGGGATGTTTCCGAGCCGGGATTGAATCCACTGGGACCGCTACCAAAGTCAGCAACGATGTGCGAGAGCTACGCTCGCTCGCTGCTGCGTGTGTCGGTGGCGCAGATCTGCCAGGCGCTGGGCTGGGATGCGGTGCAGCTCACCGCCTGCGACCTGCTCTCCGATGTCCTGCACAGATACATCCAGCAGTTGGCCGGGGGCTGTCACCGCTACTCGGAGCTATGTACGTGCTGTGTTTCAGACGTGTCCACTGTAAATGAAATGGCTCCGTCTAGGTGTTCGGGTCGCGTCGAGGCCTAGTGCTAAGGTTGTCAGAGACATGTACACGGTTAGCCGTAGCTGTTAGTACTGCCTAGCTGGGTTAGCCGGCCACATGATGTACACAATGACTAGGTTGGTTTGCAAAAGTCAGTTCCCCAAACATGACATGTGCTTAGCCAACTGCAGTCACTTATATACGTTTAGTCGCCGGGGACCGTGTTTGTTTCTCAAGTTGAAACGGGTCGTGCTGTGGTGTGTGGGTGCTAACTAGCTAGCTCAGATGTCAACACGGGGGAGTGTTCTAACACACCGTGGTTCCAATTTGAAACCGTGTGGCATCTTTGTTTAGAAGTGACTTAAACAAACACCGGGTAACGTTAGCTGTAAATGGCACTGTCTTTCCTGGGTTGAATTGAATCAATGATTTGCTGAGGGCATCGTTGGTGGTCTGAAAAACAACAACTTCTGTGTGATTTTTGAAAATCGCTTACATCATGCAGTGGTGTAAGACTTCACTCGGTTAGTTTGTTATAGTGTGTATACTGTAGACGGGTTGGTTGTGGGGCAAAACATGGTGTTGGCTTAGATTGTTGACAACATGTAAACTATATTTCGTCTCCGATGTTTATTGTGCAAATGTATTTGTTTTCAGTGTCATGAGCACTTGTCTCTCAAATATGTACTTACAGCTGTTGGTTTTCTAGCATGCTAATTTGAGTTATATTGGCATAGACGTGACTTCAGTCAAAACACCTCAAAACAAATCATGGTATCAAGAACAGATAAAACTTGCTGAAACAAGCCACCTACGATCCCCCACATAGCAGCTTCTAGTCATTGTTGCCAACTATCTGGCCATCCAGAATCACAATGACAGACTTCTGCCCCATTGAAGCGTGCGTATCGTTTTTGACGTTATCAGCTAACCCATCTATAGTACTTGTATCATATATGCATGCAGAGAAGGAAAAGGTTTGATCACATCTCATGCATGCACTTTTCCTCTCGTCCTAGATGGGCGAACAGACCCAGTACTGGAGGACGTGGGCCAGGCTTTCAGACTGCTGGGTGTGAGCCTGTCTGAGCTGGAGGACTATGTTCATAACCTGGAGCCTGTGGGATTCTCCCAGCAGACACCTCTCTTCCCCCTCAGCAAAAATAACATGCTGCAGTTCCCTCAGCCTGGAGTGGGGGTACGGGGGGATGCCGAGGAGAGGAGGGAATACATTCCAGATTATATGCCACCCTTGGTCTCTTTGCAAGAAGGTGGGGGCTTTAACAATATTAATTGTGTGTGTGTGAGGGAACTGTGTGTGTGAGACTAGGGCTGTGGCGGTCAAGAAATTTAATTGACAGTTAATTAGCATAAACACATTAACATCTCCAGGCCTCCACACATACAAGCCGCTGATGCGCGCCTTTGGAACATCTACATTTCAAATTCTAATAAATTAGTTTGATATACATTATCACAATAAATACATTATTTATTTTAGGCACGTCTAAAGAATCATGATATGAAGAAAATGTATTTCAGAAGAACAGAATATATGTTATATGCTTAGCCTATTTCACGCCACGTAACAACCACTGTTTGAGAAGCATGCAGCCTCTTGCTGTGCGACAGGTTATATTCCGCCAAAACTCTGTATGCCATAGACTCGCCAACACTGTTCCTGCAGCTACCCAGTGCTTAATTTGGGAAACCAAGTGAAATCTGTTCCAGAACGTCGATAGCAATGTTTTCACAATGAAACATATTGCATTAAACTATTGACAGCCCCTCTCTCTGCACGCTCGAGAATGGAATGAAGGAGAGAGAGGCGGAGATGGAAACGCACAGTGGTGAGATATTCTGTTGCTAAAGGTAATGTGTCAGCCTATTAATTATGAAAATATAAAAAATGCCTTTATTACTAGGCTATTCAAAATCAAATACAAATTCACTATAATTGTAGGCTAACTCGAAGCCGCCCTGCACAATCAATGAGCCAACAGCATCGCCTAGGCCTATAGGTTCTCTCCTAGAATCATGGATCAAAAGTTTGGAGCGTAGCCCATCCAGTATGCATAATACAGTCCAGTACTATAATTAGTTTAAATTTGGAGTATAGGCTAGACCAATTATGTATCAAAGACCTCTTAAATCATTAAAAAAAATATATATTTTAATGTTTTTTTGCCATGCGTATTATACTATAAGGGCACAATCAGGATTTTAATTCTGGGTTTTGTTCGGGCTTGGGCTCATATAGGCCTATGCATAAGCTCTAATACAGTGTCTTCAGAAAGTATTCACACACGTTGACTTTATCCACATTTTGTTTGTAAAAATAGTCTGTATTTAAAATGGATTAAATTTACTTTTGTTTCACACTGGCCTACACACAATACCCCATAATGTCAAAGTGGAATTATGTTTTTCGGCATGTTTACAAGTGTTTTAAAAGCCGCCCTGACAAATGCATCTATATTAAGCTACCAAATCAATTAACTCTAGTCAAACTGCTCAATAGTGAGAATAGAATCCCCTCGCCTCGTTATCCAATACTAGTAAGGTGTGAATGCTGTTAAGGTGATCAGGTGGAATAGTTTCACAACTAAGAAAGTTGTTGCAGTGCATTGTGGTTAATGAGAGAACATCTAGACACTGTGACACAAAATCCCAATGTTGATACTAGATTGAATAGGCCTACTCATTAAGAAATTGCTGTCATTTTGACATATTTGTCAGTATTAAACATCCAGTAATGTTATCATGACAAACCATAATGTGTACTGTATAATTTCTCTAACTAGCTACTTTGCATTTTGCATAACGGGCATAATCTAAACCAAAGGGAGAAAAACAATGTCCAGCGATCCAAATGACACTCACACAGAGTCTTCAGAAAGTATTCACAACCCTTGACTTCTTTTACATTTTGTTGTGCCTGAATTTAAAATGAATTCAATTCAGATTTTGTGTCACAGGCCTAGACACAATACACCATAATGTTAAAGTGAAAATATATTTTTACATATTAATAAAAAATAGTTGTGGCAAGCCTAAATAAATTCAGGAGTAAACCATTTGCGTAACAAGTCACATAAGTTGCATGGACTCAATCGGTGTGGAATAATAGTGTTTAACATGATTTTTGAATGACTACCTCATCTCTGTACCCCGCACCTACAATTATCTGTAAGGTCCCTCAGTCTAGCAGTGAATTTCAAACACAGATTCAACCACAAAGACCAGGGGGAAAGAAAAGAAGGGCATTTATTGGTAGATGGGTAAAAAAAATCTAAATATCCCTTTGAGCACGGTGAAGTTATTAATTACACTTTGGATGGTTTATCAAAACACCCAGTCACTACAAAGATACAGGCGTCCTTCCTAACTCAGTTACCACTCACTCAGGGATTTCACCATGGGGCCAATGGTGACTTTAAAACAGTTTCAGAGTTTAATGACTGTGATAGGAGAAAACTGAGGATGGATCAACAACATTGTCATAACACCTTAATACTAACCTAATTGACAGAGTGAAAAGAAGGAAGTACAGAATAATAATATTCAATTTGACAGAGCTAGAAGCATTTTGAAAAGTACAATGGGCAAATATTGTTCAATCCAATTGTGCAAAGCTCATAGAGACTTACCCAGAAAGACTCACAACTGTAATCACAGCCAAAGGTGATTCCTTAACATGTGGACTCGGAGGTATTTATGTATTAATTTTCAATACATTTACAAAAGTTTCTAAAAACATGTTTTCATTATGGGGTCTAGTGTGTAAATTCAGGCTGTAACACAACACAATTTGGAATAAGTCAAGGGGTATGAATACTTTCTGAAGGCCCTGTATGCTTATGGGTGTTTTGATTTAATCTTAGAAAGCCCTGTCCATTTAATTGTGTTAGGCTTTGAAACAACATCCACAACGACCATGTTTTTCCACTCAGTTTCAACCGGTTGTTGAACTTCTTTCTTCAAATTGATCAATCACAGTGAGGTCAGTTTTAAAAGCATGACAATGTGCTGATGAGTGTTTGATGGGATTTTCGATTGCATTTGCTTTGATGTTGGAGTGGTTAGAGGGACAATAGAGCGCTGAGTACCAGGCCATTAGCACCTGACAGTTGTTAGCGAGTTGGGTACTGAATGCATGTCCAGAGTGCCTAAGAGGAGATAACAGTGACCCAACGGTCACGTGGAATTTGACTGCGGTTATGACTCATGACTGCTGGAGTAGCGGTAATATGTTCACCGCAACAGCCCTACGTCAGACACGGGTGCGTGCATTTGTGTGTTAATGGGGTTACGATGGACAGATAATCAATGCTTTTTTGCTTTGTCCTTTAATACAATACTAATCAGAGGGCAAGATTGATTGAATGACAGTGATGAACCTTTGACTTTCTCTCTCTCTCACTCCCCTTTGCTGTGTCTCATCCTCTCTCCCTGTCTCTCTTCTCCCATCTATAGAAGAGGAGGAGGAAGAAGCCCTGGCTGACATGGGCACCTCTGCCGAGGCCATGCAGGTCCCGCTGGACGATACAGACGAGGACATGGATGACGACGAGGTGGTGAACGATGAGAACCACCCTGTGAAGAGACACCTGGACAGCCCCGACGCCGCCATGGGTATGATGCCCACCTCCAAGAGGCCTCGCATGCACCCCGGCTTCAGCCCCGACTGGAGCATGGAGCCCAGGGAGCCCCTCACCTCCCTCAACCCTCAGCGTGTCCCTCCAGGCATGATGGCCTCCCATTCCCACGACAGCATGGGTTCGATGTCTCTGTCCCCAGAGACACCTGGGCCTCCGACATTGTTCAGACCCCAGCCGGTGACCCCAGGGAGACACTCTGATCATAAGTCTCATGGCGGTCAAGGCCGCAAAGGGCCCAAAGGCTCATCCCCTGGTAGGCCACGGACTAAGTCCCCAAAGGGGGTCAATGCTGGTGGGGCTATGTCAGGCAGCCCCATCCGCTCGCCCAAATCTTCCAAGGAGCGGAAAAAGTCCCCGGGCCGGACCAAGAGCCCTAAAAGTCCCAAGAGCCCCAAGATGGGTTCTGGAGTCAAGTCTGGTTCTCACTCCCAGGGAAAAGCAGAGGCTCAGGCTCAAGCCCTACAGAGACTACCCCTGTCGGCCCTCAGCGAAAGGATGGGGAAGGAAAACATCCATGTGCGGCAAAGCCTGGAGGACCGTGAGCTGGCGGGTTTCGTCTCTGATAAACTCTGTGAACCTGGTGGCGACAACGCTGATATTGACGATTCTATCGACGCTGTGATTGCCAGGGCATGCGCTGAGCGAGACCCTGACCCGTTTGCCTTCTCATCAGGCTCCGAGTCGGAGAGTGATGGCTTCTCCTCTCCACGGAGGCTTACTATCATGGAGCCAGGCGGAACGCCTAAGCTCTCACTGGGTGCCAACAGCCTGGGTAAAGACACTTCTACGCCGCTTCACCTCAACGCAGGCGGTGGCCCCGGGAACTGGACCATGGACGACTCCATCAACGAGGTCCTACGTAAAGTAAACCAGGGAGGTCCCAATGCGGGACCCCCCCAGGGCGAATCATACCTGTCCTCAGCATCCGCCTCGCCCCCGACCCCTGAGCCCCTCCTCAAGATGTACGAGGAGAAGAACAAGCTTGTCTCCTCGGCTGACATCAAGAAGAAACTCAAGAAGGAGCTGAAGACAAAGATGAAGAAGAAGGAGAAAGGAGAGAAGCCAAAAGATAAAGAGAGGGATAAGGACAAGGTGAAGATGAAAGAGAAGAACAAGGATAAGAACAGGGATAAGAGCAAAGATTCTTTCCCCAAGGAGGCCAAGATGCCGTGGAAGGACTTCGGAAACAAGGACGATGACCTCAGGGAACACTTCCTGGGTCAGAGGTCAGGGTTCGGTGGACCAGAGGGCTCCATGATCAAGATCAAGTCACGAGATGGAGGGGATGGCAGTGGCAGGAAGGAGAAAGACAAACACAAAGACAAAAAAAAGGACAAGGAGAAGAGCAAGAAGGGCAAAGACAAGCGGGACAAGGGTAAGGACAGGCAGAAGATATCCTCCCTCACCCCGTTCGGTTTGGGTGACATGCCTGCCCTGTTCAGCCCATCGACGTGTCTCCGCATCCCCTCCATGCTGCCCCCTCTTCCGCCTATCCTGCAAGAAAAGGATGTGAAGAGCAAGGAGAAGGACAAGAAGAAAGACAAGAAGGAGAAGAAGAAGAAGAAAGATAAAGACAAGGAGAAGGAGAAGGAAAAAGAGAGGGAAAAGTCCAAGGAGAAGGAGAGGGAGAAAGAGGAGAAGAGGAAAGAGAAGGAGAAAGACAAGGAGAAACGGGAGAAGGAAAAAGAGAAGGAAAAAGAGAGGATTAGGCTCGAAAAGGTAAGTTGTGTTTTTCCAGTATTGATTTATTGTGTAGCGTTTATAACAGTGACTAACTGGTTGCTCTCCTTTCTTCCCTCTGTCACAGGTGAGGATGGAGACTCCAGTGGCTGTCCCATCACCAGTCATCCCCAGGCTTACCCTAAGGGTTGGGGCTGGCCAGGACAAAATGTATGTTTCTCAATTCAATTAAACTTTCTGTCCATTTATATGTCCCTTAATTTAACTTACAGCACATTTGGAAAGTATTCAGACCCCTTCACTTTTTCCACATTTTGTTACATTACAGCCTTATTCTAAAATTGATTAAATACTTTTTCCCCCTCATCACAATATCCCATAATGACAAAGCGAAAACAGGTTTTTAGAAATGTTTGCAAATTTATAAAAAAAGAGATACGTTATTTACGTAAGTATTCAGATCCTTTGCTATGAGACTCAAAATTGAGCTCAGGTGCATCCTGTTTCCATTGATCATCCTTGATGTTTCTACAACTTGGAGTCCACCTGTGGTAAATTCAATTGATGGACATGATTTGGAAAGGCACACACCTGTCTATATAAGGTCCCAACGTTGACCGTGCATGTCAGAGCAAAAACCAAAGGCATCTAAAGGACTCTGACCATGAGAAGCAAGATTCTCTGGTCTGAGGAAACCAAGATTGAAGTCTTTAGCCTGAATGCCAAGTGTCACGCCTGGAGGAAACCTGGCACAGCTCGTCACCTGGCCAATAGCATCCCTACGGTGAAGCATGGTGGTGGCAACATCATGCTGTTGGAATGTTTTTCAGCAGCAGGGACACAGGGTGATTAGTCAGGATCGAGAGGAAAGATACACAGAGCAAAGTACAGAGAGATCCTTTGATGAAAACCTGCTCCAGAGCACTCAGGACCTCCGACTGGTGTGAAGGTTCACCTTCCAACAGGACAATGACCCTAAGCACACAGCCAAGACAATGCAGGAGTTGCTTCGGGAAAAGTCTCTGAATGTCCTTGATTGGCCCAGCCAGAGTCCGAACTTGAACCCAATCGAAAACTATGGAGAGACCTGAAAATAGCTTTGCAGCGATGCTCTCCATCCAACTTGACCGAGCTTGAGAGAATCTGCAGAGAAGAATGGGAGAAACTCTCCAAATACAGGTGTGCCACGTCTGTAGCGTAATACCCAAGAAGACTCGAGACTGTAATCGCTGCCAAAGGTGCTTCAACAAAGTACTGAGTAAAGGGTCTGAATACTTATGTAAATGTAATATATATATATATATATATATATATATATATATTTGCAAACATAAAAAAAAAAACTGTTTTTGCTTTGTCATTATGGGGTATTGTGAGCTGATTGATGAGGGGGGAAAAAACTATTTCATACATTTTAGAATAAGGCTGTAAAGTATTTTTTTTGTTTGAAAAATTCAAGGGGTCTGAATACTTTCCGATTGCACTCTAATTTGTCTACATCAAACACAGACACACACAAGTCAACTATTGTTGATCCGCATGCAGTAATACGTCATAGGCTCTGGTTTGATCTCCTCTCCCCCCCTTCCCCCTCTGTTTCTCTTTATATCCAGAGTTATCAGTAAGGTGGTTCCCAATTCCGAGCCACCGCTGCCGCCACCCAAGACGCCAGCACCCAAGATCCCCGCCACCAAATCAGGACCTGGCAGTCGCCTTCAGCCCCCACCACCTCCACCAATATTGCCCCCAGTTGTACCCTCGTTGCTCTCCCCCGCCTCCATTCTGTCCTCCAGCAAACTGCCCGTACGCAGTGTGATCACTGAAACTGTCAGAACATACGTGGTGAGTCCCAGTCAGACCCTCTACCTCAATCATATTCAACATGATGTATCTGTTATGCCTATCCTCTATCTCAGGGGTTCTCAAACTTTTTGGGGCCGGGGACCCCTTTTGTGATAGCAAATTCATCAGGGAATAGCCTACAAGGAGTTTTATTATGATGTCTGCAGTGCATGGCTGGACTAGTATTTTGACTTCGATACCAGGTTTAGTATCACGACACTCGATACCACGTCAAAAAAAGAAGGCATATTAACCAAAGTCACAGAATGGCACTTGATCGAGACAGATTTTTTAAAATGTATTATTTAACCAGGTAGGCAAGTGGAGAACAAGTTCTCATTTACAACTGCGACCTGGCCAAGATAAAGCAAAGCAGTTCAACACATACAACAACACAGAGTTACACATGGAATAAACAAACATACAGTCAATAATACAGTAGAAAAACAGATCTATATACAAAGAGTGCAAATGAGGTAAGATAAGGAAGGCAAGGCAATAAATAGGCCATGGTGGCAAAGTAATTACAATATAGCATTTAAAAAAAATGGAATGGTAGATGTGCTGTAGATGAATGTGCAATGTAGAGAAACTCAGGTGCAAAGGAGCAAGATAAATAAATAAATACGGTAGGGGATGAGGTAGTTGGTTGGGCTATTTACAGATGGGCTATATACAGGTGCAGGGGTCTGTGAGCTGCTCTGAGAGCTGGTGAGGGAGATAAGTGTCTCCAGTTTCAGAGATTTTTGTAGTTCGTTCCAGTCATTGGCAGCAGAGAACTGGAAGGAAAGTCGGCCAAAGGAGGAATTGGCTTTGGGGGTGACCAGTGAAATATACCTGCTGGAGCGTGTGCTACGGGTGGGTGCTGCTATGGTGACCAGCGAGTTGAGATAAGGCGGGGCTTTACTTATCAGAGACTTGTAGATGACCTGGAGCCAGTGAGTTTGGCGACGAGTGTGAAGCGAGGGCCAGCCAACAAGAGCGTACAGGTCGCAGTGGTGGGTAGTATATGGGGCTTTGGTGACAAAACGGATGGCACTGTGATAGACTGCATCCAATTTGTTGAGTATTGGAGGCTATTTTGTAAATGACATCACCGGAAGTCGAGGATCGGTAGGATGGTCAGTTTTACGAGGGTATGTTTGGCAGCATGAGTGAAGGATGCTTTGTTGCAAAATAGGAAGCCAATTCTAGATATAATTTTGGATTGGAGATGTTTAATGTGAGTCTGGAAGGAGAGTTTACAGTCTAACCAGACACCTAGATTATGTGGGCAACTACAAATACCTAAGTCAGAACCGTCCAGAGTAGTGATGCTGGACGGGCGGGGCAGGTGCGGGCAGCGATCGGTTGAAGAGCATGCATTTAGTTTTACTTGCATTTAAGAGCAGTTGACTCAACTATTGCTGAATTTATAGATGAGTTTATAGATAAACTCAGCTATTGCTCTGTTCAGTTGCTGAGCATCTTTTAAGTTCAACATCATTACATTTGCCATTTTTTTAAGTCACATTTTTCAGAGACAGACATGTATGCTTTAATTAATAAATTATACAATCAATGTGACTTGGTTTTTACCAATCTAACTACATAACAAAATAATGGCAATTTGTTTGAATGGTAAATCTCTATTGATAAACTGGGTAAATCAAGATGTAGCTTAGGCCTAGTCACAATACAGGTGAATGCATATTCTATAGGACTGTGTGTTGCATTGAGTTATTGAGCATGTTTTGGATGATGATTACAAGCAATCGGTTTCTCTTCCATTTGGGACTTCAATTATTGTACTGATCATCAACATTTGCATAGAAGTAGCTTATTTTATAAAAGTGCACGCTGTCTCTTTAACTAGTAATGACTCATTCACAAGGAAAGAGGGGGGAGGTAATAGGTCATCTTTGGGAGAGACACGTGAGAGAGAACGATTTTAAGTGAATTAGTAAAGTTGGTGGCAATCAGCTTTGAAATCAGCATATTTTGCATTATAGTTTGCATATTATCACAAACAAAGTACTAGGGTAGTGAATTGATGTTAGCTTCAGCTGTAAGCTAGCAAGGACAGTTAGCCTACAAATCTGGAAGCTACCAGTATTTTCTCGTATTGTAAAGTGTTCATACAGACTTGATGAGTGAGACACATTTGACAGAATTAACGAAATATCTCATTTATTTTACCAAACCGTTTTTCGTGTTCTAATATCGAAGAAGTACAGAGGTTTCGGTATACCGTGCAACACAAGGCTGGATGTGTGATGTATATTCTTATTTTAGTCCTGAGGGTCTTGTTGCTTACACTTTCTCTTCGTAGATCCGTGATGAGTTGGGGAACCAGATCTGGATCTGTCCTGGTTGCAACAAGCCTGATGACGGCAGTCCCATGATCGGATGTGATGACTGCGATGACTGGTACCATTGGTGAGAAAGGCTTTGCTTCATTCATTCATTTATCTACTGTGGTTCAGTCCAGCTGATATGACTAGTTATTGCCGTGGAACATTTACTAGGGTACTAGTTGTTGAACCTAAAAAATATACTTATGCTACGCTGTGGAAAGCTGATATCCACTTTTACGATGTATGTATCCCTTTTATCTCCCTCCATCTTCACTCACTCACTGATTCCGTCCTTCTCTCCTCAGGCCGTGTGTTGGGATGGTCTCGGCCCCTCCCGAGGACCAGCAGTGGTTCTGTGTGAAGTGTGCCGGCAAGAAGAAGGACAAAAAACACAAGAAGCGGAAACACAAAGTGCATTGAGACTATGCAAAACAAAGCACACTTTGGACTTTTCATTAGCTGGGACTGACTGCTTCTTCAAGCCATACTGGAACACTCTTGGCTCTGCTGTAAAAGAGAACAAAGAAATGAAAAACATGACAGATAAGACATTCACACATCCTGATGATTTGAGTGAATGACATGAGCCTAACAGACTCTTTAACCAGCACATATCCAACCTCAGCTTTTAAGGCTACATCCTAGTTCTGTACCCTTCTCCCAAAGTGTGCACGTGGCTTGCACACAAAGCATTGGATTGATGTAAGCATTGGCTGGAGAGAATTTCCACCATTGTTTAAATCTAGAGAATTAGGACGCAGTCTTTGTTGTGAGAGCCATTGGCCCAGCGTTCAGTAGGTGGGATGTCGTCACAGAGATCATGCCTTTCCATCATCGTGGTTACAAACCGATCACTGTTGAGTTCAATGTTGTCAAAGATAGCATTGGCATGGTATAGAGAGAAATCTACATTCATCCATCATCATATTATTCTTGTTGTTTTGTTAGTATTTCCAAAGCCTGGTCCCATATCTGTTTGTGCTGTCTTGCCAACTCCTATGGCCATTGGCTTGAGTTGGAGATGGCAAGACAACACAAACATATCTGGGAACAAGGCTATTAATTGCCACAAAAAGGTCAATAACATTGAACTGAGTGACAGATTCAGATCCCCCCGGTTTTCTGCAATATCATTTAAATATGTCATGTATATAAAGGTGACTGCATTTGTGTGTATTATAAAATGCGTAAATACCAACTTTCCAACCAAGCCAAGTGCATTTTGTTCTTAGGAGTCTTCTGACTTGTTAAATCCATTTCCAAATTAATTGTTTTTAACTTTAATGATTTTCTGTAATTTCTGTATATTTTTTTAATGAAAGTTAGTATTTTTATTTTCCCCTTCTTATGAATTGTCCCCCGATCAGAGTTATACTGTAGCTGTGCTCGTTGTAAACGTATCTCATTTTGCTGATATTTACAATATTAAAGCCTAACAGTCTGTTGTTCTCAAACGACACAAATCTCATTGCTGTCAAATATTTTTCAAAATAGGTCACTCATCTGTACCTAAATTCTCTGTACGCAACTATACTTTGATATCATTTGAGGGCGTACGCACTTCTATCTTCCTTCATGCATTTACATTGATTGTTCTGTGCAATTTTGAACCTTTCCCTATACATTATTTTCCTTTGTTTGATGTGTTTAATTCATGAAAATACAGTGGAAATATTTTAACAAAACAGTGAATTTGAATTTGTTAAATTAATCAGAAAATGTTTTGATGAAGAAGTAGAATGTCATTTTAGCCACCTTTGGATTTCTGTCTGAGGAGCAGGGAGTCATACCGCTCCAAACATATCCGTGTCACCAGCTGGAGGGGAATCACTAGCCGTCTCAGCTGTAGCAACCAAGAAGAGCCTAGTGCAGAATGTTCAAGTAAATGTTTCTGCTCCCTTGCCAACTCCTAATGCATGTCCAAATACCATAAGGAGTTGGCAAGAGAGCAGAAATGGACTGGCACCCAAAAGTCTAGTGTATAGTCTAATAGAATGTTCAAGTAGGTAAACCTAGTGCAGAATGTTAAAGTAGAGCCAAGTGTATAATGTTCAAGTAGGTCTAAAGCCTAGTGTAGAATGTTCAAGTATACTCTCAGGTAACATTTTACTTAGAGCCAACTGGTGTAAAGCTTTATCTCTTGTTATAAACATGTATGGACCTTTTTATAATTTCTTATTATAATGCTTAAAAAGCCTAAGGTAGGTAGGATGTTAAAGTAAGCTTAGCACAGAATGTTTAACAAGTAATGTCTTCCTGGTGTGGTAATACACAAAACGAAATCGAATTGTATGTATCACATGCACTGAATACAACAGAGATGCTTACTTAGAAGCTCCTTCCCAATGATGCAGAGTTAAATAAGAAAAAGAAAAAACAAGAAGGAAGCTACAGTTGAAGTCGGAAGTTTACATACACCTTAGCCAAATACATTTAAACTCTGTTTTTCACAATTCCTGACATTTAATCCTAGTAAAAATTCCCTGTCTTAGGTCAGTTAGGATCACCACTTTATTTTAGGAATGTGAAATGTCAGAAATATAGTAGAGAATGATTTATTTCAGCTTTTATTTCTTTCATCACATTCCCAGTGGGTCAGAAGTTTACATACACTCAATTAGTATTTGGTAGCATTGCCTTTAAATAGTTTAACTTGGGTCAAATGTTTTGGGTAGCCTTCCACAAGCTTCCCACAATAAGTTGGGTGAATTTTGGCCCATTCCTCCTGTCAGAGCTGGTGTAACTGAGTCAGGTTTGTAGGCCTCCTTGCTCCACACGCTTTTTCAGTTCTCCCCACACATTTTCTATAGGGTTGAGGTCAGGGCTTTGTGATGGCCACTCCAATAGCTTGACTTTGTTGTCTTTAAGCCATTTTATTTATTTCACCTTTATTTAACCAGATAGGCCAGTTGAGAACAAGTTTTCATTTACAACTGCGACCTGGCCAAGATAAAGCGAAGCAGTGCGACACAACACAGTTACACATGGAATAAACAAATGTACAGTCAATAACACAATAGAAAAGTCTATATATAGTGTATGCAAATGAGGTAAGATTAGGGAGGTAGGCAATAAATAGGCCATAGTGGCGAAGTAATTACAATTTAGCAATTAAACACTAGAGTGATCGATGTGCAGAAGATGAATGTGCAAGTAGAGATACTGGGATGCAAAGGAGCAATAAAAATAAATAACAATATGGGGATGAGGTAGTTGGATGGGCTATTTACAGATGGGCTATGTACAGATGCAGTGATCTGTGAGCTGCTCTGACAGCTGGTGCTTAAAGTTAGTGAGGGAGTTATGAGTCTCCAGCTTCAGTGTTTTTTGCAATTCGTTCCAGCCATTGGCTGCAGAGAACTGGAAGAAAAGGCCACGTATTCTAAGTCAGAACCGTCCAGAGTAATGATGCTGGGCGGGCGGGCAGGTGTGGGCAGTGATCGGTTGAAGAGCATGCATTTAGTTTTACTAGCATTTAAGAGCAGTTGGAGGCCACGGAAGGAGAGTTGTATGGCATTGAAGCTTGTCTGGAGGTTTGTTAACACAGTGTCCAAAGAAGGGACAGAAGTATACAGAATGGTGTCGTCTGCGTAGAGGTGGATCAGAGAATCACCAGCAGCAAAAGCGACATCATTGAGAAAAGAGTCACCCCGAGAATTGAACCCTGTAGCACCCCATAGAGACTGCCAGAGGTCCAGACAACAGGCCCTCTGATTTGACACACTGAACTCTGTCTGAGAAGTAGTTGGTGAAACAGGTGAGGCAGTTATTTGAGAAACCAAGGCTGTTGAGTCTGCCGATAAGAATGTGGTGATTGACAGAGTCGAAAGCCTTGGCCAGATCGATGAATACGGCTGCACAGTACTGTCTCTTACCGATGGTGGTTATGATATTGAGCATGGCTGAGGTGAACCCATGACCAGCTCAGAAACCAGATTGCATAGCGGAGAAGGTACGGTGGGATTCGAAATGGTTGGTGATCTGTTTGTTAACTTGGCCTTTGAAGACCTTAGTAAGGCAGGGTAGGATAGATATAGGTCTTCTTGGGGTCATTGTCCTTTTGGAAGACCCATTTGAGACCAAGCTTTAACTTCCTGACTGATATCTTGAGACGTTGCTTCAATATATCCACATACTTTTCATCTACCTCATGATGCCATCTATTTTGTGAAGTGCCCCAGTCTCTCCTGCAGCAAAGCACCCCCACAACATGATGCTGCCAACCCCGTGCTTCACGGTTGGGATGGTGTTCTTCGGCTTGCAAGCCTCACCCTTTTTCCTCCAAACATAACGATGTTCATTATGGCCCAACAGTTCTATTTTTGTTTCATCAGACCAGAGGACATTTCTCCAAAAAGTACGATCTTTGTCCCCGTGTGCAGTTGCAAACTGTAGTCTGGCTTTTTTATGGCGGTTTTGGAGCAGTGGCTTCTTCTTTGCTGAGCGGCCTTTCCGGTTATGTCGATACAGGACTCGTTTTACTGTGGATATAGATACTTCTGTACCTGTTTCCTCCAGCATCTTCACATGGTCCTTTGCTGTTGTTCTGGGATTGATTTGGACATTTCACCAAAATACAGTATCTAGGACACAGAACGTGTGTCCTTCCTGAGCGGTATGATGGCTGCGTGGTCACATGGTGTTTATACTTGCATACTACTGTTTGTACAGATGAACGTGGTACCTTCAGAAGCTTCTAAAGCCATGACATAATTTTCTGGAATTTTCCGAGCTGTTTAAAGGCACAGTCAACTTAGTGTATGTAAATTTCGGACACACTGGAATTGTTATACAGTGAATTATAAGTGAAATAATCTGTCTGTAAACAATTGTTGGAAAAATTACTTTTGTCGTGCACCAAGTAGATGTCCCAACCGACTTGCCAAAACTTTAGTTCGTTAACAAGACATTTGTGGAGTGGTTGAAAAACGAGTTTTAATGACTCCAACCTAAGTGTATGTAAACTTCCGACTTCAACTGTATATACAGCAGTACCATACAGTATCAAGGTGCAGGGATACGTGGTAATTGAGTACATGTAGGCAGGGGAGAAGTGACTAGGCATCAGGATAGATACAAGTAAAAAGTAAGAGCAGGGTATATATAAAACAAAAATGTTCACATATACCCAATATGTGAACATTTTGCCCATTTCATGGTTTTTCTGTCAGGCAATGCGCAGCACAGTTATGTACCATTACACAGCAATTCTTCAGATTTTGCATTTCTCCATATGACCACATGGTGTCATTCTTAATGCAGGAACTAGCAGGTATCTTCACATGCCAAGAAGACATGAGAGAGAAGCTCTTATCCAATGTTTTGGATTCTGGTGCATGACGAAGTGGAATTCATTTTGCTCACAGCATGCTTATCAAAAAATCATGTGCTCCCAAATACTGAATGTAGAAACTGGAACGAATGCCTCTCTGGTATACAGTTTGGCCCATTTGGAGAACTCCATTTACTGCCTTTGAACTGTAATCATGAAAGTCCACTTGCTTTTGTAGTGTCTGTCTCTTGTTCCCCCATGATGCAACACACCACATGTGTTATGGGATTGATAATAGACTAGTAAATTGATTTCTGATTGGTTTATAATGAGGCCTACATCATGCAGGGGAATATTTTGTTGATTTTCATCCTGTAGGTAAAATGCTGAGCGCAATGTTTGATTGAACAGCAAAAAGAAAACATAACACTTCCAGAGATCACAAAATAATTTGCAGACACCCGGTGATTGGTGTCATTAAAAACCGAATTTAGGTTTCTGTTTTGCAGTCTGTATAGGAAGAAAGCATGTTTTTGTTTGTTTTTGCGCTCCAGATCCCTTATCCTTTCATGTACAGTGTATAAGAGTATCTGTGCAAATAATAAGAATAGTAACAGCATGGGAACTCATCTCCATAGTAACATGCAATATTTTAATTTTCTGTCTCTCCATGAGTTGGGAGGCACTTAGTTTGTAACTTTCATCGTGATGATATTTAAAGCTACAATCTGTACTCCAATGGGTATATAATATATCATTAATTTAAATAACCATTGAACAGCGGGAACCATCACAGATGGCACCATTAAGAAGCTACAGTATTAGTTTCTGCTGTCTGTCACATCTTGATGGTATTTGAATCCACAATCTGTATTCCAAATGGGCATATATTTCATTCATTATTAAAGGTGTAATCTGCAATACTTACAGCTGTTCAATGAAATAACCATTGAACAGATGTAACTATTGCAGATGAATTTACACCTTTAAGGAGAAAACTAGCTACAGTATAAGTTTCTGCTGGTACATCTCACGCTGGGCGTTTCATCTTGGTCTATTTTAGACCAGTTGAGTCAGATGATGTGGGCTCTTCATCTTGATGAAATCTTCACAGTAAACTGACCATTTTGGCCAGGCCGGAAGCAGAGCTGATGCATTATACTGTCATGCATGGGCTGTGTTGTGTTGTATGGGTGGCTGGGTGGGTGGGTGGATAGTGTAGGTGAGAGCTAAAAATGTAATGTTGCACATAGTCCTTTAGAGAATGTTATGAGATAGAGAAAGTGTGTGTGTGTGTGAGACACAGCTGGCCCTCAATGGAGAAGAGACACACGAGGTTGTCTGATGGGAAGGAATCAAGGAGGAAGTGAAAGGGGTCTGGCCTTGGAAAAAGAGAAGTGAAAGTGTCCTATTGCACATGCAAAATAAGCTCACCTAAGGTGGTTTGTACAGATAAATACGAATGTGCTTTCATGGCTCTCTCTGCTAGCTTTATCAGGTTATGCAACACAATGCATTCATTTAACATACACAAATCATTCAATATGTAACAAAGTTTATACAACAGCCTTTATAAGAATGTGTGGTAGGCTCATACATGCTCATAAAAAGCCATGAAGCATTATATGTACAGAGTTAAGTGCAAGCAAAACATTGTGTACACAAGTTTGGCATTTGAAATGAAACTGGACTTATACAAGCTCTTCCCTGCTAATGTTAGAATAATGTAAATGTCGTGCAAATCCTTTTTACAAGCAAACTGTATCCTCTCCGGTGTGATATACGAGACAGTAGACGATATATTGGCGATATGTGAGACCTTAGACCTACAGAGAGATAGTGACGTCTAGGAGTAACGAAGTAATAGAGGTACATGACCTCCTCTCGTGATGACCATGACTGCCTAGCCCTGATAATCTTAGCCAAATTTCTCTTATGGTGCTGGGTAGTTAAGATTTCTCTCCCCCTCCTCTCTCTTTCTTCTCTTCAATCTCAGGAGGCTGAAGAAATTTGGCTTGGCTCCTAAAACCCTCACACATTTTTAGATGCACAATTGAGAGAATCCTGTCGGGCTGTATCACCGCCTGGTACGCCAACTGCACTGCCCGCAACCGCAGGGCTCTCCAGAGGGTGGTGCGGTCTGCCCAGCGCATCACCGGGGGCAAACTATCTGTCCTCCAGGACACCTACAGCACCCAATGTCACAGGAAGGCCAAAAAGATCATCAAGGACATCAACCACCCAAGCCACAGCCTGTTCACCCCGCTATCATCCAGAAGGCGAGGTCAGTACAGGTGCATCAAAGCTGGGACCGAGATACTGAAAAACAGCTTCTATCTTAAGGTCATCAGACTGTTAAATAGCCATCACTAGCCGGCTTCCACCTGGTTACGCAACCCTGCACCTTAGAGGCTGCTGCCCTATATAGATAGACTTGGAATCACTGGCCACTTTAATAATGGAACACTAGTCACTTTAATAATGTTTACAAACTGCTTTACTCATCTCATATGTATATACTATATTCTATTGTACTGTATTTTAGTCAATGCCCCTTCCGACATTGCTCGATCTAATATGCATATATTTCTCAATTCTATTCTTTTACTTTTAGATTTGGGTGTATTGTTGTGAATCGTTTTTAGATAGTACTGCACTATTAGATATTACTGCACTGTTGGAGCTAGGAACACAAGCATTTCGCTACACCTGCAATAACATCTGCTAAATATGTGTATGTGACCAATGCCATTTGATTTCAGATTACCCAATGAAAGTTATCAGACGTTTCCAACACCCAGAACCAAAGCCTATGGATGGAGGTTTCATTTTCACAAAAGAATTGGAGGTTTCAGCAAAACAAGACAGACAGTAGTTCCACAATCTGTTTTCACAACCAGACCGTAGAAAGTTGCTGGTAGTTGCTTTCCGGTTTCATAAAAAAAGCCTTTCTGCAGTGCTAGTGAACATCGAGTCACCAGACAAACCGACCCTGTCGCTTTGGGTCATGGGGAGCACGTGAGTGAGAAAGAAAGATTGAGAGAGACAGAGTGAGAGAGTTACTGAAATTATGTCTGCGACAGACTGAGGTCTCAAACCCTTTCATGTGTCTTTCAGTAGCCTAACACGTGGTTGGTTTACGGATGTGCAGACTTTCCTTTCAGATTCTATTCACCTTCTGGAAAGTGTTACTTTGAAATGGATGTTATTTCCTGAATAATATAACTTCAATGTTTCTGTAATAGATACAGCTTTACTTTCAAAATCTATTTTTCGTCCATTAGAATTAAGCCTACTGTTGAATGCATCACTTGGAAAAGAGGCATTTCAGGAGATACAGTAAGTTCACTTAGTGCAAGAATACAATAACTTTAGTTGCTCTCTGATTTATATGGTGCAGCAACACATCACAAAGACTAGCTAGGATTTCAACATCAGCGTTCAAATATTTATGTCAGCGGAAACTAAGTGTGTAAGAGCAGGACTGAAACAAAGAGGGATTTATGCTCAGATCAGAGGAATAGAGGATCCCCTTCATGTCAATCTTATCCCCTATGATACCCGCCTGGCCCACATGCAGCACACACATGCTTCCGCATGTACTGCACAGCATACATGACCCTGATTCAAATGACTTTCCTACTTAAAGTCATAGAGAGAGAATGAGAAAGAGAGAGAGCAAGAGAGAACGCCTATGGGGGTCGGAGGCCTAGATTTATTTTCTCCTGGGCTCTCAGTCAGAGAAGGATATCACAGAGCAAATCTCAGCTTAAAGTTGTAAGACTGAAACACTAGGTTTCCTTTATGTACCTGGAATGAAAGGAGGAACTATACGCATCAACAGGAAATCATCTGGCTGCATGCAATAGTCAAATATTTTCTAGTTTATTTCCTCTGCCTACTGTACTCCTTTCTGTCATACTCTTCAGTTTGATAACCCTGTGGTGTAGTCCGAATGGACTATGATGAGTTGCCATGCAAATTACGGTACTAAAGCAGTCATTTTAAACTACATCAAGTTATAAACAGGAAATTATCTGACTGCATGCCATACTTCTTTTAATTTTGTTAACTCTGTATTGTAGGTGTATAAGCTATGCAAATTAGGGTAGTAATTTGAAACGACATAAGGGTATGCATCTTCATGTTTTGGTTCCTATTGACAGTTGATGGTGGCCAATGGCTCCAGGGTCTGTGACAACACTTTATGTAAAACTTTATCTTATGTGAAGAAGTTGAGAGTGCATTTGATTGGTTTTGTTACCAGATCTGTTTGTGCTATAGCCAACGTCTCTACCGTGTGTTGTCATGCCAAACAAGACAATAGACGCACGTTAGAAGAATTGTTGGCTGTACAACAAACAGATATGACAACGGACCACACTAGTATTTGACATGGTCAAACAACTAATATGAGACACTGCCATGGGATATGGTTGTATCCCAAATGGCACCCTATTTCAAACGGCACCCTATTCCATTTATAGTGCACTACTTTTGACCAGGACCCATAGGGCTCTGATCAAAAGTAGTGCACTATATGGGAATAGGGTGCCATTTGGAACGTAACTGGGGCTATATTTCATATAGCAAAGTATTGCAGAGAGATTTCTGTTGACGTCAGGCTCAACATGCAAACAAAATGCCACCTGAGAGAGGAGACTAGCGTAATCCTTCCTTTATTAAAAGATACCCATGCTTACCAGAATGTTCTTACTGACTAAACATACAGCAAGCTATGCTATCCATCTCTGCCCCAGTGTAATAATGACAACATACTGTAGTTGGAGAGAGGGTACATAGAGGTAGACAGGGTTTGCTCTGGCTCCCCCTCTCTCAAGGTTTCTATCACCCTCTCTGTGTCTTTCCTCTGTCGCTCCCTGTACCTCTCTCCCTCTCTCTTCTCATCCTCTGGTTTACCATCAGTCAGTCCAGGGAATGTGAAGAATTTGACATATGCGCATCCTCCTGTCAAAAAGAAGATTATTCAGAAAGTGATGGTATGACTGGACTGGATAAGGGTTTTGGATAAAAGCCGTGCCCCAGTAAATATTTCCTGGTGTTAAATATTTGGTGTTTTCACAGATTAAATCTTGACCAAAAGATCTGCATGTAACTGCAGAGTTAGTAGATGGAGTAGTTAGAAAATTTAAATAATTTCAACGTTTGACACTTCAGAATCCAGTTTTTACATACAAATGTATGTATCTGTTATAAACAGGGTGTGGTGCTTTGCTTGTTGGATTGATTCCAATGTTTGCCACAGACTTTGGTTGGACTACACTTGATGATTCCTGCCACAAGTGCAGTACTTGAGGTTTAGCCTGTATGTACAGTATTTGGTTTGTCACAACAACACCTGGTTTCGACCTACATTTGGCCCGTATTTCCCCTGTATCCAAGCATTCAAATACATGCAAAACATGAAACAGGGATCATACCACAACCCCCTCAACCCCAGGACCTGAGAAAGAAACAGATCCAGAGATCCATTGGCAAACTTTGCAAACATTTCCCATTATTTACCCCATGCATCACAGTCTGCCCAGTGTGACAGTAGGAATAAATCCCCCTTGTCCAATTTCCTGGACTCTTCCTAATATGGGTGTCAATTAGAGGAAGACTACTCTCGTGGCCGCAGCTTTGCAGCCTGTGAACCAGGCTGCCGCGGGCTGCACAATGCATTAGCCCACGACGAGCTGTCAAAAATGATTATTTCAGCTACGCCAGTCAGCAAAAGGGGTGTGTGCCGCTCTACTGCACTAAATCTGAAGAGAGAAAGAGAGGGGCGGGAGTGAAAAACAGACACAGAGAGAGAGAGATAGAGAAAAAAAAGCTACCCAGATAGAGGAGAGAGGGAGAAACAGTGAGAAGAAGAGAAGCGTCCATTTAACACAAACAAGAAGGTGGATTTTTCTGGAAGAGTACCGTGCGATGTTGGAACACTCGTCGGAGCTAGCCCTGGTGCAGAGCTTATACGTCAACAGCATGCGCTGTCCCCCCTCTGCCTCCGCCGCCGGTGTCCCCGTCAGGAATGAGGACCTAGGATCTCTGAGGTACGGTGTCCTTGGATGTTGGGTTGGCCCCTCATTCAGAACGAATGAATCAGATCTAGCCTGGCTGGCTTTTGTTGTGGTTGGGGCTTTAGCCAGTGTTTATAATGCGTATTTGTCCCTGTGGTGGTGAATAATGGATATTGTTATAGGACCAATTCATTGTTTTCAGTTGAACTATTCATTCTCATGCCATGGTGGGTTAGGGTAGATTTGTGATGTGTATGTTTTTCACTGAAAGTAAAAGAGACACAAGCTATCTTGTGATCTGGGGGAAAATCTCACCCCTGCCCAAAATCCACCCCCTTCAGTCATCTTCACAAACTCGCCTATTGATCCTGTTGATTGAAGTTATCATCAAATCAATCGTGAATAAATACATTTACCTTCTTATAATATTTGACTCAAAACCAATGTATTGTGAATACACAATACTAATGTATTGGTCCACAGGGATCGGGAAAGTGGCGTCACCCTGAAATTAAAAGAAGCTGAAGAAAAAAAAAGAAGAATAGGCGTGACTTTCACTCACAATTAAAAGATGAAGAAATGGGTCTCTGTCAGTCTGTCAGTCAGTGATGCAGGGACAGGGATCTACCACTGTATGAAAGAGAGGCCACTGAACAGGACAGTGGTGCGAAACAAGTCCATCTATCCAGGCCTTGCCCTAACGCCTTCAGGCAAAACCAACATAAACTGCAAATCTACTGCAGGGCACAGAAACATTTACATCATCCAATAAGACATTTGCATAAACCAGTATTACCAGCACCAAAAGCCTAACTCAAACTAATCTGATAAGGTTAGTGTTAACCAACATAACAGCCAGCCGAGCTATAAAAAAAGAAATTGGCATTTATTTTCAGATTAGAACATTGAGTCACACACAGATCTTCTCCCACTCCTTCTCCATTTTGAGAGCACCAGCTTCAGTTGGTCGCCATTCTGCAAATGCTTTCAGAGCTGAGAGAAATGATGTCAGCCAGGCAGATAGGCAGGCAGCAAGTTCATGGCGATATATACAAACAGAGGTGATGTAACTCATTTGGGTTGCTCTGTACCGTTGGCCTATTTTTACTTGACCCGCTCCACCATTGGTTAAGAAGGGGTGCAAATCAAATGCTAGATGAATTGATTTGTAGGGGGCAGGGATCGTCCAGATAGTCCCACACTGCAAAAGAATACCACAGAACAGAAAGATGTAAACAAAGAAGGCATGGTACGTGTAGAGATTACAATAGGATTACGATAGTAATAATCTGAGAGATTAAACATGTGAGGCTAACGCCAAGGAGGCGGCAACCAATAACTAACTATACAATCCATCCCAAGAAACATGATTCCATTGCAACAATAAAATAGTATTTATTTTAATATTCCGGCACAATATGTTTTATACTTTCTTCCATAAATAGATGGGTCATTTAGTGCACAATGGGGAACCATGATGTACTGTAGGCTACCCAACTAATCTCATATGCCAGACTTTATGTAATATTCAGAGACTTACTCGTCTGGATCCACAAGACTAATAACCACCACCAAATCACAATACATGGGGCTGTCATTTAAAATGGCCAGACAATGGGGCTGTCATGTCCCTCTGGAAATGTATCTTCTTAGAGAGATTTTCGGAGATCTAAAATTATTAAACACAATTATAGCCTGGTCAAAAGCTCACACGCACTTTGATGTTGTGTGAGATAGTAATATCAGATTAGAGTCCAAATGCATAACATTCCAACATAATATCCGAACCAAGAGATGCTTTGATAGATGCTTTTTATAACAGCCCCAGACCCTAAATCCTAATGGGCGTTCATAATAGACTGTGTACGTGCCTGGCTGAATGTAGCCTATATGGTAAAATAGGTCACAGTCATATTGTATGAATGTAGACTATGCATAGCGCATAACTCTTTGAAACTCTAAAATCAACACAATCTGCACTGTAGTCTGCCTTGAAAATTGCTTTGGATAAAAGAATTAACCGGGATTTCACAAATAGGATATTTCTTATCAGAGAGTCTGCAGAAGGAACCTGCAAGTAGGAATTTTGTTGGACGATGAATACCATGCGTATCCCGTATGACTAATAAAACTTGAAATTTGAAACTTGGTGAGACACTCCCAATAATATTCTGGGGGGGGGGTTGTGAATGTGCAGCTGCTGCGAGTGCTAGAATGAATAATTCCAGTCCAGTTAATTGGGCCGCCAGCCCCTCTCTGCTACGGGTTGTATTTATTAGGGCACAACGTAGCAAAATGTTTTGCAACGGAAAGCGAAAACAAGCATTTCTTATTAAACAATTCAGCTAGTCCTTCCGTCTCTGTTTCAGTCTGTTTTCTTACATTTGGTGCCTGCTCTGCTGTGGTACAAACAGTACTTGACAATTGTGATCTGTCCCCCCTCGATGGGGGTTGGATATAGGGAAACCTCGCCCAGCAAGTCGAGTTCAACAAAGAAAGAGGCTCCCCCTCCCCCAAGAAAACAACAGCAATACCACAAAAGGGGAACATGACCTGTGACCCTAATAGAAGCAAGGGTTATGTCCCAAATGGCAAGCTGAACTCTGGCCAAAAGTACTGCACTACATAGGGAATAGGGTGCCATTTGGGACACATACAAAATAAAAACTGCATTTTAATGATCTTTTCTTCTTGAAAAGTCTCGGTGTAGTAGCGCTGATATAGGGTCCTTTTGTCTTTTAGATAAAAATGTATATCATTATATGGACAGGGGAAACCTGATCCTAGATCAGCACTCCTACTCTGGCAAGCTTTTTGAATACTGGCCCAGATACTAATAGGGCGGGACTCGGATTCGAGTGCCTCAACCAAAAATGTTGAGCATTTCATTTGAATTATTGGAGAGGAGTATTATAGAAAGGGGATTTCCTATTACTACTTGATTGGTTCAATAATAGCCAAGTGCTTGAACTAAGGATTTATGGAATGGGGTTGCCATAGCCTATAATTTTCCTTTCTCTGATAATCTCTTACCTCTCGCAAATGGTATTGGCCTATTGGGTCTGTAGTCATGGTTAAAGAAATGGGGTTGAGTAAGGCTTGCTATATAATTTTTCTTTCTCTGATAATCTCTTCAGTCTCACAAAATGTCCATCTCTTTTCCCTTTTTTTTGTTAACCCATCAACCCTCTTCGGGGTACAAAAATAGCACTTTTTTTTTTACAGATTTTTTGTTACATATAAATATCTTTCTGTTATTGTCTGTCTTGGTTCTGTAGTAGTCTAGCCAGAGGATATTGCGATCACCTTTTCCTTCGATCAACACCTGCCATATTTCCCAAGCATATCGTTTAGGATGGGTGAGTTGGAGTACCAATACACTTGCGTAAACTGCTGCCTTACTTCAAATATACTGACAATAAATAGTCAAATAAAGTATGGATTCTATGGAAGTGCAAAACAAAATAACTGGAAGCCCGGCCTAGTCCAAAATGTTTTACATACTTGACAGGGAATGGAAGGAGCAACGCCCCTCTCTTGACAGCTCGCCTGTGGTTGGGGATTGGAGGAGACAGGAGCAGGGGGACGCAGAAGACCAATGTCAATCTCGTCTGATGACTAGTATTCGCATTCTGCTGCTCAGAGTAGAAGGGCCCCCTTCCCCGGATCCGTTTCGTGGTCGCGCAGCGGTTGAATCTCGAAGCCATTACCGACGTAGACATCGCTTTCATTGTTGAGAGACGACGGCGCGGTGGGGTTGTACTGTAGCTCGTTAACATGACTTCGGCATACGGTGGGCTGGATTTTCTGCCGGATAGGACGGTGGAAAGCCGGTTGATGATGAGCTCGGAAGATACAAAGTAAGTGGCAAACGCCTTGTTTTTTTTTCGACTCTAATCACAATCGACATGTATTTTGTCGACATTTTGTGAATGAATTGGAAATCAAATTGATAACGCCCACACGTAAAGTTGCGTCCAACGCGGCGACAATGTCAGGCGCCACCAATATCGACATGTCTGAGTAGAAAACTAAAAGGGCTACTATAGTCAACTGAAATGGGGTTACTTCTTAGGTAAGGGAATGCTAGTCAAGTGACATTTGGCTCCGGAGTTAAGTCGTCCCAGACAGTATCGGACTCGTCGTTGTAAAGTTTCCACAAACCGGGATTGCTTGTGTGTTTACTGGGCGCGCGGGAGAAACGTGCCCACGCGGCAGCCGCCCTTTGTTTTTTCCGACGCGGCGTGCCTGAGCGGAACAGCAGCGGAGTCTTCCGTTCGGGTAGGCCGCGACACCACGTTACTTCCACGAACAATGTTACTACCCATTGCAACGCGTTTGATGGCAAGCGTTGCACAACAGTAATGTAACAGTTGACGTGTTTGTTTTATTTTTTTAAAGCGAGATATTTCTTGCATTTGCACTCTGCGTGTTTTACGGAGAGGCAGTTTGCTACGTCTTTGGAGCTAGTTTCCCGTTAACAAATCGATTTCCCGTAATGGAGGTTCGTGTAGGGTGACTTGCAGAACACACGTGGTACATTCTTGGGGAATTTTCCTGAAGAAATCGTTTGACAGCCACATAGATTGTTAGCAGAGGGAGCCAGTCAACACAGACGTGTTGTTTTCAGACATGGCCCAGGTTAATTCGGCTTATCCATGAGTGGATTTCAACTCACACCCATAGATCGGGTAGGAAGCTCATGGCTCTACGTTGCTAGTCAGTTAACTCTGCAACCCCCCCCCAGCTATATCTAGAAATGGGCTTGGCTCTGTAGCTAAGTTCCTGAGACATACGGGACATACACAGACTACATGGCTACAAACGTAAACATTTCACAACAAATCCTTTGCCCAGATATTGATTATTAAATTGGCTGATCAATGGATTTACATTAAAACACGATGCCTGACGAATAATAGGTTGCTTTCCTAGATAAGAACAGACGGGAAGCATTCTCATCAGTTTCCACTTTCCATGCAAGACGGAATACAATATATTTGTTTTGTAGTTGCAACAAATGCGTTTGTCATAATGCTCATGGGAAATGTTTGGACCCCTGACCTGTCCAACTCGCAGATGTTGTTTAATGATGGATGCATGTGAGGGGAAGCGAGAGGTTTGACTTAGCCCAAAGTCTGTCCACGAAAATGTATGTATGAAGGTCAGTGAGCGTGTCGAATATGGTCAACAACAAAAAATGTAATTGCTAATTTGCTACATGAAGCTTATTCGATCGAATATTAGTTTCTTAGTGGTTAAGTTGTTAAGAATGGATTTATGTAAGTGGACGCACGTGGCATTAAAGCAATTTACCCCAAAACGACTTTATATCAGTTGTGCCTGTTGTCATAGAGATAGGTAGAGGACTCATCATTGATATAACCGTCTTTAGCATGACCATTGCCATTGAGGGATTCCACCATTTTAAAGTTGTCAACTGTGTGGGGATTCCTGAGTTGGTGCAATCAGTGAAAGAAGAAGCAAATTGACTACTTTAAAATAGGGGTGTGAATGTTTTAACAAGATTGGGATCCTTAAGGTTAAGAAAAATCCATAACAGATTTTTTTGTTGTTGTGTGTCCACAAAATTAAAATCACAGTGCAGTTATCACAACACATATTATTTTCCTTGTTATAGCCTAACTAGACATTATGCTATAAAGGACTGGGGAAAGTTGTAAATAAAACCAGAGAGGAAGAGGCCAACTTTAGTGAATTTGTGAGGCATGCAAGACAAGGCATTGCAAGATTCAGATTACCAAGACATGTGTACCATGGTTCTTTCTGCCAGCCCCCTCCTGTCTCTCCCTCGTGCTGGCTTCCCCGGGGGGGCGTATTCCTAACGCCGATTCTGTTGCAACACGTTTTCGGAGCGGAAGCAAACGGAACGAAAAGGGTAGGGACCTACCTGAATTTGTCCAATAGAACTCGTTTTAGTTGCAAACTGTTTGTACTAATGATTGCTCCCCTGCTCTTTCTCTTCGCTAAATCTCTGTCTCTTCGAGACATTTCAAGCCAATAAATTGCAAGATACAGTATTCCATTGCAATAGATACATCGGCCTAGTGCACGGTTCTGACTTAGTCTGCCTGGTTTCCTACCTGCCTATACTATGCTGTGCCCCTCCCGTCTCTCTCTATCCCTCGCTAGCGTCAATCACATTTTATTGGTCACATACACATGGTTAGCAGATGTTTTTGCGAGTATAGCGAAATGCTTGTGCATCTAGTTCTGACAGTGCAGCAATATCTAACATGTAATCTAACAATTTCACAACAACTACCTAATAAACACAAATCTAACTAAAGGAATGGGAAAAGAATATATAAACTCAGCAAAAAAAAAGAAACTCACTGTCAACTGTGTTTATTTTCAGCAAACTTAACATGTGTAAATATTTGTATGAACACAACAAGATTCAACAACTGAGACATAAACTGAACAAGTTCCACAGACATGTGACTAACAGAAATTGAATAATGTGTCCCTGAACAAAGGGAGGGGGAGGAGGGGGGGTCAAAATCAAAAGTAACAGTCAGTGTCTGGTGTGGCCACCAGCTGCATTAAGTACTGCAGTGCATCTCCTCCTCATGGACTGCACCAGATTTGCCAGTTCTTGCTGTGAGATGTTACCCCACTCTTCCACCAAGGCACCTGCAAGTTCCCGGACATTTCTGGGGGGGAATGGCCCTAGCCCTCACCCTCCGATCCAACAGGTCCCAGACGTGCTCAATGGGATTGAGATCCGGGTTCTTCGCTGGCCATGGCAGAACACTGACATTCCTGTCTTGCAGGAAATCTCGCACAGAACGAGCAGTATGGCTGGTGGCATTGTCATGCTGGAAGGTCATGTCAGGATGAGCTTGCAGGAAGCGAACCACATGAGGGAGGAGGATGTCTTCCCTGTAACGCACAGCTTTGAGATTGCCTGCAATGACAACAAGCTCAGTCCGATGATGCTGTGACACACCGCCCCAGACCATGATGGACCCTCCAAATCGATCCCGTTCCAGAGTACAGGCCTCGGTGTAAAACCGCGGCTCGTCAGTGAAGAGCACTTTTTGCCAGTCCTGTCTGATCCAGCGACGGTGGGTTTGTGCCCATAGGTTGTTGCCGGTGATGTATGGTGAGGATCTGCCTTACAACAGGCCTACAAGCCCTCAGTCCAGCCTCTCAGCCTATTGAGGACAGTCTGAGCACTGATGGAAGGATTGTGCGTTCCTGGTGTAACTCGAGCAGTTGGTGCCATCCTGTACCTGTCCCGCAGGTGTGATGTTCGGATGTACCAATCCTTCTAGATGGTAGAGAGGTGATTGGGTGGTTGTTGTCCTTGATCTTTGTGGCCTTCCTGTGACATCGGGTGCTTTAGGTGTCCTGGAGGGCAGGTAGTTTGCCCCCGGTGACGCGTTGTGCAGACCGCATCACCCTCTGGAGAGCATTGTGGGCAATGCAGTTGCTGTACCAGGCTGTGATGCAGCCCGACAGGGTGCTCTCAATTGTGCATATGTGAAAGTTTTTTAGGTGACAAGCCCCCCCAAAAAATCTCCTTCCTGAGTTTGACGAGCCGCTGTTGCGCCTTTTTCACCACACTGTCTGTGTGGGTGGACCATTTCAGTTTGTCCGTGATGTGTACGCAAGGAACTTAACACTTTCCACCTCATCCACTGCAGTCCCGTCGATGTGGATAGGGGGGTGCTCCCTCTGCTTTTTCCTGAAGTCCACTATCATCTCCTTTTGTCTTGTTGACATTGAGCGAGAGGTTGTTTTCCTGGCACCACATTACAAGTGCCCTCACCTCCTCCCAGTAGGCTGTCTTGTCGTTGTTGGTAATCAAGCCTACTACTGTTGTGTCGTCTGCAAACTTGATGATTGAGTTGGAGGCGTGCATGGCCACGCAGTGGTGTTGCATGCTGAGCTGTAGTCAATGAACAGCATTCTTACATAGGTATTCCTCTTGTCCAGTTGGGATAGGGCACTGTGCAGTGCGATGGCGATTGCATCGTCTGTGGATCTATTGGAGTGGTAAGCAAATTGAAATGGGTCCAGGGTGTTAGGTAAGGTACAGGTGATATGATCCTTGACTAGTCTCTCAAAGCACTTCATGATGACAGAAGTGAGTGCTATGGGGCGATAGTCCTTTAGTTTAGTTACCTTTGCTTTCTTGGGTACAGGAACAATGGTGCCCATCTTGAAGCATTTGGGGACAGCAGACTGGGATAGGGAGAGATTGAATGTGTCTGTTAACACACCAGCCAGCTGGTCTGCGCATGCTCTGAGGATGCGGCTAAGGATGTCGTCTGGGCCGGCAGCCCTGCGAGGGTTAACATGTTTAAATGTCTTACTCACATCAGCCACGGAGGAGGAGAGCCCACAGTCCTTGGTAGCGGGCTGCGTCTGTGGCACTGTGTTATCCTCAAAGCGGGCGAAGACGGTGTTTAACTTATCCGAAAGCAAGACGTCGGTGTCATTGACGTGGCTGGTTTTCCTTTTGTTGGCCCATGCCACATATGTCTCATGTCTGAGCCGTTGATTTGAGACTCCGCTTTGTCTCTATACTGACATTTTGCTTGTTTGATTTGCTTTGCCGCGGGACTAACTGCGCTGTTTGTATTTGGCCATATTCCCAGTCATCTTTCCATGGTTAAATGAGGTGGTTTGCGCTTTCAGTTTTATGCTACTGCTGCTACTATCCACGGTTTCTGGTTAGGGTAGGTTTTAATAGTCACAGTAGGTACAAATCTCCTAAACACTTCTTTTACGTATACGTCAATGTTATTCTCTGAGGCTATCCGGAACACGTGTCCCAGTCAGCGTGATCCAAACAATCTTGAGGCGTGGATTCCGATTGGTCAGACCAGCATTGAATAGTCCTTAGCACGGGTACTTCCTGTTTGAGTTTCTGCCTATAGGAAGGGAGGAGCAAAATGGAGTTGTGCTCAGATTTGCTGAAAGGAGGGCGGGGAGGGCCTTGTATGCACCGCTGAAGTTAGAGTAGCAGTGATCCAGTGTTTTTACAGCGCGTGTGCTACAATCAAAATGCTGGTACAATTTAAGTAGCCTTGTTCTCTCATTTGCTTTGTTAAAATCCCAAGCTACAGTCCAGTGAAATTCCTTGAAGGCCGTTGTGGTATCGGCTTGAGGGGGGATATATACGGCTGTGACAACAACCGAGGAGAATTCCCTTGGGAGAAGGTCTTGAGTTGCTGTATGTTACAATTATAATGTAAGAAGTAATACATTAAAAAAAATTAAATACTGCATAGTTTCTTAAGGATTAAAACCGAGGCAGCCCTCTCTGTCGGAGCCATTTTGCCAGATGCGAGTGTTTTGTGTTCTCGGAAGTACGGCAACTAATCAGTCTCCTCCGTTCCCCAAAAAATACTGAATCTTAGTAGTTGATTCCTAGCGGATTTGAATCTTGAAAATCAGAAATGGAAGTTGACACCAGGGGAATCGAGGAATAAATATTTGGAGTCGAATTTCTATTTTGGAGTCGACTCTCCACCACTACGTCATCGTCTTTTAAACAGTTGGAAAAATGGCAGAGAAAGGCAAGCGACAGCAGCAAAGTCCTGTATGGCAATACTTTGAGAAGTTAAATGAGAAGGAAATGTAAACTTTCTAAGGTGGAATTGTTGTACAGTAATGGTAGTACATGTGCAGTGCTTAACCATCTGAAAGAGACGGTGCTGCTCCAGGCAGCTGCATTGTGAATTCGCATGGAATTTTATGACATTTTCTCATTTTAATGGAAAACCGATAAAAAAAAAAAAAAATGCTGTTTAAATGGGTAATTTGTCACATCTGTACTTTAAAATGGAGATGGCCTAAATGTTGCTGCCCATGCTGTCACAGACGCTATAATGGCACATATACAAAGATGAGTCCTCTACCTATCTCTATGGCCGGTTGTTCACATGCGTATCTGCCCTCTCCTTGGCTAGAAAGGCCCCACCAATGGTCCCTCCTCCAGCCTGCCATCCAGGCGTTTATATTTCCATTCTTAGAGTACACACATACATATTGAAAAGCCAACAGTGAACTTACTGGTAATAGTATCACCTAGGCTAATATCAACAAGGGATGATTGACTGAGGGAAAATGTGATCATAGCTGTCTGGCAATTGAATTGTGGTTAGTCTGAAGCAAGGGGGTCAAGCTCATTTTGACCTAGTGGCCGCATTTGGTCTTCAACGAGGTCCGGAGGGCCGCACTGAAAACTGGTTATATTTTCTCGCCGTCGAGAAATTTGCAAAATCTAATTCAAAAAATGATGGATAGGGAACTTTGATACTCCCTGACTGTCTAGCTTTAATTTAGGGGATTATTGGCAAGATGGGCACTCAAGAAACTGTTTCAATGTATGTCCATTATTTCCCATGGACCATATTTTACACTTCTGGTCTAAAGGCTTGGGGTGGTCTGGGACTGGAATGATGAATGCAAGGAATCCTATCTTTTGGCTTTGGATGCGCGCGCACACAAAGGTGACAATTTCTACCTAACTAGTTTGTGTGTGTGTTCTGTGATTGATTGAGCCTCTGATAGAGGATAGTGAATATCTGGGCTTAAGTGTGATCCTTTGGCAACGAACACTGAGATGGGTAGTCTCCTAAATGGCATCCTGGTGCACTACTTTTGCCCTGGTACTACTTTTGCTCAGCACTTCTTCATTTACCCTATGGGCCCTTGCCAAAAGTAGTGCACTATATAGGGAATAGGGTGCTATTTGAAACGCACACATGGTGTTATCTGGGCTACGCTAAGTGTGATGATGATGATGTGATCCTTTTGTTGTGGACACTGACAGGGGTCGGGTGGCTGTCTGATCTGGGCAAAGTGTGGCCTCTTGGCACTGACTCCTGGGGCTGAGAGAGGGCCAGCTGTTCGCAGAGTGTGTGGGGATCAAATCCAATTTGATTAGTCACATGTGCCGAGTACAACAGGTGTAGACCTTACAGTGAAATGCTTACTTACGAGCCCCTAACCAACAATGCAGTAAAAAAAAATGTATGAACAAGTAATTAAAGAGCAGTAGTAAAATTACAATAGCGAGACCCGAGACTATATACAGGGGCGTACTGGTACAGAGTCAAAGTGCGGGGGCACCGGTTAGTTGGGGAAATTGAGGTCATTTGTACATGTAGGTAGAGTTATTAAAGTGACTATGCATAGATGACGACAACAACAGAGCGTAGCAGCGGTGTAGAAGCCTCTTGGACCTAGACTTGGCTCTCCGGTACCCCTTGCCGTGCAGTAGCAGAGAGAACAGTCTATGACTAGGGTGGCTGGAGTCTGACAATTCTTAGGGCCTAACACTGACACCGCCTGGTATAGAGGTCCTGTATGGCAAGAAGCTTTGCCCCAGTGATGTACTGGGCCGTACGTACTACCCTCGGTAGTGCCTTGCGGTCGGAGGCCGAGCAGTTGCCGTACCAGGCAGTGATGCAACCAGTCAGGATGCTCTCGACGGTGCAGCTGTAGAACCTTTTGAGGATCTGAGGACCCATGCCAAATCTTTTTAGTCTCCTGAGGGGGAATAGGTTTTGTCGTGCCCTCTTCACGACAGTCTTGGTGTGTTTGGACCATGATAGTTTGTTGGTGATGTGGACTCCAAGGAACTTGAAGCTCTCAACCTGCTCCACTACAGCCCCGTCGATGAGAAAGGGAGTGTGTTCGGTCCTCTTTTTCCTGTAGTGCACAATCATCTCCTGTGAGAGCCATGTAGACCGATGTTGAAGGCTGGGATGGGCTTGTCACCTGTTCCACCACTTCCTGCTGCTGGTGTGGCAATGCACCATGGAACTATGTTTAATTAAATAAGAAACTGTTCCCCTCCCTTCAGACACTGTCTAGTATGGTGGTCTGGCATTCACAGGGCGTACAGCACTGTGGCTCTCATCTTTGAGCTTTATCCTACTTGAGGCTTGTAAGAGAGCTGCCAATTTCTCCAAACCATGCAAAGGATTTAAAATAAGAAACTTGGGCCTGAACTACATACATGGGCCTAGGTCTACATCTTCACTCCTCCTTTCCTCCTACTCTACCAAGTTTGTCCAAGTGTGGTTTGAGGTCGCTACAAAATACTAGGCTTATGTCTACGTCTTCACCCGATCTCCTTTCTTCCTAGTTCCCATGTTTCCCCAAGTTTGGTTTGCGTAGAGGTCGCAACAAACTACGTAGGCCAAATGTACATATTCACAGCGCTCTCTCCTTTTTCCTCCCCAAGTTGTGTGGTGTGGGGCAAACTACATGGCCATTCATCTTCTTCAACCCTCTTTCTCGCTCCTGTTTTTTTTCCTCTTCCAAAGCCGCCTCCAAGTTTTGTTTGTGTGGTTTGAGGTCGCAACAAAGTATTCAGTAATTGTAGTCAAATTTCACGCTCAGATGGCCTTATGGCGTGTTTATTTAGCAAAGATCAGACGCATTCACCAGGGTGTTTCTGTAAGTGACACAGTGGGATAGCTAGTTATTTACTCATATACAGCACGCCTGGTTGGCTGGTAGAGCACATGAACAGGATATACAGTGTAATATCAATGTACATGACTTTAGGCTATATTTTGAGGGTGTTTTTATATGGGGGGGTTGGAAATTGATACAAACAATTACATTGATACAACCCACACTCTATCTGCAATATTAAACTGATCCACCCCTAAAATAAATAGAAAATGTCATCAGAAAAAAACGGCCACGTCAGAGAATGTGGGCAGCAGCTTTGGATGGGCAGCAGGAGCCAGGAGGGCATGTGGGTTGGCTGCGTAACCTTTCCCTCTTGGACAGAGGCCTAAGTGGAGCAGAAAGCCGCTCGCTAGTTGGTGCCTGACCGTCTTAAGACCCGTTGGAGGGACGCCATCTAAGCAGAAGACTGTAAACAAAAATAACTGGACTCGTGTAGGGTTCTGTGACGTTGCTTATTTTTAATTTTAGAAGAATGTTAAGGGCCACTTTCAAACAGCAGTTTGCTCTGGTTTTAACATCTACCGTAGTAGCTTATTTTCTTTATATATAGGGCTTTTCTAAGCCATAAATACACCAGACTAGGAACCTTTTGTTTTATCTGGCTCTGCCTTCAGTGCATGTTTGTCTGTAGTAGCTGGTTGTAACAGGCTGCTAGTCTTTCTATATCCCTGCTGCTTGCAACAACCTTCACCTGACTCTAGATTGGCATTCTACCTCCAGCTAGACCACAGTTGAGTTGCTTCAGCCTAAGCCAGGTTCCTATTTGCCTGTCTTCATTAATCCATTCACTAGGGTGTCCAATCAAAGACCCATCTTTTGACCAATGCGTAAAATAAATTGTTGTTAATCCTCTAAGAAACCCAATGGTTCAAACTAGAGGTCGACTGATTATGATTTTTCAACGCCGATACCGATTTATTGGAGGACCAAAAGAAAACGATACCGATTAATTTAAAAAAAATAGATGTTTGTGTGTGACAATTACAACAATACTGAATATAATTTAAAAAATAATAATAATTCAGTCTCAAATAAATAATGAAACATGTTCAGTTTGGTTTAAATAATGCAAAAACACTGGAGAAGAAAGTAAAAGTGCAATATGTGCCAGGTAAAAAAGCTAACGTTTAAGTTCCTTGCTCAGAACATGAGAACATATGAAAGCTGGTGGTTCCTTTTAACATGATTCTTCAATATTCCCAGTTAAGAAGTTTTAGGTTGTAGTTTTATTATAGGACACTTTCTCTCTACCATTTGTATTTTATATACCTTTGACTATTGGATGTTATAGGCACTATGCCAGCCTAATCTCGGGAGTTGATAGGCTTGAAGTTATAAACCGCGCAATGCTTAATGCACTTCTTATGTTAACTTCTTACGGAACAGTGTCCCGCTAGCGTGCCACCTCGACAACATCCGGTGAAATTGCGGAGTGCAAAATTCAAAATACAAAAATCGTAATATTAAACATTCATGAAAATACAATACTTTATATCCCAAAAACTCAGTTTGGTTGGCGTGTTTTGTTCAGTAATCCACCCGTTCAACATACAGACAAAAGAATCCAAAAAGTTACCGATAAACTTCGTCCAAACAAGTCAAACAACAATTCGAATCAATCCTCCAGGTAACCTAATATTTAAATAAACGATACTACGTTCAGTCTTAAATTGTATGTTCAATACCGAGATAAATAACAAAGAGCGCGCCACAGGACTACAGACCCAAGGAGGAACCCAATGATAAACTACAGCTACTTGTTCATTTTTCAAAGAACAACCCTGAAACCATGTCTAAAGACTGTTGACATCCAGTGGAAGCCATAGGTACTGCAATCTGGGAGCTATTCTTTTCATTGTGCAATAGGAAACCATACCAATTGCATGGGAGCTCAAAAAAGCCATTTTTCCAGATGGATTTTCCTCTGGTTTTCACCTGCCATATCAGTTATGTTATACTCAGACATTTAACAGTTTTAGAAACGTCAGTGTTTTCTATCAAATACAACTAATTATATGCATATCCTAGCTTCTGGGACTGAGTAACAGGCATTTTTACTTTGGGCACGCCAGACTCTCCGAACTGCCCCCTAGCCCGGAGAGGTTAAGATAGATAGATAGCTTGATTGATTGTTTTTTATAAGATAAAACAGGTGGTCAGCCTGCCACAGTCTCCTCGTGGAGTGTAATGTAATCGGCGCCCTAAAATGCCGATTTCCGATTTGTTATGAATCGGCCCTAATTAATCGGTCGACCTCTAGTTAAAACCTCATGTTTCTTATCATAATCCGTTCAAAAGTTATTTTAGTTTTTTTAACCTTTTGTAGGATGGCCAAAATTTGGGTGACTAAATCAATGGAGGCCAGAGGGGGGAAAAAAAGTGGAAAAGCTGTGTGAGAATTAAGGCTAACCGACAGGCTCACCTTTGAACTTGTCATCTTCTCGAATCCGGAGGACATAAAACAATATAAAGGTAAAATAGATATTACGTGATATTTTAATATTAATTTAAAATTCCTGTTTTAAAAATATTTCTCACAAAAACAAGCATAACTCTGTGAAATGTCAACGGAGCACTCGGCGTTACGGCAAGCATTTGTTTTTGGCTTTTTGCGACTTGAAGAAAACAACTTTGCAGACTACCACCACAACATGCAAAATCCTTAAGTTGCTAACTCGAAGCGGCACCGCTCTGTCAACAGAGCTCGGTGCTTATTATCGGATGTGTTAGGTCACGAAGTCTGACTTTTTAGATACTGTATGTTAGAGAAAGACCCCACTGAACGATTCAGAACATGAATTAATTATATTTGTCTTGGTAAAATGTGTTTTATAACATCAGGAAGTGAAATTTCATCACCAAAACGCGTTTTCATCTACTCTGGGCCGAGTGGGTGGACACCCTACGTTCACACCCTGACTCAGCCTAATTTGCATCCCTCCTCATCCATAACCACCGTCACCAGGGACACTCCATATGATTATGGAGCTAATGGGGCGGGTCTTGTCATCAGGCCCTGGCTGCCTCTTGTCAACATGGAGCCCTATTCACAGCATGATTGGACACGTCTGTCTTCATCAGGGGAAATGCAACAATGAAAATTAGGCCATATTGAGGCAGAATTGGAGTTAATGCTGGGATGGAAACATCTTAATGGGGCCTTCATCAGAGCACTGATGTACTGATTATGGACCACTGTGATGGTCCTCCAGCAGGCAACAGCACCTTGTATGGAAATTAGATGAGATATCACAGAGCTGTGTGTGTGCCCGTAGCCGTGGTGACTCGAGGTGCAGCCTGCCCTGCCTGTGTGATCAGCTCCTAACCGCCAGCTCGTATGGAAATCCCAGAACATAGGCCAGACAGACTTGAAGACATCACACCAGAAACAGTCATTGCTATTTCCTTGGTGCCTGTTGTCAGATGCTTGTCTGGAGTGAGAGTGCTGTGGAGACTGCTATGCCTGTGTGATCTAACCGGTCTCTAGCTACCTCCGAGGCTAGAGAACACAGCCCTGTGGCTTCTGCATCTCTGGTTGAGTGGTATTTCTATTCTGAGAGAGTAATTATTCATCCACTCTGACAACCAATACCTGTCTGGGCCCTTCCCATCTGACTTGTCAGGGTTGGAAAGAGAATCAGGAGCGAGATGGAGACCCTTTATACACTTGCCAGCGGTCTGATGTTAGGGTGGTATAAAGAAGAGCTATTCTCTGTGTTTGAGAGTGACATGGCTACATTGCAGTCGGACCGGGCAGAACCACTGATCAACAAATCATCTTGCGTCCCCAAATCTAACTACTCATGGATGAAGATAAGTGATTTCTGTGCCTTGCCCTGCTCAAACTGATCCCTTCCAACATGTGGTTTTCTCTCTTGGTCCTGTCGAAGCTGCACTCAGTGGCATTATAAATTACTATGGCTTTCTTGAAGAACACGTATCACTATTCAGGATAGTCTGGGTATTCTCAGAAAATGTCTGTTTTAGCTTGTCTGCCCTTCCTCAGAAATGTCCACGACTCCACAATGTAAACTGCGACTTTTCATCCCTAATAAAACGAGAGTGCAAGAGCCCGCCTGAGGAAAAGAGCATGAATTATAACGAAGTTTGGCCGGTATCCAGATAGTCCTACTTTCATACCGTTCCTATACCATAGTGGATTGATTATCTCTGCTGTAACGAAGAAGCGTGCATAGCTGGCACCCTGAGCCATAGTCTATGCCACTGCTTAGAACTAAGTTAACTATTATTTTCAATACCAAAAATCTATATATTTCAAAATACTCCGCTATATGGTATGTACGGGATACCGCAAAAGCCTAATTGTTACCCAAAGAGAGAGCCTTTTCTTACTAACATTTGTGATATTTCTTTACCACAACTATTAAACCAACAAATAAACCAACACTGGATTATATGGGCCTATGAATGTTGAAACATTTTTTTATAGCTGGAGAGTCAAGTGATTCCTGAAACGATCCTGAAATTTGTTTCACAACTTCATTGTGTGAATTGTTTGCGTTTTTGATTGTTAGTGTCTAACATATCACCAGTAGTAAGTACAGTGCCTTGCAAAAGTATTCATCCCACTTGGCGTTTTTCCTATTTTGTTGCATTACAACCTGTCATTTAAATTGATTTTTCATGTAATGGACATGCACACAATATTCCAAATTGGTGATGTGAAATGAAAAAAAATTACTTGTTTTAAAAAAAAATATGGAAAAGTGGAAAAGTTGTTACCCGCCCCCTTTGCTATGAAGCCCCTAAATAAGATCTTGTGCAACCAATTACCTTCAGAAGTCACATAATTTGTTTGCACACAGGTGGACTTTAATTTAAGTGTCACATGATCTCTCTGTGTGTGTGTGTGTGTGTGTGTGTGTGTGTGTGTGTTATATATTGTGTGTGTGTTCTGAAAGGCCCCAGAGTCTGCAACACCACCAAGCAAGTGGCACCATGAAGACCAAGGAGCTCTCCAAACAGGTCAGGGACAAAGTTGTGGAGAAGTACAGATCAGGGTTGGGTTATAAAAAAAATATCAGAAACTTTGAACATCCCACGGAGCACCATTTTTAAATCCATTATTACAAAATGGAAAGAATATGGCACCACAACAAACCTGCCGAGAGGGCCGCCCACCAAAACTCACGGACCAGGCAAGGAGGGCATTAATCAGAGCGGCAACAAAGAGACCAAAGATAACCCTGAAGGAGCTGCAAAGCTCCACAGAGGAGATTGGAATATCAGTCCATGGGACCACTTTAAGCCATACACTCCGCAGAGCTGGGCTTTACAGAAGAGTGGCCAGACAAAAAAGCTATTGCTTAAAGGAAAAAATAAGCAAACACTTGTTGTTCGCCAAAAGGCATGTGGGAGACTCTCCAAACATATGGAAGAAGGTACTCTGGACAGATGAGACTAAAATTGAGCTTTTTGGCCATCAAGGAAAACGCTATGTCTGGCGCAAATTCATCACCCCGAGAACACCATCCCCACAGTGAAGCATGGTGGTGGCAGCATCATGCTGTGGGATGTTTTTCATCAGCAGGGACTGGGAAACTGGTCAGAATTGAAGGAATGATGGATGGCGCAAAATACAGGGAAATTCTTGAGGGAAACCTATTTCAATCTTCCAGAGATTTGAGACTGGAATGGAGGTTCACCTTCCAGCAGGACAATGACCCTAAGCATACTGCTAAAACAACACTTGAGTGGTTTAAGGGGAACCATTTTAAATGATTTGGAATGGCCTAGTCAAAGCCCAGACCTCAATCCAATTGAGAATCTGTGGTATGACTTAAAGATTGCTGTACACCAGCAGAACCCATCCCAACTTGAAGAAGCTGGAGCAGTTTTGCCTTTTAAGAATGGACAAACATCCCAGTGGCTAGATGTGGCAAGCTTATAGAGACATACCCCAAGAGACTTGCAGCTGTAATTGCTGCAAAAGGTGGCTCTACAAAGTATTGACTTTGGGGATGTGAATAGTTATGCACGCTCAAGTTCTTTTTTTAAAATTCTTGTTTGTTTCACAATTATTTATTTATTTTTTTGCATCTTCAAAGTTGTAGGCATGTTGTGTAAATCAAATGATACAAACCCCCCAAAAATCTATTTTAATTCCAGGTTGTAAGGCAACAAAATAAGAAATGCCAAGGGGAGTGAATACTTTGGCAAGCCACTGTACATGTCGTGTTCATTCCTATCCTTTCTAATCTACAATGTTTGTTTGGTTACTGTAATGTCTGTTAATGCATTCAATATATCATTATTCCAGTCTTTTTACCGTTCTCATTATTGGAGTGAGTGGACACATTGTGTAGCTTAGTTTGAGCGCACAAACTAAGCTACACTGTTTTTATTTAATTATATTTACGAGATTTATCAATTTTGTCATTGTCTTTTTTGTTTGGAGTGCTCCTGTTAATGTTGAGTAAGGCCGTGCACCTGATTACGCATAGAAGTAGGCCTATAGGCTACCTGGCCTGCTTGCAAACGAAGGCATATAAACCTGCCCATTTGGGGATCTAATAGTATTTCTGATTGGCTTAATGTATCACCACTCATGAGCTGTGGAGCTTCTCAAAGTAATGTTTTCTTCAACTCGAACAGCAAGCGAACAAAGTCTGTTTTTACATCTATTGAGAATGACAATTCCTCAATGTATTTGAGAGATCTTTCCAGCTCTCTCCCTTTTGATAACCACTCAGCGTGAAAGGGAAAAATGTCATGCTCTGATCCAGTGGAAACATAAAATAGGCCTACCTGATTACTTCATATCTCCTGTGCAAATAGCCTACAGCTGTAGGGGGAAACGGAGGGCCCAAAATATTTTATATCCCCAAATAGGCAATGTTGCAAGGAGCTTCAGGCAGGACCCAAGCTAATAGTTGATAAAATGTTTCAAGTTCGTTGCAGACAGGCCATGCGTAGCCAATGTGATTTATAGGATGTTTATTTTTATCCTGATATTTTTTTTTACCTGCTGGCTGTCATGTTTTTATTTGTTTGCTTTTTTTACATAGATGGCAAAAGAAGTTACTTTTTTAGGTTTATCGTTTTTCATTTTAGATGTGGATAGCGTTTTTATTAACTACATGACAATGATTTTGAGATAGGGAGACGTTATTATAAATGAAACTGTTCCACAAAAATAAATTGGCATTCCACATGCAAGTTGGCTGACTCCTCGTGTAGCCTATTACAGGCAACTTCAGGAGCGTAACGGCAGAAACTACGAAAGCCAGTAGGAGCTCTCACTCACACACATTTTATAAATAATATGGAAAAAGACACGTTTTAAAATTTCGACCAATCGGTTGGTCAAAAGAACAGACTACTTTTGGTCGACCAAGTTTTTTTTTTTAGTTGTGGACAGCCCTAATTATGTGACAGGCAGCTGTGTCTGAGATTGTAGATGTGTGAGAAGGCAGGCAAAGCAATCAGCAAAATGGCGTCAGAGAAAGGCTGCCTGGATCTGGCTACTAGATAAATGGTGTCACACACCACAATGCCCGTTGCGCTGGTTTAGTGAGACGTAGCATTGGGTGGGAGAATTACAAAGCGTCCCTCTGACTCACCACAGGCCCATTGTTACTGTATAGGGGATCTATCGGTGAATAGTGTTCTCTCCCGCATCCGAACAATATGCAATTGTTTCCGCTGTTGCTGCGCTCGGGATAGCATAGAGAGAATTCATAGATTGGGCACCATCACAGTAGGATTACTGTAGGATGGGGTTAATCCATTCTAGTGATTGTATTTCTAAGTGCTGATGGTGGAAGCTGGTAGGTTACTCCCTGTTCCATCGCCAAGCTAGACCAGCGCCTGAGAGGAGAGATGGTGATGGGCTACAATCCTCTCTCTGCTAACTCCCAGCGTTTTTAGAGAGGTGTTAAGAGGGTAAAACATTTTGCAACAACAATAGAAAGGGAGCTTTTCTTGTTGGACAAGGTCAGATAGTGGCACCCCGCTTCACTGTGCTTAGGACTGTTATCTTCTGGTTAGTGCTGACTGACCACGACGCTGCTGTGCCGAGGCCTTGCTGCTGAGTGGATCCTGTACAGATATCTGTCTGGGTTGTTGGTGTGGGGCTGTGAAGTCGCCCCTTGGCTTTGTGAGTGTCTTTTAAATTGTCGTTTGGATGTATTGGCTCCAGTAGGAAAGTTTTTGCTTCCATTTATCCACTGAAAGAAGTGTTGTTTGTGAAGTGTGTTGGATCTGGGTCTTTTTTAAGAGTTGGATTTCCAGAGGAGCGACAGTGAGGAGTCAGAATGTCGTTTAGGTCGTCCCTTGGTGTCTCGGCCGAGCGTTTGGGCTCCATGTGTAAGAGATGGATGGCTCGTGTCCAAAGGTCTGTATACTTTAACTCTATGTCCCTTTATTTAACCTAGTTACCCTCTCCCTGTTTCTTTGTGTCCCTCTGCCTACTATCCCATTAGAACTAATCACCAGGTGTGTGTGCCAGTCGCCAGCTTTCTATCACACCAGGAGTCCTTTGGATCCTCAATTGGATGTACACACACACTAGGGCTGGGCGGTATACCGTATTTTACTATATACCGGTATTGATGCAGGGACCGGTTTGGGTTTTTACTTTACCTTCTATAACGGTATTTTAATGTTTTGGTTTGTTAAATGTGATACGCCATGTGTATCGTACATTTTCATAGTTTTCTCCGCTACTTCAGTCATCTCTCTCCATGCCACTTTCCAGACAGACCTAGCCACGCCCCCTGTCACTCAAGGAGCGCGTTTGTTGTTGCTCGACCACGATACCCTTGCGTTCAGTCTGCATGGGAATGCAACAATGTTGATGACAACGATGCTGTTCCCGCTTTGCTTCTTCATATAAATCCACAAGTGTTCTATTGTTACACTTAGTTTTTCTTATCTGCAAACCGCTAGTGTGTCTTGTCTTAGCAAGTTGTGGCTAAATCATGTTAGCCGCTAATGCTAATCGCTAGCTAGCTAATAAATGGACTGAGTCGGAGCAAACGTAGCTAGCTACACAGCCTGATTCCATTTATGGTGTAGACCTAAATCCACATGTTTGTGCAACAGTATATTCTAAATCAAAGAGGAATAGATGAAGCATGAATGTGTTGTCTACATGAAGTACCTAAAGAGAAAACAGTTAATGTAGCCAAAGATTATAGGGTCCCCTAGGAAACACTGACCAACACTTTGGGGCGGCAGGTATCCTGGAGGGTAGGAGCGTTGGGCCAGTAAAGGTTGCTGTATCGAATCCCTGAGCTGCCAAGTTTAAAATATGTTCTGCCCCTGAGCAAGGCCGTTAACCCACTGTTCCCCGGGCACCGATGACGTGGATGTCGATTTTTAAGGCAGCCCTCTGCGCCTCTGAGAGGGGTTAGGTTGAATGCATTCAGTTGTACAACTGACTAGGTATTCCCCTTTTTCCTTTGGTTCCTACCCTGTCAATAACTCCTCCGTGGCATTTACATTCGTTGTCAAACAACACTGTATTCAAAGTGCCCACTCTTATATAGAATTAGAATAATCATTATATTTCCATGATTCCAACAGTTTACTCTAGTGTTTTGCTCTGAATCGCAAATGCAACATTTTGTAAAAAAAATATGGCTTAGATTTTTTTACCCATATCGTGCAGCCCTACTTGGCATTGTAGAAAATGTGAGTGAATAATACCTTCCCTGTACCTAGTAGACTGTAGTAGGACCAGTCTCACAGCTAACATCCCTCCCAGCTAAATGTGGGGCCCACTGTAGTGGCGTACTGGCCCCTCCCAGCCTGACTCAGTCGGGGTTGGGGGGTCTGTGTGTGTGTATGGCCAGCGCTTGTAAGAGGTTGCCCCTTCAGCCTCCCAGCCTAACTCAGTGGGGGCATGTGCTGACAGAGGCTTCTAGTGTGTAGTGGTCTAGGCAGTGGGCACAGTGTGATACTTACGTTATGCTGCCTGCCTGGTCTGGCCTGCTGCTTATTTGCTTTTCTGGCTCAGTGGGGGACTGAGCGAGGCTTCTGATGGTCTGTGTGGTAGACTTGGTGGTACGTTACACTGTGGTACGTTGCCTGGCCTCAGTGGTCTGGCCTGCGGACACGATCAGTCCCTTTAAGGCTGGCTCGAACTTAATCACCCTGAAAATGCTGATTCCCCTCTCAGGGCCTGGCCATGCAGCATGGCACTGACTCACTGAGGGAGAGAGAGAGAAGCCTGTGTGTGGCTCTTGTGTTACTGTCTGTCTCTAAATTGTTTGCTTTAAAACAGCGGAAGCCAAAGTACTATTGCATTGTTTGTTGGCTGGTGAATGAAATACAAAACAAGACTCATCAGGCACCAACATCCCCTGAAAGGCTAAAACAAGGATTAAACGTACACAACAAGGGTTTATTCTGGATCAAAAAGGGGCTTAGGTGGTGGGCGTGGCAATGAGCACGGTCGGCTTGTTTGAGAATTTTAGTGCACCCCATCTTGGCGGTGATTAAAAAAATAAAAGATTTCATCCTGGAAATGTATTCCCCTCCCAAAACTGTTGGAACAATCCAAACACACCTCATCCTTGTTTAACTAGCCACTGTCTCTCTCCCACTCACATTAATACACCAGGTACTAATCAACTCCAATTTGTTGGAGGCGGCAATGACCTCACTCATTTGACACTGACTGAAAACGGGACACTTTTACAAACACTAGCACATTTAGCCTTGATTCAATGATACAAATGGGTATTGTCCATAGGGTTGGGCGGTATCTGGAGTTTCATATCGTCGTACCATCCTTCTCGCATGCTGGGATTTACGGTAATACGAACTAGCTTAGAAAACGAGGGCACCAAAAAATGACCATTGGTCATCTACCAGACCATACCAACAAAATTAGCACAAGTAATAGTGAATTTCCATGGATGCTGCTAGCTAAATATGCTAACAAGTGTAAACAAAATAAACAAATTGCAAAGACGGGCAATACAGCTCATAAAGTTATACGTGTAAAGGTATGGCCTACCGAATAAAATCTTTGTGTTTGTCCTTTTTTTTTCTGCGTGAAAAACACATAAGAAATATCTTGCTGCGTTTTGACGCAGATGTAAAATGTTCCTTGTTATTTCTGCTCTGCATCAGACTAATTGTGTGCTTCTGTTAGAATGCCCGTGTGGAGAAGTGTATCAGCAGACCGCGCTCTGACTGATGTGGAGCTACATTTCTCTGCTACTTTTCGGTGTAGCCAGCCTACATTTCTCTGGTAAAATGCAAGATGAACTTCTAAGCAAAACAGGGAAATGTAGCTGGCTACATTCTTTCTATGATAAACATTAGAAATATGATGGCCATGCATAGTTTTTGCAAAGATGGCTTTGCTTTTTCATTGTAAGCTCATTTACTTGTGTGGCTGCCAGCCAAGTAGCGTTGCACTTCTGTTGTCATCTGATGAAAATGAAGCTATTTTTTGCCGAATGTGTTGCGTTAATGTATTCTCTGAAGGGAAAACTATAGTTGCATGTCATCACTCTATTGAAGCAAAACAACACTTGACTTTAAATATAAAACGCGACCCCTGTCACTACACAGCTGGAGTCACCTGCTCCTGCTTTCTCCAGTTGTGCTATTTACAAACACGTGACTGGCTACACTGTTCCTGGGAACTATGGTAAGCTTCATAATGTGAAACTCTATCTGCTTCATCCCCTAACGTATTGTACAAGTTGACTGCAGATATTTATTTAAAAAGTAGCTACAAATATAAACATTTATTTAAAAACGTTAAATAATTTCAACGGTATTGAAAAACCATCCCGAGGCTATTTCCAAAAACCCCGGTATACGGTATATACCAGTGGCGGTTGGTGCCACTTTAAGATTAGGGAGGACCATTTTTTTTCTTATTTATTTTAAAGCATATTGGATGACTGTTATTCATATTTCATTCACCCAGCTCAATGTAACATTTAATACGCAGGAGTGGGTTCGGGACAATGAGTGGGTTTAGGCCGCTACATAATACTCACATTTTCCCTATAGGTTGCTACAACCTAGCTTACAAGTGAAAGTTTACAATGTAGGTCGAGAGCGAAATTTGAGTAATCAAGGCGACAGACTAACACACATTCAATACCACCTTGCACACTATTGCCTGCATCTAGCTGATCTAGGGTATAATGATAAGTCCAAACAGTTGCAATCGAGAGTTTCTATTGGACACATTTTAACAGAATTGGCAGAATGAGTAGACTACGGATCACCCGCCTACATAGTTCACTTTCATTGCAGCCACACACAAACAGTATAATCACTTTGCTCGTTGTATAATTCCTAATCGCATCTATGAGCTCTCCTCTCACCTTTTCCCTTTGCTTTTGGACATTTCCACGCCAAACCTTCATACCGTAACCCCTACGCACAGCCTACATCATTGTCACCATATTGCTATCATCAGTCAACATAGCTACTAGAACTAATGTGTTAGTAAACCCGCAATAAATTTTATAAAACCAAAAGCTTACCTTGACTTGAAAGAGTTCCAGTGTTTGATAGCCAGCTACCTAACATAACATCCCTCTCTGTTTGAGATGGCTAAACTAGCTAGCTGCGTTCTCTCTCTCACTTCTCCTTAATTTTTTAATAAATGAATTTGTTCATAACTGTAACTATTGTCTTTCTCTCTCTTGGGAGTCAACTACTCGGAACATTTTAATGGACTGCAGTGCTAGCTAGCTGTAGTTTATAGTTCTAAATTAATTCTCAGATTTTTTTGTTTGGGTGGACAGCATGTCAGTTCATGCTGCAAGAGTGCTGATTGGTTCGAGGACGTCCTCCAGAAGTTGTCATAATTACTGTGTAAGTCTATGGAAGGGTTTGAGAACCATGAGCCTCCTAGGTTTTGTATTGAAGTCAATGTACCCAGAGGAGGATGAAAACTAGCTGTCCTTGGTACTACCCCAGAGAGAGCTGTTGAGGCTACTGTAGACCTTCATTGCACAACCGTGTGTCATCTGTCAGCCAAGATTGGCTACAGTTGTGTTCTCTAAAATGTAAGTAAAAAAACAACTGTAGTACCATGGTACAGGTTTTAGTGAAAAACTAGCCCATCGCTAGATGTTAGTGCCATGTTGCAAATGCTTTGCAGAACATTTTCTGACAATACCACGTTTCAACCGTTGTACCTGTGTAACTGCCAACACGCTGCTGCTCAACAGTATAGCTTCCTTGCTCACCTGCTCGCACTGAAACTGGTTCTTGCGTCCTCTGTCTTGCAAACACACGTGACCGCCCTCTTAAACACCTTAGCCAGCTGCCCCACCAAAAAGCTAGCAATAAGATGGTAGGCCCTGGTAGGATAATTTAGTAAACTAAATATTGTACTAAATCCTTCTTCCCTCCACCTCTCGCCCCACAGCAACGGCAGCAACAGCAGCAAGATGAATGGTTCTATGGAGAACCTGGATACCCCTGACCATGACTCCATCAAGATGTTCGTTGGCCAGATCCCCCGCTCCTGGACGGAAACCGAGCTCAAGGAGCTGTTCGAGCCCTACGGGGCCGTGCACCAGATCAACATTCTCCGAGACCGCACTGCCACACCCCCCCAGAGCAAAGGTAAATCAATTTTAAATGTCTTTAATAAAGCCCTTTCTATACCAGCAGAAATAACTTTACAATAGGCTAGGCCCTAGAAGCCAAAGAAAAGACGGAAACAGAGGCGTAGGGGCTGTCACAACACACATGCAGACTCACTTTGTTTCATGACCGCAATAAAGAATAGCCAAGAGGTCACTTCAATACAACACAACACACAGCCTGTGGCTCACTACACACACACACACACAGTGCCAACGTCACTCAATGTCGGTGTTAACAGGCGCTGTAGGCTGTTTGTGCGTGTGTGCTATATTCCTGAGTCTATTACTTTGAACATAATAGAAACTTCTGTTGTGTTTTTCAGGGTTATTCCAAATAACAACCCTTCTTACTCCTGTGCATATTTTTTATTTCCTCGGGTGGTTAAGAGATGTGTAAAGAAGTGAGTGAGCAAGGGAAAGAAGGGAGAAAGGAGTGTTACTTGTCTGCAATTTTCCATTAAGACATCCATCGACGCACTCATCTTAGAGTGCTCGAGTCGAGCGGTTCCATTTAGCCTCGCAATTAGGCGAGACAGCCAAGTAAAAGCCTGCAGTTCTGAAAGCTTCTGCGACTGGGTGTGTGGGGTGCGTGTGCATGCCACTGAAAGTGCCCAGCCCTCTGGAAATAACCAGAGGTAAATATGGTCTTTGATGTGAAGTGAAAATATGTTTTATGGCGGCCAGGCGTATTCCCATTATTTAATTCACTGTCTCAATCCTGATGTGAGGGATTCAATACGGATTGAAAGCCTTAATCCTCCAACTGGTGGTTTTGATGTGGATTGTGGAACCCTCGCTTTGATGTTGGTACTTTGTGTCTGGTCTATCTGTCACTGCCAGTGCTCAAAGCTGGGAGGAAGGGATGAATGGAGGGGGGGGGGGGCTAGGCCTAATCTCACAGTTGCAGGCTGGAGAGTTGTCATTGGAATTTGCTCAGGTATGTTGTTCCCAACTTTGTACCTCTGAGGCGCCGCTGAGCTGTGTTGATATTACACTGCACTGTTCTAAGCAAGAGCCTGCATTGAAATTGAACCCCCTCCCCATTGAAATGAGAATTAATCTGCTTATTAGACCTCTGTATAAACTCGTATAAGTACATGTATACCCAGGCATCTGTCAAAAACTCCAAATGAGTCTTCTGTATACTTAGACCAGTGTCTCCTGGGTGCTGTTGCATATAGAGTAGGGTTGAGGCGGTATCCAGATTGTCCTTCTCTCATACGGGACATACCGTACTACCGGCTTAGTACACAAGGCGATGCCAAAAAACGCAAAAAAAAACAATTGGGTGTCTACCTGAATGCTAACAAAATTAGCACAAGTGATAGCTAATTTCAAAGGAGGCTGCTAGCTAAATATGCTAACGAGCGCCAATGAAAATACATATTTTTTTTAATGACAGGCAATCCAGCTCATAAGGTTTGTGTGTGTAGGCGCCACCAAATGTCATTTTTGGTGAGTTTGGACATTTACAAGCAAATGTGAATGAGAGCCATTGTACAAATGAACAAAGTTTTTGACACATGCTTCTCTGAAGGAAGAACAGTACTGGCTCTGGAGCAGCATGTGTAGGCTACACGCTGTGTCTGTGTGGAGTCGCTAGAGCAACGGGCCTGCCTGCTCTGCTCAAAGAAGAGTGGAGAGGAGAAGACAGACTGACAACGGAGAGGAGGGAAAACCCAAGGAAATCAAGATGGTGGCAGCTCTAGAAATAACTAATCCAAAGGGCTGTGACTTCTCAAACACGGAAGAAAACTAACACTATATGATGCCCTGTCTCCTTATTCATTCAGCCACTTACTTCGATAACTAGCAAGTTAAACTTAGGGGTTAAGTTAATTCAGATGTAAAATGTTTCTTATTGTAATTTCTGCTCCGCATCAGACTAACGGGCAATCTTATCAGCAGACAAATCAAATTTTCTTTGTCACATGCGCCAAATACAACAGGTGTAGACCTTAGTGAAATGCTTACTGAATCAACAAGCTAGGCTTCCTCTAGAAACAGGACGTGTTTGTCCTCTACAAATAGAAGACAAATTGTGCAAGCTACTTTTATGTCTGTTTTATATTATGGGGATGTTATCTACATGCATGCTACTGCATCCACACTTAAATTGCTGGATGATACTTATCATTGCGCACTTAGGTTTACGGGTGCTAGCTACAGAACTCACCACTGTGTTTTATATCATAAATAAGGAGACAGGGCATCATATAGTGTTAGTTTTCTTCCGTGTTTGAGAAGTACAATGGAAGGAGATCGGGGTGCCTTGTGAGGATCCGCCGACGAGTTGCTAATCTGGCAACGGTACTGTCGGCCAACGTACAATCGCTGGATAATAAATTGGACGAACTAAAAGAACGTATATCCTACCAACGGGACACACCAACGTGACACTGTCATTTTTGGTGAGTTTGGACATTTACAAGCAAATGTGAATGAGAGCCATTGTACTGAAATATCTTATGTTTCACCGAGTCGTGGCTGAATGACAACATGAATAAACATACAGCTGGCGGGTTATACACTGTATCGGCATGATAGAACAGCAGCCTCTAGTAAGACAACGGGAGGAGGTCTATGTATATTTGTAAACATCAAATGGTGCACGATATCTAAGGAGGTTTCGAAGGTGAGGTAGAGTATCTCATAACAAGCTGTAGACCACACTATCTACCTAGAGAGTTTCTGTATTTTTTGTAGCTGTCTACATACCACCACAGATCGATGCTGGCACTAAGACCGCACTCAATGAGCTGTATATTGCCATAAGCAAACAGGAAAATGCTCAAACCATCAAAACAGGAAAAGCGTCAATTGAGGACTAGGATCGAAACGTACTACGCCAGCTCCGATGCTCGTATGATGTGGCAAGGCTTGCAAACTATTACAGACTACAAAGGGAAGCACAGCCGAGAGCTGCACATTGAAACAAGCCTACTAGACGAGCTAAATTACTTCTATGCTCGCTTCGAGGCAATTAACACAGAAACAAGCATGAAAGAACCAGCTGTTCCGGACGACTGTGTGATCACATTCCATAAGCAAGGAGCGTAACAGGAAAAGGCAGCCATTACCAACTCTGTGGATATCACATGGGCCTCAAGTGTAATCCATGCTTGAGACCTGGTTTTAGGAATTCTAATTCTAATGTTGATGAGTGATGATAAATAAGAAGGTGGTTTATTCAGAAGTGCTTTATAGACAAACACGAGAGCATGTTGTTCTCGTCTCATGGACAGCGAAGTCCAAGCTAATTTAGGTCACGAGACGGTCGCAGCAACATAATGTACAAAATAAGTAACGAACAATGCGAAAAAAACAAACAAAATAGAAAGGTTGGTTAAGAGCCCATAAAACAGCAGCCATCTTCTCCGGCTCTCTGACTGATGTGTAGCTACTTTTCTCGGTGTAGCCAGCCAACTCTTCTCTGGTAAATTGCAAGATTCACTTTTAAGCAAAACATAAGGAAATGTAGCTGGCTCCATTTTTTTTCTATGATAAACATTAGAAATATGATGGCCATGCATTTGTTTTTGCCCTGAAGACCTTGCTATTTCATTGTAAGCTCATTAACTTGTGTGGCTGCCAGCCAAATAGTGTTGCACTTCTGTTGTCATCTGATGAAAATGAAGCTATTTTCTTCTGAATGTGTTGCATTAATGTATTTTCTGTGAAGGAAAACTAGTTGAATGTCCCTCGTCGCTCTATTGAAGCAAAAAAACACTTGACTCTCAATATAAAATGCAACCCCTGTCACTACACAGCTGGACTCACCTGCTTTCTGCCGTTGTGCTCTTTACAAACAAACACGTGACTGGCTACACTGTTCCTGGGGAACTACGGTAAAGCTTCATTATGTGACAGGTGAAATGAAGATTGCAATCTTTATCTCCTAACCTATTGCACAAGTTGACTGCAGGTATTTACTTAAAGTAACTACTAATATAAAAATGTATTGAAAAACCATCCTGTGGCTATTTCCAAATACCCCGGGATACGGTATATACGATATACTGCCGAAGCCTAATGTAAAGCACATTGTGTGAGTAGATAATACACCTCTCAATGCCATTTCCCCCTCCCCTTCGTGTCATCCATCCTTGCTTTTGTTTGAATCCTCATGATTCTGTTGGAATCAATCCATTTAAATCCCCACTTCAATTTGGGTCTGTTTGTTCTAGCCCCTATCTATTTTGAGAATGGTCAAATTTGTAGCATTGTGTTTTTTAGGTCATGATGATGCCAGGCTATCTGACTGCAGGGTATAAATACATGATAACCATCATGCTTAGCTCTTAGCCCTATGGTTTATTTAGCCTCTATGCAGCAGGGAGGGGAAGCACAGTTCGAGAGCGGAAGGAAAAGACAGTGAAAGAGCGAGAAAGATTCATGGTTTATTTAGCGTCAGCAGAGTGCTAAGGGGTAGCACGGAACAACTGAGAGGGAGAGAGAGTGACACAGAGAGGAGGAGTGGTGCACCTCTGCAGGGGTGGCAAAGTTAGCGCGGGGGGGTGGCCAATGACAACATTTAGCTGTTGTTAAGAGGAGGTCCTGCAATTCTACACATTTTGCCATGTATTTTGCCATATCAGTTACTCAACCATTATAACTAAATCAATGGGAGCCCCATGCCATTTCATTTTTGGAATTTTGTATTCTCCCTGTCTAGTTTTTAATTTTGGCAATTGTTAGTTCTTGAAGTAGCTAACAGAGCGTGCCATTGGAACACAGGAGTGATGGTTGCTGATAATGGGCCTCTGTACGCCTATGTAGATATTCCATTAAAAAATCTGCCGTTTCCAGCTACAATAGTCATTTACAACATTAACAATGTCTACACTGTATTTCTGATCAATTTGATGTTATTTTAATGGACAAAAAAAAGAATCTTAAAAAAAACAAGGACAAACTTTTAAACGGTAGTGTATATACATATACTCACTCACTACCGGTCAGAAGTTTTAGGACACCTACTCATTCAAGGGTTTTTATTTTGACTATTTTCTACATTTGTAGAAATAACACATATGGAATCATGTAGTAACCAAAAAGTGTTAAACAAATCAAAATATATTTCAGATTCATCAAATAGCCACCCTTTGCCTTGACAGCTTTGCACACTCCACCCGGTCTAATGTCAATTGCTCGTGTTTCTTGCCCCGAGCTAGCCTCTTCTTATTGGTGTCCAGCAATTTGACCATGAAGGCCCGATTCACGCAGTCTCCTCCGAACAGTTGATGTTGAGATGTGTCTGTTACTTGAACTCTGAAGCATTTATTTGGGCTGCAATCTGAGGCTGGTAACTCTAATGGACTTATCCTCTGCAGCAGCGTTATGCATGTTGCAGCTCCCAGTCAAGGCTTGGGAGAGCGGGGGAGTTCCACTCCACAGTAACATTAGAACTCGAGCACGGCACAGCCTGAGAGGGAGCTCTACAGTAAGCAGCAGCAATACAACACTATGTAGGTCAGAGACGCTGCAGTACTCTACTTCCCTGTGTGTGTGTGCTCTGCCAGCCCAGAGAAACTGACAGGCTGGAGCGCCACTGGCGGTCTGCTGGGACTGAAGGATGAGAGTAGTTTTGTTCTTTTCTCCTCTCTTACCCCTCCCCCATCACCCTCTCTTGTTCTATTGCTTGCTTGCTCTCTCATTCTCTTTTTACCTTTTTATTTAACTAGGCAAGTCAGTTAACAAATTCTTATTTTCAATGACGGCCTAGGAACAGTGGGTTAACGGCCTTGTTCAGGGGCAGAAAGACAGATTTGTACCTTGTCAGCTCGGGGAATTGAACTTGCAACCGGTTACTAGTCCAACGCTCTAACCACTAGGCTACACTGCCGCCTCTCTCTCTCTCCTCCCATTCTTATAGTGTCTGTGGCTGTATTGCCTACTTCTATGTGTGTATGCACACTTATGTAACGGAGAGCCATTCAATAGTTTTGTCAGTACAGTGGCTGCCTGCCTCACTGTAGCCTTTCTCTGCCACACCTCAGTGACCCTGACAGGCAGATAGCCCCTTGGTCCCCTGCTCTGCTCTCTGTGGCAGTACTGTACAGTCGTGTGTCAACTATGACCCTGATCCATCAGCCCATCTCCTTATCTTGCCCATAGCCTACTCTCACTGCAAATGCTGTGTGTGTGCTGTATAGGCACCTAGCATGCTGTGCAGTATGTGTACTGTATGCACAACCGTTAATCGTGATTCCATTCCTTGTCTTGAAACAGTACTTGTGTTTAGCGTTGCGTTACTCTGATTGTTCTGTTATTAAATTTTTTCTCTTCCCCCTTCCCTCTGCAGGATGCTGTTTTGTAACGTTTTATACCAGAAAAGCCGCCCTGGAGGCCCAGAATGCATTGCACAACATAAAGACCTTAACAGGGGTGAGTAAGCAGGAAGTGTGTGTGTGCGTGCCGTCTTTAGCCCGTCGCTGCGCCCCTGTGTTGCTGCTGTAGGCTGCACCTGGATGGATGAAACCTAATGAGCTCACTATAGCCACAGCCCACACACACCGTATAGGCCCTGCCATGCCATTCCTATCCACAAGAACTGACCTGAACCTTGCTCCCTCTTCTGATGAAGTAACAACCACACAGCCGTGTGCACACCAAGACCCAAACACGGAGAGTCAGGTAAAGGGTGCTTTGCACGAGGGGAGCCTAGCTAGCCAACTCACTGAAGCGCAACCAGACCCACACACACACACAGCTACCCAGTCATAAAGTGGAACAAATTATTCATTGTGCTTGTCCTTATGAATCATAGATGCAAAACTACATTTAATATTTAAAAAGAAATACAAAAAAGAAAGTGTATGAAGAATATTGCTCCTAACAATGGAATCTGCGGAGAGCGATGAAGTGGGGGAGAGAAGGAAAGAGGAAAACAGGGCGACAGCTGTACAGAGGAACAGAGGGTGTCTTAATTCTAACCTGATTTATCTGATAGAGATTAAAGCTCAGTCAACTGGAACAAGTGCAATTGCTTGTTAAAGCTTCGTAAATCTGCCTCCCATGTCCCCTACGTTACTCTTATCTGCTTCCATTCAATTAAATCAGTACTGAACTACCTCATTCAATTAAATCAGTACTGAACTACCTCATTCAATTAAATCAATACTGAACTACCTCATTCAATTAAATCAATACTGAACTACCTCATTCAATTAAATCAGTACTGAACTACCTCATTCAATTAAATCAATACTGAACTACCTCATTCAATTAAATCAATACTGAACTACCTCATTCAATTAAATCAATAACTCCACTCTGCTGACATTTTCACAATTTCCAATAATCAGGAGAATGACAGTGTTGAAGAATTTGGACCTGTGTGATAAGCAAAGGAAAACTGTACTAATTATACCATTCAGGGTTGGGGTCAATTCCATTTGAGTCCTGAATTGAAAAGGAATTGACCCCAACCCTGACATGTTCAGTAGCGTGATGATCGAAGTGAGATTAGATAACAAATACTGTACAAACCTACAGTATAAATGGCGCTGTATCTAGTGTCATTAATCAGTTAAAGCATTTTCAAATAAAGTGCATGTCTTTTGACAGCTGCTCCCTAACCCTACCTCAGCCAGTCATGCTGCTCCTGGCATTGACTGAAGTCCGACGGCTCATTGGAGGAAAAGCTCGTGTCCATTTCGGTCGCCAAACCTGGGTTCAAATACAATTTGAAATCATTTCAAATACGTGATCTCTGCTTGGTTGAGTTTGCCTAATGCAATGGAACCAATAGATAAGTCACACGAGTGCACATCCCGGATCCCGTCAATCTGGCACTCCAGGCAGGCTAAAGCAAATACAATAAGTATTTGAATTATTAAAAAAAAGAAAGAAAAAAAGTATTTGAACCCAGGTAGGTCTGTCGCACGGACTCCCTCCCCCTGTGCCTTCCTCTCCTTGGCAAGTGACACCAGTCCCCATACCGAGAGGGCCATCTGTCTATTTCTTTTAGTTCTCTTCTCTCTGAAAAACAACACATTTCATAACTGCCTCTCCTGTTTTTGTTTTTATCGTGAGCACTCAAGTGATTGAGTAAGATTTCCCATGTATCATGTCATCATAACACATGGTAAATAAACTTGAAGCCAAGCCACTTCCATGATATCTTTATTTCACCTGTCCATTTCTCTTGGTCCCCTAACACCATTGCATACAGCCAGCCTCCCCAGTTTTTGTGTTTATAGAAATGGCAAGAAGTGAGTAAAATATCTAGTCTTTACACATGATAAATACATTTAACTTGAAACCTTGCCCTCTGCTCATATCCTAATTCCCCTTGCTTAAAATCTAGCCACTTCACTCCATATTTTTCTTATTCCCTTTCTGGCTTCTCTGTGCCAATATGGCAGGTGTAGATATCTAATCCAAAAGATTAGCTCTTCAGATCCACTTCTTCCTCAGCGTATTAAGGGATCTAGTGGACGAGCCAGGGGAAATATATCGCAGGTGGAAATATGTCATTTGCAGATGGACTGGATTTTCTGCCAACTTCTTGTTGTAGCTCAAGCTGTCGCTCAGATATGGCCCCTCATTTTTGGAACATGTTAGCAATGCTGGACTGTATGGCTAGCATTCCATTCCCAAGTGAAAAATGATCACTTTAAAGACCAGTGGACATTGCATGCACCCCAAATAGCACCATATTCCCTATATAGTGCACTACCTTTGACCAAAGGTAGTGCACTATATAGGGTAGTGTTGCTTGGTATACCGGTCCCACGTTAATATCGTGGTACCAAAACGTCATGACAACCAACATGTTGAGAATACCATAGTACCGTTTCATATGATACTACCAACGTGTTTTAGCCCTACGGATCTAAAGCACCCGCAGGTGACTTTATAAACAGAAAATGATTAGAAAGTCAGTTGCTTAAGCAACAGCAATTAGTCTCTTTTGTGCTACGCGCCGGTCCAACGTTCACTACCTTTAATGCTCATATCACGTGTGGCAGCGGTGATCAGCCAGCCGCGTCCTCCTACCTGCCCTCACTCACCCGCTTCTCTCCTCCGTCCGCTCTGCCTGCACATCTAGTCCTCGATCAGTTTTTAAAATGTCATTTATCTGTGGTGGCGGGTGGGGATGGAGACCCTGATCAGTCTTCTGTTACATGTGCTGAATTTGAGCAGCGAGTAAAGTTGACGCATGGTTTATCAATGATACAGTTATATACAAAGGGCACAGGCCAGTCTGAGTATAGGCGTTTGCGAGTTTGTCACGCAGCTGTGCCAGAGAGGGAAACGGCTTCGCGACAGGCATCTTTACAACAAAGACGTCGTTTGGTCTCGAGCTCAAACGGGTAAAAGAATATGCCTCTTATAACCGGCGCTACCTTTTTTTTTTCTTCCCTGCGCGATTTCACACACATTTATTTAATTTGACAAACCATGTACGGGCTGTTTTTAAACTAATTATTGGTTTGATAACTGAACAACGTTGTTAGTCATGTCACCTAGCGGACAACCTGGTAGCTTGACAGTAGGTTTAGGCAAATGTGAGTGGCACAGGAAGAAAGGTTCTGCTACTCATGATGTGCTTTACATTTTCTTTTACCTTTATTTAACTAGGCAAGTCAGTTAAGAACAAATTCTTATTTACAATGACGGCCTACCGGGGAACAGTGGGTTAACTGCCTTGTTCAGGGGTAGAACGACAAATGTTTACCTTGTCAGCTCGGGGATTCGATCCAGCAACCTTTCAGTTACTGGCCCAACGCTCTAACCACTAGGCTACCTGCCACTCTAACCACTAGGCATAACTATATCAACCTTTCAGTTACTGGCCCAACGCTCTAAGCACTAGGCTACCTGCCACTCTAACCACTAGGCTACCTGCCACTCTAACCACTAGGCATAACTATATCAACCTTTCAGCTACTGGCCCAACGCTCTAACCACTAGGCTACCTGCCGCTCTAACCACTAGGCATAACTATATCAAAAATCTCTTTCTGGTCAGTACATTCTGTTTGGTGTCTAACGTTCTTAAAGTTGTGAGTAGTGTGTGTGTTTGTGGGAGAGAGAGTGATGTGTGTGTATTTTTATGAGGGAGACCGAGAGTGGTGTGTGTGTGTGTGTGTGTGTGTGAGGGAGGGAGAGTGTCTGTGTTAACTGAAGACTAGGATTCATGCAGTGTTCTCCCTTTACTGCCACAATGACATGCAGATCATTTTGCATATTCCTTCCTCCCATTCCTCCAGCCAAATCACAGGTAGGCCTTTGCAAATATGAGCAAATTAACCATTCTATGCAGTATTCTATTATACAGTGTGAAATTAAATTCAGTAAGTGTGAATATTAGTGCCTGTTTTTTTTGTGTGTTTTGCATGTGCGCATTGTTTAGAAAACGGGAACAAGCATCCTGGAGATGGGCGAACAGTACACTATGCCACTGAATTTTTCCCTTCATGTATCGTTAGTAAAATGTTGGTATCGTGAAAACACTATAGGTGCCATTTGGGATGCAGCCATTAAGAAGCAGGCCAGAAGAGAGCAGCGCTTTTAGATTTGATTAGGATCCCCATTACCTGATGCCAGTGGTGACAGCTAGTCTTATTGGGGTCCAACACATACCAAAAAAGACATTACAGACAAAATACTTTTACAATTTACATACATTAACATGTGGGGTGTGAGGATCAGTTAGAAAAATGTCAATACGTGCACACAAAAAGTAGGTCATGTGGGAGAGGCGTTGTGTTGCTTTATTAGTTTTTTTTGAAACCAGGTTTGCTGTTCACTTGCACTATATGAGATGGAAGGGAGTTCCATTCAACCATGGCTCTGTATAGTACTGTGTGTTTTAGGGCTGTCCCTGACCCAAAAACATCCTATGTGTTTTTAATCAAATCAACTATATGCACTGAGCTTGTCTGATGCTTTAAGCTAACTGTTTGATTAAATAATTAAGACATACAAATTACTAGAGGGAGTCCGACCGAAATTGATTTGATTTGTGCCGCCTGGCTCAGACTTGCCTCATTGTAAAAAAAAATATATATACACACACACAAAGAAACAAGTCACCAAGTGACTGTTTGACTAGCACCTGTTGTCTCTCTCCTCCCTGCTGCAGGGACCACCACACATCAACAATGTGTATAGCGCTGTCGGTGTTGCTGAAGCTGCAACATAATTACAGCCATTTCTGACTGACAAGTTCTGTTACTGAAATCCCTCATTTGTTTAGGAAAAACATTCCCTATCCCATAAACCCTTGCTCTCTATACGTGACACGTGTGCTTCGCATGCACGTGACCAATAGGGCCTGACCTATAGCATATCATAATCACATCGATAAATTGGTTATAACAAACTCTGAACATCGTGACGCATGACAACAAAATGTATACAGAGTCGTGGCAAATCAACTCAAAACGGGGGAATGTTTTTACATTTTTATTTGACCTTTTATTTAACCAGGTAGGCCAGTTGACAGCAAGTTCTCATTTACAACTGCGACCTGGCCAAGATAAAGCAAAGCAGTGCGACACAAACAACACATAGTTACACATGGGATAAACGTACAGTCAATAACACAATAGAAAAGTCTATATACAGTGTGTGCAAATGAGGTAAGATAAGGGAGGTAAGGCAATAAATAGGCCATAGTGCAAAATAATTACAATTTAGCATTAACACTGGAGTGATAGATGTGCAAGTAGAGATACTGGGGTGCAAATGAGCAAAAAAAACTGCTGGTGCTTAAAGTTAGTGAGGGAGATGTGAGTCTCCAGGTTCAGTGATTTTTGCAATTCGTTCCGGTCATTGGCAGCAGAGAACTGGAAGGAAAGGCGGCCAAAGGAGGAATTGGCTTTGGGGGTGACCAGTGAAATATACCTGCTGGAGCGTGTGCTACGGGTGGGTGCTGCTATTTTGACCAGTGAGCTAAGGCGGGGCTTTACCTAGCAAAGACTTATAGATGACTTGGAGCCAGTGGGTTTGGCAACGAATATGAAGAGAGGGCCAGCCAACGAGAGCGTACATGTCGCAGTAGTGGGTAGTGTATATGGGGCTTTGTTGACAAAACAGATGACACTGTGATAGACTACATCCAATTTGCTGAGAAGAGTGTTGGAGGTCGGTTGAAGAGCGATCGTTTGAAGGGTCGGTTGAAGAGCGATCGGTTGAACAGCATGCATTTAGTTTTACTTGCATTTAAGAGCAGTTGGAGGCCACTGATTGGAGAGTTGTATGGCATTGAAGCTCGTTTGGAGGTTAGTTAACCTCTCAGGGATTGCTGGGGCGCTAGCGGGCTGCTCCTGACACTACCAGGTGAAATGTAAGGCGCCAAATTCAAAATCCAAAAGTTGAATTATTAAACATCCACCAATATACAAGTGTTCCATATTCATCAAAAGCTCTGTTTCTTGGCAATATCACAGCGTTGTCAGATTTCAAAAAGGCTTTCTGTAAAGCAGCACATTTGATTGTTTGAGGGTAGCACCTCACATATTTTTCCAATAGCCATGAATCGATTAGCCATTATGGCACACACAACACATTTCACAGCGAAAACAAATCAATTACCTGTTGAAGAACTTCTGCTGAGGTCATCCTAAGTGTCCAACGAAGACAATCCATGGTTCTTTTGTTAGAAAAAGTAATGTATTTTATCCATAAATCCTCCATTTGGTTCGTGTTATAATCAGAAGCGACAGCCTCCACTAGTCCATTGAAACGTGACGCAAACTCGTTCATCTTATACCTATAAACTTGTCCAAGAACAATCAAACATAGTTTTAAATGTATCCTTAGGAACACTTTTACGTATATTTACTATTCTAAATCAACCGGAATATAAAATGATCGATAACGACGGTAAAAAAGACACTGCGCGCCTTCTCGGGAACGCGCACTGGGTACTGTTGACATAAAAGAGACACTTCCTGGTTTGCTCTTCTTCTCTGGTCTAATTCATCCAAATTGAAATTTTACACTGTCTCGAGACTGACATCTAAAGGAAGCGATGGGGACTGCATTCATATGCCCTTATGGTCATTTTCATGAGGGAGGGGTTCCCAAATGAGCAATGTGTCAAAATCACTTTTTCCAGGACAGAAATTCCTCGGGGTTTCGCCTGCTATATATATGCGTTCTGTTTTACTCACAGACAAATGGTTAACAGTTTTGGAAAATCCAGAGTGTTTCCTATCCAATGGTACCAAATATGTGCATATCCTATTTTCTGGGCCTGAATGGGAGGCATTTTACTTTGGGCATGCCAGGCTCTCCAAAACCGACCCCTCAGCTGCCACTCCCTAACAAGTTAACACAGTGTCTAAAGAAGGGCCAGAAGTATACAGAATGGTGTCGTCTGCGTAGAGGTGGATCGGAGAATCACCAGTCAGGTCTGGAGTGAACCAAGGGCTATATCTGGTTCCTGGTTCTACATTTTTTTGGAACGGGGCATGCTTATTTAAGAAGGTGAGGAAAGCACTTTTAAAGAATAACCAGGCATCCTCTACTGACGGAATGAGGTCAATATCCTTCCAGGATACCCGGGCCAGGTCGATTAGAAAGGCCTGCTCGCTGAAGTGTTTTATGGAGTGTTTGACAGTGATGAGGGGTGGTCGTTTGACAGCAGACCCATTACAGACACAAGAAATGAAGCAGTGATCGCTGAGATCCTGGTTGAAGACAGCGGAGGTGTATTTGGAGGGCAGGTTGGTTAAGATGACATCTATGAGGGGGCCCGTGTTTACGGCTTTGGGGTTGTACCTGGTAGGTTCATTGATGATTTGTGTGAAATTGAGGGCATCTAGCTTAGATTGTAGGATGGCCGGGGTGTCCCAGTTTGGGTCACCTAACAGTACGAGCTCTGAAAATAGATGGGGGGGGCAATCAATTCACATATGGTGTCCAGGGCACAGCTGGGGGCAGAAGGTGGTCTATAGCAAGCTGCAACCGTGAGAGACTTGTTTCTGGAAAGGTGGATTTTTGAAAGTAGAAGCTCAAATTGTTTGGGCACATAGCCTGCAGAGTTCTGTCTTACTATCCAGGTATCTCTGCAGTAGATTGCAACTCCGCCCCCTTAGGCAGTTCTATCTTGTCGGAAAATGTTATAGTTAGGGATGGACATTTCTGGGGTTTTGGTGGCCTTCCTAAGCCAGGATTCAGACACGGCTAGGACATCCGGTTTGACAGAGTGTGCTAAAGCAGTGAATAAAACAAACTTAGGGAGGAGGCTTCTAATGTTAACATGCATGAAACCAAGGCTTTTACGGTTACAGAAGTCAACAAATGAGAGTGCCTGGGTAATGGAATTGGAGTTAGGCACTGCAGGGCCTGGATAAACCTCTACATCACCAGAGGAACAGAGTAGGAGTAGGATAAGAGTACGGCTAAAGGCTATAAGAACTGGTCGTCTAGTACGTTCGGAACAGAGAGTAAAAGGAGCAGGTTTCTGGGCGCGATAGAATAGATTCAAGGCATAATGTACAGACAGGTATGGTAGGATGTGAGTAGAGTGGAGGTGAACCTAGGTATTGAGTGACGATTAGAGAGGTATTGTCTCTAGAGACACCATTTTAACCAGGTGAGGTCACCGCATGTGTGGGAGTTGGAACAAAAGGGTTAGCTAAGGCATATTGAGCAGGGCTAGAGGCTTTACAGTGAAATAAGACAATAACCACTAACCAGAACAGCAATGGACAAGGCATATTGACATTAGGGAGAGGCATGCGTAGCCGAGTGGTTCTAGTGAGTAGCTCGGCAGGCTGGAGACGAGGCGATTCAGACAGCTAGCTGGCCGGGGCTAGCAGGTTTACTGGTTTCGCACGAGTTAAAGGGGAAGTCCGATGTGTGGAATAAATTTGACTAGTTGTAGAAAATACTGGAAATAAAAGTATAGAGGAAGCGCTGCGTGCATATTCTGTGTGCCAAACAGGTGCTGATACATTGCATTGTTCCAGACGGTCAGATGTATTGTAAACAACACTAAATCAATTCTAAGCGTACCAGAGTTTTTTGTAAAGCTTTTATTACAGCAAAGACTTATTAACGGTCTCATTCTTTCGTGAATGCAGTTTCCGAAATGGAAAGATGTATGCTAATTATTCAATGGTCGCTTTATTTTATTTTAAAACTAAAATGCTTGATTGCGTTTCACATTAATTATTTGTATGCGGTGTGATGACATGAACAAATAAATAGTTGATTGATTGGTACAGTAGCCTATTTCAATGCTCATATAGGCTACTGTAAGTAACTTACAGTATTTAGGATGGGCTCTTAGGCCTAGAGCTCGATGGTGGTTATACAAGGCTGCTATACTAACCCTGTTAATGATTATTAGTATAATAATAGGAATAATAACAAAGAGATCATGGAAAAAGGAGGGTCGTTGTTGTTGTTATTATTATAAATTTTTACGGACAATTTGGAACAGTGTTAACACTAAATAAATAATACCAGAGTGGCTGTTCTAACGAAAGGAAAAGTGTAACGTCTTTATTGCAGCATAGCAAATGTTTAAAACCCGCCGAATTTGTGAAATTGTTGCGTGAGGCTTGGTGCTCACGGAATCAGTAGGCTATTAAACACTCAAACAGGCAACAGAAGCAGGATCTTATTTCTGTAGATATAAATGGATGATTTATATAGCCAGGCACATTTAACAGTTAGGTTATTGATTATAGACCTAATTTAAGTTGGTTTCCTCTCGCCTCACTTTTCTTAGACAATTAGACCAAGGGCTGTTTTCTCGTCTCCTAAATCTGCTGTTGCCTCTGCTGCATTGTTCTCCACACCAATTTGCTGGTTAACTTTGCTATTATGCCCATAGCAACATGGTCTAGGAAAAGGCGCTAATTCAACAGCGCACTGATGCGTTTCAGAACAGTTGACGGCGACCAATATCCAGCGCGGGAGAAAGCGCATTTGTGTTGCTCAGTTGTTCTTACATAATATAACCATATACAATTTCAGGAGCACATGTCTTAGACTGATTGACTGTGCCATCCCCACAGCCTCCGCAATGGATCAGTCCACTCAGACAGGCATTTTTGAACACCATGATTTTTTTAATTGTCTCTTCGACTAAAGAAATCTTGGTTCCCCAACAGTCTATCAACCAGTCAACTAAATGGGATAAGCCCTAGTATATTACCTTGAATTTGTTCTGGGGACTGGGGGGCGACTTAAATGGATCCTGAAATGATGATGACGGGGAGAATCAATAACTGCGATCATATGACTACTGCTCTGGCTCAACCCAAAGAAAGAGGAGAGAATTTGAGCCCCAATACTAGCCAGTGGACATATCCTCTTCTATAGCTCCCTACAGTGTGAGGGATAATAGAATCTGAAAGATGCTGACAAAGGGGGATGAGGTGGAGGAAGAAGGGTAATAACGAGCAAGAGAGCAATACTTGTCTAAAAGTCCCTCCTCGCCTCCTTTCCTTCATCTGCACTGATTGGAAAAAGTAACTTGACAGGTGAGACTTGACCGCTGAAAGCAATATGGAGTCGAGCTCATTATTAGGCTGGCTTTCACCTTGTCAGTTCTTTCAGATCGGTCAAGGAGAGGAGGCTAGGAGAGAACGAAATGTTTAAACAATTGAGAAAGGGCCAGGGAGCAAGAGAGAACAAAAGCACATAGCCAAGCACCTGGCCTGTTCAACGTCGTGGTAACTAACGGTTGGTTAGTGTGTGTCATTGTGATGACAGGCCTGATGATCGGTTGATGTTTAACATGTTTCATCCGTGTTCTCCTCCTTCCAGATGCATCATCCCATCCAGATGAAACCCGCTGACAGCGAGAAAACAAACGGTGAGTGACATCATTGCAGATACGCTGTGACACAGGCTAAAGTGTGTATAAACAAAACAGCGGCTGACCGGTTAAAGGGAAGGGCTGCGTCCCAAATGGCACCCTATTCCCTTATATATCGTGCACTAATTCTGACCAGGGCTGTGGTCAAAAGTAGTGGGCTATATAGGGTGCCATTTGGGTCACAACCTGCGAACAGAACACAGCTACCATGAAGTCCCTGAGGAAGTGAGGAAATTGCACCAAGAAGAATCAAGATTGGGAAAGGAAATAAAAAGGAGACTGTCTATTTTAGTTCCCACATGATGGTCCAAATGGTACTTGTCTGTTTGTGCTGCCAAGGCATGACTACGACCATATTAGTTGGCTATTATGGAACAAACAGATCTGGGACCAGACTGCCGATGCTCTGTGCTGTAAATTCAGTATTTCCGGGGAGTATTTCAGGGGTGTCAGGGGTTACTAGGATTTAAAGGAGCTTTATGAAGGGGGGTGGTGAGAGGAGCGAGTGGAAAGCGGGTACAGAGGGATCTGGTGGGAGGATAAGGGATGATAAAGCAGTCATCCTTCTGAAGAAAAAGAGATTGGGGAGAAGGGAGAGATGAAGCAGTAAGATAGAGATTTAGAGAACGAAAAGGGGTGAGCCGACTCATTGAGTGAGAGGGTTGCAAGGAAGGGAGAGGAGAGATTGAACTAGCTAAAAGAGAGGTGTAAGGTTGCATAGCCCATTTTGCTATCGCTGTTTTGCTGTCACTCATTCTTTCCTCTCTCTTTCTCCATTTCAGCGGTGGAAGACAGAAAGCTCTTCATTGGAATGGTGACGAAGAAATACGGCGAGAACGAGGTCCGGATGATGTTCTCTGCTTTCGGACAGATAGAGGAATGCCGTATTCTCAGAGGACCTGACGGTCTGAGCAGAGGTGGGTTGTGGGTAACGCCGTGTCACTCCGCTCCACGCTCCCGTTATACCAAGTGGTCCTGTGTCAGTGGATCAGTTGGTAAGAGCGTGGCGCTAGGAACCAAAGCCAAGGTTTTGGGTTCAATTCCTGCAGGGATCATAATAGACATACCAGAAATGTATGTCAAATGTACTGAATGTCATTTTAGATAAAACGCACCCTCCTGTAAATCTGATGTTAGATATTTTTTGTATTTTACCCTCTTTATCCCCCCAATTTCGATCTTGTGTCATCACTGCAACTACCCAACGGGCTCGGGAGGTGACGGTCGAGTCATGCGTCCTCCAAAACATGCCCGGGCAAACCGCGCTCCCTAACACCCGTCTGCTTAACCCGGAAGCCAGCCGCACCAATGTGTCGGAGGTCGTCAGTTGAACAGTGTTTCCTATCTCAGCCTTCAGGCACCCGGCCCGTCACAAAGAGTCGCTAGAGCACGATGAGCCAAGTAAAGCCCCCCCCTGACCAAACCCTCCCGTAACCCGGACGACGCCCGGCCAATTGTGCGCCGAGCCATAGACAGCTACGCCACTCGGGAGTCCCAGATATATGGTATTTATGGTAGTGGCTTACTCTTTAAATGTCGCTATATTGCTTCCACCTATCCAATCTTCCCAGATCACAGTAGTGGGTAGGGAATAGGAGCTAGCGTTTTGAATTGAAATTAATCACTAGAGTAGATCACTACTACACCCGCCTTACTACACTGCTCCCAAACCTTTTATTTCCATCCTTCCCACCCTGCCCCTATATTCATATCCTATTCACCCTAGGTTGGCCCCCTCCTCTCTCCCCCCTCCCCACAAATTCACCCCGATATGACTCTGCCCGTGACACACTCACCACCTCCTCCATCTCTCTGCAGCAGAGGGAGGGGGTGCATCAACACTCACAGCTCGCAACTCCGCCTGTAACAATAGTCCCAGCCGTCGCCATGGCAACCCCGTGGCTGCTGGTGTTCTAGGCTGGCCTCAGCTGGCAGGCAACACAGGACACACACAATCAGTACTGCACCGCCCCCACCATGCTCCACAAAGGATGGAATTATTCCACTGCTCCACCTCTGCCTACCACAACTTCTATCTGTGCCGCATAAGACGCCATAAAAGCAAGTGAGACCGACAAATGCAATAATAGCCGGGATGGGCATGAGTTATCGAGTACGAAGCTCGATCTTTAACCAGAGAAAAAAAATATATACTATAAAACTATTTGGTGGATGTGCTTTGTAGCAGCTCGTACAAGTGAAATTTTGTTCCCAATTTTTTTTTTAATGTTGTCTTAAAGACAACGTTAATTTGCTTTGACTCTAGTGTTTGAATATGTGCATTTGCGGGTCAAAACAAAAAAGAAACCAAGCCTTAAGGGTCACACAGTTTCCCCCGTGTCTTTCACTCAATTGCGTTCTGACCGCTCCCTACACAAACGCATGCTGAGTGGCAACACAAGCTCCTGCCTGCAGAAGTAAAATGCCTATAAAAACCCTATCTAGGCCCCTCAAACTCAACACTGGATCTCGATGCCAGTTCCTCTGCATCTTTTTTCATTGCTCCCCTCTAATCAGGGACTGATTTTAGACCTGGAACACCAGGTGGGAGCAATTTAATTCAGGTAGAACAGAAAACCAGCGGGCTCCAGACCTCGTAGGGTAAGCGTTGAATACCCCTTTCCTAGGCTATAACCCCCCTAAACATAGACCGGTTCCACACTGAATACGCAGAAACATTTGTTTGATAAAGACAGTGTATTTTCATCAGAATCATTAAGGCTAGGCCTTCTCACCAAACAGATGTCGTGGCCGTAATTCATCACTTTGCATTGTTCAATGTGGAATTGTCAATCCATTTAGACATTTCCCAAAGAACAGGCAGAATAAGCTAAATTGAACGTCTGTATATCGAAAAGAAGACCATTTTTGTTTTGTAACCCTTAAAAAATGGTCTTTCAACTCGCCAAATTGAACCCCATTTCAAATAGTCACTATTTCAACTTTTTTTCCATTTGGATTTTTTTTTTTTTTATTCTGTTATTACATGTTTTTTTTACTATAAAATAGGTGACTTGACTGTGGTAAGAGCTCTGGAAATGAAAAGCGTCTTGTCGTTTAAATTAACAAAGCAAGGCTATGCCCTTACACAGCCATAAGCTTCTACAAGCACACGCCACTGCTAAGGTTACTGCCTTTTTGGAGATTATGTAATATATAACCAGTTGATATTACGCTTTCAATAAATTCATCTGAAATGTCATTTTTTTTTATTGACTGAATATACACTACATGATCAAAGGTATGTGGACACCTGCTCGTCAAACATCTCATTCTAAATTATGGGCATTAATATGTAGTTGGTCCCCCCTTTGCTGCTACAACAGCCTCCACTCTTTTGGGAAGGCTTTCCACTAGATGTTGGGACATTGCTGCAGGGACTTGCTTCCATTCAGCCACAAGAGCATTAGTGAGGTCGGGCACTGATGGGTAAATAGGCCTAGTTTGCAGTCTGCGTTCCAATTCATCCCAAAGGTGTTCGATGGGGTTGAGGTCAGGGCTCTGTGCAGGCCAGTCAAGTTCTTCCATACCGATCTCGACAAACCATTTCTGTAATGAAAGGGCCTTCCCCAAACTGTTGCCTCAAAGTTGGAAGCACAGAATTGTCTAGAATGTCATTGTATGCTGTAGCGTGAAGATTTCCCTTCACTGGCACTAAGGGGCATAGCTCAAACCATGAAAAACAGCCCCAGACCATTATTCCTCCTAAACCAAACTTTACAGTTGGTACTATACATTGGGGCAGGTAGCGTTCTCCTGGCATCCGCCAAACCCAGATTTGTCTGTCGGACTGCCAGATGGGGAAGCGTGATTCATCACTCCAGAGGATTCGTTTCCCCTGCTCCAGAGTCCAATGGCGGCAAGCTTTACACCTCTCCAGCCGACGCTTGGCATTCCACGTGGTGATTTTAGGCTTGTGTGCGGCTGCTTGGCCATGGAAACCCATTTCATGAAGCTCCCGACGAACAGTTCTTGTGCTGACGTTGCTTCCAGGGGCAGTTTGGAACTCGTGGTGGGTGTTGCAACCGAGGACAGATTTTTACGCATTTCAGCACTGGGAATTCCCATTCTGTGAGCTTGTGTGGCCTACCACTTCGCAGCTGAACCGCTGTTGCTCCTAGACATTTCCACTTCACAATAACAGCACTTACAATGGACCGGGCCAGCTCTAGCAGGGCAGAAATTTTACGAAGTGACTTGTTGGAAAGGTACCACGTTGAAAGTCACTGAGCTCTTCTGTAAGGCCATTCTACTGCCAATGTTTGTCTTTCGAGATTGCATGGCTGTGTGCTCGATTTTCTACACCTGTCAGCAACGGGTGTGGCTGAAATAATATCCGAAGCCACTCATTTGAAGGGGTGTCCACATACTTTCCATATATAGTGTATTTATAAGGGGCAATTTGTTCTCTGTAATGGTTAGAAGTTAAGCATTGTCACGCACTGTTGGCATAAGCTTATAGAGAAATGTGCTCATATTTCTTTCCAGTGTGTTAATATATATAGTTATTGGTGTACTCAAGTACAGAAAGAAATCATGCGAGGTACTCGAAACAGTCAAAATGCCCATCCCTAAATAATAGAAGAATATGCGGAGCTCTACTGTCAGTGCAGCAGTTCACCCTGTAGTCTCTGTCATCATAGTTGTAGCATGTGTTGCCACGTCATTTTAAAATGAATATTCATCTTTTTACTAGGAAATCGCCATAAGAGCCATTTTGTGTGTGTTGTGTGAGAGGAGTGTGTGTTTTCTGTAGTTATCTCAATTAGTGTCTCACCCACCCAGTAATCTCTTCCCCAACTAGCCCAATCCATCCACAGCTTCTCTTGATTGTGGTATAATACGTCAGTCAATGTTATGTTACTGTGCTCATGTGGTTGTTGTTGTTGTGACTGTATTGTTATGTTACATCCATGTGCTAACCAGTGAGAGCGTTTGTTCTTCTGTGTGCTTGGAGTGCCTTTCATTCTATGTAACTCTGTTACTGTAATGTGTTATTTGGGATTTCATAACGACGTGTCCCAAAACCTTTTGTCTTGTTTTGTTTCTTCTTTGTCCCTCCCTCCCTCCCTCCTACCCTCCCTCCTCTTGTCTGTCCCTCCCTTCCTCCTCCTCTTGTTCCCTCTCCCCTCCCTTACAGGCTGTGCGTTTATCACATTTTCTACCAGGGCTCAGGCCGCGAATGCAATCAAAACCATGCATCACTCTCAGACTATGGAGGTACTGTACCCCTTAGCACCTATTTCTCATCTCTCCCCCTCTCCCGCTATGCAGTCCGCTGCCCCCCTTGTGGTTTTAAGTGCGAATTGAGAATTGTATCTCACAAGGAAACGCATGTTGGTTTATTTTATAGGTTGTCCCAAATCACACTTGATTCCCTTTATAGTGCACTACTTTTGACCTTATCTGGTCAAACCGTGCACTATAAAAATAGTAGGGTGCCATTTGGGAAGTAGATGTAACATCACAGAACATTAGTCATATACCAACGCAAAGTGTACTTGGCTAACATTATGAGGGTGTTGGAGGACAAAATGAAACTGTAGTTCTGGTGTTTTACTTTGTATTCCATGTTATAGAGAAGCATCTCAGGAGCACAGAACACTTTATTTTATAAGGATAGGACTGCAATGCAAATGAGGCACTTAATATGCAAATTAGGCACTACGGAATACATAATTACAGTAATTTAAGCCCAATAATTTAAAGTAGGCTGGTCATATTATTAACAAATCTTTATGCTTAATGCCTACCTGGGAATTTGTAACAATTTGAATCAATTTAGAAAATTAGAATAAACTTGTTATACTACTTTATGCAAATGATATACTTAATATGCGAATTAGTCTGTACGGAAGGGAAAATAATACAGCATGTTAAGCCCATTCATTTAAAGCAGTGGTCACCAACCGGATCGACTGGTCGCTCTACAAACATTTCTGTAAAAAACTATAAAGCCCTAGCACCGGGAAGGCAAAGTGTTCCCATTTTGAACCATTTCATACGTCTGGAAGTAGAACTCAGCCTACCCGGCAGGCCCACAGAGCAAGTCAAGTGAACTTATAGGCCTACCGCTGGCCAATCAGATAGATCAGCTCACCGTGTCTTGACAGTTTGCGGCAGTTTCCTCGAGCCCATTGCCGTAAAATGAAGCCTTGAGCACACAGCAGGTTTTTATTTTTAATTGTACTTTTACCCTTTTTTCTCCCCAATTTCGTGATATCCAATTAGTAGTTAGTCTTGTCCCATTGATGCAACTCCCGTACGGACTCGGGAGAGGCGAAGGTCGAGAGCCATGCATCCCCGAAACGCTGGGCCAATTGTGCACTGCCTCATGGGTCTCCCGGTCACGGCCGGCTGTGACACAGCCTGAGAATTGAACCCGGCCTGTAGTGACGCCTCAAGCTCTGCGATGCAGTGCCTTAGACCGCTGCGCCACTCGGGAGGCACAGCAAAGTTGATACTGTGATATTTCAAAACCTTTCTAAAACCATGACTAGAGAGAGACTCAACAAATATTCAAAAACAGCAGTTATTTTCTGTTGTTATTCAGCATTGTCAACACTTTAACACTTTTATAAGCCATAAAATGTGCCTTCTCCCTACTTTCACACACACTACAACCTGTACTGCAACTGCAATGAATGAGTATAGTGAAGTATTCCGACAAGCTTGCATTGTTGTTATTATTAACTTGTCTTTTTTTTAAGAGGAATATTTCACTTTCTCTGGTCACAGGAGTAACAACATGAATTGGTGCTTAATGCAGTGCGACTTAAGTCTTCCAGCTGATGGCACAACTTATCTCCCCTTTTGTCAGCGGAGGGAAGAAGAGAGGAGGGGACAGTGAGTCTGAGAGGCAGCCTCGCTGCTCCCTCCCTCCCCGCAGACTGACTGTCAGATGCAGGCCGTCAGTCCAGTAAAAAATCGAAGCAAATTGTTATGCTCACTTCGCTGTGCCTCACAAGTCATATAACAAATGATCTATTTCCAGTGTGATCATATACCTAACATTGTGAAACATGAATTTAAAATGGTCTGACAACAATATTGGCAAGGCAATTTAAGCATAGCCAATATGCATTGATAAGGTATTGGGCCTACAGCCTACTGTACAAACCTCATTGCTACAGAACTGTTTTGAATAGGTTAATGTTGCATGAGCTTACGTTTTCTAATCCGCGTTTAATTTTTTTTATATATAAACTCAGCAAAAAACGAAACGTCCTCTCACTGTCAACTGTTTATTTTCAGCAAACTTAACATGTGTAAATATTTGTATGAACACAACAAGATTCAACAGACAAACTAAACAAGTTCCACAGACATGTGACTAACAGAAATTGAATGATGTGTCCCTGAACAAAGGGGGTCAAAATCAAAAGTAACAGTCAGTGTCTGGTGTGGCCACCAGCTGCATTAAGTACTGCAGTGCATCTCCTCCTCATGGACTGCACCAGATTTGCCAGTTCTTGTTGTGAGATGTTACCCCACTCTTCCACCAAGGAACCTGCAAGTTCCCTGACATTTCTGGGTGGAATGTCCCTAGCCCTCACCCTCTGATCCAACAGGTCCTAGATGTGCTCAATGGGATTGAGATCCGGGCTCTTCGCTGGCCATGACAGAACACTGACATTCCTGTCTTGCAGGAAATCACGCACAGAACGAGCAGTATGGCTGGTGGCATTGTCATGCTGAAGGGTCATGTCAGGATGAACCTAAAGGAAGGGTACCACATGAGGGAGGAGGATGTCTTCCCTGTAACGCACAGCTTTGAGATTGCCTGCAATGACAACTAGCTCAGTTCGAAGATGCTGTGACACACCGCCCCAGACCATGACGGACCCTCTTCCTCCAAATCGATCCTGCTTCAGAGTACAGGCCTCTGTGTAACGCTCATTCCTTTGACGATAAACACAAATCTGACCATCACCCCTGGTGAGACAAAACCGCGACTCGTCAGTGAAGAGCACTTTTTGCCAGTCCTGTCTGGTCCAGCGACGGAGGGTTTGTGTCCATAGACAACGTCTGGTGAGGACATGCCTTTACAACAGGCCTACAAGCCCTCATTCCAGCCCCTCTCAGCCTATTGCGGACAGTCTGAGCACTGATGGAGGGATTGTGCGTTCCTTGTGTAACTCAGGCAGTTGTTGCCATCCTGTACCCGTCCCGCAGGTGTGATGTTGGGATGTACCGATCCTGTGCAGGTGTTGTTACATGTGGTCTGCCACTGCGAGGACGATCAGCTGTCCGTCCTGTCTCCCTGTAGCGCTGTCTTAGGCGTCTCACAGTACGGACATTGCAATTTATTGCCCTGGCCACATCTGCAGTCCTCATGCCTCTTTGCAGAATGCCTAAGGCACGTTCACGCAGATGAGCAGGGACCCTGGGCATCTTTCTTTTGGTGTTTTTCAGAGTCAGTAGAAAGGCCTCTTTAGTGTCCTTAGTTTCATAACTGTGACCTTAATTGCCTACCTAAGCTGTTAGTGTCTTAACGACCGTTCCACAGGTGCATGTTCATTATTTGTTTATGGTTCATTGAACAAGCAAGGGAAACAGTGTTTAAACCCTTTACAATAAAGATCTGTGAAGTTATTTGGATTTTTACAAATTATCTTTGATAGACAGGGTCCTGAAAAATGGGCATTTCTTTTTTTGCTGAGTTTGAGTTTATAGATATTGCCTTGCATTTTGACTCAAAGGTTGGTGACCACTGATTTTAAAGTATTTGGTAATATCGTTAACACGTTGTTTTATGCGGAACTGAGAGTTTACGCTGAGGAGTAAGGTACAGCCCATGCGATCTCAAACATACACACCAGAGGTGGTAATAGAGTGCATATAATTGGGATTACATAGTCATTAACAAAAAGCCGGGTTTTTATTTACCAATTAGTAACTGTTGGGCTGTATATACCAGAGTTAAGAGGTATTCAGTAGCCCAACTGATTAGGCCTAGAGTGCCAAATAATACACCACCCCTGTGCTTGTGCCACCTGCATCCCCACACACACAGCCTAACACAGACGCACACCTCTAAGTATCCCCCCACACTCACAGAACCCATCAACACACACACACACCACTCATAGCCCAACACCGACACACACTTATTACCAAGTCTGAACTGTAACACAGAAGGCTTACCTGTCTAATAACATAGAAGTAAGCTAAGGTAGGCCTACACCTCAGTTGGGTTACATTGTAGTGTTATTTTTGGTGTTGATTAGTTAATTTGGTGATAGGAGGATAAACTGCACAGTTTCTAGCAAATAATTAGTCTAGGCTCCGAGAGCTGCCTGCTAGCCAGCTGCACAGAAAGATAGATGGAACACATTTTCAATAACTGGTATTTAGCTATTTTTTTTAATAGATTGTAGGGCTGTACCCACTGAATTTCTGTAGTTTTTACTTGAGAGAATGTAACCATCAATCACAAAAATCGTCGTTGGCACAATACATGTCATGCAGGGCTACCACTTGCCCGGCTCGTTTCCTCAGCAAATGGCGTCGGCACTCCTTCAGTGCTAGCACTCGGCGTGGAAATGTGGGTGGAGAATAGTGAATTTGGACCAATCCCTGACAACCCATAAATCAAAACGTAGCTACGAAGCTGTACTTTATAACCTGCTATTGTTTGTGTGCGTCTTTAGCTACGTTTTCATCCAATTGGCGACAGATTCATGCGAATATTAAAAAATCTGCATAAAAACAATATAAGCATTTTCCCACCTGAGATGTGTTTTCATCTAATTTTGTTGTTGCGATAAAACGCAGTGCATGATGACTTAGTCCACATAAAAATAGATTTTGCAGTTAAATTCCAATGAACCCGAATAAAAAAAAAAAAAAAAGTTAAATTGGTTTCCAACTCAACTGATGGGTTTTCTCACAAATACATTTTGGTTATATAGCAGTATGCCCACTCTGGTATTGGCACGTGCGCTCTAGCCAACAGCTCGCAGCTATAGTGCGGGTATAGCCTACATGAGATTATTATGGCCAAATGAGCAAGATTTTTTTGATTTGTTAAACTGCAGCCAGGCATCGATCATCATGTCACCAGAATAAGACCCTTAATGTTTATTGGAGAGGAGCATCAAGCTCATCACAGTGCACTTTCGCCATGCTTGTGAAGTTCATCGTAACTTATTTCATCTGTAGCCTAATAAACTGCATGCTTTCCCGACGAGTCGTAGAGGGAGGACCACACAACTGGTAATCGCGTGACTCCAAGTTTACTTTGGTATGATGGTTGTTATATCAATATTTGTAACTGGAAGCATAGAATTAGCGCACATACAACAGATATACCGCTTCGTAGACTTGCTTTCAATGATTGACAGATCTAGAACTCACATTTCTATGTGAATTTAGTCGGGTTGCCCAAAAAGTTACATATTGGAGCTTTGAGGGCACACACGGAGATAAACATATTTTTGAATCTATATTTTAGCAGAAGCCTAACGAATCAATAATATCCCACTAATTTATTTTCTCAATTTTTTTATTTTATTTGTGACGTGCCAGTTGCAAAGCGGCAACAAGCCCGGCAATGTGTTAAACCTTGCATTACAAAGTATTTACCCATGTTGTTTAGCCTACATAGTAAAGCATAGACTACTATATTCAATATACATTAACTGAGATATAGTCCTATATTAGAGCAACTGTATAACCTCTTGCATTACAAAATATTTATTTACCCATGTTTAGCCTGCATAGTAAATCATTACTCCGCTCATTATATAGACTTGAACTAAACAGAGATAAAGGCAACGGTATTAGAGCAACTGTCTTAGTGGGTTCTTTCAAAACGTTGTAGATCAGGCAGCCTAGATTCTCCACTATTGATTAGGCAGTAACTGAGATGTACTGTAGGCATGCGTGTACTGTATAAGAGTAACTGTCCCACTAAGTCTCTTCAAAACTGGGCTGGTATTCCCGTTGAATCAGTTCAGTGCTCAGGAACTGGAGCAAGAGTAATGTGACTGCTAACAGGTCAGAGGCTCCCTAGGGAAGCAGCCAACCGATCCCTAATTAGGAACCACGGAATAAAACTAGCTCAGCTCTGGGCCTCGGAATTTAGAACTAGGTCCCAGTAGTGATGGCACCATTTTAGGGTTGCAATTGGAGACATTTCCAGAAATCCCTGTTGGAGTATTCCTTTACTGCTTCTCCTGAATCCGGGAATCCTCCGATGGTGATTTCTGGAAAACCTGGAGATTTAGGGAAAGTTTCTCAGTATTCTGCAACCCTACTACACCCTTTACAGTCAGTACTGTATCCCCCTGATGCTATGGGAGGTGCTACTAGTGTATTAGTCTTTACTGTATCCCCCTGATGCTATGGGAGGTGCTACTAGTGTATTAGTCTTTACTGTATCCCCCTGATGCTATGGGAGGTGCTACTAGTGTATTAGTCTTTACTGTATCCCCCTGATGCTATGGGAGGTGCTACTAGTGTATTAGTCTTTACTGTATCCCCCTGATGCTATGGGAGGTGCTACTAGTGTATTAGTCTTTACTGTATCCCCCTGATGCTATGGGAGGTGCTACTAGTGTATTAGTCTTTACTGTATCCCCCTGATGCTATGGGAGGTGCTACTAGTGTATTAGTCTTTACTCTATCCCCCTGATGCTATGGGAGGTGCTACTAGTGTAGAAAGTAATTCCCTGTCAAGCCTGGTCTCCTCGTCTTGCTCTCTCCAATTCACAACATTGATACCACATGTCTACGTCTGGCCTGTCCAGTGATATGTCAATATGGCTTGTCTGTTTGTTACAGCGGAATACAGTGCTATCCCATGTATGTGTTTTGTTGTAGCTAAATGTCTTATCTCGTTATGTCTTGACTTGGCATACACATCCTTCCTTGTTTTGACTGTCTGTTTACATGTTTGTCTGTTATATCTCTCCCGTCTGTTTGTGTGTGTGTTTTGCGTTGACTCTCCTCAGCCCCTCCCTCCTTTTGAGCCATACCCTCCAGTGTTATAAAGTGTAACTGGCTGTCTTGTGTTTGTCTGCCTCAACATGATCCCTTCCTGGTTCTGTCTGTGGAATGTAGTCTGGCGTAGTCGTGCATGACAATGTTCTATTGTTTATTTCCTATTTTGAATGCAACACTTATTTAAAGAAATACTTTTCCCAGATTACCACAGGGCATAGTATACCCTCCACAATGGGTGTTCCTGAAAAATGGCCCTGCAGATTTGACTGTTGTGATAGTGTCTGTGTTTCTGATAGTGTGTGTGTGAACTTGACTGGGTGAAATCTAACTCTCGTTTCTCCCCTTCCCCCACTACAGGGCTGCTCCTCTCCCATGGTGTGTAAGTTTGCGGACACTCAGAGGGACAAAGAGCAGCGGCGCCTGCAGCAGCAGATGGCCCAACAGATGCAGCAGCTCAACAGCGCCTCCACCTGGGGAAACCTGGCAGGTCTGGGAGGCCTCACCCCACAGTACTTGGCAGTAAGTACACCGTAATACACCACAGTAACCTGGCAGGGCTGGGAGGCCTCACCCCACAGTACCTGCCAGTAATTTGAAACCATTGACATACATATTCATAGATATAGGTTACATGCATGTTTATCATTGTTGGGAAAGCATGACATTCTGAGAAGTCATACTCTTTCTCAATTAGTTTTCCTCGGGTCCTTGTCACCTCCCCTCTGTCTCTACATTGGAGGGGAAGTTACTCGCCTTTTTCTCAAACCACATTTGAGAAGATCCAAGGTCCTTACCCGTTGACCTTCAATGGGTTTTGAAAAAGAAGGCGAGGAATCAAGGAAAGACAAAAATAATTGGAAAAGAGCACAAGTCTATCCTTTACTCTGTTCTAGAACTCTCTCTTTCTTTTACAGTTGCTCCAACAGGCGACATCTACCGGTAACCAGAGTAATTTTGGTGGCATGCAGAGGCTAGGAGGTGAGTCACACATTTTTTCCTGTCTCTGTTCCCGTCCTCCACAACTCAAACCCACTCTGATCAACATACAACTGTTCATGTAAACAACCTTCTGTCGCGATGCTTTACTCCCACGTAGTTTCACAACCACTAAAATCACATTACCGTTGAATGAGATTGGAACATTTAATCAGAGTAGCTATTCTAGGGGAGACAAGTCTGCTGGGGACAAACGTATAGGGGTGTAAATCAAGAACCGATGCAGTGCCTCAAGGCAGTGTGCTAGGGCCACTTTTCCTGTTATATGTCAATGCTATGAAGTCTTCTTGTTTTTTCTGTATGCGGATGATTCCGCTCTTCTGGTCTCCCATAAGGACAGCTAATGCAGCTCCATTTCCCCTTCTTGGTTGTCATAGCAAATAAGCATCTGTTCTTAATTGACATACCTGAATAAATAAAGTTCAAATAAAACGATCTCTCTCGCTCACCTCTTCCAGGTGTGAACCAGCTGCAGCTGCAGAACCTGGCCACGTTAGCTGCTGCTGCCTCTGCAGCCCAGAACTCAGGCGGCGGCTCCAACGCCCTGTCAGCCAACGGAGCTCTAGGTAATCTCTATAACTCAGGTAACTATAGCCCAGTTCTTTCTCTATTGTCCATGTAATCTAGCGGTCTGAGGCCAATTTTAGTTTCTCCCTTAATTTTTCGCACTATAAAAAATTATTCCCCATTGAACTTGCTTTTTAGTCCATGACTAAGATTCTCTGTCCCATTAAAAAAAAACACCTACGAGTGCACCCGCTTCTTATTCAGTTGCTTGGCCTGATCTATCTACTCCATTATACCTCATCTTTGCTAGGCTTAAACAACACCTTTAGTAACTTCTGACCCCTCTCCTCCCCAGCAGCAGGCCAGACGGCAGGCTCCAGCGCTGGTGCAGCCATGAACACCCTGGCCTCTCTGGGCCTGACCCAGGGCCTCGGCGGGGGCCTGACGGGGGCCTCCATGGGTCTCAACAACCTCAACGCCCTCACTGGGGGTGTCAGCGGTGAGTATTCCAACCGTGAGTACTGCACTAAAAACAATGACTTTACTACCTTCAACCTTTTTTGTTTTCGGGTCTTTCAAATCATACCTTAAATCTGTTGATGAAGCTGCTGTGTTCTGTTGATGTTCAGGCTTCTTTACCTGTATGGTAGTCCACATTCATGATTGTCAAATGTTGGAGTATATGCTGGTTTTACGGACACATTGCCTGGTTTGGACTAAAAAGCATGCTTAGGAGAATATCCATTGAAATAGCTATTTAGTTTAGGACTAGACTAGTGTCATTTTAATCTCAAATGTATGGTAGAGAGAACTTTTAGGTGTCGAGATCTTTCTTCTGGCTGTTGTATCCACTTGCATGGATGTAATCTGTATTTTTGAATTGTCAAAATAAATGATATCTTTACGTCTACTGTGTTAGGAATGGCGGCTATGAACGGAGGACTGGGGGCCTCGATGGCGAACGGCTCGGGGGCAAGTTCCATGGACGCACTGACTCAGGCCTACTCAGGAATGCAGCAGTACACGGCCTCCGCCCTGCCTTCCCTCTACAGCCAGTCCCTACTGCAGGGAGCAGCCGGCGGTAGCCAGAAGGAGGGTGAGTCTCAGTCCACACACCTCTTAGGCCGCAAATGTTGTCTTGTTAACTTACATTGATTGTGATATATAGTTGCCTTACCTAGCTACCTTAAGTGGAATGCGTTGACTGTAAGTCTGCTAAATTACCAAAATGTTATGTAAATATAGCGGTTTTGGCCATGTGTGTCTCAACTAGTTTCTTGTAAGCCCATATGGTAAGCCCAGTTTCTTGTAAGCCCATACTAAAAGATGTATGACATTGAAAGAAAATAATCGATTAACCATAGGGCACAGTGTCACGTTTACTTAGTACCACAACAGTATCTCTCTTTCTCAAAAAACAAATCTAAATCTCCGTCTTCTCCTCTCCTTCATTGCTCCTTCAGCCGGGAGCCAGAGGGAGGGTGAGTCTCAGTCCACACACTAACTACAACGTGGGGTCAGGTAGTATTGGTTTTCTTTCAAATACTTTGAGCATTTGCTTGAGCCTGCCACGAGTGGGAATAAGGTGAGTTGCCCCGGCCTGGAAGCTGATCTTGGGTCAGTTTTGCTGTGGTTAATTTTGGGGCAGGGGAGGGAAGAAGCTGATCCTAGATCTGCACGTAAGGGGAACTTCACTCCAGGGCCCTTGAGTGCCAGATTGGCAGGCTTTGGTGCTCTTGGGACTATTCCATTGGTTCCAGGCGAGCTCAATCAAGCACAAATTGAGTATTAGAAAGATTTCAAATACAATTTTGAACCCCGGTCAGTCTGATGGCCACAGCTGTGCTAAATGCCGCATGATTCTGTTTCTTGATCTGTCTCTGTCTCCTCTCCACCTCGCCTTTTCTCCACCCTTCTCTCCTCCCCTGCGGTCCTCTCCCCTCTCGCTCTTTTTCCGCTTTCTCTCCCACAGGTCCTGAGGGAGCCAACCTGTTCATTTACCACCTGCCCCAGGAGTTTGGAGACCAGGATGTCCTTCAGATGTTCATGCCTTTTGGAAGTGTCGTCTCTGCCAAAGTCTTCATCGACAAACAGACCAATCTGAGCAAGTGCTTCGGTACGGAGTCTAGTCTGCTGCCTCCAAACATGAGAAATAACTGGCTCAATGGCCGCTGGGATAGAAAGCAGGATCATTAACCAGCTACAGTGCATTCGGAAAGTATTCAGACCTCTTAAATTTTCCCACATTTTATTTTGTTACAGCCTTATTCTAAAATGTATTAAATCGTTTTTTCCCCCTCATCAATCTTCACACACTACCTCATAATGACAAAGCAAAACTGTTAATTTATAAAAATAAAAACTGAAATTACATTTACGTAAGTATTCAGAACTTTTACTCAGTACTTTGTTGCAGGATGTTTGGCAGTGATTACAGCCACGAGTCTTGGGTATGACACTACAAGCTTGGCACACCTGTATTTGGGGAGTTTCTCCCATTCTTCTCTGCAGGTCCTCTCAAGCTCTGTCAGGTTGGATCGTGAGTGTCACTGCACAGCTATTTTCAGGTCTCTCCAGAGATGTTAGATCGGGCTCTGTCTGGGCCACTCAAGGACGTTCAGTCCCGAAGCCACTCTTGCGTTGTCTTGGCTGTGTGGTTAGGGTCGTTGTCCTGTTGGAAGGTGAACCTTCGCCCCAGTCTGAGGTCCTGAGCACTCTGGAGCAGGAGAGTTCCATCTTGGTTTCATCAGACCATAGAATCTTGTTTCTCTTGGTCAGTCTTTAGGTGCCTTTTGGCAAACTCCTTGCGGACTGTCATGTGCCTTACTGAGTAGTGGCTTCAGTCTGGCCACTCTACCATATAAGCCTTATTGGTGGAGTGCTGCAGAGATGGTTGTCCTTCTGGAAGGTTCTCCCGTCTCCACAGAGAAACTCTCGAGCTTTGTCAGAGTGCCATCGGGTTCTTGGTCACCTCCCTGACCTGACCAAGGCCCTTCTCCCCCGATTGCTCAGTTTGGCCGGGCGGCCAGCTCTAGGTAGTCTTGGTGGTTCCAAACTTCTTCCATTTAAGGATGAAAAAGGCCACTGTCTTCTTGCGGATATTCAATGCTGCAGATTTTTTGGGGGTACCCTTCCCCAAATCTGTGCCTCGACACAATCCTGTCTCGGAGCTCTACGGACAATTATTTAGACCTCATGGCTTGGTAGAAACATCTCAAGGAAGATCAATGGAAACAGGATGCATCGGAGCTCAATTTCGAGTCTCATAGCAAAGGATCTGAATACTTTTTTTTTTTTTTTTTTTATACATTAGCAAATATTTCTAAACCTGTTTTTCACTTTGTTATTATGGGGTATTGTGTGTAGATTGATGAGTAAAAAATGCTATTTAATATATTTAGAATAAGGCTTTAGCGGAACAAAATGTAGAAAACGTCAAGGGGTCTGAATACTTTTTGAATGCACTGTACCTTTTGACAAACAGTCATATCTTGATTTTCTTTATTAAATATGGGTTGTTGGTTGTTGAGCCAATTATACCGTTCTGATTTGAAGTCTATATTTCTGGAAAAGATGAGGGTTATTTAGGACTGTCTAACTCATTGATCACAGCCCCCTGGTTTGTCATGGAAATCTCTGAAGACTTGTTTTTTTGCCTCATTGGTTCGAGTTTGGTATGTCACTAACCCTCATTTCCTTCCTCCATTCCTCAGGGTTTGTCAGCTACGACAATCCGGTGTCGGCACAAGCCGCCATCCAGGCCATGAACGGCTTCCAGATCGGGATGAAGAGGCTCAAGGTGCAGCTGAAGCGCTCTAAGAACGACAGCAAACCCTACTGATCTTACCCAGGGCAGGGGCCTTTTTCCCCAGGCTCTTTGTTAGCATTACAAGGGTAAGTCTAAGTCTACCCAACCAACTACCCAACCCACGACTAAAGCCAAGGCCATCTGATCACCACAGCAGAGACTTAATTAATAGGGTGGCAGGTAGCCTAGAGGTTAGAGCATTGGGCCAGTAACCGAAAGGTCGCTGGTTCGAATACCCAAGCCGACAATGTCACAAGTCTGCCGATGTGCCCTTGAGCAAGGCACTTAACCCTAATTAGCTCCAGCGGCGCCGTACTACTATAGTGGGTGTCATTCAGACTCACTCCACTGGGGTCTTATTATCTTAAAACGGCTACCTTCTTTACATGTCTATTATTACTGCATCCATTCCTTTTACAGTTTCATCATGTCATTTTTAAGAGTGGTATAAAGTGTGTTAATTTATATGATTATTTATAGCTATCACTAGAGCCAGTGTTCAACGGGGTATTTTGTGATATAAAAGAGATTTGATGATTTCTGTACCATTTCATGATATCTACTTACTAGGTTTAAAATAGATGTGTTGACTCAGGATCAGACACACACCTCATCCTGGTAGACTATCAGAGCTCTTGGGCTTCAGTCTGTTGCATTGATCTCTGTCACCTCTTCATATGTGAAGCTCTCGCTCTTTCTCTCTGCTTCCATCTCTCATTCTTTTTATTTCTTAAAACCAAGCAATGTCAAGCTGCTGGGGCTACCTCTGCTCACTTCTTTTCATAATTAACTTCTTCCAATCATTCCGTCCATCCATGTCTCTCCTAAGGGACTGACTGGTTAGAGATGGATCACTTTGAGTGACAAGTGTATTTGCATGTCTGACTGTCTAACATGTGTCTAGTGATGTCTTTTCCTAATGTGATGATGTCATTTCCTGTATCAAACTGTATTGTTTGTATTGTTTTGTGTGTGTGGGGAAACATCCCCAATTGCCATTATGTTATATGTGGTGATTGGCATTGTTTGTCATTGTTGTTGGTGCCTCGTGGTTGAAAGGTTATTGTGCTGTGGCTAACTTCTTTCTCCCTCTCTGTCTCCCTCTCTCGCTCTCTCTACCTCTCTCCTTTCATGTTTTTTCTTCCCTTTTTTAGAAAAAATGCCTGTTTGCTCATCGTTAGCCTAGCATGTCCTCATGGTGTTGAAAGCCAACCCAAAACTCCTCCTCTTCCTCCCGGCTACTCCTCATCATCCTCCCACCATTGTTGTCTCTGATGTCTCGCTAAAGCTCGCCTGACCAATAGGCTACCTGACCACACCCCCACTGACCTTTGACATATGAAATTTGACCATAGCTCAACCTGATTGTTTGTATCCAAAATGGCACCCTGTATAGTGCACTACTTCTGACCAAAGCTTTTTTGATCAGTGCTAGGTGCTGCACTATATAGGGAATAGGCTGCCATTTTGTATAAGTCCAATTTCTTTCGCATGTAACTTCATTTTTCTCTAGTTTTTCTGTATAAATGTAATGGGAGGGAAGGGAGGGAGGACAAGCAAAATCAATGTGAAATCTTACCTGCGCTTACTTCATTTAAGAGACTCTCTTTAGCAAATGCAGAAAAAAACATTGTTTTAAAAGCCTGTGGGATAGTTTATTCTTTTTTAATTTTGTAATTTGCTTGTTTTTATGTTTCTTTTAACCTTTTCTCTCTGTCTAAAGTTCACTTGAAAGTTTTAATACAGGGACTAGCACAGCACGGTGCTACTTTGTGCCATTAGCAATATGCTGGCTTCTGAAACAACATACTATAAGGCTGTGTCCGAAATGACTCCCTATTTAGTGCACTGATTTTTATTCGCCGCCAGGGCTCTAGTCAAAAGTTTAGTGCACTATGTAGGGAATAGGGTGCCATTTCGGCTGCACGCTAAGACCACTCGACTAGCAAAACAATTTTGAAAACAAGTCTGATTATCAACCAGAATGCCCCTCAGTGCACTGTTATGGTTTTTCACATTTAATATTCAAGAAGGCATTGTAAAGATTTTCACTTTTCTCGCTAAGGCTGTTGGTGACTTGGTTTTCATTAATGAAAATATAACAGTTTATTTACCTATTTAGCTTTATTCTTTATTCAAAAAAATATTTACGGCACAATTAAAAGGTAGATTTACTATGACTACCTACATGAACTTTTTAGAACTGACTCACAAATAGACAATCTGTGGTTTAAATGCACACTTAGATGACCTATATTTTATACCATTGAATCTATAGACGTTTAGGTTAACTTTGGGATTATTTTGTAGATTATGTTGTAATGTCATCTGTTAGAGTCTAAGTGTTTCAAGGTTTTAAAGAGGATAAAAAAAAAAAAATGTTTGCTCGATCAACACAACCGTAAGAAAAATAAATGTCATTACAAGTGATGTAATTCCTACTTACTTACATGTACAGTGCCTTCAGAAAGTATTCATACCCCTTGACTTATTCCACATTTTTGTTAGTCTAAATTCACAATGGATGACTAGATTTTTTCCTCACTCATCTACACACAATGTCCCATAAAGTGATAGTGAAAACATTGTTTCAGAAATTTTGGGACATTTTACTGAAAAATTAAATACAAAAATATATAATTGAAATAAGTATTCACACCTGATTCAATAATTTGTAGAAGCACCTTTGGCAGTGATTACAGCTGTGAGTATTTCTGGGTAAAGGCGTCCGCATGCTTCCCAGCTGAAACAGTACGTTAGTTTGAATATATTATGATGACATTTTGTGACATTTTTGTTTGTTTTAGACTTCTGTGATGATTTTTTTTTGGTGATTGGTCAACAGTAGGGATTCTTTAATCAAATCTTTGTCATTCAACAAGAGACGACTCGTTTTCATGCAAATGTTGTAATTGAAAAATACTGCTCGAAACATCTTACATGTAAAATTGCCCGACTAAGATAAATCTTCGTCAACTCAAGAAATCTGTCATTAATTTTATCTTAGATGAATTCTTACTGAGGAAGTGTATACTGGCTACGGCGTCTCAAAATGGACCAACCGTACTATTGCCGCTTCTTTCTCGTTTTTCAAGTGAAGGTCATTTAACTAGGCTAGCCGAGTTTGGGTAGGTGCCAGCCTATCTGAAGCATGCAAATTTGACATTTGTTCTTTTAAAAATTCTTGAAGCTCTGTCAAATTGGTTGTGGATCATTGCTAGACAACCATTTTCACGTCTTACCATAGATTTTCAAGTAGATTTAAGTATAAATTGTAGCTCAGCCACTCCGAAACAGTCGCTGTCTTCTTGGTAAGCAACTCCAGTGTAGATTTGACCTTGTGTGTGTGTGGTTGAAAGGTGAATTCATCTGCCAGTGTCTGGTGGAATCACACTGAACCAGGTTATCCTCTAGGATTTAGCCTGTGTTTAGCTCCATTCTGTCTTTTTTTTTATCCTGAATAACTCCTCAGTCCTTAACGAATTGCTTTGCCAAATTTTTTTCAGTATTACTTTAGTGCCTTGTTGCAAACATTATGCATGTTTTTGAATATAATTTTTCTGAACAGGCTTCCTTTTCACTCATCAATTAGTAGGTTAGTATTGTGGCGTAACTACAGTTTTCTCCTATCACAACCATTAAACTTTAACTGTTTTAAAGTCACCATTGCCCTCATGGGGAAATCCCTGAGCGGTTTCCTTCCTCTCCGGCAACTGAGTTGTGGTATCTGGGTGTATTGATATACCATACAATATGTAATTAATAACTTCACCAAGCTCAAAGGGATATTCAATGTCTGTTTTTTTTTTTTCCCTATCTACCAATTTACGAGGCATTGGAAAATCTCCCTGCTCTTTGTGGCTGAATCTGTGTTTGTACTTCACTGCTCAATTGAGGGAACTTACAATTATATGTATGTGTGGGGTACAGAGAGAGTCATTCAAAAAATAATGTTAAACACTTTTGCACACTGAGTGAGTCCATGCAACTTATTTTATGAACATATTTATGCTTGCCATAACAAAAGGGTTGAATACACAGATTTAAATATTTTTTTAAAATTAATTTGTCAATTTTGAATAACGTTATTCCACTTTGACATTGTGGGTAGGCCGTGGACCAAGAAGATGTATATTTAATCTCATTTGAAATTCAGGCTGTAACAAAACAAAATGTGGAAAAAGTCAAGGGGTGTGAATACTTAATGAGTTCACTGTATTGTCAGAATTCCTTAATGGATTATTAGCTTCTTTTTTTTTGGGACACATCAGTTACTAGATTGTTGTTGTGTCATCTTGGGGAATATATAGACTGAATTTGTTTTAGTTTTTTCCTACTTATAAAAAAGAGAACGGTAAACTTAGTATTCAATTCTTAAGGTACTTGAGAATTTTTGGTGAATTTCTTCTTGATGAGAATTTATTTGATAAATGGATGTTTTTGTTTAGTGTAGATGCCTCGTATTGAAAGATAATGTCTGTTAACACAGAAGACAGAAAATGCTTTTTTGTTTAAAGTGCCCATGTGTCAAACTCTCACACACAGTATTTTAAGTTCTTACAATATGTGACGTGCCCATTTTCACACACACACACTTTGTTTTGTGACAGTAAAAACACTCGAAGCCCCTGAACGTGAGCGAGAATTTTTATTTGGTCTCACACACACACACACACACACACTGAATTTCTTTGTTGGTGATTTAATATTAGTTTATCACACATTAAAAAAGCTATTTTCTATTCAAAACTTACGCACCGTATCTATGCGTTAACACTGCTCAACTCACCCCCACCAAAACAGTGTTGGTTTACAAAAGCATTCCATGTTTCAGCATAAAGTTTACTACTGCAAACAGAAGTGTGTCTTTTATAGGGGTGATAATGGACTAGCCTACTTTCTGTCAGTTGAACTGCGAAGCTGATGGGTCAGCTCAAATCATTTACATCCAGCCCCCCAAAGAAAGGTTCCCCAAAAAGAAAAAGGTGTACCGGGGTCGTATTCACTAGGCACAAAACGGAATCAAGCATGCGAGACGATCTTTACTTGCCCAATAAGATCGGCTTGTTTTCATTTTCTGTTGCAAAACGTTTCGCTACGGTGTGCCCTAATGACTACGACCCAAATGGTTCTTAACAAGGGTTGTCAACTCAGGGTCCTTTGTGTTTGAGATTCAGCTCTGTGTGGAAGATGCAAGCACTGCGTAAGGTGTCTTTCTCAACAGATTTGGGATTAACAAGACACAAAATGCACAATTGTTGCCATTTTAAACACTTCAATGTATTTGTTTATTTTTTTAGATCACCACAAATGGCACCAGTTTTAGCTTGGGAGTTCTAGCAGCACTTGTTGAGAGGAGTTTGGAGTTTTGTTTGTTGAATGGGAGTGGTTTATGTCAGTTATTAGCAGAAATATTAGGGGAAATGTTCACTTTTTTGCTAATCTTTTTGTCTTTGAAGCATGGGTTGGAGGCACTTCCCAGAACTACCAAGGTACTACTAATAAAACAATATTTTGTGTTCAATATGATGGAGCATGTGCTTTTTGCAGTGTGTTTTTATATCCAAATGCAATACAATAATCAAAGTGCCATATTATATGTCTAGAAACTGCCTACACAGATACTATTAGGCCTTGCTTATTATTATTATTATTAGAGATTGCTGAAGTTGGGTATTGCTCCGTTTTTATTTTTTATTTTGGCATGCTTGTTATTATATTGATACCAGTGTGTCATTAAGGCTAAATCACCCTCTTTTTTTCCCCTCTGTGTCAAGTTATTGGTTCAAAATGTAACGTGATGTGTGAATTTTAACACATTGGCAAGTCATTTTTAAAAATGATTAGACAAGAAACAACCCAAACCTTTTGAAGACAAATCCCCCTGTTGGTGAGTGACTGAGTTGAGTACTTTACGGTACGGTCACAGACTATGTATATTATGAATGCTTGTTATTGGGCAAAATGGTAGTGGTTGTATATTGATTGATTTATTGATTATATAATAGAAATATAATTTTTTGCATCAACCAAAACTTGGGAAGTGTGCCATGTTATAAACATTGATTTGTCTTTATGACAGTTTTCTAAAAAATAATTTAGTATGTAGGCTACAACAGTTAACTAATGTTAGTTAATATTGAATTGATTATAACAGGTAGTTAGTTCTAAAACTATTGTAAAAAGTGTTACTGAAAATGTTGAAATATAAGCACAATATAAAATCACACATGGGTCAGGGTATAGGAACTTGAGACTCACTTCGGGGGCTTCCGTCACAACCACCATTTTTAGTCTGCGTTCCAAATGGCACCCGACTCCCTACATAGTGCACTACTTTTGACCAGGGCCCATAGGGAGTAGGGTTCCATATTGGATGTGGTCTCAGTATTTCTGTCACTGCTCTCTCATACTCTGAAGTGCTATTTGACAAAGTATGTGGTGGCTTTGCATCTCTTAGATATTGTCTTGGTCAAAACTCTACCTGTTCTGTATCATTTTTATTGTCTGATTAATAATTGATATGAATTCTTTGTTCATGTTCTTCTCCACATAAATGATTTGATAGATGTTTGTGTTGTCTTGAGAAAAACCAAAGTCGCGGTGCATCTTGATGTTATCTGATCTGTAAAGCATTATTACAGTAGTGATTTTCTGTTTTAATTAACAACCTTTTTTTAAACTTGGGTGGGATTTGAAAATAACAAAATGACAAAAACAGGCTCTTTCCAATTTCTACAATACTGGTTGTTCATATGTATTTTGTACCAGTGAAGCTTTTTTATATTGGAAATAATTAAAGAAAAAAATCTATATTGGAAAAAAATGTCTGGCCTCTCTATAAGGCCTCGCCTTGAATGTGGGTCCTGAGTTAGGCTTGTTGGTGGTCGTCAATGAGAACTGTTTTGGTAGTATGTTTTTATTTCTTAAAATACCCTTAATTTTGATTTCATTAACTTGCTCTCTACATGTTCCTCACTTTGTTATTCACTTTTTTTGGGGGTCCTCTAAAATTGTGGTAAGTTTCATGTTAGTACTATTGTGCTCTGTCCACATGGTTATTAAAAATGACCATCCGGATTTATTATAGGCAACTTGTGTGGATGGATAAATAAATGTATTAGTTTGATAGAAAGTTAATTATTTGTTGTTTTAGTTCTGGGCTCTTTGCTTTTTACCTGTGTCGTTAGATTTTTCTGTTTTTACCATAGAATGAGTGGTGTGTAGTTGGAAAGCCAAGTCAATGTTTTATTTGGTAAATGTTTGTTCATGTGTGGTGTTTCTTTGCCTCTGTCTCCAAAATTAAACCATTTTCCCCTAATATTGAATGTGTCTTTGTCTGTTGTGTAGTCCCAGTACCTGTCCAGTGTTGTGAAGACATTTACAAACTCCCCAGTGTCTGTCTCCTGAACTTGTTTCTCTCCATTGTCGTTCTCTTTGCTTATTTTTATTTTTTTCAAGCAATCAATAGCTGATATAATTTGAGGTTATTGGTATATTGATTTTCTAATATACAGTAACCTAATTGCATACCATGGATTTGGGGGTTGTAATGAAAAACTGCTGTAGTTTATGGATGAAAGGTTTACTAGTATATTAATTGTCTAATATACAGAAGCCTAATATACAGAAGCCTGCATTAGTGTTTTGCAGGTTGTGAGTGTGAGATTATTTTTATGTTGTGATTTTGATCAAAAGAAGCACCACAGGTAGCGTAAGTACTGTCTGAAAAGGAACATTGCATTCTAACACTGCAGGTTCAGATTTTGGACCGCTTCTGAGGATGCCACCAAATGTCTTGGTATCAAGATGTTTACTAACAACTGAACTGCAAGAACATCAGTGTAAGTACTATTGATGGCCAGGAACAGCTGCGGTACCCTTTGCCACACTATTGAAAAAGGTTGTGTTTCTACATCATTGGACTCTGCTTAAAAATACTGAATAAGCTGCAGTGGCACCATCTAGTGCTCACTAGTGCAACTACATTTCATATACAGTATTAATTGATGCAAGAATAACTAAATGCTACTGAATAAGAGGAACAGTTGATCTGGTATCGCGTATGAAACACACACATGGTTTTTCATCATTATAAAACGTAGCGTTTCTAATTACTTGACGTATCAAGACGTTGTATAGTGCATGTTTGAGGGCAAGTTATACACCACACTCTACAGACTACAAATGCCCCTTGATATATTCAACCTGAAGCTATCTAGCCACATGTAACAATGAGGGTATTCAGTTAATGCCACGGGCCTATACCCCGGGTGAAGCTGGTTAGCGTTGATTGCATTCGTTTTGAAACTGGGCAGCCTCTGGGTAGGGTAACCACATTTAAAATACCCAAACGGCAGTGGTGTAAAATTATTGCTATTATAAACTGGTTACCAACGTAATTAGAACAGCAAAAAGTCATGTTTTGTCATACCTGTGGTAAATGGTTTGATATACCACGGATTTCAGCCAATCAGCATTCAGGGCTCGAACCAGGTTTATGATTGTAAATAAATCCCCTTTGCGCATATTCATAACTAGATAAATCCGACAGGAGAGTTTGAGTGATAGATCTCGAAATCTCAGCAATAAACACTTGGATGAACATGAACAAACGAATGCTAGGCTATTTTCTGGCAATTGTGCTGTTATTATGTGCCAGATGTTAAGACTACAAACCGTTAGAAATAGCCCGTTTGCGAGATTGATTTATCATTTCAATACGCAATACGCACAAACTCAAATCTGGGTTTATGATTAAAATTACATTTTGCCATAGCTTGCTTATATAAAGGCAGGTAGCCTATAGCCCCTGATAGGCCTACATCTAATTTCAGATAGTCTACAGTAGCCTAGACAAGATGTAGGCAGCCTATAGCCCCTGATAGGCCTACGTCTCATTTCAGATAGTCTACAGTAGACTAGACAAGATGCTGACTGAACGATTTAGCAGCTTGCTTAGTTCAAATGAACAAACGAATTTAAGAAGTGCTTGTGTTTCTCAATAGCCTGATGGAATATACTACGGAGGATTGGCTCATAATTCCAATCACTGAATTAAATATTAAGAATATATATATCTACAGTGGCGTAAAGTACTTGAGTAAAAATACTTTAAAATACTACTCAAGCTGTTTTTTGGGGTATGTGTACCTTACTTTACTATTTATTTTTTCGACAACATTTACTAAACTACATTCCTAAAGAAAATAATGTACTTTTTACTCCATACATTTTCCCTGGCACCCAAAAGTACTTAAGTATATTTAAAACCAAATACTTTCTTAAGTAGTATTGTACTGGGTGATTTTCACTTTTACTTGAGTAATTTTCTATTAAGGTGTCTTTACTTTTACATAAGTATGACAATTGGGTACGCTCTAGTGCGCACAAAGTTGTTTTCCATGATCTTTTTCTTGATGTGCATCAGTTCCAGCGTATTACTATGTTTTATGAAAACAGTTTGGAAATAATGTCAATCTAAATATCCTTCCTACAACTGGTAAAAAGTTGTCACAACGTGCGCACGAGCTGCTCTTTCTTCTCACTCACTCATCAACATCTCGCCTCGCAGCCTGACAGTTAACCGCAGGTCACAGTGAAATAGATATATAGCCTTTTAATAGAAATAGCCCAAGAACCCGCGACATCGTTTCCAAAGAAGCCCAATTTTGCATGAAAACTGCAAACATGGAAACACTGCGGGTATATGCGTCCCGTAAGAAACAGTTCGTTTACAAATCGACATTTTGTGACGTTATTGTTCGTTTTGTACTTCGGTCGTTTTTTTCGGCCGTTCGGGCGCACGACTTTTTTCTCGGCAAGCAGAAGTAAGTAGCCGAAGTCTACGCTCCTTCGTCGGTGATTCGTCAACAGTAGGGATTCTTAAATATAGTATTTGTTGTCATTAAACCAGATGACTCGTTGTCACTACTGCACCAAGCACCTTATATTTAAAATTGCGTGACTAATATCTCCTCAGAGTTCTTGAATTATCTTAGTTTAGCTTGTAAAATTTCCGCTTTTTTTTCGTTTTTCAAGCGAAGATCTTTTAAGTGAGTATGCAGCACACTCGTTTGTGAAGCATGCTGACGCCTACCCCGGTCAAAACCGACGGTGAATGTCGTGTTCACGTAGTCCTGCTAGTTGGAAATGCCAGAGTTTACTAGTTCGGACTGGCACGTGAACGCTGCATAAATGGCTGAAAACGTGTCCAGCACGTGGAGTAGCCTAATGAATTTAGGATTCAAGTGTTGTCACATGTACAAGTGTTTGCCTGTTTTATTATTATACAAACGCATACAGCCTATCGCTTTACCTGCCTTCCAAAGGAAAACTAATTTGAACATTGGAGCATAATATATTATAGTTTATAGAAAAGACGTGCTTTTGGTTTGAAATGTCCGACTTGCTAACTGGTTAACGCGGGACGTGTATAATCACAACCAGATAGCAAGTCGGAAATGTCAGTTTCGTAGTTCCGATTAGCACTTGAACACAGCAATAGACCGGTTTATCCCAGTTCATTCTAATCGAGCTCCCTTCGTGTCATTTGGATGGATAATGCAATCCGTTTCTATACTAAACTGGGGCGTAGGCCTAATCATCAGTCAAACGTTGCAAACAGTTTCGTTTTGCAACGAAAACGAGAGCTCCTATTGGACAAATTCGGGACAAGTTTTGCAACAGAATAGGCATCATGATTACGCCTCTGTCTTTGACCATTCTGCACTTTGGCTAAACCACAGAACATGTTGTATTGACTTCGGCGAAGTACTCCGACGGCTCAACCAATCAGCGTGCAGTGGGGTGTCTCTCCCTTCTTTGTCAAGCAGCATGGTTGACCGTCTGTAGTGTGTGTAAGCTTCTAGGTAGTGTTGACCGATTGTATTCATTTTAAATCATGTCAGTGCTACTATTCTTGAAAAACTTGCACTGCGTCAGCAAAGTTAATCTGAGTGTCGCGCGCCCGGTCGTCGGTTGTCTATATCACACCGAAAAAGGAGTCTACGGTTACCGACCCAAACAAATCGAGGGGGACCCGAAGTTGCAGAGCGACCGTGTCGCTACACTCAATCAAGGTCAGTAGAGCTCTGTTCAAATACTCATACTAACCGTACTATTTGTGACGTGCATTGACTATATAGTATGCTAATTGGTCATAGTATGATATAGTTAGTATCAAATCAAATTGTATTTGTCACATACACATGGTTAGCAGATGTTAATGCGAGTGTAGCGAAATGACTGTGCTTCTAGTTCCGACCGTGCAGGAATATCTAACAAATTCACAACAACTACCTTATACACACAAGTGTAAAGGAATGAATACGAGTATGTACATATAAATATATGGACGAGCGATGGCTGACCGGCATAGGCAAGATGCAGTAGATGGTATAGAGTACAGTATATACATATGAGATGAGTAATGTAATGTATGCCAAAAGTTCCCTGATATCGTAGTAAATTCGCCAAAATACGAAGTATACATGCCGTGGACTGGTGTAAAACGATATCTCGGCAACAAAATACATATAACCATTGAAATATCCAAGTTTTACATATTATTTTACTACGCTGATTCAACAATTGACTGTCAGTATGTCATAAATCTATTTTATTAGGAACATTTTTAATAAACAAATCAAAATTAATGAAAAAGAACCCTTTGTAAAAATCTGATTTGGAAAACTATTTAGAATCATGAAACGTTTACAAAGCAAAATGTCAAAAACATTTATTCGCTACATGTCTGTATTTGGTTTGATATAATGTGGATTTTTATATTTTTTTGTTCTCTTATTTCTTTGTAATCCCTCTGGGTGTTTTGTATGTTATTGTTGAATAAAAAATACAAATACATGCAGTGGACGATGTTTCGGTGCTTTTAGGACCCATTAAACGTTCTTCAGAAAATGGCGGTGGCTTCATATCTTGGCGGAAAATATGAAGCCGAAGTCCGACAAGAGCAGATACAAATTCGTTACTTTAACTAAACTTTTAACTTTGAACTTTTTAACTAAACTTTAACCAACTTTAGCATGTTTTCTCATTTGTTTCTGGAAGTAGCTAGCCAACCTTAGCCAGTTAGTTTGGGTGCTTGACTGCGGTTGAATGCTCGGTTGAATGCTTGGATCAACCCTACTCGGGCTCTGAATTTACAAGCAGACAATCTGACAACGCTCTGGATATGCCAACGCGCAGAGCGCACTCTGGCACCCAGGATTGAATTGATGAACACACACAAAATTTTAAAATGTTTAGCTAATCATTTGTTATGAGGTTGCATAGCAACAACATCAACTTCCAGTAGACAGGCGGAGCTCTGGTACACTCAACTGAAACAATACCGTTCGTTTACAGTATACTAAAATGAAGTAATAGTATTGTAACTACCCTGGGTCTATAAGCACGGCTATCGACTCTGCCGCTTGAGCATGCCTTTGCGGCACAGTCGACTTCGGGCTAGAAGGTCGAGGGTTCGAGACCTGCTCCCTGCCTGTTTCATTACTTTTTAACAACCATTTTTATTTCACCTTTATTTAACCAGGTAGGCTAGTTGAGAACAAGTTCTCATTTACAACTGCGACCTGACCAAGATAAAGCAAAGCAGTTCGACACATACAACAACACAGAGTTACACATGGAGTAAAACAAACACACAGTCAATAATACAGTAGAATAACAGATCTATATACAAAGTGTGCAAATGAGGTAAGATAAGGAAGGTAATGCAATAAATAGGCCATGGTGGTAAGTAATTACAATATAGCATTTGAACAATGGAATGGTAGATGTGCTGTAGATGAATGTGCAATGTAGAGAAACTAGGGTGCAAAGGAGCAAGATCAATAAATAAATACGGTAGGGGATGAGGTAGTTGGTTGGACTATTTACAGATGGGCTATATACAGGTGCAGGGGTCTGTGAGCTGCTCTGACAGCTGGTGCTTAAAGCTGGTGAGGGAGATAAGTGTCTCGAGTTTCAGAGATTTTTGTTGTTCGTTCCAGTCATTGGCAGCAGAGAACTGGAAGGAAAGTCGGCCAAAGGAGGAATTGGCTTTGGGGGTGACCAGTGAGATATACCTGCTGGAGCGCATGCTACGGGTTGGTGCTGCTATGGTGACCAGCGAGCTGATATAAGGCGGGGCTTTACCTAGCAGGGACTTGTAGATGACCTGGAGCAAGTGGGTATGGCGGCGAGTGTAAAGCAAGGGCCAGCCAACGAGCATACAGGTCGCAGTGGTGGGTGGTATATGGGGCTTTGGTGACAAAACGGATGGCACTGTGATAGACTGCATCCAATTTGTTGAGTAAAGTATTGGAGGCTATTTTGTAAATGACATCACCGAAGTCGAGGATCGGTAGGATGGTCAGTTTTACGAAGGTATGTTTGGCAGCATGAGTGAAGGATGCTTTGTTGCGAAATAGGAAGCCAATTCTAGACTTAATATTGGATTGGAGATGTTTGATGTGAGTCTGGAAGGAGAGTTTAGTCTAGCCAGACATCTAGATATTTGTAGTTGTCCACATTATCTAAGACAGAACCGTCCAGAGTAGTGATGCTGGACGTGCGGGCATTGGCATTGAAGCTCTTCTGGAGGGTAGTTAACACAGTGTCCAAAGAAGGGCCAGAAGTATACAGAATGCGTAGAGGTGGATCAGAGACTCACCTGCAGCAAGAGCGGCATCATTGATGTATACAGAGAAGAGAGTCGGCCCAAGAATTGAACCTTGTGGCACCCCAATAGAGACTGCCAGAGGCCCAGACAACAGGCCCTCCGATTTGACACACTGAACTCTATCGGAGAAGTAGTTGGTGAACCATGCGAGGCAATCATTTGAGAAACCAAGGCTGTCGAGTCTGCCGATAAGGATGTGGTGATTGAGTCGAAAGCCTTGGCCAGATCAATGAATACGTCTGCACAGTAATGTCTCTTATTGATGGCGGTTATGATGTCATTTAGGACCTTGAGCGTGGCTGAGGTGCACCCATGACCAGCTCGGAAACCAGATTGCATAGCGGAAAAGGTACGGTGGGATTCGAAATGGTCGGTAATCTGTTTGTTAACTTGGTTTTCAAAGACCTTAGAAGGGCAGGGTAGGATATATATAGGTCTGTAGCAGTTTGGGTCAAGAGTGTCTCCCCCTTTGAAGAGGGGGATGACCGCAGCTGCTTTCCAGTCTTTGGGAATCTCAGACGACACGAGAGGTTGAACAGGCTAGTAATAGAGGTTGCAACAATTTCAGCAGATAATTTTTGAAAAAAAGGGTCCAGATTGTCTAGCCGGCTGATATGTAGGGGTCCAGATTTTGCAGCTCTTTCAGAACATCAGCTAACTGGATTTGGGAGAAGGAGAAATGGGGGAGGCTTGGGCGAGTTACTTAGGGGGGTGCAGGGCTGTTGACCGGGGTAGGGGTAGCCAGGTGGAAAGCATGGCCAGCCGTAGAAAAATGCTTATTGAAATTCTCAATTATTGTGGGTTTATTGGTGGTGACAGCGTTTCCTATCCTCAGTGCAGTGGGCAGCTGGAAGGAGCTGCTCTTTATTCTCCATGGACTTTACAGTGTCCCAGAACGTTTTTGAGTTTGTGTTACAGGAAGCAAATTTCTGCTTGAAAAAGCTAGCCTTTGCTTTCCTAACTGACTGTGTATATTGGTTCCTGACTTCCCTGAAAAGTTGCATATCACGGGGGCTGTTCGATGCTAATGCAGAACGCCACAGGATGTTTTTGTGCTGGTCAAGGGCAGTCAGGTCTGGAGAGAACCAAGGGCTATATCTGTTCCTGGTTCTAAATTTCTTGAATGGGGCATGCTTATTTAAGATGGTGAGGAAGGCACTTTTAAAGAATAACCAGGCATCCTCTACTGATGGGATGAGGTCAATATCCTTCCAGGATACCCGGGCCAGGTCGATTAGAAAGGCCTGCTCGCTGAAGTGTTTTAGGGAGTGTTTGACAGTAATGAGGGGAAGTCGTTTGACCGCAAACCCGTTACGGATGCAGGCAATGAGGCAGTGATCGCTGAGATCTTGGTTGAAAACAGCAGGGGTGTATTTGGAGGACAAGTTAGTTAGGATGACATCTATGAGGGTGCCCGTGTTTACAGCTTTGGGGTTGTACCTAGTAGGTTCATTGATGATTTATGTGAGGTTTAGGGCATCAAGCTTAGATTGTAGGATGGCTGGTGTGTTAAGCATGTCCCAGTTTAGGTCACCTAGCAGCACGGGTCTGGATAGGTGTTGTATTCCATGAGTGGCTGATGGGATTCTTCAGCTAGCTGGAAGATGGGCTTAGCATAGGCTAGCTTCAGGCTGATTGGTGCTTGCTCTGGGACCAACGTTAGCCAATAGTCACTCGGATAGCAGCTAGCTAGCTGCAAGATCCAGGTGAAAATATCCAGAGCTTGCGTTAGGAATCCGGGGATATGGTGAGAAAATAGGTCCGGTATGCTCTGGTTTGAGTCGCGTTATACGAACGGCGAGAGCTTTTCCGAGCTAATACAGTATGTAGTATACCGTATGTTAGTATGGGTATTTGAAAACAGCTCATGTTTTGCAGATAATGAACATAAACTCATAAATCATTGTCTTTTTTAATGGGAAAACAACTAAGACTATTGGACAATTGTGCGTCTTTTGCACAAAGGGAATTCTACATTTTATAATTGATTGTAAGGCCTATAAATTCACTTATTGTAATTGCAGAAGAGATTAAGTGTTGAGTTCTTATGTTCCTTATTGTCACTGCATAGAATACACTTTTACTGCTTGCTTTAATTTGCATTTAACTGTAGACTAACGTTTGTCATAGCCTAGAGAAATATCCTCCTACCCCATGTCTTTTTTTGTTATTCTTTAATTAATCTTTTGACTTTTTTCCCACATGTTACAATAATAATAGATTAATTTAAATACGTCAGTTTTCACATCAATTTGACATTAAAAAGGCTGTTCTGTTTTTGACAGATCATGGTCTCATGCGCCTGGTGGAGGCATACCGAGCACATGGACACAAGGCTGCTAAAATTAACCCTCTACTGCCAGAGGACCCTGTGGAGGACACTGTGCCAGAGATCAACATGTTGACTGGGGCTGTACAAGGACCCCTCAACACATCTGGTAGGCTATGTGGTCTATTGGGAGATTCATATGAGGATGGTATTATTCTCAATAATGTTCTTTAGAATGTGTTCCAAAAACGTTGCATATAACAAATTTGGCAATAAAGAAGCGCACAGCTGAACAATGGTGCCGGACCTCCTGTGCACAAACCTTTAATGGGCATAATACTGAAGATTTTAGCTGGCTAAGTTAATGGCGAGCTAATTACAGAACATAGCTTATGGTTGTGAGTGTATGGAAATAAAAGGAGGGCGTTCTACCAGAGAATTTTAGGACTTGGACACTGTCTTGTTCTCCTAGCGTTATATCCTAATTTGACTTTGGTGCAGGTCATGTTGTTCTTCACGTTACCATATCTGGTAAACACACACTATATCAAAGAAAATCTAAGTTTATTTGTCACATGCACAGGATACAGAAGTTGTAAACGGTACTTGCATAGTGGAGCCTTTGTTTAGACATGGCGCTAGCTGGCTACACAATGAACATCCGCACAGAGCTAAAGCCTTGAGCTGCCGCTTTCAAGGAGAGGTACACTAACCCGGATGCTTATAAGAAATCCCACTCTGCCCTCCGACAAACTATCAAACAGGCAAAGTGTCAATACAGGACTAAGATTGAATCCTACAGTCCATTCCATAAAAATGGTGCTCTATAGGAGAAAGCCCTGCCTCCAGCTGTTTGCTTAGAAATTCTAGGGACAATAAGGAGGCCTGCGTCTTGTGACCGTAGCGTACGTGTAGGTATGTACGGCAGAACCAAATCGGAAAGATGGGTAGGAGCAAGCCCATGTAATGCTTTGTAGGTTAGCAGTAAAACATTGAAATCAGCCCTAGCCTTAACAGGAAGCCAGTGTAGAGATTATCCGTTGGTAGGATAGTCTTAATCGTAGATCGTCCAGTTTGTTTTTCAATGATTGCGCGCTGGCCAATAATGGTTTACCTACTAGTCTGCAAATTCTTACAAGGCACCCTGCCCTTCTCCCCCCTTTTTTCTTTGTTTTTTCTTCTAATGAACTTATCCTCTGCAGCAGAGGTAACTCTGGGTCTTCCTTCTGTGTGGCGGTCCTCATGAGAACCAGTTTCATCATAGTGTTTGAAAGTTATTTCAAGTGCAGTTGCAAAAACGATCAAAGTTCTTGAGGTTTTCCGTGTTGACTGGCCTTCATGTCTTAAAGTAATGATGGACTGTCCTTTCTCTTTGTTTATTTGAGCTGTTCTTGCCATAATATGGACTTAGCCCTATTTGGTAAAAGACCATCTTCTGTGTACCTTATCACAACACAACTGATTGGCTCAAACGCATTAAGAAGGAAAGAAATTCCACAAATGAACTTTTAACAAGGCACACCTGTTAATTGAAATGCATTCCAGGTGAAGCTGGTTGAGAGAATGCCAAGAGTGTGCAAAGCTGTCAAGGCAAAGGGTGGCTACTTTGAAGAATCTCAATTATAAAGTATATTTTGATTTGTTTAACACTTTATTGTTTTGTTTACTACATGATTCCATATGTGTTATTTCATAGTTTTGATGTCTTCACTATTATTCTACAATGTAGAAAATAGTAAAAATAAACCTTTGACTGGTACTGTACATCTAGCTGGGTAAGGTTAAGGGGGGAGGTGTGTGTCTCTTTGGTAACAGCTGGAGTGCAATCTCTGTTAGACTACCTCATGATAAGCTGCGGACTATACTGAACAAAAATTTGAGCGCAACATGTCAAGTGTTGGTCCCAAATTTTCCATTCGCACAAAAAAGCTTAGTTCTCTAAAATGTTGTGCACAAATTTGTTTACATCCCTGTTAGTGAGCATTTCTCCTTTGCCAAGATAATCCATCCACCTGACGTGTGGCATATCAAGAAGCTGATTAAACAGCATGATCATTACACAGGTGCACCTTGTGGTGGGGACAATGAAAAGACACTCTAAAATGTGCAGTTTTGTCACACAACACAATGATACAGATGTCTCAAGTTTTGAGGGAGCCACTGGCACTCTGGAGTGTGCTCTTCACGGATAAATCCCGGTTTCAACTATGCTGGGCAGATGGCGTTGTGTGGGTGAGCAGTTTGCTTATGTCAACATTGTGAATAGAGTGCCCCATGGTGGTTATGGGGAGGCATACGCTTCGAACAACGAACGCAATTGCATTTAAGCGATGGCAATTTGAATGCACAGAGATCCTCATGTTTCAGCATGATAATGCACAGCCCCATGTCGCAAGGATCTGTACATAATTCCTGGAAGCTGAAAATGTCCCAGTTCTGCATATTCACCAAGCATGTCAGCCGTTGGGATGCTCTGGATCGACGTGTACGACAGTGTGTTCCAATATCCAGCAACTTTGCACAGACATTGAAGAGGATTTCAGTCGTATACGCCAGCTACACATCTGGCTTAAAGGTTGTTGTTCAATAAGCATACAATATGTGGACAATTCTACAGCTTTACTACATCGACCAAATGTATTTATCTGGGATGGATTACATCTGAATAGGTATGGTACAAGCATTCTCTCCTCATACCTGGCTCTCACTATAGTCTCATACAGAGCATGTGAGAACTGACAATATGTAGCCATGGGGGTTGATACTCGGAATTGGTCGATTCCCCATCAGACTATACTCATTGCTTCCCCCCACAGCTCTAAATAGCTCTACAGGTGCTGCTAACATGGATGAAACTTTTGATGGACTTTATGTTACACTATTGTCAAGGTACCGCGTTGCCACTTCCTCGTACAGGCAGAGCGGTATTGTTAGAAGTAATCTCGTCTCCATCCAACTCAGGCCTGTCAGTAGCTACACGAGGAAGCGTCGATCTAATATTACCTTGAATGCTCCATCTGATATGATCTCTTGAAATAGTGGCCTTGGAATTATTCATTTGAATGCTAGAAGCTTGATCCAAAAGTTAGATTTTATTTAAATACTGGTCTCACAATAACATGCTGATTATATCTGAATCCTGGCTCTGTGTCTCTGTTCCAGACTCAGATGTTCTGTTAGCTGGGTATAATGTCTACAGAGTGGGTAGAGGTGGAGGTATTGCCATATATGTTAAATGCAACCTAGATGTCACTGTGTCCATTTCAACTTCTGTTCCGAAAACAGTATGAATGCTTAGTTCTAAATGTGGTCCTTGGTCATAATGCACTATTAACGCTAGCGGGAGTTTATTGCTCACCCTCAGCTCCGGTATCTGCTCTATGCAAATTGTTTGAGTCTAATTATGCAAACTCTGAATGATTGATTATCGGAGATCTCAATCTGGACTGGTTGATGCCGGCATAGTTTAAATTAAGACATTTGTAACGAACTACATTTTACTCAACTAATAACTATACCTACCCGTCCTAATCCAAAACACCCCAAACAATCTACATTAATTGACCTTATCTTAACAAATACACCTCACAAATATATAGCTAGTGGGTTTTTTGCAAATGACGTCAGTCGAATCCTACTACGCCGGCTGACACACTAGTCTGATGTGGCAGGGCTTGCAACCTATCACGGATTACAAAGGGAACCCAGTGACGCGAGCCTACCAGATAAGCTACATTTATTCTATGCTCGCTTCAAGGAAAGCAACACTGAACTATGCATAAGAGCACAAGATGTTCCGGACGACTGTGTGATCACACTCTCTGTAGCCAATGTAAGTAAGACCTTTAAACAGGTTAACATTGACAAGGCCGCGGGGCCAGACTGATTACCAGGACGCATTCTTGGAGCATTTGCAGACCAGCTGGCAAGTGTCTTATACACTGATTGACGTTTTAATTTTCTCACTGACCCGTCTGTAATACCTACATGTTTCAAGCAGACCACAATAGTCCCCGTACCCAATATTGCCAAGGTAACCTGTTTAGATGACTATCACCCCATAGCACTCACATCTGTAGCCATGAAATGCTTTGAATGGCTGGTCATGGCTCACACCAACACCATCATCCCAGATACCCTGGACCCACTCCAATTTGCATAGCACCCCAACAGATCCACAAATTACGCAATCTCTATTACACTCCACACTGCCCTCTCCCACCTGGACAAGAGGAATGCCTATGTGAGAATGCTGTTCATTGACTACAGCTCAGTGTTCAACACCATAGTGCCCACAAAGCTAATCACTAAGCTCAGGATCCTGGGACTGAACACCTCCCTCTGCAACTGGATCCTGGACTTCCTGATAGTCCGCTCCCAGGTGGTGAGAGTAGGCAACATCACATCCGCCACGCTGATCTTCAACACGGGGGCCCTTTAGGGGTGCTTAATCCCCTCCTGTACTCCCTGTTCACCCACAACTGCGTGGCAGCGCATGACTCCAACACCATCATTAAGTTTGCTGACAACACCACAGTGGTTGGCCTGATCACCGGCGACGATGAGACACCCTATAGAGAGGAGGTCAGTGCCCTGGCAGTGTGGTGCCAGGACAACAACCTCTCAACGTCAGCAAGACAAACGAGCTGATCGTGGACTACAGAAAACAGAGGGCCGAGTACGCCCACTTCGACAGGGCTGTGGTCGAACGGGTCCAGAGCTTCAAGTTCCTCGGTGTCAAAATCACTAAGGAATTAACATGGTCCTCACACACTAATAGTCGTGAAGAAGGAACAACAACGCCTCTTCTCCCTCAGGAGGCTGAAAAGATTTGGCATTGGCCTTCAGATCCTCTAAGTTCTACAGCTGCACCGTTGAGAGTGTCTTGACTGGCTTCATCACTGCTTGATATGTCAACTGCTTGGCATCCGAAGGCAAAGCGCTACAGAGGATAGTGCGTAGAGCTCAGTACATCTCTGGGGCTGAGCTCCCTGCCATCCAGGACCTCTAGGGTGTCAGGAAGGCCCTAAAAATTGTCTAATACTCCATCTACCCAAGCCATTCTGCTAAATAGTTAATATGGGTAGCTATTGGTTAACTATTTAACTATCTGCCGAAAGTAGCCTATCAGTTAAGAGGGTTGGGTCAGTAGCCAAAAGGACGCTGGTTCGAATCCTCGAGCCGGCAAAGTGGAAAATATGCTGTTTTGCCCTTGAGCAAGGCAGTTAACTCCCAACAACAACTGCTCCACATGCGCCGATGACATGAATGTCAGCAGCCCCCCGCACCTCTCTGATTCAGAGTGGTTGGGTTAAATGCAGAAGACACATTTCGGTTGAATGCATTGTTGTGCAACTGAGTAGGTATCCTCTTTCCTCTCGCTTTTTGCACTTACTCTTTTGACTCATCACGTACGCTGCTGCTACTGTTTATCTATCCTGTTGCCTTGTCACTTTATCCCTACCTATACAGTGAGGGGGAAAAAGTATTTGATCCCCTGCTGATTTTGTACGTTTGCCCACTGACAAAGAAATGATCAGTCTATAATTTTAATGGTATGTTTATTTGAACAGTGAGAGACAGAATAACATGAAAAAAATCCAGAAAAACGCATGTGAAAAATGTTATAAATAGATTTTCATTTTAATGAGGGAAATAAGTATTTGACTCAATCAGAAAGATTTCTGGCTCCCAGGTGTCTTTTATACAGGTAACGAGCTGAGATTAGGAGCACACTCTTAAAGGGAGTGCTCCTAATCTCAGCTTGTTACCTGTATAAAAGACACCTGTCCACAGAAGCAATCAATCAATCAGATTCCAAACTCTCCACCATGGCCAAGACCAAAGAGCTCTCCAAGGATGTCAGGGACAAGATTGTAGACCTACACAAGGCTGGAATGGGCTACAAGACCATCGCCAAGCAGCTTGGTGAGAAGGTGACAACAGTTGGTGTGATTATTCACAAATGGAAGAAACACAAAAGAACTGTCAATCTCCTCGGCCTGGGGCTCCATGCAAGATCTCACCTCGTGGAGTTGCAATGATCATGAGAACGGTGAGGAATCAGCCCAGAACTACACGGGAGGATCTTGTCAATGATCTCAAGGCAGCTGGGACCATAGTCACCAAGAAAACAATTGGTAACACACTACGCCGTGAAGGACTGAAATCCTGCAGCGCCCGCAAGGTCCCCCTGCTCAAGAAAGCACATATACATGCCCGTCTGAAGTTTGCCAATGAACATCGGAATGATTCAGAGGACATCTGGGTGTAAGTGTTGTGGTCAGATGAGACCAAAATGGAGCTCTTTGGCATCAACTCAACTCGCCGTGTTTGGAGGAGGAGGAATGCTGCCTATGACCCCAGGAACACTATCCCCACCGTCAAACATGGAGGTGGAAACATTATGCTTTGGGGGTGTTTTTCTGCTAAGGGGACAGGACAACTTCACCGCATCAAAGGGACGATGGATGGGGCCATGTACCGTCAAATCTTGGGTGAGAACCTCCTTCCCTCAGCCAGGGCATTGAAAATGGGTTGTGGATGGGTATTCCAGCATGACAATGACCCAAAACACACGGCCAAGGCAACAAAGGAGTGGCTCAAGAAGAAGCACATTAAGGTCCTGGAGTGGCCTAGCCAGTCTCCAGACCTTAATCCCATAAATCTGTGGAGGGAGCTGAAGGTTCGAGTTGCCAAACGTCAGCCTCGAAACCTTAATGACTTGGAGAAGATCTGCAAAGAGGAGTCGGACAAAATCCCTCCTGAGATGTGTGCAAACCTGGTGGCCAACTACAAGAAACGTCTGACCTCTGTGATTGCCAGCAAGGGTTTTGCCACCAAGTACTAAGTCATGTTTTGCAGAGGGGTCAAATACTTATTTCCCTCAAATCAATTTATAACATTTTTCACATGTGTTTTTCTGGATTTTTTTGTTGTTATTCTGTCTCTCACTGTTCAAATAAACCTACCATTATACCATTATATATAATGGTATGTTCAAATAAACCTACCATTATAAAATTATAGATAAAATTATTGATCGTTTCTTTGTCAGTGGGCAAACATATAAAATCAGCAGGGGATCAAATACTTTTTTCCCTCACTGTATGTACATATCTACCTCAATTACCTTGTACCGCTGCACATCAATGCTGTACTGGTACCCTGTGTATATAGCCAAGTTATCGTTACTCATTGTGTATTTATTCCTCGTGCTAAAATAAAAATATATTTTTTTCACTCTGCATTGTTGGGAACGAAAAGCATTTCACTGTTTTCACTGTACAAAGAATGTGATTTGGTTTATATTAGGCTACATGTGAGAGTAAAATGCCTACAGTCAGTCTCCATTTTTCAGTTACTACAGCAGGCTAAAACAGTGTCCAAACTATTTATTTTTAGTTCAGAGGAGCGGTAGCCGTGGCTGCTGCCGCACCCCTTCTTCCACTGTCTCTGCTACTAGGTAGTGGGGAAGTTTGACGCTTAAAGGGTAGGTAGCATAAACATAATCACATGTAACATATGGATGTAACCATGCCAAGTTAGACCTCACTTTTCTATATTTTCAAGTTATTACATAAAACCGATCAGAATGCCAAAGTCATGCCGGAGAATGTTTTTGCGGGGTGTGACATAATATGGAGGAATCGGCAAGACAGCATATTCCCTATAATGTTAACTCCCAACAGAAGTAACTTAAAATCTATAACTTAAATTTATACCAAATAGTTTGCACTCATGTCTACAGGTTAATATAATCTTCAGGCCATGTCTGTGGCACTGTGTTATTCTCACAGCGGGCGAAGAAGGTGTTTAGCTTGTCCTGAAGCAAGACGTCGGAGTCCGCGATGTGGCTGGTTTTCCCTTTGTAGTCCGTGATTGTCTGTAGACCCTGCCACATACGTCTCGTGTGTGAGCCGTTGAGTTGCGACTCCACTTTGTCTCTATACTGACATTGTGCCTGTTTGATTGCCTTACGGAGGGAATAACTACACCGTTTGTATTCAACCATATTCCCAGTCACCTTGCCATTGTTAAATGCGGTGTTTCGCGCTTTCGGTTTTGCTCGAATGCTGCCGTCTACCCACAGTAGGTTTTAATAGTCAGTGGGTACAACATCTCCTATACACTTCCTGATGAACTCCGTCACCGTATCAGTGTATTCGTCAATGTTATTCTCGGAGGCTACCTGCAATATATCCCAGTCCTCGTGATCAAAACTATCTAGAAGTGTGGATTCCGATTGGTCAGACCAGCGTTGAATAGTCCTTAGCACGGGTACTTCCTGTTTGAGTTTCTGCCTATAGGAAGGGAGCAGCAAAACTGAGTTGTGATCAGATTTGCCAAAGGGAGGGCGGGGGATGGCATTGTAGGCATCCCGGAAGTTGGAGTAGCAGTGGACGAGTGTTAGCAGCGCGAGTACTACAGTCAATGTGTTGGTAGAACTTCGGTAACATTTTCCTCAAATTTGCTTTGTTAAAATCCCCAGCTACAATAAATGCGGCCTCAGGATATGTGGTTTCCAGTTTGCATAGAGTTTCCAGTGTAGTTCTTTGAGGGCTGTCGTGGTATCGGCTTAAGGGGGAATATACATGGCTGTGGCTATAACCGAAGAGAATTCTCTTGGGAGGTAATACGGACGGCATTCGATTGAGCTTTTCTAGTTCGGATAGAACCAAAGGACTTGAGTTCCTGTATGTTATTGCAATCACACCATGAGTAGTTAATCATGAAGCATACACCCGCTCTTCTTCTTCCCGGAGAGATCTTTATTCCCGTCAGCGCGATGAACTGAGAACCCAACTGGCTGTACGGACTCAGACGGTATATCCCGAGAGACCCATGTTTCTGTGAAACAGAGTATGTTACAATCCCTGATGTCTCTCTGGAGGGAAATCCTCGCCCTGAGCTCGTAAACTTTATTATCCAGAGACAGAACATTGACTGGTAATATGCTCGGAAGCGGTGGGTGGTGTGGGCGCCTCCTGAGTCGGACTAGAAGTCCACTCCGAATATCTAATCCACCTGCGGTGTTTTGGATCAGCCTCTGGAATCAGTTCAATTGCCCTGGGGGGTACGAACAAAGTTTCCGATTCTGGAAAGTCGTGTATTCCTGGTCAAAATGCTGGTGAGTTACCGCCGCTCTGGTATCCAAAGTTATTCCCGACTGTATGAAATAACACACATTTATGGGCTAATAATGTAATAAATAACACACACAAAAAAACAGCTGCCCTATCTATCATCGCCACTTTGTCTTTTCCGTATTAACAATGACTTCACTTAACTTTATTAGGGGAATATCAAAAGTAAGAAACTTTTGTGAAGGTGTGGTATGGCTATTATTAGGCTTTGCTGCTGAAGACCTATGAATGCAGTGCACACCGGAGCTCCAACTGTCTCTGACCGTTGAACTGCAGTGAGGAAGAATGTTTTAGGCCTACTAGAGTTACTCCTTTTAATCTAACAATATAATGCTTATCTTTATTTTTAAAATTCGGATAAAAAAAATGGTCTGATTAGCCTCCTTCTGTACTCTTATATCTGTATAGCAGTAGTAGCCTATCTGACAAGGATACAGAATGCATGTTGGTGTCGGGAACATGGTGCCGGCATATCTTGGTCTCGCTAGGGCTAGACCTAAGCTTCTTACTTTTTATATATATTAAAAAAAGATGAATATCATGCAGTTGTCGCCTAGGCCTATAGGTCGACAGTGCCTTCAGAAAGTATTCCACATGTTGTGTTACAGCCTGAATTTAAAATTGATTCAATTGAGATTTTGTGTCTCTCGCCTACACACAAGACCTGATGGTGTCAAAGTGGATTGAAAAAAATGTTTTTAGGCATGTTTACAAATTAATTAAAAATGAAAAGCTGAAATGTCTTGAGTGAATAAGTATTCAACCCCTGTGGGTATGGTAAGTCTAAATAAGTTCAGGAGTATAGATTTTCTTAGCAAGTCACATGATAAGTTAAATGGGCTCACTCTGTATGCAATAATAGTGTAACATGCTTTTTGAATGACTACCTCATCTTTGTACCCCACACAAACAATTACCAAGGTCCCTAAGTCGAGCAGTGAATTTCAAACACAGATTCAACCACAAAGACCAGGGAGGTTTTCCAATGCTTCACGAGAAGTGCACGTATTGGTAGATGGGTAAAAAAAAAAAGCAGACAATGAATGTCCCTTTGAGTATGGTGACTTTATTAATTACACTTTTGGATGGTGTATCAGTCATTACAAAGATACAGGCGTCCTTCCTAACTTACCAGAGAGGAATGAAACCACTCAGAGATTTCACCATGAGGCCAATGGTGACTTTAAAACAGTTACAGAGTTGAATGGCAGTGATAGGAGAAAACTGATGCACCAACAACATTGTAGTTACGCCACAATACTAACCTAAATGACAGAGTGAAAAGAAAGCATGTACTGAATAAAAATGTTTGCAATAAGGCTCTAAAGTTAAACTACAAAACATTTGACCAAGAAATTAACTTAATGTCATGTTTGGGGCAAACAACACATCACTGAGTACCACTCTTCATATTTTCAAGCATGGTGGTGGCTGCATCGTTATGGTTATGCTTGTCATCAGCAAAGACAAGGGGAGTTTTTTAGGATAAAAAAAAAAAAAAAAAAAGGAATAATAGAGCTAAGTAAAATCCTAGAGGAAAACCTGGTTCAGTCTGCTTTCCAACAGACACTGGGAGACAAATTCACCTTTCAGCAGGACGATTTATTAAACTTTTATTTAACCTTTATTTAACTAGGCTAGTTAAGAACAAATTCTTATTTACAATGACTGCCTAACCCAGACGATGCTGGGCCAATTGTGCGCCGCCCTATGGGAATAACCTAAAACAAAAGGCCAGATATACAATGGAGTTGCTTACCAAGAAGATCGTGAATGTTCCTGAGTGGCCTAGTTACAGTTTTGACATAAATCGGCTTGAAAATCTATGGCACGTCTTGAAAATGGCTGTCTAGCAATGATCAACAACCAACTTGACAGAGCTTGAAGAATTTTAGAAAGAATAACGTGCAAATATTGTACAATCCATGTGTGAAAAGCTCTAAAAGACTCAGAACAACTCAACTAGAATAGGTGATTCTAACATATTTTGACTCGGGGGGGGGTGAATACTTATGTAAATCAGATATTTCTGTATTTCATTTTTAGTAGATTTGCAAAAATATCTAAAGTTTTCCCTTTGTCATTATGAGGTGTTGTGTGTAGATGGGTGAGGAAAATAATCAGTTCAGGCTGTAACGCAACAAAATTAGGAACAAGTCAAGGGGTATGAATACTTTCTGAAGGCCCTGTGTATGCATGCAATGCCCAGATATATATTTGGAGCTCAATTCCCCCGACAACTGAACCGTGTGGTGGACAATTGTTTTACCTCACCACTGCCAGCACTCTGTTTGCATGGCTAGTGGCTAACGTTAGCCAGCTCAAGCAGAGTAGATTCTCCATATGACGTTAAGATTAGTGCATTATGGGTAGTTTAGAAGATATCCGGAAATAAGTAAATAAATATGTAAAAACCCCAAAACATAACTATTTTTGTAGTTATAGGTAACCAGAATATGACTACAACTAAGTTACTAAGTCTTTGACCACACTGTGTTGTTACTTTGAGTAAAAACTTGTTTCCTACCCTTTTAAGTCAATGTAAAACCCATCACCGAACATTTGAATTGCTAAGCCACCCATTGCAATGGTATGGCACCAATAAAAATGTGAAGGAAATCATTGCCTTTAAATGCCCCCAAGCTGATAATTTGTGTGGTGACTCACTCACAGCACATGCGTTTAACACAGGCACTCGGTTTGAGTGGATGGTGTCTCCAGGGATGAGGCATTTTCAATGACAGTCAACAGTATTTCATACCTCAGTCATTACTATCATCACTCACAAATTAGTAGATCAATCAAATGAAAGTGCATGTGACTTGGTGGATATGATTTAGATGGTAAAAGCACTTTGTGACAGCTGATGTGAAAAATACATTTGATTGAGGGTTCCTATGATACGCATTCATGGAGATAAGGAATTATGTCCCACACACACGCCTTATCCTGTCAGACTATCAGAGCTCTTGGTCTTTAGTCTGTGTTCATGGAGATAAAGAATTATGCACACGTGTTCTTTGTCCAGCAGGCAGACTAGCAGGTCCCATACTGCAACGCGTTTGCAACCAAACAGGCCCTCTTAAAAAAAAAAAAAAAACGTTCTATTTTTCAACTGACCTGAAATTCACACTCTCCTACATAAAATCCTTTCTTCTCCAGGACTGCGTCACTTTGGTAAGGCTGAGGCGTCGGTGGAGGAGGTGCTTGCCTACCTGGAGGAGGCCTACTGTGGCCGCATTTCCATAGAGACCAGTCAGTTGACCAGTCTGGAGGAAAGGGAGTGGCTCGCCGACCGCTTCGAGGAGTTAAAGAAGGAGACATTTACGGGCGGAGGAAAGGAAGAAGTTTGCCAAACTCATGCTGGAGTCACAGGTAGATTGGTTGACGGATGGGGATGGGGATGGGGAGGGTAAAAGTGGTGAAGAGTCACATTTTTCAATCCATCCACCCACATGTTATTTCAGCATGTGCTTAGCCAGCTGTCCCCTTTTCTCGGTGGAGTAAGATAGATAGAGAAAAATACTTTCTCCACCGAGAAGAGGGGACAGCTGGCTAAGCTCCTGCTCAAGTCACAGGTAGATGGGTCAAAGGTTGATGTCGTCACACAGTATTACAGCCAAATTACCTTTTTTTTAGCCTAATTAATGAAAAAGTGTGTCTTATCTAACAGAGTAATTGGTATCTTGTTTAACATTTCTCTGTGGGAATTAAGTCATCTTATCAGCGAGAATGTGATGGTATTGGTTTTATCAATGTTAATTACATTTTTTTTCTATTTCCGAGAAAGACTAATCTTGCTGACTTATTTATGTATTTTGCCTTTATTTAACCAGATAAGTCATTGAGAATTCTCTTTTTACCTTCTCTTTTTACAATAACAACCTGAAATGACCTGTTTCATCTTGTTACCTCAGGAGTTTGATCATTTCCTGGCCACCAAGTTTTCCACGGTGAAGCGTTACGGTGGTGAGGGAGCAGAGAGCATGATGGGAGTGTTCTATGAGATGTTCCGCCTGTTGTCCCACAGTGGGGTGACGGACATCGTCATGGGGATGCCTCATCGCGGGCGACTCAACCTCCTCACGGGGCTGCTGCAGTTCCCACCAGAGGTCAGGGTTCAGACACTATCGATCACTTCCAGGTCAAATTCATGGCTGTAATGTTTACCTGAATTAACCCCACTTACTGGGGATTACCAATAAGCTCCATGTAATTGTCAGCTGCTATGCAGTGTGTAGATAAGAGAGAATCCAGTGTTACCTTATCAGAAAGTGACAGTAAAAAGTTTCTGTGGATGATGACCTTGAATTTTTTGGTTTTGAGAGCGGTAAAAGTGAAATATGAAACCCCGGTATAACATTTTATTTGTTTCATGTGCCTCTCCCTCCACCTCCAGCTGATGTTCCGTAAGATGTGTGGCCTTAGTGAGTTCCCAGCGGACTCTCCCTCCATCGGTGACGTCCTCTCCCACCTCACCTCCTCTGTAGAGCTGGATTTCGGTGCTGCCCACCTCCTCAAAGTGACCATGCTGCCCAACCCCTCCCACCTGGAGGCCATCAACCCAGTCACCCAGGGGAAGACCAGGGCCCGGCAGCAGCTCAAACAGGAGGGAGACTACTCACCAGACGAGAACGCACAGCCTGGGAATAAAGTCGTATGTCTCCAGGTGTAGTGTGTGTTTTTATTTTATTTAACTAGGCAACTCAGTTAAGAACAAATTCTTAGTTTACAATGACGGCCTACCCTGGCCAAACCCTCCCCTAATCCGGACAACACTGGGCCAATTGTGCCCCGCCCTATGTGACTCCCAATCACGGCCGGTTGTGATACAGCAATGCAATGCCTTAGACAGCTGCGCCACCCAAAGTAGAAACATATTGACATACATAGACCTATGTAGCTATATATAGACACACTACCATTCAAACGTTTGGGGTGACTTAGAAATGTTTTTGGTTTTTTTTAAGAAAAGCAAATTGTTTTTTCATTAAAATAACATCAAATTGATCAGAAATACAGTGTAGACATTGTTAATGTTGTAAATGACTATTGTAGCTGGAAACGGCAGATTTTTTTGTTGCAATATCTACGTAGGCATACAGAAGCCCATTATCCACAACCATCACTCCTGTATACTGATGACACGTTGTTAGCTAATCCAAGTTTATCATTTTAAAAGGCTAATTGATCATTAGAAAACCCTTTTGCAATTATGTTAGCACAGCTGACCAAGACCAAAGAGCTCTCCAAGGATGTCAGGGACAAGATTGTAGACCTACACAAGGCTGGAATGGGCTACAAGACCATCGCCAAGCAGCTTGGTGAGAAGGTGACAACAGTTGGTGCGATTATTCGCAAATGGAAGAAACACAAAAGAACTGTCAATCTCCCTCGGCCTGGGGCTCCATGCAAGATCTCACCTCGTGGAGTTGCAATGATCATGAGAACGGTGAGGAATCAGCCCAGAAGTACACGGGAGGATCTTGTCAATGATCTCAAGGCAGCTGGGACCATAGTCACCAAGAAAACAATTGGTAACACACTACGCCGTGAAGGACTGAAATCCTGCAGCGCCCACAATGTCCCCCTGCTCAAGAAAGCACATATACATGCCCGTCTGAAGTTTGCCAATGAACATCTGAATGATTCAGAGGACATCTGGGTGTAAGTGTTGTGGTCAGATGAGACCAAAATGGAGCTCTTTGGCATCAACTCAACTCGCCGTGTTTGGAGGAAGAGGAATGCTGCCTATGACCCCAAGAACACCATCTCCACCGTCAAACATGGAGGTGGAAACATTATGCTTTGGGGGTGTTTTTCTGCTAAGGGGACAGGACAACTTCACCGCGTCAAAGGGACGATGGACGGGGCCATGTACAGTCAAATCTTGGGTGAGAACCTCAGCCAGGGCTTTGAAAATGGGTCGTGGGTGGGTATTCCAGCATGACAATGACCCAAAACACACGGCCAAGGCAACAAAGGTGTGGCTCAAGAAGAAGCACATTGAGGTCCTGGAGTGGCCTAGCCAGTCTCCAGACCATAATCCCATAGAAAATCTGTGGAGGGAGCTGAAGGTTCGAGTTCCCAAACAGCAGCCTCGAAACCTTAATGACTTGGAGAAGATCTGCAAAGAGGAGTGGGACAAAATCCCTCCTGAGATTTGTGCTAACCTGGTGGCCAACTACAAGAAACGTCTGACCTCTGTGATTGCCAACAAGGGTTTTGCCACCAAGTACTAAGTCATGTTTTGCAGAGGGGTCAAATACTTATTTCCCTCATTTAAAATGCAATTCCATTTATGTTTTTCACATGCGGTTTTTCTGGATTTTTTGTTGTTATTCTGTCTCTCACTGTTCAAATAAACCTACCATTAAAATTATAGACTGATCATTTCTTTGTCAGTGGGCAAACGTACAAAATCAGCAGGGGATCAAATACTTTTTTCCCTCACTGTACATTAGTGTCTAGTTTGAGAAACATATGCCTCACAACTCCTCAACTGACAGCTTCATTAAATAGTACCCGCAAAACACCAGTCTCAATGTCAACAGTGAAGAGGCGACTCCGGGATGCTGGCCTTCTAGGCAGAGTTGCAAAGAAAAAGCCATATCTCAGACTGGCCAATAAAAAGAAAATATTAAGATGGGCAAAAGAACACAGACACTGGACAGAGGAACTCTGCCTAGAAGGCCAGCATCCCGGAGTTGCCTCTTCACTGTTGACGTTGAGATTGGTGTTTTGCGGGTACTATTTAATGAAGCTGCCAGTTGAGGAGTTGTGAGGCGTATGTTTCTCAAACTAGACACTAATGTACTTGTCCTCTTGCTCATTTAGGGGAGCTAACGTCTTATTTAAGGGAGCTGAGCCCCCCCTGGTTCCACCATAATTCGTTCCTTGGCCCTCAGGCCAATGTGTTTGACACCCCCTGAACTAGAAACGCATTCACTGAGTAACACTGCTATATAATAGTATACTTAATTGCACTCTCGTGAATTTGTCTTGCACAATATGTAAAAGAGAGGGATAGTAGGAAGAGATTACTATGCTGAAGTACAGTTTATAGGGACATAAGGGCATTATCTATTGTCAAGATATTTTCAGAATTTCAAGCCTGAAATGAACTGGTGATCATTGTGGAAACTCTCCTTACTTTTCTCAGGTCCATGGGGATGCCTCATTCTCGGGTCAAGGGATTGTTCCAGAGACATTCACCATTTCACTACTCCCCCACTTCAGAGTCGGTGGGAGCATCCACCTCATTGTAAACAACCAAGTGGGTTATACCACTCCATCTGCGAGAGGGAGATCGTCTTTATACTGCAGTGATGTTGGTATGTGAAATTTATCGCTTTATCTATAGTAGATCTTTTTGGGAATTATAATCACAAGTCCATTTTTTTTATGGGAATTTCATACTCCTCTATCTCACGGTGTGTGTGCTCTCCCCTCTCCAGGTAAGATGGTGGGCTGTGCGGTGATCCATGTGAATGGTGATGATACGGAGGAGGTGGTGCGGGCCACGCGTTTGGTGGTAGAGTATCAGAGACGCTTCAGGAAGGATGTCATCCTGGACCTGCTCTGCTACAGACGGTGGGGACACAACGAGCTGGACGAACCTGGTTTCACTAACCCTGCCATGTACAAGATTATCCGGTGAGTTCAGTATATTTGCTATACTCTTCCCTCTCCAGGCTGCTCTTGAGCCAAAAGGGGTCCACTAAATGGGCAGAAATATTGTCCAGAAACGACCTCATTGTATTGAACGGGGAACACATCCCCACAACCATGAACAAAAGCATTATATTGTTTACCTACAATTTTAGATTTGCTTTACATTATTTGCCATTGATATACCCTTGATTACAGAACAATGCCGAAATAACAACAAATAACTAACCGTGACATCCTACCCTCTTCTCACCCCCCAGCTCCAGGAAGAGCATCCCAGACTCCTACGCTGACCAGCTGATCTCAGAGGGCCTGATGACCGAGGAGGACTGTGGTGCCATCAGGACAGCCCACTACGGCATGCTGAATGACAAGCTGGCCAACATGACCCTATACAGCCCGCCACCCACCAACCTGCAGGTCTGTGATGTGCACTCATTTCACATACTTTAGCTGGGCTTGATTGAGTTTACCTGGCACAATGGATTCAATAGAATAGTTGCAAAAGTTCAAACCCCACCCATCTGTCACTACTGGCAGACTAAAGCGAACGCTCAAAATGTTTGTTCCCAGGTCTGGTGAGGAGTGCTTACCATTCTTTGCTGTAACAAATTGACTTATAAAGTTGTGTTGTTGCAGGGGCGCTGGGGAGGTCTGGAGGAGCCCCAGGCCAGAGTCACCCGCTGGGACACGGGGGTGCCTGTTCCCCTGCTGCAGTATGTAGGGGCTAAGTCTGTGGAGATACCCGACGAGGTCCAGCTGCACAGCCACCTGGGAAAGATGCATGTGGCGGTAATAACAATTACAGGATATATATTGTAGCTAATTCAGGGGGGGGTCCTGCCCGGGACTGGCACCCAGGTCCACCGACTGTCAACCCAACACCTTAGCCATTACGCCAACAGATCTCAACCTCTAAGGTTTGCTAGGTGTTGAGTTAAAGGGATAGTTTGGGATTTCAGAGACAATGGTATCCACGAGTTCATCTGACTCTGGGGGGGGGGGGGAAATGGATAAAGGGCTTCATTGACAAAATCCCGAAGTATCCCTTTAAGGTCGCTACAAAATAGCATTTTTTTAAAAAAAAATCCCCCCAAAGGTATTTGGGTGATGGCATGCCTCACTAGGGTCAGCAGTGCAGTCTTGTTAGAGCTGGATGAATGTGTTTTCCCCCTTGTTTTAAAGACTCTCTGAAGCTCAATGAAAACAGATCTGTTGTGTTCTCTCAGGGTCGCCGTGCGAAGGTGGAGAATGGAACTAATCTGGACTGGTCCACTGCTGAGGCCATGGCGTTTGGCTCTCTGCTCTGCCAAGGTCAGTCAACAGCTTTTTACACTACTGAACCAAACCAAGCTGTACTGAGCTGGCCTGGTTCCGCATCCACTTTAGTTGCTGGAGTATCCTAGGCAACACAATTTGGTTTGGGTTGGCATGGTAATGTGAAAAAGGCATGATCTTCATTTTTTTACAGAAATTGCTTGTTAGATAGATAGATTTGTGTTTTCCAGGCCTGTTATTACCATACTATGTCAATACTTACAAATGTATAGTTATTTTTAGTCATTTACAGTTGAAGTTGGAAGTTTACATACACTTAGGTTGGAGTCATTAAAACTTGTTTTTCAACCACACCCATATTTCTTGTTAACAAACTATAGTTTTGGCAAGTCTGTTAGGAGATCTACTTTGTGCATGACCCAAGTAATTTTTCCAACAATTGTTTACAGACAGATCATTTCACTGTATCACAATTCCAGTGGGTCAGAAGTTTACATACACTAAGTTGACTGTGCCTTTAAACAGCTTGGAAAATTCCAGAAAGTGATGCCATGGCTTTAGAAGCTTCTGACTTGCTAATTGACATCATTTGAGTCAATTGGAGGTGTACCTGTTGGATGTATTTCAAGGCCTACCTTCATACTCAGTGCCTCTTTGTTTGACATCATGGGGAAATCAACCAAGACCTCAGAAAAATCAATCAAATCAATCCCAGAACAACAGCAAAGGACCTTGTGAAGATGCTGGAGGAAACCGGTACAAAAGTATCTATATCCACAATAAAACAAGTCCTATATCGACAAACCTGAAAGGCCGCTCAGCAAGGAAGAAGCCACTGCTCCAAAACCGCCATAAAAAAGCCAGGCTACGGTTTGCAACTGCACATGGGGACAAAGATCGTACTTTTTGGAGAAATGTCCTCTGGTCTTATGAAGAAAAATAGAACTGCTTGGCCATAATGACCATCGTTATGTTTGGAGGAAAAAGGGGAATGCTTGCAAGCCGAAGAACACCATCCCAACCGTGAAGCATGGGGGTGGCAGCATCATGTTGTGGGGGTGCTTTGCTGCAGGAGGGACTGGTGCACTTCACAAAATAGATGGCATCATGAGGGAGGAAAATGATGTAGATATATTGAAGCAACATCAAGACATCAGCCAGGAAGTTAAAGCTTGGTCGCAAATGGGTCTTCCAAATGGACAATGACCCCAAGCATACCTCCCAAAGTTGTGGCAAAATGAGTTAAGGACAACAAAGTCAAGGTATTGGAGTGGCCATCACAAAGCCCTGACCTCAATCCTATAGAACATTTGTGGGCAGAACTGAAAAAGCGTGTGCGAGCAAGGAGGCCTACAAACCTGACTCAGTTACCCCAGCTCTGTCAGGAGGAATGGGCCAAAATTCACCCAACTTATTGTAAGAAGCTTGTGGAAGGCTGCCCAAAACGATTGACCCAAGTTAAACAATTTAAAGGCAATGCTACCAAATACATATTGAGTGTATGTAAACTTCTGACCCACTGGGAATGTGATGAAAGAAATAAAAGCTGAAATAAATCATTCTCTCTACAATATTTCTGACATTTCACATTCTTAAAATAAAGTGGCGATCCTAACTGACCTAAGACGGGGCATTTTTACTAGGATTAAATGTCAGGAATTGTAACAAACTGGATTTTATTGTATTTGGCTAAGGTGTATGTAAACTTCTGACTTCAACTGTATATATGTAATTCTCATGCTGTAAGAATGTCTTGTTTTTCATTTGTTTTGCAGGGTTCAACATTCGTATCAGTGGACAGGATGTTGGTAGGGGCACCTTCAGTCAGAGACATGCCATGATAGTTTGTCAAGACACAGATGACATGTACATCCCCCTCAATCACATAGACCCTGAACAGAAAGGATTCATGGAGGTAAATAATGAGTTATTGCAACAAGAGAAAAACAAAAAACAATGAGACTTGATACAAAATAACTTGTGACTCGACTTGCGCTTACATTGCACGACTTGGGACTTGAGATTCAACCCTTTTTACTCACTTGAGACTTCACGACTTGTTTACTTGCTTTACTTCTAAGTTGTATAAGAGTGTCTTGGACACCCACCTGTAATACGGCGTGTGTGTGTTCTAGGTGTGCAACAGTGCCCTGTCTGAGGAGGCCGTTCTGGGCTTTGAGTATGGCATGGCCATCGCCCAGCCTAAACTGCTGCCTATCTGGGAGGCTCAGTTTGGAGACTTCTTCAATGGAGCTCAGATCATATTCGACACCTTCCTCTCCGGCGGTAATGAATGCTCATACTCTGGTCAATAACTTTCTGAAGTCAGCCAAGGGCTATTTTTTTTGGTCTAATCTTTTAAGGTTGCAGATAGTTGTATATCATAAACCAGTTTCCTTCTAGCCCCTGGCGAACACCTATCAAGTCCTTTCAGTAAAGTGAACACAGATTAATAAGGGCTAGGGGGAAGGGGATACATGGAATGGAGCTAACACTTTTTGTTTAGTAAACATTTTAAGATTAAACTCGATATTTGGTCAACGTGATTGGTAAATCATGGGTCCCAGTAGAACAAACTGCACTTGAATTTAAAAGCTTTATAGAGCATTCATAAAGCCTTCATAAACGTTAGACGCTACATTCAGGTTCCACCTGGTGTTGATTTGAAATGTCTCTCGCTCCCAGGCGAGGCTAAGTGGCTGCTGCAGTGCGGGATGGTGATCCTTCTTCCCCATGGTTACGATGGAGCAGGACCTGAACACTCCTCCTGCCGCATGGAGAGGTTCCTACAGGTGAAGAGGGGAACACAAGTCACATGGAAACTAATTTAAAGGAGCGGGGAACCTCCGATCTTCTCCTCTGCGTTTTGTGGCAGTGAGAAATGAGGAAAACAGACTTTTGAGAGAGAGCCCAGGGCTACTCTTTGGAAACAAATACCTCTACAAATACCAGATACAATTACAGTGGGGAAAAAAAGTATTTAGTCAGCCACCAATTGTGCAAGTTCTCTCACTTAAAAAGATGAGAGGCCTGTAATTTTCATCATAGGTACACTTCAACTATGACAGACAAAATGAGGGGAAAAAATCCAGAAAATCACATTGTAGGATTTTTTATGAATTTATTTGCAAATTATGGTGGAAAATAAGTATTTGGTCACATACAAACAAGCAAGATTTCTGGCTCTCACAGACCTGTAACTTCTTCTTTAAGAGGCTCCTCTGTCCTCCACTCATTACCTGTATTAATGGCACCTGTTTGAACTTGTTATCAGTATAAAAGACACCTGTCCACAACCTCAAACAGTCACACTCCAAACTCCACTATGGCCAAGACCAAAGAGCTGTCAAAGGACACCAGAAACCAAATTGTAGACCTGCACCAGGTTGGGAAGACTGAATCTGCAATAGGTAAGCAGCTTGGTTTGAAGAAATCAACTGTGGGAGCAATTATTAGGAAATGGAAGACATACAAGACCACTGATAATCTTCCTCGATCTGGGGCTCCACGCAAGATCTTACCCCCGTGGGGTCAAAATGATCACAAGAACGGTGAGCAAAAATCCCAGAACCACACGGGGACCTAGTGAATGACCTGCAGAGAGCTGGGACCAAAGTAACAAAGCCTACCATCAGTAACACACTACGCCGCCAGGGACTCAAATCCTGCAGTGCCAGACGTGTCCCCTGCTTAAGCCAGTACATGTTCAGGCCCGTCTAAAGTTTGTTAGAGAGCATTTGGATGATCCAGATGAGGATTGGGAGAATGTCAGATGAAACCAAAATAGAACTTTTTGGTAAAAACTCAACTCGTCGTGTTTGGAGGACAAAGAATGCTGAGTTGCATCCAAAGAACACCATACCTACTGTGAAGCATGGGGGTGGAAACATCATGCTTTGGGGCTGTTCTTCTGCAAAGGGACCAGGACGACTGATCCGTGTAAAGGAAAGAATGAATGGGGCCATGTATCGTGAGATTTTGAGTGAAAACCTCCTTCCATCAGCAAGGGCATTGAAGATGAAACGTGGCTGGGTCTTTCAGCATGACAATGATCCCAAACACACCGCCCGGCAACTAAGGAGTGGCTTCAGAAGAAGCATTTCAAGGTCCTGGAGTGGCCTAGCCAGTCTCCAGATCTCAACCCCATAGAAAATCTTTGGAGGGAGTTGAAAGTCCGTGTTGTCCAGCGACAGCCCCAAAACATCACTGCTCTAGAGGAGATCTGCATGGAGGAATGGGCCAAAATACCAGCAACAGTGTGTGAGAACCTTGTGAAGACTTACAGAAAACATTTGACCTCTGTTATTGCCAACAAAGGGTATATAACAAAGTATTGAGATAAACTTTTGTTATTGACCAAATACTTATTTTCCACCATAATTTGCAAATGAATTCATTAAAAATCCTACAATGTGATTTTCTGGATTTCTTTTCCTCATTTTGTCTGTCATAGTTGAAGTGTACCTATGATGAAAATTACAGGCCTCTCTCATCTTTTTAAGTGAGAGAACTTGCACAATTGGTGGCTGACTAAATCCTTTTTTCCCCCACTGTACCTCTGTTATAACTACTGTATACCGCGGTCTACTCTCTCACTGTCTCTTGTAATATTTGTTGTATCTCTGTCTAAATCTCCTTGTTTTCTCTTTCTCCCAGCTGTGTGACAGTAAGGAGGAGGGGGTGGATGGTGACAATGTCAACATGGGCGTGGTCAACCCTACGACTCCAGCACAGTACTTCCACCTGCTGAGACGACAGATGATACGCAACTTCCGCAAGCCGCTCATCGTTGCCGGGCCCAAGACTCTGCTCCGATTCTCTGTAAGCTACTCAATAACACATCTAATACAAGCCATTAGAGTTAAATGGGCCTGTTTGAATACCTTTTTAAAATGCATCCTTCCTCCCCCTTCATGTAATCACTGATCTGTAGGTGAGTGAGTGGCTAGGTGAAGGCATGGTTTTCACTGCATCGCTTCCACCGATCTTACCATGTCATGTCAATGATTTCCTCAAGGAAAGAAAAAAGGAAGGGTTCATTTGAAGGTATTCGAACAGGGCTACTGTGAACATGTTTATGGTCATATTTGGTGACCGAGTTGATACATTCCTGTCTCTACCTCTAGGGAGCAACATCCAGTCTGGCTGACATGGCTCCCGGAACCTCTTTCAAACCTGTGATTGGTGACGCCTCCGTCACACCAGCCAGGTAAAGAAGTATCCACAACATTGCACCCTCTCTTCTGCTTCCTGTTGATAAGTGTATGTTATATCTAATTAGAAAATGTTGTCATTTGTGTTATGGTGTCACTTCATTGGACTTTATTTACGAGACGGAATAGTAAAGTGAAGCTACATCTGTACATGCTGCACCTTCCAGGGTTGGCTGAATTCAAATGGAATCGACCCCAACCATTTACAGCATGTACCCAACTGCTTTAATAACTGTCCTTTTCTGCTATCCCTGTAGTGTCCAGCGGGTGGTGCTGTGTTCTGGGAAGCACTACTATGCCTTGTTGAAGCAGAGGGAGGCATCAGCAGCCACTCAGACCACAGCACTGATCAGACTGGAGGAGCTGTGTCCCTTCCCTCTGGAGGCCCTGCAGCAGGAGCTCACCAAGTACCTCAACGCCAAAGGTAGGCTATGCCTGGCCACTATTTACCTCAAACGTCTAAAATGCCACTTTGCAGTCGCTTTTATCCAAGTACACCAACATCAAATGTGTATATAAGTGACCCCTGGCCTGCACTGGTCTTCACACAGACACACATTAACCCTGGTTTAAAAAGATATTTTATTGGAGATTCTCCATTTAGCATGCTTTTTATTCCAGGATTAGGCTTAGTCTGTATTTGAGAAACTGGCCCTTACTGTTCAACACTGCTTACCAGAAACTGTGCAGCAGCATCGGATCAATAGATCATTTTGTGAACGTTATTTGGTAGGGATGGGCTTTTGAAATTATTTTACTATTCAAATAATATCATTACCTTTTTTCAGATATTTGATCAACTGTCCCCATCCCTAGTATTTTGCGATCTTCAATAATTATTTTTAATGTAATCTTCATGTGTTTGTGTCCCATACAGAGTTCGTCTGGAGCCAGGAGGAGCCCCAGAACATGGGCCCCTGGTCCTTCGTGGCCCCTAGGTTTGAGAAGCAGCTGGCCTGCAAGGTGAGTCCTGCCCCTGTCTGAATGATCAGAGAAATACAGTTTGTGTTTGAGAGGATTAGTTTGAGCAAGGTGAGGCTCCGAATTGCTAATTTTGATCAGATAATGAGTAGTAGTTTGGGATGCAAGGTGATTTGTAGATCTGTGATTCTGCACAGTCCGACTGCAATGTAGTGGATCTCAAACATGCACAATAAACTAAGTGTACAAAACATGCTCTTTCCATGACATAGACTGACTAGGTGAATCCAGGTGAAAGCTATGAGTGCTTATTGATGTCAACTGTTAAATCCACTTCAGTCTGTGTAGATGAAGGGGAAGAGACCGGTTAAAGAAGGATTTTTAACAATTGACACATGATTTGTATATGTGCGCCACTGAGGGTGACTGGGCAAGTGCCTTTGAACAGGGTATGGTAGTAGGTGCCAGGCGCACCTGTTTGAGTGTGTCAAGAACTGCAACACTGCTAGGTTTTTCACACTCAACAGTTTCCAGTGTGTATCAAGAATGTTCCACCACCCAAAGGACATCCAGCCAACTTGACCCAACTCTGGGCAACATTGGAGTCAGCATGGGCCAGCATCCCTGTAGAAAGCTTTCAGCACCATGTAGAGTCCATTCTCTGACGAATTGAGGCTGTTCTGAGGGCAAGAGGGAGTGCAACTCAATATTAGGAAGGGGTTCCCAATGTTTTGTACACTCAGTGTATATTTGACTGGTTTTTATTTAAAAAATAAAATATTAACCAACCGTTTTCATTTGCCCACCTTCTTTGTCCCCCTACTCTTCCTCCAGCTCCGGTTGGTGAGTCGGCCTACTCTGCCTGCCCCGGCTGTGGGCATCGGAACGCTCCACCACCAACAGAACGAGGCCATCCTCACTGCCACCTTCTCCTCTTGAGCCACTGGGCCCCAAGATGGCTGCTCCCGCGGGCTCCAGAATGGATGCACCCTCCGTGCTCCAGTAAAACCACATTACATCTCTTCTCTAGCCTGGACCTCCAGGGTGAATTTATCTCGGTTTCACATTTGTGTCACTCAACTTTCTATGAATTGGTGAGATGAAACGATAGAGAGTCCAGGCTCTCTTTTCTTCCTGTATGTTTAAATGTTCTCAAAAACAAGTGCTAAAGGCTGCTGCCTCAATGTGGAGGGGGGCTTCAGGTACTGAGTGGAACAAGACTGAAGGCTATAAAGGGCTGTTTCATCGACCATTATGAAATGTAGTTGCAGCTGTATTGCATCGTGAAGCCAGTCAATATTGCCCTGAGTGTTCATTTTTAACTCTTAACTTTTGCATAAAGTTAAAAACATTAATTTCAAATGCAATTATGATTGCGTTTCGATTTACTATACTGAAACAAAAATATAAACGCAACATGCAACAATTTCAAAGATTTTACTGAGTTAGTTCATATAAGGTAATCAGTCAATTGAAATAAATTCATTAGGCCCTAATCTATGGAGTTCACATGACTGGGAATACGATATGCAGCTGTTGGTCACAAATACCTTAAAATAAAAGTAGGGGCATGGGACAGAAACCCAGTCATTATCTGTTGTGACCACCATGTACCTTCATATTTTTGTTCAGTGTAGATATGGGGCCTTAGGGTACTGAGCGAGAGCGCAACCAAAATACGGTTAAGTTTAAATCAAGGCCAGGGGTGTCAAACATACAGCCCGTGGGTGGTTTGTGTAAAAGAATACAAAATACCAAAAAATTACTAAATCATATATCATTTTGGGGGACGAAAAACGAACTCAATATTCGTTCAAATGACTAAAACCAAATCGAAACTGTGTATAAATGATTATTGGCATACCCACCTTATGTGGGAAAAATGCATTGCAAGTGTTGGGAGCCTTACTTTCTTCACCGTGACTGGAGAACGGAGTTTCCCCACCAATTGTTTTTTTGTTACCACTACATCACTAAATGTAATACATTTTCAGTGCGGCCTTCCAGACCTCATTGAGGACCAAATGCGGGTCCCGGCACAAAATGAGTTTGACACCCCTGTCTTAGTGTCTAAGTTTCTAACATGATTGTATTATGAAGGCACTTTAACCTCCTTGCTCATATGTAGCCACACATCAGAGTATTATGATTTCATTTCAGTGACCTATCATCTAGTTTATCATCTTTTTTCTTCAAAGTAGAAGATTGGCTCAGGTTGGGGGCTGAGGCATTCTTTAGTGTTCTCTTCATGAGGTGATATAGTTTTTACTGTTTACATGTCATCTTCAACATCAGTCCAAATATTGTTAAACTGTTGGAAATATTATTTAGGTTATTTTTGTTTGTGTAGAAATTCAAAGCTCCTAATTATTGTTGTAGATTTTGAAAGAAAAACAACACTACTAATATTTCTGAACAACTACTGCCCAAATGAGCCATTAGCACCACAACTATTTAATATTTCTGATGAAAAGTAAGGGTTACCATTTCTCTACAAAGTAACTTGGTAGTTTATATTGGTTTGGTCTTAACATTTCCGTTTTCATTTTCAAAAGGTTGACTGTTGTGAATTCTGTCTTTACTGCTGCAGGTACGATTTCATAAATCTGTGAAAGCTGACTACCACTGGATTTGAGTTCTAACTTACTATATAAAGTGGTAAGAAACCAATGCCATTTCTCTCTACGTTCATATTGTGGTTCAAGAAAAGGGCTACCATACAGTGCATTCTGAAAATATTCAGACCCCTTGACGTTTTCCACATTTTGTTACGTTACAGCATTATTCTAAAATTGATTACATTAAGAAAATCCTCATGAATCTGCACACAATACCCCATAATGACAGAGCGACAGAGGTTTTTAGAAATGTTTGCAGAAATACCTAATTTACATAAGTATTCAGACACTTTGGGATGAGACTTGAAATTGAGCTCAGGTGCATCCTGTTTCCATTGATCATCCTTCACATGTTTCCACAACTTGATTGGAGTCCACCTGGGGTAAATTCAATTGATTGGACATGATTTGGAAAGGCACACCTGTCTATATAAAGGTCCCACAGTTGACTGTGCATGTCAGAGAAAGTCAAGCCATGAGGTCGAAGGAATTGTCCATAGAGCTCCGAGACAGGATTGTGTCGAGGCACAGATCTGGGGATGGGTACCAAAACATTAAAGGTCCCAAGAACACCGTGGCCTTAATCATTCTTAAATGGAAGAAGTTTTGAATCACTAAGACTTCCTAGAGCTGGCTGCCCAAGATTGAACTCTTTGGCCTGAATGCCAAGCGTCACTTCTGGAGGAAACCTGGCACCATCCCTAAGGTGAAGAATAGTGGTGGCAGCATCATGCTGCAGGGATATTTTTCAGCAGCAGGGACTCTGATATTAGTCAGAATCGTGGAAAGATGAACGGAGCAAAGTACAGCGATCCTTGATCAAGAACCTGCTCCAGAGCACTCAGGACCTCAGACTGCGGTGAAGGTTCACCATATCTTGCATTACTCATCTCATATGTATATTCTGTATTTTATACCATCTATTGCATCTTGCCTGTGCCGCTGTGTCATTGCTCATCCATATATTTATGTATATGTTCTTATTCCATTCCTTTACTTAGATTTGTGTGGATTAGGTAGTTGTTGTGGAATTGTTAATTACATGTTAGATATTGCTGCACTGTCGGAACTAGAAGCACGAGCATTTCACTACACTCGCAATAACATCTGCTAACCATGTGTATGTGACCAATACAATTTGATATCCAACAGAACAACAACCCAAAGTACACAGCCAAGACAACGCAGGAGTGACTTTGGGACAAGTCTCTGAATGACCTTGAGTGGCCCAGCCAGAGCCTGGACTTGAACCTGATCGAACATCTCTGGAGAGACCTGAAAAAGAGTCGCCATCCAACCTGACAAAGCTTGAGAGGATCTGCAGAGAAGAATGGGAGAATCTCCCCAAATTCAGGTTTGCCATGCTTGTAGCGTCATACCCAAGAAGACTTGAGGCTGTAATCGCTGCCAAAGGTGCTTAAACAAAGTACTGAGTAAAGGGTCTGAATACTTATATAAATGTCATCAGTTTATTTTTAATACATTTGCAAACATGTCTAAACCTGTTTTTGTTTTGACATTATGGCATATTGTCTAGATTGATGGGGGTAAAAAAAATGTAATCCATTTTAGAATAAGGCTGTAACATAACAAAATGTTGAAAAAGTCAAGGGGTTTGAATACTTTCTTAATGCACTGTACAACAGTATAATGAAATGGAAACACTGAATATTCTCAAATAAATCTATTTTCACCTTTTTGTTTGACTATAAAGCCATTCACACCTGCATGGCGTGTCTCCTTTTCTTATAAACTGAACAAAAATATAAACGCAACAATTTCAAAGATTTTACTGAGTTAGTTTAGATAAGGAAATCAGTCAATTGAAATAAATTAATTGGGCCCTAAGTTAAGAAAATTATGACTGGGTCACAGGTACCTGGGGGATCAGAAAACCAGTCAGTATTTGGTGACCAACATTTGCCTCATGCAGCGTGAAATCTCCTTTGCATAGAGTTGATCATGCTTGTGACCTGTGGAATGTTGTCCCACTCCTCAATGGCTTTGCAAAGTCTCTGGATATTGGCGGAAACTGGAACACGCTGTCAACCCAGAGCATCCCAAACATGCTCAATGGATGACATGTCTGAGTATTGATGGGTTCGGATTTCTAAACTTTAAATATTGTGAATCTTTATATACTAGAGACATGGAGTGCCATAGCCATTAACTTCTGGTGTATAAACCAGACTATCTGTAGGAGGAATGTATATCGTAGAGGCAATTAAGCTTGGAATGTACTGAGTGGAAAGAAGACGATCACATGTTGGCAGGCACTGATAAGGTTGGAGAGCTGTGGGTTAGTGAGGAAGGGGGTCGAGGTCCGATCACATTAAGGGAGAAGGAACAGTTTATTGCCCGTATCACTTAACTTCCTGCCTCGCAATAAAGATGTAATGTTTAGAGAGGAAGAGGGGATGTATAAACTCAGCAAAAAAAAAAACGTCCTCCAACTGCGTTTTATTTTCAGCAAACTTAACATGTGTAAATACTTGAACATAAGATTCAACAACTGAAACAAACTGAACAAGTTCCACAGACATGCGACTAACAGAAATGGAATAATGTGTCCCTGAACAAAAGGGGGGGATCAAAATAAATCAAAAGTAACAGTCAGTATCTGGTGTGGCCACCAGCTGCATTAAGTACTGCAGTGCATCTCCTCCTCATGGACTGCACCAGATTTGCCAGTTCTTGCTGTGAGATGTTACCCCACTCTTCCAAGCTACCTACAAGTTCCCGGACATTTCTGGGGGGAATGGCCCTAGCCCTCCAATCCAAAAGGTCCTAGACGTGCTCAATGGAATTGAGATCCGGGCTGTTAGCTGGCCATGGCAGAACACTGACATTCCTGTCTTGCAGGAAATCATGCACAGAACGAGCAGTATGGCTGGTGGCATTGTCATGCTGGAGGGTCATGTCAGGATGAGCCTGCAGGAAGGGTAGCACATGAGGGAGGAGGATGTCTTCCCTGTAACGCACAGTGTTGAGAGTGCCTGCAATGACAACAAGCTCAGTCCGATGATGCTGTGACACCGCCCCAGACCATGACGGACCCTCCACCCTCAGTCTGAGCACTGATGGAGGGATTGTGCTTTCCTGATGTTACTCGGTCAGTTGTTGCCATCCTGTACCTGTCCCGCAGGTGTGACGTACCGCTCCCGTGCAAGTGTTGTTACACGTGGTCTGCCACTGCGAGGACGATCAGCCGTCCGTCCTGTCTCCCTGTAGAGCTGTCTTAGGCATCTCACAGTACGGACATTGCAATTTATTACCCTGGCCACCATCTGCAGTCCTCAGCTTGGAAAATTCCAAAAAAAAGATGTCATGGCTTTAGAAGCTTCCGATAGGCTAATTGACATCATTTGAGTTAATTGGAGGTGTACCTGTGGATGTATTTCAAGGCCTACCTTCAAACTCCGTGCCTCTCCTCTGCTTTACATCATGGGAAAGTCAAAAGAAATCAGCAAAGACCTCAAAGAAAATTGTAGACCTCCACAAGTCTGGTTCATCCTTGGGAGCAATTTACAAACGCCTGAAGGTACCACGTTCATTTGTACAAACAATAGTATGCAAGTATAAACACCATGGGACCACGCAGCCGCCATACCGCTCAGGAAAGAGACGCGTTTTGTCTGAAAGGCCGCTCAGCAAGGAAGAAACCACTGCTCCAAAACCGCCATAAAAAAGCCAGACTACGGTTTGCAACTGCACATGGGGACAAAGATTGTACTTTTGGGAGAAATTTCCTCTGGTCTGATGAAAGAAAAATAGAACTGTTTGGCCATAATGACCATTGTTATGTTTGGAGGAAAAATTGGGATGCTTGCAAGCCGAAGAACACCATCCCAACCGTGACGCACAGGGTTGGCAGCATCATGTTGTGGGGGTGCTTTGCTGCAGGAGGGACTGGTGCACTTCACAAAATAGATGGCATCATGAGGGAGGAAAATTATGTGGATATATTGAAGCAACATCTCAAGACATCAGTCAGGAAGTTAAAGCTTGGTCGCAAATGGGTCTTCCAAATGGACAATGACCCCAAGCATACCTCCCAAAGTTGTGGCAAAATGAGTTAAGGACAACAAAGTCAAGGTATTGGAGTGGCCATCACAAAGCCCTGACCTCAATCCTATAGAACATTTGTGGGAAGAACTGAAAAATGTGTGTGAGGGAGGAGGCCTACAAACCTGACTCAGTTACACCAGCTCTGTCAGGAGGAATGGGCCAAAATTCACCCAACTTATTGTGGGAAGCTTGTGGAAGGCTACCCAAAACGTTTGACCCAAGTTAAACTATTTAAAGGCAATGCTACCAAATACTAATTGAGTGTATGTAAACTTCTGACCCACTGGGAATGTGATGAAAGAAATAAAAGCTGAAATTAATAATTCTCTCTTATTCTGACATTTCACATTCTTAAAATAAAGTGGTGATCCTAACTGACCTAAAGCAGGGAATTTTTACTAGGATTAAATGTCAGGAATTGTGAAAAACTGAGTTTAAATGTATTTGGCTAAGGTGTATGTAAACTTCAACTTCCAACTGCATTAGGGTTGCGTACATACACTGACCAAAAAGTTATTGTTGGCATTTACGCATGTCCCAATTACCAGTAAAACATAATCAAAACCTATTTCTTTCACCCACTTGCTGTGCTGTTTCGTTGTTCATTCTCAACCAGGATTTCATCATACATTTCAAGCAGTGAAGTTTCAGCTCTCTGTCCTTGGCCTCTTCCTCGGTGCGCACTGGCAGTGTGTCCGTTTTCCATCTTGTCCAGCTGTGTCTAACATTTCACGTAAACCCTGTTTCTTGTCCGCATCGAAGTAGCGGTCCTTGTACCTAGCATCGAGCATGGTGGCGATACAGTAAAGAGGCCCAGAGAGACTGCCACTGAATCGCTTGTTCACAGCCTCTAGTAGAGTACTTTTGCAAGTTTTAACCCCACGGTCTGTGTCGGCAGTTTTGTTGAGCAGGCGTTTCAATGCATTGACAGAGGGTATCACATCTGCTGCAGACGCAGTTGATGAGGTTATTTCTCGAGTCAGCTGTTCGAATGGAGCGAGGGGTGTGTTCATGTTTTCAATGAAAGTTCACTGGTTTGTACTGATTGTTGCAGGTATAACTCCTAGTCGGCTGCGTACACTCCAAGCACTCGTTTTGGTTCCAGCAGGCTCTCCATCATGTTAAAAGTACTGTTCCATCTGATGGAAACGTGTTGCTTAAGTCTTTTCGTTTTCACTCCAAGCTGCTCCTGTATTGCATGCAGGCGGCTGTGCGCTAGCGATGAGTGTTTAAAATGACCCACTATCTTCCTACCTGTTGCCACTGTCAGATATGCTGCGTTGGGCCAAAACACCTTCGTTCACAGCCAGTTGCAGCGTGTGTGCCATGCATGGCAAACTGACGACTCCGCATTCTTCCAAAGCCTTTGTCATGTTACGTGCATTATCATGTATCACAGCGTTGTACTTTGTTCTTGAGGATTCTCAAATGCCATTTGAAATGGCAGCAGCGGTATGAGAACCAGCACATTCTTGAGCATGCAATACGGCTTTCCTCGGTACGAAATCCTCGTCGACCCACTGTGCTGTCAGACTCCGCATGCTCATGGGGCTGACATCGCTGGTCCAAATGTCAGTCGTGAATTTAATAGCAGTGGCGCTAATAGCAAGTAGCTCATGGATGTGCGTTTCAGTTATACTGTGTAACTCCCATAGGGCAACGTCTGAAAAATAGGGCAATTAATTCCATTATCTTGACGTTAATGGATTTCGCCTTTTGAGGTGTCTTCGCTGAAATGTTCTTACTCTTTCAAATGTGTGCTGGACTTGAACTTGTTGTTTTCTGCTTTTGTTCTAAGTAGTCGCTGAATGTTTGGGGGTGATGCACTTTCAAATGAGTAATTAGGTTTGTGGTATTGAAAGATTTCACTTTCTCCCCTCGGGAAATAATAGCAGCACAAACATTGCCTATGGCCTTGTTGTTATCTTATCTTTGAAACTTCAAAATATATCCACACAGCAGACATTGTGGGCTAGGTTAGGAATGGTGTGTTTTGAAAGTGCAGCGCTGTATTTTTCGTGCCGTCATCTACCTACGTTACACATGTATGCACGTCAGCCTTGACATCGGTTTTGCACATCGCCGTCATACTAGACATAGAGCCGATGTTGCCATTTTTAGCTAATATCGCCGATTCCGATAAGTCGTGCATCCCTAGAAATTAACATTACATTTTCTGGCAACAGCTCTGGTGGACATTCCTGCAGTCAGCATGCCAATTGCATACTCCCTAAAACTTGAGACATCTGTGGCTTTGTGTTGTGTGACAAAACTGCACATTTTAGAGTGGCCTTTTATTGTCCCCAGCACAAGGTACACCTGATCATGCTGTTTAATCAGCTTCTTGATATGCCACACATGTCAGGGAAATGGATTATCTTGGCAAAGGAGAAACGCTCACTAACAGGGATGTAAAAACATTTGTGCACAAAATTTGAGAGAGAAGCCTTTTGTGCATATGGAAAAACCCTGGCTTAGGGGCTAGAGGTCGTTTTTTTGGACAGGGACAAGGTAGCCTTGTTCGACCATCCTGATCTCGCAAGTTTACATTCTGTTTGGCTATTAAACTGTGTGCAGCGGTCAGGATGGTGGGTCGGGCCTAAAGCTTAAGGATGCTACATTAGGGTTGATTTGTGATCCTCAGTGCTCTGCTCCGAGATGAACCAGTCTGTCCAGGGAGACCGACCGGAGAGGCTCCACCATCTCATTAACACATTGTAATGACCAGAAGACCAATTGCACTTCCTTCAGAATCGCTGACACTTTAATTAACAGATTTAATTGGTTTTCTATATAATCATCTCAGTTAACAGCAATGTCCCTTTGCTTTGGGGAAATAAAAACTGTCTCATAATGATATAGTGTAGAAGGATGACTGCTGAACATGATAACGTAGACCAGGCACCGACTGTACATGCAGAAAACTGTTACACACCTTTTGGCTTGGTTGAGGCCATGTGGGTTGGATCAGGCCTATAGGGCACTTTAAGGCAATGCCAGGGGATCAGGGTAATGTTGTGAGAAGGACTTGACAGTTCACTGTCACCATAGTTGTATTCATGGGAAAAGCCCACTTAACTAGGCAAGTCAGTGGGTCATGGATTTGGTGAAATGCGAACACCAATCGTTCACTCGTAGCCTACCTATCCTCATGCGCTGTGTCGGCTACATAGACAATAGAGGAGAGCAGCCTCCCACTCCCTCTTATTGGTATAACAACAAAGGGGGCGGTCAGCAGGCAGCGTGACTCAGACACACACACACGCCAACGGATCGACTCCGCCAACCGGAGTCATCTTTCGATCAAGTAGCATAGCCTAAACCGAATCTGAAGAGGTAGAAATAACTGTAGGCTGCTACGTGTGCTTGCTGTAGGAGACCTTTGCATTGGCGGCGCAGCGGCTGGAATGGATTGACTGAGCGATGCAAGGTCGAATTGGGCGACAGTCAGGAAGAAACTCTGTGATATCAGTCCGACTTTAGTCGACACGAGACGGAGGACCAGATTTCCTCAGCACAAGGAGGTGAAAAACGGTATCTCTAATCGAATCACTTCGGTCTTCCCCGGTGGCGACATGGCAAGGGAGAACGGAGAGTCGAGCGGGGATGGCTCTTGGAAGAAGAATGTCGACGATATCAAGCATGTATTCGAGTTCAAAGAAGTCCTTGGAACGTGAGTAATGTGGTTGATCCTACTCTGTTGTCGAACCGAGGGTGTCGTCGACTCTCAATTTAGTTGACAGACAAGACAATGATACAATGTAACAGTAGCGGAAATGCAATTGTCATCGTGTTCTGTTGCACATTGGATGAGCTAGTCGGATTTCCACTGGTGTCAACGACCTATAGACAATATTGCTTGTGATAACCAATAGCCAGCCTATTCGCAATTATTTTTAAACCCAAATGTATGATGCTTTATGATTTCCTACAAATGTTTATGGAATCGAAAGTTACTTTCTGGATGCAACAATTCAACAGCACGTGCGAAACCGGTCAATAATAGGTCTATTCTATGGTGGCAGGTGTTTGATGGATAAACGGTCGCGCCTGCCTCAATAGAATTCGACATTACCTCTTATTTATCTCTCATAGAAATGAAGGTTATTTTGGTCCGAGATTAGTTCTGGTAGGTTATGGCGCTTGCCCAATGTGGTGCATCAACTCAATGCACCTGGATTACAGAATAGATTCTCTTGAGGTTTTCTTCATGTACATCAAATTGAGTTTATAAGCAGAAATATGGCAGCACCTGTTATTACATGCATTGGCAGGACTCTGAATGGCAGTCAAAATGGTCAGGAGAATTGGATTGTCAGCTGCTGATGAGAATGTAAATTCTGGTGTCTGGTCAGACTGGATAACATTGAATATATGCAGAAGATTCTAATACTTGTGCTGATTTCTAATCATGTCTATGCTGTATTTTGTTTATGATAACACGAAAGCACAGGAGGGTAGTGGGACCTTAATTGGGGAGAAGGGGCTTGAGTGGAATTGTATCTCATACATCACACACATGGTCTCCATGTGTTTGATGCCGTTCCGTTCCGGACATTATTATGAGCCATTCTTCCCTCAGCAGCCTCCTGTGCACGAAAGACACTTGCCCATTTGGCAAGTCATGGATATTTTTTGGGTTGCCAGAAGATTATGATCACTTGGCCCGAAAATTTTAAGTGGCTAATTTCACCTACACGCAGGGGAAAGACCAGACTGTGGAAAGACCAGACTGTACCTGGCTTCAAGAGGGGGCTGAAGGGGGCTTAGCACCCTCAGTTCAAACCTGTGCCCGCTCAGTTTTTGTCCCTATATAATTAAAGGTCAAATGATTGACAGGTTGGCACAAAAACAATATATCTGTATCAACTTTCAAAGCAGAATTACTTTCCCATTGTTCCTCAACTGTAGTGTTGATATACCTTTATCCAAGGTATATAAGACTGAATTGAGCTGGTCGGTCACATTTGCTATTTTAACGCAACAGTTTTGTGACAAACTATCAGTAGAGTTGAAAATGTGATGGAAACACGTTGAACTTTTTATTAGGTACATAAAAACTTAAGCGAAAAAGTAAATTTTGTGTGCACTACGCGATCACACTGATTTTTATCTGCAACAAGTCTGTTTAGTGAAAGTACAAGTTTAGGGAAAATATACATTTTCTTTATGGAGATTTTTGAATATTCTGATAAATCTGTGGCCAATTGGATGGAAACCTAGTTACTGACTGACACTGAATTGATTATGACTGAGCTGTGTGCGCTGACCCTTTCCCCGGCTTGGAGAGGAAATAACTGTAACCGCAAAATGTTCCTGGGTGTGGCATGGAAGTTGTCACTGCTGGGGGGTCTGGAGAAAACCCCAGTGTCCACAGTGCATCGTTTGGCAGAGAATGTTCCCTTACCTGCTTCAACAAAGGCCCATGCAGGGAAGTTTATGCCTCCGCATCGCCAAAAGCTTAGTGGGCAGCGTTTAGGGCCTGGGCGAAGTCTTCATCTGCCTTGGGGAATCTGCTATGCTGTTCCTTCATTTGCTCTAGCAATGAACATACCATGTTCGTCAATATGTATGATGTACCCAGTGCTCGTTTGGAATGTGCCGTTCTGCCTTGGTGTCACGTGTCCATTAGTTTGGGTCGTGTGAGTTTTTAAGGGGCTGGTTAGAAATGCTGAACCGTAATGATTTCAGTTGAAGGGAAAATGACCACTGATACATCCTGATAATGTATGTGGTTACTGCTTATGTGTGAGGAAATGTCTCAAACAATTTAAAATGTCGGATCAGAATAAGGGTAGGGTTGTGCGGCGAATATGCGCTATAGGCACGTCTCTCTCCACATTTTGAACTCACTCCAATTCATGCGCACTATTTGTTTCATTGTGTCAATTGTTGGGTGTTGGACGTTTTGATCATTCATTAAATATATGAGGTAGGCAATTGAGGTAGGATAAGGCAATAAATAGGCCATGTTGGCGAAGTAATTACAGTATAGCAATTTGACACTGGAATGGTAGTCTTTGTTTGGAGAGCATGTGTCTGGTCTCTCCATCGTGTTTAATGTTGTGTGAATGCACGCACTATAGCATGCATACATATACCTGGCCTGCATGCCAAGAATGGGTGTTGCCAAATGTATTTAAGTGTTTGGGGATGTTCTAGTTAGTTCACCTTTGGGTAACTCAAGGGAAGGCTGTATCTGAGCCACACCACCTGTGCTTATTGATAAAGACAGGTTTTGCCTAATGAAAGTCTTTTTCTTTTGAATGATGACATTCTTAAGTCAGAAACTTGTATGTATATAAACACTATATGACCAAAAGTATGTGGACACCTGCTGGAACATTTCATTCCAAAATCACAAGCATTAATATGGAGTTGGTCCCCCCCTTGCTGCTACAACAGCCTCCACTCTTCTGGGAAGGCTTTCCACTGATGTTGGAACATTGCTGTAGGGACTTGTTTCCATTCAGCCACAAGATCATTAGTGAGGTCGGGCAATGATGTTGGGAGATTAGGCCTGTCTCGCAGTCTGCGTGCCAATTCATCCCAAAGGTGTTCAATGGGGTTGAGGTCAGCGCTCTGTGCAGGCCAGTGAAGTTCTTCCACACCGATCTCAACAGATCATTAGTTTCTATAGACCTCGCTTTGTGCACGGGGCACTACGCGCTTCAGCTGTCCCGTTCTGTGGCCTACCACTTCACAGCTGAGCCGTTGTTGCTCCTAGACATTTCCCTTTCACAATAACAGCACTTACAGTTGACCAGGGCAGCTGTAGCAGGGCAGAAATCTGCATGAACTGACTTGTTGGAAAGGTGGCATCCTATGACGGCGCCACGTTGAAAGTCACTGAGCTTTTCAGTAAGGCCATTCTACTGCCAATGTATGTCTATGGAGATTGCATGGCTGTGTGCTCGATTTGATACACCTGTTCTTTATTTTGTGTGTTGCTGAAATGGCCAGATCCACAAATTTGAAGGGCTTTTCACATACTTTAAATATCACCATCATATTTGAAACACCAGCTCTGTGTAAATATTTCCAACACTCATTTGCACATCTGCCTGTCTGCCTCGTGCTGAATCTTTCTCCTTACGAATGCTAGAAGGCCCCTATTTTACGCTGATACAGCGCAGTGGAGATGGGCTACAGGTTTCGCGCCAACCTGTCACTTCAAAAGCACTCAATGATCTCTGAGTCTCGGGCATTTGAACTTTTGTTTATTGTGGTATAGCTTGATATAAGCAGAATCCAAATGTCATTCGAATGTAAGAACCCTGAAAATGTTTGTCCCCTCATTTGATTTCCACTGCCCCCTCAGTCACTTTATCCTGGTGCCAGGTCTGGACCCAGACTACTGGAATTATTTGCATTTTGGTTGTCAGTAAAAAATGATCACCTGCCCCACAATGGGGCAACTTTAGAACAGGCACAACTTGTGAGACTGCTCAGTGCTCAGGTGATGATGCTTGCAGAGCTGTCTAATGGTAGTTTGAATCGGAGCTTCCTGGGCTTTAGATGAGGCACGTCATACTCATCGTGGACATCTCGAACGTATAGCTACTGGGGCACTCCAAGAGACGCTTTTATTAAAGCTAGACTGACCTTTGAACTGGGAAATGAAAAAGACACGTATGGGGATGGGTTTCATCCCATTTAGTACTGTTTATTGTACTTGTGACACATTCTGCTCACAGTTCTGTTATTCTCACAACGTATTCTCTCGTGCTTGAACTACTACACTTTTTCAGTGCAGACAAATTCCAGCAGTTTATTTCTGCCCTACAGTTAATGCTGCTTAACTTAATGTCTGCTCTGCTGTGGATGAGTTGTGATGCAGACAGGGAGCATGTTAGTACTCACTTTGAAGTACATATTCCCCAAATGGAGGACTGGAAGACAGTTCTTCAAAAGATTCCGTCCCTCTTCAAGATTGTCATCAATGGCCTGGGTGTTACATGCGTACTGTAGATGTTACTTGTTGTTGGAGCCAAAGCACAGAGTGATAATCTAGCTGCACCTTTTAATTCACAGGCAAAGATAAAACACCAGGTATAAAAATCTAGGTGTTATTTTAGATTCTGAACTAAATTTAGAATCACACATTAGGAATGTGACCAAAATAGCTTTTTACCACCTAGGGAACATTGCCAAGGTGCGTCCCTTTCTCTCTCAGGCTGATACAGAGAGACTAATCCGTACTTGTATTACAAGCACGCTACTACTGTAATGCTCTCCTGTCTGGTCTACCCAAGAAAGCTATTGGTCAGCTGTAAAACATACAGAATGCTGCAGCATGGGTACTGACCAAGGTCAGACAGAGAGCACACCGGTTTTAAGATTATTGTATTGGTATTTAAATCAATCCACAATTGTGCACCCCAACACATGTCAGACATGTTTTTAAGTTATGTACCCAGTAGGTCCCTCAGGTCCTCTGGCACTGGTCTTTTAACTATCCCAAATCCTAGGGGGTTGGCCAGCCCTTGTAGAATGGTGTCAAGCTGGAAAAGTAGGCCACTCTTAGCTTCAATAAACTGGCAATGCTGGTCCATTGACCTATGTGTGAACTTGGACAATATGGGGATCAGGATTGGGTTCAATTCCATTTTGATTCAGTCAATTCAGGAAATTAACTTAAATAATAATGGAATTGGAATCTCAGTTTACTTCCTGTCTATTTGGAGTGATAACACACAGGGCAATGATGCTATCCCTTCATCACGGCATAGCCTATCTGTTGTTGAGAGTCCAAGATCATTCTCAATATGCTACATCTCTTAGGCTGTCACATTCAGTCTGCACACTTTTTGGCTTAGCCCAGGGCTAAGAAAGAACATTCAGCGTGAAAGCCCTTAATGTCCCTTAATGGCCTCCACCCTAAACCCATATGGATCTGTGTTCGACCCTGTCCTCCTGAGGTACAGGCTGTTCCTCTCATTACCATCAGGGAGAAGAGGAGCTCAATGTTCCCATCAGCCTCTTGATTTGAACACATGGCTTTAGTGTGATTGTAAACCCCTGACTTGGGTCACACCAAGAGATCTTACGTAATTCATTCCATTCAACTATATTTCCTTGCAGTGAAATTCATTGTGCTTCCAGAAGCAAATAAGACACACAATTTAGTATACAGTTAAGAAGTACTGTGTCAGTCATATAAGTACAGTGGAACAAGATCCCGTGGTATTCAACGAGTGGGCGATCGTAACGGCAAAAGGTTACGATGCCCTCATCTGTTGTATTGTTACCTGTGAATGTCATGAGTTTAGTAACCACTATACACAGTCAGTTAGGAAAGCTAAGGCTAGATTTTTTAACAGAAATGTGCATCCTGTAGCACTAATTCCAAAAAGTTTTGGGACACTGTAAAGCCCATGGAGAATAAGAGCACCTCCTCCCAGCTGCGATAATCGATAATTTCAATAAGCATTTTTCTACGGCTGGCCATGCTTTCCACCTAGCCTGTTCAACCTCACTTTCGTATAGTCTGAGATCCCCAAAGATTGGAAAGCTGCCGCGGTCATCCCCCTCTTCAAAGGGGGAGACACTCTAGACCCAAACTGTTATAGACCTATATCCATCCTGCCCTGCCTTTCTAAAATCTTCGAAAGCCTAGTTAACAAACAGATCACCAACCATTTCGAATCCCACCGTACCTTCTCCACTATGCAATCTGGTTTCTGAGCTGGTCATGGGTGCACCTCAGCCACGCTCAAGATCCTAAACGATATCATAACCGCCATCGATAAAAGACCGTACTGTGCAGCTGTCTTCAACGACCTGGCCAAGGCTTTCGACTCTGTCAATCCCCGTATTCTTATCGGCAGACTCAATAGCCTTGGTTTCTCAAATGACTGCCTCACCTGGTTCACCAACTACTTCTCAGAGTTCAGTGTGTCAAATCGGAGGGCCTGTTGTCCGGACCTCTGGCAGTCTCTATGGGGGAGCCACAGGGTTCAATTCTCGGGCCAACTCTTTTCTCTGTATTTATCAATGATGTCACTCTTGCTGCTGGTGATTCTCTGATCCACCTCTACGCAGACGACACCATTCTGTATACATCTGGCCCTTCTTTGGACACTGTTAACAAACCTCCAAACAAGCTTCAATGCCATACAACTCTCCTTTCGTGGCCTCCAACTGCTTTTAAATGCTAGTAAAACTAAATGCATGCTCTTCAACCGATTGCTGCCTGCACCCGCATACCCGTCCAGCATCACTACTCTGGACGGTTCTAGAATATGTGGACAACTTCAAATACCTAGGTGTCTGGTTAGACTAAACTCTCCTTCCAGACTCACATTAAGCATCTCCAATCCAAAATTAAATCTAGAATCTGCTTCCTATTTCGCAACAAAGCATCCTTCACTCATGCTGCCAAACATACCCTCGTAAAACTGACTATCCTACCGATCCTTGACTTGGGTTATGTCATTTACAAAATAGCCTCCAACACTCTACTCAGACTACATCCAATTTGCTATCACAGTGCCATCCGTCTTGTCACCAAAGCCCCATATTCTACCCACCACTGCGACCTGTATGCTCTCGTTGGCTGGCCCTCACTACATATTCGTCGCCAAACCCACTGGCTCCATGTCAGCTATAAGTCTATGCTAGGTAAAGCCCCGCCTTATCTCAGCTCACTGGTCACCATAGCAACACCCACCCGTAGCACACGCTCCAGCAGGTATATTTCACTGGTCATCCCCAAAGCCAACACTTCCTTTCCTTCCAGTACTCTGCTGCCATTGACTGGAACGAATTGCAAAAATCACTGAAGCTGGAGACTTATGTCTCCCTCTCTAACTTTAAGCATCAGCTGTCAGAGCAGCTTACTGATCACTGTACCTGTACACAGCCATCTGTACCAGTACACAGCCATCTGTAAATAGCACACCCAACTACCTCATCCCCATATTATTACTTACCATCTTGCTCTTTTGCACCCCAGTATCTCTACTTGCACATCATCATCTGCACATCTATCACTCCAGTGTTAATGCTAAATTGTAATTATTTTCGCCTCTATGGCATATTTATTGCCTACCTCCCTACTCTTCTACATTTGCACACGCCGTACATAGATTGTTCAAATTATTTTTGTGTTGTTTACTGTACGTTTGTTTGTGTAACTCTGTGTTGTTTTGGTCACACTGCTTTGCTTTATCTTGGCCAGGTCGCTGTTGTAAATGAGAACCTGTTCTCAACTGGCCTCCCTGGTTAAATATACAGTGACTCATTTTTTTATTTATTTATGAGTCACTGTCTAAACAGTCTGTAGGTTGAAAACCAGTCATCTCTACATAACAGCCCACCATGCCTGGGGGCGGCAGGTAGCCTAGTGGTTAGTGTTGGGCCAGTAACCGAAAGTGCCTAGTTTAAATAAAGGTTCAAATAAAAACTAAATATAAAAATGCCTCTGCCTATCTGCCCACCAATGTCTGAAGTAGCTCCGTCGTGCTCAGTTTTGCTCTGTCGTAAAAAAAATTCTACACACACACGGTCCCATGTCAGCACAGCAGAGGCCCTGGCTGGGGCTCCTGCTGTGTTGTGTATAAGCAGAGAGCAGGTGTGTGGTGTTGTATTCAGTGAGCCTGCTGAGCTGACAGCAGGCGGGTAGCTCGGGGGTGAGCCAGCCCTGGCAGGTTTAGCACACACACACACACACAGCGCTGTCTTTTCTCCTCTTCCTCCCGACCCCTTGTTCAGCGCTCAGCCTAGTCGCTTTGCTTGGGGATTAAGAATAGACTGATCTAGGAAGAAGGTGTCCGGGACAGAAAGAGATGGAGATGATCTCTTCTCCTCCTCATCCTTCCCTTCCTCCACTTCGGGCTTTCCCATCACTGTGTAATAGGGATCATCCCTTCTCACTCATTCACTTTAGGCCTCCCTGACTGAATAACCTTAAACCCCTTCCCTCGACCATAGCATTTACCCACTAGCCCATAGACCCATTTACATCAGAACGGATTGGATTGGTTATTCGGTATAAGCAATATGGCAGACATTCCCACTAGCCTACCAGAGGGAAATGTGGAACTAGCACTATATTAGCACAATAATTTGTTCTTAACTGACTTGCCTAGTTAAATTGAAACAATATTGCTCATACCTATTCGATATTTTAATATTTAGGTGAAAGGCATAGGGCTGCCTCTGGATGAGGCCATAATCTCCACCTGTTGCCCTTCAACAATGCATAGCTATGAGATGGGGAGCAAGCTTGGAAAAAGAAAGGAAAGGCCTAATTGTCACTAACGAAAACATCAACGCTCAGTCACATTGATTGGGTCACACCAAGAGACCTTACGTAACTCACTCCATTCCATCCAACTATATTGTCCTTGCAGGGAAATTCATTGTGCTTCCAGGAGTACAAAAGGCACACAATTTAGTATACAGTTAAGTCATATGTGTCAGTCGTAGAAGTACAGGGGAACAGGCTCCCGTTGGATTCACGGAGTGGGCGATCGTAACGGCAGGTCGTCACGATGCCCTCATCCCTTCTTGTATTGTTACCTGTGAATGTCATCATGAGTCACTGTCTAAACAGTCGATAGGTTGAAAACCAGTCATCTCTACATAACAGCTCACCATGCCTCTGCCTATCTGCCCACCTATGTCTGCAGTAGCTCGGTCATGCTCCGTTTTGTTCTGATGTACAACTTTTACACACACACACACAGTCCCATGCCAACACAGCACAGGCCCTGGTTGGGGCTCCTGCTGTGTTGTGTATAAGCAGAGACAGCAGGTGTGTGGTGTATTCAGTCAGCTAGCTACCTGCTGAGCTGGTGTTGCGGGCGGGTCACTCAGGGTGAGCCAGCCCTTGCAGCCATAGCACACACATGCACAGCGCTGTCTTCTCTCCTCCTCTTCCCAATCCCTCATTCAGCCTAGACGCTTTGCTTGGGAATTGAGAATAGACTGATCAAAGGAGTGAGGGACAGGAAGAGACCCAGATTCTCTTCTCCTACCCCTCTTCCTTCCCCTCCTCCATTTCAGGTTCCAGGAATTCCAACTAGCCTACCAGAGGGAAATGTGGAACTACCACCATATTGCTCATAGCTGTTCAATCCTTTAAGAATCGAGGTGAAGTCCTTATGGGTTATAGGGCTGCTTCTGGATGAGGCCAACGTCTTTACCTGTTACCCTTCAACAATGCATAACTATGAGCGGGAGATTCTGCTATTGATCCACGGACCCTAACATCTCCTATCTCATATTGTTCCGTTACTACAGCTCAATTGAATGTCTGGCAGGCAGGTGTAATCCATTTTGTTTTTCAATACAGAAGGATAGATAAGGATAGATTTCGATACAATAGAATAATAGTTGTGTAAAACAAACATCTGATGTGTGCTCTTTGAATGATATATATATATATATATATATATATATATACATACATGCATGCATGCATGCATGCATGCATGCATGCATGCATGCATGCATGCATACATACATACATACAAACACACTGAACAAAATTAAGTGCAACATGTAAAGTGTTGGTCCCATGTTTCATGAGCTGAAATAAAAGATCCCAGAAATGTTCCATATGCACAAAAAGCTTCTCTCAGATGTTGTGAACAACTTTGTTTACATCCCTGTTAGTGAGAATTTCTACTTTGCCAATATAGTTAATCCTCCTGACAGGTGTGGCATATCAAGAAGCTGATTAAATGGGATGATCCTTACACATGTGCACCTTGTGCTGGGGACAAAAGGCCACCCTAAAATGTGCAGTTTTGTCACACAACACAATGCTACAGATGTCTCAATTTTGGGGGAGCGTGCAATTGGCATGCTGACTGCAGGAATGCCCACCAGAGCTATTGCCAGAGAATTTGTTTATTTCTCTACCATAAACCGCCTCCAATGTCATTTTAGAGAATTAAGTGTTAAGTAGAAAAATAAAAGTAACAAATAATTAAACAGCAGCAGTAAAATAGTTGAGTTGAGGTAATATGTACATGTAGGTAGAGTTAAAGTGACTGCATAGATTATAAACAGATTAGCAGCAGTGTAAACGAGGGGTCAAGGGTAGCCCTTTGATTAGCTGTTCAGGAGTATTATGGCTTGGGGGTTGAAGCTGTTTAATTTACCTCGACTTGGTGCTCCTGTACCGCTTGCCGTGCGGTAGCAGAGAGAACAGTCAATGACTAGGGTGGCTGGAGTCTTAAGGCCTTCCTCTGACACCGCCTGATATAGAGGTCCTGGATGGCAGGAAGCTTCAGCCCAGTGATGTACTGGGCCGTACTCACTACCCTCTGTAGTGCCTTGCGGTCGAAGGCCGAGCAGTTGCCATACTAGGCGTTGATGCAACCAGTCAGGATGCTCTCGATGGTGCACCTGTAGAACCTTTTGAGGATCTGAGGACCCATGCCAAATCGTTTGTCTCCTGAGGGGGAATAGGTTTTGTCATGCCCTCTTTACGACTGTCTTGGTGTGTTTGGACCATGATAGTTTGTTGGTGATGCTGACACCAAGGAATTTGAAGCTCTCAACCTGTTCCACTACAGCCCCATCGATGAGAATGGGGGCATGCTCGGTCCTCCTTTTCCTGTAGTCCACAATCATCTCCTTTGTCTTGATCACGTTGAGGGAGAAGTTGTTGTCCTGGCACCACACGACCAGGTCTCTGACCTCTCTATAGGCTGTCTCATCGTTGTCGGTGATCAGGCCTACCACTGTTGTGTCATCGGCAAATTGAATTATGGTGTTTGAGTCGGGCCTGGCCATGCAGTCATGAGTAAACAGGGAGTACAGGAGTGGACTGAGCACGCACCCCTGAGGGGCCCCCGTGTTGAGGATCAGCGTGGCGGATGTGTTGTTCCCTACCCTTACCACCTGGGGACGGCCCGTCAGGAAGTCCAGGATATAGTTGCAGAGGGAGGTGTTTAGTCCCAGGGTCCTTAGCTTAGTGATGAGCTTTGAGGGCACTATGGTGTTTTCAATGAATAGCATTTTCACTTAGGTGTTCCTTTTGCCCAGGTGGGAAAGGGTAGTGTGGAGTGCAATATAGTGCATCATTTGTGGGTCTGTTGGGGCAATATGCATATTGAAGTGGGTCTAGAGTTTCTGGGATAGTGGTGTTGATGTGAGCCATGACCAGCCTTTCAAAGCACTTCATGGCTACAGATGTGAGTGCTACATGTCTGTAGTCATTTAGGCAGGTTTCCTTTGTTCTTGGGCACAGGGACTATGGTGGTCTGCTTGAAACAGACTCAGTCAGGGACAGGTTGAAAATGTCAGTGAAGACACTTGCCAGTTGGTCAGCACATGCTCGGAGTACACGTCCTGGTAATCCGTCTGGCCCTGCGGCAATGTGAATGTTGACCTGTTTAAAGGTCTTTACTCACATCGGCTGCAGAGTGCGTGGTTCACACAGCTGTACCGGCCAAGTGGCAGACAGCATGTATGGGCGTGCGGTTTGCTGATGCCAACATTGTTAAGAGTGCCCCATGTTGGTGGTGGGGTTATGCTATGGACAGGCATAAGCTACGGACAACAAACACAATTGCATTTTATCGATGGCCATTCATCCGCCGCCATCCCCTCGTGTTTCATCATGATAATGCACAGCCCCAAGTCGCAAGGATCTGTACACATTCCTGGAAGCTGAAAAATGTCCCAGTTCTTCCATGGCCTGCATACTTACCAGACATGTCACCCATTGAGCATGTTTGGGATGCTCTGGATCAACGTGTACAACGGTGTTTTCGTTCCCACCAATATCCTGAAACTTCGCACAATGGGACAGCATTCCACAGGCCACAATCAACAGCCTGGTCAACTCTATGTGAAGGAGATGTCGCACTGCATGAGGGAAATGATGGTCACACCAGATACTGACTGGTTTTCTGATCCACACCCCTACCTTTTTGTAAGATATCATTTTTTTCAAGGTATATGCATATCCGTACTCTCCATAGATTAGTGCCTAATTAATTGATTTCAATTGATTTCCTTAACTCAGTAAAATCTTTGAAATTGTTGCTTGTTCCATTTATTTCTTGTACTGTGTGTGTGAACAATGTTTGTTATATCACTAGCAACAATAGAATAAATAAATGTTTTATTACATACCTACAGTAGAAAAGAGGAGAATATCTTCTTTCTAATTTAACTTAATTTCTCAACTCCTATTGGGCAAGAAATGGTTGAAAAGCCTTCATATAGGGTGCTATTTGGGACTCAGCCCATATCTACCCCTGGAATGGTGTTGCTGTCGTGCTGTTAGTCACCCATGTTGTTGCCTAATGAGGTCTGCTTTGTCACTGTAGCTTAGTGCATCTCTATCAACATCCAGTAGCGTGTATTCATGGATGCCAAGGGACGCCAGGCATCCCCCCAAAAAATTACAAATTTCCTTCAGTTCACAAGAAGCTGAATGTATCTCACCGGAGAAAGTATCCAAGCGAGCAAACAGCACCCCTTTGTCTCTGTATATGTAGCCCATCTATCTGATGGTGTCTGGTCAAAAAGAGTGACATTGTTGCCGCCCGTAGCGTTGAATGCAAGGGAAGCCAGCGAGCATTTGGCATCCCTTGAGAAAGTAATAGCCAATCAGCATTGAGCTTAACTGCGTGAGTGCAACTGTGAATGGTCCTGTTTGGATTTGGCTTCACATCAAAAGCAAAACGCCATACACAGAAAAAACTTGAGTTGTTGCATCTCATTGTCGTTGTTCTCTGGTGGCTGGCTAGCTAGCTAGCTAAAATTGTCCCTTTCCCAAATTAGCCATGGATGGAGATACTGATTTGTGGTTCTACTTAATTCTCCGTACTGGCCAATGATTATAACAACGATTCTGATCCAACCATAAATTCATCCATTGTGCCCCTGGCCTGAGAGGATGGAAGTTCAATATATAGCTAGATGTAGTAGGCTAATGTTAACTAGCTGGCTCTTCGATGCCCATGAAAGGAAGTCAGGCTAGTGAGCAAGCATTTTATCCAGATAGCCTAGGACAACAAAACCTAAAAGCGTGTACTGTATGACATTCGTAGACCGTTTCGTCAACATGAAAATGAGGAGGATGGCTTTGGCGTTTCTCTACAAGTAGGCCGAGTCGACATGTTTTTTTTATACTTGCACGAATGCGCATGCGCACCCACAAGAAAGCAGAACCGTGGACAGCCACATCATGTTTAACTTACGTTGATTGGAATAAATAGTTTTTGGTATCTTTTAGTTGTCACTGTATTAGAATAAGCATAGGTGATTTGATGATGTTGGAAGTGGTTGCTGGAAAAGTGGAGGCAGCTCCTGTTTTCTTTGCGACTTGCGGTTACCCTTCGTTGTTCTAAATCAATAGTTGTTTAGTAGTCCGAAAGTGTTCTAAACACTAACTTGCTTGATCGTGCTGTAGGTCATGTAACTGTTTATCACATGCGATATGCTTTGCGGACGGTTTTGTGATGAAACAAAGGGGTGGTTGAATGTATTCTGCCACTGTGTCTTATTGTCTCGGCCTTAGGGCTAGATATCACAGGTATATGAACTAACCGGTTATAGAACAAATGCAATTATCACAATAGGTTGTAATAAGGCTTTTTTTCTGGCTTGGCTTCCCCAGTGATTTTACCCACGCATTGCTACTGTCATCATCAGTCAGATCCACCGCTGCCTGGCCAGCTTCTCGCTCTCGCTCGCACTCAATGATGATGCTCTCAATGAGGATGTCGGAGATGCATTTAATACCCAAAAACAAACAAATACTTATACAGTGCCTTCCTCTTTTACTTATCACATATGTGCAGGACAATTAGATCACTATAACCATATTCACTGTAACTGGAGTGATCTGTAGCATTAAGACCTCTTTAAAGGGTTTTCTCATTATGTTCCTTTACCCAGTCCTATTTTCAGGGAAAGTGCTGTAGTGTAGCTAGTCTCCTTTCAGGCAGGCACTGAGGGATTGTGGAGTAAAATGGTTTTGTGGAGTAAAATGTGTGTGTGTGTGTGTGTGTGCGCACACAGTCGATCCTCAAACGAGTCTCTGGCTCTTTGAGGAGCTGGGGGAGAGGGGATTGAGTTGAGCTGCAGCTAGGAAACTGGTATGATGATGGGGACCCTTTTTAGATGTGGGTGTTGTGTGTGTGTCTATATGTGGGTGCAAAAGTGTCTGCCTCCTCATGCCTTCGTTGAATCCCTTGATTACTTGAATCAGGTCCTGTATTCATAAGACTTCTTCACCTGATCCTAGATCAGCACTCCTGCTCTGAGACGCTTTATAACGACGCCCAGATGGGATAGTAGTACAGGAATAGATATAGTAAGGGGAGCTGACTTGGGTTTGGGTCTGGAAACATGGGTCTAGTTAATAGTAGGGATGTAACGATTCACCCATACAATTAAATTGTTTAAGATATGACTGCATCGGTCCGTGGACCCCAAACCGATCCAAATGTAGCATGCATTGGTCAGAAAATATATTCAAAAGTATATTCACAAATGTTTTGCTCCTATTACTTTGTTTCTACCTTCCAAAAATAAAAAAAATTGTACAACCGATGTGTCCTCTCCTTCATGGTCGAACTGAGAATGTAACTGTCTTGACAGCCATTGAAGTTATTTTGCATGCCCAACAACCTAGGGATTATCAGTAACCTAGTCAAACTGCGCACTGTGCCAGCTTTGCGTGCTGACCAACGTGAGGTAGTTGGCCTGTTCCTGATCTTTCTCATCTGAACAACACGTTCAGCATTCAAATGCTAAAATGGTTTCTGTGATATTAGGCTGTATTAGTTCACAACCTAAAGTGCCTTCAGGAAGTATTCACACCCCTTGACTTTAAATAGGGATTTTGTTTCACTGGCCTACACACTATCCCATAATGTTTTACAAATGAATTGAAAATACAAATCTGGAATGTCTTGAGTCATGTTATTCAACCCCTTTTGTTATGGAAAGCCTAAATAAGTTCAGGAGTAAACATTTGCTTAAGTCACATAAGTTGCATAGACTCGCTCTGTGTGCAATAATAGTGTTTAACTTGATTTTTTAATGACTACCTCTGTACGTGTGGGGTATAATCTGTAAGGTCCCTCAGTTGAGCAGGGAATTTCAGACACTGATTCAACTACAAATGCAAGGGAGGTCTTTCAATGCCTCGCAAAAAAGAGCACCTATTGGTAGATGGGTAAAAACAAAACAAAAAGACATTTAATATCCCTTTGAGCATGATGAGGTTATAATTACACTTTGGATGGTGTATCCATATTCACCTTTCAGCAGGACAATAATCTAAAATACAACGGCAAATATACTGTACAACATTTAATGTTCCTGAGTGGCCTAGTTACACACAGCTGTAATCGCTGCCAAGGGGGATTCTAACATATATTGACTCGGTTGTGAATACTTATATAAATTAGATTTGTGTATTTCAAATTTAGTAAATTTGCAAACATTTCTAAAAATATGTTTTCACTTTGCATTATGGGGTATTGTGTGTAGATTGGTGAGGAAAAATATGTATTTAATCCATTTTGAATTCAGGCTGTAACACAATATTATATGGAATAAGTCAAGGGGTATGAATACTTTCTGAAGGCACTGTATGTCATTTGCTAGGTTATTGGTATCTATGGGCTGTTGAAAATTGTTTTACCGGAATAAAAGTAAGCTACCAGAAACAACTCTCATTTGGCTATACTTGCTGAACAGTGTTTACAATAGATTTTACTTCGATTGTTAAGATTCACAAACAGTTTTGGTAGTTTTGCTTTAAACAATCAGTCAATATTGTCATTTTTAGATATTTAATAAATTCATAATGCTGAATCACTTTTACGAGGCGCACTGCATGGCCAATGTGCAAGAAGAAAATAAGCTCACAATGCTTTCAAACAGTCAAAACCATTTCATTTTGAGAGGGGTGAAATCCAAACTTATAGTGCTGCATATTCATTGGGTATTTCATACCAAATTCGTAAACGATAAATATTGATACATGACTAGCTCAAACACTTAATCTGCAAAAATGACAAGTTGAATTAGTGGGTGATGGTGATTTCTAAACATGATTGTGATTTTCAAGTAGGCTACATTGCAGCCCCCCAATCTGATATTGTACATGCTTAGTCTCCCTTATGGCTCAGATCAGGTGCCTGCATAATACATACACATCATTTACAGTACATTCTGAAAGTATTCAGACCCCTTGACTTTTTCCACATTTGTGACCGACTGTCTCGATTTGGTCTTGAGGCAAAATATCCAATGTTTTTTTTTACAATCGATAAAAGTTACGACTCAGCTAGAAAATGGTATATCATACACTACAATTGAGAAACAATGGGGAAAGTAATTCTGCTTTGAAAGTTGATAAACCTGTAACCTCACTTTTGAGAAAATGGTCCTTGAGTGTTTTGGTACCTGCTGGAGAGATCTTCTTTGTCTACACCCATTCAGCATCATTTAGCCCCACCCATCTCTTTAAGGATTCACATGTGAGGCTATGTACTGAACAACCAAAGATTTCAAGACTAAAGTCCGGTATATACTACGGGAGTGTTCGTAAATTTTAATCTGGAGTGCCAGAGTGTGTTCTGGGCGTTCGTAAAAACTCAGAGCATTGTCAGATTGTCCTTTCGTGAATTCCGAGTGTTCAGCTCTGAGTGTTCATAGCGCACACTTGACGCTCTGGCCGAGGAGTAGGGTTGATCCGAGCGTTCTGACCTAACAGCAGCAGTCAAGCTAACTGGCTAACGTTGGCTAGCTTCTTCCAGACACAAATGAGAGAACAGCTCAATCTGACCATCTTACTCGTCCTAGCAGAGCTGGTTAAGATGTTTTTATGTTATCCAAAATGTTGGTGACTGCTACTGTGCTGCTGGCAAATTTAATTACGTTTTTTTTTGCCAACGTTAATTGACACCGGCCTTATTCAACGGATGTTGAGCGTTTGTAAATTTGTCAGTTATTCTGCGCTCTGGCATACTCAGACGAGTGCTCTGAAATTGGAGTAGATAACCAAAGCGAATTTACCGGCTACGTATAGCAACAATTTTCGCAGTGATAGCATAAACATTCTATTGAAAAATGTACTTGCATTGTGGAGTCTTTTAAGACATGTAGCTAGCTAGCTAAATAATGTAAACAATCATCCCAACTCGTTACTACCCTGCGTGAATCTGCAGGTTGCTAACCAACCAGGTTCAATGTAAGCTAGCCAACATTAGGCTATAACTAGCAAAGCAAATGGACCTGAGATACAAATAATATTACTACACAGATCATACACGTAACGTTAGCTAGCTATCCAGCCAGCTAACGTTAACTAGCTAGCTAACAGTAAACTTTAACTTGAAATGAAAACAACTTTCTGACAAAATTAGAGATGTCTATCTGAATGTAGCTAGCTAGACTCTCTTACCGTACACATGGATGGACGCTTCTCCCTCTGTCACGGATGCCATGGTTGCCCTTAGTTTGAAGATGTAATCCGGAGACAGGTGTTTTATACAACACCAGCCTTCTGTGCGTTCTCTTTTTGACTCCGCTGTATATTTGCTATCAAACGGCAGAGTTTTCTCCATCTCCTTAGCTATCATACTCTAATTCCACTGATTTCAAAACTCGGTCCTCCAGAAAGTGGAGAGCAACACTTATGCAGTTCTACTACGTCATGTCTTTCAAAAAAAACTGCATTATAAAGGATTACATACACATACTGACCAGCTCATTATAGACAGAAGCATGCTACGTGGCAGACCAATCTGAATTCAGCTCTTGGCATGTCCAGACATTTTTGCAAATGTATAAAAATAAAAAAACAAATACATTATTTACATAAGTATTCAGACCCTTTGCTATGAGACTTGAAATGCAGCTCAGGTGCATCTTGTTTCCATTGATCATTCTTGATGTTTCTACGTCTTGATTGGGAGTCCACCTGTGATAGATTCAATTGATTGGACATGATTTGGAAAGGCACACACCTGTCTATATGAGGTCCCACAGTTGACAGTGCATGTCAGAGCAAAAACCAAGCCATGAGGTCAAAGGAATTGTCCATAGAGCTCCGAGACAGGATCTGGTGAAGGTTACCAAAAAAGTTCTGCAGCATTGAAGGTCCCAAGAGCACAGTGGCCTCCATAATTCTTAAGTGGAAGAAGTTTTAAACCACCAAGACTCTTCCTAGAGCTGGCCACTCGGCCAAACTGAACAATCAGGGGAGAAGGGCCTTGCTCAGGGAGGTGACCAAGAACCCTATGGTCACTCTGACAGAGCTCCAGAGTTCCTCTGTGGCGATGGGAGAACCTTCCAGAAGGACAACCATCTCTGCAGCACTCTACCAATCAGGCCTTTATGGTAGAGTGACCAGACGGAAGCCACTCCCCAGTAAAAGGCACACGACAGAGAAGAATGGGAGTAACTCCCCAAATATAGGTGTCCTAAGCTTGTAGCTTCATACCCAAGAAGACTCGAGGCTGTAATCGCTGCCAAAGTTGCTTCAACAAAGCACTGAGTAAAGGATCTGAATACGTATGTATTTGCAAAAAAAACAGTTTTTGCTTCGTCATTATGGGGTAATGTGTGTAGATTGATCAGGGAAAAAACGATTGAATCTATTTTAGAGAAAGGCTGTAACGTAATGTAACACAATGTGAAATAAGTCAAGGGGTCTGAATACTTTCCGAATGCACTGTACACACACACAGCTCAGACAGATCCAGCTCAAAGAGGCCCAGCTCATGATCTCCATCAGCAGCAGATTTGACTTTAGAATGGAAAATTCTATGAGTTTATGCAACAAATGTTAGTTCATCAGGTTCAACCATCAGGTTCAGGTTATTTATTGTAATGACAAACCATACAAATCACATTTAAAATGTAACCTTCAGTACATAGCCATTATTGAAGACTGCCCATTTCAGTTGTCTCATTTCTCTTCACCACAGCGCCCTCTGAGCCCCAGTACAGCTGCAGGGGGTTGGAGTGTGCCAGAGACAGCGGAGGGACAGTTATCTGTGGAGAGAGGAGAGTGGGCAGTAATTGCCTTTATCAAAACAGTAACAGTCGGACACTTACATGGAATTTCAGGCTTAAACTTTAGAATAGATTTTGGTGAGTTTCAGTCTCTTTCTTGTCCGACCTCTCTCGTCCCCCTCTCTCTGTCTCTTGCCCTCACCCCTCTCTCGCCCTCCCTCTCTCTCGCCCTCCCTCTCTCTCGCCCTCCCTCTCTCTCGCCCTCCCTCTCTCCCGCCCTCCCTCCCTCCCTCTCTCTCTCGCGCCCTCCCTCCCTCTATCCCTCTCTCCCTCCCTCTATCCCTCTCTCCCTCCCTCTATCCCCCTCTCTCGCCCTCCCTCCCTCTATCCCTCTCTCGCGCCCCCCTTTCTCCTACTCTCTCTCCCACCCACCCGCCCCCTATCTTTCGCGCTCCCGCCCACCCGGCCTCCACCTCTCTTGCCTCAGCTGAACTAACCTCCAGGAAAGAAAGATTAGAATGATTATTTCCCCCATTTAATCAAGAGTCTGGTGAGCCGAGCACAGAGCTTACGTTCCAGGAAAGCAACCCCAGGCCCTAGCCAGGGCTCATAACAACAACATGTAGGCCTAACGTCCTGTGTTGATGCAGTAGCAGACACTGGACAGAAGTTGTGTTAGTAGTCATCAGTATGAGAGAATGTTATATTATTCTCAGGATTTATAGAGGCAACATTTTGCAAAACACAATTTGCTGTACAGTATGTATAATGCCTGTTTAAAGTGACCATAAACGGATTCACGTCGTATATTGACACGCTTATGAAAACCTGTGACATTGCCAGTCTCAAGTACTCTCTGTTTTCTGTAAATACAAAGTCAATCAGCTGTCTTATGATGAGATGGTGCCTTTTGTTGTCTTGGTGAATGTTGGCATAACACTGTAGTGGAGCCTACAGGGTTGGGTTCAATTCTATTTCAATTCATGAGAGCTCATAACAACATGCAGGCGCCACTGGTTGCCCCAGGCGCATTTGTTATTGTTTTTAAAAAGGAGATGAGCGTTTAGCAACGTAGTAAAAAAAAAAAGAATCGAATCATAGTACGTACTCTGCTGTTGTGAGGCACGTGCAGTACTGTCCAAGGGAATAAAAGTGTTCGTTGTTTGAAGTAATGTCTGTTGATGTAATTTCGCAAACGGACATGGCAGTTTCACCGCAAACGGATTCCAACGTTGACGTCCCCTAGTATTGATGTAGCTGCTAGACCGTATGGCAGTAATCATCACTTTGAGGGAATTTTGGCAGCACTTTAGCCCGCAGCTATTAGGATTCAGTTATAATACATTGTAAGACCTGTCATAAGCATGCATGTCAGCTTATAATATCATTATCATCTCATTGTGATCCTGACTAAATTACAGCCGCTTTGAGTCGGTTGTAATTTTCTACTGGAGAAACATGACATATTATACGCCTAAGACATTGCTTGTTTTGGAGAATGTTGGCATAGAACACTGTAGTGGTAACTGAATAGTCCTGACGGGACAAGGACGCCGGTGTCAGTACTCGAGCAAGGTTGTGGTCCGTCGACTGTTCTGCAGCCGAACAATGACCATGAACTCAACCCCTAAAGGGAATTATAATTCCATTAGACCAGTACATGCTCTACCCCATCTGGATTATCTAGCCTAGCTAGCAACGACTTTCCATCCAATAGATGACATAAGCGGAGCACTAATGAGTCTTACACAACATGATTCTCTGTGATTTACTCTGACTCAGCAGCTACAGCAGCGACACAGGCCATGACTAGGGCACGCTCTTTCACACGCACCCACACAAGCCTGCATACACACACACACCAACTCTAGCCTAGCTCGGCCCCCGAGAAACAGATTTCAAAACCACTCCACACTTGAACATTTACATAAGCTCACTCTATATTTGCATAATTGCCAATGGTTATTATGCTAGTGCCCCGTGCTCTTTAGAGAAAAGAAAAACCATCACACTGCACCCGTCTCAGGTTTTTCTTTCTCTAAAGTTACATTTAAACATTTACTAAGGACTCGCTAAAAGAATCTTAGGATGTGCAAGTGCTTTTCATGTTTGAGTGCCCTGAGCCTCAGAGTACTGGATGAGTTCGGTATCTTGTTACAGGCTTATTGCATGCAGAATCAGCTCTCAAATGGGTTTCACAGAGGAGGAATATCCATTAGGCAGCTTAGCTAGGATCTTAGCCTGGTCTCAAGTCATACACAGCAATGCAGGTGTGACCAACTGGTGGTTCGAAACTGGATCTTGTATGTCACAAGACTGGGTTCGGCCACTCCGCTAAAGCCTAGGCATTAGCTCGGGAAGCCAACGTAAGTCTTCAGGTCTGAGACAAGATTTATTATTCTGCGAGTGTAGCTCACAGAGGGAAGGGCCTATTCTCTGGAAGGACCTTTTTGAGGTAACCGGCTAGGAGCTAATCAGCCACTTATTCCACGAAAGCAGAGCGAAAGAGAGACCGTGTATTCATGGCAGTAAGCACTCAAGGTCAAAGCAAACTAGTCTATGACGTGCGCACACCGATAACACACTAGAATGTGACACCGGGTCGAAGCCGTTTCGTGGAGCCACGCTGTCATTTTTAAATGCCACTAATGGATTGAAAGGAGTTTTAATCAAGAGCCACGTTTTAGATGAAGCTTTTCTCCTCAATGAATACGTTCCAGGTCACACCTTGGATTCTAGTCAAAACAGGGTAGAGTCAGTCACATAAGGTAAAACGTAGTCTCTCTCTTGTCTGACTATGTGTACGCACAAATGTTTTCTTTGAACCTCAAAGATGCGTCCCGACCTCCACCCATAATGAGCTGCCTGTATTGTGGGAGCCCCTATTGTGTATCATGTACCGTGTGTGTGTGTGTGTCATGTAGTGGCAGTGAGACAGTGTAGTTAGCAGCAGGAAGTGATGCTGGCTCACCATGTGTGAGGTGAAGGTAGAATGCACTGCAGCGGCCGTTCTCTGACTGCGCGTGCGGTGAGCGCTTGCTCTTGTGCATTTGGAACATCCCCTCCAAGCTTCCTGTGGTTTCAATCATTGTGCTCCTTTCACTCTGACTGCAGCTTAGAGCCGACTATACAGTGCTCTGGTTAAGACATGCACGAAACACCTTTCACACACACACATTACAGACATTCACGCACAGTAACAGAGGAGTAAATACAGGCGCGTATGAGTCAGAGTTTCGTACTCGCTAAAGTGTCAATGCTGCAGCAGAGAGAAGATGGTAGAGGGTTATAGGAGGGTTATTGGATGGTTGTAGAGGCCAGCCTGTTGCTGTGGAGTGTGTGTGTGTGTGTGTGTGTGCGTGTGTATCTGGAGGGCGTGTGACTGTGTGTGTTACTGTATCTATAATCTATGGGGTGTGTAGAGGAGAGCAGGATGAGCGTGGATTTGATGACCAGGGGAGGTTTAGCAGGCCGACTACAGCTGAGTTTAGAGCCTGCTGAAAGGAGCCGATTTACTCACACACACACACACACACACACACAGTGGCTTGCGGGTCTGCATACACACATTCATACCCACACATGGAGTCAGCGCTAGCCTGTTGGGTGCCCCCACACCTTATGATCAAAACATTTTAGTAGCCCTCTTGACAGCTAAAGCTTTCTAATTACTTTCCTGCAATTCTATATATTTTGCCATGGGGCATAGAGAAAATGTTGCAGTTTTAATGCATTTCTACAAATTTAGCCATGAGCCGGAGAAAAAAATTGCTGTTTTATAACAAATTTCCTGCAATTCTACACACATTTCTCCATAGGGTGGAGAGGAATGTTTGCCGTTTTTAAATATCTTAGTGAGTGTGAGTAACAAAATCAATGGGAGCCCCACGGTCGGTAATTTGACCATGATTACAAGTTTAGATAACTGGCTAGACTAACCAATAACAACGTTAAAAAAAATGCTAACATGGGCTAATTGAGTGACTCAGTGACTGACATAAAATAAACTGCTGATGCACAGCCACATTTTGAAATTGCTCCTGGTGTATTCTACAATTCTACTCTCAATATTAAGTTGAGACCCCATCTCTTTCGGTGGGGTGGGATTGATCCGCTGGCCTACAGCCAGTGGTCCATCCCTATAATAGACCCTCGACAGGAGCCAAGGCTTTAAAGACAGCGGTGCCACGGAGGTTGCTCTCTCTATGTGTGTGTGTGTGTGAAGGGATGGTGTGTGCGTGTGTATCAGCTATCCAAACAAAGGACATTTCGCAATATCTACGGAACTGGATATACAAGACAACGTAGGAAGTATTCGAAGGAGAGTAAAAGCATCATAAACGGTCTGATAGGCAATAAACATGCAGGCTAGAAAGTTAGCATTATTCAATTCTCCGTACACATAAAGGGCACTTCCTTTAGAGTGAGGTACGCACAACAAAGGACTTGGGCCGCCCCATGCCACCACACACACTGAACAAACACAAGCTACTTTATACCAGAGGAATGGGGATTATCAGAGGGAGTTCCGGTGTGGTGACTTGGCAGGAGATGGGGGATGTCCAGAGGGTAGTTGGGGAGTCGGGGCAATGGCATGATCCTTCAGAACAGTGCAAAGTTGACCTATGTACTCTCTCTCTCATTACCTCTCTACCGCCTCTCCACCCCCATCTCTATCTCTCTTTCCCTCTGTCTCCACAGTGGTGCGTTCTCTGAGGTGATCATGGCCAGGGAGAAGGCCACAGGGAAGATGGTTGCAGTGAAGTGCATCCCTAAGAAAGCACTGAAGGGAAAAGAGACCAGCATTGAGAATGAAATCGCCGTGCTTAGGAAGTAGGTACCATGCGCCCCGAGGGGGATCTAAGGGGGGAGTAGTTGCTTGGTTACGGTTGCCGTCCTTCGACTCCGCCGTCCTCTCTTTCTCTCTTCCTTCTCGCCCGTGCTTGTTTCTCTTGCTCCTTTATCTAATGACCCTGAAGCAGCAGTGTAGTTTAACAGGTTTCACTGTTCAGGTCACCGACGTCAACACACATGCACTCCTCCTCCCCCTCATTCACCCACCTGTCTCTCTAAACGAGGCCCGTCGTTTTATCTCTTTTCCATGGTGTTTTAGTGTTCTGATCGCCCACACCTTGTTGCTTGGACACCAGAGTGGTATACTACAATGCAAGCTTGATTTACTCAGTTAGCTTCACATTCTAGCTCAGGCTTCATCCGTATTACGACGGTGGGCATTGCTCGTCCGCCTGCCACTAACTCTCGCAGGCTTGTAAACTGCATGTGCATGTCGAACGCCGGACTCTTCATTGAGACAGTGCTGAAACACCGATCCATGGGCGATTCAGTGCCACGTTATCATCTGTGCCGATATCAAAATGAGAAAAAAAAGTGGTCTTCCAAATTCAGCATGCTATGGGGTGAAATAGGCTTGTAGAAGTGGCGTCTGTATTTAGTTATTGTTGATGCCGCCTTTAGTGTGTTTATCAATGCATAAGCACCTTTTCTCCCCACTCGGTTATCCGGAGTTGACCAAAGTTACCTCGCTAACTACTCTAAACCAGGTACATAGTATAGGTACGGAGCAAAATACCCGTCAAAAGGTTGAACGTACATATCATTCGGATCTATAGGAAAATCTATAGGTAAATTGTTAGGATCGTAAGAAAAGCCATGCGAGAAACATAAAAAACGTAAACTTTCAAATAGATCTGTAAAAGTACAAACCCTATGTTAGGACTATTAATGAATATTTACATGTTCGATTCTTACTTTACAACTCCCTTTACTCGGTGGCAGATTTTTTTTATGCGTACAAACTTTATTCAGTAATGTGCCGTCTGCAAAGGACATGAACCGAACGTAGCTAGTTGAAGTTAGCTAGTCAATCAAGCAACTCTAGCCCAGACGTTAGAGTTGCTTTGCAGCTTCCGGTTTAACTTGCAAATGAAAAGGCTAGAGCTTGTTTTAGAACTGCGTTCAATAACTACGTTATACCAGTAGATGACCTAGTATAGGCTTTGGCCTTCAGCAAATGACTTGTGTGCGAATGATAAAGACACAGAAGAGCTGTATGTAGGCTTGTTATAGCCATTTGCGTTGCACAACTCCATCACGCAGAGGCTATAACCATATCAATAAATGAGACAAAACAAAATATTGATTAAGTCTTGGCTGTAACCTGTCCTGAGCGAAATAGCCAAGGGGTCCCAAATGGTCAAGACCATCTATGGCCTATTCTTATTGCCAGATCTGTTTTCCCGATCAGGCACTGCATGGGCTTCAACATTTAGAGGCTATATTTAGAAACCTGTGAGCTAGGGTCTCTTTTTAACGAGAAACATATAATAAAAACAGTTATAAAACACAAATAGAGTTCTAAAATGATTCTGCAAGACACCAGTACCCAAAATGATAGCCTAAATTGCAATGCCTACAAGTTGAACGCCAATTTTCTTATTTGGATATGCCTAAATTAAACATTGAATTGTTAAAGTGATGGGCTAAAGAATTTAGATAAATTTGAATGCACATGTTTTTCAATAAACAAACTGATAAGACTGTTCTATTCTCTTTGATTTAGTTCCTATGGCAACTCAAACAAATGGCATACTGACTGAACTGAATGAAGGATTAATTATCAAATATGTTGGAATGATGAGTTGCACGCATCATGCACGTTCTGCACTTTATTTGGCTAGTAGGAAAATAGGCCTACATTGGGGTATAATGACTATGGCTGCATGCTTCCAGAAGGGCATCTTCTGAGGCTGAAGGGTGCTTTTCTGAAGGCGAATGGTGCTGCATGGACATCACAGGCTCTTCAACTGGGCAGCAGTGTCGCGATGGAGGGAATAGCCTTTAAATCAAATCCAAATCAAATTGTATTGGTCACATACAAGTGTTTAACAGATGTTATTGCGGGTGTAGCGAAATGCTTGTGTTTCTAGCTCCAACAGTGCAATTATATCTAACAAGTAATATCTAACAAATTCACAACAATACACACAAATCTAAAGGAATGAAATTAAGAATATATAGATATTTGGACAAGCAATGTCAGAGCGGCATAGACTAAGATACAATAGAATAGAAAACAGTGTATTCATATGAGATAAGTAATGCAAAATATGTAAACATTATTAAAGTGACTAGTTTTCCATTATTAAAGTGGCCAGTGATTCCAAGTCTATGTATAGGGCAGCAGCCTCTATGCTAGTGATGGCTATTTAACAGTCTGATGGCCTTGAGATTGAAGCTGTTTTTCAGTCTCTCGGCCCCAGCTTTGATGCACCTGTACTGACCTCGCCTTCTGGATGATAGTGGGGTGAACAGGCAGTGGCTCGGGTGGTTGTTGTCCTTGATGATCTTTTTGGCCTTCCTGTGACATCGGGTGCTGTAGGTGTCCTGGAGGGCAGGTAGTTTGCCCCCGGTGATGTGTCTGGAGAGCCCTGCAGTTGCCGTACCAGGCGGTGATACAGCCCGACAGGATGTACTCAATTTTGCATCTGAGGGTTTTAGGTGCTATGGCAAATTTCTTTAGCCTCCTGAGGTGGAAGAGGCGCTGTTGCGCCTTCGTCACTACACTGTCTGTGTGAGTGGACCATTTCAGTGTGTCAGTGATGTGTACGCTGTTGAAGCTTTCCACCTTCTCCACTGCGGTCCCGTCGATGACGATAGGGGGGTGTTCCCTCTGCTGTTTCCTGAAGTCCACGATCAGCTCCTTTGTTTTGGTGACGTTGAGTGAGAGGTTATTTTCCTGGCACCACACTCCCAGGACCCTCACCTCCTCCCTGTAGACTGTCTCGTCGTTGTTTGTAATCAGGCCTATTGTTGTCGTCCGCAAACTTGATGATTGAGTTGGAGGCGTGCATGGCCACGCAGTCATGGGCGAACAGGGAGTACAGGAGAGGGCTGAGAACGCACCCTTGTGAGGCCCCAGTGTTGAGGATCAGCGAAGTGGAGGTTTGTTTCCTACTTTCACCACCTGGGGGTAGCCCGTCAGGAGGTCCAAGACCCAGTTGCACAGGGTGGGGTTCAGACCCAGGGCCTCGCGCTAAATGATGGAGGGTACTATGGTGTTAAATGCTGAGCTGTAGTCAATGAACAGCATTCTTACATAGGTATTCCTCTTGTCCAGATGGGATAGGGCACTGTGCAGTGCGATGGCGATTGCATCGTCTGTGGATCTATTGGGGCGGTAAGCAAATTGAAATGGGTGTAGGGTGTCAGGTAAGATAGAGGTGATATGATCCTTGACTAGTCTCTCAAAGCACTTCATGATGACAGAAGTGAGTGCTATGGGGCGATAGTCCTTTAGTTCAGTTACCTTTGCCTTGTTGGGTACAGGAACAATGGTGACCATCTTGAAGCATGTGGGGACAGCAGACTGGGATAGGGAGAGATTGAATATGTCCGTAAACACTCCAGCCAGCTGGTCTACGCATGCTCTGAGGACGCGACTAGGGATGCCGTCTGGGCCGGCAGCCTTGTGAGGGTTAACATGTTTAAATGTCTTACTCACATCAGCCACGGAGGAGGAGAGCCCGCAGTCCTAGGTAGCGGGCCGCGTCTGTGGCACTGTGTTATCCTCAATGCGGGCGAAGGTGTTTAGCTTGTCTGAAAACAAGACGTCGGTGTCCGTGACATTGCTGGTTTTCCCTTTGTAGTCCGTGATTGTCTGTAGATCTCGTGTGTGAGCCGTTGAATTGCGACTCTTTGTCTCTATACTGACATTTTGCCTGTTTGATTGCCTTACGGAGGGAATAACTACACCGTTTGTATTCAACCATATTCCCAGTCACCTTGCCATGGTTAAATACGGTGTTTCGCGCTTTCAGTTTTTCGCGAATGCTGCCATCTATCCACAATTTTTGGTTTGGGTAGGTTTTAAAAGTCACAGTGGGTACAAAATCTCCTATACACTTCCTGATAAACTCAGTCACCGTACCAGTGTATTCGTCAGTTATTCTCGGAGGCTACTTGCAACATATCCCAGTCCGCGTGAACAAAACTATCTTGACGAGTGGATTCCGATTGGTCAGACCAGCGTTGAATAGTCCTTAGCACGGGTACTTTCTGTTTGAGTATCTGCCTATAGGAAGGGAGCAACCAAATGTTAATTTCAAAGTCTATATGTTCATGACCTGATTTCATATAAATCTTGTGTAATTATTAGAAATTCATATTAACCCCTCCTACAGAATATGCTTTGTCGTGATTTAAATAAATATCAAAATATTCTATAAAATAATATTTTGAGTGGCAAAGACTCCAATGGTCATGCATAATTCATAGATTCACCAAACATTATTCTGTTTCATTATTCCTGGTATACACTACTGGTTATGATTACAGACAGAGCCCAGAGAATGGGATGGTGCAATATTGAATTAGTCATGTTTTGATAAGGTGTATGCATAAGGATGTCCACGTCACCCAGAGATATGTCCATGCTGTAGAGATACACCTAGCGGACTAGAACTTCACTGTTGTAGTGTCGTGGAAATTCAGTACTGAGAGAGACTTGGACATTTCTTCAAACAATCATCTTTATTTAATATCGATTAATTATTGCAATAATGAGACTGTCAGCCCACCAGTCTTGACTGACTGTAGAGTATACCCTTTACAAACAATGCACAATTTATATAGCTAATACCCAGAATGCTTGGTTCCACCCCTCCCATATAGATTGGGGGGGGGCACCATAAGCCACTTTGGGTTCATCCTCTGGTCATCTGCCTCTGGTGCGGTCTCCCAGATGCCAGGATGTCTTAAGAACCATTGAGGCTCTCTCGATCTCATCTATAGCATGCAGGCCCAGTCAGACCGGAGACATAGGTCTCACATGCACCGCAAATGATAGACTGGAATGTGGCTGTTTTGTTTTTTTAATCACCGAGACATCAATCAATCTCTAGTTAAACCCATGTCCCCCGACACCCAGACTAGCTGCAGGGTGCTCGAGTGGACACCATAACAACTCAGCATTAGAAGGCCAGTCTTACTCTTAGTTAAATATATAACCGTTTACTATTAATATCAAACAAATCAGGTAAGTATGTCATTTTTCCTTAACAGTAGGCATAATACAGCTAGTGCTATCTAGACTTGTGCTGGCAAACAAATCCATTATATTAGCTACCTAAATGTGAAGTAAACAAAACAGGAGTAATAGAGAATGGAGACTTTTAACTTGAAAACCAACCAGGATATCTCTTTCCAGTTTCCGTGACTAACATTTCTTTTATATACTGCGTTCTACTTGTTTGAGTAGCACTCCCTGTTGGTGAGATGAAACTGCCCAAACTCTGAAAGGTGTTATTGGACGTCAGAATTGCAAACACAAGATTTGTTGAAGCCTAAAATGTTAGTCTATAATCGTAATATGGTGTTTGTATGTTCACAGATGTAATTTCACATTTACGTTCATGTTTCACACATGGCTTTTCTTACGATCCTAACAATTTACGTATGGATTTTCTTACGATCCTAACGATACGTACGTTCAACCTTTTAGCAGCTCCATATATAGGGCTCAGCTCTACCTACCCACTTTGTTGTTTCAGGCTTCCTCTTTAGGGTTGTGTTCATTCGGGCACACTGTAGCGAAACGAAAACAAGCATTTCTGATTGGACACATTCAGATAAGATCTCCCAGTTTCCCTCCATTTTGGACAGTTTATCTTGTGTACTGAACTGTGCATCTTTTGACTAAGGGGTAAAATAATAAGTTCATTTTTGTGTGGATACTAAGAAACCCAATGGTCCAAACCTCAAGTCTCTGTCATAATCCATTCAAAAGGTATTGGAGTTTTTACCCTTGTAGGAATTAGGGAGACCAGAGAAAGAAAGTGGTGAAAAATGTTATCGCGTCACCTAGGCTTGATTCCGTGCAAGAATTAAGGCTTATGGAAACCTGACAGGCTCACTATCTCGTTGAACTCGTCATATTTCTTCTCGAATCTGTAGGACATAAAACAATTTAGAGGTAAGGTGGATATTGATTTTTGAGACACGACATGTAGTGTTTTCATATTTTATTACTGTATACATTTTAAATTCCTGTTTTTCTAACATTTCTGAGCGCATACCAAGCTTTCTATTTTCAAAGCCTTTTACATTTACTTCAGCTCGTGTCACGCAAATGTTGCCTTTTGCGACCCGCTGAAACCAATTTAAAGACAACAACCACAACATGTAAAATCGACTGAAGTTGTTACGAGAAACCTGCACCGCTATCAACAGAGCTCGTTGCTTATTATCGGATGTATTAGGTTACAAAATCCCACTTTTTGGATATAGTGTTAATTGAAATGTTAGAGAAAGACCCCACTGAACGATTCAGAACATGAATTATCATATTTGTCTTGGTAAAATGTGTTTTATAACATAAGGAAGTGACATTTCATCACCAAGTCCATTTTTACCCACTATGGGCAGAGTGAGTGGACACCCTATGATTAGTTAGAACTCTGAGCAGAGGGACTTTCTTTCTGTGCGTCTCAAATAGGGAATAGGGTGCTATGTAGTTCAATGGGCGCTGGTCAAAAGTAGTGCACCATATGGGGAGTAGGGTGCAATTTGGGATTCAGATATTTCTCCTTGCTGCTGGTGAAACACTGAAGTAGAGGTTTCAACAAGTTCATTGTCTGCCTTGTCACCAGACACACAACCACTCTCGCACACACACACACACTTTTCGCCCACGCTCACACACACAGAGGAGTTTTTTTTTTCCTATGGCCTGGTGAGAACAGAAAGAAAATGGAAAACACTTGATGATTCAAAGCAATTTAACATGAAAAGAGCTGCGTTTCAAATGGGACTCTGGTCAAAAGTAGTGAACTAATGTGCTGTGCATGGAAATGATCAGAGGTCAATAGAACAGAAAGTCAACGGAATATACTGTTCCCCCTCTCAGGATAAAACATGAGAACATCGTGGCTTTGGAGGACATCTATGAGAGCTCCAACCACCTATACCTCATCATGCAGTTGTGAGTACAGTACCTCAACCACCATTGTGTGCTTCTTGTATATGTCTGTCTGTCTTTCTGATCATGCAGGACCGGTGTTCATATTTCTATGAGGTGTCTGTGCTTGCGCGGTAGAAAACAAGATGTGCCGGTACTCTGTATCCGCGTGAGCACTGGTCCAAATCAATCACTGTGATAATGTATCATGTTTTCCTGCAGTAAGCGTTCGAGTGCTATCGAGGTGCATTTTGCCTTGGCTATATGAAAGCAACCTGTATGGATAGAAGCAACTCTTTCGGCATTCTTACGTGTTTCCTTTTGTGTCCTTGTTGTAACACTGTAGCGAACACAGTCTGGCGAAAGACTAATTAAAAAAAGTCTCTAGGGTCAGTTTCCCAGACATAGATTTAGCCTCGTCCTTGACTAAAAAGCATGATCAATGGAGAATCTCTGTTGAAATAGCCTTTTAATTCAGGACTAAGATTAAGTGTCTGAAAACTTTTGAAAGAAAAGATAAAGCTGCACACTAGCTCCGATGCAATAATTTATTCACCCACATTTCGACACAAAGCTTCATTAGGGTTACATGTGTTTTAAGTATCTGGGAAACCAGCCCTAAGTGAGGGTTAGGTTAATTCAGTCCGCAATCTCCTCAGAGTATCTGGACGGAAGCTGTTTGACTGCATCGTAAAGGGTTAGGGTTGAGGTTGATGCTAGGGTTGAACCAGGAACCGGACATGAAGCCAGGGTTATGGTTAGGGTTGAAGTTGAACCCAGATATGGACAGGAAGCTAGGGTTATGGTTAGGGTTGAAGTTGAACCCATATATAGACATGAAGCTAGGGTTATGGTTAGGGTTGAAGTTGAACCCAGATATAGACATGAAGTTAGGGTTATGGTTAGGGTTGAAGTTGAACCCAGATATAGGCATGAAGCTAGGCTTATGGTTATGGTTGAAGTTGAACCCAGATATAGACATGAAGTTGGGTTATGGTTAGGGTTAAAGTTGAACCCGGATATAGACATGAAGCTAGGGTTATGGTTAGGGTTAAAGTTGAACTCGGATATAGACATGAAGCTAGGGTTATGGTTAGGATTGAAGTTCAACCCGAACCCGGATATAGACAGGAAGCTAGGGTTATGGTTAGGGTTGAAGTTGAACCCGGATATAGACATGAAGCCAGGGTTACGGTTGGGTTAGATTGACTAAACCTCTGTCTCTGTCTCAGGGTGTCGGGTGGTGAGTTGTTTGACCGCATCGTAGAGAAAGGTTTCTACACAGAGATGGACGCCAGCAAGCTCATTAAACAGGTGCTTGATGCCGTCAACTACCTCCATGCAATGGGCATCGTACACAGAGACCTCAAGGTACTGAGTGAAACACACACAAACACAGAGCTCACATCTCTTATTTCCCAATATTGATTGTTTCTCTTCTCAGCCAGAGAACCTGCTTTATTACAACCCCCATGATGAGGCCAAGATCATGATCAGTGACTTTGGTCTGTCTAAGATGGAGGGGACAGGAGATGTGATGGCCACTGCCTGTGGGACGCCAGGATATGTGGGTGAGGCTGTTCTCTCTACCTTCTGGGCTGTTAGGATCCATACTCTTCCTGGGGCCACACAAAACATGAAACCTGACCTAATACATAACGTGAATAGACCAGTACATCACAAAGACAAAACTACTTAAATGCAAAGAAAGTATTCATGCTTTCGTACATTTATGCCTTCCTAATCATGTGATTCATAGACGCTACTGAATGCAAGTGCAACACACAAAAAAGGAATGGAAATGCACTAACAAGCAGGTGCGTTGCAAATAGGATGACCCTTCACTAAAATCTCTTAAACTTGTAGACCTTTTGTTACAGTTACCACCCGCTATGGGTTTCTTAAAGTAAAATGCAACATTCATGAACATGAAGTAACCAGGCTTGAATCTTGAGCCTTGTTACAGTTTATCGCCCTTAACGGGTTAGTTGAGATACAGTGTGACGTGTTACAGTACAACCTGCTATGGGTTTCATTAGATATAATGGAAGGAAGACATGATAGAAGGAAGTCTACAGTAGTGACATCATCTAAACACGTCTCTACTTCTGGGTTAACCTAAACATAATTCACCTCATTTGACCGGAGGAAACATCACCCAAACAAAATGAATAGGAGTTTAATATATACAGTGGTGAAGTAGTGGGTGGTTTCTGAAAAACGCTCCATAAGAACATATGGCCACAGAGCTTTGGTTCTCCCTTACTTCTATCGTGTCCTTGTTTACTTAGGGGTTAATGTGGAAGAAGCCTTATTTCCTATCCACATCAGTATGTTTGGAACATACTTTGCTAGTGTCAGTTCAAGCTCGACACAGGGATTGTTATGCAAGGCCTCAAATGTGCGAAATCTTCCTCTGAACCTTATGATGTTCCCCACAGCCCCGGAGGTTCTGGCTCAGAAGCCCTACAGCAAAGCAGTGGACTGCTGGTCTATCGGAGTCATCGCTTACATTCTGTAAGTACCTCATAACAAAGTTGTTTTTATGTCCTGGCCTAGACTGGCCTAGACATAATACCCCTTAATGTCAAGGTGAAATTATGTATATAGATATTTTTACTAATTATTAAAAAATGAAAAGCTGAAATGTCTTTGTTATGGGAAGCCTAAATAAGTTCAGGAGTAAAAATGTGTTTAAAAAGGCACATAATAAGTTGCATGGACTCTGTGTGCAATAATAGTGTTTAACTTGATTTTTGAAAGACTACCTCATCTCTGTACCCCACACATACAATTATCTGTAAGGTCGTGCAGTAAATTTCAGACACTGATTCAACCACAAAGACCAGAGAGGTAAAACAATTCCAGAGTTTAATGGCTGTGATAGTAGAGGACTGAGGATGGATCAACAACATTGAAGTTACTTCACAATACTAACCTAAATGACAGTGAAAATGAAAAGAAGGAAGCCTGTACAGAACAACAAATATTCCAAAACATGCATTCTGTTTGCAATAAAGCATTGAAGTAAAACTGCAGCAAAGAAATTAACTTCATGTCCTGAATACAAGGCGTTATGTTTGGGGCGAATCCAACAAAACACATCACTGAGTACCACTCTTCAACAGACACTGGGAGTCAACTTGACCTTTCAGCAGGACAGTAACCTAAAACAAAAGCCAAATCTACACTGGAGTTGCTTACCAAGATGACATTGAATGTTCTTGAGTGGCTTAGTTACACTTTTGACCTAAATCGTCTTGAAAATATATTGCAAGACTTTAAAATGGCTGTCTAGCAATGATCAACAACCATCTTGACAGAGCTTAAATACTTTTTTTAAGAATAATGTGCAAATATTGTATAACCCAGGTGTTCAAAGCTCTTATAGACTCACCCAGAAAGACTCACAGCTGTATTTGCTGCCAAAGGTGACTCTAACATTGGCTACAAGGTCTAAATACTTATGTAAATGTCAAGAAATACAGTTGAAGTCGGAAGTTTACATGCACTTAGGTTGGAGTCATTAAAAGTTGTGTTTCAACCACTCCACAAATTTCTTGTTAACAAACTATAGTTTTGGCAAGTCGGTTAGGACATCTACTTTGTGCATGACACAAGTAATTTTTCCAACAATTGTTTACAGACAGATTATTTAACGTATAGTTCACTGTATCACAATTCCAGTGGGTCAGAAGTTTACATACACAAAGTTGACTGTGCCTTTAAACAGCTTGGACAATTCCAGAAAATGATGTCATGGCTTTAGAAGCTTCTGATAGGCTAATTGACATAATTTGAGTCAATTGGAGGTGTACCTGTGGATGTATTTCAAGGTCTACTTTCAAACTCAGTGCCTCTTTGCTTGACATCATGGGAAAATCAAAAGAAATCAGCCAAGACCTCAGAAAAAAGTCTGGTTCATCCTTGGGAGCAATTTCCAAGCGCCTGAAGGTACCATGTTCATCTGTACAAACACCATGGGACCACGCAGTCATCATACCTCTCAGGAAGGAGATGCATTCTGTCTCCTAGAGATGAACGTACTTAGGTGCAAAAAATGCAAATCAATCCCAGAACAACAGCAAAGGACCTTGTGAAGATGCTGGAGGAAACGGGTACAAAAGTATCTATATCCACAGTAAAACGAGTCCTATATCGACATAACCTGAAAGGCCGCTCAGCAAGGAAGAAGCCACTGCTCTAAAACCGCAATAAAAAGCCAGACTACGGTTTGAAACTGCAAATGGGGACAAAGATCGTACATTTTGGAGAATTGTTCTCTGGTCTGATGAAACAAAAATAGAACTGTTTGGCCATAATGACCATTGTTATGTTTGTAGGAAAAAGGGGGGAGTCTTGCAAGCCGAAGAGCACAATCCCAACTGTGAAGCACGGGGGTGGCAGCATCATGTTGTGGGGGGTGCTTTGCTGCAGGAGGGACTGGTGCACTTCACAAAATAGATGGCATCATGAGGAGGGGAAATTATGTGGATATATTGAAGCAACAGCTCAAGATATCAGTCAGGAAGTTAAAGCTTGGTCGCAAATGAGTCTTCCAAATGGACAATGACCCCAAGCATATTTCCAAAGTTGTGGCAGAATTGGCTTAAGGACAACAAAGTCAAACTATTGGAGTGGCCATCACAAAGCCCTGACCTCAATCCTATAGAACATTTGTGGGCGGAACTGAAAAAGCATGTGCGAGCAAGGAGGCCTACAAACCTGACTCAGTTACACCAGCTCTGTCAGGAGGAATGGGCCAAAATTCACCCAACTTATTGTGGGAAGCTTGTGGAAGGCTACCCGAAACGTTTGGCCCAAGTTAAATAATTTAAAGGCAATGCTACCAAATACATATTGAGTGTATGTAAACATCTGTCCCACTGGGAATGTGATGAAGGAAATAAAAGCTGAAATAAATAATTATCTCTACTATTATTCTGACATTTCACATTCTTAAAATAAAGTGGTGATCCTAACTGACCTAAGACAGGGAATTTTTTACTAGGATTAAATGTCAGGAATTGTGAAACTGAGTTTAAATGTATTTGGCTAAAGTGTATGTAAACCTCCGACTTCAACTGTAAATATTTGATCAATTTTGAATTCAGGCTGTAACACAACACTGTGGAATAAGTCAAGGGTATGAATACTTTCTGTAGGCACTGTATATTGATATGTTATCTGTCCCCAAGGTTGTGTGGTTACCCTCCATTCTATGACGAGAATGACTCTAAGTTGTTTGAGCAGATACTCAAGGCAGACTATGAGTTTGATGCACCCTATTGGGATGATATATCGGATTCAGGTGAGCTGTGTGTGTTTGCATCTGTACTCGTTCATGTGTGCACATTTTAGTCATTAAGCCGATGCTCTTACCCAGAGCTACTTAAAGTAGTGAGTGCATACATTTTCATAGTTTTTTCGTACTTGTCCCCTGTGGGAATTGAACCCATCACATTGGCATTGCAAGGACCATGCTCTACCAACTGAGCCACACGGGATCCACTACCAAAAGTCTTCACAAGAATAGTAAACCAACTAAAATTCAGTGAAGTGAGGACATTTTGCCTTTCCTCACTTGTAGAAATGAGATTTTACGGTTAGGGTCAGGGTAAGGATTAGGTTAAGGGGTTAGGGAAAATAAGATTTTGAATGGGAATCTATTGTTGGTCCCCAAAAAGTCCACACAAGTATAGTAAGACATAGCTGGGCTTGTATATGAATGTGTGTGCATGTATACAATTGTTTGTGTGTGATGCTATCTTGAATGAATGGCACGTGGTATACAGTCCCATGAGTGAGATTGTGTGGATCTTCCTCTCTTCCTCATACAGCCAAAGAGTTCATCAGCTCTCTGATGGAGAAGGATCCAGAGAAGAGATTCACCTGTGACCAGGCTCTAGCTCACCCCTGGTGAGTGTCTGACTGCCACCATACTGACTGAGCACTGTCATATAGCTGCTGGTCCCAATGTACTCCATACCCCTTTCTATTGGCCCTAACCCTTTTGAAGGTTGCAGATCTGAAGGGTCTGGGTAGGTAGAGTCCGTGTAGTGATGAAGCCTCCTAGTCTCTCTTCCACCTTACCGATCTGTAAACATCAAAGTGTTAGGAACAATAGGAAGGGGTGGTAAGTGAATTGGGACCAAACAATCAAAGGGAACAATGCACCCCCATGGTGAAAGCTGACGCAGATAGATGATGTCTGGATGATGCGGGTGTTACTTAGAGCAGTGCCATGCGTGTCCTCCCACTGTCATCTGTCACCATGACTCTCTCCCCGCCTCCTAAACTCTCTCCTCTGCTGGTCTGAGACTGGGGGGGGGAGACAGAGACCCACGGATGCAAAATATTCAAAATTGCAACCATCGAAAGCCACCAGGTTATTACCAGCTGATGTCTCGTTAAACCATTAATACGTGCTAAAATCACGCACACAGCTGGTCTCAACTGCAACCAACAATGGCCAGCGATTTACCGCTCCCTAACGGGGATGTCGAGGTTGTCTTTAAGTCATCCTTACATTTCCAAGACAATTTTGCCCTCTGGTTGGTATTATCATTCGAACAACTTGGTCCTACTTTGTGAGCAGACTAAGGATGATTTATATATTTGACAGTCATTCCGTACAACTGAAATAAAGCGTTTCCTCTTTCACCTCGGCAAATCTACTGTGGCAGTTTACCCGACACTGTGTATGAAACGGAAAACTAACGTTGACGGTGTAGCCTACTCATTATTTTATTTGTTTCCAATTTATATAGTCATCATTAAATACAGCTGTCTTTAAAATAAAATTGTCTGATATGGTAATTTCTTATCAAGATTGGGAGTAAAATATTCCTGGGCAGTCCTTATTTGAAATGTGTAACTAAATCATTTTATCAAATGAAAATGTAGTCTAAAGTTATTTCAAATGGCATATATTATACTGTTTTGCCATTTAAGTTGAAATGTTTGAAAGAAATATAGGCCTACTACAAGTATTTTTACATGAGTCAGCCTTACGTTTTCCAATGCTCCTGATATTCGATGTTTGAAATAGAGAATCTAGACCAGCTGTCTGGTATCATAATCACTTCATACGGTAACAACGAGAGATCAACTGATCTGATGGTTTATCCTTGTGGGGGTTTCCTTGCAATCAAGCTTAGTTTAGCCCGCAGGTGCATGTAATCTCATGTCAGTAGCATTTTAAGAAATCCAGTGGTGACCTGCAGGAGCAGGTTAAATTATGCCTGTCCGTTGCAATCCAGCCATTGCGTCTTGGGCCTATTGTGGCTTGATAGAGTTTATATAGACTCACAAAGGGTGGTTGTAACAGGTGGGTATGATATAATGTGAGACAGGTCAGCTTGGAGCAGGTGATAGGTACCCAGGCCAGCAATTTTAACCATGTAAAAAGAAAAATGTCTGCACACCACATGTTCTTTATCAATACTTTTTAACCAATGAACAGACGTATTTCAGGATTGCTGGGGACACGGCTCTCTGCAAGAACATCCATGAATCAGTCAGTCGGCAGATGAGGAAAAACTTTGCCAAAAGCAAATGGAGGGTGGGTACATAATTTACTCTTCTCTCTTTTTTGGGGGGGGGGGGGGTTCTGTCACCCCCTGTGGCCCATCCCACATGAAATTCATTAAAAAACACATTAATAATAAACACCCAAGCATGCAAAAAGTACCAATTTACAATGTACACATTTTAAATTGTGTCCAACATAAACATGTTTACTGTAATTGAATTATCCTTCCTATTTTGCACGCATGTTCTCGCTATCTCTCCTCACCTGCCTCCTCTTCCTCCTCTCTCTCCGTTTCCTCCACAGAAAGCGTTTAACGCCACGGCAGTGATTTGTCATATGAGACGCTTGCAGCTGGGCAGTAGTCTGAACAGTAGCTTTGGCAGCAGTATGAGCATTGACCAACAGGGACCGAACTCTATGCTGGCCAAGAGCATGTCTGTAGACTGTGCCGCCCTCTCACGCAAAGACGGTGACTGAATGACGCCTTTACGTTACTGTACCGATTTTAGTCTAGTATTTTGGATCTATCAAGCCTGTATAACTTTTTCATTGATTGGTTCCCATTGACTTGTGTGGTAGTGCAATTCCATATTCAGGAAGGATAATTTACTCCAATTCTGTTTCAGTAATTGTTTTATATTAACTGTGTGCTTCAGTGATTCTAGTGCTCTTCTCCCCTCAGGTCCTCCACAACCTCTGCCCACTCTGCCTCCCTCCACTGCAGCCTGCAGTGGCCCTGCCAGCATCAGAGGGGAACCACAGATTGTGGCTCCAGCTGCAGCGGTGGAGCCACCCCGGCCACGCCCCTCCACAGTCACCACAATCCACATGGGGACTAAATGACGTCAGGTTCCGCGGGAGGTCAGTTGGGAGACCACAGAGCTTTGAGTTGAGAGATTCTAATTCAGCCCCTCAGAATTCCAGAATTTCTCTCCTAGTCTGCCCATCCCGCCCATTATCAGCTGTTGGGATTGAGGACCCCTTCTATTTACCATGGCTCAGCACTTACTGCATTCTCAGGGCAGCACTCTGTCTGTACCCAACCACAGTAAGTGTATTCAGAGTATGTGAAATAAAATAAAGAGAGCTGACAGGATTTCCTATTCTATCAAACAGGCAATCATATCTGTTCTACATGATACATTCCTACTTGAACATTCTACTTCCTAACGGATCACAGGTCTGGTGGTGAAGAGATGAGGAGGACCACTGTCTCTCTCTGTCTACTCACCAGAGGGTTTAATTTTTTCGGGCCAGTGGGGTCAGTTTCTCAGTCTTTGAATTGGGTTTGTGCACTCGGTATGGAATAATTGCAACATAAAATGTTAACCTCTTATAGAATATTCACTCTAAAATATGAACACGAACATTAAAGTATTGTACTGTAAAATTAAAATGAGCCTGGCTCCTGAAATGAATCCCGGCCACTTTGTCGTTCCACTTCAAGCACTGCCGTGTTGTAAGACTGTCCTCCAGACGACAAGAACACCTGTTTTGTATGGGACATTGGTGGTGTTGAGGCCACACTATGCTAGGTTTAAGATGGAGAAGGTTAAGACAACGTAATCATTCCATGCAGATGCGTTCGAATATAAACAAATTAATTGGACCAGCAAACAAATAGCATAACTGTTTTACTGTCATTCTATTCGTTTAAATGTTTTTCAAATGAGCTACAGACGCTTTACTACTTGATTTCCCGACCGCCGGTCACGTTTTCAATGCTTATCCTGTAAAATCAGCAACAGCGCTGGTACAATGAATGTGTTTATTTTAGAATGCTGCCGCATGGAATTATTACGTTATCTTATCCTCTTTTTTTTTTTTTCGACCTAGACGCTATGGGAACTCGCCATGTTTTTATTATTCTTTGTTATTGAGACTGCTGTAACTCTGAGGGGCATAACGCCCTCTATGCCTTGTGTTCAAAATTGCACCCTGAAACTGTGGCAAACCGTTGTGTGGAGTTAGTTTTATGCAACTGAAACGGCATTCAAGGCTAAAATAGTGATTACTTATTATCCTAATTTCTAGTTTAAATCTTTAGCTGCAGTTAAGGTTGAGTAAATCACTGGTTCATTATTCCCAACTGTAGGGCATAGCCGTTATATATTTGCTTTAAGTTTTCTGGATATAAAATGTCAGAGAAACATATCTATCTGCAGAATCATGCACACACCTGGGAATGAAGTGCTTTAGTAGTGTGAGACAACTGGCAAGAGCAGTTTTCATATCCAGTTGTGACGGTTGTGACAGTTTGTACACTTCCTAATTGAAAGGTATTTAATTATTTATTTTCTTATTCTGACTCTTGTAAGAACATTGCTTACAAAAAAAATGGTAAATGTGTTACTAGACTTTTACGTTGTAATGTATAAACGGTCAAGTATGTTGTCAATAATAGGTTAAAATGTATAGTTGTTACTTATGAATAACTGTGACGCCATCCTTAGCATAAGGATGCAGTGTACAACATAGCTTTTGTGACCCGTTCTCAGGGAGATACTTTGACAATTTGATGAAATGAAACCCCAGTTATGATGCTGAGGTTGAAGTTTATGATGATGCATGTATTGACTAAAGCAAGCTTTGCATATTCTTACGTGCCATCAGGTCAGTTCAGCTCATAATAAACATTTTTGGTGGGGATGAACCTTACATGGAATGGACAGTTTTGATATATCCCATTTTTGGGGCATTGTTTTAAATTTGTTTTGGATGAGACTGAAATAATGCGTATTATAACAATGACCACTGCAATCGAGTTCAATTTAAACATATGACAAACTAAGAAATAAAGATTGAAGTAATTTGATAATCATTGCGGCATTGCAGAATAATTTGGTGGAAGCCTGTGTAGTATAGCCTTTAGTTAGCTGTGCTACTTTGCCTCCCCTCAGGCGCTGGCTGTTCCCAGAAGTGCTCACACAGTGTTTGGTCAGTGTACTTTCATACCTGTCCTTTGAATTTAGCAGCCAGTTGCTGTCTCTCTCACTGTCCTCACTCTCTGTCTTCGCTCCTCTCTCCCAAAACGAATGGTCTTCACACTGCAAGGAGAAGGGAAATCTGTCTAGCAAGTGGTTTACCACTGCTTAATATTTCACTGTTCAACATGGATGGAACCAGGGTTGATGTCAATTTCATTTCAATTCAGGAACATAATTAGAGTTTACGTTTACTTTCTGAATTGACTTTATTTAAATGGTATTGACCCCAACCCTGGATGCAACCTCAAAGCTTGAAATTAGTATGTTTCAATGTTGAGCACAATGTCACTTTGGATTGTAGAACTCAATGTGCAATGTTGATGTAAAGGACTTGAAAAACTACTTCTCAGGGGCAGTAAACTATGAGTATAGATATATGTTCATGAAGATGTAGATCCTCTTGTCCTTTGTAGATACAAATCTCATTGACCATATTTGCTTGGAATGTAGTGTTTATTGATTTTCTACGTTACAAATACTGTATGTTCTCTTCAAAAACAGCATGATACAAAGCATGTATGAAAAGCACTTTGTTTGAGATATACTGTATATAGGTTGTGATAAATTGGACCTCAAAACGACTAACTCTTAAATAAATAAAAAGTTAGAATATACTTAACTCCAGGAGGCTTACTGTCGTGTGCTATTGCAAAGGAGGGACTATAAAACAGAAATATTACACCTGTATGTACACTACCGGTCAAAAGTTTTAGAACATCTTTTAGAACAAGTTTTACAACATTCAAGGGGTTTTCCTTTCTTTTGTACTATTTTCTACATTGTAGAATAAAAGTGGAGACAAACTATGAAATAACACATATGGAATCATGTAGTAACCAAAAAAGTGTTGAATCTCAAATATATTTTGATTTGTTTAACACTTTTTTTTTGGTTACTATGTGATTCCATATGTGTTATTTCATAGTTCTGATGTCATCACTATTATTCTACAATGTAGAAAATAGTGAAAATAAAGAAAAACCCTTGAATGAGTAGGTGTTCTAAAACTTTTGACCAGGTGTGTGTGTGCAGTACCAGTCCAAAGTTTGGAGACACCTACTCCTTCAAGGGTTTTTCTTTATTTTGACTATTTTCCACATTGTAGAATAATAGTGAACACATCAAAACTATGAATCACAAATGGAATCATGTAGTAACCAAAAAAGTGTTCTACAAATCAAAATATATTTTATATTTGAGATTCTTCAAAGTAGCCACCCTTTGCCTTGATGACAGCTTTGCACACTCTTTGTATTCTCTCAACCAGGTTCATGAGGTAGTCACCTGGAATGCTTTCCCAACAGTCTTGAAGGAGTTTCCACATATGCTGAGCACTTGTTGGCTGCTTTTCCTTCACTCTGCGGTCCATCTCATCCCAAACCATCTCAATCGGGTTGAGGTCGGGTGATTGTTGAGGCCAGGTTATCTGATGCAGCACTCAATCACTCTCCTTGGTCAAATAGCCCTTACACAGCCTGGAGGTGTGTTTTGGGTCATTGTCCTGTTGAAAAATAAATGATAGTCCCACTAAGCGCAAACCAGATGGGATGGCGTATCGCTGCAGAATGTAACTCTGAGTCTTCCTTCTGTGTGGTGGTCCTCATGAGAGCCAGTTTCATCATAGTGCTTAACGGTTTTTGCAACTGCACTTGAAGAAACTTTCAAAGTTCTTAATTTTCCATGTTGACTGACCTTCATATCTTAAAGTAATGATGGACTGTCCTTTCTCTTTGCTTATTTGAGCTGTTCTTGCCATAATATGGTCTTGGTCTTTTACCAAATAGGGCTATCTTCTGTATACCTTGTCACAACACAACTGATTGACTCAAACGCATTAAGAAGGAAAGAAATTCCACAAATTAACGTTTAACAAGGCACACCTGTAAATTGAAATGCATTCCAGGTGACTACCTCATGAAGCTGGTTGAGAGAATGCCAAGAGCATGCAAAGCTGTCATCAAGGCAAAGGGTGGCTAATTTGAAGAATCTCAAATATAAAATATATTTTGATTTGTTTAACACTTTTTTTTTTGGTTACTACATGATTCCATATGTGTTATTTCATAGTTTTGATGTCTTCACTATTATTCTACAATGTAGAAAATAGTAAAAATAAAGAAAAACCCTGGAATGAGTAGGTGTCCAAACTGTGTATGTATGTGTATATATATTTATATATATAAGTATAAACATATAAGTATAAACATGTTCAAATCTACATCATTGTATAGTCACACAGCATGCGAAAATGCAATACACATTCAAACCAGCACAGCTTCTTTAAAATATATTATTTATAAGGCAGATCTAAAAGACATCACCTTCTACCTAAAGTATTTATGGAAGCGTACATCACATTATAAAAAGTTAAATTTTACAGGCAGAGGTGTGTCTATAGTAGGGGGCGTAGCCCTCTGTGTCCTGCCTGCTGTAATACCACTGTTCTCCAGTAGGGCGGTGATGTCTCAGGTAGACTGGCGGTTGTACTCCTGGGGGGGATGCAGGCCGTCATAGTGGAACTCTCGCCACTGCTCGGTGCTCTCCCGTGTCCTCTCGTCTTGCTCTAAGGTAAGTTATGGGAGGGAATGAAGAGGGTAGACGGATCACGTTACTGGATGAAGTGTTACTGGATCAATTCACTGAAACACATAGGCTACCTTCCTACTGCCATACTGTGCTCTGATTATACACCAAAAATAAAGAGAGACTTACAGGAGTAGAATACAAAATAACCTGTTATTGTTGTTTATGCTGTATGTTAGGGTATTATACACTGAGTGTACAAAACATTAGGAACATCTTCCTAATATTGAGTTGCACCCCCTTTTGCTCTCAGAACAGCCTCAATTCATCAGGGCATGGACTCTACAAGGTGTCGAAAGTGTTCCACAGGGATGCTGGCACATGTTGACTCCAATGCTTCCCACAGTTGTGTCAAATTGGCTGGATGTCCTTTGGGTAGTGGACCATTCTTGATACACATAGGAAACCCAGCAGCGCTGCAGTTCTTGACATACTCAAACCGGTGCTCCTGGCAGCTACTACCGTACCCCGTTCAAAGGCACTTAAATCTTTTGTCTTGCCCATTCACCCTCTGAATGGCACACATACACAATCCATGTCTCAACTGTCTCGAGGCTTACAAATCCGTCTTTAACCTGTCTCCCCCCCTTCATCTACACTGACTGAAGTGGATTTAACAATAAGGGATCATAGCTTTCACATGGATTCACCTGGTCAGTCTATGTCATGGTAGTTGCCATGGCGCCCTAGTAGCAGCCTAAGCAAAGTGTTCCTGTAAATATGTACAGTTTTTTTTTATCAGCTGTTTTGTTTTTGAAAACAGATTTTTATTGCATATTTGTGGTGGTTTTGATCCACAGATTTGCAGATGGACTGGCAGGTCAACTCTTTTTGGGCTAGCTAACTAGCTGGCTAATTGTTTGAACGATGCATCTGGACACTACCAGCTTTTTTTGTTTCACCTGGCTGCTGGTTCCTGATCTTTTGAAAACATCAATTGAAGAGTCACCTGAAGCTTGAGAGGAATGGGAGATGCAGTAGAGGAATGCAGTGCTGAGGCAGAGGGCTCATTGTGGGGACGACTAGCTACTACTCTGAACTGTGTGGTGAGCTTTCTGGCTGCCGAGGCATCACTCATATCTACATTATGAAGGAGGAGAAGTCCAGTAGCTACACGAATCAGTCTTGTTTACAGAGCAACCCGCTACTAGACTTTTCTTCATCAACCATCACCCTGACCAAGTTCCTATGATCAAGCCATGATGAACTGCCTCTCTATCTTTAGAGGGCGCATGAACTCAAGACTTGGCCGCTATTGGTTGACCTAACTATAGTTAGGCTACTCGTGATGATGTATTGCTTGTTTGTTTTTGTATGAAGCGCTTTGAGAAAAGATTATGAAAAGCCCTACAGAATTGGAATTCATTACTATAATGGAAAGAACAGGTGTTCCTAATGTTTTGTGCACAGTGTATTATTATTATACCGTCGTGCTCCTCCTCAGCGTAGTTCTCAAACTCATTCCTCTGTTCCTCGTGGTTCTCTCTCTTCCGCTTATCTGCAGCCAGCACCTGCCTCTGTTCAGCTATAGGGGAGGAGAAGACGCAAGTCAATTAAATTGTATCACCTGCGGTCAAACTGCACCAAGAACATTATGTAGGATTGGAGTACAGGCAGACTCTGGGTTTGGGCCATGGAATCCTCTCCTAGTCCTGACCTCACCTCTGACCTTGTCTTCATTGCTGTTCCATGGGACAGGTCTTTGCCTGCATAACGACTCCCTTTTGGCATTTTAGTCTGGGAATTCAGGTCAGTCAGGTAGTTGTAACTAATCAACTGAATGGGAAAAGCAATAAGACGATTGGTTGAAATGGTAAAGCTTGCAGCGTTCCTTTCGCAGGTCGGTGGTCAGGGAGCTGTGAACTAATGACCCAGTGTAAATACAACTCAAAAGGTGACCAATATCATCACCCAAGGGTTATACCAATCATCGGGATACTGCACTGCATGCAAGTCACTTATTTACATATCGAGAGGATCATGTGACAGGGCACATGAGTGATATGCTCCTAACTCCCGTCATGAAGTATTTGACCCACCCACTCACTTCTACCTAAGCATAACCTCGCCACCTAAAACCTCAAAGTCAAACAGGTCCACCCATTTGAATACAGGTGAAAACCACATTGATGTTGATTATACCTACCTGGCAACATAGCTGAACCTCACTGTAACCACTGGTCAGTGGTCCCACGTAACACAAACTCACACACGTTTGTTATACTATCCTCGTGGGGACCAAACAATTGATTCCTATTCAAAATCCTAATTTCCCTGACCCTAACCTCAAAGCTTAAAACAGCCTTTTTCCTTGTGGGGACCGTCGAAATGTCCTCACTTGACTGTATTTTCCTAGTTTTACTAGTAAAACCAAAGGCACACACACACACAATCAATCAAATTAATGTAGAAAGATGTGCTTATACAGAAACACAGCCTAAACAGCAAAAACCCCAAACAGCAAGCAACGTAGATGTACACAACACTATAGGTTAATCCACATTTTCTCATATGACTTACTGTGGCTTAGTAGTGTCAACATGTGGCTGCCAAAGTGGCTTTCAAAAAGTAAACATATTTTTCTCTCACTCTGTCCATCTCTTTTCTCTCTGACCCCCCCTCCCTCCACTGTGCCTGTGTGTTGGCACATTCCACACTCAACTTCTAACTGCTCTCTCCATACCCAGACTGGATACAAACATCACTCCATCTCACTCTCTTTTTCTTCTCTACCTCTAACTTTTTTCAGCTAACACTTCAATTTGTTTTGGGTTTATGTATTACGTAACTCGCCTCTCAACGGCTCTCTTTCTCCCGCGAAACTCTCACCTGGCCGTCAACTGAGGAGTTAAAGAGAACAATCAAACATCTCACTTGTGGGACATTTCACACGGTCTCCTCTCGTGTCCTAGCGGTTAGAGCGTTGGGACAGTAACTGAAAGGTTGCTTGCTCAAATCACTAAAGCGGAAAAATCTGCCGTTCTGCCCTTGAACAAAACAGTTAACCCCCACAACAACTTCTCCCCCGACCTTGATGTCAATTAAGGCAGTTTCCTGCACCTCTCTGATTCAGAGGGGTTGTGGAAAATGCATTGTTTTGCAGTAAGTAACACCTTTTCCCTGCGTAATACATGTACTTTGTGAAAGTGTGGATTTTTGTCTACTCCTCAGTTTTAGCTGAGTAGGATAAAAGGAGGAGAGAAGCCAAATGCTCCATGCTACCCTGTGGCTCCTGCGGCAGCCTCCAATATGCTATCGTTTATAGCTGGGTCATGTTCAGTGGGGAGAAAACTTTTGAAACAGAGGTACCATACCTAAACTTGTCCAATGAGAACACTGGGTTTGGTTTTCTGTTGCAAAACATTTTGCTACAGTGTGCCCTACTGACCACAACTCTGGTCTGAGGCGGTTTGGCAAGGGTATAGCACCTGAGGTGTCCAGGGCTCTAGGCGTTGCAGCTGCCAGTCGCCGGCCAGCCTTCACACAGTAAAAACACTATTCTGCATCTCAGTCCAGCCATAATAGTATTCACTCAGTGTCATAACATTAAATATTCAGCTGAATCATTTGACATTTTTGTCATTTAGCAGACGCTCTTATCCAGAGCAACTTACAGTACAGAGTGCATACATTTTCGTATTAGTTCATAATGGTCCCACATGGGAATCGAACCCACAACCCTGGTGTTGCTCTATCAACTGAGCCTCACGGGACCGAATCATTGCAAATGCAGATAAAACACTGGGACTTCAGCCATTGGTGTATTCAATTGCAGCAATATAAACTCCATCCAGTAATATAAACTCTGGCATAGAGCAGTAGTAGGCTACCTCTGCAACCAAAACATTCAGCTGACTTTAAAAAGTATTGATCGATCTAGAGATGTGGGACCAAACCCTCCATCTATGCTACACACACAAGCTATGCTTCATTCAGGCATCCACAGACAGAGGCACGCAACAATTTTTATATAATGTTTACATATCCGACATTACTCATCTGATATGTATACACTGTACTCTATACCATCTACCGAATCTTGCCTATGCCGTTCGGCCATCGACTCAAATCTCTAGCCACTTTAATAACGAAAAAGTGGATGTAATAAATGTATCACTAGCCACTTTAAACGATGCCACTAATATAATGTTTACAAATCCTACATTACTCATCTGATATGTATACACTGTACTCTATACCATCTACTGAATCTTGCCTATGCCATTCGGCCATCGACTCAAATCTCTAGCCACTTTAATAACGAAAAAGTGGATGTAATAAATGTATCACTAGCCACTTTAAACGATGCCACTAATATAATGTTTACAAATCCTACATTACTCATCTCATATGTATATACTGTACTCTATACCATCTACTGCATCTTGCCTATGCCGGTCAGCCATCGCTCATCCATATATTTATATGTACATACTCGTATTCATTCCTTTACACTTGTGTGTATAAGGTAGTTGTTGTAAAATTGTTAGATTACTTGTTAGATGCTACTGCATGGTCGGAACTAGAAGCACAAGCATTTCGCTACACTCGCATTAACATCTGCTAACCATGTGTATGTGACCAATTTGTTTTTATTTGATTTGATTTGAACACCACACCATCCATTGCCAGTTCACCACTGACCATTGGTGAAAAACAACCCCAAAAACATCCAAGCAACATAAAGGAGATCCTAAAAGAGATCCAAACAGAGAAAGCTTCAATCACCGTCAATTTCGTCCTGAGACTTGGCAGCTCTTCTGCTGCGGCGTCTGAAGAAGTTTGCTGCTTCGGCCTCCGGCATGAAGATCTCCCTCAGTGGACCTGAGAATAAAAGATAAAGGAAAAGACTGAGTTGAGAGCCGTTGTGTTGGTATGCAGAGGGTGGTGAGTTCGCTCCCAGATCGGGGGAAAACAAAGACAACAAAACATTTCCATTCTGTTACAATCGCATAAGAGATGAGAGGAGGGTAGATATAACAGCAGGCACAAAAAGAGGGAGTTCAGTAAGATTTGAAGTCCCAGCCCGCACCAAGCAATCAGGTTGTATATGCTGCAGAAGACTAAGAGGGTTCACGGAAATTCGTGCTGCTTACCTCTCGGGTCGGTTGCCTTGGTAGTGCCCTTATCATCGGGGACAGCTGCGCTGTCTACCTCCTGAGACACTGCAGGGGTTCAGAGGTACATGATGATAGGACAAAACATCAGATCAGCGTTGAGCTCCCTATCACAATGTTCCCATACCACAATCACTAGTAACAGAGTCACTCTGCCCTCAGACTGCACTCTTAAGTTTCTCTAGCGATATCACAGAAAATATGACATGCACCAAGTTTTCATTCACATCTCGTAAATATATATTAGTCCCTGACAATACAGTTCCCCTGCAGGCAGACTCACTCACAGGACAGTGACAGGAGCACAGCGACAAGGAAGGTTGCATGCGACCAGGGCATCCTGAGAACTGTGTCTGAGCCGTTGAGGGATAGGAGAGAGAGGTGAGAGAGAGAGAGAGGAAGGAGGCGAGTAATAGAGAAAGAGAGAGAGGTTAAAAGAGAGCAGATAGCACCCTGGATGGGGTGGGTGGGGCTGGGAGAAGATCAGCTGGATGGAATTTCAGAGGCTTTGACAAACCGTTGGTCAGGGAGGAGAAGAGAGGATTCTTGGGGGTATCCATGGGGACCATAGGAGCAGCGCCACAAAAACATCAATGTTTCCTCACATAAGCCACATCATTTCCGTTTTTCAAGTAATTAAACAGTTTGGACTAAAACAATATATGGTAATGGTCCAGATGACCTTTCACCTCTTCTCAGGTGGCACAGGCTCATGAGCACATGCTCTGGGGGCTCCTTTTAGGTGCCTGCGACACCATTTAGAGACTCAAATGGGAAGGACTAAATGAGAGGTCATTCATGCCACAAGTATTACGTTGCAATATTACATAATGTATACCAGCAGCAAAGTCTTACCCGAGATTGTGCTGTACATCATTCCACTCAACATAATGCTCCATAACATATTGAAGGGAGAGCTGTAAAGCTTTGATTGGGTTTGACGTTGACAAATGTGTTATTTTGTCATAACTGCCATGTGTGGTGGCTCGTTGCTGGGCAAGACTCCAGGATACAGCTGTACACCAGAGATTTACTGACATTTACAGTATATTCTTTATGTTTACACCTATCAGACAGGAAAGCAATGGATGACTTGCAACTACTACAACACTGCAATTCCCAGTCCTGGAAAGCAATGACAAAACTGATTTTGAGGGCACCGACTTGCCTGTGTTGCCTCCCGCCAAATCTCTCCATCCAGACAGAACCATATGTACAATACATATCTACCTCAATTACCTCGTACCCCTGCACATCGACTTGGTACTGCTACCCTTGGTACATAACCAAGTTATTCATTGTGTATTTATTCCTCCTGTTATTATCTTTCTATTATATTTCTATTTTTCCTATGCATTGTTTGAAAGGGCCCGTAAGTAAGCATTTCACTGTTAGTCTACACCTGTTGATTATGAAGCATTTGACAAATAATTTGATTTGACACACACACACACACACACAGTGCCAGATCTCTCCATCCAGATGGAACTGAGCTGGCCCCTTAACAAGGCCGCCCTCTCTGCTCAGCAGAAACTCCATCAGGAAAGTATGCAGACTTTTGTTTGCTTGAGTTTTTCCCCACCTGAATAGCTGGCTCGACCCAGGTCGGAGTGAATGTGTAAATTGTTGAGAGAGAGAAGTATGCTAGGCTATCCAGGGTGGAGGGAGTTTATGGATTATCGCCCAGGGCTCCAAAGTAAGTTGGAGGAAAAGGGAGGAAGGATATAGTGTGTGTGTCCTATTGTCCCGGTGCCGACAGAGACGTTCGCCTCGCTTCACGTTCTTAAGAAACTTTGCAGTATTTAGTTTTTTTATGTATTATTTTTTACACTGTTACCCCAGGAAATCGTACGTTTTTTACATACAGCCGGGAAGAACTATTGGATATAAGAGCAACGTCAACTTACCAACATTACGACCAGGAATACGACTTCGCCGAAGCAGATCTTCTGTTTGGACCACCACCCAGGACAATAGACTGGATCCCAGCAGGCGACCCAAAACAACGTCGCTGCAAAAGGGGCAGACGGAGCGGTCTTCTGGTCAGGCTCCGTAGACGGGCACATCGCACACCGCTCCCGAGTATACTACTCGCCAATGTCTAGTCTCTTGACAACAAGGTAGACGAAATCCGAGCAAGGGTTGCCTTCCAGAGAGACGTCAGAGATTGTAACATTCTCTGTTTCATGGAAACATGGCTCACTCGGGATACGTTATCAGAGTCGGTACAGCCACCTGGTTTCTTCACGCATCGCTCCGACAGAAACAAACATCTCTCTGGTAAGAACAACTCAAGTCCTTTTGTTCACCTGACCTAGAATTCCTTACGATCAAATGCCGACCGCATTATCTACCAAGAGAATTCTCTTCGATTATAATTACAGTCGTATATATCCCTCCCCAATCAGACACCTCGACGCCCCTGAAAGAACTTCATTGGACTCTATGTAAACTGGAAACCATATATCCTGAGGCTGCATTTATTGTAGCTGGGGATTTTAACAAGGCTAATCTGAAAACAAGGCTCCCTAAATTTTATCAGCATATCGAATGCGCAACCCAGGCTGGCAAAATTCTTGATCATTGTTACTCTAACTTCCGCGACGCATACAAAGCCCGCCCCCGCCCAATATGTTTAGCCAACTGTACAAAGTTTCTACCGGTATCTTGTCAAGTAGACATGATCAAATGTCTACTTGTGCTTCTTATGCGCCCCTTCTGCTTCTTGACAGGCAGAGCCCACAAAGGATGGGAAATTAACCTAAACCACTCATACTTGTGAGGAATAGTTCACTTTTATTTTATATCCCTCAAATCCAATTAATGGTGGCCAATATTGAGATATATTGTGTCGGCTATCGTCACGTATTTGAAATTACCTGATCAGTTGATGTTTACTGATCATTAAAAGCATGCAGTTACTCTGATAATAGAGCTAAAAATGCACAATTGTTTTGCATGGAAAAATCGGACATTTGTAGTTCTGACTATGCTCATCAAGAGGTGATGATATTACAACCAAATAGTTACCATTTATTTAACAATCCATTGGAAATGGCACATAGTTGTCAATGGTTTTAGAGGAGCTGGGGGTATCCCCCAGCAGGCAAATCCAAGGCTCTGCACCTTATCGTGATGTTTTATTGATAATGACCTAGGGTTGAATTCATCTCCCTTTTTCTGTACTCAGTATTCTGTACAGACTTCCTTCTTTTCACTCTGTCAATTAGGTTAGTATTGTGGAGTAACTAAATACACCTCTGATGTCTTCAACCAGCATCTCAGCGATCACTGACTCATTGCCTGCGTCCGTAATGGGTCCGCGGTCAAACGACCACCCCTCATCACTGTCAAACGCTCCCTAAAACACTTCAGCGAGCAGGCCTTTCTAATCGACCTGGCCCGGGTATCCTGGAAGGATATTGACCTCATTCCATCAGTAGAGGATGCCTGGTTATTCTTTAAAAATGCTTTCCTCACCTTAAATAAGCATGCCCCATTGAAAAAATGTTGAACTAAGAACGAATATAGACCTTGGTTCACTCCAGACCTGACCAGCGCAAAAACATCCTGTGGCGTTCTGCATTAGCATCGAACAGCCCCCGTGATATGCAACTTTCCAGGGAAGTTAGGAACAAATATACACAGGCAGTTAGGAAAGCAAAGGCTAGCTTTTTCAAACAGAAATGTGCATCCTGTAGCACAAACTCCCAAAATTTCTGGGACACTGTAAAGTCCATGGAGAATAAGAACACCTCCTCCCAGCTGCCCACTGCACTGAGGCTAGGAAACACTGTCACCACCAATAAATCCACGATAATCGAGAATTTCAATAAGCATTTTTCTTCGGCTGGCCATGCTTTCCACCTGGCTACCCCTACCCCGGTCAACAACTCTGCACCCCCCACAGCAACTTGACCAAGCCTCCATTTCTCCTTCACCCAAATCCAGACAGCTGATGTTCTGAAAGAGCTGCAAAATCTTGACCCCTACAAATCAGCTGGGCTAGACAACCTGGACCCTATCCGCTGCAATTGTTGCAAACCCTATTACTAGCCTGTTCACCCTCTCGTTCGTATCGTCTGCCGCAGTCATCCCCCTCTTCAAAGGGGGAGATACTCCAGACCCAAACTGTTACAGACCTATATCTTTCCTACCCTGCCTTTCTAAAGTCTTCGAAAGCAAAGTTAACTAACAGATCACCGACCATTTCGAATCCCACCGTACCTTCTCCGCTATGCAATCTGGTTTCCGAGCTGGTCATGGGTGCACCTCAGCCTCCAACTGCTCTTAAATGCAAGTAAAACTAAATGCATGCTCTTCAACCAATTGCTGCCCGCACCCGCCCGCCCGTCTATCATCACTTCTCTGGACGGTTCTGACTTAGAATATGTGGACAACTACAAATACCTGGTTAGACTGTAAACTCCAGACTCACATTAAGCATCTCCAATCCAAAATTAAATCTAGAATCGGCTTCCTATTTCGCAACAAAGCATCCTTCACTCATGCTGCCCAACATACCCTCGTAAAACTGACTATCCTACTGATCCTTGACTTCGGTGATGTAATTTACAAAATAGCCTCCAACATTCTACCCACCCGTAGCACGCGCTCCAGCAGGTATATTTCACTGGTCATTACCAAAGCCAACTCCTCATTTGGCCGCCTTTCCTTACAGTTCTCTGCTGCCAATGACTGGAACGAATTGCAAAAATCACTGAAGCTGGAGTCATATCTCCCTCAATAACTTAAAAGACCTAAAATAAAATTGCTTACCTTTGATGATCTTCTGCTGAGGGCAATCCGAAGTGTCCAAGCAAGACAATCCATGTTCCTTTTGTTAGAAAAAGTCATTGTTTATATCCATAAATCTCAGTTTGGTCGTCGCGTTATGTTCAGAAAATCGACCAACAATGCACCGTCTACTCGCCCATTGTACAGTGAAGAGAAAGCGTTCAAATTATACCTAGCAACTTTGCCCAAACAAATCAAACATCATTTATAATTTATCCTTAGGTACACTTTTATGTATATTGACTATTATATTTCACACGGATAATATCCTAAATGATAGAAAAGGAAAATACAGAGGCGCGCACTCATGGTCTCGCTCACAAAACTCAAAATCCACTTCCTCACTCCTCTTACATATTCTTCTTCTATTCTGTGATCTTCCATGATAAACTCATGAAACCTTGTCTAAAGACTGTTGACATCTAGTGGAAGCCATAGGTACTGCAACCTGGGTCCTATTTTACAGAGAATCCCATAGACAGGCATTGGAAGTGAGGGCATGTCACAAAAAAAAAAAAATCCGGACAGAATTTCCTCTGGTTTTCGCCTGCTATATCAGTTCTGTTATACTCACAGACATTATTTTAACAGTTTTAGAAACTTCAGAGTGTTTTCTATCCAATAGTACTAATTATGTGCATATCCTAGTTTCTGGGCCTGAGTGGCAGGCATTTTACTTTGGGCACGCCAGACTTTCCAAACTTCCGAATACTGCCCCGGTGCCTGTAGAGGTTAAGCATCAGCTGTCAGAGCAGCTTACCGACCACTGCACCTGTACACAGCCCATCTGTAAATAGCCCAAACAACTACCTCATCCCCAGATTGTTATTTTTGTTGTTGTTGCTCCTTTGCACCCCAGTATCTCTACTTGCACATTCATCTTCTGCACATCTATCACTCCAGTGTTAATGCTATATTGTAATTATTTTGCCACTATGGCCTATTTATTGCCTTACCTCCCTAATCTTACTACATTAGCACACACTGTATATAGATTTTTCTATTGTGTTATTGACTGTACGTTTGTTTATCCCATGTGTAACTCTGTGTTGTTTGTGTCGCACTGCTTTGCTTTATCTTGGCCAGGTCACAGTTGTAAATGTGAACTTCTTCTCAACTGGCCTACCTGGTTAAATAAATATATTTTTTATATATATTTTATATACGTATATATATGTATATAAAAAAAGAACATCCTCAGTTTTCTCCTATCACAGCCATTAAACTTTGTAAATGTTTTAAAGTCACCATTGGCCTCATGGAGAAATCTCTGAGCGGTTTCCTTCCTCTCCGGCAACTGAGTTAGGAAGGACGCCTGTATCTTTGTAGTGGCACACCACCCAAAGTGTAACTTTACCATGCTAATAACTTTACCATGCTCAAAGGGATATTCAATTATTAATATAATTATCTTATTTTAACCCCCTACCAATAGGTGCCCTTATTTGCAAGGCATTGGAAAACCTCCCTGGTCATTGTAGTTGAATCTGTGTTTGAAATTCACTGCTTGACTGAAGGACCTCACAGATAATTGTATGTGTGGGGTACAGAGATGAGGTAGTCATTAAAAAATCATGTTAAACACTATTATTGCACACAGAGCGAGTCTATGCAACTTATGTGACTTAAGCAAATGTTTACTCCTGAACATATTTAGGCTTTCCATAACAAAAGGGGTTGAATACTTATTGAATCAAGACATTTCAGCTTTTAATTTTTTTTGTAATTTGTAACAATTTTGAAAAACACACTACCGTTCAAAAGTTTGGGGTCACTTAGAAATGTCCTTGTTTTCCACGAAAACATACATGAAATTAGTTGCAAAATGAATAGGAAATATATTCAAGACGTTGACAAGGTTATAAATAATGATTTTTAATTGAAATAATAATTGTGTCCTTCAAACTTCGTCAAATAATCCTCCATATCCAGCAATTACAGCCTTGAAGACCTTTGGCATTCTAGTTGCCAATTTGTTGAGGTAATCTGAAGAGATTTCACCCCATGCTTCCTGAAGCACCTCCCACAAATTGGATTAGCTTGATGGGCACTTCTTACGTACCATACGGTCAAGCTGCTCCCACAACAGCTCAATAGGGTTGAGATCCGGTGACTGTGCTGGCCACTCCATTATAGACAGAATACCAGCTGACTGCTTCTTCCCTAAATAGTTCTTGCATAGTTTGGAGCTGTGCTTTGGGTCATTGTCCTGTTATAGGAGAAAATTGGCTCCATTTAAGCGTTGTCCACAGGGTATGGCATGGCGTTGCAAAATGTAGTGATAGCCTTTTTTCTTCAAGATCCTTTTTACCCTGTACAAATCTCTCACTTTACCACCACCAAAGCACCCCCAGACCATCACATTGCCCCCACCATGCTTGACAGATTGTGTCAAGCACTCCTCCAGCATCTTTTCATTTTTTCTGCGTCTCACAAATGTTCTTTGTGATCCGAACACCTCAGACTTAGATTTGATAGCACTTTTTTCCAATCTTCCTCTGTCCAGTGTCTGTTCTTTTGCGCATCTTAATCTTTACTTTTTATTGGCCAGTCTGAGATATATATTTTTCTTTGCAACTCTGCCTAGAAGGCCAGCATCCCGGAGTCGCCTCTTCACTGATGACGTTGAGACTGGTGTTTTGCGGGTACTATATAATGAAGCTGTCAGTTGAGGACTTGTGAGGCGTCTGTTTCTCAAACTAGACACTCTAATGTACTTGTCCTCTTGCTCAGTTGTGCACCGGGGCCTCCCACTCCTCTTTCTATTCTGGTTAGAGCCAGTTTGCGCTGTTCTGTGAAGGGAGTAGTACACAGATCTTCAGTTTCTTGCCAATTTCTCGCATGGAATAGCCTTCATTTCTCAGAACAAGAATAGACTAACGAGTTTCACAAAAGTTATTTGTTTCTGGCCATTTTGAGCCTGTAATTGAACCCACAAATGCTGATGCTCCAAATACTCAACTAGTCTAAAGAAGGCCAGTTTTATTGCTTCTTTAATCAGGACAACAGTTTTCAGCTGTGCTAACATAATTGCAAAAGGGTTTTCTAATGATCAATTAGCCTTTTAAAATGATACACTTGGATTAGCTAACACAACGTGCCATTGGAACACAGGAGTGATGGTTGCTGATAATGGGCCTCTGTACGCCTATGTAAATATTCCATAAAAAATCTGTTGTTTCCAGCTACAATAGTCATTTACAACATTAACAATGTCAACACTGTATTTCTGATCAATTTTATGTTATTTTAATGGACAAAATACTTCCACAACAAGGACGTTTCTAAGTGACCCCAAACTTTTGACTGGTAGTGTAATTCCACTTTGACATTATGGGATATTGTGTGTAGGCCAGAGACCAAACATCTCAATTTTAATTCAGGCTGTAACACAAGAAAATGTGGAAAAAGTCAAAGGGTGTGGCTTTGTGAAAAAGTATTTGCCCCCTTTCTAATTTTCTCTACTTCAAATCAAATCAAATCAAATTTTATTTGTCACATACACATGGTTAGCAGATGTTAATGCGAGTGTAGCGAAATGCTTGTGCTTCTAGTTCCGACCATGCAGTAGTATCTAACAAGTAATCTAACAAATTCACAACAACTACCTTATACACACAAGAGTAAAGGAATGAATACTAGTATGTACATATAAATATATGGATGAGCGATGGCTGATCGGCGTAGGCAAGATGCAGTAGATGGTATGGAGTACAGTATATACATATGAGATGAGTAATGTAGGATATGTAAACATTATATAAATGGCATTGTTTAAAGTGGCTAGTGATACATTATTTCATCCAATTATAATTATTAAAGTGGCTAGAGATTTGGGTCGATGACCGAACGGCATAGGCAAGATACAGTAGATGGTTTAGAGTACAGTGTATACATTTGATATGAGTATGTCGGATACGTAAACATTATATACAAAATTGTTTAAAGTGGCTAGTGATACATTTGTTACATCCAATTCCTATGTATAAAGTGGCTAGAGATTTAAGTCAGTATGTTGGCAGCAGCCACTCAATGTTAGTGATGGCTGTTTAACAGTCTGATGGCCTTGAGGTAGAAGCTGTTTTTCAGTCTCTCGGTCCCAGCTTTGATGCACCTGTACTGACCTCGCCTTCTGGATGATAGCGGGGTGAACAGGCAGTGGCTCGGGTGGTTGTTGTCCTTGATGATCTTTTGGCCTTTCTGTGACATCGGGTGGTGTAGCTGTCCTGGAGGGCAGGTAGTTTAACCCGGTGATGCGTTGTGCAGTCCTCACTACCCTCTGGAGAGCCTTACGGTTGTGGGCGGAGCAGTTGCCGTACCAGGCGGTGATACAGCCCGACAGGATGCTCTCGATTGTGCATCTGTAAAAGTTTGTGAGTGATTTTGGTGACAAGCCAAATTTCTTCAGCCTCCTGAGGTTGATAAGGCGCTGTTGCGCCTTCTTCACCACGCTGTCTGTGTGGGTGGACCAATTCAGTTTGTCCGTGATGTGTACGCCGAGGAACTTAAAACTTTCCACCTTCTCCACTACTGTCCCCTCGATGTGGATAGGGGGGTGCTCCCTCTCCTGTTTCCTGAAGTCCACGATCATCTCCTTTGTTTTGTTGACATTGAGTGAGAGGTTATTTTCCTGACACCACACTCCGAGGGCCCTCACCTCCTCTCTGTAGGCCGTCTCGTCGTTGTTGGTAATCAAGCCTACCACTGTAGTGTCGTCAGCAAACTTGATGATTGAGTTGGATGCGTGCTTGGCCACGCAGTCATGGGTAAACAGGGAGTACAGGAGAGGGCTGAGAACGCACCCTTGTGGGGCCCCAGTGTTGAGGATCAGCGGGGTGGAGATGTTGTTTCCTACCCTCACCACCTGGGACCGCCCGTCAGGAAGTCCAGGACCCAGTTGCACAGGGCTGGAGTCGAGACCCAGGGTCTCGAGCTTAATGACGAGCTTGGAGGGAACTATGGTGTTAAATGCTGAGCTGTAGTCGATGAACAGCATTCTTACATAAGTATTCCTCTTGTCCAGATGGGTTAGGGCAGTATGCAGTGTGATTGCGATTGCGTCGTCTGTGGACCTATTGGGACGGTAAGCAAATTGGAGTGGGTCCAGGGTGTCTGGCAGGATGGAGGTGATATGATCCTTGACTAATCTCTCAAAGCACTTCATGATGACGGAAGTGAGTGCTACGGGCGATAGTCATTTAGCTCAGTCACCTTAGCTTTCTTGGGAACAGGAACAATGGTGGCCCTCTTGAAGCATGTGGGAACAGCAGACTGGGATAGGGACTGATTGAATATGTCCGTAAACACACCAGCCAGCTGGTCTGCGCATGCTCTGAGGATCTGACCAGGGATGCCATCTGGGCCGGCAGCCTTGCGAGGGTTAACACATTTAAATGTTTTTCTCACATTGGCTGCGGTGAAGGTGAGCCCGCAGGTTTTGGTAGCGGGCCGTGTCGGTGGCACTGTATTGTCCTCAAAGCGAGCAAAGAAGTTGTTTAGTTTGTCTGGGAGCAGGACGTCATGGTCCGCGACGGGCTGGTTTTCTTTTTGTAGTCCGTGATTGACTGTAGACCCTGCCACATTCCTCTTGTGTCTGAGCCATTGAATTGTGACTCTACTTTGTCTCTATATTGACGCTAGCTTGTTTGATTGCCTTGCGGAGGAGAGTAGCTGCACTGTTTGTATTCAGTCATGTTTCCGGTAGCCTTTACCTGGTTAAAGCAGTGGTTCGCGCTTTCAGTTTTGCGCGAATGCTGCCATCAATCCATGGTTTCTGGTTGGGGAAGGTTTTGATATTTGCTATGGGTACAACATCACCAATGCATTTGCTAATAAACTCGCTCACCGAATCAGCGTATACATCAATGTTGTTGTCAGATGCTATCCGGAACATATCCCAGTCCACGTGCTCAAGCAATCTTGAAGCATGGAATCAGATTGGTCGGACCAGCGTTGAACAGACCTGAGAACGGGCGTTTCCTGTTTTAGTTTCTGTTTGTAGGCTGGGAGCAACAAAATGGAGTCATGGTCAGACTTCCCGAAAGGAGGGCGGAGAATAGCCTTGTATGCATCACGGAAGTTGGAATAACAGTGGTCCAGGATTTTACCAGCCCGGGTGGCACATTCAATATGCTGGTAAAATTTCGGGAGCCTTGTTCTTAAATTAGCCTTATTAAAATCCCCAGCCACAATAAATGCAGCCTCAGGATATGCGGTTTCCAGTTTACATAGAGTCCGATGAATTTCTTTCAGTGCCGTCGATGTATCAGCTTGAGGGGGGATGTACACGGCTGTGATTATAATCGAAGAGAATTCTCTTGGTAGATAATGCGGTCTGCATTTGATTGTAAGGAATTCTATGTCAGGTGAACAAAAGGACTTGAGTTCCTGTATGTTGTTATGATCACACCACGTCTCGTTAATCATAAGACACACACCCCCGCCCTTCTTCTTACCAGATAGAAGTTTGTTTCTGTCGGCGCGATGCGTGGAGAAACCAGGTGGCTGTACCGACTCTGATAACGTGTCCTGAGTGAGCCATGTTTCCGTGAAGCAAAGAACGTTGCAGTCTCGGATGTCTCTCTGAAAGGCAACCCTCGATCGGATTTCGTCTACTTTGTTGTCAAGAGACTGTACATTTGCATAGGTTTGATACTGAATGTTATCAGATCTTCAACCAAAGCCTTCAACCAAAGCCTAATATTAGATAAAGGGAACCTGAGTGAACAAATAACAACAATTACATACTTATTTCATTAACAAAGTTATGAAACACACAATGCCACTGTGTGAAAAAGTATTTGCCCCCATATAGTCAATAACTGGTTGTGCCACCTTTAGCTGCAATGACTCCACCAAACACTTCCTGTAGTTGTTGATCAGTCTCTCATGTCGCTGTGGAGGAATTTTGGCCCACTCTTCTATGCAGAACTGCTGTAACTCAGCAACATTTGTGCGTTTTCAAGCATGAACTGCTCGTTTCAAGTCCTGGCACATCTCAATAGGGATTAGGTCTGGACTTCGACTAGACCATGGCAAAACTTCAAATGTAATGCTTTTCAGCCATTTTCACGTAGAATTCATGGTAAGTTGTTCAGGTCCTGAGGCAGCAAAGCATCCCCAAACCATCACACTACCACCACCGTGCTTGACTGTTGGCATGAAGTTCTTACTGGGGAATGTAGTGTTTGGTTTTCACCAGGCATAATTGTATCCATGTCATCCAAAAAGTTATACTTTCAAATCATTTGTCCATAGAACATTCTTCTAAGAGTCTTGATGATCATCCAGATGCTTCCAGGTGTTTTTTGGCAAACTCGACTCTACTTTTTGGACGACATGGTCCCATTATGCCTGGTGAAAACCAAACACTGCATTCCACAGTAAGAACCTCATACCAACGGTCAAGCGGTAGTGTGATGGTTACGGGACTGCCCCATGACACAGAGAAGGAGGGGTTTATAAAATTATTGTAATATTTACCACAGTAGCAGTTCAAATGGCATTTTAAACAAATAGGAGAATGGTGAAAAAAGCATTATTTAGAGACCCCCCAAAAGAAAAGTTGGACTTTGTTGCATTTAGGGGACTCGTGTCTCATTCATTGGGTCCCTTCTGCCCCCCGTCATTTGCACTCTGATTACTGGTCATGGACATATGCAGTCAGGTGGCACTAGGAGAGGTGGGCTCGGTGGAGTGCATGACATGGGCCTCATGGGTCCATGAGTTCAATAACTACAGGCAGATGTGAGATGCAGCAGGATGGCAATCTTCTCATACTGAGTAGCCTACAGAGTAATATCAGAAGAATGCAATTGCTGAACATACGTAGATATTCTAAACAAACTGTTTTGATAACTTTCAAGTATAACAATTCCTTGAAGAATCAACCATCCTTCACATACTACTGTAGAAGCAGTGTGCTAATATAACAGCGTGCAAATATTACACTTGTCTTTCATCTTTTATTGTCGTTAACAGCCGATAGATACTGTACCTACTGTATCAACATTTTGTCTGGTGGTGCTGGGGCTACCTTGCCGAATATGTCAGTCGTCATACCTTCCTGTAGGGTGTGTGTCATCACCCCCCCATTGATAGTACCATTTGATTTAATAATAACAAAATACAATAAACATTAATAATGTGTTTCTTATCATTTTTATGCTGAGTACAAGGTCTTCCCCAATTCAGGAGTTGATGAGTGACACGTATTGAAAGGGTGGTGTTATCTTGTCCGTATATATTCAGTTTATTGTCTGTCTGCAAATTCTGCTTATTGTGGCAGCACTATTTTCCTGTATATGCAAATGTATTTGGCAAATAAAGGTGATTCTGATATTACTAAACACTTGTGATGACCTATCTTATTAGTAATCACGTTTGTCCCTTCTGAGGTCTTTGCCAGCAGCAGTAGATCAGCTCCAGGCCCATCTCATCACAGATACTGGTCATGAAGGAGCCTGACTTACAGATCCGACCCAGCTCCTATCACAGAGAAAGAGAGGGAGGGAGGGAGAGAAAGACTGTCACCATACAGTCATGGAAGCCAACAGTAAATACACAGTTGAACATAACCAATCAGAGATTATGATTCACAGCTAATTCACAAGGGACATGTGCAGGGATGCAAACTGGTGAGGGCCCAAAAAGGTGACACTTTTTTTTGTTGCACCGGAACATGCAAAAAAAATCCCTGTTAGGGGGAAATGCAGGTTTTAATTAAACAACAAAGAAAGTGATCTAAACTCAGCAAAAAAAGAAACGTCCCTTTTTCAGGACCCTGTCTTTCAAAGATAATTTGTAAAAATCCAAATAACTTTGCAGATCTTCATTTTAAAGGGTTTAAACACTGTTTCCCATGCTTGTTCAATGAACCATAAACAATTAATGAACATGTACCTGTGGAAAGGTTGTTAAGACACTAACAGCTTACAGACGGCAGGCAATTAAGGTCACAGTTATGAAAATGTAGGACACTAAAGAGGCCTTTCTACTGACTCTGAAAAACACCAAAAGAAAGATGCCCAGGGTCTCTGCTCATCTGCGTGAACGTGCCTTAGGCATGCTGCAAGGAGGCATGAGGACTGCAGATGTGGCCAGGGCAATAAATTGCAATGTCCATACTGTGAGATGTCTAAGACAGCTCTACAGAGAGACAGGACGGACAGCTGATCATCCTCGCAGTGGCAGACCACGTGTAACAACACCTGCACAGGATCGGTACATCCCAACATCACACCTGCGGGACGGGTACAGGATGGCAACAACAACTGCCCGAGTTACACCAGGAACGCACAATCCCTCCATCAGTGCTCAGACTGTCCTCAATAGGCTGAGAGAGGCTGGACTGAGGGCTTGTAGGCCTGTTGTAAGGTAGGTCCTCACCAGACATCACCGGCAACAACGTCACCTATGGGCACAAACCCACCGTCGCTGGACCAGACAGGACTGGCAAAAAGTGCTCTTCACTGATGAGTCACGGTTTTGTCTCACCATGGGTGATGGTCGGATTCGTGTTTATAGTCGAAGGAATGAGCATTACACCGAGGCCTGTACTCTGGAGCGGGATCGATTTGGAGGTGGAGGGTCCGTCACGGTCTGGGGCGGTGTGTCACAGCATCATCGGACTGAGCTTGTTGTCATTGCAGGCAATCTCAACACTGTGTGTTACAGGGAAGACATCCTCCTCCCTCATGTGGTACCCTTCCTGCAGGCTCATTCTGCATGACAATGCCACCAGCCATACTGCTCGTTCTGTGGGTGATTTCCTGCAAGACAGGAATGTCAGTGTTCTGCCATGGCCAGCGAAGAGCCCGGATCTCAATCCCATTGAGCACGTCTGGGACTTATTAGATCGAAGGGTGAGGGCTAGGGCAAATGTCCAGGAACTTGCAGGTGACTTGGTGGAAGAGTGGGGTAACATCTCACAGCAAGAACTGGAAAATCTGGTGCAGTCCATGAGGAGGAGATGCACTGCAGTACTTCATGCAGCTGGTGGCCACACCAGATACTGACTTTTGACCCTCCCCCTTTGTTCAGGGACACATTATTCAATTTGTCTGTGGAACTTGTTCAGTTTATGTCTGTTGTTGAATCTTGTTATGTTCATACAAATATTTACACATGTTAAGTTTGCTGAAAATAAACACAGTTGACAGTGAGAGGACGTTTCTTTTCATGCTGAGTTTACATGCTCAGTCTATGTGTGTAAAATAAAAAGTGGTTAATGTGAACCTAATTCACAGCAAAAAAAACAATGTTATTTGTTGCCTAAACCTTACTGCAAATGACACTCAAGTCTTGAGAAAAAACAATACACTAATATTGCAGTTACCATGACAGCCTTTATAATAGAACGCTTGTGACCACACACACATCTAAATATTGGACTTGGGAAAAAAACGTCTTAAAGTAGAAACAAACAGGCATTCTATTTTTTCTCTATTATAGTGGCCACTATAGTAGACATCGATCAAGTGCACAAGGCGACAGTAAAAACAATTATAATCCCTCCTCACTCACACACAAGTGGTACTGTCAAGTTCAACACAACAAAAGCAATATTTTTGGGCTACACTGCAGGTTATTACATTGTACACTTTCTGTTTGTGGACATTGGTTCTACAATGTGCCAGCAGCATAGTATGAGACCCTTTGTTAGCATAATTGATCTCTTTCAGGCAGAGTACACCTGGCTTACCCCTTTTACAGCGAGGGAAAAAAGTATTTGATCCCCTGCTGATTTTGTACATTTGCCCACTGACAAAGAAATGATCAGTCTATAATTTTAATGGTAGGTTTATTTGAACAGTGAGAGACAGAATAACAACAAAAAAATCCAGAAAAACGCATGTGAAAAATTGTACATATTGATTTGCATTTTGTTGTCTCATCTGACCACAACACTTTCACCCAGTTGTCCTCTGAATCATTCAGATGTTCATTGGCAAACTTCAGACGGGCATGTATATGTGCTTTCTTGAGCAGAGGGACCTTGCGGGCACTGCAGGATTTCAGTCCTTCACAGCGTAGTGTGTTACCAATTGTTTTCTTGGTGACTATGGTCCCAGCTGCCTTGAGATCATTGACAAGATCCTCCCGTGTACTTCTGGGCAGATTCCTTACTGTTCTCATGATCATTGCAACTCCACGAGGTGAGATCTTACATGGAGCCCCAGGCCGAGGGAGATTGACAGTTCTTTTGTGTTTCTTCTATTTGCGAATAATCACACCAACTGTTGTCACCTTCTCACCAAGCTGCTTGGCGATGGTCTTGTAGCCCATTCCAGCCTTGTGTAGGTCTACAATCTTGTCCCTGACATCCTTGGAGAGCTCTTTGGTCTTGGCCATGGTGGAGAGTTTGGAATCTGATTGATTGCTTCTGTGGACAGGTGAGTGCTTCTGTGGACATTTTGTACGTTTGCCCACTGACAAAGAAATGATCGTTAGCTAGTTAACTAGTCAACATTTCACACAGATTGCCAGGGTCCATTAAGCAACTAACGTTAACGTGTTATAACTTGAGGAACAGCAAGTTGTAACGTTTTAACTTACCAGTTAATACTATAGCGAATTGGTTAGGTTACTAATGTTAGCTCATCTGATGTTGTAGCATTAGCTAGCTAAAGTTAGCTGTCTGACTTTATAAACTCAATGATTTGATCAGTTAAGTTTGTTAATGTTGCTCAACATTTCTCTGGCTAGCTAACGGCTAACTCGATCCAGCAAGCAAGATAACGTTACTTAGTGCTAACAATACTTGTTCCACCACAGTGTCTCCCTCAACTGAAACTTTCCAAATGCCAGTTGTTTTTCGGTTACACCTCATGAAGCACGCTTCATCACCTTCTCAGCCCTGTCTCTGTGGTCAGGCTTCTCACCGACCTCTTCGTTTTCCTTCAGGGGACGCGTTGCTGTAAACGGCAAACTGCCTTTCTACTGTCTTTCCAAAGCGCGCGCTGATGCTGTAACTAAAACATTGGTTGTCTCTTCTCTCTTCAGTCGCGTGCTGCACTCTGTTGTTATGGGAATGATTGGCTGAGCCTTGGATACAGCCAGCACTGCTCCAAATGTTCATCACTCGTTTTGTTAAAGCCAGTAGTGACCCAACCCCCCCGCTGAAAGGTGACTGCCAGCATGGTACTGACTGGCTGGCATTATTCACCCAGGCCCAGGAGTAGTCCATTGCGGCACCATGGATGGGGTATTCCCACTGGAAGATCAGTGGCTTCTTCCTTGCTGAAAGGCCGCTCAACAAGGAAGAAGCCACTGCTCCAAACCCGCCATACAAAAAGCCAGACTACGGTTTGCAACTGCACGTGGGGACAAAGATCGTACTTTTTGGAGAAATGTCCTCTGGTCTGATGAAACAAAAATGGAACTGTTTGGCCCTAATGACCATTGTTATGTTTGGAGGAAAAAGGGTAAGGCTTGCAAGCCGAAGAACACCATCCCAACCGTGAAGCAAGGGGGTGGCAGCATCATGTTGTGGGGGTGCTTTGCTGCAGGAGGGACTGGTGCACTTCACAAAATAGATGGCATCATGAGGGAGGAAAATTACGTGGATATATTGAAGCAACATCTCAAGACATCAGTCAGGAAGTTAAAGCTTGGTCGCAAATGGGTCTTCCAAATGGACAATGACCCCAAGCATACTTCCAAAGTTGTGGCAAAATGGCTTAAGGACAACAAAGTCAAGGTATTGGAGTGACCATCATAAAGCCCTGACCTCAATCCTATAGAACATTTGTGGGCAGAACTGAAAAAGCATGTGCGAGCAAGGAGGCCTACAAACCTGACTCAGTTACACCAGCTGTCAGGAGGAATGGGCCAAAATTCACCCAACTTATTGTGGGAAGCTTGTGGAAGGCTACCTGAAATGTTTGACCCAAGTTAAACAATTTAATGGCAATGCTACCAAATACTAATTGAGTGTATGTAAACTTCTGACCCACTGGGAATGTGATGAAATAAATAAAAGCTGAAATAAATCATTCTCACTACTATTATTCTGACATTTCACATTCTTAAAATAAAGTGGTGATCCTAACTGGCCTAAGAAAGGGAATTTTTACTAGGATTAAATGTCAGGAGTTTAAGCTGAGTTTAAATGTATTTGGCTAAAGTGTATATACATTTCCAACTTCAACTGTATGTAAAGCATATGCCATGGCCGTCTCAGTCACCAGATCGTAACCCAATTGAACACTTATGAGAGATTCTGGAGAGATTTTGGAGTGGTGCCTGAGACAGTTTTCCATCAACAAAACACCAAATGATGGAATTGCTCGTGGAACAGTGGTGTCGACACTTGTAGAATATATGGCAAAGTGCATTGAAGCTGTTCTGGCTCGTGGTGGCCCAACACTTTATGTTGGTGTTTCCTTTGTTGTGGCAGTTACCTGTATGTTGCTGAAGTGAACATATCCTGAATGTTAAGCCTGACCTCTTGTGTCAACAGTGAGCGGTTGGAGGGCTGTAGTAGGAGGCTAATCAAGGAGAATGGTCTGAAGGCTGGCCTGGCATTCCCCACTGGCTGCTCCATCAACCATGTTGCTGCCCACTACACACCCAACACTGGAGACCCCACAGTACTGCGGTACGACGACGTCTGCAAGATAGACTTTGGCACGCACATCAACGGTCAGTCAGCACACTGACACTCAGTTTCTGTTCAGTCTGTTGTTTTGTTTTGGGTTACTTCAATCAATCAATCACATTTATTTATATAAATAAACTTTAAACAATTTAAAGGCAATGCTACCAAATACTAATTGAGTGTATGTAATCTTCTGACCCACTGGGAATGTGATTAAAGAAATAAAAGCTGAAATAAATCATTCTCTCTACTATTATTCTGACATTTTGACATTCTTAAAATAAAGTGGTGATCCTAACTGACCTAAGACAGGGAATTTTTACTAGGATTAAATGTCAGGAATTGTGAAAAACTGAGTTTAAATGTATTTGGCTAAGGTGTATGTAAACTTCCGACTTCAACTGTATATACAGTATATTCATATGTTATGGTTCACTCTTAGTTTTCCTTATCTCCACTGTAGAATGTCCATGTTGATCCTCTTGGTTATCTTGGTCCTCTTGATCCACGCACCTGTCTTCTTTGTTAGTCAGGCCTGACCCCTTCATCCTGTAGTCTTTCCCTGTAATCTAATTTAATATGACTGAAGATGCAGAATTTTCTGCCAGGCCCCTTCTAATAGGGTATAACAGACTCGTTAGAACCTTGACCACACACCCTCTAGACGGACTACATGCCCTCAATCAAAAGAAAACTAGACATTTATAGAATAAATCATACCTAGTTTGATGTTGCTGTGACAAACGGTTAATTAGTTATTGATTTATACCGCTTTAAATGGCATCTTATAGATTTTATGTATTTATATCAAATCAAAACTGGAATTTGTCCTCAAAACAAAGGTTGTAAAAATATGCTAGACATTTATAGAATAAACCATATCTCATTTGATGTTTCTGTGACAATCAGTGAATTAGTTATTGATTTATACTGCTTTAAATGGCATGTATTTCTATAAAATCAAAACTGGAATTTGTCCTCAAAACAAAGGTTGTAAAACTATGCTAGACATTTGTAGAATAAATCATATATAGTTTGATTGAATTAGATATTGATTTTTACATTTTTAAATGGCTTTTGGCAAACTGTTGAATGTCTGTTGAATGTCCGAATGTGTGAATATAAAACCAACTTTACCTCGGTAGAAAACCGTTGGTAGAGTTTAAAATGCGATGGATAACACATTGAACTTTCGATGCAGTCATCTGGGTTTTAAATGCAGTCATCTGGGTTTTCATCAGAAGCATCTTTTTATTCTTCACTTGCTTGTAACAATTTGTATTTTTAGTCAACTTAATTCTGAAGTTATTTGCGGTCACAGTCAGACAGATTAATTCTATGCTTAAGCGGAGGTCTTCTGTGAATAAAAATGACTTTGAAGAGCAATGAAGCATCTAACGACCAGTGGTGGAAAAAGTACCCAATTGTCATACTTGAGTAAAAGTAAAGATACCTTAATAGAAAATGACTCAAGTAAAAGTCACCCAGTAATTTACTACTTGAGTAAAAGTCTACAAGTATTTGGTTTGAAATATATTTAAGTATCAAAAGTAAATGTAATTGCTCAAATTTACTTAAGTCTCAAAAGTAAAAATCACTCAGAGGCAGTAGGGATGACCAGGAATGTTCTCTTGAGACGTACACTACCGTTCAAAAGTTTGGGGTCACTTGTTTTTGAAAGAAAAGCTATTTTTTTGTCTATTAAACATCAAATTGATCAGAAATACAGTGTAGACATTGTTAATGTTGTAAATGACTATTGTAGCTGGAAACAACAGATTTTTTATGGAATATCTACATAGGCGTACAGAGGCCCATTATCAGCAACCATCACTCCTGTGTTCTGATGACACGTTGTGTTAGCTAATCCAAGTTTATCATTTTAAAAAGCTAATTGATCATTAGAAAACCCTTTTGCAATTATGTTAGCATAGCTGAAAACAGTTGTTCTGATTAAAGAAACAATAAAACTGGCCTTCTTTAGACTAGTTGAGTATCTGGAGAATCAGCATTTGTGGGTTTGATGACAGGCTCAAAATGGCCAGAAACAAATAACTTTCTTCTGAAACTCATCAGTCTATTCTTGTTCTGTTCGTACAACGCTGTGTACTACTCCTTCACAGAACAGCGCAAACTGTCTCTAACCAGAATAGAAAGAGGAGTGGGAGGCCCCGGTGCACAACTGAGCAAGATGACAGGTACATTAGTGTCTATTTTGAGAAACAGACGCCTCACAAATCCTCATTAAATAGTACTCGCAAAACACCAGTCTCAACGTCAACATTGAAGAGGCGACTCCGGGAGCCTGGCCTTCTAGGCAGAGTTGCAAAGAAAAAGCCACATCTCAGACTGGCCAATAAAAAGTAAAGATTAAGATGGGCAAAAGAACACAGACACTGGAACAGAGGAACTCTGCCTAGAAGGCCAGCATCCCGGAGTCGCCTCTTCACTGTTGACGTTGAGACTGGTGTTTTGCGAGTACTATTTAATGAGGATTTGTGAGGCGTCTGTTTCTCAAACTAGACATTTGTTTTGAAACAGTTCGGCAATTTAACGAAGGTTCTAACGATGAACTGGCGATCATATCGAAGTGGGTGGCGCTATTTCCCCCTAGTGATCAGCGTTGAAATTCTTCTGTCTGCAAAAAATACGTTCGATGACACGGCGGTGGCGGCACCGTCAGCAAGCGGCAGTCAGGCAGGCAGGCACACACAGCTGAGCTCGCAGCCCTCAAGAGCGATCCGTCGTCATCGGTGTCTCACGCTGCTGGTATGTTCTCCCCACACACAAAGGTTCTAACTTCGAATCCTCGATAGCCATGGTGGGAGCAACATCCTCGCGGATTTAAGGGACATTATCGGACACAAGAAACTACTACATCGAGACAACAAAGCATTCCTCTTTTTTACATCGGGTGGAAAGACGGCATCCGGCATGAAAAGAAGCTCCGGGGACGGGGACTCTGTTCGGAACAACGCACATCGTTTCTGGTGAGCGCAATGGTAACATTTGTCTGCTGGGTCATTAACGAAATTGGTGCATATGCCTGCTGTGCAAGTGGCTTGATGATGGCAACGAGTTGTGGCGGCCACAACAAGACGCGTTCCACCCCGCGTAGTCACAAAATGGGGTAACAATGTTGCAATGTTTACTTCACAGCGCTCCCCTATGTATGTATGTATGTATGTATGTATGTATGTATGTATGTATGTATGTATGTATGTATGTATGTGTGTTAATGGCTTTCTATTGTGGGGGACAGGCTGTTTCTATTCAAATTGGCGTTGTCCCGTCCTGCCTATCAGGCTGTGGAAGGTAAACTGGATACTCTTCACACAGAATAATTCAACATTTAAAAGGTACACAGACAGGAGCTAAGCCACTGCTGTCATGTTTTTTTAAAATATGGGTTAGATAAGCGTGCACTATTTGGAAGTGCTGAATTCGCAGGAATACTGTAGCTTGTCGTTTCACGAGGAACAACCGGGTTTAAGAGGAACTCAACGAAATTATTCATTGAAGTTATATTTGGCAAAAACCACCACCAATAACACCACCTTGCCCCTACTAGTTATTGTACACTACGGTATGCAGGATTGTATCGACTAGGCTTGTATTCCCTATTGTAAAGTGATACCCCAAATTAATTTGCTGACCCACATTTCAAATCCATCTACATGTTTGTGTTTTCCAAAACATTTATAGAGCAAAGTAATCTCTGCTGTAAACCATGCTTGGAATATTTTTAAGTTACGTAATGGGGGGCATTTTGAATGAAATAATATTACATTTGACCCACAGTATATACCCCCCCAGGATTTAGGATTTACTAGTTAAAATATCACAGGAAGCTATTGCAGTGGTATTCAATGGATTGCAACCAGTATCCATGTATTTATTCCTTGTGTTATTATTTTTATATTTATTGTTGGGAAGGGCCCGTAAGTAAGAAATAGTAGTGACTAATTTCACTTGAAAAACGTTGAATTATATTTGTGTGGAGATACATGTCAATACATTGTTGGCATGATGCAACCTTGCCATTTGGCAGACAGAACCCTGTAGAACAGGTTTACAGTAGACTACAGGAAAGTGTCTGTGGGTTCAAGGGTGACGCAAGTGGTAGTCAGTTGTTTTCATGGCATTCCTTCCTTTTGGTGGGATTCCTTTTCCTTTAATGGTTACAGTTTGGGGGGGGTGTTGGCAGGATGTCCTGAAGGAAGACGTCATTGTTCCTAATGCGAGCTCACTCAGCCTGAGGAACAGTACACACACGAACAGACTGCTGGCCCAGAGCAGCCACTAGCTGCAAGTTTAGTTTAGCCTGGAGCTGATCATTATAGTGTTATTGATTACCGGCATTGTAGAGTTGTAATAATCCATGTGTATATAGTTGTAGTCCTTATCAGTGGTTGGTTGCAGTGGAAGTTGTAGTTTCTCTCATGTCAGCCTGTGATTCAAACGTTAACTCATGTTTAGATCTGTTTGTGGGGCTGTTTCTTCTTTTTGGGTTCAGAAATGCCAAGCTTTTGTGTGTAAATACCCCTGTGTGTTACATGGTGCCCAACTGAGGTTGTAAGGAGATGGTTCCCACCAAGGTGGAGTTGAGTCTTTCCTGTGTGTGTGTGTGTGTGTGTGTGTGTGTGTGTGTGTGTGTGTGTGTGTGTGTGTGTGTGTGTGTGTGTGTGTTTGACGTCGTTGTATTACCTTGGTGAAGACCTTTGGGATGGTGGTGGAATTGGAAGGCAGTGTAACGTGACCTTCTGTGAAACAGCTGTAGCCACATAGCACTGATCCCCACAGGGTAGGGTAGGATATATCAGATTGTGCTCTCTGAGGGTGTGTGTGGGGTTGGGTGTGTATGCGGCTGGTTTGTGAAGGTGTGTATGCTATCACACTTGTCCCTATAAGCTGCACATGTGCGTGGGCGTGCAGACTGTCTCGCCGCTCCCCCGAGGACTGCTGTGCAGAAGAAATATCAGCCCACTGAGAGAAGTGCAAGATTGAACTTCCCTACAACTTTCTAGAGCAGTGGTCACCAACGTGTTGATCTCCAAGGCATTCCTACACGATTGCCAAACATTTCTGTACAAAACCCAATGATAAAGCCTTGTATTGGTAGGTGCTACCGATTCAGCTGCTTGCTGGGTAGGCAAACTGTTGCCATTTGAACCATTTCATGTGTCTGAAGGGTGCAAACTCTGCCTTCCCGGCAGGCCCAGAGAGCAGTAATGTAGCAGGCATAAAAGAAAGCTACAGCAAAGTTGTTACTGTGAGATTTCAAAACGTTTCAAACCATGACTAGAGAGAGACTCAACAAATACAGCAAAGATCTGCTGTTTTTATGAGTGAGTTCATGTTTTTCTTACTCAGCACTGTCAACACTTTGTATTCAACACTTTTATAAGCCATAAAATGCACATTCTTCCTATTTCCACTCAGCGCTACAACAAGCACTGCAGCAGTAAGGAATGAGGAAAGTGCATCTATAGGCTTGCGTTGTTGTAATTATTAGCGGCTTGGATCTTTTTTAATATCAAGGAATATTACACTTTCTCTGTTGATAGGAGTAACATCATGAATTTGTGAATGAGGCAGAAATAATGCGGTGAAACACGAGTTTAGCAATCAGCTGGAATACGGTGTCCATTTTTGGTCAGTGTCAGTGGAGGAAAGGGAGAGTGGAGGGATGTTGGGAGGCGGACCCTCAGTCTGCTGTTCTTCTCTCCCTCCGCTGAGACTGACCATCAGATGCTGGCACCATCAGCCCAGTAAAATAAAATTATTTAAATGTATGCTCACTTAGCTGTGGCTCACAAGTAATACAACAACGGATCTATTACCAGTGTGATCATATAGCCTACCTTAATTTTTTAAAATATAATTTAAAATGGCCCGAACAACCATGCATTGGCAGGGCAATTCATGCAAAGCCAATATGCGGTGATATTGTATTGGGCCTATAGCTTTCTGCACAAACGTAATTGCTACAGTACAGTTTTTAATTGGTTAATGTTGCATAGGCTTACATTTTTCTTAAGTCATGTAAAAAAAAAATCTGAGCGGTAGATCTCGACTTGCATTTTGAACTAGCGATCATATCGTGATGTTGACTCAGAAAAGGTTGGCAACTGTTCTAGAGTTTTCCATGTTAACACTCAACATTTCCCTTTACTTCGGAAATTGTGATCGAATCAATGCAATATTAGGCACTTTCAATGCAACATACCGAGAAGGAAAACAAACTATGCAAGAGATGTTGTCGGCAGAACGCATAGGAGTAGGATTTAAGATGGCGCCGGCGCAGAAGGCAGACGTTTTACGTGCCCCCAAGCGATTGTTTAATATTTTTTTTTATCTGCGTTGTATGTAACTTTATTTATTTACTACCGTCTCTTATGACCGAAAATAACTTCTAGACATCAGGACTGCGATTACTCACCATGAACTAGCAGAATCCTTTTTCTTCTTTCACGACTCTGACGAACCCGAGACTGAGGATATACGGCTCCCTCGGGAACAGGCCTCGACCCCCATGATCTGCGTGAAGAGGAGGCGGATAAAGAGAGGCCTGAGATCGGGCTGCCTTCTGAGAATTCGGAGGCGATCGAATAAACCCCCCACTTCCCTCAATTCTGCAAGCAAACATGCAATCTTTGGACAATGAAATCGACGAGTTGCGGGGAAGATTAAACTACCAACGGGTCATTAAAAACAAACATCTTATGCTTCACAGAGTCATGGCTGAATGACGACAATATCAACATACAGCTGGCTGGTTATACGATGTACCGGCAGGATAGAACAGCGGCGTCTGGTAAGACAAGGGGCGGCAGACTGTATTTTTGTAAATAACAGCTGGTGCACTATATCTAAGGAAGTCTCGAGCTATTGCTCACCTGAGGTTGAGTATATCATGATAAGCAGTAGACCACTACCAAATTTCTATCAGCATGTTAAATGTGCAACCAGACGGAAAATATTTCTGGATCACCTATACTCCACACACAGAGACTCATACAAAGCTCTCCCTCGCACTCCATTTGGCAAATCTGACCATAATTCCATCCTCCTGATTCCTGCTTACAAGCAATAATTAAAGCAGGAAGCACCAGTGACTGATCAATAAAAAAGTGGTCAGATGAAGCAGATGCTAAGCTACAGGACTGTTTTGCTAGCACAGACTAGAATATGTTCCAGGATTCCTCCAATGGCATTGAGGAGTACATCACGTCATTCATTGGCTTCATCAATAAGTGCATTGATGACGTCGTCCCCACAGTGACCGTACGTACATACCCCAACCAGAAGCCATGGATTACAGGCAGCATCCGCACTGAGCTAAAGGGTAGAGCTGCCGCTTTCAAGGAGCGAGACTCTAACCCGGAAGCTTATAATAAATCCCGCTATGCCTTCCAACGAACCATCAAACAGGCAAAACGTCAATACAGGACTAAGATCGAATCGTACTACATCGGCTCTGACGCTCGTCGGATGTGGCAGGGCTTGCAATCCATTACAGACTACAAAGTCGAGAGCTGCCCAGTGACACGAGCCTACCAGACGAGCTAAACTACTTATATGCTCGCTTCGAGGCAAATAACACTGAAACATGCATGAGAGCACCAGCTGTACTGGAAGACTGTGTGATCACGCTCGCCGCAGCCAATGTGAGTAAGACCTTTAGACAGGTTAACATTCACAAGGCCGCAGGGCCAGGTGGATTACCAGGACGTGTACTGCGAGCATGCGCTGACCAACTAGCAAGTGTCTTCACTGACATTTTTAGCCTCTCCCTGTCCGAGTCTGTAATACCAACATGTTTTAAGCAGACCACCATAGTGCCTGTGCCCAAGAACACTAAGGCAACCTGCCTAAATGTCTACCGACCCGTAGCACTCACGTCTGTAGCCATGAAGTGCTTTGAAAGGCTCGTCATGGCTCACATTAACACCATCATCCCAGAAACCTTAGACCCACTCCAATTTGCGAACCGCCCCAACAGATCCACAGATGATGCAATCTCTATTACACTCCACACTGCCCTTTCCCACCTGGACAAAAGGAACACCTATGTGAGAATGCTATTCATTGATTACAGCTCCGAGTTCAACACCATAGTGCCCTCAAAACTCACCAATAAGCTAAGAACCCTGGGACTAAACACCTCCCTCTGCAACTGGATCCTAGACTTCCTGACGGGCATCCCCCAGGTGGTAAGGGTAGGTAACAACACATCCGCCACGCTGATCCTCAACACAGGGGCCCCTTAGGGGTGCGTGCTCAGCCCCCTCTTGTACTCCTTGTTCAATCATGACTGCATGGCCAGGCACGACTCCAACACCATAATTCAATTTGCCGATGACACAACAGTGGTAAGCCTGATCACCGACAACAGCGAGACTGCCTATAGGGAGGAGGTCAGAGACCTGGCCATGTGGTGCCAGGACAACAACCTCTCTCACCACCGATAAATCCACGATAATTGAGAATTTCAATAAGCATTTTTCTACGGCTGGCCATGCTTTCCACCTGGCTACCCCTACCCCGGTCAACAGCCCTGCACCCCCCACAGCAACTTGCCCAAGCATCCCCCATTTCTCCTTCACCCAAATCCAGATAGCTGATGTTCTGAAAGAGCTGCATAATCTGGACCCCTACAAATCAGCCGGGCTAGACAATCTGGACCCTCTCTTTCTAAAATTATCCGCCGCAATTGTTGCAACCCCTATTACTAGCCTCGTAAAACTGACTATCCTACCGATCCTTGACTTCGGCGATGTCATTTACAAAATAGCCTCCAACACTCTACTCAGCAAATTGGATGCAGTCTATCACAGTGCCATCTGTTTTGTCACCAAAGCCCCATATACTACCCACCACTGCGACCTGTATGCTCTCGTTGGCTGGCCCTCGCTTCATATTTGTCGCCAGGCCCACTGGCTCCAGGTCATCTATAAGGCTTTGCTAGGTAAAGCCCCGCCTTATCTCAGCTCACTGGTCACCACAGCAGCACCCACCCGTAGCACGCGCTCCAGCAGGTATATTTCACTGGTCACCCCCATTATCAATTCCTCCTTCGGCTGCCTTTCCTTCCAGTTCTCTGCTGCCAATGACTGGAACGAACTGCAAAAATCACTGAAGCTGGAGACTCATATCTCCCTCACTAGCTTTAAGCACCAGCTGTCAGAGCAGCTCACAGATCACTCCACCTGTACATAGCATATCTGTAAATAGCCCATCCAACTACCTCATCCCCATACTGTTATCTATTTTATTTATTTTTGCTCCTTTGCACCCCAGTATCTCTACTTGCACATTTATCTTCTGCACATCTATCACTCCAGTGTTTAATTGCTATATTGTAATTATTTTGCCACTATGGCCTATTTATTGCCTTACCTCTGTTATCCTACCTCATTTGCACACAATGTATATATATTTTTCTACTGTATTATTGACTGTATGTTTGTTTATTCCATGTGTAACTCTGTGTTGTTATTTGTGTTGCACTGCTTTGCTTTATCTTGGCCAGGTCGCAGTTGTAAATGAGAACATGTTTTCAACTAGCCTACCTGGTTAAATAAAGGTGAAATAAAAATTGTGGACTACAGGAAAAAGAGGATCGAGCATGCCCCCATTCTCATCGACAGGGCTGCAGTGGGAGACGGAAAAGATTTGGCATGGGTCTTCAGATCCTCAAAAGGTTCTACAGCTGCACCATCGAGAGCATCCTGACTGGTTGCATCACTGCCTGGTATGGCAACTGCTCAGCCTCCGACTGCAAGGCACTACAGAGGGTAGTGCGAACGGCCCAGTACATCACTTGTGCCAAGCTTCCTGCCATCCAGGACCTCTATACCAGGCGGTGTCAGAGGAAGGCCCTAAAAATTGTCAAAGACTCCAGCCACCCCTAGTCATAGACTGTTCTCTCTGCTACCGCACGGCAAGCGGTACCATAGCGCCAAGTCTAGGTCCAAGAGGCTTCTAAACAGCTCCCTCCCCTCTCTACACCACTGCCACTCTCTGTTGTCATCTATGCATGGTCACTTTGATAACTCAACCTACATGTGCATACTACCTCAACTGGCTGGTGCCCCCGCACATTGACTCTGTACCGGCACCCCCCCCTGTATATATTGTTATTTTCTGCTGCTGCTCTTTAATTACTTGTTACTTTTATCTCTTCTCTGTATTTTTTTGAGACTGCACTGTTGGTTAGGGGCTCGTAAGTAAGCATCTCACTGTAAGGTCTACACCTGTTGTATTCGGCGCATGTGACTAATACAATTTGATTTGATTCTATTGCATTGACATTCATGACTCAGCCCGTGCTCTTCACAGCCCCGTGCTCTACACAGCCAGTAATTTACACAGACCGGTGACGTAACCAGTCAGAGCTGCAGTAAGAAATATCACATTTACATTTACGCTACAAGCTTGGCACCTGTATTTGGGGACTTTCTCCCATTCTTCTCTGCATATCCTCTCAAGTTGGATGGGGAGCGTTGCTGCACAGCTATTTTCAGGGCTCTCCAGAGATGTTCGATCAGGTTCAAGTCCAGGCTCTGGCTGGACCACTCAAGGACATTCAGAGACTTGTTCCGAAGCCCTCCTGCGTTGTCTTGGCTGTGTGCTTAGGGTCGTTGTCCTGTTGGAAGATGAACCTTCACCCCAGACTGAGGTTCTGTGTGCTCTGGCGCAGGCTTTCATCAAGGATCTGCTCTGTACTTTTCTCTGATCATCTTTCCCTCGATCCTGACTAGGGATGCATGATATATCGATGAACATATCGGAATCGGACGATATTAGCTAAAAATGTCTAGTTTAGTGCCAGTGTTAAAACCGATGTCAAAGCTACCTTGCATACCTATATAAACGTAGGTACATTATGTAATGACGCCATGTCAAATTTTGCGCTACACGTGCAACACAGCATTCCTAACCTAGCCCACACAAGAAAATTTCAACAGGACAACTCAAAGGTGAAATCCATTAATGCCATGATAATGGAATTCATTGCCCTTGACAATCAACCGTTCTGTCGTGGGTGATGTTTGCTTTCACCGATTGGTTGAGCACCGCTACACACTACCAAGTGCGCTATTTTTCAGATGTTACCCTACCGGAGTTACACAGTAATAGCGTCACTGCTATTAGCTTCACGACATACATACTATGGAACGCCGTTTGGGTCTTTGCGTGTCAAAAGACCCAGTAGCACTGTCAAAGCTGTACAAAAAAGTCTGCAAACAAGCAACCCCCGGACACGAACGATGTGTTTACAATACCGTGTTGGTAATAAAGCATCATTTGTTGGACCGCAACTTCTGGGGTAGCTAGCTTAAGCTTGGTACCTAGCTAGCACCAATACAACCAGCCTGAAAGCAATGATCAGTAGAAAATGCAGTCATTTTCATTATTCTTAGCAATGATTTAGGAATCCTTGTGAGTAAGTATTAGCTAGGTTGCCACTTGTTGTTCGCCTATTAGAATTGAACTTCAGTTCATTAAAATAAATAGCTAGCCAGCTACTTAACCCTGTTGCCCAAAGCTAACGTTATAAGCAGCCAGCTAGCTTCATCTGGTTAGTGAGGCTAGACCAGACCGGGTTATGTGAAGCTAGCCACAATAAGGATTAGGCACAATAGTGGAATTTGCAATTTGCCTTCAAAATAAAAGTATGTCATTGACAGTGATGCAAATGAATATAAATAGTAGAATTATACCATACTTTTATTTTGAAGGCTAACCACAAAGTCCACTATTGTGGCTAATCCTTATTGTGGCTAGCTTCACATAGATGGGTCTGACCCCCATTAATCAAATAAATTAGGATATTTTAGATGATGACACCTAGCTATATAGTTAGCTAGCTAACTATAGCTACTGAAACATATTGTCGTTTTGCTATGTTTTTGGGAAGAACATTGTTTGCATTCATGAGCTAGCTAGCTTTCTTTTATGACCAGCACTGTAGGTGCGCGAGACAACCTCACCAGCATCATAGTATACGTATCGATGAATCGTGACATGAAATACGAGTGATAATTTTTTTTGGACACTCAAAGACCCAAACGGCCTTCCATAGAAATCCTGGTTGAGAATGAAACAGCTGAAGAAATAAACAACGAAACCGCACAACAAGTAAGTTAAAGAAATATGTTTTGATTATGTTTTACTGGTAATGGGGACATGCGTAAATGACAAAAAAAAACTTTTTGGTGTGTGTGTGTGTGTAACCTTTATTTAACTAGGCAAGTCAGTCAACAAATTCTTATTTACAATGACGGCCCAGACAACGCTGGGCCAATTGTGCGCCGCCCTATGGGACTCCCAAATCACGGCCGGATGTGATACAGCCTGGATTCGAAACTGGGACTGTTACGCCTCTTGCACTGAGATGCAGTGCCTTAGACCGCTGCGTCTGTGTGTGTTAACTGTACTAGAATGCTTAAAAGGCTGCTAACATATTAAATATCGGCATCGTTGTTTTTGGCAAGGGAAAATATCAGCCATAAATGTCATATCGGTACATCACTAATCCTGACTAGTCTACCAGTCCCTGCCGCTGCAAAACATCCCCACAGCATGATGCTGCCACCACCATGCTTCACCATAAGGATGGTGCCAGGTTTCCTCCAGACGTGACGCTTGGCATTCAGCTCAAAGAGTTCATTCTTGGTTTTATCAGACCAGAGAATCTTGTTTCTTATGGTCTGAGTTCTTTAGGTGCCTTTTGGGCAAACTTCAAGCAGGCTGTCATGTTCCTTTTAGTGAGGAGTGGCTTCCATCTGGCCACTCTACCATAAAGGTCTGATTGCTGGAGTGCTGCAGATATGGTGTGTTTCTGGAAGGTTCCCCCATCGCCACAGCGAAACTCTCGAGCTCTGTCAGAGTGCCATCGGGTTCTTGGTCACCTGACCAAGGCCCTTCTCCCCCGATTGCTCAGTTTGGCCAGGCGGCAAGTTATAGGAATTGTCTTGGTGGTTCCAAACTTCTTCCATTTAAGAATGATGGAGGCCACTGTGGTCTTGGCGATCTTCAATGCTGCAGAAATGTTTTTGTACCCTTCCCCAGATCTGTGCATTGACACAATCCTGTCTCAGAGCTCTACGGACAATTCCTTGGTTTTTGCTCTGACATGCACTGTCAACTGTGGGACCTTAATATAGATAGGTGTGTGCCTTTCCAAATCATGTCAAATCAATTGAATTTACCACAGGTGGACTCCAATCAAATTGTAGAAACATCTCATGGATGAACAATTGAAACAGGATGCACCTGAGCTCAATTTCAAATTTAATAGCCAAGGGTCTGAATTCTTATGTAATAAGGTATTTAAAAAAATAATTAGAAAACATTTCTAAGAACCTGTTTTTGCTTTGTCATTTGTCATGGGGTATTGTGTGTAAAGAGATTTTGGTTTTTGTCTGAAAGGGGCAGTGTTGTATTTTGAGACAGGCTTGAATAAGCTACATAGGCAATGGGTAGAATAATTTGTCTGATTCTCTGTGATAATGGTATGGGAATAATAATGCATTTTATTTAGTCTTTATTTTTTGCGTCAAACACAACATTTTCAGTCTCCTCCTTGTCTGAAGGACAAGTGGATAAACAGGTTAATGTCAGGCCCTGTATATATTTTTTCAAACGTCTCATGAAATGGAGGCCTACATTGAACACCACACATTGGCTGCTATTGGCTGAATGATAGAACAGCTATTTCCATGTTAAAATGTTATGTTTTTTTTTTGTGGTAGGCCACTCTAGTAGGCCTACATTATGATCAAATAGCCACAGAAGCCATTTGGCCACTGTTAAAAACAAACTGTAACTTAAAGCAGGTACATCCTCAGTGTTCACAGTTAAACACACAATGTTCAAGTTTGTGCTCAGTAGACCTGAAATTTGCTCAGTGCCTATTTTGTTTTAGGGAACTTAGTGTGTGAAATGCCAGCAGTAAGTGCACATACTGCATATATGCATTCTGTGAATGCATGTTTGAGTGCCTTCCTGTGTATGAGCATAACCGTGTGTGTGTGTGTGTGTGTGTGTGTGTGTGTGTGTGTGTGTGTGTGTGTGTGTGTGTGTGTGTGTGTGTGTGTGTGTGTGTGTGTGTGTGTGTGTGTGTGTGTGTGGTGGACAAGGCTCATGTTTAAGCGACCAGGCCAAGGACAGCTGGCTGAAGGTTAGTGTCCGCCTCTCCCTAGTCCTCACTGAGCAGCTGCCATGAAACACACACACACAGAATCCACACCACACACTCCACCGTCCCGTAACTCTGGTCTATACATAGCCATTCATACAAACTCTTCCTCATTCTCTATGGTATTAACATAAGAATTCTGGCACTCAGGCTCCGAAAGCGGCCCCTCATGACATGCAGTTGCGATAGACAACAAATGCTAGTGTAAGCAAATTCTGTTCCCTGGCCTAATAGTGGCCTACCGAACTCTCAACAAACTATTTTTATTTCTCACTTTACAGTCAGGCTGAAAGTGGAAGTCTCACTCAGCATACAGTAGCCATCAGCAGTCAGAGGGTCAGGCTCCAGGGTGAAGTTTCCCCCAAAGTACAGATCTAGGATTAGCATTCCCTCTGCCAATTCTCACCAGAAGCATTAGTGTGGGAAATGGGAAACCGACCCAAGATCAGCGTTTAAGGATAACTACACCCTACACCGAGTGACAGCTGGTTAAGACCCTATTTCACCCTATGTGAAATTTGGTTAGGGAGGTTAGATGGATGAATGTAGACATTACACTCAATTACACTAAGGTATATTTACATGTTAATAGATATTGTCTATGGTTAATATAATATTGTTTACACTATTGTAAATACAGTGTTACTACACAGGTACAAGAGTGCAGTGATAGCCTTTCCACTGTTTTGGCACAAGCATTAATTAGTATGCATCCCAAATGGTACCCTATTCCCTATATAGTGCATTACCTTTTACCACATCCCTATGGGCCCTGGTCAAAAGTAGTGCACTACATGTACATAGAGAATAGGGTGCAATTCTGGACACAGATGCTGGAGGAAACAGGTACAAAAGTATATATATCCATAGTAAAACAAGTCCTATATCGCCTTAACCTGAAAGGCTGCTCAGCAAGGAAGAAGCCACTCCTCCAAACCCGCCATAAAAAAGCCAGACTACAGTTTGCAACTGCACATGGGGACAAAGATTGTACTTTTTGGAGAAATGTCCTCTGGTCTGATGAAACAAAATAAATCTTGCAAGCCGAAGAACACCATCCCAACCATGAAGCACGGGGGTGGCAGCATCATGTTGTGGGGGTGCTTTGCTGCAGGAGGGACTGGTGCACTTCACAAAATAGATGGCATCATGAGGGAGGAAAATTATGTGGGTATATTGAAGCAACATCTCAAGACATCAGTCAGGAAGTTAAAGCTTGGTCGCAAATGGGTCTTCCAAATGGACAATGACCCCAAGCAAACTTCCAAAGCTGTTGCAAAATGGCTTAAGGACAACAAAGTCAAGGTATTGGAGTGGCCATCACAAAGCCCTGACCTCAATCCTATAGAACATTTGTGGGCAGAACTGAAAAAGCATGTGCAAGCAAGGAGGCTTACAAACCTGACTCCGTTACACCAGCTCTGTCAGGAGGAATGGGAAGCTTGTGGAAGGCTACCTGAAACATTTGACCCAAGTTAAACAAGTTTAAAGGCAATGCACTCAATTAGTATTTGGTAGCTGGTAAACTTCTGACCCACTGGGAATGTGATGAAAGAAATAAAAGCTGAAATAAGTATTTCTCTCTACTATTATTCTGACATGTCACATTCTTAAAATAAAGTGGTGATCCTAACAGACCTAAGACAGGGAATTTTTACTAGGATTAAATGTCAGGAATTGTGAAAAACTGAGTTGATATGTAGTTGGCTAAGGTGTATGTAAACCTCCGACTTCAACTGTATATTTGATCGTTAAGCCAGTCATCTACCTCTGTAAAGTCCAAAAGCATTGGTCTGCATAGCTGGTCATATTAGGGCGCTTTGGTGTAATTACTTATTAAACCTTAAGTACTTAGTAATAACATAATAACACCAAGACAAACACAAAGTCAGTGTGCTTTATTTATTAGTGGAAACTGGAATCCCCTTCTCAGAGTGGCTCATCCGGTTCTGTGTAATAATGGATCAGAATGTAGAGCCTAGAACCGTGCCAGCTACACAGCGCTGGTATTGTGTAGCCAATTGTAGTAACAACCAGAGAGGATTATCCTGCTACTGTGTAAGTAACAATATGAACACATGTATTGATCTCATACAATGTAGGCTGACTTCATCAGGTTTGAATGTAATGGAAAATTATTGTAGAAACTAGAACCATGCCGACTTGGGTTGGGTGATGTCTGGAATGACGTTGTCCTGTTCAAACAGCTTTGATATACCATTGTATGTGAACATTTTTTATTTGGGGGATGCGGTTTCGTACGGAGGTGTCAATTGGCGGGAAGAACACAGTATAAAGGATATATCTTTATACAGATTCAGGATGTCTTTACATATCTTGGACCTGCCTATGAGGTTTCCAAAGACTGTTATGGTGGTTGCAGACAGTGTTGTTGTGGCTATGGCTATTGGCCCACTGCTGGAGCTGTGTCTGTCTCTGATAGTAGAGGGTCTGGTTGAAGACCCTCTGACCAATGGTGTTACTGGGTCACAAAAGATGGCTTGAGAGCGAGGAAGAGAGAGCGCAGTCTGTGTCCAGACAGGCGACCCTAGCTGTCACTCAAAGTGGTCATTGTCATGGCAGCGGTGTTAATCAACATTGAGTCTTGTTGTGTTTGATGATCGTATAGGACCCTGTCTGTCGTCATCTGTCCTGCTGGCCACACACGCGTACGTGCTCTGTCAGGTGCCTACTGTCATCACATCTTTGGCAAAACATCAGCACGCTAGTGGCTGCTCCATTCAGATCCTCTGACACGGGTGACGATCGAGCCAGGGAGGGTGGGAGAAGAGTAGAATAGAGGGGAAAGACTCGACAGACGAAACACAGAAAAGCGCTAGCGAGAGATCAAGTACAATAAACATACATAGTATTGTTCCCTGAAACTCATTCAGTATTGGGACACTGTAGCAGTACAAACAGAGGTTGTTGTTCAACTCCAGTCAAGCTCCTTGATAGCCCTCATCTGTCTCTCAGCTCTGTCGCTCTCTCTCTCTCTCTCTCTCGTGCTTTGTCGCTTCTTCTCTCTCTCTCTTGCTCCCCCTATCTCTTGCTCTCTCTCTCCTAAAGCGCGTAGCGCCTACAAATTGTCTGTCCTCGGTTGCAACACTCACTACCGAGTTCCAAACTGCCTCTGGAAGCAACGTCAGCACAAGAACTGTTTGTCGGGAGTTTCATGAAATGGGTTTCCATGGCCGAGCAGCCGCACACAAGCCTAAGGTCACCATGCGCAATGCCAAGCGTCGGCTGGAGTGGTGTAAAACTCTGGAGCAGTGGAAACGCGTTCTCTGGAATCATGAATCACGCTTCACCATCTGGCAGTCCGATAGACTGGGTTTGGCGGATGCCAGGAGAACACTACCTGTCCCAATGCATTATGCCAACTCTAAAGTTTGGTGGGGGAGTAATAATGATCTGGGCCTGTTTTTGATGGTTTGGGCTAGACCCCTTAGTTCCAGTGAAGGGAAATCTTAACGTTACAGTATACAATGACATTCAAAACAATTCTGTGCTTCCAACTTTGTGGCAACAGTTTGGGGAAGGCCCTTTCCTGTTTCAGCATGACAATGCCCCTGTGCACAAAGTGAGGTCTGTACAGAAATGGTTTGTCAAGCTCGATGTAGAAGAACTTGATTGGCTTGCACAGAGCCCTGACCTCAACCCCATTGAACACCTTTGGTGTGAATTGGAACCCCGACTACGAGCCCGACCTCACTAATGCTCGTGGCTGAATGAAAGCAAGTCCACGCAGCGATGTTCCAACGTCTAGTGGAAAGCTTTCCCAGAAGAGTGGAGGCTGTTATAGCAGCAAGGGGGGGATCAACTCAAAATTCATGCCCATGATTTTGGAATGAGATGTTCGACGAGCAGGTGTCAACATACTTCTGGTCATGTAGTGTATGTCCTAGCTTATATGGAGCAAGTCATTTCTATGTAAAAGGACCCATGAGCACAACGTTAAGTTTATAGGAGCATATCAAATTTGGTGTCAAATGAGAGCCAAGAGTCTATATTTTGGGAAATTAAATCATTGATACATTTTTCAACCATTTCCCATCCATGACATATCTCTACCTTTTTGTGTACCTATTCAGGATACATCTCCATGAAGAGACTGACATTCATAAGTATGCATTTCTGTATTGTATAGATCAGGGACCCATGATGTCATTCTGTTACCGGGTGTTTATCCACTTCACTAACTGTAGTTTAATAACCAAAATAGATTTTTTTTTCAACTCAAAGGGTCATATCATAGCAGACACACCATTCTTTCTGCAGACATCTTTTAGTCGTAATTCGGAGTAGATATATTTAAGTGTTTGTGGAAAACGTGGTCACATAAAAAAACGTAGGGAGATTTTACTGTCATTCTGTTACTAAACTTTGCATCTGCACTGCTCCTCAAGTTAATGTTTTAGTTAAATGTCCAGTGGAAATTGTTAAAAGTAGACTTCTGCATATGGGTGTATGGTTTGTTTAACTTTGCAATCAATGGTTTTTGCTTGTCATATACATTTTAAAGTGAAATAGTGAGTCTCGGCATATTTGTCGCATAAGGCCCAGGTCTTATTGAGCTGCTTAAACCTACTTCTACTCTCTGCTTACATCCTCTTCTTCTTCCTTTACCCTGGTTTTCTTAGTCTTTCCCCTAGTCCCCTTCCAATCCCCACTGTCCATGCCAGCCAAACCGATGTGTAAAATGCAATTTTGCATACAGCTGGAACTATCAGTTTGTCCATCTGGGGAAATCGTGTGTGTGTGGTAAGCCAGGTGGTTTGAAAAAGAGCGACAGAATATCATCCTAGTCTCCTGCATGGACTTGACATTGGGGAAAGAATGTTACCACGGCAACAAATCCGAATCAGTGCTTGAATGGGACTACTTCTTTGGCTGTAACCTAGTAGATCTGGAGCCCAGTCCTCTGCACGGCCTACTTACTCATGGGAGCAGGGATCACATCCAACTAGACTAGATGGTAGTTTAGTAGCTCTGCTCTTTCCTTCAAAACAACTTTTCCCCCTGCTCTACTCCATGTTGTATTTGACATCTCTCTCCAGCTCCTGAGTGATGTTTGGGAAGACAACGGCTTGTAATAGACAGACAGACCTTCAGGGCTTAACTCGTGTGGCTTCATGTCTCTTATTACTCATCCCCAGTACAGACAAACAGACACATGTCCATATCTGTAAACGTGTTGTAATCTCCCCCTCACTAAGGTCAGGTGACATTGGCAGGGGAGGGAGGAAAAACAACCTCATTCACTTCCCTCTCACCTCTCTTGCACCAGCATGTCCTTTCTTTTCACTCCCTTCTGTCAACTGTTTTCTCTCCCTCTCTTTTGCTTTCACTTTCTCTCACACGGATACACTTGAATTCTCTCTGCTCTCTCTCGCTCTCTCGCTCTCTCGCTCTCTCGCTCGCTCGCTCTCTCGCTCGCTCGCTCTCTCGCTCTCTCTTCCGCTCTCGCTCTCTCTTCCGCTCTCGCTCTCTCTTCCGCTCTCGCTCTCGCGCTCGCTCTCGCTCTCTCTCGCTCTCTCTCGCGCTCTCTCTCGCGCTCTCTCTCGCGCTCTCTCTGCTTGCTCTCTCTCGCTCTCTCTGCGCTCTCTCTCTCTCGCGCTCTCTCTCGCTTGCTCTCTCTCGCGCTCTCTCTCACTCTCTCTCGCTCTCTCTCAGCTCTCTGCGCTCTCTCTGCGCTCTCTCTCGCTCTCTCTGCTCTCTCTCGCGCTCTCTCTGCGCTCTCTCTCTCTCTCTCGCTCTCTCTCGCGCTCTCTCTCGCGCTCTCTCTCGCGCTCTCTCTCCTCTCTCTGCTCTCTCTCCTCTCTCTGCTCTCTCTCCTCTCTCTTCCTCTCTCTTGCTCTCTCTTCCTCTCTCTTGCTCTCTCTTCCTCTCTCTGCTCTCTCTCACTGAATGGGGATGGAATGTGACTTGAACTGCAGCCTATGCTAGTCCTGTTCTCCGTTCTCTCATAAATCCCCCGCTTTACCATCTGCTAGCAGAGTTCCATCTCTTCAAATACATCACGTTTTTTCCAGTGTGGGAAACTCATTAGCCTATTTTACTAATGTCAAAAATATGTATTTTCTTGTTCGCTACAGTTTACATTAATTCCATCCCCTATGAATAAAAAAAGATATCTCTCCCAATGCATCATGTTTTTCCACTGTTGGAAATTAGTTACGAGGACTGTTATACACTGAGTGTACAAAACATTAAGAACACCTTCCTAATATTGAGTTGCACCCCCTTTTTGCCCTCAGAACAGCCTCAGTTCATTGGGGCATGGACTCTACAAGATGTTGAAAGCGTTCCACAGGGATGCTGGCCCATGTTGACTCCAATGCTTCCCACAGTCAAGTTGGGTGGATGTCCTTTGGTGCGTTGCAGATCTTGACACCCTCAAACCGGTGCGCCAGGCACTTACTACCATATCCCCATGCAAATCAAATCAAATCAAATTTATTTATAAAGCCCCCCTTACATCAGCTGATGTCACAGAGTGCTGTACAGAAACCCAGCCTAAAACCCCAAACAGCAAGCAATGCAGGTGTAAAAGCACGGTGGCTAGGAAAAACTCCCTAGAAGGCCAAAACCTAGGAAGAAACCTAGAGAGGAACCAGGCTGTGAGGGTGGCCAGTCCTCTTCTGGCTGTGCCGGGTGCAGATTATAACAGAACATGGACAAGATTTTAAAATGTTCATAAAACAGGCAGAACAGTTGTAACTGGAGAAGCAGCACGGCCAGGTGGACTCGGGACATCCGGGTAGGCCTTGAGGAATGGTCCTAATGCTCAGGTCCTCCGAGAGAGAGAGAGAGAGAGAGAGAGAGAGAGAGAGAAGAAAAAAAGAAAGAGAGAGATAATTAGAGCGAGCATACTTAAATTCGCACAGGACACCAGATAAGAGAAGAAATACTCCAGATATAACAGACGGACCCTAGCACCCCGACACATAAACTACTGCAGCATAAATACTGGGGTGAGACAGGAGGGTCGGGAGACACTGTGGCCCGTCCGGCGAAACCCCGGACAGGGCCAAACAGGCAGGATATAACCCCACCCACTCTGCCGAAGCACAGCCCCCACACCACTAGAGGGATATCTTCAACCACCAACTTACCATCCTGAGACAAGGCCGAGTATAGCCCACAAGATCTCCGCCACGGCACCAGAAGCCAGTGACTCAGCCCCTGTAATAGGGTTAGAGGCAGAGAATCCCAGTGGAGGGAACCGGCCAGGCAAAAGACAGCAAGGGTGGTTCGTTGCTCCAGTGCCTTTCCGTTCACCTTCACACTCCTGGGCCAGACTACACTCAGTCATAAGACCTACTGAAGAGATGAGTCTTCAATAAAGACTTAAAGGTTGAGACCGAGTCTGCGTCTCTCACATGGATAGGCAGACTATTCCATAAAAATGGAGCTCTATAGGAAAAAGCCCTGCCTCCAGCTGTTTGCTTAGAAATTTTAGGGACAGTAAGGAGGCCTGCGTCTTGTGACCGTAGCGTGCGTGTAGGTATGTGCGGCAGGACCAAATCAGAAAGATAGGTAGGAGCAAGCCCATGTAATGCTTTGTAGGTTAGCAGTAAAACCTTGAAATCAGCCCTTGCCTTAACAGGAAGCCAGTGTAGAGAGGCTAGTACTGGAGTAATATGATCAAATTTTGGGGTTCTAGTCAAGATTCTAGCAGCCGTGTTAAGCACTAACTGAAGTTTATTTAGTGCTTTATCCGGATAGCCGGAAAATAAAGCATTGCAGTAGTCTAACCTAGAATTTACAAATGCATGGATTAACTTTTCTGCATCATTTTTGGACAGAAAGTTTCTAATTTTTACAATGTTACGTAAATGGAAAAAGCTGTCCTTGAAACAGTCTTGATATGTTGTCAAAAGAGAGATCAGGGTCCAGAGTAACGCCGAGGTCCTTCACAGTTTTATTTGAGACGACTGTACAACCATCAAGATTAATTGTCAGATTCAACAGAAGATCTCTTTGTTTCTTGGGACCTAGGACTAGCATCTCTGTTTTATCAGAGTTTAAAAGTAGAAAATTTTCTGCCATCCACTTCCTTATGTCTGAAACACAGGCTTCAAGGGAGGGCAATTTTGGGGCTTCACCATGTTTCATCGAAATGTACAGCTGTGTGTCATCCGCATAGCAGTGAAAGTTAACATTATGTTTCCGAATGACATCACCAAGTGGTAAAATATATAGTGAAAACAATAGTGGTCCCAAAACAGAGCCTTGAGGAACACCGAAATTTACAGTTGATTTGTCAGAGGACAAACCATCCACAGAGACAAACTGATATCTTTCCGACAGATAAGATCTAAACCAGGCCAAAACTTGCAAAGGCACTTTAAAATATTTGTCTTTCCCATTCACCCTCTGAATGGCACACCCACACAATTCATGTCCCAATTGTATCAAGGCTTAAAAATCCTCCTGTAACCTGTCTCCTCCCCTTTATTTACACTGATTCAGTAATAGCTTTCACCTGGTCAGTCTGTCATGGAAAGAGCAGGTGTTTTGTACACTCGGTGTATAACTGGTCTACATTATGTGTTGATCTCTAGGTTCTTGTCAAAGTCACCATTATTAGTCAGTTGTACAACCGAATGCCTTCAACTGAAATGTGTCTCCCTCTAAATGCCTTAATCGACATCCACGTTCAGGGCCAGAAGGACAGATGTCTACCTTGTCAGCTCGGGGATTCAAACTTGCAACCCTCCGGTTACAAGTCCAACGCTCTAACCACTAGGCTACCTGCCGCACTAGATTAGTTTCCATCCCGTAGCTACATGAATGATTATCTCTCCCAGTTCATAAGGCCCTATATTACTGACTTCTATATTAGGCCTGTTTCCTTGAGGTTCAAATTTGACTATAGATGTGATATTGTATCGCTCGAGGTGCTTGAAGTGCGTTTGATGGCTATATTCTTTGTGAAATCTTTAAAAGCAATATTTATTAGGGGACTAGCCCAGGGACATGTTGGGGCCTGCTCAGACCGCACTCACACAGCGAGTGCTTTTCAAAAGAAGCACACCTTTTGACATGCACACTCGTATTACAAGATGCACTATTTGTCAAGCTTTCTCAAGCACAAGTACTGGCAGTTATTGTCAAAGAAAGACCCTCTGTTTACCCTCTGGATCGCTTAGAAGGCTTGATCCAGGGCTGATCAAGGAAAAACTCCCGGCCATATGTACTCTAAGACTTTATCGTCCCTCTTTTCTTTGAGAGTGTGTCCTCAGTAGCTTTTCTTCACTGCCTCTCTGTGTCCGACTCCTCTCTCTGCGGTAACATTCCAGTCAACAAAATAAACAGTGGGAGCTGTTTATTAACAGTAACGGTGTGTGGGGTATCGTTTTGTCTTTGATGAATCTGGCCTCTCCCCAGGCCTGGTGTGTGTGTGTGTGTGTGTGTGTGTTACTGACTGTCCCCCTTTTCTCTCCATCCCCAGGCCTCCCCTTCCCGAGAGCTCCATGGAGAAGATGAAGAGGTTTAGAAGGAGGTTGTCCCAGACTCTGAGAGGGAGTCAGACCATCGATGAGTCTCTGTCTGAACTGGCCGAACAGATGACTATAGAGGAGAACGGCATCAAGGACAGCGGTGAGTGCGTGTGTGTGTGTGTGGGGGGTTTATGTGGATGTAATGTACAGGGCATTCGGAAAGTATTCAGACGCCTTCACTTTTTAAACATTTTGTTACGTTACAGCCTTATTCCAAAATGTATCAAATCGTTTTCCCCCCTTATCTACACACAATACCCCTTAATGACGAAGCAAAAAGAGGTTTTTAGACATTTTTGCAAATGCACCTTTGGCAGCGATTACAGCCGAAGGTGTTCCTGGGTATGACGCTACAAGCTTTGCACATCTGTATTTGGGGAGTTTCTCCCATTCTTCTCTGCACATCCTCTCGAGCTCTTTCAGGTTGGATGGGGGAGCAGGTTTTCATCAAGTGCTTTGCTCTGTCCGTCTTTCCCTTCATCCTGACTTCTCCCGGTCCCTGTCGCTGAAAAACATCGCCGTAGTATGATGCTGCCACCACGGTAGGGATGGTATTGACCAGGTGATGAACGGTGCCTAGTTTCCTCTAGACGTGACGCTTGGCATTCAGGCCAAAGAGTTCAGTCTTGGTTTCATCGGACCAGAGAATCTTGTTTCTCATGGTCTGAGAGTTCTTTAGGTGCCTTTTGGAAATCTCCAAGTGGCCTTCATGTGCCTTTTACTGAGGAGTGGCTTCCGTCTGTACCATATAGGCCTGATCGGTGGAGTGCTGCAGAGATGCTTGTCCTCCTGGAAGGTTCTCCCATCTCCACAGAGAGCCTCTGACAGAGCTCCAGAGTACATCGGGTTCTTGGTCACCTCCCTGACCAAGGCCCTTCTCCCCTTCTGCTCAGTTTGGCCGGGCGGCCAGCTCTAGGAAGAGTGTTGGTTGTAAACTTCTTCTATTTAAGAATGATGGAGGCCACTGTGTTCTTGGGGACCTTCGATGCTGCAGAAATGTTTTGGTACCCTTCCTCAGATCTGTGCTTCGACACAATCCTGTCTCTGAGTTCTACGGATAATTCCTTTGACCTCATGGCTTGGTTTTTGCTCTGACATGCAGTGTCAACTAAGGGACCTTATATAGACAGGTGTGTTCCGTTTCCAAATCATGTCTAATCAATCAATTTTGAGTCTCATAGCAAATGAGTTTTTTTTGTCTAAAAACCTGTTTTTGCTTTGTCATTATGGAGTATTATGGTTAGAGGGATGAGATAAATATTAATAATATTAATTCATTTTAGATTAAGGCTGTAACGTAACAATGTGGAAAAAATGAAGGGTCAGAATACTTTGCGAATGTACTGTAAGTCAGTGAATAAGAATATGTCTGGCTGTGTGTTTGTTTGACTGCACACACCAGACACTTTCTCTCTTTAATATCCGGAACACACCTCATCAGTGTTACTGAAGGTTGTAGCCGGCGAGGCGTCAAAACAAAGATAAGGTGACATAGCTGGTTAGTTCTCGAAGCTTGGGATGGTCTAGCGCCTTGTGTTGACGTTGGCTGCCATGACGTTGCTATGGCGCTGCCTGTTCAGGGTCTGTCTGGAACATTCTAAGAGTTTCCATGACATTGCCATGGCGACTTGGAGGACTGTGAAAGCAGCCGGGGGTCCTCCTCCTCCGTTTTCTCCCTCTATTCCTCTCCTGGGTTTGTTAAGGTTTTCCCCAGATCCCCTCTCCTTAAATTCTTCAACAGCTTCAGCGTCCCTCTCCTTTTGTCCTACAGAGGATGTTGTTTTCACTCAATCAGCTCATCTACGTTTTTTTTTCTGTGCTCTAAAAGAGCTTTTAAATGAGCTTTTTGTCTATTTTTGAACTCCAGGTCTGGCCTGACCATTCCCTGCTCCTGAATAGGGACATACAAGGTGTGTGTGTGTGTGTGATATTAAAGTTGTGTGTGTGTGTGTGTGTCAGAGGAGGATTTATTTGTGTGTGTTCTCTTTTTGTGATTGTGTTTGCCCATGAGCATTGTGCACGCACCTGTGTATTCTGTGCGGAGAGGGATTGCGTTGCGGCAGTCTGCAGTGTGTGGGACAGTACATGTCTCAGAGAGAGGAGACAGAATGGAGTGGCCAGATAGATGAGATCAGATGAACCCACAATGGTGTCATTATTTGTGATGAATCCTAATATTTTATCCTTGATCTGATTGTGTAACACAACAACAGAACAGCAGCACACAGCAGTAGCAGTGGGATAAGAGATTTAATGTGTGCGCCTGTGTGTGTGTGTTCTCTACTAACTCTGTGGGAGGGCGTTTGTTTGTTTGGTCATCTGATGGTTGTTTGTTTCCTCATGTTCTTCCTCGATCTTTGATCTTTAACCTATTGCTTTTGCTCTCTACGTCCCTCTTTCTCTATAAATGTATTCCCATCTGTCCACACAGAGTCTAGTAATACCCAGTGTTTTCTCTAAGTACATGGAGCAGCCAGCCAAATAGAAAAAGTAGCCAGCCGAGGAGTTCCGGGCTGGGGGGTGCGGGGGGAACCCCTGGAAAAGCAGAACAAGCTCTATTTTGGTGGCCTCTGGTACATTCTAATGCCTTGATTCCATCTGAAATACACAGCTATATTATGGAGTACTTTGAATAATGGCTTTACCTCCCAGATTGGTAAAATGAGTTGTGATATTGAGTAGAATGTTTTTGACTATTAAAATGACAGAAAATGTATGAATTCAGTGTGTTAGTTATTTTGGATATCGCCTAGGCATATGATCAGAACTATAGATATAACCTTTTTAACATTAAACCTGGCCTCTTGAGGTTGAAGTCATATTTACATTTTTAGTTCTAAGATATGAATTGCCACAATGATGTTTGTTCTTCAAATTCTGTATTTTATTGGCTGTGCTACTGTGGTCGCTTAGGGTAAGGAAACGTGTAATTTTGTAATTTAATAGTTATGTCAATCAATCACTGTGGGTGGGGTTGTCAGGTGAGGGGGCAGAATGTGTGTGAGTCACAGAGTTGGTACCGTTTCAGACCTGTCAACCAATCTCTGTGGGTGGGACTTTGAGGGAAGGCGGTATATTAGTAATCTAGTAAGAAACACATTTGTCTAGTCTACTCTTTCAGTTGAGTTTGTGTCAAAAACCTAAGAAAAAAGATTGTGTTCTGTCAAGTAAACATGGATTCCCTGTTGAGAAACAATATACACTGAACAAAAATATAAACGCAACATGTAAAGTGTTGGTCCCATGTTTCATTAGCTAAAATCAAAGATCCCAGAAATTTTCCTGGACCATTTTCCTGGACCGTGCATTTTTGGCACAAATTTGTTTACATCGCTGTTAGTGAGCATTTCCAAAACAATCAATCCCCCTGACAGGTCAAATCACATTTTTTTGGCACATACACATGGTTAGCAGATGTTAATGCGAGTGTAGCGAAATGTTTGTGCTTCTAGTTCGACAGTGCAGTAATATCTAACAAATTCACAACGACTACCTTATTCACACAATGTAAGGGAATGGAATAAGAATATGTGCATATAAATATATGGATGCGCGAGCGGCATAGGCAAGCTGCAATAGATGGTATAAAGTACGGTATATACATATGAGATGAGTAATGTAGGATATGTAAACATTATTAAAGTGGCATTATTTAAAAGTGACTAGTGATACCATTATTAAATCAATTATTTAAGTGGCCAGTAATTTGAGTCTGTATGTTGGCAGCAGCCTCTCTATGTTAGTGATGGCTGTTTAACAGTCTGATGGACAGCTTTGATGCACCTGTACTGACCTCGCCTTCTGGATGGTAGCGGGGTGAACAGGCATTGGCTCGGGTGGTTGTTGTCCTTGATGATCTTTTTGGCCTTCCTGTGACATCAGGTGGTGTAGGTGTCCTGGAGGGAAGGTAGTTTTCCCCCCGGTGATGCGTTGTGCAGACCGCACTACCCTATGGAGAGCCTTGCGGTTGAGGGTGGTGCAGTTTCCGTACCAGGCGGTGATACAGCCCGACAGGATGCCCTCCATTGTGCATCTGTAGAAGTTTGTGAGGGTTTTAGGTGACAAACCAAATTTCTTTAGCCTCCTGAGGTTGAAGAGGCGCTGTTGCGCCTTCTTCACCACGCGGTTTGTGTGGGTGGAACATTTCAGTTTGTCCATGATGTGTACGCCGAGGAACTTAAAACTTTCCACCTTCTCCACTACCGCACACCGTGTGTTGTGAATGTATTGTAATGTTTTTAAAATTGTATAAACTGCCTTCATTTTGCTGGACCCCTGGAAGAGTAGCTGCTGCTTTTGCTGTTTCCTGAAGTCCACGATCATCTTCTTTGTTTTGTTGACGTTGAGGGAGAAGTTATTATCCAGACACCACACTCCGAGGGCCCTCACCATCTCCCTGTAGGCTGTCTCGTCGTTGTTGGTAATCAAGCCTACCACTGTAGTGCCGTCTGCAAACTTGATAATTGAGTTGGAAGCGTGCATGGCCACGCAGTCATGGGTGAACAGGGAGTACAGAAGAGGGCTGAGAACGCACCCTTCTGGGGCCCCATTGTTGAGGATCAGCGGGGTGGAGATGTTGTTTCCTACCTTCACTACCTGAGGGTGGCCCGTCAGAAAGTCCAGGACCCAGTTGCACAGGGCGGGTTCAAGACCCAGGGTCTTAAGCTTAATGGTGAGTTTGGAGGGTACTATGGTGTTGAATGCTGAGCTGTAGTCAATGAACAGCATTCTTACATAGGTATTCCTCTTGTCCAGATGGGTTAGGGCACTGTGCAGTGTGATGGCGATCGTCTGTGGACGGGGAAGACCCCTGCCAGATTGTATAAAAGTGGGGAGCACAATGTCAGGCCCATGAATAGACCAACAGGTATGATTGAAGAATGATGCATGTGTTAAACATGGGTTTTGCTACACAGAAAGCAGCAGTTGAGTACTGCATTGTCAACATTTTAATCAAATCGGTAGGCCTATATAAATATATTTAATAATACTATATAAGTATCATGACATCAGTGGTGGTCGGTGCTGTTTAAGATTAGGGAGGACGATTTTGTTTTTTAATGAGCATGGCCTTGTTTCTACTACAGCATATTGGATGACTGTCATTCATATTCCATTCACCCAGCTCAATGTAACATTGATAGGTTTAGGCTACTACATTATACAGTGGGGGAAAAAAGTATTTAGTCAGCCACCAATTGTGCAAGTTCTCTCACTTAAAAAGATGAGAGAGGCCTGTAATTTTCATCATAGGTACACTTCAACTATGACAGACAAAATGAGGAAAAGAAATCCAGAAAATCACATTGTAGGATTTTTTATGAATTTATTTGCAAATTATGGTGGAAAATAAGTATTTGGTCAATAACAAAAGTTTATCTCAATACTTTGTTATATACCCTTTGTTGGCAATGACAGAGGTCAAATGTTTTCTGTAAGTCTTCACAAGGTTTTCACACACTGTTGCTGGTATTTTGGCCCATTCCTCCATGCAGATCTCCTCTAGAGCAGTGATGTTTTGGGCAACACAGACTTTCAACTCCCTCCAAAGATTTTCTATGGGGTTGAGATCTGGAGACTGGCTAGGCCACTCCAGGACCTTGAAATGCTTCTTAGAAGCCACTCCTTCGTTGCCAGGCGGTGTGTTTGGGATCATTGTCATGCTGAAACCCAGCCACGTTTCATCTTCAATGCCCTTGCTGATGGAAGGAGGTTTTCACTCAAAATCTCACGATACATGGCCCCATTCATTCTTTCCTTTACACGGATCAGTTGTCCTGGTCCCTTTGCAGAAAAACAGCCCCAAAGCATGATGTTTCCACCCCCATGCTTCACAGTAGGTATGGTGTTCTTTGGATGCAACTCAGCATTCTTGGTCCTCCAAACACGACGAGTTCAGTTTATACCAAAAAGTTCTATTTTGGTTTCATCTGACATTCTCCCAATCCTCATCTGGATCATCCAAATGCTCTCTAGCAAACTTTAGACTGGCCTGAACATGTACTGGCTTAAGCAGGGGACACGTCTGGCACTGCAGGATTTGAGTCCCTGGCGGCGTAGTGTGTTACTGATGGTAGGCTTTGTTACTTTGGTCCCAGCTCTCTGCAGGTCATTCACTAGGTCCCCGTGTGGTTCTGGGATTTTTGCTCACCGTTCTTGTGATCATTTTGACCCCACGGGTGAGATCTTGCGTGGAGCCCCAGATCGAGGAAGATTATCAGTGGTCTTGTATGTCTTCCATTTCCTAATAATTGCTCCCACAGTTGATTTCTTCAAACCAAGCTGCTTACCTATTGCAGATTCAGTCTTCCCAACCTGGTGCAGGTCTACAATTTTGGTTTCTGGTGTCCTTTGACAGCTCTTTGGTCTTGGCCATAGTGGAGTTTGGAGTGTGACTGTTTGAGGTTGTGGACAGGTGTCTTTTATACTGATAAGTTCAAACAGGTGCCATTAATACAGGTAATGAGTGGAGGACAGAGGAGCCTCTTAAAGAAGAAGTTACAGGTCTGTGAGAGTCAGAAATCTTGCTTGTTTGTATGTGACCAAATACTTATTTTCCACCATAATTTGCAAATAAATTCATAAAAAATCCTACAATGTGATTTTCTGGATTTTTTCCTCATTTTGTCTGTCATAGTTGAAGTGTACCTATGATGAAAATTACAGGCCTCTCTCATCTTTTTAAGTGAGAGAACTTGCACAATTGGTGGCTGACTAAATACTTTTTTTCCCCACTGTACTTACATTTTCCCTATACCCATCGTGAGGTTCCTACAACCTAGCCTACAAATTAAAGTTTAGAACGTAGGTGCATAGGTCGAGAGACAAATCAAAGTGACATACTGTGAACAATTCAATACTGCCTTTCACACTCTTGCCTGCATCTAGCTGATCTAGGGTGTAATCATTAGTCCAAACAGTTGCAAACGAGAGTTTCTATTGGGCAAATTCATTTTGGTTCATCCCCGTTCCGTTTGCTTCCGCTTAAGACATGTTTTTCAACTAAATCAGCGGGATGAATAGAACCCTGATCACCCGCACACACAGTTCACACAGCAGCGAAATATAAACAGCATCATCACTTTGCTCATTGTATAATTCCTTCTAACATCAACGCGTCTCTACTCCTCTCACCCTTTCCCTTTGCTTCAGTGCACACCACAACCGCTTTCTGTGACCAGGCAAAAAAAACTTCATACCATAACTGCTACACAGCCTACATTGTTGTCACCCTATTAGCTAACATCATAGTCAACATAGCTAATAGAACTAATGCGTTAGTAAACCCGCTACAAACAATTTAGCAGTTACACTGGCAGGCCTCAGTGGCAATAAATTAATAAAACCGACTTGGAAAAGTTCCAGTGTTGGATAGCCTTAGTCAGCTAGCTATCATAAATATCATTCCTTCCTGTTTGAGTCGAGTGTTTTTGAGTAGGCTAAATGAAAGTGAGCTATCTCTCTCTCTCTCTCGCTCTTCTGCTTTGAGTGAACAACTCACCACATTTTATGCACTGCAGAGCTAGCTTAGCTGCAGCTTTTGCTTTCAGTACTCGATTCAGGAGACGATGAAGACGCATCATACTCTTCCTCCGCCATGAAAATAAATTAGACTGTAGCCAACCAGAGCGCACACAAATACACAAGGTACTGAGTGGCGGGACAGACAGCAGACTGACAAACTGTGTCATTTGTGACTGACATGCGTCTGTCCTATCAATAGATCACTAGAAGATGTGTGTGTATATAGTTCATTCTAGTGGGAGAAGGCTATACATACTTTTCTGACTAGCGAATGACATTTTTTTCATTAAAAGAAGACCAGTTAATTAACCCAATGAGTCCCACTATAATGCGGCCGCGTTTTGGACTTCCAACCCCCTTCAAACATTGTCTGTTTGAGCTACAGACTTCTGGATTGTACAATTGGACGTGTCTAGTTCTTCTGCATCCGTAGATACCAACCACTAGTGTGATTAAAATGAGCTAGAGTGGTTTCTGTGAGACAAGGGAGGATCTCGAAGGGGGTTATGGCAAACCCCTTTGTTATGGCAAAAATTTGCTTAACAAGACACAATAAGTTGGGCCTCCGGTCTAAGGCAATCCCAGACTGTGTCACAGCCGGCCGTGACCGGGAGGCCCATTAGGCGGCACACAATTGGCCCAGCGTCGTCCGGGATAGCGGGGGTTTTGGCCGGGGTGTTTTCTTGGCTCATTGCGCTCTAGCAACTCCTTGTGGCAGGCCAGACGCCTGAAAGCTGACTTCAGTTGAACGGTGTATCCCTGACACGTTTTGGCTGGCTTCCGGGTTAAGCAAGTAGGTGTTAAGAAGCAGCGCGGGTTGGCGGTCATGTTTTGGAGGACGCATGTCTCGACCTTCACCTTTCCGGAGCCCATTGGGGAGTTGCAGAGATGAGACAATATCGTAACTACCAATTTGGATATCACAAAATTGGTGAGGAAAAAGGGGGTAAAAATATAAAATAAAAGACATGTTGCATGGACTCATTCTGTGTGCAATAATAGTGTTTAACATGATTTTTGAACGACTACCTCATCTCTGTACCCCACACATCAAATCAAAGTTTATTTGTCACGTGCACCGAATACAACAGGTGTAGACCTTACAGTGAAATGCTTACTTACAGGCTCTAACCAACAGTGCAAAATGTCCGGATAGCCATTTGATTACCTGTTCAGGAGTCTTATGGCTTGGGGGTAAAAACTGTTGAGAAGCCTTTTTGTCCTAGACTTGGCACTCCGGTACCGCTTGCCATGCGGTAGTAGAGAGAACAGTCTATGACTGCCTGGTGTAGAGGTCCTGGATGGCAGGCAGCTTAGCCCCAGTGATGTACTAGGCCGTACGCACTACCCTCTGTAGTGCCTTGCGGTCAGAGGCGGAGCAATTGCCGTACCAGGCAGTGATGCAACCAGTCAGGATGCTCTCGATGTTGCAGCTGTAGAACCTTTTGAGGATCTCAGGACCCATGCCAAGTCTTTTTAGTCTCCTGAGGGGGAATAGGCTTTGCCGTGCCCCCTTCACGACTGTCTTGGTGTGTTTGGACCATTCTAGCTTGTTGTTGATGTGGACACCAAGGAACTTGAAGCTCTCAACCTTCTCCACTGCAGCCCCGTCGATGAGAATGGGGGCGTGCTCGGTCCTCCTTTTCCTGTAGTCCACAATCATCTCCTTAGTCTTGGTTACGTTGAGGGAGAGGTTGTTGTCCTGGCACCACATGGCCAGGTCTCTGACCACCTCCCTGTAGGCTGTCTCGTCGTTGTCGGTGATCAGGCCTACCACTGTTGTGTCGTCTGCAAACTTAATGATGGTGTTGGAGTCGTGCCTGGCCATGCAGTCGTGGGTGAACAGGGAGTACAAGAGGGGACTGAGCACGCACCCCTGGGGAACTCCAGTGTTGAGGATCAGCGTGGGAAATGTGTTGCTACCTACCCTCACCACCTGGGGGCGGCCCGTCAGGAAGTCCAGGATCCAGTTTCAGAGGGAGGGGTTTAGTCCCAGGATCCTTAGCTTAGTGATGAGCTTTGAGGGTACTATGGTGTTGAACGCTGAGCTGTAGTCAATGAATAGCTTTCTCACATAAGTGTTCCTTTTGTCCAGGTGGGAAAGGGCAGTGTGGAGTGCAATAGAGATTGCATCATCTGTTGATCTGTTTGGGCAGTATGCAAATTGGAGGGGGTCTAGGGTTTCTGGGATAATGTTGTTGATGTGAGCCATTACCAACCTTTCAAAGCACTTCATGGCTACGGACGTGAGTGCTACGGGTCTGTAGTCGTTTAGGCAGGTTGCCTTTGTGTTCTTGGGCACAGGGACTATGGTGGTCTGCTTGAAGCATGTTGGTATTACAGACTCAATCAGGGACATGATGAAAATGTCAGTGAAGACACCTGCCAGTTGGTCAGCACATGCCCGGAGCACACGTCCTGGTAATCCATCTGGCCCCGCAGCCTTGTGTATGTTGACTTGTTTAAAGGTCTTACTCACGTTGGCTACAAAGTGTGTGATCACACAGTCGTCTGGAACAGCTGATGCTCTCATGCATGCCTCAGTGTTGCTTGCCTTGAAGCGAGCATAGAAGTGATTTAGCTCGTCTGGTAGGCTCGTGTCACTGGGCAGCTCTCGGCTGTGCTTCCCTTTGTAGTCTGTAATAGTTTGCAAGCCCTGCCACATAAGACGAGTGTCAGAGCCGGTGTAGTATGATTCAATCTTAGCCCTGTATTGACGCTTTGCCTGTTTGATGGTTCGTCGCAGGGCATAGCAGGATTTCTTGTCAGCTTCCGGGTTAGAGTCCCATACAATTATCTGTAAGGTCCCTCAGTCTAGCAGTGAATTTCAAACACAGATTCAACCACAAAGTGATGTTTTCCAATGCCTAGCAAAGATGGGCACCTTGAATATCCCTTTGAGCATGGTGAAGTTATTAATTACACTTTGAATGGTTTATCAATACAATCAGTCATTACAAAGATATAGGCATCCTTCCCGACTCAGTTGCCGGAGAGGAAGGAAACTGCTCAGGGATTTCACCATGAGGCAAATGGTGACTTTGTGATAAGAGAGAACTAGGGATGGATCAACAACATTGTAGGTACTCCACAATACTATCCTAATTGACAGAGTGAGAATAAAAACCATTTGCAACAAGGCACTAAAGTAATACTGCATAAAAAGCAATTACCTTTTTGTCCTGAATACAAAGTATTATGTTTGGTGCAAATCCAATACAACACATTATTTGGTACCACTCTCCATATTTTCAAGCATAGTGGTGGCTGCATCATGTTATGAGTAAGGTATACTTGTAATCGTTAAGGACTGGGAAGTTTTTCAGGACTAAAAATAAACAATGGAGCTAAGCACAGTCAAAATCCTGGATTTACCTGGTTCAGTCTGCTTTCCTTCCACCAGACACTGGGATTAGATCAACTTTCAGCAACCTAACACACAATGCAAAATCTACACTGGAATTGCTTACCAAGATGACAGTGAATGTTCCTGAGTGGCCAAGTTACAGTTCTGACTGAAATCTGCTTGAAAATCTATGGAAAGACCTGAAAATGGTTGTCTAGCAATGATCAACAACTGATTTGACAGAGCTTGAAGAATTTTGAAAAGAAGCTCTTAGACTTACCCAGAAAGACTGTAATCACTGCCAAAGGTTATTCTAACATGCATTGACTCATGAGATGTATTACTTCTCTAATCAATATGAGTTGTATTTCTTTAAATCATTTGTCTTCCACTTTGACATTACAGAGTATTTTGTGAAGATCGTTGACAAAAAAATTTAAATCCATTTTAATCCCACTTCATAACACAACAAAATGTGGAAAAGGTCAAGGTGTGTGTATACTCTCTGAAGGCACTGTGTAAGGGCTTGGACATTCAGATAAATAAAAAGCAGATTTTTTGCTGGGGTTTCCGGACTGACTAATGAGCCGGCTGACAATGACTCTTATTTAGCAGACGGCCGGTGCTTATGGAAAACACTGAATTACCTACCTCCGTGATTACGCCTAAAGGCCCTGTGTTTTTTTCCTGACCAACAGGGTTTAGCCTCCTGACCCTACCTACAGTATGATAGATGGTGCTCCAAGCCAAGGTGTATGTATTGAATGTACTGGACTGAACTGAACTGGTTGTCACATAGTTCTCTCTCTCCCCCCTCCACAGAGCCCATGGTGAGGAACGGTCACGGTCGCCCCCCCTCAGCCCACAGTGTTAACTCCTTCCTGCACCAGTACACTGGTCCCTTTAAGAAGCCCCCGCTACGACGACCTCAGAGTGTCATAGGAGGAGGAGGGCTAGGGTCTCTCATGGCCATGCCCCGCAACGGCAGCCGCCTCGGTGAGACACACACACACACACACACGGGCATGGACACACAAACACACACAGTGTCACTTGAGTCAGGGGAGAGGGCAGGACAGTGGAAACTAACCAGGGAGTGGCTGCTATAGTTCCCAGCAGCTGTGGATGACATCAAGTTGAGTTGATGGAAAGAATAACCTCACTCATACGTTTATGGGCCCCCTGGTCTTCTCAAACACTGATTGTACAGTTATCCAGGACTTGCATATTTTGAAATGTTGACTTCATGTAAGAATCTCTGTCTCTGTACCACCTCCCCTTCTCTCCCCCTCTCTCAGACATTGTCCATGAGAACATGAAGATGGGTTCTGATGGAGAGAGTGACCAGGCGTCAGGGACGAGCTCAGACGAAGTGCAGTCTCCCACAGGGGTGTGTCTAAGGAACAGGGGCAACCGCCGCATTTCCGCAGAGGTGAGTCTGACAACCCCTTCATCCCTCTATCACTACATCTCTCCATCACTTCTTCACCAACTCATATAGAGGAAAGGAAATGTTGTTTGGGAGAGATTCATCCACTCTTGGAGGACGGGTTTTTAATAATTTCAAATGTTTTTAACAGTAGAATTTTTTTGTTTTTGTTTTATCTATCATTAGGATGATTTTTTTTTTTGATAAACGATTTTGTTACACATTTTTTTGTATTTTTTTGGGAATATCCTTGGAATGTTCTAACATTCACTAAAATGTTGTGCACAACATCTGTAACATTCGTTAGGTCACGGCAAATGTTCTCTTAATACAAAAACTGTCCAGTCGTGCTGATGATTATACAATGTTTGTATACCTTTTTAAAGAACAAATGAAATGTGTTCTAGGAAGTTCTTGCAACATCAGGTGAACGTTTTATACAGACATTTTATAATCATCAGCACGACTGGACAGTTTTTGTATTATGAGAACATTTGCCGTGACCTAACGAATGTTCTGGGAACTTTTACGAAACTCATTTTGGTTTGCTGGGACACCACATGCATGTCCTCATATGGCTCATGAAGCTATCAGTGTGACAGACAGACCAGACTATTACTGTTGTTTATCATCAAACTATCCAGATGTTCTCACCTCAGCTTAACATAGGGTGGTTTCAAGTCTTCCTATTGCATTAGACTATAAAGTGCGTATGCTGAGGGATATCCGCTAGTAAAAGAGATTGGTGATTTTCCAGCCAAGTACATAGCAACAAGACCTACCTTGGGAACAAACAAAAACTGAAGAGAAAAATCAATGGGCATTCACACAACATCAAAAGCCTCTGGTGATTATTCTCATGACGTCAACACATGATGTATTGGCTTTCATACTGTAGCATATTGACAGAGAACACATCTATTCTCTATTGATGTACTGTATGCATACAAAGAGGTTTGAGCCAGGACTAGACATTGGGTAATCAAATCTTCCCATCCCTGCTCAATTTGGCACTCCTCATGAACAGCTACAACGGTAAACACATTCACACAGCAAGTCTTATTCTTAAACTGGGCTCGGTGATGGAACAACGGATTAACAACTGAGCTTGTGGTCGGATGTGTGGTTGGGTGTGTGTATGTGTGGAAGGGGAAAAATGTATATTAGAGGTCAACTGATACCGATCGACCTCTAATATACACCTCTCCCCTTACCGATTTATTGGAAGACCAAAAAAAGCCGATACCGATTAATCTGCCATTTTTTATAAATATATATATATATATACATAGAGAATAAGGTGCAATTTTGGACGCAGACTAAGTGATCATGCGATGTATGACTTATACATACAGTTGAAGTCGGAGGTTTACATACACTTAGGTTGGAGCCATTAAAACTTGTTTTTCAACCACTCCACAAATTTCTTGTTAACAAACTATAGTTTTGGCAAGTCGGTTAGGACATCTACTTTGAGCATGACACAAGTAATTTTTCCAACAATTGTTTAGACAGATTAATTCACTGTATAACAATTCCAGTGGGTCAGAAGTTTACATACACTAAGTTGACTGTGCCTTTAAACAGCTTGGAAAATTCCAGAAAATGATGTCATGGCTTTAGAAGCATCTGACAGGCTAATTTACATAATTTGAGTCAATTGGAGGTGTACCTGTGGATGTATTTCAAGGCCTACCTTCAAACTCAGTGCCTCTTTGCTTGACGACATGGGAAAATCTAAAGAAATCAGCCAAGACCTCAGAAAAACAATTGTAGACCTCCACAAGTCTGGTTCATTCTTGGGAGCAATTTCCAAACGCCTGAAGGTACCATGTTCATCTGTACAAACAATAGAACGCAAGTATAAACACCATGGGACCTCGCAGCCATCATACCGCTCAGGAAGAAGATGCGTTCTGTCTCTTAGAGAAGAATGTACTTTGGTGCGAAAAGTGCAAATCAATCCCAGAACAACAGCAAAGGACCTTGTGAAGATGCTGGAGGAAACAAAAGGCACAAAAGTATCTATAGCCACAGTAAAACGTGTCCTATATCGACATAACCCGAAAGGCCGCTCAGCAAGGAAGAAGCCACTGCTCCAAAACCGCCATAAAAAAGACAGACTACGGTTTACAACTGCACAAAGATCGTACTTTTTGGAGAAATGTCCTCTGGTCTGATGAAACAAAAATATAACTGTTTGGCCATAATGACCATCGTTATGTTTGGAGGAAAAAGGTGGAGGCTTGCAAGCCGAAGAACACCACCCCAACCGCGAAGCATTAGGGTGGCAGCATCATGTTGTGGGGGTGCTTTGCTGCAGGAGGGACTGGTGCACTTCACAAAATAGATGCAATCATGAGGAAGGAAAATTGTGGATATATTGAAGCAACATCTCAAGACATCAGTCAGGAAGTTAAAGCTTGGTCGCAAATGGGTCTTCCAAATGGACAATGACCCCAAGCATACTTCCAAAGTTGTGGCAAAATGGCTTAAGGACAACAAAGTCAAACTACTGGAGTGGCCATCACAAAGCCCTGACCTCAATCCTATAGAACATTTGTGGGCAGAACTGAAAAAGCTTGTGTGAGCAAGGAGGCTTACAAACCTGACTCAGTTACACCAGCTCTGTCAGGAGGAATGGGACAAAATTCACCCAACTTATTGTGGGAAGCTTGTGGAAGGCTACCCAAAACGTTTGATCCAAGTTAAACAATTTAAAGGCAATGCTACCAAATACTAATTGAGTGTGTGTAAACTTCTGACCCACTGGGAATGTGATAAAAGCTGAAATAAATCATTCTCTCTGTTAAATGTTAGAATATTAGTAATCTTAAAATAGCTCAGTTAGGATCACCGCTTTAAGACAGGGAATACATTTTTACTAGGATTAAATGTCAGGAATTGTGAAAAACTGAGTTTAAATGCATTTGGCTAAGGTGTATGTAAACTTCTGACTTCACCTGTAGAGAGATATACAGTGAATTTTGGCCCATTCCTCCTGACAGAGCTGGTGTAACTGAGTCAGGTTTCTAGGCCTCCTTGCTTGCACAAGCTTTTTCAGTTCTACCCACACATGTTGTATAGGATTGAGGTCAGGGCTACACTGTAACGTGAAACACCACAAACTCTACCACCTGTCTCTCCTGTCTGCCTCCTGTAGGTGATCCACAATAGATTAACTAGCTCCTGTTTGAATCTACTCACAGAGTCCTGCTTTTTGTGTGTCGGTATGAGCTGTCCGATTGGCTCCCTTCAGGCAGCACAGCTTCAGCCCCGAGCACCACAACACATCACATCACATGCCTGGTGAGTGACGAAAGTGTCATTAGGGAGAGAGAAAGGAGCTATACATACTAGGAGACCTTCTCTCCCACTGCTCCATCAATAGCAGACCCTTACAGTACACACTCCTGTGCTCCCTGGAGCCTATCACACAGCTCATACCAGCACTCCGGGGTGACATTGCCTGTAAGGCACAGAGGAGAAGAATATAATATATTATCCACCATACAAAATGTATAAAACATCATACACTAGCCTGAAATCCAGAAACGGTTTTGCTAACATTTCACTCCAAGGAGTGGAATGATGACTTAAACAGACTGGTACCCAGGCTGATCATACACCTCATACACATGGCGTCCAAATAGCAGGAGGGGATTCCCTGTTCTCCGTGACTGAGCCTCCACTGTGTCTGTGGCAGAGTATGTGAGCGGAGCTGGAGCGGAGCGAGGAGCGTGCCCAATTTGACTGGAGCACGGAGCGAGATTCCCAAAGGCTGGAGTGTTGGCCTTCTCGGCCGCTCCAATAGCACCCCAGTAGCGCTCACTTCACGAGCTCAGAGCATGCCCATCCCAGCATGCATCTGTAGTCTACTTGTGTGCTGCTATAACCCCTTGCTTTAGCTACTGTCATGGAGTTGGCTAAATATTTTCATAAAGAAACTGATAACACACACAGGTGCTAAATGAAGTATTCCTACAAAGATGAGAACCAAGAACCATTTCTTGTGATGTAATGTCCAGAACTAAAGAATGATTGTGAAATCTGAAAAGACACACATCCGAGAAAGCATGCCGATGGACTCACTACAGTACACGCACATGCTAAAAGACAGGAACGAGATGGGTAGATAATGAACTCTCTCATTATAAACAAAAAATCTGATCTCTTAAAAGTTTCCTTAAAAGTTTCATTTTTGTTCTGTCATCTATACAAAAGGCCATCATTGATTTTTGGCCCAATAGGCCTGGCATATTCCAACTTTCATGGAGCTTTACGTGTTGATTGGGTTATTTTGCCTAAAAACCTTTATGCCTACATACAGTATATAAAAAAAGAACTCTGCATCCCTGCCCAGCCTGGCAAGAGTGGCCAAAAGGGTGTTTATCATCCTCAGTGGCTCTGCAAGTGTGGAGAGGATATTCTTCACTGCTGGCCTGCTCTCCAGGCAACATCGAATGAGCCTGAAGCCACAGACTCTGGCAAAACTTGTTTTTTATCAACATTAATTAAAAGGCACTGTAGACTGAGCCTAATAAGGCATTTTTTGTTTAATTTGTATTTAATTGTAAGTAAGACACAGCCTACAGTGGGGAAAAAAAGTATTTAGTCAGCCACCAATTGTGCAAGTTCTTTCACTTAAAAAGATGAGAGAGGCCTGTAATTTTCATCATAGGTACACTTCAACTATGACAGACAAAATGAGGAAAAGAAATCCTGAAAATCACATTGTAGGATTTTTTATGAATTTATTTGCAAATTATGGTGGAAAATAAGTATTTGGTCACATACAAACAAGCAAGATTTCTGACTCACAGACCTGTAACTTCTTCTTTAAGAGGCTCCTCTGTCCTCCACTCATTACCTGTATTAATGGCACCTGTTTGAACTTGTTATCAGTATAAAAGACACCTGTCCACAACCTCAAACAGTCACACTCCAAACTCCACTATGGCCAAGACCAAAGAGCTGTCAAAGGACACCAGAAACCAAATTGTAGACCTGCACCAGGTTGGGGAAGACTGAATCTGCAATAGGTAAGCAGCTTGGTTTGAAGAAATCAACTGTGGGAGCAATTATTAGGAAATGGAAGACATACAAGACCACTGATAATCTTCCTCGATCTGGGGCTCCACGCAAGATCTCACCCCGTGGGGTCAAAATGATCACAAGAACAGTGAGCAAAAATCCCAGAACCACACGGGGGGACCTAGTGAATGACCTGCAGAGAGCTGGGACCAAAGTAACAAAGCCTACCATCAGTAACACACTACGCCGCCAGGGACTCAAATCCTGCAGTGCCAGACGTGTCCCCCTGCTTAAGCCAGTACATGTTCAGGCCCGTCTAAAGTTTGCTAGAGAGCATTTGGATGATCCAGATGAGGATTGGTAAAAACTGAACTCGTCGTGTTTGGAGGACAAAGAATGCTGAGTTGCATCCAAAGAACACCGTACCTACTGTGAAGCATGGGGGTGGAAACATCATGCTTTGGGGCTGTTTTTCTGCAAAGGGACCAGGACGACTGATCCGTGTAAAGGAAAGAATGAATGGGGCCATGTATCGTGAGATTTTGAGTGAAAACCTCCTTCCATCAGCAAGGGCATTGAAGATGAAACGTGGCTGGGTCTTTCAGCATGACAATGATCCCAAACACACCGCCTGGGCAACGAAGGAGTGGCTTCGAAGAAGCATTTCAAGGTCCTGGAGTGGCCTAGCTAGTCTCCAGATCTCAACCCCATAGAAAATCTTTGGAGGGAGTTGAAAGTCTGTGTTGCCCAGCGACAGCCCCAAAACATCACTGCTCTAGAGGAGATCTGCATGGAGGAATGGGCCAAAATACCAGCAACAGTGTGTGAAAACCTTGTGAAGACTTACAGAAAACATTTGACCTCTGTCATTGCCAACAAAGGGTATATAACAAAGTATTGAGATAAACTTTTGTTATTGACCAAATACTTATTTTCCACCATAATTTGCAAATAAATTCATAAAAAATCCTACAATGTGATTTTCTGGATTCTTTTCCCCTCATTTTGTCTGTCATAGTTGAAGTGTACCTATGATGAAAATTACAGGCCTCTCATCTTTTTAAGTGAAAGAACTTGCACAATTGGTGGCTGACTAAATACTTTTTTTCCCCACTGTATATGCACAATTTATAGACTATAATGATTTAATCAAATACAATGTTGCGCTTAATATCCCTGACTTCCTACTCGCAAATGCTTCACAATGTGTTTCTTTGTAGGCTATAGCCTTGAAATTATAATATAGCCTAAATAATTAATTTTCGTTCCTTCTTAGTCTCCCTGTAGCCTATTTAGTGTTTATATACTGTTTAATATGACATGTAGCCTATTCAGAGTGTTTATATACTGTTTAATATGACATGTAGCCTATTTGAAATGACGTTCGCTTCTTACATTCACCTTTTCATGTTTATTCAAATACTTTTCATTCAAATCATAGGGTTTGGTTTCAATACTTCAAAACCAAATGGTAGGTCCAGGTAGTCACGAAAATAGATGGGTGTTGGTTAAATTGTGATTTTAATGAATGAAGTGAATTTGGAGCAGCAGTTCTTTTTTTTCCTGTGACCATGGAGCGGTTTTTAGCAGAGCGGTTGGAAAGGACTTTGAGCGGGACTTCTTACCGCTCAACTCTTGTAGCGCTAGACTAGGGAGGAAGCATGGCTGTTTTGGGATTACATCACTGCCTGGGATTACAGACTAATACGTTCCAGATGGGCACCGTTGTACAGGATTAGGACCGGCTGATTGGACGACTGGAGAGGGTGGGGGGTTCAGAGGTCAATACCCCTTCCCGTATATCGCCAATCCTGGCATTGGAGGGATCAAATTAGACCAATAGGATTCTGTCATTTAAACAAATAGAATGGCAGTCCAGGAATAGCAGCAATAACACTTACCTAAGGCATAACCATACTGATATTCTATTAACATATGGAGTATAAATCAACATCCCGCTAGTTACAACATACAACCAAAAGGCAGATGAGGTCATAGTCCCGTTCAGTCAGACAAGCAGAAACAGAAAGGATCAAGCCAGTCAGTGTATATATAGGAGTCAACGCCAATAAATTGTAGATTAGCTCAACACTATGTTTAAATGAGTCAATACTGGTCATTTGTTGAAAGTTCAGTATTTATAGTGTGGCATACAGTAGATGCAGTTGAATGTTTCCCAGTGTGACTTCAGTGTTGCTTCAGAAAAGGGTTGGGAGTGGATTTAACACAGCCAAATATATTAACATTCAGTAATCTAACAAAGAGAGGAATTGCATTATGGGAAGTTATCCAGGGTGGGTGGGTGTGTGTTTAGTCGTTTTTATATAACACGTCAGGCTCAGGCTCATGTTTTGGGACAAGGCTCCTCTGGGGATAACATGATCCCATGTCTGTTACACAGCCTCAGGGGCCACCCTTCATTATGTACATACACACACTACTACAGATTTCCACAAACTCTGCACTGGGCCCCGCTCTGGGTGCACGTTTTGTTTTCTGCCTGAGCACTGCACAGCTGATTCCGATAATAAACTTTGATGATTTGAATCAGCTGTGTAGTGCTAGGGCAAAAACCTAAATGTGCACCCAGAGGGTCCCCAGGACAGAGTTTGGGAAACCCTGGCCTAATGAAGTCTAAAGTAGGTTGTTCATGGTGCTAGAAGCGGCTGTGTTGATCCAAGGGGCTCTTGCACCATTTAGTTTAGGGTCCACAGTATTTGTTTGGAGCGTGGTCTGTTTATCTAAGGTTTAACACTGTGTGTTCAAGATTTACACTAGCATGTTTACTCACTGTTTTCCCCGTCTCGTTCTCTCTGGCTGTCTGTTGTTTTTTTCTCTCTCTCTCTCTCTCTCTTTCTTTCTCTCTTTCTCTCTTTCTCTCTTTCTCTCTTTCTCTCTTTCTCTCTTTCTTTCTTTCTTTCTTTCTTTCTTTCTTTCTTTCTTTCTTTCTTTCTTTCTTTCTTTCTTTCTTTCTTTCTTTCTTTCTTTCTTTCTTTCTTTCTTTCTTTCTTTCTTTCTTTCTCTTTCTTTCTTTCTTTCTTTCTTTCTTTCTTTCTTTCTTTCTTTCTTTCTTTCTTTCTTTCTTTCTTTCTTTCTTTCTTTCTTTCTTTCTTTCTTTCTTTCTTTCTTTCTTTCTTTCTTTCTTTCTTTCTTTCTTTCTTTCTTTCTTTCTTTCTTTCTTTCTTTCTTCTTTCTTTCTTTCTTTCTTTCTTTCTTTCTTTCTTTCTTTCTTTCTTTCTTTCTTTCTTTCTTTCTTTCTTTCTTTCTTTCTTTCTTTCTTTCTTTCTTTCTTTCTTTCTTTCTTTTCTTTCTTTCTTTTCTTTCTTTTCTTTCTTTCTTTCTTTCTTTCTTTCTTTCTTTCTTTCTTTCTTTCTTTCTTTCTTTCTTTCTTTCTTTCTTCTTTCTTTCTTTCTTTCTTTCTTTCTAGGATCTGAACAAGCGTCTGTCCCTGCCTGCTGACATCCGTATCCCAGACGGTTACCTGGAGAAACTACAGCTGACGAGCCCCTCTTTTGACCAGCCCCTCAGCCGCCGCTCCCGAAGAGCATCACTGGTGAGAGAGACACACACACACACACTGGGGATGGAGGGAAAGGAGAGACATATCTATGTATATCAATATGAGTCCTTCCTTCATCCAGCCCTTGAGCCGCCGCCTCTAAGAGAGAAACCGAGTGAAGGAGAGAGAGAAAGAGACAGACAACATGTAGATAAAAACTGTGTGAGAGAGACTGTAAGTCAGTCAGAGAAAAACCGATTGAGAGAGACTTTTGGGGAGAGCGAAAGAAACCGACCAAGAGAGACTGAAGATGAGAGAGGGCTCACACCTGTCTCTTCTACTCTGCCTGTTGTCATCTGTTTACACCTAGCCTCAGAGTGGCCTGCGTCAGCACCGCTGCGTGATTGTGCTCCATGTTAGTGTTTATGCTTCGGGCGTCTGTCAGCGAGCACACTGCATAATTGTGTTCCGTGTGTGTGCGAGTGAGTGTATGCTTTTGCCTCTGTCAGGATCAGAATAGAGGAACAGTACCGTTCTATGTTCTGTTGAGCGAATCACATGCTTCCACTCACATGCACCATGCCGCCTCTCCTCTGCTCCCTCTCGTGCCATAAAGGCTAATGTTCTGTCCAGTGTTCGATGGAATTAGCCTCAGTCAGTGGAGGAAGTGATGGGATGGAAACATATATAGAGCACACACACGCACATAGATGTGCAAGCACGCGCACACACACGTGAGGCCGTTAGAAGGATTTGTGAAGTGTGTGTGTGTGTGAACCCATCACTGCTAACGAGGACATACGCCTCATTAATAATATTGTTATTACTCCCCTCTTCTTTTTCTCTCTTAGTCAGAAATTGGATTCGGCAAGCTGGAGACCTACATCAAACTGGACAAATTAGGAGGTGCGTCTGTGCGTTTGCCTGTGTGTTTCCACTCTTGTCTGCTCCCAAATCTCCCGCTATCTTAAAAGGCCACACCTGCTAGTTTCCCATGGTCATTAATTAGACTTGGACACTGTCATTGCACCTTGACCTGGTCATTGAATGAATAGAGCCCTTGATCTCTGACCTCTGCTCCTAGCTGATAATCAGCGTGTGAGGGGATCCGTTTGAGCAAAGCACAGAATCCCAAATGATCTTGATGACATACTGATTAGTTAAAGGGGCAATCTGCTGTGCTGCATCCATTTCTGGACGTTTAAATGAATGATATGTGCCCATTGATTCTTGAAGAATATAACTTAGAAATGCCTCATGAGCCTTAGTTCAACTGTCGTTCCCCATCAGAACCTAAAATATATTGTTTTACTCCACTGTTTGCGAACATTGTAATTGTATTGGGAACAAACACAGTATAGCAAAAAATATATATTAAAATGTTAATCATGGATGGTCAGTCCTTGCGTTCATAACTCTGTCTATGAATTTGAGTGGGTACATTTTTGCCAGCCCCGTCCCTCACCTTTTTTCCAGAATAGTTGGTTATTGTTTGAACTGCACATTTCCCCTTTAATTGGGATGCAAGGTGATTTGTAGATCCGTAATTCTGCTCAGTCCGAATTTAATATAGTTGATCTCGAACACGCACAGTCACCTGTCTGTCCAATTGGATCTGTTAGTTCTTTCATCCCTCACTCCCTTTCTCTCTCTCTCTCACTCACTCACTCACTGTCATCCTTCTCGCTCTCTGTCTCCCTAATCTCTCATCCCTCTTGTTTTATGGGGGCCGGGGTGTAATGTGGTGTTTAACCCTAACCCCTAAGTAAGTGAGGTCTCACTCAAAAGTTACAGTTTCTCACCCATCTCTCTATCCCTCCCTCTCTCCCTCCAGGGGATGTATGCTAACAGTGTTTAAGGGGGGAGTAAACTGACCGACAACCTCTCCCCTCTCTCCCTCCAGGGGACGTATGCTACAGTGTTTAAAGGAAGGAGTAAACTGACCGACAACCTGGTGGCTCTGAAGGAGATCAGACTGGAGCACGAGGAGGGAGCCCCCTGCACCGCCATCAGAGAGGTGTCCTTACTGAAGGACCTGAAACACGCCAACATAGTGACCCTGCACGACATCATCCACACAGACAAGTCCCTGACGCTAGTCTTCGAGTACCTGGTGAGAACGGCATCCTCTTTCTTACGCCTCACTGGAGATAGAGTAGGGTGTGACAGCACGTGATCGTTTCAGGAACAGTACAGCCTGGTCAAATCAAATGTTTTTTTCCTCACGTGCTTTGTAAACAACAGGTGTAGACTAACAGTGAAATGCTTTTTTATTGGGCCCTTCCCAACAATGCAGAGAGAAAAAAAGAATCGAAAAGACAAGGAATAAATACACAATGAGTAACGAAAACCTGGCTATACTCGGTACATGTGGAGGGTGCGAGGTATTTGTGTTGTGGTGTTTCTGTGTTGGCTGCTGTGTTTCCGTGACTCGTCTTGTCTCCTCTCCTGCAGGACAAGGACCTGAAGCAGTACATGGACGACTGTGGGAACATCCTGAGCATGCAGAACGTCAAGGTGAGTGTCTACAATACACCACAGGCTGCTTGCCAAGGCCTCCAAGTCTCCACAGAGACTTGGAGAAAAAAAAAATCAGTAGTAGAAAAAAAATCCTCACTCTGCTCTCTGCTGGTGACTAGCGCAATGTCAACTCATAGGATTGAAACGTGTCACACCACAAATGGAAGTTCTCTCTGGAAAAATAAAGTTATCCTTATCTAATGGAGATTTTAGGGAAACTACTACACCTTTTTTCCCCACTCACATAGCTTAAGATAATAATAGTTTTGCTGGTGTTTACACAGTTGCAAGTATCTGACTACCTTGAGAGATGTGACATCTTTGTTGTTTTGTTGTTCAGATATTCTTGTTCCAGATCTTGCGAGGGCTGGCGTACTGTCACAAACGGAAGGTTCTACACAGAGATCTGAAGCCTCAGAACCTGCTCATCAACGACCGAGGGGAACTCAAACTGGCAGACTTCGGTGAGAGATCTGTTCTGCCCTGGGTTCTAGGGGTTGAAAGCGCTGGTTGTTCCTAGATACGCTTTTCACACTATCGTGCTAACCTGAACCGTACTGAGCTGGCTCGGATGTTTTCTTTTCACATGGTCTGGTTCCAGCAACTTTGGTGGAGGCAGAACCAGGCCAGCACAGTCCAGGTCAGCTTGGCTCAGTTTGGCATGATTGCTGACATTGAGCCTGTCTATTCAGTAAACTCTGACTGAAATGTCCCTTTGTATAACCCATTGTTATTTTGTTCCAGGTCTGGCCCGGGCCAAGTCAGTCCCCACTAAGACGTACTCCAACGAGGTGGTGACACTCTGGTACCGGCCTCCTGACGTTCTACTGGGCTCCTCAGAGTACTCCACACAGATAGACATGTGGTGAGTGGGCTGAGGTGATCTAGAACCATGAGACAAACAACATAGAACCATGAGCATTACTTGAGGGTTATAATGAGCCATCTTTTAATCTAATCTGAATGATATATGCAAAACTGAAAGCCATCTTGACCCCTATATCTATCACACCTTTAGCGGTCGTTCTGTTACTCCTGAATAATGAGAAAAGCCATGCATCTAATTTACAGTAGAAGGGCAGGAAAAGTGAAGTGAAAGGGGGTGTATAGACTCCCCTAATAAAGATGTGTATTGACTCGTTGTACATCTATTTGAACCCTAACCTAATCCGTCTGACCCCAGGGGTGTGGGGTGTATAGACTCCCCTAATAAAGATGTGTATTGACTCGTTGTACATCTATTTGAACCCTAACCTAATCCGTCTGACCCCAGGGGTGTGGGGTGTATAGACTCCCCTAATAAAGACATGTATTGACTCGTTGTACATCTATTTGAACCCTAACCTAATCCGTCTGACCCCAGGGGTGTGGGGTGTATAGACTCCCCTAATAAAGACATGTATTGACTCGTTGTACATCTATTTGAACCCTAACCTAATCCGTCTGACCCCAGGGGTGTGGGGTGTATAGACTCCCCTAATAAAGACATGTATTGACTCGTTGTACATCTATTTGAACCCTAACCTAATCCGTCTGACCCCAGGGGTGTGGGGTGTATATTCTATGAGATGGCTGCCGGGAGGCCTCTGTTCCCTGGTTCTACTGTGGAGGACGAACTGCATCTTATCTTTAGACTGCTGGGTGAGTGCTGCCATCTGGTGGCAGCAACACAATACGACCTGACATGCTACCATTAAATCAATTTGCTCTCTGCTTGCTCTCTCTTACATATGTTGTGCACTGTTGTGTGTTCTTAATCATTTTAGTTTGCTTGTATATGTCACAGCACCACACGTACAATTGTCTCTGGAAAAGTAGTTCATCGAAGTCTGTTTTTAACCTACAGCTTTGTATAGGCAGTCATCTTTTGTGATTAAAGCTCCAATGCAGCCGTTTTTATCTCAATATCAAATAATTTATGGGTTACAATTAATACCGTACTGTGATTGTTTAATTTAGCTGTCTGAGACACACACACACACACACACACACACACTGTCTGAGTGAGGAGAGGAAAACAGAAAATGAGCTGTTATTGGCAAAGAGGATTGGAACTCCAAACTCCATCCCACTAAAACAGGCTGAAATTTCAGGCTGTCTTTTCAAACAGCTCTTACACTAAAAGGGAATTATCATCATTTTCACAATTTCACAGTATTATTCCAACCTCCTAGTGTTGGAATGTATATATAAAGCACAGGGAAATCATGTTTTTGACTGCACTAAGGCCCAGTGCAGTCAAAAACATGATTTCCCTGTGCTTTATATATACATGGGCTTAATGTCTGAATATCTTCTCCCCCACCCACCTGAAACAGGCACACCTACAGAGGACAGCTGGCCTGGGATCTCTTCCATGGACGAGTTCAAGTCCTACAAGTTCCCCAAGTACAAGATACAGGCCCTTATCAACCATGCACCCAGGTATGTAGGGCTGCCTGCCTGGGGTTGGACCTGAGGGGGTTAATATAAATAAATATGGTCCTAACAACATCCACTGAAGTTCTCAAATTGACATCAATGCATGACTAAGTGAACATTTCAGTTAGGATTTCACCCCTTGTCAGAGCGATTTCCACAGATTGCCACAAACAAGTAGTTACACCACATGTCTCTTGTCAGCTCTTTTCCCAAAGTAAATGGCTTATGTGTAAAATCCAGGTGTTTCTTTTTTAGTGAAGTACCTTGGCCGTTCTGCTTTCAAAAAATGATTTTGTAAGAGAAAGGTTTTCTAAAAGTGTGTGTTTGTGCTGTGCTGTGCTGCTTTCTGTGTGTGTGTGTGTGCTTCACTTCCTGTGATGTAAATCCTGTGGAATAGTCGACTCTGCTTCCTTCCTATAGTTTGCTACACCACCATGAGTCACTCCCACTGATCTAACACCCCTCCCTCTGTTCTCTCTCTCTCTCTCTCTCTCTCTCTCTCTCTGTTTCTCTCTGCCTCTCTCTCTCTCTCCCTGTTTCTCTCTCTCTCCCTGTTTCTCTCTCTCTCTCTCTCTGCCTCTCTCTCTCTGCCTCTCTCTCTCTCTCTGCGATTCTCTGTTCTCAGGTTGGACACTGACGGCATCGACCTGCTGCTTTCATTTCTAAAAGTGAGATGCACTATATTTGAATAGGGACTGAATATTAACTCATTGAATAAGCAATCATCCGAAGCGTTGCACCACTGTTCCAACACCCGGATCTGAAAAACCGCAACATGTTGTTACATTGGGACAATGTACTTGCACAAAACGGATAGAATTGTAAGGGAAAACTCGGTGAACATATGGCCTATAGTAACTTCACCAGAAGGCAGATGTGTACAGTACATTATTTAATTCTTATTACTTACTATTTAGCTTCCTGTAGGCAGGAGTTGATGTTTGTCTGTCACGAGTTCTCCAATAGAGGGGCACACACACACACTGTAATGTTTCTCTGTCGTTGCTTTTCCAGTACGAGTCCAAGAAGCGGATGTCTGCAGACGAGTCAATGAGACAGCCCTACTTCATGAGCCTGGGGACGCACGCACACAACCTGCCAGAGAGTGAGTGATGAGATGGAAGCAGGGCTGGAGACTTGGCAGGCTCTGCTTACTGTTCTAGTGATATTAGTCTGCAGTCTGCACACTCAAGTAGTCAGCTGCAACTGTGTAACAGAGCACTGAGTGTTCTAAATACAGAAATCGGATTGTTCTGGCTATGGTAATGCTGTTCTGCGGGGTGTGGGTTCCTTATCTTTTTTCCTTTTCTCTCTTTGTGTGTGTGTGTGTGTGTGTGTGTGTGTGTGTGTGTGTGATAGGCATATCCCTATTTACACTGAAGGAGGTCCAACTGCAGAGAGATCCTGGCTATAGGAACTCTAACTATCCTGAGTCAGGTGAGTGAAAAACTATTTAAAAAAAACATTAAATACACATTAATACCCTGAAAAGGGTGTTTATTTATTATCACCTAATAGTCTTCATTTACCTAGTGGTTTATGATAAAACCACAATAACACAATAGTCCCTTCAAATTATTAATTTGTGCTTTGCTTTTGTTTTATCCTTCAGGCAACGGCAAGAACAGAAGGCAGAGCATGCTCTTCTAGGTTCCTGTTCAACAGCTACCTGTATAGTCATACAGACGGAGATAGTCCAGTCCCAGAGATGGATGTCTACAAGGGCCAAGGGGGTTCCCCCCAGTCTCCTACCTCTTTGTGGCCCCCCCTCCACCTGCTAGGGTCCTCTATCTACAGTACAGTTTGGCCCCTGAGGTTCTGGCCTGGTGAAACTGGCCCAATAAAAGAGACGTTTATACATTTATATTTATTGGGGAAGAGAGAATTTGCTGCTAAAAATCCAACTACTGTCTAGAAGATTCTAACTGGCTCAGTCACTTTAAAAACAAAAAAAACATGCAATGTGTATAGATTTTTCATTATTTTGAAGTGGTGTTTTATTCTCTTTGTGGTTTTGTCATCATTCATTTCTATCATTTCCACCTCAGAACTCCTCCTAAGTGTGTGTGTAAGACAGACCGACCCCGACCGACCGACGTCTTCGCTGTTTGCAGTCGGGCGTTTTGGATGTTCTCTTGATCTGTTGACGTGCATGGCGATGTATTCAAATATTTCTGGACCTTTCATGTCACAAGATGTCTGTTGAGGCCAGTTCAGCCCTGACCACATCCCGCCTGCTGTCAACCTGAAATACTGTACCTCCATATTTGATAGAAGATATGGGAGCAGTGATATGACTTGGTGAAAACAGGTGCACATAGTTCTTAGTGGGTATAAACAAGGTAGAACTGGAGCTTCCACCGTACTGTGTTTTTTAAATTGCAGTAAATATATAAAAATGACCTGACGGTCTAATACCCTGCTCAACGTGACTACAGTGACCTGGAACGCGTCTGTTACCGCCGCATGACAACTTCTCTCTCTATTGCACCAAGCTTCCTGTGTTTGTCGTGAAGGGTGTGTGAAGCGGAGCTGAAATCCCACTGTACTGTCCAACCACTGTCATCCATCCATTCATTCCGACCCTCCTTCAACCATCTATAAAATGGTTCCTTGTTTTGGATTGCTTTCATCGTCGTTATGTTGCATGCAATGCTCTGAATGGGAAAAGAAGCGCACAGTCACTGAGCTTCTCGGTTGCTTTCCAAAATAGCATCCTACTCCTTATATAGTGCACTTCCTTTGACCAGAGCTTATGGGCTTCTGGTCAAAGGTAGTAGACTAGAGTATAGGGTGTTATTTCGGATGGACCCTTCCAATTCTATTCAGGGTGCTCTTAGTACTAGTCCAAGGCCCATATTTATGAAGCATCTCAGAGTAGGAGTGCTGATCTAGGATCAGTTATGCCTTTTATGATCATAATGAATAAGACTCTGGGTACTCGGCTCTGCGCGCCCCAGCGGCTCTGAGAAGAGAGTATGAATAAGATTCCATGGACTGGGAGGACCTGATCCTAGATCAGCACTCCTATTCTGAGACGCTTTATGAATACAGGCCCAGTTTTCCTAGTGAATTCAGTGCTGAGTTTGCATACGGTCTACTTAACAGTGTTACCTACCTGATGTTTTTTATGATACTATTACATTGTTTATTTGTGGATCATTGTTATTATTGGTGTGGCATATTTTTGGGATGCCCTCCTTATATTTGAGCTTGATTTTTTTTTTCTGAGAAAATACAATTAAACTGAAGATGAAAAATACTTCTACTTCTGGTGTGTTACTTCTGCTCAATCCGTTCCTCTAGTTAGCCTCTAAAACACAGACAGACACAGACAGACAGACACAGACACCTATTGTATAATATGAAAACCTGAATGCAGAGTTGCAGCATTCAATGCTTCAGGTTTATTCAAAACAGCTTTTCACCAATATAAAATGATACAGAATATATACTGCATAACAAAAAAAACATTACAAAGTGTTAAAGCTTTTTCATTCATTTGGAATCTCCTCTTTATAGAATTTTTTTTAAGGAGGAAAATTTTTGAAAAGGCACAGCCGGTACTATTTGAAAAGCACACTGCATATAATACAGTTCAATATCATTCAATGGAAACAACGTTTCGCATTCTGTTATGAAAATCATAAAAAAATACAAAAAGAAATACAATTTTTACAAGATTAAAACAACCAAGCCCTGTGCTTGGAGAGGGAAGTTGGTAACTGATATACGGACCCTGTCTTACGTGTTGCTATACATCGCTAAGCTATGCTTAACTAGCCTGGTCCTAGACCGATTTGTGCTCTTGCCATCTTCTATGTTCATTGTCACACCATTGTCAAGATGGCACAAACAGACCTAGAGACAGGCTAACCCTAACTACTGTCCACTTGGACAGGGTCCTGCTGTGGAAATGCACTTAATTCTAACACGCCAGAGGTCTCACAGACCGCACGGTGTATGGCTTTAACCAAGTGCTTTCAACCACGCAACTGGAATTCTAACCCAACTTAAGTGCAATAAAAAGTGAGGTCAACATGCCATGTAATGTAGAGTCAATCTTGAGTATTTCCACTGTAGAATCATTTTGCAGAAACTGACGGCCAATGATGAAGATGATGATAATACTACTCGTTTTTGAGACCCCCAAGTCACAAGCACGTTTGCCTGGGAATAAACAGCAGACTGATGATGATTATCGCCCCCTTGAGAAGAGATGCTTTATGAAGATGGTCAAAGTAGAACCAACGGGCTGGTTTGGGTTTTGAGTCTGAATCAGGACTTGTGATTGGCAGGGGACAGGAGCAGCGGGAAGGGGGACCCATCCAGGTTTGGCAGGGGGACCGGGAGGTGTCCATTCATTAGACTGGGAAACTGTGGAGAGAGAGAGAGAGAGCAGGGGGGGAAGCAAGGTGGAGGTTCAGCCAATGCTACTGAAGTGTCAGTATGCTGTGCATCCCAAACTTTCTCAAATGAGTGGTTGGCAAACAGAAGTGTGGATGAAGAAAAAAAGAGGCCTGTACACTGTATTTAACGCCGCCCTCGAGTGCTTTATCCCTTCCAACAACTTCACAATGTTTTCACTTCACAGAAGCCTTTGCCAGGTGTCTCTGCCAATGATCCTATCACGAGAGCGACTGTAGTGTTGTCACTGGTCCAGTTTCCCGGTTTCCTGTTGTTCTACGCACGGTGTCCCTCTTCCTTCCTCCCCTCCCTTCTCACTCCTTTCTGATCGTTTCTACCACCACAACAGGCTGTATAGAGGGAGAAGTGAGTGCATTGTACATAAAGAGGGCCACTTAGGCTTTTGTGAGGAGGGGGCTAGCTAGCTGCCTAGCTGCACAAATGAGGAGCAGACTTCCGTCCCAAACGGCACACTTCCCTACATAATGCACTACTTTTGGCCCATATGGCTCTGTTCAAAAGTAGCATACTATATAGAGGATAGGGTTCCATTTTGGATGCAAGCCCAGGATCCGCCCCCTCTCAGAAACCTGTCCACACTGTTCAGTCTGCCTCGGCTCCCTTGGGCTCAAACAGGAAGTATTCACAGGATATCCTCTCCCTTTCTGCATTTGCGGAGTCCTGAAACTGGACACCTCCGGAACCGCTGGACTGAGGTACACTGACTGAGAGAACGAGAAAGCTTCTCCTAATGTAACAAACCTCGCCCGGTCAGACTCTGTTATTGCCGGCAAACTCAGTCAGTAACAAAGACTGCTCATGTCGTCTCATCTTGCTGTCTACTTTATACACACACTGAGTACCCCATAATAGAACATCTTAAAAGGACCTGGAACGTAGAATTACAGGTAAGTGTAACTTAAGATCAAATGGAGAAAGAGGGATGTGGAAAACGTTACGTGTTGATATTACCAGGGCAGGTCAAGGGTTTTGAGAAAGGGAGACACGGAGAGAAATGCATTTATTCTACCTGACACACATTTGCATGCATTATGCTGTTGGATGGAGAGTGTCAACCGATAGAGGGACAAGTCTTCAGGAGTAAACAAACCAGCTTCAGTAAACAAACAAACAGTCCGTTCAGCACTTCTCTATTCTTTCATCTTAAGTCTCCCTCCCTCGCTCCTTCTCTTGCTTACCTGGAACAGTGATCAATGTCCTTGCAGCCGTGCAGGGGTCAGAGTGGCTACGGGACACCGACTGCTCTCTCCCTTCCTTTAGCTTTTTCTCCTTACCTCTCCCTCCTCCTCTCCCTCCCTCCTTCCCTTCTCTTGCTTACCTGGAACAGAGATCCGTGTCCCTGGAGCCGTGCAGGGCTCAGAGGGGCTATGGGACTAAGACTGCTCCAGAAGTGGATGCCTGATAACAGAGGGCTGTGAGCCAGCAGCAGGCCAGATGGAGTCTAGGGAGGGAGAAAGAAGAGGGGAGGGGGGGGTGCAGAGATAGTAAAGAGTATTTGGATCAGTGATAATAACTGCAATGACAACTGTTTGAAATAAAAACCCTTCACCTGAGGTATAATACATTTTGAAAGTAGTATTCACTTGAAATGAAATGTAAAATGGTAATTTCTCTCAGCCTGGTGTTATTATGAACAGCAAAAACAAATGTCTGTGGTTTCTCCTTTTGATACAGGGGTGAGGTAGTGGGGAGAGGGGTGATTGTTGTTGGGGCTTTCACTCCTTAGGCATCACAGCCCTCCCTTGGAACGCTTGTAGAGGCTAGAGAGCAACATGTATTCAAATCAATTCCCCTCCAGAGAGAGAAATAAGCCTGTTTTGTTGGGGGGAGCAGAGCAGAGGGACCCTGCCTGGTCTGCCTGCCTTTTCCTTCACTATTAATGGAATGATTGGAGCATATGGCATCAATTAGGGCCTCTTCCCCTCTTTCTCTGTCTTTCTCATTCTTTCTCACTCTCTCGCTCCCTCTCTCTCTAATGAGGATATGATTTCTGTAAATCTCTGTTTTTTCCTCTGATCTCACTTATACCCAAATACACTGTTGGTGATTTTCATCTCTGTTGTTGCTGTATAGCAGGGTTCCCCAACTGGTGGCCCTCGGGCCAAATTTGGTCGGTGGGTGTTTTTATTTGGCCCCCCAAGTCTTCTGAGAAAAAGATAAAAACTTTTTTTTTTGTTGTGGAATTTTCATTGTTGGACAAAAACAACTAAAAACACCAGGAAATAATCTCCAAGTGACATTAATTTAAGAAATCGGTCCCCAAGAATTCCCCACATAATAAAGAGACACGCGATTGTATACAAATGTTAGCAAGGTTTGAAATTATTCCATTTTAGTCAAACATATCTGTTTGGGCTTCAATTTGCAGTCTACAAATGATTTGTAATTGTTCTGGCCCACCCTCCATCCGCTCATGAGAAAATCAGCCCGCGGCTGAATCTAGTTGATGATCCCTGCTGTATAGGCTGTATCTCACTGTGTGCAGAAGTTTTCTGTTGTGGTGTAATTCATTTTTTATTTTACCTTTATTTTACTAGGCAAGTCAGTTAAGAACAAATTCGTATTTTCAATGACAGCCTAGGAACAGTGGGTTAACTGCCTTGTTCAGGGGCAGAACAACAGATTTTTACCTTGTCAGTTCGGGGATTCGATCTTGCAACCTTTTAGTCCAACGCTCTAACCACTAGGCTACCTGCCGCCCCAAATGATGCAAATGTGGTCTAGCAGGGATAATGATAACTTTGTAACAAAAAATGTGTCTTTGTGATGTGGATTTTCACTGCTGCTTGAGTTGGAATGCAACTTTTTAACAGAGAGTACGCTCAATAAAATTGTACTGAAGAGTGGCCCATGATCTTCCATGGCCCATATAATCTATAAGTGTTTCCAGAGCCAGACTGTGGCCTGTGGCAGAGCCTTGCTACTTTAGCTGGGTTTGGGGAGACGGATGACCTCAGGTCTGGATAAGATCCACGGCTCTTTCTCCTCTGTCTAAAAATCTGTCCTCTCCTCGTCTCCTTTCCTTAATCTACACTGATTGGAAAAGAGTGAAAAGAATAATGTTGAAAAGTCATTATTAGAACAAAAGGTGATCCCTACAACCTAAAAGCGTTCTTCGGCTGTCCCCACAGGAAAATCCTTTAAAGAACCCTTTGTTGGTTCCCGGGTAGAACCCGTTTTGGTTCCAGGTAGAACCCGTTTTGGTCCCGGGTAGAACCCGTTTTGGTCCCGGGTAGAACCCTTTTGGGTTCTATGTCGAACCCTTTCCACAGAGGGTTCTACCTGGAACCAAAAAGGGTTATCCTATGGGGACAGCCAAAGAACCCTTTTGGAACACTTTTTGTCAATTTGTTTCTAATAGTGTAGGTACCTGGTCAGTTTTTTCAGATCTTTTTTGACAATTGAGAAAATATAAAGCCCATCCCCCATGGCCAGGCAGGCAACAGTACAGACAACACTATACGCTTTAGATAAAAGCTTCGGCCAAGTAGCCTATATCATGCTATATAGCAGTAGAATTCACCTGGGCAGTGAAGAAGGCAGGGGTGAGGGACCCGGACGGCAGGGCGGGGCTGTTAAGGGCTATGGAGCCAATGTCACTTCCTGTCAGGAGCAGGGAGGAGGCGGAGATCTCTAGGGCTTTGGGCTTCTTAGTTTTGGGTGGGAGTCCATGTCCACTGTCTCCATGACTACTACCACTACCCCTACTACCACCACTGGTCCTCTTCTCCGGAGGCTGCAGGGCCCTCTCTCTCTCTCTGTGCCCAGAGGAGAGATTCAAGGGCTGGGCCCCCTGGTCAGAGTCCTCCCCCTCCTCCTCTTCAGCCTCTGGGCTCCAGCCTCCTCGCCCCGGTCCTGGCTGGGGGTTAGGGCTGGGGGGCGAGGAGTACGGGGAGCGCCGGTGGTGATGGTGGTGGAGAGGGGAGGGTTTAGATGGACTGTGGATGCTGAAGGAATGTGATGAAGGCTTGATGAGGGAGGGTGAGGGTGGAGTTCTCTCTGTGGTACCAGCCCCAAAGCGGATGACTCCGGACCGGGCTTCGTCCTGCTGCCTCTCCTGCCTCTCCCTCAAGGCTCTGAGCAGCTCCTCTGGAGGATGATGGAGGGAGCTGACGCTGAAGGAGGAGTAGAGACCAGAGCGGAGGTAGTCATTACGACACGCAGCCTGCTGAGCCGCAGCAGCCGCCCCCACGGCTCTCCTCTGCTGCTGTGCCTCCTCCTCTTCCTCCTCTACGTCTAGGTCCTGGACGTCATCCTCACGGAGGGTCACCCTGCCGGACGTCAAGCCCATCTCTACCGCCGCAGGGTCCATCTTCAGGATCTCCGGGAATGAGACAAACTTGTAGACAAACTTCTGGCCGATCACTTTCTTGATGATGTTCTGGAACAGAGAGGAGGGTGGGGAATAGTGTACAGGTTGAACCTTAAAACGACCCCCTGATTTACCTCGTATTTTCTTCGCACCTCATATTCCTTCGTTAATAATCAAAAGCTCTAGTACTCATTCAGAAGCTGATGACAGCAGTATACATTTTAATTTCTGTTGTCAATGAAAAACAGAACCCTAAATGTTCAGTGCTGACGGGGCCATTTTGATTTCACCACATTTCTATCATTGAGATATTCTACCAAAGCCACCCAAAATGATTGCAAAATGGCCCTTACATGTGTTTGAGAGATGCATCACTGTATATGGCTGTGCTTTTGGTAAGGTGACAAGAGGAAGTGGAACTATCTCGCAGTGGGGATCTTTGGTTGAAAAAGAAGAACAACTAAGTGAGACTGTTTAACGCTGATGTGAATGGGCTCACTGAAGTAACGTTTTGAGAAAGGTCGACCCAAAAGTTTTAAAAAAAAAAGTTTAAAAAGAAGTTTCTAGATACTTGTGTGTGCTTGAGTACACTCTTTGAACGAAAGGTGACACTTAGAACCAAAACATTATCTGGATGAAAGAACCTATCCAAAGAACCTTTTAAGAATCCTTTTTTCAACAAGAATGTATCGTGATATGATTGTATTCTACCTTGTCATAGTAGTATCTGAGCGCTCTGCTTAGCTTCTCATAGTTCATGTTGGTCTTGTTATGCATGTGTAGTACAGTTAGTGCAGTGTCTGGGTAGTGTTGCCAGGTGTGCGTAGGTGTAAGTGGACTGAGGGTGTATTGCACCTTGTCATAGTAGTATCTCAGAGCTCTGCTCAGCTTGTCGTAGTTCATGTTGGTCTTGTTCTTGCGGAGCCCCCATAGCCTGGCCACCTCCTCTGACTTGAGCAGTTTGAACTCCCCGTCGGTGGACGTCCAGCAGATCAGGTGCTTGTGGCTCTGGTCCAGGAGAAGTTGCAGCAGGAACTGCCACAACGTGATGGCACTGTCCATACCTACAGCAAGGGTTATAAGGGCTATGGTTAGAAGAACACACCCCTGACATCCTCAACATGGGACTGCGACGACATCAACATCGCCAACATCAACAATTGTTGGCAGGTACAAGAACTGCCACAACGTGATGGCACTGGTCATACCTAGAGGGACATGAACTATCTGCCAGTGGGGACCTTTCTCCAACACAACTGACATGATCAACATGGGACCGGGGTTATGGTACTGTTCACGGGCGGCGGTAGCCTGGAGGTTAGATAAGCGGGCCAGACACTGGAGAGTGACCCTGTGCTGTTCCTAGCCTGTTGTGTAATGGATCAATACACAGGTACTGTATTGTACACCTGAAGTACTACCAAATATTTCTTTCGAACTAAAACAAGATAGACCATAACCTGTTGTTTCCAATGGGCAGAGCCAAGCACGAGCAGGCGAGATCTTATTGGCGCATTATAGCATGCGTCTGTATATTTCCGTTAGGCAACCTCCTCTGTGAAGTGCGAGTGTGCAATAACTCAATTCGCCTTTGCACTCCTTCTAAACAACGCAAAACTTAATCCACTCTGTTCCTAATAGATTTTAGTTTTGGGAACAGATAACTGTATTGAGATCAAAAGTTTCATCGATGAGAAAATGTGCAGAATGTCGGCCAAAATCCATCTCGTTCCATCTTCTCCCACTGCCGGGCAGTGTGCTTCCTCTCACTACCATATTTGGTAGTGAGTGGAAACGCCAAGTGGATGCTTCACATTTATACATCCGGTGAAATATCTCTCTCATTGTTCTATCTGTGGTATTACATTGTAGTAGCCTGTACTGTGACATTTGTAGTGTAAAGGAAAGTCATAGTGTGGACTATAACAGTGCTGATTAGTGTGCGAGTAAAGTAACAGAGTAGCAGATGAGACAGAAAAAAAAGAAAAAGAAAAGCAGAAACAACAGCTCAAACCAGAAGTATGTGCGGTCCAACCTGGCTGAGGCTACAGGAAGTATGACGGGCCCAGAGAGAGAGAAAGAGAGAGAGACCAGGGTGGGTTTGTCGTTTAGTAAAGGAGCGCGTATCCCTAGGAGCTCCTGTCTGCCTGGTAGAACCGAGACTAGCGCACAGATTAGTCTGATCAGAAGTAGTGCACTTCGTAGGGAATCGGGTGCCACTTTGGAAATATCCTGGGAAATTGTTCTCGTCTGTCTCTCTTTCAACATCTGAGACAGGCAAACTCAATGATTGTCGTTGTGATTAGAAAAGTGAAATGCCAGTAACCCTGATCAATTAATGCCTTATCAACTATACACACACACGTACTGTACACCACACACATACACATACACACCAAGACACACGTACTGTACACCACACACATACACATACACACCCAGACACACGTACTGTACACCACACACATACACACCCAGACACACGTACTGTACACCACACACATACACACCCAGGCACACGTACTGTACACCACACACATACACATACACACACAGACACGCGTACGTACAAACAAACGTACGTACACATGAACATAGTACACACACACATACGTACACACACGTATACACACACGCATACACACACGTTCATAGTACATACAGGGCAGAAAGTATTCATGCCCCTTCCCTTATTCAACATGTAGTTGTGTTACAAGCCTAAATTCAAAATGGATTAAATTGATTTTTTTTGTCACACACACAATACCCCATAACGTCAAAGTGAAAACATGTTTTTATAAATGTTTGCAAATTTATGAAAATGAAATACAGAAATATCTCATTTACATAAGTATTCACACCCCTGAGTCAATATTTTGTAGAAGCACCTTTGGCAGTGATTACAGCTGTGAGTCTTTCTGGGTAGGTCTCGAAGTGCTTTCCACACCTGGATTGTACAACATTTGCCCACTATTATTTTCAATATTCTTCAAGCTCTGTCAAATTGGTTGTGAATCATTGCTAGGCAGATTTAAGTCAAAACTGTAACTCGACCACTCAGGAACATTCACTGTCTTCTTGGTAAGCAACTCCAGTGTCGATTTGGCTTTGTGTTTTAGGTTTTTGTCCTGCTGAAAGGGGAATTCATCTCCCAGTGTCTGGTGGAAAGCAGACTGAACCAGGTTTTCCTCTGGGATTTTGCCTGTGCTTAGCTCCATTCCATTTCTTTTTTATCCTGAAAAACTCCCCAGTCCTTAACGATTTCAAGCATACCCATAACATGATGTAGCCACCACTATGCTTGAAAATATGGAGAGTGGTACTCAGTAATGTGTTGTATTGGATTTGCCCCAAACATAACACTTTGTATTCAGGACAAAAAGTTAATTGCTTTGCCACATGTTTTGCAGTATTACTTTACCGGATGCATGTTTTGGAATATTTCTATTCTGTACAGGCTTCCTTCTTTTCACTCTGTCAATTAGGTTAGTATTGTGGAGTAACTACAATGTTGTTGATCCATCCTCAGTTTTCTCCTATCACTGCCATTAAACTCTGTAACTGTTTTAAAGTCAACATTGGCATCATGGTGAAACACCTTAGCGGTTTCCTTCCTCTCCGACAACTGTGTTAGGAAGGACGTCTGTATCTTCGTAGTGACTGGGTGTATTGATACACCATCCAAAGTGTAATTAATAACTTTGCCATGCTCAAAGGGATATTCAATGTCTCCTTTTTATTTATTTTTACCTATCTACCAATGGGTGCCCTTCTTTGCAAGGCATTGGAATACATTGGTTGAATCTGTTTGAAATTCACTGTTCGACTGTTGCATTTTAGCTAATTATCAA